>CM030364.1:90124189-91449096 GCA_017893485.1 Hemerocallis citrina | reverse complement strand
CCCCTCGTCTTCTCTCCTTCCGTCGAGCCACCCACCAGTCTTCTTCCCATCACCGCGACCTGCCCCAGTGCCGCTAGTCGCGAACACCGCCCTGTGGTCACCACCACTGCACACCCCGCCACTGTCTCCCCTTGTGCGTCAACCTGCTGCATCCACTGACTCACCGACAGCCAGTCTGCCGTTAGTCGTCGTCAGCAAGCCAAGCCGCGAGTTTCCTGGCTGCCGTTCCTACTGTTGTTGCTGATTATTGTGTTCTTTGCTGCTGCCAACCCGAGATCTAATGCTGGTTGCTTTGAACCCCGGTATACTCTTTCCACTTTTTCAATATTTGTGTTATACTGCTTTATCATCTGTATTATATTATCTGATTTCTCTATCGTCCACAAATATTGAGAGTGTGTGTTCTACTTGCCGATTAGTGTACAACTATTTATTGACTACCTTACATATTAAGCACGATTAAGTATTACTGTTGATTGATCGGATTGAACTTTTAACTGAATTCTAAAACATAATTCAACTCTTGAAAATCCATCAAGCCGATTAACTGTTTTAATTTATAACTTGATACGTATTACATGTTGGTAAAATTAATTCTTTAAAATTCTTGGAAATTCTCTATTTAGGATTAGGTTGTACATCATTTTAGTATCAGAGCGAAGGTTCTTAAAACCCTGGTTTTTGCATCATTTAGGCATCATTTTTGCATTCATTTAGAATCGTTTAGAGTTGTTTTATTTTATTTTATTTTTTTTCCTGTTGTTCTTTCAAAGATCACTTCAGATTTTAGTTTATTTTTTAGAAAAAAACTTAGGTGCATTTAGGACACATTTTTTTCAAAATTTAGCGTACACACGACCCCTAGTTTTCCACCATTGGTGAATGCGTCTTCACAGCACAATCACAAATTCTGAAAAGCCTTTCTTGTCCCTCCCAAACTACCTAATTAGGAACCCTAGACCTCTCAAGTGGCCTCCTCAACCAGTTGATTTCTCCATAAAACTCTGACCATATGTATAGTCTTATTCCTCAAGACTTTCTCCTGCCAATCCACAATCTCAACTGGATGCTCAGTGTAGCTCAAATCCAACTACAAACCTTCTGGCACTTCTGCCAAATGATGACTCAGATCGGGAATATAGCCTCGTAACATAGACACATGGAAGACATTGTGTAACTCCCTGTTCCAGTTGTATGTATTTTATTACGTGAATTTTGTACTTCAATTTTTAGATCAGTTTTATTTTTCTCTTTGGACTCTTTATTTAAAGGCAGAATATTTTTCTGATCAATTCTATAATTTTATGATTTTTCGATCGGATTTTAAATACAAATTCTAACCCCAATTATTCCTAATCAACATTTCTCCTATCTGCCTAACCCACTCCCGCTAATCACTCACATACGCCAAATTTCTCCCTTTCATTTTTCTCATTCTACGCCTAATTCCTTCTCATTTTTCCACAAAAATGCCTAATTTTTCTACATCCATCTCTTTCACCCCTTATTTTATACACATGCATGCATACATGCATGATTCACTCCATTATTCTTTCTATATATACACACACACACAAGCATACAGACCACCTCATTCCCTTCTTCTCTTCCTTTGCATTCTTCACACCCGAGAGCCCTTCTCCTTCTCTTCCTCTGCCTTCTTCACACCCGAAAGCTCAAGCAACACCTGAGCTCCACTTTACCTTCCACCTTCGAGCCAACGACTCCGCTTCTACGATCCCGTAAACCCCGAAAAACAACCCGACGCCGCGCCACCTTGTTGTTGCCGTCGCTCACCGTTGCTACCGTTGCTCGCTAGCTACCTTCTTGCCGCCATTCTTACCGCCGTTGTGCCGCTGTCCGTTGCCGACGTCGCTTCTTCTTTCCGTGGTTAACACCACCACCGAAATCGTCACGTTATAAGGCAAGTACCTTGTACATTCTTTTTGTTCTCGTACAAGCATTTTCCATGGACTCGTGGCAAGTAGTCTAGTCATCACCATGTTTTATTGTCAAACTCCGTTCGATTCACTGGTTTCATGATATATCAACTCAAGAGTGAACCGTTAATACATTTCGAATCGTGTTATCGAATATCGAATATTCAACCTTACTATCTCTAAATTTCTTGACCTTGCACTAAGAATTCGACCATGTTTCCGATACTGGATTAAAAATTTTCTACGTGAAAATCGTATCCCATCGAGTTCCGAATCCAGAACATCTTACGGTTTCTCAATCGGATGTATAGATTGTGAGATATCGCGATTTTAGTACTGACATATCATGAATTTCTGAACCTGCACGGGATTACGAACGATATCTTGTACTGAGAATTTGACCATGTTCCCGACACTGGATCGAAAAACTTTCTACATGAAAATCGTAGTCCTTCGAGTCTACATATCCGAAACATATTATGGCTTCTCAATCCGATGTATAGATTGTGAGATATCGCAATTTTAGTATTGTGACTTTAAATTTCCAGAATGCGCACGGAACATCGAAACCAGTGAAGAATGAATTTGTACGCATAGCTACTGTCTCTAGAATATATCGTGAGAATATGCGTTAGAACCGAAAGAGAGTCTACTTTCTAGAATCTCTGACGGAATTGGATTTCTTTTTCTGTAACAATGGAAAAGTGGATCTGAATGCAGATATGTCAAGTTGTCTAAAAATTCATCTATACATTTTTGCATATAAACCCATTACTTTTCATATTTAATGAACTGAATGTATTATTGTTCTTGTAATAATAACTTGCATAGATATAATAGGTTGATAGAATGCATTTTATACCACTTGATAATTCTATAATAACTACTCTCGATACATGTACTCGTTTTACGTCTCATTTCCATGAAAACTACCCTTGATACTTTCCTTGACTAAACTATTTGATTACACCGTTCCACTAGTCGTACCAAGTGCATGTTCATAATTAATTATAAAAGAATAACAAGCCGAGGTTATAAAGGTTCGGCTTAATAGTGGACAATATAGGGGAGTATACTCGGAAGGGGCCCGTGTTTCCCGAAATAGTGATTCTTGATTCTTGATTCTTGATTATACAATTCTTAATTACATAATTCTCGATTACATGATTCATGATTACATATCTTGATACTATCACTGGAAGACCCGAGTACATAATCCTATAGAATTCACTACTTAAGTCTAAACGTCACATGATTGATATGCACCGAACTTGTGGTATGGGACACAGGATTGTGTGTATTAGATAAGTTAATAAAATAAATAAACTTGAGATCTTCACTAAGCATGATTTTTGATTACATGATTCTTGATTACATGACTCTTAATTACATGACTCTCGATCCTTGATTACATGACTCTTGATTACATGACTCTTCATTACATGACTCTTGATTCTTGATCACATGATTCTCGATTACATGACTCTTCATTACATGACTCTCGATTCTTGATTACATGATTATCGATTAACTGAGCCTAGGTTATCAATTGTTTATATCTTGAAGTCTAGAATACACTAGTTACAGTTATTACTTACATGATCATATTGTCCCAGTTCCTTGCTTACTTTCATATTGTATTTGTACTTCTACTTCTTGTTCCTTCTCTGTTATATCTTGTTATATTACCCCTTTTACTGCTTGTTGCTACTTGCTGCCCGAAACTTGCTCTAGCGGGAACTTTTCTATTTTCTTTGAGTTAATAATTATACAGGTACTGATGGACCCGATGAGCAGACTCTCTAGACGATCGTTACTGCTTCCTTACTACTTCATATTGTTTTTCTTTCAGTCACTATTTTATCTAGCTGTTATAGAAAACTGCTTATCATATTATTTTAATTTTGGCACATTGTACTCCCGGGCATCTTGACCCGATGTTGATGTATTATCCAAATGATGATTATTCTATTTTCAGCTCATGTGATTATTATATTTGCCTGCGTGAATGTGTTATAAAAATTTTGTTGAGCTCATAATTGTACAGCTTATGGATGATGTATATCATTCGCTGGGCCTCAGTTGCGTGCCTGTATTTCTGTATAGTGGGAAGTGGGGCGTGACACATTGTGTACTTGGGCTCACTCTTTCGGTAGTTCTAACCGATAAGCCGTCTTCCTAATTCTCTTTAATATCTTATAAGGACCTATGTATCTCGGGGCTAATTTCCCTCCTCTTCCAAACCAAATTACTCCGTTGGTTGGAGACACCTTCACAAAGATAAAATCACCTTCCTCGAACTCCAAATCTCTACTCCGGTTGTCGGCATAACTTTTCTGCATGCTCTGTGTGTCAACTAACATCTTCTTGATCAACTCGATCTTATTTTAGGTCTATTGTACAATCTCCGGCCCATACATCTGCCATTCCCGCAAAACCGTCAACTTAATGAGGTCGATGCCAAAAATTCTGCCTCCGATTTCAAGGTCACATTCTTCATAATATCGGTCGGTAGTCAATGTTTCTCCTGACGGGGTAGCTACAGATAGAATTTTGTCTAGAAAATTTTCGGTTCGACTCCCAATCGTTTTGCAAATGAGGGTGACACAAATGTATGAGATGATCCATTATCAAATAAATCTGATGCTTTCATTCCATTAATGAGAAGTTCTCCTGTTACATATGAATATCTTCATTACATAACACTCCTCAATTACAAGCTAGAAAAATAAAAGTAGTAGACTTTATTCATTTGTTTCCATACCGATGATGACGTTATTTGCATCATCTACATCGGCTTCAGTCAGAGCGAATACTCGCCCCTGTCGGTATGGCTTCCCATTCTTCTCTGATGGATCCCTACTGGCATTCCCCGGGTTCAATTGCGGGCAGAAAGGTCAAACATGCCCCTCCTTACCACTGTGGAAACAAGTCTTGGCTCTCTGCTGCTTGGGGCATCCCATTGCTATGTGGCCTGTCTCTCCATATTTGTAACAAGTACCTGGCCTTCCTGATATGGTAACTGCATTGGCCTCGGTAGGTTTGAACCTCTAAGCTGGGGGCTGTCTGCTGAAATTGCTCGGTGCTACAGGCCTCTTGCCAGTGTCCCAGGTGTTCCTCCTGTTCTGTGCCACCTGGTACTGGTTCATGTCAGCCTCAGTAGTTGCAGCTCTCCGGACCAACTTCTTAAACCTTCTGATACCGAAGGGTATCATTCGGGATGTCAGGCTTAGCCTCAAACCCTGCTCAAACTTCCGCACCTTCTTAGCTTTGTCAAGAACCATCTCTTGCGCATCTGTGGAGAGTTGATTGAATTTCATCTCATACTCTCGCACTGTCCCGCTCTCCTGTTGCAAGCCCAAGAACTCCATGACCTTCTTTTCTTGTATGTCCATAGGGAAGTAGTGGCTTCGGAACTCTCCCAGGAAATCCTCCCACGTGATCAGTACATTGCCCAAGGTCCTCTTCAGTGATTGCCACCAGACCCCTGCGTCTTTCTCTAGCTGGATGGTGGCCAGTTTCACTTTACTCGCCTCGAGAGTCTCCAGAACTTCAAAGACCGTCTCAATTTGGCTGATCTAGTCGTTTGCTGCATCTGGATTGGCCTTACCCTCCAACACAGGCAGCTTCGTTCTTTTGAACGACTCCACCAGTCTAATTGCTTCAGGGACTTGCACTGCTAGTCCCGCCCTAGTGTTCCTGGCAACATTTGTGGCGAAAGCATTCAAGGTTTGGTATACTCGAGCCAGTTTTGTTTTCAGGTCGAGTCCATTGTTCTCACTACTGTGTCCTTCGCCGTTGCAGTTCCTTCGTCCGGCCATTTCTGGGTCATAAAAGTTTTCAATAATCACCATAAATAGCACAACTTTTCTCTTTCAACAAAATTTTATTCATTTCCAAAGTTAAACTTTTTACATTCAGAAAGTAAACCTGCTCATACATCCATTACATAACTTCAACATAAAAACAGTCTAGATCATACGGTTCCTCTTGGCTTCTCTGAGCTCTCCCCATAGTTCATTGATCTCTTTCTTCATCTCTTCGAACTTCTGATGACGATCCTGCTTGTCCCAACGAGTTATGTTGTCTAGTTGGGTGAAGTGTCGGGCATTCCTGTGAGCTTTTCAAGTTCCCATACTTGGTAACTTAGTGCCTGGATGCGCTCCCTGTCTTCCGCCTGATGTGCTTCCAAGTGGTTTACTTTCCACTTCTAGGTATCCAATTCCTTCCGAAGAGAAGCAACAACGCCATCTTGGTCATCTCAAACGGGTTCTTTGTCTGAGGATTCTTCTGGGGAATCAGGTGGAAGTGGAGTAATCTCCCTGGATTCGGGTAGTTCTTTCTCTATTTCTTCTGGGTCTTCTTCCTCTATGGGTTCTTCCTCGTAGGGAACGGACCATTCTACCTCATCCTCTGGGTCATGATGATTAGCCATCTTATAGGGAAAATGAGGAGAAACATCAGCATATAGAGCAACACAAATATAAACTACTTATATTTAAATCTCTATAGGCTGAACTCACACTCTAATGTCCACCCTAATGTGTTTTCCTTGTAAATTTGTACTACTCATTGAAGTTGGGATCTGATACCACTCTGTTTGCACTTCCTCTTCCCTTGAAATGTAACTGTTAGCCCTCCTAGTACCTTCACCGGAACCTCCTTACTCTTGCACTCAATAGTGGCATTGTAGATTGACATCCAGTCTATGCCCATAGGCCTAAAAGACTAATTTAAATAAATAAAAAATAGTGAAAGCCCAATGAGAAGCCCACTAATAAATCCTACATTTATTTTGTACACTTTTTTTACACTTGTCTTGTAACAAACTAGTAGCCTACTAACAATTAACAAAAAATAAAATAAATGAAGAGTGTGCACATGGGGTGCACATGCCCAAGCATAGTGGCTGGTTTTGTAGAGTGAGGGGGAAAGTGGAGAGTGGGGGTGAGTTCATGGGGAGTTATTTGGGTAGTAGAGTTAATTCTAGCCACACAATCTCTATATAACCCCCCCCCCCCATTGTATGTTATTTGCACCTAATTTAAAAAATTAATAGAAAGAAAAGACAGAGAGCTAGAAAAGATTTCGGTTTTCATTTTGGAGGCTTGGAGTTGCTTTTGCTAGGAGGAGAAGTGCCAGGCCATTGGAGTGGAGCTAGGAGCTTTCCTTTAGGAGATTTTCAATTTGTGCAACAAAAAGAGGTGGGTTTCTTGCTTGTTTTCTAATTGGCTTAGAAATCATGTTTATGTGTTATGTAGTAGATTATAGCCTAGTTTAATGATTCTTGCTAATGAAGTTTTGATACATGTTGAAATGATGAAATTTGCTATTCATAGGAAATCATGACATGCATTGTGTGTTAAATTAAAGTATATGATATGAATGATGAATTAGAATGGGGGAAAGAATAATTAAATGCAAGTGTTAGGCAGGTTGCAAAAGAATGATTTTTTTGGGTTGCATGAATGTCATCTTGTACAAAATTAGACAAAATATGAAGATGAAATGTGGTATATAGTAAAGAGGAATTAGGAATGAATTGGGGGAAGAAATGGGTATGGTTGAATAATGGAAAATCACACTAAATGTATGTTGGACAAAACTTGCATAGTTGCATCGATATTTAAATCTCCTATAAGAGGAAAATGACTAATTTGGGAAAAAGAGAGTTAACTTCTCATTAAAGAGGATAAAATCAGTAAAGTTATTAATTTTGAGTAGTACATATATACAAATTTATATTATTATTTTGAAGAAAATAAATAGTTGTTCTAAATCAAATTTCATGTTTACAATCCTTAGAAAATGACTGTGTAAAATGGGTATAAATCCCCTTAAAATATAATTAATCCAATAAGAGAGAAATTCTGGAGCTTAGAAATATTTTTTTTATAATATTAATTCGGGAATGAAGGAATGAAAATCAAAATAGTTGAAAAGACAAAAAAAAAAAGGAAATTTAGCCGAGAACAGAAACTTAAGGAATTTAAACCCATAGTATATCAGTTAGGCACTAGTCCTGAGCGGCTAGCGCGTGCGTGGTGCGCCTATGCATGCCACATGGCATTTCGCTGGGGTTCAGGGGTCTCAGGTTCGAGGCTTATTGAACTCTTTTAAATTTTTTTAAGTTCTTTTTTTGGGGGGATTTAAAAATCCTGAAAATTATATAAATATTTCTAATATATTATGAGGACAATACAAATATTTCTCACTGTTTTAAATATAATTTTGGAGATTTAAGAGTTATATTCTTGTGATAGATATGAGTGATATACAATGAGGATGTGTATAATTAAGGGGATAAGAGTTGATTTGTGGTAAAGAGGAAAGTGATGGATTTTGAAATAATAAATTTCTAATGATGAATCTCAAAGATTGATGTTTAAATTTTGGATTGAAAGTTCGAAGAATATGAAAGAAAAATAGTTTTGTGAGAAACAATAGCTTGAGATTGTTATTCATGAATGATAAATACAAGAATTAGATGAAAGAGTTGATTAAGATGTGAATAAAGTGAATTAAATACATGAATATCGAAGGGTATGAGTACCCATGATTATGGAAGATTAAAAGATGTAATTCTAGAGATTAGTGAAACCCAAGTACCGGCAAATGATGAAAAGAATTAATTGATTTGAGATTTGGCTATATGGGCTATCTCGGTAATTTTGTTTAAGCCCGGTAAGAAGGGAAGCTAACTCTAGGTGGTATAACTTATTCATGTTTTAAACTTAAGGATTAGGCACTAGGAGAAGATGTAATAGATCTTGGGTAAACGTAAGTGGGGTGTCTCCGTATAGTCTGACGGTGGATTCCTGGACTGTGGTTGCTTGCGAGGAAAGACGATCCTTAATTAAATCCGGAACTATGATTGGTTTGACGGTGGATTCCCGGACCATGAATAGTCAGGCGGATGGGAGGTAGTTCACCATTTTATATGTATATACTGGGGCTGGAGCGGCACTTATGGGATGTTCGCACGATGAGGACTTCCGTATAGCTTGACGGTGGATTCCAGGGCTGGGGTCCGTACTCGTGGAATGTCTAAAACTTGAATTCTGTTACCGGAGGAGTTATTCATGGTGAGGAATTAAACTTTTTAATGTGGAGTACGTAGGTGCTTGCGCTCGGACCTATGTAGTATGGGATGCAAAGAATCCGAACAAGTATACATTAGTGTTATCTTAGCATAAACATTTGCATTAGGCATTAAGGCATTGCATACACTGACATGTTTAGGGTAGTCACTTTTAACACTTTGTTTACATTCAAGTTTGTGATTGTTAAAATAAGTGAGTCTCTATATTATGGCATAGCGAGGATGGCCGTGTATAGTATTGCGTCAGTTGTATATAACTGACGTGCCCACAGTATTCAATGCAGACATTGGATTTGCAAGGAGATATAAAGATGATTGATGCTAAAGATTACTTTCTGTTTTAAGTTGCTGATGTTTAATTGTACTTATATATCATGTTGTAATTCATTTATTTTCTGCTACGTGGTTGTAAAAGAACTTGATGTACTAAAGTTTCAAAATTCTACGAAATGAAGTAAAGATCCTATTTATGCTACGAATTACCGTATTTTGGAATTCGGGGCGTTACAGATCAAAGTCAGGATGTCAGGGAGGCAAAGTCTGCAACCGAATATCCAAAGGCAAACTGCAATCAGACATCGTAGAGGCAATTCTGCAACTTGATGTCAAGGAGGCAAGCCTGCAGTTGGACACCAACATGGCGAACCCACAATAAAAGAGATTTTTCTACTTTGATAAACCCCACTTTTGTTTCTATACATATTTACTTACCACTATTTCATTTCTGTACTAGTTATACCATTTTATAATAGTTCGGCCACTTAGCATTAAATTAATTACCTTATTATTTAGACCGGTTTCTATATCTATCCTACTTATGTATTTACTACTTAGTATTAACTATCTTGTCATCTCCTTCTTACTATTTTGAATCTTTACATGAGTTGGCATTTAATACCACTTCATCGTATTTTATTTTGGCTGCTAACGTATCTTAGATTTGGAGGATACTCACCCAACAAGAAAATCTTATTATTTTGTTGACGATTCATAATTTATTTCTATATAATTTGTTTTTGTATTGTTTCAATAATATGTTATTACTATTTCTACTATGACGTCTTGCTTTACTCCTACAAACCATTTATAATTTTCATATCATAATATTGTTTGTTTCATCCTATATTTTTTACGCCTATGTATGTATATAATTTTGTATGCTGGTTTTCTAGCTCCACTGGACAATTTGAAAGTATTTTGATATGTGACTTCTATATTGTATTTACCTTACGAATTATTTTATTAACTTGTTATACAAAATTATTTTATATTGTCTACACTTTTAACTAAATCTCATGCCCGTATATTTTTCAAACTTTTGTCCAATAGTCTTCTTTTAAATTGCCAATTCAATTTTTATCATATAGTACTAGTTCAAGTTTGCGATTTTAATCATTCTACCACTTATTACTTTGATAAATTTTGATTACTAAGTCTATTAATAATTTATTAAAGTATCTATTGACTGTGCTTCTCTTTATTCTTTCTAATTGCTTCGTTTTCCAAGCCCATTCACAATTAACGACTAAATTTATACTTTCCTTCTATCTAATACTTCAACTAATATTATTTTTGTATGAAAATTTCTCGCAATCTATCATATCTTTTATGGTCACATTTCTTTTCTTATATATGCTATTTCTCTAGTTTTTCTTGTTCCGTTCTTATAAATTTTGATACTTATAATTTTCTTAAATGAGTTTGCCTTATTTTTTTTTTCACATCACATATTTTTATACCACATTTACTTTCTTAATGTTTGTAATTTTTCTATGTAGAATAATGATGTTTTCCTTGGTATGTACGAAATACAATTTTTACCCTAGTAAGTTCTGAGGACAGAACTATTCTATGGGGGGAGAATGTAACATCCCATCAAATTGAATAATGACAATTTTGTCTTCTTGTGTTACGCACGTGTCTTTCGTATTGTTACGAATAATATTCGTAACGTATTTTTATGTAAATGTCATACGTATTATATATTCTGATTATTTATATGTTTTCCACTATCTCAAAATTCATTTTTATCCTATTTTGATTAAAATATTTTATACGTGCGATGCACCTATTTTCTATGTACGTGTTGATTACATTATGGTATATGTATAACAAAATATATTTTTGTATGTTGTATTTTGATTATTTATAAACATTTCCCCGTCGATAAAATCTATTTTGTATTTTTAATATTTTTACATGCGACGCACGTGTTTGTAGTGCACATATTAGCTGTATTCTTTTTCAAAATAAATTTTTATATTTATGCACATACATTTGCACGTAAAATTTTATATACATGATTGTCTCTAAAATTTTATAAGAAGTGATACACATTTTTTCTTCTCACTTTATTTATTACATTTTGTATTATTTTTATAAAATCATGGGCCTACAATTTCTTTCAAAACCCACAAAAATTATTTAATTGAGATCCCACACAACTTGTCATGTAGAATACCCATTTTATTTAATAAAAATAAATAATTAAAATTGTGTGAGGTGTACACAAAGCACATGCAATGTGCACACCCAAGAGGAAAGGCTGGGTGCACATGGAAGAAGTGGGGAGGGAAGGTGGATTAATGAGTGATGATGTGGTTGATTAGTTATAATAACTACTCTAAATATCCTATAATTACCCTCCACGATTAGCCTTTTCTAAAAACAAAATTAATTAATCAAAATCAAAAGTAAAAACAACAGGGAATAGGCTGAGGCTTGCGGTGGCTTGCTGTCAATTTTCGGGGGGGAGTTTGCTTGGATTTTTGTGGATTTTGGGGTGTTTTTGTGAAGGGGATTGCTTCTAGTATTCTTCTAAGAGGTGGGTGTCTCTTCTTATTTTCTAAATAATATAGAAATCATGCCTTGGTGTTATGGTTGATCTTTGGTAGTTTAATGGTTCCTAATTGTGAAATTTTGATGCATGTTGTGGTGACAAGATTGCTAGTTGTAGAAAACCATAGAATACATTGTATGTTAATGTGGAGTAAATAAATTAATTGGTATATTAGAATGGAGAAATTTTAATTGAAGGCATGTATAGAGTTGTTAGACACACATGAACAACTTGATTATTTCATGAAATGTTGTGACTTTTATGAGTATGGGTAAAATATGTGTGAAATGTAAACTAAAAGAAATGAAAAATTAGAAACAATTATGGGGAAAGAGATAGTTGTAGTGGAACTAAAGAAAGGTTCCATAAGTTAGTAGAAAAATTAACTAGTTGCATTTTGTGTTATAATTTATAAAAGAGAAAGAAAGGATTAATGTGGGAGAATTGAAGTAAATTCATCATTAATATGAATAAAGTTAGTCGGATAATAATTTTGGAGTTTCATTGATATGAAACCGTAGTATTATGAAGAAAAAGAGTTAGTTTGCAAAAAAAAAAAAAAAATCAAGTTATATGTTTATATGAATGATTATGTATATAAAGTGGGGATAAAACATCTCAATTTTGGTTAAAATCAGTAAATGAATGTTTCTGGAGATTTGTAATTTTAATTTATAAACTTTTATTTTGAAAGAAACAAATAAATTTATAAAATAATGAGAAGTTAAAAATGAAGGAGAAGCAGAAAATAACAGAAAGTAATCTTTAATTTTTAAAAATGAAGGAGAAGCAGAAAGTAACAGAAAGTAATAGAAAGGGTTTAATCACTCTAATGTCCACATGAGTAGTATTTATGTACTACTCAAAGTTTGTATTTATGTACTACTCAAGCCCGTATTTTGTAACGCCTCGGCCCCGATCAGTGATTTTAGTAAACAACTGCCTACCACATGCTGTCTCATAAAATGTGTTGTAGCTTGTTGGTGACCTTCAATCCTAGGCAATCATATATATATTTAATTAATTGTTGCAAACTCCCGATATGAGACAAATCTCCCACATCTCTCCTGTTGTTCTCTCTCCCCCGAAAGAGCTGCCCCACACGCAATTGCCACGTCAGCGATGTGACGTGACTGCACAACTGAAGCAGCATTTCGCTGCTCTCTTTCCAACTGGATGCCCCCCCCCCCCCACGTGACCCCTCGTCCACGTCACCAAGTGATGTCAGCAGAGAAGAAGCAACAACAAATGCTGGCCTTCTCTCTCCTGGTCCCCACCGAGCATTAATTTCTCAAACAACCCCTTATAGAAACCTCCTAAGGGCACTTCCAATTATATATATATATATATATATATATATATATATATATATATGTATTCTTAACACAGGGTGTTACACTAGGAGAGACATCCAGCCTATGCAGGCTTGGAGTCAAATCTCTTATTCCCTAACAAGGATATCTTATCTCTTGAGGGGGAGAGATATGGAAGAGATAAGGAATTTAAATCGCTCCAACCGACACGAATCAATCTCTTGAAATGCCTCTCAGGCCTATAAATACCCCTCTCCCTCTACAGTCAGAAGGTAATCAACATTCGCCAGTTTTCTCTCTCACACACTCTCTCTCTCTTTCTGGTTTTGACTTGAGCGTCGAAGAGTCTATCACCGGGGCCACACCCCGGTGTTTCAGGCTTTTTTGCAGGTCCATAGGCCGCATCAGCAACCGTCGAATTTAGATCACGTTGGTCAATCAACAATCCAGATTCATTCTCATGAGCTCTAACCGCTTTTAACGTCCAATGTCAAAGGTCAGACTTTTAGTAGTTTCCATCATTTATTAACTCACTATTTGTTTGCTCCCACACCGAAATAAGCAGCAACAGATGGCGTCGTCTGTGGGAAAACTACACAAGTAAGACTTATCGCCATGCCACCAAGACTAAGAGGTAAAGAGGCGACCTCCAACTGTCGCACCAACTCTCTTCGTCAACCAGCTCCTCCTATGGAAGATCAGATTCCTCCTCAACAGTCGCCCCGCCAGCCTAATCACGCTCCTTCCAACGGAGAGGCATCGGGGGCTCCCAACATGAACAACATCCTCAGTACGACTGCATCTCATTCCTTAATGCTTCAACTAATTCAATGGCCTCACGAGGTCCACAGGGGGTTTACAGATCTCCACCAAATCATCAGTAATAGGCAACAAGAAACCAACCTATGAATTAGGTTGGACGAGAGGCGTGCCCGATCTGAGGCCTCCCGTTCTTGACATCAGGTGAACCAGAGAACCCATTTTCCTAGACATAGATCAAGGAAATCCTCCTCTCACAGGGGGCGTCTAATAATGAGAAGCCCAACTCATGAGAGTCAAAGGCTTCCTGTGCAGAACAAAGAGCAAAATGCCCTAGTCACTAGGGCCGAATTGGATAAGTTCAGACTTAACATCCTCCATGCTATACAAGGGAATCAAGATATGGGTCTGCCCCCTAACGAAGGATCCGTCGACTCAACTGGATCCCAAAAGAAGGACGACTAAGTCCTTTGCCGTATCCAAGAGGTTAGAGAATTGTAAGATGAAGAGTGAGAGAAACCACTCCAATAGGGCCTACTGGCCTAATCGACCTCCTTTCAGCAAAACTATCCTCGATGCACCCGTTCCAAGGGACTTCAAAGCTCCTCAATTCAAATCCTACAATGGGGAATCAGATCCTACTGACCATATCGAGAGCTTTAAAACACTCTTAAAACACTCATGATGTAATACCCCGTAATTTCAAAGAATATAATATATAAATAATATATATATATATATATATATATATATGAGAATGGCAGATTGTATAAATAGTGGGAGAGAGAATTGGGGGCGGGGGGCACACGGTGAAGCACAGTAGACCCTTCTGTTGAATCTGTGGGATGACGTCATCAAGGGGGGACCTACCCAGTTGATGTTTGAGAAAGGCAACAGTTGTTGCCTTGGTTAGTGTTGACGTGGCATTTCGGTTTCGGATGTGCACGGGATTTGAGAGGGATTTGTGACAAAGTAATCCCATATCGGGAGTATACAAGAGTTAATTGAGTATATATAATTGCCTGTGATCAAGAGTCACCTAATTGGTTAACCACATTTTGAGAGGCAGCCTGTGGTGGGCAGTTGTACTATAAGTATTAATTTGTCTTCTAAAAATAATAAAAAAATGTTTGATTATTGGGGCGGGGCGTTACACATAATGGTCTGGCGGGGCGTTACACATAATGGTCTATAACGCCACTGATGTACCCATGTGTCGGACATTTCCTGCATCACTAAAAGGATCAGCAAGGGAATGGTATTCACGTCTAACTACAGAATCAATATTCTTTATCGATCAGCTCGAAGAGCTTTTCATTGCGCACTTTTTTACTAGCCGCTAGGCTGAAAAAATAAGTGTCTCCCTATTAGAACTGAAGCAAAGAGCTGGAGAACTGCTGAAAGACTTTGTCAAATGCTTTACAATTGAAGCAAGGTCAATTTCTTCCTTGAACATTTCAGTGGCAGCTGCAGCTTTTCGCCACAACGTCACTGACAATGATCTGAAAGCCTCCCTCGCAAAAAAGCCACCCAAAAGTTTCACTAAGATCCTGGAAAGGAGTGACAAGTATATCAGGGTCGAGGAAGCTCTCTATCCTCAAGGCAAGAATGTTTTAGCTTCCGGGAACAAACGGAAGAATACAAGCGAGGAAGAACCCAGGAAGTTTCAGAAAGACGGTGCAAGTCAATGCCGTCCACCTCCAGCACCATGCTTCGACAAGTTCACTCCTCTCAACGCAAGCATATCAACCATCCCCAAGGAAGTTGAGAAGGACGGAATAATCTGCCCCCCCCCCCAAATATGTCAACGTCTAGCAGGAGAATAGACAAAAATAAGTGGTGCACATTTCACAGAGATCATGGGAATACTAATGACAACCATCGAGCCATTAAAGAAGAACTGGAGGCCCTGATTCGTAGGGGCAATCTCTCCAACTTCGTTCAGAAAGACAACGACGCCGAAAACCCTCCGCCCCGGGGGCTAATAAGCGTCAAAAGAGGCCATACGAGCTCAAGACTCTCAACACATGACATGGCTGTCCTCCACTCCATTCATGGAGGCCCGACAGGGGGAGATTCCAACTCCTCCCGCAAAGCTTCCATCAGGGAAGTCAACTCCATAGATAACATTCCGTCTACCAAATGCATCGAGGTCACGATATCTTTCTCCGACAAGGCATCCGAACATCTCATTGCGATGCATTAGTCATAAACCTTTGCATGGTGAATCATGAGGTACGCCACATCCTGGTGGACAATGACAGCTCAGTGAATATCCTCTTCATGGCCACATTCGAGGCTCTCAAGCTCTCCCGAGACCGACTCAAGCCAGCCGGTTATACACCCCACGGATTCTCCGGTGTCCCCGTTCAAGTAGGAGTCATCACACTGGATTTGACAGCAGGGAAAGCCCCTGCTATTCGAACGGAAGCACTGGAATTTATGGTAGTCGATGTCAAAGCCACATACAATGCTATATTCGGTCGTCCCGGCCTAGCGACCTTCCATGCAGTTGCCTGCGCATTTCACATGTAAATGAAGTTCCCAACAACAGCTGGCATAGGCCAAGCTGTAGGAAGCCAACAAGCAGCACGAGCATGCTACACCGCTACAATGGGGGGCTTGGTCCTCCCCCTCGACGCCATAAAGCTACCACCAAAAAGCAGTCACAATAATTCCAAGACTATAAACAATCTTGAAGCTACTGCCATAAACAATTCTACTAAGAACTTCCAAACATGCCAAATCATCTCTCACCAGGTCCAAACTGGTTCTCATCATAACACAGTAATAAACCTGAATCCCTTGCACGAAGCCACTCCGCTCATTCAACGAAAATAAATAATCTTGCCTAAACACATTGGTGCATCAGAAGATTTCTCATTCTCTATGCAAAACAATGGGGGGCTCCCTCCGAAATAGGCAAGTCTAGGCAAGGTTTACCAAGTTGTTTGCCTAACGGCTCATCAACTTGAAGACCCAGGGGGCAAGGAGATATCAGCAGGGACTTGGAAAGAAGAACACCTTGCGAAGGTGAACGAGGGCGTCTGAAACATCCTCTCTTAGTAGTAGTAGAAAATTTTATCAATTTGTAATAACGGCCAGCTACTAGAGCAACTGCTTAGTTTTATTTTTCACTAAAATATAGTATGAACTTTTGCAAAACTATTGTACAAGACAACAGAAGCAAACAATGAGCTAAACGCCCAACTTACACCTAGAGCAGCGCTAAACACTCGTTACAAACTTTCCATACAACCGGTTCGGAGTCCATACCCATGGTTCAAAGTTACTTTAGCAATTTACAATGAAGCAAGTTTGAAGTGTGCTTCGCCATTCAATCCGCTCCTACAACCTGTTAATTCATCAAAGTAAACAATGAGCTAAACACACAACTTACACCTATAATGGCAGTAAACACTCGTGATAAGCTTTCCATAAGACGGATTCGGAGTCCATACCCATGGCTCGAAGAGACTAACAATTTGCAATAAAGCAAGTTCATGGTGCACTTCGCCATTCAATCTGCTCCTGCAATCCGTTAGCGCCTCAACAACCAGTTCGGAGTCTATACCCATGGCTCAAAAGAGACTGTCAATTTGCAAAGAAGCAAGTTCAGAGTGCGCCTTGTCATTCGATTCGCTCCTAAAACCTGTTAATACTTAAACTAATAAGTTCGGAATCCAAACCCATGACTCAGAGTTACTCTTGCAACCTGCAATTACACACGTTCAGAGTTCAACTCGTCATTCGATCTGTTTCTGAAACAAGTTAAAATCCCTCAAATATAGATTAAGAGGTCCAAAATCGTGGATCAGAGTTACTCTAACCACACTTGTAAAAAGAAACACTTAGAATTCAACTCTCCACTCGATGTGACTCTCACAATTTGTCAGAGGACCCATACAGCAAGTTTGGAAAACAACTCTCCTTCAGAGTTGTCCCTACAACTAGCTGAGTTCAAGACGGAGCAATGCCAAACTCCGTCGTACACCGTTGGCAGTTTGTTAGCTATACGCAATAGACTTGAGGCAATATTATTTAGCTACAAAGAGCCCAGTCGATGGCACATCAACCATGATAGCAAGCATCAAGTAAATGAAGGAAATTCTTCAAATCACAGAACTACCGCAAACCCATATGTTCAGATCTAGTATCGCTACAAACATCTACAAATACAAAATGGCTAGTCCAGAGTTCAACTCTCCGAAAGAGCAGCTCGTACGACTAGCCAACCCCCAAGACGATGAATCACAGGACAAAACACAGACACATAGTAGACTTCTTATTATGCAAACTACAAGTCTCATTATAACAACAGAATTACAATGAGTCTACGTTTCACATCTAGGAATCGCTACCAAAAGTCCTGTGAACACTGTACGAAAAACTATCATGTAAGTTGTTCTTCCAGCTACACATTGGAGAGATGCTCTACCTAAGAGAAACAAACCTCTTTATCGGCCTCCTCCCAGCTAACAGCTCCATAGGGCCGCCTCAACTCTTGATGATGAAATTCAAGACAAGTCTTCCTTAGGCAAGCAAACTCCAGGTTTATCCGACCCCCTTCACTTGAGCAAGCTCCAAATCCGTCTCGCTCAAAGCATCGTGCAGACGGGAGAGTCCCAACTTTGTCAAGCACAGCGTGTCACGAAGGAATGCAAGCTCTATGTCCCAAGGACTTCGTTCGATGTACACAGCTACTTGTCAACAAAGAGAAGAATGAAATCACCTCAATGCTGAACAAACACAACACTTCAATATTAAGAAGATTCAGAATACCCACAGCTCATTCGTTCTAAAAATGAGTTTGGCACTACGCATGCCACTTGAGTTCCTCCGGCCAACTACTCATCAACATCAAGCAACGGGTCCAATGACCTGATCTTCGCTCAGGCTCCATGAATAACTTGTTGGATCCAAACAACGAGTTCAACGCCTTGGTCTTCGCTCAAGATCCGTCAATAACTCGTTAACTCCAAACAACGAGTTCTAAGCTCTGCTCTCCGCATGAGTTCCATCAATAACTTGTTGGCTCCAAACAACGAGTTCAACACCTTGGTCTTCACTCGAGCTCCACCAAATAGCTCGTTGGCCCCAAACAGCGAGTTCAACACTTTGGTCTTTGTTTAAGCTCAACCAACAACTCATTGGCTCCCAACAACGAGTTCAATGCTCTACTCACCGCTTGAGCTTCATCGATAGCTCGTTGTCTCCAAGCAACGAGTTCAATGCTCCGCACTTTGCTCGAGCCCCATCAACAACTTGTTGGCTCCAAACAACAAGTTCAATGCCTTGGTCTTCGCTCGAGCTCCACCAAATAGCTCGTTGGCCCCAAACAACGAGTTCAATGCTTTGATCTTCTCTTGAGCTCCATCAACAACTCGTTGGCTCCTAACAACGAGTTCAATGCTTTACTCACTGCTTGAGCTCCATCGATAGCTCGTTGGCTCCAAGAAATGAGTTCAACACTTTGCACTCTGCTCGAGCCCCATCAACAACTTGTTGGCTCCAAACAACGAGTTCAATACCTTGGTTTTCGCTCAAGCTCCACCAAATAGCTCGTTGGCTCAAAACAACGAGTTCTACGCTCTGATTACCACTTGAGCTCCATCAACTACTTGTTGGCTCTAAACAAAAAGTTCAACGCTCTGCTCCCCGCATGAGCTCCATCTACAACTTTTTGGCTCCGAACAACAAGTCCAACGCTCTGCTCTCCGCATGAGCTCTATCTACAACTCGTTGGCCCCAAACAATGAGTTCAACGTTATGATCTCCACATGAGCTTCGCCAATAACTCGTTGGGTCCAAACCACGAGTTCAACACCTTTGTCTTCGCTCGAGCTCCGTGAACAGCTCGTGGCTCCAAACGACGAATTCTATGCTCTGATTGCCACTTAAGTTCTGTCAACTACTCGTTGGCTCTACACAACGAGTTCGACGCCTTGGTCTATGCTCAAGTTCTCCCAAACAACTCGTTGTCTCCAAACAACAAGTTTAATGCCTTGCTTTTCGCACAAGCTCCATCAACAACTTGTTCGCTTCAAATGGCAAGTACAACGACCCGCTACTTGCTCGAGTCTTTCTAATAACCCCTCATCTTCGTGCAATAGGTTTGGCATCCAACGCCGACCTAAAATTGTCCGTACAAAACTTACTGGACGCAACAGCAAGTTCCAGCTCCGTCTTCAAGTTTCTCTCTACAAAACTCGCTGGGTGAAAACAGCGAGTTCAACAATCAAAATGGGGAGCTCTACGACCAACTTCGTCTCATGATTGTCATTATAAGCTTGTCGGGTCAAATGGCAAGCTCTACGCACAACTTCATCACTGAGTTGTCCCTCCAAACTTGCTGGGATCGAACAGTAAGCTCTACATCAACTCAGTCAAAGAGTTGTCTCCCTAAACTTGTTGGGTACAAACGACAAGCTCAAACATCCGACTCTGTCATGGAATTCACTATTAACTTGCCAAGCGCAAACGGCAAGCTCGAACGCCCAACTCCGTCACAGAGTTCTCTACAAACTTATCGGGATCAAACGACAAGCTCAATGTTCAACTCCATCATAGAGTTTTCTCTAAGCTTGTTGGGAACAAACAAACAAGTTCAACGCACAACTCCATCACGGAGTTGCCTCTAAATTTGCCGACCGCAAACGACAAGCACAAACGTTCGACTCTGTCACGGAACTCACTATTAACTTGCTGGGCGCAAACAGCAGGTTCGACATCCAACTCCATCGCAGAGCTCTCTACAAACTTGTCGGGATCAAATGGCAGGCTCAATATTCAACTGTAACTTCTATTTCCCCGTATTTATATTTTATTCTGTATTGTGCCTCATTGTACTCTCTCGTCTATTTGAGATCATGTAATTTGTTCAGATTGAATAAAATTATTATTTTTGTCTCAACTCAAATTTTGGGTCCTTTTTATCAATTTCATTTGTGTGCCATTTGTATCGTTCTTCATGAAAAATGGACCAATTCTTCTCATTTATCTCTTTAATCCTCATTTTAGTGCATTTTGACCATTTCTCTTGTTGGGTTCTTTTTGAAACAGATACCCAAAACCCACGAACCAGCAAACCCTACTATTTAAACCCTACCCTAACCCTAATCCCAACTAATACTGTTTTAACCCCAATACCCCAGCTGCTACTATCTTCCTCATCCCGATTCCTTCTCCATCGTTTTCGCCAACCAACCCATCTTCCGTCGCCTTTCCGATCACCTTCGCCCACATTCGAACTTCGCCTCGTCGACCCCACAGCACCACCACCACCACAGAACCCATCACCGTCATCCCCAAACTTCGAAACCCATCCAACTTGCCTGCACCCAAACTTAATGCCTCCCTCACCTTCGCTCTCGACCTCCGCCATTACCCATCGCCTGTCACCACCTCGCCGCCTCCAACTCATCCCCTCGACCACCTCCACACCTCCGTCGCGTCGCCACACACCACCGAAACACTCCCCAAACTCCTCCCCTGTTCTTTGAACCCAAACAGAAAGCACTGCCGTCGTCGCCTCCCGTCACACTCGTGCCTCCGCCGTGCCACAGTCGCCGCGTCGCTCCTCGACGTAGCGCCGCCGTCGAAGCCATCGCCGTGCGTCGCCATCACCCCTTCTCCCTCTCGCACCTTGTTTCGAAGCAGCGAACGAAGAAGAAGAAAGGGGGAAAAGGGCGGGATCGAATCTCGACCGTTGGATCACGCCAAGATCCGCGCCCGTGATCGCTGTTCGGTGTTCGTCCACAGAGAATCCCAGATCTGCTGTACTGTGTTCTGGCCAGATCCGCTGTGGAGGAGCTCAACCATTGGACGCGCTCGCTATTCCGTGTTCTGGGCGCAGCGAATCCCGATCGGCTGTTCGCTGTTTTGCCGATCTGGTGTGGGGATTTTTGGCTCTTTTATTGGATCTTCGCACGTGCTTTTGGAGGACTTCTTCCGGGATTTTTCTATCCAATTTTCTACAACGAGTGGATCTAGTCATCGTCAAACTAAGGCAAGTATCCTTGTACAATTTTATTGTTCTAGTACAAGCACCCTTGAAAATACTACAAATAGTTAGATTGTGACTCCTCCTTGAATATCATTGTAGATCAATATTGAACCTCCAAATTGACAATTCTATGAGTCACAAAATTTCCTTGTATTTAATTTATAATTATTGGACTCCTTTACCCCATGAGCACATGAACACATAGACTTATGAATTTAGGAGCCCTAAATTCATAGACACATGTTACACTTAATATTTGACGAACTTGCAACCCTAAAACTTGAAAAACATCTATTATTTGCTGTTTTGACCTCCATTATCATGTATTTATGCCACATAATAACTTAGACGCCAAATGACATTTTCCCATGTAATCTAAACTAGTAAGTTATCCCCTCATGTTGCTGTCCTGAATCTTCTTTTGCTGTTTCGACCCATTTATCATTTGAATCTGGGCCCAAGCCCTGAATAGAAATTGTAGATCTGGATGTGTAAATATCGATAGCTTCCAAAAGTTTTGAATTCGGAGTTATGGTCTAGGAGTTATGACAGTTATACTGCAGCTGTGTCAGTAGATGCAGTTTTGCAAAACTGCTGTATACATTTACTTTGCAAATTAATTTAGCTGTGTAAACAGCGAGCGTTTGACACGAAATTTTATATGTAGCTGCTGGACACCATATAGGACATCCCCAATTTTTCCTAGAATTAAATCACAACATTTTACACATGTATGCTCACCTGATAAGAATTAATAAAAGTAACAAGCCGGGATTATGGGAAAGACTATAGAGTGGACAATATAGGTAAGTGTACTCAGAAGGGGGCCCGTGTTTCCCAAATACTTGGTTCATAAACTTGTTGTGTCTTGTTCGATTCATGGAGTCAGTTACTTGGCTCATGAACTTGTTTGATTCATGAACCCATTGTGCGGTTCTTGAACTTGTTAGTGGATTCGCGAACTTACTTCGTGAACTTGTTATTTAATTTCCGATTCATGAACCATGGCTTGTTTGATACTTGATACCTGAGTACGCCGCCCCATAAAATCCATTACTAGGTCTAAACGAAATTCTTTGACTGTAGCAACCATGTAGTAAAAAGATGGATGCATGAAGTGCTACCTAGATAGTAATCACCACAAGACTTGAACTTGACAACTTGAACTTGACAACTTGTTACTTGAGACTTGACAACTTGATACTTGAGACCTGACAACTTGACACTAGACTTGAGACTTGATACCTGACACTTGAACTAGATGCTTGTCACTTGATGTTAGTTACCCCTACAGGTTCACCTGTCATATGTTTTACCGTTAATAGTTGTTAACTATCCTGTTTACTAGGATGTCCCTTTTGTTAGCTAGTTCTTAGATTCCCACTACTTGTTGTATCCCTGTTACATTCTTGATTCCAATTCCTGTACCCCATACTTGTACTTGTTTTCACTATTTGTAGCCCTAGCTTGCACTAAGGGCATTTTCTCTTGTTTTCCCCTGGTTTCTTTTTTTATATTTATTAAACAGACTTTGGAGACGAGCTACCTGCTGGAACTGGCGAGCAGACATTTCAGGTTTTGCTTGGAGCAAGGACTTGTTTAAATAATTGCCTCCCTTAATGTATTTATTTCTTCTGCTGTTTAAGACGAGTTTTACACTTGATCCAGACTTGAAAACTATATGGACATTATAATTTGTTTTCAAACTGTTTTCTGTTGCTTTATAAATTATTCATGCATGCTTGGTTATATATATTTCTCTTGTATATTCTTGTTGTGATGCTGAGTCGATCCTATAGCTTATGAATGATGTTAAGATCATTCGCTGGGTTTCGTCACACACTCGTATTACGTATTTTGGGAAGCGGGGCGTGACATCAACTCCATCGCAGAGTTTTCTGCAAACTTTCTGGGATCAAACAGCAAGCTCAACATCAACTCAGTCAAAGAGTTGTCTCTCTAGACTTTCCGGGCACAAACAGCAAGCTCAGACATCT
This sequence comes from Hemerocallis citrina, assembly GCA_017893485.1. Lineage (NCBI taxonomy): Eukaryota > Viridiplantae > Streptophyta > Magnoliopsida > Asparagales > Asphodelaceae > Hemerocallis > Hemerocallis citrina. The sequence goes on along the minus strand of CM030364.1, from coordinate 91,425,141 downwards.
GACTTTGTGAAAGAGTTGCCTCTACAAACTTGTTGGAGTCAAACAACAAGTTTAACGCCCAGCTCCACTACGAGTTGTCTCTCTAAACTCATCGGGATCAAACGGCAGTTTCTAAATCAACTCGATCAAGGAGTAACCTCTATAAACTTGCAGGGGTCAAACAGCAAGTTCAAGCTCAAGTTTATCTCATAGCTCTCCCTACAAACTCGCCGGGATCAAACGGCAGTTTCTGAACCAACTCCTCTTATGAGTTATCTCTGAACTTGCCGAGATTAAACGGCAGTTTCTACATCAACTCTATCTCAGAGTTGTCTCCACAAACTCGCTGGGATCAAACAACGAGCTCTACACCAACTCAGTCAAAGAGTTGTCTCTACAAACTTTTTGCGACCAGACAACAAGTACAACGCTCAATTCCGTCGTAGAGCTTTCTCCACAAACTTGGTAGGACAAACAGCAAGTCCGCAACAGCTCTTCTAGCACAGCTATATATGTACAAGATCCACCAATCGAGGGTTTTGAAGTAAAAAGCTTGGTATACACATATAAATAATTATATATATATATATATATATATATATATATATATATATATATATATATATATAAACATATATATAACACAAAGAAAGCTGTCAAGTGGCTCACCTTCAATCCCCCCAAAATCAAAGGCCCAGATCTAACAACACAAAACATATTTTCCCTCCCAAAATTTCAAACTCCAAAACCAAAATTTTCTCCCCAAAACTAAAAAACTTATTACTTTATTACTCTCTCTCTCTCTCTTATCTTTTAACTTTTTCATATTTCTCTCTTTCTCTCTCTCCCTACCTGTCTCTCCCATTCTTTTTTTATTTACTTTAAAATTTAGATTTTAAGATTTTAGGTTTGTAAATTTTCAAAATTTTTATGTTTATTTTATTGCACATGTTATATTGAAAATGGAAAATATATCTCTTCAAATGTTAAATTTCATCATTTTCCACACTTAAAGTTCTAAGAAGTTAGATTTACATCCCATTTATAATTATTTTTCAACATATACTAATGGAAACATGGGCTTTTATTTACAACTAATTATTGTCATACTATTCAAACTTGAGTTACATAATTGTTGTTTTACTGTTCACAGAGCTTTCGTGTTTTGTATCATTCCGAAGACGTGCCGTAGGCACCTGCCCACGGGCAAATCTAGTATATATATATATATATATATATATATATATATATATATATAACCCCTATTTTTCCTATTTTGCATTTCTATTATATTTTCATTTATTGTATCTGGATTCTTTCTATTATATAATTTTGCTTTTCTTGAGTCCATTTATTTTCTTTTGATCATTCCGTTCTCGTTTCTCCTATTTTTTGGCTGATTGTAAATTTTGCTCTTCGTGATTTGAGTTTGAGTTGTTCCGCTATATGTTCATCTCATTGTTTTATGCTTGTTCATCTCTTTTTGGAGCCTAAACCTGTACCCTAAACCCACAAACCCGCAACCCAAAATCCCAATTTCTTAATCCCTTATAAATACCCATTATTAAACCCTAATTATTCATATCCCCCTTTCTCTCTCCGCCGTTTTCTCTCTCCCCCTCCCGTCTCCTCTTCAACCGAACCCAACCCCTCCCCGTGCTCCAATCGCCCCTCCGTCCACCACCATCGACCTCTCACCCTCTTCTCATCGCCGTAGCTGCCTTCGTCACCTCCGACCATCCTCATCGTCATCTCATCCCTCGTTGTCACCCTCTGTTCCCATCGCCATCTACCGAGTCACCATTGCCGCCAAAACCCATATCCTCGCCGCCATCTCGTCTTTGCCCTCTGTGCACCCCCGCATCCACCACAGGTCCCGTCGTTGTCGTCGTCGTCCAAGCCCGAGCGCCTCATCGTTCCCATTCCTCGATTTTGTCGAGAAACAGAGTTCACCGAGCCGTCGAAGCTCTGGTCATTGCGTCGCTACCCGACCGCAGCGTCGTTGTCGCTGCCCTCGCCGTGGTCGCCACTGCGGTCGCTTCCCGACCGTAGTCTCCGCCGTGTTCGCTATCCCCTCTCCCGCCTACTCCCGCTCTCTCTCTCTCTCTCTATGTCGAGTTGAGGAAGGAGGAAAAGTGCACTTGGGTGTTTAATGTGTTGGTATATGGGATCCGATACTCACCATATGGTGTTTTGCTTGGGATCCGCTATGCTTGCTGTGGTGTGCTTGAGTTGCTGAGTTGCTGATTGGACTTGGTCTTGCTATTTGCTGTTTTGTGGGTGACTCGTCCATGTTTTGGTTCGTCGCCCGGGATTTTCATCCCGTTATTCTAAATATTCGAATCTACAAATTAACAGGCAAGTCTCTTCTTGAACTAGTATTTTGTTTTGTTCAAGACCCCTTGATCTCTGCAAGTAGATCTAGTCATTTTCTTTATCATGCTATTATTTCAAATCCTGTTAAGTCTATTGAGGGTTTACACGAGTTAACCCGAGATATTCTTAACATCGTGCCGCTATCTTTGATCTAAAACCTAATCCCCCCTTGTTCATTGCATATGCACATTTACATGAAAAATAATTAGATCCAAGTTGTAGACCCGTTTGGTGAATTGGACATGTTAGATTGAATGTGATTAAACGAATTGATTACCATGCTTGTGAAATTGCATCTAAGAAACTGGAATTATGCATGTTAAACACCTAAGAACACCTTGATTATTAATTTGCATGAAATATATGGTTGTATGATTTAATTGTTGCCTATGCATGTCAAAATAGTTTCCGAACTGCTGTGTGTTCCTTTTTGAATCAGATTTTCGACCATGTTGCTGTTATATTGTGAAATAACTTTCTAAATATGAAATTTAGCCCTAGATGTCTAGTTTACTACCCTTTTTACGGATTTGAATTCCGATGTGTAATCTGTTAGATATCATTATTTTAGTACATCTATGTGAGAATTTTCATATTCACAAATGCATGCGTATCTTGTTGTTCCATAATTTATTTGAGCATGTTAATAGTAAAATAAAAATCTGAAATAAATTTGGCTGAACCTAGACATGTGTAGGAACTACCCAGAACTTTTATGGATTTATTTGATGAGTTTTCTGACCTGAAACAAATAGGTGAACACAATTGACAACATGCTGCCTGAAAATAAAATTTGAAAAGAATAGGATTTTCACCCTAGTTTCTGTATCTTTTATATGTCATATATATATTTGCTGGAAACGGCAAAGAGTCTAGTTTCTAGTATTTCTGACGAATCCAGATTTACTTTTCTGTAGTAGCAGTAATCTATGTTTTTGTACATGTAACACCCCAAATTCCAAAACAGACTGAATTCGAAGTTCCACAGGATCTTTACACTTCTCTTCGTACAATCTTACAAGGAAATAAAACTTTATTTTATATCAGAGTTACATCTTGAATTACATTTAAACAATGGAAGCAATTTACAATAATTACATGAATACACTGTACAACACTTGAAACATTTTGTAAGCAGCATGCATACTTTATTCTTGTCAATCTCTTTATCCTGCATAGAAACTGTGGACTCGTCAGTTCATTCAACTAATGCAAGGATATAAAACATCAATTTTCTCCCACTTAACAAGAACACACTTATCACAAGCAAAACTACGGGACTATTCTATAGATGTCATGTTTGTGCTGTACGCTTAGTCCTTAATGCAGTTATTTATATTATATGCCACTGATGCGTACTTGTTCAAATTTTATGCATCCCATACTACATAGGTCCGAGGGCAAGCCCTTAAGTGTAATTCATCTTATAGGGTTCAATCCCTCGCCATGACTTAAATTACTACGGTAACTATGGTAAGTATCCTAGATGTTCTACGAGCCCATGTCCAGACAGTCTGGAGGGGAATCCCATGCACTGACATGACGTATCAAGCAGGCAGACTATGAACAATTCAACCTCCGTCATGGAACGATGGCACCACCCGTAGTCACCAAACACCCCACGAGCGCTGCCATCGGGACGATATTCCGGAGTAGTGCTCATGCCATGTCATGACGCATCAAGCAGGCAGTCTGTGAATCACTCTCACACCGCCAATTTGATGGCCTTCAAACTCGTGTTTTTCTCTCACTTTCGTCACTTCACCACTATGTATCTAGTCCTTAATTTATTTGAATCATGAATAAAATCAACCCATAGAGTTAGCTCTTTTCTCTATACCGGTCTTAATCAACAACTTGACCAACTTGGTCTTCCATCCCAATAATTCATCTCAATAATTATAACTCATTCAATTGCCAGTAATAGGACTTAGCTATCCTCTAATTCAAAATCTCATTCCATGTTCATAAATTGAGTATTCGCACTCACCAATAATTTCATAAGTTATCATGATTTTTTTTCATTTCAATTCATGCATTCTTTTTCATAAATAAAAGACAAGATAATTTTATTTTCACCATTTCTCGAATTACAAATTTAATCTCAATAATTTCTTGCATTCATAGGTCTAAAAATCTCATTTATTTAACCTGAACAAGTTATTCACATTTGCATTGAATCACGAATTCTCAAAATAATTTTCCATAGCTTTCCCTGAAAAGAGAAATGCATATTGCTTAAATTATCACATAAAACACCCTTAAAATCCCTTTAATCTTGATCTATAATTTTATCAATCCATAGAAATTTTCTAGATAAGTCCAAATTAATCTCAGGATAATTAACATAATTTTTCCTAACTTAATTTCACAAAAGAAATCATTAAAATATTAATTTTTTCCAAAAAATCAAAAACTCAAAACCTAGGCCGAAGCCAGGTTTCGAACCAGCAACAGCAGTAGTGTGCGCTACAGTAACGTTACTGTGGCGCAGCGGCTGACCAAAGGGGACAGAACGCCCACATGATACAAAGGGGTCTTAATCCTCTTATACTCAATGTCTCGGTATTTGGTTATTTTCAAAAATAAAAATAAAGAGTGTATGCCAAGATTTGAACCCATGACCTCCTACTATAGTAACATTTTTAATTTGCATCCACTGACCAGAATTGACAGAGTGACTCACCCGTAGAGAAATAATTCCAATTTGTTTTGTACAAGACTGTAACTATTCTAGTTCATTAAAAAAACTTATTTCTTCAAAAATGTGATTTGTTCTTCTTTAAAACTAAATAAATTCCTAATTTAAAATAAACAGTAAGTTGGGGGTTTTTAAAGCCATTAAATTCTCATTTCTTATATAGAGTACCTTTCTTTTTATTCCTACAATTGTACATGAAAAATCACATAATGTTCTATTAACAATTTCTTTTTCAAGGAACATTTTTTTCTTGAGTTCTTTCAATCATAAATTAGTTCTTCTTTATTAGACTAAAGAGTTTTTCTTCTTTCTTTTTGATTAACACACAAATTGATGATCTCTTGAATTTGGCCTAAATAATAAATGTTCATTTCTCTCAACAATTAACATACAACTTTAGGATTATTTAGTATCAGTCACACTAATCATAAATATGCATAATATACTAACCAATCTTATTTTAATAATATAGAGATTCTCACAATTTGTATTTTTTCACATAAACACATTTCTCAAAATTGCACTTTTCCCATAAACGCAAATATTTCGACATGGAGAAATATTTATTCTAATTTAGCATGCTAGATCAATATCAAAATATCACAACAACAAACATATCATTCAATCAATTTCACTTAGTCATTTCATGCAATTTCATATATGTTCCATTTTCACCTTAATCATGGTATTAACAAAGAGCAATATTTCCACCTATCTATTCTAGCATGATTAGCACACAACCTAGCATGATACTACTTAAAAGTTAGAGAAAATTGCCCACCTATTTGAAGAAACAAAAGAAAGAACGCCTAGAAATCTCCTTGAACAAAGAGCGATCCATCTCCTCCTAGATCGAGCCGCAAATTGCCGTCACCTCCTTGTGTTTGATGGAACCCGAGCTCCCTCTTCTTCGTTGTTGATTTGGCAGGCATCCAAGGTGCACACACACACTAGCACACACTCAATCTTTCTTTCACTTTCTCTCAATTTTTTTTCTAACTCTTTATGTTTCTTTCTTTCTTTCTTTTTCAAGTGCAAGAATGAGTAAATGAGAAGGGGTATTTATACATATTTTTCAGTGGATTTAATGGCTAGGATTAGTCAAATAGTTAGGGATCAAAGGCTAGGATGAGTTTGGGAGTTGTAGCAACCACCCATGAATAAGATAACCACCTCACCACTACTCCCATCTCTCCCTCTCTCTTTTGCACTATCCGGCCTCACTCCAAAGGTGCATTTGCATGTGCAAGTGCAATGCACATGCAAACTAGTACCTCCTACAAAATTTTGATCATGCACTTTTAATTAATTGTTTGTTAAGTTGGTCTACACTACAAGTTGGGTTAATTAAAAGAGAAATTTAATTAATTGGGCTCACTAATGGGCCAAAAGACCATGAGCTCAAGATAATTAATTAATACATTAATTATAATGAGCTAGAAAGAGATAATTAGGCATAGGATTCTATTTGGGATTTAAAAATAGATCTTTTAGGAAACAAAGAGAATAATTAATAACTTAGGCTATGAAGAAAAATATTTGTCTCCAGAAAAATGCATAAAAATATACGTGCAAAACATGTAAAATCTCAAACTCTTATAAATAAAAAATTCAGGATGTTACAGTACAGCAACGTCATGCTGTCCTGATTATGTGATGTGTGTTTAAATGGCATGTTTGCTTCATGTTTTGTCTGTAACGAGTAGAATTAGACACACCTAGCATTATACAACATTGACACCTTCTTGCATGCTCACATATGATGAAATAAAATGATAACAAGCCGGGGTATTATGGGATGACTTGGTAGTGAACAATCGGAAACTGTACTCGGTTGGGTCCTACTGTATTGGCTGTACTAATGGCCATAAAATACTACCTGATAATTACTGACACCGAACATTAAATACTGATTACTGGGCTGAGTACACGAACCGTGAATTCACCATCAGTCTAAAGCGTACACTGTGTATTTGCACCGAACCTGTGGAATGGGACGCAGTAGTAGTGCACTAGATAGATTAATAAAATGATTAATAACCCGTATTTATCATCTCATGCTTGATCCTGTATAGAACTTGACTTGACATCACTCATTACACGTGTGATTAATTATAGACCCTTAACATTATTGTCGTTCCTTGACTGTGCTATTTGACTTTGACATTGTTGTGTATATATATATATATATATATATATATATATATATATATATATATATATATGAGGCTTCTTCGGTTGCAAACGGGTCTGTGTGCTCAGATCCGTGCGAACTTTAATCGGGGCTGCGGCCCATATATTTTTTTATAAAATTTTTCCTTAATCCACCGTTTCCAACGACGGGTTAAGGTAAAATTTTATTAAAAAATATGCCTTAACTCGTCGTTGACAAGGACAGGTTAAGGCAAAGATATAATCTCATAACTGTATACAGTTCGTCTTCCTCGTCGATCTCCCCCTCCCCCTTTTCAGTGTTTTTTTGGCCGAAACCAAACCCAAGAACCCTAAAAAATTTCCAAAATCCTCCGTTTGCTCCTCCTCATCCTTTTCCACTCTCATACAATCTCTCTCTCCGAATATCTACATCGAAAGCAAATCAAATCCTTAGTTCGACCATAAATCGATCTATTGGCAACATTCATAGTTATTTTGTAACGTATTGACTAATTTTTTGCCTTATTAGAGTTAATTATGTTGATTTCTAAATATTTACATAGTAAATTATTTAGAAAGTCGAAAAAAAATTCTTTGCCCAAAATTATTTAGAAATATAGAAATGTTTGGCTTACTAATTTAGTTTTATTTGTGTTGATTTTTCATGTTCAATTTATACGGAAATAATGAGTTAGATTTTTTTTGTGCGGTTAGAGTAGAACACCTTACAAACGGCCTCCAAAAAATACGAAACTTTACGAGTAGGTTGATCTCACGCAGCACAAGCCACCCCAACTTGTAGAAGTTTGTTTCGATTCACGGTTCGAGATATACGGCTGTGTATCGCTTTTGGTTAAAAAAACCTAATAAAGCGGTATACAGACGTATCTCGCAAACCGTGAGTCGAAACTCACTTCTATAAGTTTGGGTGGCTTGCGCTACATGAATTCGAACAAGTTGTAAAGTTTTAGAAATTTTGGATGCCATTTGTGAGGTTTTCTCACGTTCCTCGCATTAGAAGTTATTGACTTAGAATTTTTTGAGTTTGGTTAGAGTAGGAAACCTTGCAAACGACCTCCAAAAAATACGAAAATTTGTGAGTAGGTTGATCTCACGCAGCACAAGCCACCCCAAATTGTAGAAGTTGGTTTCGATTTACGGTTCGAGATATACGGCCATTATCGCTTTTGATTAAAAAAACCTAATAAAGCGGTATACGGACATATCTCGCAAACCGTGAGTCGTGAGTCGAAACTCACTTCTATAAGTTTAGGTGGCTTGCGCTACATGAATACGACCAAGTTGCAAAGTTTTAAAAATTTTAGATGCCGTTTGTGTGGTTTTCTCACGTTCCTCATATTAGAAGTTAATGAGTTAGAATTTTTTGAGTTCGGTCAGAATAGAAAATCTTACAAACGGCCTCCAAAAAATACGAAACTTTGCGAGTAGGTTGATCTCACGCAGCACAAGCCAGCCCAAATTGTAGAAGTGGGTTTCGATTCACGGTTCGAGATATACGGCCGTGTATCACTTTTGGTTTAAAAAAAACCTAATAAAGCGGTATACGAACGTATCTCGCAAACCGTGAGTCGAAACTCACTTCTACAAGTTTGGGTGGCTTGCGCTACGTGAATTCGATCAAGTTACAAAGTTTTAGAAATTTTGGATGTCGTTTGTGCGGTTTTCTCACGTTCCTTGCATTAGAAGTTATTGACTTAAAATTTTTTGAGTTTGGTTAGAGTAGAAAACCTTGCAAACGGCCTCCAAAAAATACAAAACTTTGCGAGTAGGTTGATCTTATGCAGCACAAGCCACCCCAACTTATAGAAGTGGGTTTCAATTCACGGTTCGAGATACACGGCCGTGTATCGCTTTTGGTTTTAAAAAAATCTAATAAAGCAGTATATGGCCGTATCTCGCAAACCGTGAGTCGGAACTTACTTCTACATGGGTGGCTTGCGCTACGTGAATTTGACCAAGTTTCAAATTTTTATAAATTTTGGATGCTGTTTGTGTGGTTTTCCCACATTCCTTGCTTTACAAGTTAATCACTTATAAAGCATTTAGTGCGGTTAGACTAGGAAACCCTTCAAACCACCTCCAATAAATATGAAACTTTGCGAGTAGGATGGTCTCACGTAGCAAAAGCAAACCCAACTTGTAAAAATGAGTTTTCATTCACGGTTCGAGTGATACGGCTGTGTATCGGTTTATTTAGGTTTTTTTAGAACCAAAAGCGGTACACGCTCGTATCCCTCCAACCGATAGTTGAAACTCACTTCCACAAGTTGGGGTAGCTTGTGCTACGTGAATCCGACCAAGTTGCCTTGTACTGTCTTTTTTTGTTGTCATTTGTGCTTTTTTTCCACAATTTCGGTATGTTTATTGATGATAAATAAATGGATGTAACACGTACCAATTAAATTTAAATTCTTTTGTACATAGATAAATGGCTAGAACACGGCAACCGAGAAGAACCTCCGGTACCACTAGTGGCGCACCAACTATGGAGGTAAGATTGATTATTATTATTGGTTTTAAATACGAATATGTAACATTATCTCAATAATAACATTTTTTATCTTTGTTCGTGTAGGTTGATGGCCATCAATCTACATCTACTGAGGTAGATCCGTCGTCCTCGGTTCCCGGCCCCTGGACCCGTGGAAACAAACATACTCACGTTGCAACCCAAACACCGATCCGAAGCCGTGTGGAATGGGTCTGATAAGAAATGTAACTTCCGGAGTTGAGGCCGGTTTCTACGGAGCTAAATTCGTGGGGGGGTGAAGCTGGATCGGCCGCTACTTACAGCTCTTGTCGAGCGATGGAGGCCGGAGACCCACACATTCCACCTACCAGTGGGTGGGATGATTGTGACCCTCTAAGATGTAGCAATGATAACTGGGCTACCAATAGATAGGGTCACCGTGACGGGAAACATGGACTTCGATCGAGTTGAAGTTGTTCGTGATTTTCTCGGTATCGACCTCTAGTTGATAGTTCTCCTAAGAAGAGAGGTCATTGAAAAAAAAATCCTCACACATGTTCCTACAGATTATGATCAAGATTTATTGTATGAACAAATAGAAGCTGCGACAGATAAAGCGGAAGCTGAAGTTTTGGATGAAACTTTCGAGGGTAAATCACTGTACATTAGTTGGTTGAAATTTCAGTTCGAGGAGGATTATTTGACCCCCGATTCGGACGAGGAAACCCTAACCTACTATGCTCGTAAGTCATTTTTAGTATGATCGGGGGAGTGATCTTTCCGAACTCATCCAGGTCGACCGTACCGCTAATGTACCTACGGTTGTTGGAAAATTTCCGTTATATGGGCCATTTCAGTTGGGGTAGTGCGGCATTGGCAATACTGTGTAGGAATTTGTGCGCATGTTCATTAGGTGACGTACAAATGGGTGGTCCGATAGTACTACTGCAAATATGGAGTTGGGAATGCATCCACATCGGACATCCCCGTATTATTGAACCAACACCGGATTGGTTGGCCGACCCGGAGGTGCCAGAGTTTTTACCTCCTCTATGAGTATTTTGGATGGGGCGGTACACGTGGGTCGATAACCCACGCCAATCTTTAACCTACTACAGAGATGAGTTTGATAACCTGCGGGACGAGTTCGTCAATTGGGAACCGTACTCGACCGCCAGGTTGCAAAGGGTTCCACCGGTCTGTTTAGACAGTGCGCTTTGGTTGACGGCTGCACCACTTGTGAATTTTGGCGTTGTCGAGTTCTATTATCCGGATAAAGTGATGCGGCAATTCGGATATCAACAAAAGATTCCTGATATCCGGTGCTATGATAAAAAGTTGCACGAGGTGAGGGGAACGGGACGAGTGCCCAACTTCGATTGGGCTGATTATCATCGTTACCATGTGGCCAACTGGAACACCATGCAGTATCAAATGATACCGAATATGATGTTCTTCGCGATACCGTATGATGGCTCCCTCCAACAGGCATACATGATGTGGTACAAGCGAGTTACATGGTTGTATGTTTCTTCAAAGGCTGCTATACCAGCCGGTATACAGATTCTGATTCCCCCAACCCAGGCAGAACCACCTCCGACATATTCCTCCTCCCAGCCGATGTACCAACCAAAGGTTGAGACATATCGAAACATGGTTAGTCAAATTTCACCCAATTTCATATACTTAGTATGCATGTATTGTTATTTGAGGTGGGTGATATGTTAAGTATGCATGTTGTTTAAATTGAAATTTTCAACCTAATGTAGATTGAAAACACATGGATAAATGTTCGGACAGCTACTCGCGTCTTGAATACTAAGGTACCCGAGAGATTTAAGGAGATAATGCAGGAGATGTTAAAGCCGTGCCACCGTACTCTTGAGGACGCGGGTGAAGGTCTGCAACTTGAAGCGTATTTGAAAGCCAACATGTCAGCAACGAGTTCTAGGCAAAAAAGCATGACAAGACAGGGAATTCACATCGCTAAGCCACAACAAGTGCAACAACAGCAAAATCCTGAAGAAGTTGAAATGGAGCAGTGGTCGGATGACCTTGAATCCCCAGGGACAAAAGGCAGACGACGAAATCCTCAAACGAAGCGGAACCCGCCCGAGCAATTCACACCAAGCGGTCGCAAGCCACCTGGTCATAAAAGGTAGTATCTAATAGTCAGTTCGTTATTAGTAGTTTAGCATTTTGTTGATGATTTTGTTATTCCAATAACTAATGCATAGTTTGTTTCTATATTGATAAATTGTTGTAGGTAAATACCGGGCATGCCTGGAAGCCAACGTGAAGAACGCCTTGATAAATTTTTTTATAATATTGACATATTTCGGGTTGTATAATTAGTGTGAAAATTTTTGAGAACTATATTGATTTGAATTAGTTCTGTATATTGGTTGACATTGTCAATTTGTATGCTTTAAAATTGTTGTGAAGTTATCTGTTGTATTATATACACTGATGTGATGTGAATTTGTGAACAAATTTGGTGAAGTTGTATTTGTATCAACCAAAGAACATAGAGCCCACACAGATGAAAGTTCTATACAAATCTCTTTATTTAACCCATTATTGACGATGACGGGTTAAATGAGTTTAACCCGTCATTGGTGATGACAGGTTAAATAGAGAGATATTGGCAGTCCTTTATCCCCTACAGACCAAGTCTTAAAAAAGTACTGTCAATATCTCTACTTAACCCGTTATTGGGAATAACGGGTTAAGATCACTTAACCCGTTATTCACAACAACGGGTTAAGTAGAGAGATATTGGCAGTATTTTATCCCCTACATATCAAGTTATCATAATGTACTGCCAATATCTCTCCACTTAACCCGTTATTGGGAATAACGAGTTAAGATCGCTTAACACGTTATCCTCAACAACGGGTTAAGTAGAGAGAAATTGGCAGTACTTTATCCCCTACATACCAAGTTTTCATAATATACTGCCAATATCTATCTACTTAACCCGTTATTGACGATAACGGGTTAAGTGATCTTAACCCGTTATCCCCAATAACAGGTTAAGTAGAAAGATATTTTTATGCTTTGTACAACTTTCTCTTCACTCTTTGCGAACATTGTCGCCTGAACTCTACAAAGTGACATTCATATGCTTGTAAATCGTTTATATTTTTTTATTAATTTTCATTTATTGCCACATAACTAACCAATATAAAATTGTTAAGATTAAATGTGGTCAAAAAGTTCAAAAAATAAAATATGATAACTTGCCTAGGGTTAGGATTAAGGTAAGCTAAGGTTAAGGGTTAGTGTAGGGTTATGTGTTAGGGTTAGGGTAAGGGTTAATATTTGTAGTAAGAGGTTGTTTTGGGTTTTGATTAATTAGGTTAATATTTGTAGCTCTCCTATCTAAAACGCACTGAATCTTTTCCATTATTGGGTTCTACATGTGGAGTTCCATATGTGGGGAGTATAATCTAACGTGATTTTCACAATTTCGTCCAAATCCCCCAAATCTGGCAGTTTTGAACAAAATCATCCAAACCCTAGAATCTCTCTTCAATCGTCAATAGAGTTTTGTTACCACTCCAGCGAAGAGAGACCGGCACCAATGCCGCCTGTGCCTTCGGTGCTGCTGCTTCTGCCGCCGCAGTCTTTGTATTCTCCAACGATTTCTTTGTCTCCTTCGCCGATCCGGCAATGCGAGGTTAGAAAATTTGAAAAAAAAATCTTCAGTGTTCGTGTAATATATCTGCAATCTAAAACGCACTGAATCTTTTCAATTATTGGGTTCTACATGTGGCATTCTACGTGTGGTACCCACTTTGTAGAGTGAAATGTAATAGTAGGCAAGTTAGGGACATTTTTTTTCCCCACAATTGGATCTGATGACTCTCTGATCTAAAACGCATTGAGTCTTTTCCATTATTGGGTTCTACATGCGGAGTTCTACATGTGGTGCCCACTTTGTAGAGTAAAATGTAATAGTAGGCAAGTTATGGGCAAGTTTTTTTTCCCAACATTTGACCCGATGACTCTTCGATCTAAAGCGCACTGCATCTTTTCCATAATTGGGTTGTACATGTGGGGTTCTTCATGTGGTGCCCACTTTGTAGAGTAAAATGTAATAGTATCCAAGTTATGTACTTTAGGTTTTCCCAATGTTGGCACTACATGTGGGGATATACATGTAGTGCAACTTATCAAAGAGCATTATTACAAGGATCATGTGAATGAGATTGGATTGGAGTTTTATCGACTCATGGATTCTATAACTTGCCTACTTTTACACATCACTGTGGCTGTGTGGGCAGCACATCTAGATCCCCACAAGTAGAATCCAACATAGCATCCTCGGTCCTTGCACTTTTTCTCTGCATAGTTCCCCTTCACTCAGATAGATTTTGCTAAGTCTATGTCGAGGAATGGAGTGTTCATTTTTGTTTAGGATAATTTTGCCAACTATTATAAGAGACTCGACAAAGTGGGCACCACATGTAGATCCCCACATGCAGAACAAGTCCATAACAGGCCTATTATTACATTTTACTGTACAACATAGGTACCACATGTACAACAAGGCCATAACTTGCCTACTATTATTGGAGACTTCCTCCCCGTACATGTAGTACAAGTCCATAACTTACTTTTACAATCGAAGAATAGAATTGGCAAAGCAGCGGGGACTGAGAGAAAGTGGAAGAAAGAGTTTTAAGATTTAACCCTAACCCTAACAATAACCCTAACACAATTTGTTTGTATTGTATATTATTATTTGTTTTATTAACTTCTGCAAATATCTCTCTACTAAACCCGTTTTTGGAGATGAAGGATTAAGTACACTTAACCCCACGTATTAACTTTTTTTTTGTAAAAAATAAAAAAAAAAGAAAAGAAAAATGTTTGTAAATCTTATAAAAATACATTATCAAATTTACATAAATAGGGTTACGGCTTGGGTGAGAGTAGGGTTACGGCTAGGGTTAGAATAGATCTCTGTACATTAGGGTTAGAGTAGTTCGTAGAGTTAGAGTCATTTTTAATAAACTTTTTCATATTTTCAACTACATTATTTATTTTCATAATGTTTAAAATTACTCTAACCCTACTGTAACCCTACTTTAACTCTCCAACCCTACTATAACCCTACTGTAACCCTAAGAAATACTCTAACCTATTCTAACCATATCTCTAAACCTACTATAACCTTACCATGAACTTGTCTTGACCCTACTCTAACCTTATCTCTAAACTTGCTCTAACCTTATCTCTAAACCTACTCTAACCTACTTTAACCTTTTCTTTAACCTTTCCTAATCCTACAAACTTGTCCTAACCCTACTCTAACTGTCACGCCCCGCTTCCCACTATATGTCAATACAGGCACGTAACTGAGGCCCAGCGAATGATATACATCATCCATAAGCTGTACAATTATAAGCTCAATAAGATCTTTATAACACATTCACGCAGAAAAATATAATAATCACATGAGCTGAAAATAAAATAACTATCATTTGGATAATACATCAACATCGGGTCAAGATGCCCGGGAGTACAATGTGCCAGAATTAAAATAATATGATAAGCAGTTCGCTATAATAACTAGATAAAATAGCGACTGAAAGAAAAACAACATGAAGTAGTAAGGAAGCAGCAACGATCGTCTAGAGAGTCTGCTCGTCGGGTCCATCAGTACCTGTATAAATATTAACTCAAAGAAAATAGAAAAGTTCCCGTTAGAGCAAGTTTCGGGCAGCAAGTAGCAATAAGCAGTAAAAGGTGTAATATAACAAGATATAACAGGGAAGAAACAAGAAGTAGAAGTACAAATACAATATGGAAGTAAGCAAGGAACTGGGACAATATGATCATGTAAGTAATAAATGTAACTAGTGTATTTTAGACTTCAAGATATAAGCAATTGATAACCTAGGCTCAGTTAATCGATAATCATGTGATCAAGGATCGAGAGTCATGTAATCAAGAGTCATGTAATCAAGAATCATGTAATCAAGAATCAAGAGTCATGTAACGAAGAGTCATGTAATCAAGAATCATGCTTAGTGAAGATCTCAAGTTTATCTCTTTTATTAACTTATCTAATACACGCAATCCTATGTCCCATACCACAAGTTCGGTGCATATCAATCATGTGACGTTTAGACTTAAGTAGTGAATTCTATAGGATTATGTACTCGGGTCTTTCAGTGATAGTATCAAGACATGTAATCATGACTCATGTAATCGAGAATTATGTAATCAAGAATTGTGTAATCAAGAATCAAGAATCAAGAATCACTATTTTGGGAAACACGGGCCCCCTTCGAGTATACTCCCCTATATTGTCCACTATTAAGTCGTACCCTTATAACCCCGACTTGTTATTTTTTTATAATTAATTATGAACATGCAGTTGGTACGACTAGTGGAACGGTATAATCAAATAGTTTAGTCAAAAAAATATCAAGGGCAGTAATCATGGACATGAGACGTAGAACGAGTACATGTATCGAGAGTATTTATTATAAATTATCAAGTGGTATAAAACGCATTCTATCAACCTATTATATCTATGCAAGTTATTATTACAAGAACAATAATACACTCAATTCATTAATTATGAAAAATAATGGGTTTATATGCAAAAACATAAAGATGAATTTTTAGACAACTTAACATATCTGCATTCAAATCCACTTTTCCGTTGTTACAGAAAAGCAAATCCGATTTCGTCAGAGATTCTAGAAATTAGACTCTCTTCCGGTTCCAATGCATATTCACACGATACATTCTGGAGAAAGTAGCTATGTGTACAAATTCATTCTTTGCTAGTTTCGATGTTTCGCGCGCATTCTGGAAATTCAGAGTCACAATACTAAAAATGCGATATCTCACAATCTATACATCGGATTGAGAAGCCATAATATGTTTCGGATATGTAGACTCGAAGGGCTACGATTTTCATGTAGAAAGTTTTTCGATCCAGTGTCGGGAACATGGTCAAATTCTCAGTACGAGATACCGGTTAGTAGTCCCGTGCAGGTTCAGAAATTCATGATATGATAGTACTAAAATCACGATATCTCACAATCTATACATCCGATTGAGAAACCGTAAGATGTTCTGGATTTGGGACTCAATGGGCTACGATTTTCACGTAGAAAATCTTCAATCTAGTATCGGAGCATGGTCTAATTCTTAGTGCAAGGTCAAGAAATTTTAGAGATAGTAAGGTTGAATATTCCATATTCGATAATACGATTCGAAATGTGTTAACGGTTCACTCTTGAGTTGATATAGCATGAAACAAGTGACTAGAATGGAGTTTGACAATAAAACATGTTGATGACTAGACTACTTGCCACGAGTCTAAGAAAATGCTTGTACGAGAACAAAAAGAGTGTACAAGGTACTTGCCTTATAACGTAACGATTTCGGTGGTGGTGTTAACTACGGAAAGAAGAAACGACGTCGGCAAAGGACGGCGGCACAACGGCGGTAAGAATGGCAGCAAGATGGTAGCTAGCGAGCAATGGTAGCAACGGTGAGCGACGACAACAACAAGGTGGCGCGGCGTCGGATTGTTTTTTAGGGTTCACGGGATCGTAGAAGCGGAGTCGTTGGCTTGAAGGTGGAAGGTAAAGTGGAGCTCGGGTATTGCTTGAGCTCTCGGGTGTGAATAAGGTAAAGGAAGGGAAGGAGAAGGGCTCTCGGGTGTGAAGAAGGCAAAGGAAGAGAAGAAGGGAATGAGGTGGTCTGTATGCTTGTGTGTGTGTGTATATATAGAAAGAAAAATGGAGTGAATCATGCATGTATGCATGCATGTGTATAAAATAAGGGGTGAAAGAGATGGGTGTAGAAAAATTAGGCATATGTGTGGAAAAATGAGAAGGAGTTAGGCGTAGAATGAGAAAAATGAGGGGGGGAGGTTTGCTTATGCAGAAATGGAGAAGTAGGGAGAGAGAAAAATAAGGTGTAGGGAGGAAGAAAATAAGGTGTAGGAGTTATGTTAGCTGTTGATTACGTTTAGGATTAGGATTAGTATTAATCATGGTTAAAGTTTGTATTTAAACTCCGATCGAAAAATCACAAAATTATGGAATTGATCAGAAAAATATTCTGGCTTTAGATAAAGAGTCCAAAGAGAAAAATAAAACTGATCTGAAAATTGAAGTACAAAAATTCACGTAATAAAATATGTACAACTGGGGCAGGGAGTTACAATCCTACCCACCTTACAAAAAAATTTCGTCCTCGAAATTTACTTAGGCGAGATATAGGATAGCTTAAGAAGTAAATACAATAAACTTCAATGAAGAGTACAACAGAAGATAAAAGAAACAAAGAGTACAAAGGCACGAAAACAACTAAAGACAAATTGTGCATCCTTAACTGGAGGACTCAACAATTTAATGTCTAGGCTCAGAATCTGAACCACCGACATCGCTAACATCCCAGTTCAGCTGAGTCACAAGCTCATCTCGCTTTGGCACATACTCCTCCAATTTTCTGAGTAACTCTTTAGGCGAAGGTGCTGAAATCAAGATGCATCTAGCCTTACTGGATATAAACTCCTCAGCCGCAGCTGAATCTATGAAGGATAGCAGTGAGTCGTAATATCCATCAACATTTAAAAGACCAACCGGTTTGCTGTGGATCCTTAGTTGAGCCCAAGTGATCACCTCGAACAATTCCTCAAGTGTTCCATAACCTCCAGGCAAGGCTATGAAAGCATTAGCAGCGCGAGCCATTTCAGCCTTCCTCTCGTGCATGTTAGAGACAACTCTAACATCTCCCATAGTTCCCCAAGTAATCTCTTTCGGTATTAGTGGCTTGGGAATCACTCCCAAAACGAGTTGGCCACCAGCACGAACAACGTCAGAAACTAGGCCCATCGATCCTATGCTCCCACCACCGTAGATGAGATCGATATTTCTCTCTACAAGCTCTTTGCCAAGCTCGATCGCAGCTTCTTGGTAGCTAGCTCTTTTGCCAGAGCTACTGCCACAAAATACACAAATCCTGCTGAATCTCGATGAAGATGAAGAAAGCTTCATCTTCTTCCCTGCTTCGCTTTCTTCTTCCACCGATTTTCTCTTCATTCCCGCTGCCGATTCTTGATCTCTTCTTTACATTTGTTAAGACAATCCGAGCTCCTACTCTCTCTCTTGCTTTCTTGCTCCCGCCTCTGCTACCGGCTTCTCACACTCTCTTTTCTTCGAAGCTTGCTCCCGAGTTGCCTTCTTCTTTCTCTTCTCTCCTTTCTTCCTCGGCTTCTCTCTCTCTCTCTTTCTTCTCCGACTTCTCTCTCTTTCTCTCTTTCTTCTCCGACTTCTTTCTCTTTCTTCTTCCTCTTTCTTTCTCTTTTTCTTTCTTTCTCTTTTTCTTTCTTCTTTCTTTGACTTCTCTCCTCATTTCTCTTCTTTTTATTTCTTCTTCTTTTTGTCTTTTCTTCATTAATTCACTGTCCCCTATAACCGGCCATTGATCAGTATGTGCACTTTGACCCCTATCCATTCCAAATATAACATTGAACCTTGAGTTGTTGATGACGTTGAAGTTTGCTTTGATATTCATTCCACGAATCAATAAGGGACTCTACTACGCTTTCACTGCGCCACTCTGATGGTGATGTTTCTAGATGCTGATATCACGTGATAGCGATCGATGAATTGAGCAGAATTAAGAGATTGGTAACACGAAGATGTTGATTTTCAAACTTATTTGGTAAAGTAGGCCCCACCCACCAAACAATATTGAAAAATTGTGACAAGATTAGTGTCGCAAAGAAAAACGGGAGAAACGGGAATGAAGAATTTGTCAGTTACTCATCTCTCATTCCTATAAATGAGAGGTTTAGGAAGAAGAAAATTTTAAGTAAGACAAGAACAAGAAACAAGCAGAAAAGAAGAAAAAAGAATAGAGTGTATATTTGTAAGGTGTAATAATACTAGTTTTAGAAAATAGTGAAGAGACTTCTTGTTGTTACTCCAATTTCCAATTTATTTGCCATTTAGCCCAACAAAATTCCTACTCCCTTCCAACAGAAGATTCAAGAAAATAGGGATAGAAAGAAATAACTAGTACGATACTTAATAATGGATTGATCGCGGAGAATGAATGCAATGTACAGAAGGTAACAAACGACGCAGGAATTGAAGTATGACTAGATCAAAATATACCAGCAACTGTTTCTTTGGTGGTCTCTGCCTCCTCTGTAATCAGGTTATGAGCTTGATTACCCTCTCTAGTATGTCCTCCACTGGGATTTGGTCCTCCTATTGGTGTGACACTCTTTCTCTTCGGCCAATCCCGAAACTTGTGATCATTCACTCCGCATGCAAGACACAGGTTGTTGGCTTTCTAGCAGTTCTTGCGTATGTGTCCAACTCGGCAGCAATAATAGCACTTCTGGTCCTTCTTCGGAGTCGCCGATGGGTAAGATGATGCTCTAGTAGTCGGGGTCTGAACTGACCTTCGTATCGGTCCACCTGTAGACTGTGCGACAGTAAGGAGATGTAATGCCCCTTGAACGGCATTCCACCCTCTACGGATCTGCTCCTGGGTATCGAGCATAGCGGTGTAACTCTTATGCTGATGCACAAACAAGTCCCATTGAATGGAGTTTGCGACATCCTGTACCCTATCCAGATTAGCTCCCACCAGTTCATTTTGTTCTTGCTGTAGCTCCATCATTCGTTGCATCTCCTGGAGAATGGCGACGATCTCCGATAGTTCATCCTTGGGTGTAGAAGTCGAAGAGCCTTCGTGAACCATAGTCTGAAATGCATATTCGAATGGGGTAATTCTCCAGATGGCAAGTTGGTTATTAACATTCATGTGATCCACGTGGTGTGTTTATTATTGAACTTATCATGGTTCGAGCCTAGGCTCTGATACCACTAAAAACCTGTCACGCCCCGCTTCCCACTATACGAAAATACAGGCACGCAACTAAGGCCCAGCGAATGATATACATCATCCATAAGCTGTACAATTATAAGCTCAACAAGATCTTTATAACACATTCACGCAGACAAATATAATAATCACATAAGCTGAAAATAGAATAACAATCATTTGGATAATACATCAACATCGGTTCAAGATGTCCGGGAGTACAATGTGCCAGAATTAAAATAATATGATAAGCAGTTCCCTATAACAACTAGATAAAATAGCGACTGAAAGAAAAACAACATGAAGTAGTAAAGAAGCAGCAACGATCTTCTAGAGAGTCTGCTCGTCGGGTCCATCAGTACCTGTATAATTATTAACTCAAAGAAAATAGGAAAGTTCCCGTTAGAGCAAGTTTCGGGCAGCAAGTAGCAACAAGCAGTAAAATGGGTAATATAACAAGATATGACAGGGAAGAAACAAGAAGTAGAAGTACAAATACAATATGGAAGTAAGCAAGGAACTGGGACAATATGATCATGTAAGTAATAACTGTAACTAGTGTATTCTAAACTTCAAGATATAAGCAAGTGATAACCTAGGCTCAGTTAATCGATAATCATGTAATCAAGGATCGAGAGTCATGTAATCAAGAGTCATGTAATCAAGAATCATGTAATCAAGAATCAAGAGTCATGTAACGAAGAGTCATGTAATAAAAAATTATGCTTAGTGAAGATCTCAAGTTTATCTGTTTTATTAACTTATCTAATACACGCAATCCTATGTCTCATACCACAAGTTCGGTGCATATCAATCATGTGACGTTTAGACGTAAGTAGTGAATTCTATAGGATTATGTAGTTGGGTCTTCCAGTAATAGTATCAAGACATGTAATCATGAATCATGTAATCGAGAATTATGTAATCAAGAATTGTGTAATCAAGAATCAAGAATCATGAATCACTATTTCGGGAAATACGGGCCCCCTTCCGAGTATACTCCCCTATATTGTCCACTATTAAGTTGTACCCTTATAACCCCGACTTGTTATTCTTTTATAATTAATTATGAACATGCAGTTGGTACGACTAGTGGAACGGTATAATCAAATAGTTTAGTCAAGGAAAATATCAAGGGCAGTAATCAAGGACATGAGACGTAGAACGAGTACATGTATTGAGAGTAGTTATTATAAATTATCAAGTGGTATAAAACACATTCTATCAACCTATTATATCTATGCAAGTTATTATTACAAGAACAATAATACACTCAATTTATTAATTATGAAAAATAATGGGTTTATATGCAAAAACGTAAAGATGAATTTTTAGACAACTTGACATATCTGCATTCAAATTCACTTTTCCGTTGTTACAGAAAAGAAAATCCGATTCCGTCAGAAATTTTAGAAATTAGACTCTCTTCCGGTTGCAACGTATATTCACACGATACATTCTGGAGACAGTAGCTATGCGTACAAATTCATTCTTTGCTGGTTTCGATATTTCGCGCGCATTCTGGAAATTCAGAGTCACAATACTAAAATTGTGATATCTCACAATCTATACATCGGATTGAGAAACCGTAATATATTTCGGATATCTAGACTCGAAGGGCTCCGATTTTCATGTAGAAAGTTTTTTGATCGAGTGTCGGGAACATGGTCAAATTCTCAGTATGAGATACCGGTTAGTAATCCCGTGCAGGTTCAGAAATTCACGATATGACGGTACTAAAATCGCAATATCTCACAATCTATACATCCGATTGAGAAACCGTAAGATGTTCTGGATTCGGGACTCGATGGGCTACGATTTTCACGTAGAAAATCTTCAATCTAGTATCGGGAGCATGGTCTAATTCTTAGTGCAAGGTCAAGAAATTTTAGAGATGGTAAGATTGAATATTCCATATTCGATAACACGATTCGAAATGTGTTAACGATTCACTCTTGAGTTGATATAGCATGAAACAAGTGACTAGAATGGAGTTTGACAATAAAACATGATGATGACTAGACTACTTGCCACGAGTCCAAGAAAATGCTTGTATGAGAACAAAAAGAGTGTACAAGGTACTTGCCTTATAACGTGACGATTTCGGTAGTGGTGTTAACCACGGAAAGAAGAAGCGACGTCGGCAACGGATGGCGGCACAACGGCGGTAAGAATGGCGGCAAGACGGTCGCTAGCGAGCAACGGTAGCACCGGTGAGCGACGACAACAACAAGGTGGCGCGGCGTCGGGTTATTTTTCGGGGTTCACGGGATCGTAGAAGCAGAGTCGTTGGCTTGAAGGTGGAAGGTAAAGTGGAGCTCGGGTGTTGTTTGAGCTCTCGGGTGTGAAGAAGACAAAGGAAGAGAAGAAGGAAATGAGGTGGTCTGTATGCTTGTGTGTGTGTGTATATATAGAAAGAAGAATGGTGTGAATCATGCATGTATGCATGCATGTGTATAAAATAAAGGGTGAAAGAAATGGGTGTAGAAAAATTAGGCATATGTGTGGAAAAATGAGAAGGAGTTAGGCGGAGAATGAGAAAAATGAGGGGGAGAGGTTGGCTTATGCAGAAATGGAGAAGTAGGGAGGGAGAAAAATAAGGTGTAGGGAGGAAGAAAATAAGGTGCAGGAGTTAGGTTAGCTGTTGATTAGATTTAGGATTAGGATTAGTATTAATCATGATTAAAGTTTGTATTTAAACTCCGATCGAAAGATCACAAAATTATGGAATTGATCAGAAAAATATTCTGGCTTTAGATAAAGAGTCCAAGAAAAATAAAACTGATCTGAAAATTGAAGTACAAAAATTCACATAATAAAATACGTACAACTGGGATAGGGAGTTACACTAACCTTGTCCTAACCCTATCTCTAAACCTTACTCTAACATTTTCTCTAAACCTACTCTAAGTATGCAACAATAGAGGAATGTACATAAGTGCTTCGATGTCCACAGACCAAGTATTCATGATGTTCGTCCAAAATATCTCTACCTAACCCGTTATTGGTGATGATGGGTTAAGTACAGTTAACCCGTCATCATCAATAACAGGTTACGTAGAGATTTTTTGGCAGAACATCATCTCTACTTAACCCGTCATTACCAATGACGGGTTAGGTAGAGATATATTGGTAGAACTTCATTAAGTACAGATCCACGAACCACTTCACCAGTCTGTGGCTGTTACTTCTTTGTTTCCTTGCACTTGTTTCCACGCCAATCTTTATTTCCTTCTTGTTATCTTGCCTTCTTCATTCAATGTTTTTGAGAAGTGTATCATTTGCTTCTTGTTTTCTTCCCATCTTCATTCAACATTTTCAGATATGGGGAACAATGCATTCTTGTTTTCTTGTTGTTTCTTTTCTTGCCTTCTTCATTTTCTTCTTGTTTTCTTCCCTTCTTCATTCAAGCCATTCCAGAAATGCATGAATGCACTCTTGTTTTCTTGTTGCATCCTTTCTTGCCTTCTTCATTTCCCTCTTGTTTTCTTCCCTTCTTCATTCAACATTTTCAAAACTGAATCAATGCCTTCTTGTTTTGTTGCTCTTGTTTGTTTGCCTTCTTCATTTGCCTATAACTTTGAATCAATGCCTTCTTCTTCAATGAAGAAAATACAGCAGATGAAGAAAAATAAGGAAAAAAAAGAGATGGAGGAGGCTGCTGCAAGAGGGAGGAAAAAAAAAGGGGGAGGAAAAAAAAGAAAAGAAAGGAAAAGAAAGTAGCCTGCGTTCAAGGAGACTCTCCTTCATCATTCTTCATAACAATGTTTATAGAATATGAAGGGGAAAAAAGTTTCAGAAAGAAGCTGAAGATGCAGAAGTAGAGAGACAGATGCATGTTTACGTTAGCGTACAAGTGCATGCTAGGTTTCCCTCAATGGGTAGGGAGGACTCCTGACTCTGCCTTTTTTTTTCTTCTTTCCCCTAACTCTTCTTTTGGGGCTTTTTTAATGAATGCAGAAGTAGCAATTCTCCTCTTTTCATACACATTCGTTCCTTATTGTTACACAGAGTGCAACAATTCTCTGGTTTCGTAGGACAGAGTAGTGGTGGGTGTCACAATGTATTCATGGTACTTTTCAACTTCTTGGCATGCACACCTCACTATCATGCAACAAATAGTACGAATATGAGGAGTGCGTGTCAAGAAGTTGTTAAGTAATTTGAATATACGGTTACACCCACTACTACTCTATCCCACGAACCGAATAATTGCTGCCTCTGTGTAATAGTAGTGAATTAAAGTGTATGCAGGGGAGATAACTGCTACTTATGCATTCAAAAAAAGGCAGTATCAGCAGTCCTTCCTACCCGTTGAGAAGAAACCCAGCATGTACTTGTATACTAAATTAATTGCAAATTATGGTGAAAGTGTCAAAGAATGACTTTGTAATAGCAATTGGCTTTAGTTATGTATGCATTATATATATGTTCAATTTACATGTATTTGCCAGCTTGTAATGTATGATGTACAAATATGTTATAAGATATAACCCGTATCCCAATATTCTCTGAACTTAATCTTGAAAATTTGAAGAGTTGTAGCACAAAGGCGAAGACACTGCAAATATTATTCAACCTAACGGGTTAAGTATCCCAAGATTGATGTGAATTGTTGAATGAACAAATTATCATCTGTAGAAGTTATTGTGAATGAACAAATTATGAGAAGTTGTATATATATCAACAAAAGCACATAGAGCCTACACAGACGAAAGTTCTGTAAAAATCTCTCTACTTAACCCGTTATTGACGATGACGGTTTAGGTGATCCTAACCCGTCATCACCAATAACGGCTTAAGTAGAGAGATATTGGTAGGACTTCATCCCCTACAGATCAAGTATTGATAAAGTACTGCAAAATTTTCTCTATTTAACCCGTTATTGGGGATAATGGGTTAAGATCACTTAACCTGTTATCCTGAACAACGGGTTAAGTAAGGAGATATTGGTCGAACTTCATCCCCTACAGACCGAGTTTTCATAAAGTACTGCCAATATCTATCTACTTAACCTGTTATTGATGATAACGGGTTAAGTGATCTTAAACCGTTATCCCCAATAACGGGTTAAGTAGAGAGAAATTGGCAGCACCTTATGAAAACTTGGTCTGTAGGGGATTAAGTCCTGCCAATATCAATCTGCTTAACCCGTTGTCCACAATACCGGGTTAAGTTATTTTAAACCATTATGCTAAATAACGTGCTAGGTTTATCCAATGTTGGCAATATTTTATCTTCAAAATGTAATTTTGCATAAATTTTCGCAATTTTCCACAAATAAAAAAAATCCAACAGCATAGATGTATTGCACAAATACACAATTTGCACAGATACATAAAATTCACTCACAACCTTCAACACAAATATACATTCGCTAACCAATTACAACAACAACATCCACAACAACATGTATGGTTCAAAAACACAGAAATTGCACACATACACAAATTGCACTAAGATTAAATACAACACCAGTAATATATTTATAAATAAAAAAATGTTGACTTCGGCATATATATTCAATGACCCACAACATCAAGGCCCACAACAACATATGTATTTCACAAATACACAAAATGCATACATACACAAATTGCACTCTGATTAAATACACCAGTAATCTAATTGTACAAAAAAGAAACGTTCAATTGACCACATATATACAATCAAAAGTATGGAACTTTTCAATAATTGATTCCTTCCATGGGCACGATTTTGTTTCATTCCGGACCTACACCACAAAAAAAGGTTAATAATAAAGTCAAAAATAATAATTCTGTTCACATCGAAAGACAAAAGTAAGCAATTATTCGGTGTTTATCTTGAAAGTTTGATATGACATACATAACACGAAAAACCCCTTAGCACGAACCTTCACCTTCATCATCATCACTCTCTCTAGCGTTTGGAGCTTCTTCATACCCTACCGATCCACTAAATAAGGGAGAAGAATTGGTTAGTATCAACTACAACAAGTTTAGATTGATTGAGTCCAATTAATAAATACTTAGTCTTCGATATATTACCTTGCCATAATTTTTGGGCAATTTCATGAATCGTGACATACGACACGAAGACATGTCCTGCAAAGCCTTGGTCTCTTCGTTTTTTGGGATTCTCTGATAGACTTCAACCTTTTCCCGTTAGGCCTTTCCTTTGTGATGCATTGCACGGGGTCCCCCACCGGTGCATGTGCATGTGCATGTCTACCACTCTCCGGTTGTGTACTACCTTCGTGTGGTGTGCTATTCCCGGTTTGAATGTGAGAAAAGCCTTCGATTCCCTTGAGCATGTGGTCGAGCATGTACTTGTACCCTTGCTCTGAAGAACAACCAAGATCGACCAAATATCTTGAGTGCATAGTCAGTTCACAATAATGAAAGGTAAAATTATTGCCCATACTATTGGGAAGGGGTGTACTGCTTCTTGTCAGTTGATCCCTGGTCCATCGCCTACAAATATATTGATCGGGTAGTGCAGTGTGATTTGTGAACCGAATAACTGCTAATAGATGTTTGTAGGGAATGCCTACGAAGTCATACATGGCACAAGGGCATTTAGCCATTTGACGGATTTTACAAAAAGAAATCACCCTCCCCGGTTCTGAATTTCCACAAACGGTTACAGAAAAAGCTGCACTATCCGGTGTATCCATACTCACAATTAAACACACATTAAGTAATAAGCTTTTTACGACTTCTTGTTGGAACTTGTAGAGAATCTTCAGTGTGTATGTTCCCGCCATTTGTAACTCCAACGCCCATTCGGTCTTCAATTTTGTCCTCTTCTCGCGATTACGATGAGTTTTTTTAAATTCATCGTGTCTTTGTTTTACTAAGACTCGGTCAAAGATGAGGGCAAATTCATGTAATGGGTACTTCTTATTAGTATGTTGCTTTAAGGATGAATGTAGCGATTCGCTACATTGGGTACTCAACATGCCGCCCCAAATGAGTCTCTTGCATACACGGGGGTCCATTTCTCGCGAATCTCAAATTTATTGTTCAACCATTTGTTATTCTCAAGTTTATACTGAGAAATCAAATTTTTCTACTTCTGTTCAAATTCAGTTTTATAATCCGCCATATAAATGATAGTCTTCAAAGCATCTTTAAACTCGTCAATGTTATTCGACATACGCACTTCATGCGGTAATTTATCCAAAATATGCCAAATGCAATACTTATGATCAGTGATTGAGAAAACTTTCTTAACTGCAACACTTATTCCACGATCCTCATCTATCACGATGTTCATCGGATCGTGAGTCATTGCTCCTCACTACTTTTCAAAGAACCACTCAAATGAGGATGCCTTCTCATTTGGGATGAACCCACAACCTAGGAATATTGATTGCCAATGATGGTTGAATCCAACAAATGGCACAAACAACATCCCGTATCAGTTTGTGTTGTAGGTAGCATCAAAGCAAACAATATCCCCAAATACTTCATAATTCTTTCTAGAGATACCATCCACCCAGACACAATGGGACAATCACCCTTCGGGATCACATTGGTAATCATAATTGAATAAAGGATCGGTCTCCTTTCTGGATTCAAAGAACTCAAGTAGCATTTGTCCATCGTGTCCTTTTAAACCTTTCATCTCGTCTCTCCTGAGATTTCTGACATCGGTTTCAGTGAAACCAATTTTCTCATTACCTCCACTTGTACCTTCGAAGAATAGCATTTGTTTGTATATAGGGACATTAGCTTCGGTAAGTTGACCAATTATTTTTTTATCTATATTTGTCAATTCACGGTTTCGAGGTAGCAAGTGACGTCTACCAGGTGAAGTAAATTCGTGATTGTGTGGTTCATTAAATGAATAAATAATCTACGAATTACTTTGTGGATTTAGTTTGACACGAACAAAAGCTTTGCAACCCGTTTTAGAAGTTGTTCCTCATCTAGCTTCATTCTGATTATTCGGTGATTCCTCGGCTTTATTACATACATATGATTTATCCACTATATCGTTTCTCTTATATTTATTTTCACCTTTACGCATAGCGAATCCCGTACATTTACAGTACGATGAATAAAATATTTCTGCTTCCTCTAGAGTGGAAAATGTCATACTAATCTTCGGTTTTAGGTGCTCGTCAACATGAGGAAGAAACTCGCCAATTTGTTGTGCACGAACAAATTTCTCTCCGGCAACAGAACTTCCTTCAAAATTGTCCATACCTAAGAAAACGAAAAGGAGAACAATTAGGGCTACTAAACCCGTTACGGAATGTGATGAAAAATTTCTAACTTTAATTACATATTATTAGAGAAACATGAGAAAACCGCACAAATGGCATCCACAATTTATAAAACTTTGCAATTTACTTGAATTCACCTAGCACAAGCCACCATAACTTGCAGGAAGTGATTTTTGACTCACGGTTTGCGAGATACGGCTGTGTACCGCTTTATTTGGTGTTTTTATAACCAAAAGCGACACACGACCGTATATCTTGGACTGTTAGTCGAAACTCACTTCTACAAGTTGGCGTTGCTTGAGCTACGTGAGACCATCCGAGTCGCAAAATTTCGTATTTTTTGAAAGTCATTTGAATGGTTTTCTAGTATAACCGCACTAAACGCGTTCTAAGTCATTAACTTCTAATGCGAGGAACGTGAGAAAACCACACAAATGGCATCCAAAATTTATAAAACTTTGCACCTTGCTTGAACTCACGTAGCGCAAGCTACCCTAACTTGTACAAGTGAGTTTCGACTAACGGTTCGAGAGATATGGCTGTGTATCACTTTATCTAGGTTTTTTTCAACCGAAAGCGATACACGACCGTATCTCTCTAACCGTGAGTCGAAACCGACTTCTACAAGTTCGGGTTGCTTGTACTACGTGAGACCATCCTCTTGCAAAGTTTCGTATTTTTTGGATGTCGTTTGCAGGATTTTCTAATCTATCCGCACTAAAAAAATTCTAAGTCACTAACTTCTAATGCGAGGAACGTGAGAAAACCGCACAAACGGCATCCAAAATTTATAAAACTTTGCACCTTGCTTGAATTCACATAACGAAAGCCATCCTAACTTGTACAGGTGAGTTTCGACTAACTGTTCGAGAGATACGGCCGTGTATCACTTTATTTGGATTTTTTCCAGCCGAAAGCAATACACGGTCGTATCTCTTTAACCGTTAGTCGAAAGTGACTTCTACAAGTTCGGGTTGCTTGTGCTACGTGAGACCATCCTACTCACAAAGTTTCATATTTTTTGGATATCGTTTGCAGGGTTTTCTAATCTAACCGCACTTAAAAAATTCTAAGTCATTAACTTCTAATGCGAGAAACGTAAGAAAACCGCACAAACGGCATCCAAAATTTATAAAACTTTGCACCTTACTTGAATTCACGTAGCGCAAGCCACCCCAACTAGTAGAAGTCAGTTTTGAGTAACGGTTCGAGAGATACGGCCGTATATCTTTTTCAACTGAAAGGGATAAACGGCCGTATCTCTCTAACCGTGAGTCGAAACTAACTTTTACAAGTTCTGTTTGCTTGTGCTACGTGAGACCATCTTACTCACAAAGTTTCGTATTTTTTGGATGTCGTTTGCAGGGTTTTCTAATCTAACTGCACTAACATTGTTCTAAGTAATTTAATATGTTCAGCACGATTATAAATATAACTCAATCTACAATATCGTCAACCGATCAACAACTATTGCACCGTGTAAATTCATCAAAATACTACTTACAAATTTTTACATCTACAAATTTTTTAGGCAATTTTAATATACGGTAAAATCGTGGAAAGCAACAAAAATATTTTAAAATTCAACAGAATTACAATTACTAAGGCTGAGATTTAATCATTACCTTACAATATAAATCTAAATTTCGCCAATGTAGGTCAAGCTGCGAACTAGGGTTTCGTTTTTGGGATGAAAGAGTTGGGTTTGGAAGTTTGGAGTAGAGATTGGGAGAGAGATTATATGGGGATCGAAGAGGACGAGGAGTGGACTGAGGTGGAGGTGCGAACGGAGTAGGAGAACTAGGGTTTGGGGAGCAACGGACGGAAGAGAGAGAGAGAGAGAGAATCGCCTGAATGACAGAGGAGAGAAGTGAGAGAGGAGTTGCCAGAGTGAGAAGATCATGATTTCGGAGATATTGGGTTTGGGTTCATCCAAGAACGAAAGTTCAGCTTCGAGAAAAAGTCGACAAGGAAGACGAACTGTATACAGTTATGAGATTATATCTTTGCTTTAACCTGTCCTTGTCAACGACGGGTTAAGGCAATATTTTTTATAAAATTTTGTCTTAACCCGTCATTGAAAACGGCGGGTTAAGGAAAATTTTATAAAAAAATGTATGGGCCGTTAGATCAAAGATCCAACAGCCCAGATTAAAATTCGCACGGGTCTATGCACACAAACCCGTTTGCAACCGAAGAAGCCTATATATATATATATATATATATATATATATATATATATATATATATATATATATATATATATATATATATATATAATTATATGCAAATCCAAGTCCAAAAACTCCAAAAAAAATCTTATATATATATAATTATATGCAAATCCAAGTCCAAAAACTCCAAAAAAAATCCCCAACAAGTTGAGCTCATAGCTTAAAAAGAGAAGAAAAGAAAAAGGGGGGGTTCGGGTCGGGTTCAAACCTACAAAGTCCACACCCAAACGGGTCAGATTCGAACCCACAGACCCGAAACCCACTCCAACACTCTCTTCTTCCTCATCCAAAACTTTTACCGCCAGAATGGAGCTCGAGAAGCTCAAAATAGAGCTTGCCTGAAGCTCATCTTCACTCCGTCTCGAGCCACCGCCTCGAACAAAACAGAGTGCCTCCACTCCACCGTCAAGCTCCCACAGTCGAGCTCCATCTCCAAGCTACGGTTCTCCTCAAAAAAACCAACAGAGCTCCTCTAACCCGTCGAGCTCCCCAACTCCAAGGACTTCCTCTTCCAACTCTGCAGCTGGACCAAGTGAAGATTCACACCTAATCGCAACCCGCTTGAAGTTCGAGCTCGATGAGCACGCTTCTAACTCGAACTGCCATCATCGAACAAAGTTTTAGCTCAAAAACCCAAGAAAATGCTAAGTTCATAGCTCGGCAAACTCAAGGGTCATAGCTCAGCGAACGCTACCCATAGCTCGATGAGATGGAAGCAGTTCATAAGCTCGACGATAGGGTAATCGTCCACAGCGTGGCCGCCAAGCTACCCATAGCTTGATCGTATCCCCAAAGCTCAACTAAGAGAATCCCCATAGCTCGACTAAGTGGGAGTAGCTCGACGCTCCCAATAGTCGACGAGGACGTGGTAGCTCGACGGAGAATGGAGTCGAAGCTCGAACCGGAAACAGAGCTTCGAAACTTTGAGCGAAGCTCAAACCCATAGCTCCACCAAAATAGCTCGATGACGACCTCTCACCATTGCTTGATGACAGCTCTATGGCTCCATAGCACGACGAGATCCTCAAAAATAGAAAAAATTGGCTATAGCTTGGCCAAACGGTTGGCCGAGCTAAGGGGTCGCTCGCAGCCACTGTCGACCCTCGGAACCCTCATATATTCGGGCTCAAGTGTGATGAACGCACGAAATTAGGCCACGTCGCCCCGCCTTCCTCCCCAGCGCTCCGCTCTCTCCTAAACTGTCTGATCCCATTCAACGGACGAGCCGGAGCGTGATCAACATCCCTGATTCATCCACGTCACCCTCCATCACAGACATTCAAATCATAGCCGTCAGATCTCCCTCAACGTGTGAGCCAGCTCTGATCAACGCCTCAGATCGCGACGAGATTTGGGCCAAGGTTGGTTATTTTCAAAAAACCCCTTAAACTCATTTTTAATTCGAAAAGGTAATTAAAAAAATTCAAAAATAATTATTTAAATTTGGAAAATTAATTAAAAATTCTGATAAAATAATTAAAAATAAATTTATTAATTATAAAATTCGAAAAAGTGATTTTAAAAATTCCAGAAAATTCGGAAAAATCTGAAGAAATATGGAAACATTTAGGAAAATATTCACTGCCTTCAAGAAGCCACATATCAGTTCCAGGTATCTCCGAACACCCTAACTGCAAAGATTATACGCCATATTCCAACAGTAAGACGTACTACTCCCCAAAAGCTAAGAAAATTGCCTTCCAGAGTGGGGGGCTTATGATGATGGTAAAAATCGCAGCAGATCAGAGACGTATGATTCCTGCACAGATCTCAAAGCATCTACAGGCAGATTAGCCATCACAGGACTCTTTTATAGGTCTAGGCCCTCTCTAAGACATGGGTTTCTTCCAAGCCCATAAAAAGTGACAGACAAGGCCCACTAGGAGAGACACCCAACTCATGCAGGCAATGAGTCAAATCTCTTATCCCCTAACAAGAATATCTTATCTCTTGAGGGGGAGAGACATAGAAGAGATAAGGAATTTAAATCTATCTAACTGACATAAATCAATCTCTTGAAATGTCTCTCAGACCTATAAATATTCTTCCCCCTCTACAGTCAGAAGGTAATCAACAATTCACCAGCTTTCTTTCTCATACTCTCTTTCTCTCTTTCTCTCTTTCTGGTTCTGACTTGAGCATCGGAGGGTCTGCACTGGGGTGTGGCTTTTTGCAGGTCCATCGACCACATCAGCAACCGTCGGATTCAGATCACGGTGGTTAATCAACGATCCAGATTCATTCTCAGGAGCTTTAACCGCTTTTAACGGCCAAGGTCAAAGGTCAGACTTTTAGTAGTTTTTCATCATTTATTAACTCACTATCTGTTTGCTACCACACCGAAATAAGCAGCAACAACGACCAAATCATTCAACCATTTGGCTTTGCAGCAACCTTTAATCGATTTTGATCCCAGCTCTGATCCCTCTCATTTTAAGAGATGGCGACTGTGAATCCGTTAGAACTCCTTGTCGATGACGACAGCGTAAACCCTTCTCACCTTATTGCCCTCACTCAGAAGCAGGAAGCTGCCGTCGCCGCAGTCTCCACCAGCAGGAATAAGTCTCCAGCCACTACCTCTGCTCTGGCAAAGATGCATTTTGGGGATGGGGATGCGAATGGGTTTAGAATAAGGGAGGGGGTGGTTATGGAGGTGGTGGTGGAGGTGGGGGTGGGGGTGGTGTGGAGGAAATAGATGGGAATAGGAATTCAAAGAGATGGAAATGGAGAAGATGGTGAGAGTGAGAAAAGAGATAAGAGAGTTATTGTGGTGTATTTAAATGAGGATATTTGGACATTTTGCATCAAAATTTAGGGACTTTTATGAAAGTTGACCGCAATTCATAGTTTAAGGGGTTTACTGCGTTTACCAAAAGATGAGAGATTTTTTTGCGTTGACATCATAGATCATGGCTGTTTTTCGTAATTGCCTTTATTATTAGTCAAAAGAATTTATTAGTCTCTTACCATTTCTAAGAAGGGCGACTATCACTTTTCCCCAAGGAAAAAATTAATAATTTGCTTATTGCGTTAAAATGCTGACCATCTATGTAGCATAGGTACGAGTACGGGACTGTGAGTACAGTACGAGTATGGGGATATGACAAACATGTAAAAAAGTAAGGTATAGAGGTACATCTATATTAATTTAAATATAATTTACATTATAATTTAATATATTCAAATCATCATAAATGAGAATACACACTTTAAAAAAATCCAAAATGCATTAAACATTAAACTTTTGAACCATTGAAAATAAGTCATCCAATCATAACAATTTTTTTTTACTCTTGGTCATGTCTATTTTAGTTACAAAATATGGCATACTTCATAATTCATAGAAAAGTACACTATAAGGTTTTTCTAATAATTGGGTGTAGGTAAGATTGTTATTTTTCAGACCCTGTAATGTCCCGAATTCCAAACATATATAATTTGTAGCACAAACATGATTTTTACTTCAATTTCTTACAAAAATATAAGGAATTTAAAATGTTTTCATTACAATGTCTTTAATTACAACACACAGCGAAAAATTACATAAAGAAATACAACTTATAACATCCAATATCTTAAATCTTGCGACATCCATCGTCGACGAACTTAAGTCCTCGTTACTCGCTAATCCTCCTGCAACTTGAAAATTGCAGGCACGTCAATTGCTACAACTGACACAATGCTATAATACAGTGATTCTTTAATTTAACAAACACAAACTTGAATGCAAAATGAAAAGTGACTATCCTAATAATGTCAGTATATAATATGAACTTAATGACTAATGCAGACATTCATACTTACGATGCAATACTAATGCGCACTTGTTCGGATTCTATGCATCCTATATTACATAGGTCTGAGGGCAAGCCTATAACGTACTCATTATAGGGTTCAATCCCTCATCATGAAATTCTACTACAGTAATAAAACAAGGTTTAGACATTCCGTGGGTATGGATTCCAGTCTCGGAGTACTCTGCCCAACCATACAGAATCATCGTCGTGTAAACATCCCGCAAGTGCAGCTCTAGCTCGGAATATGTTGGAGATCAATCTCCTATCCGCCCGACAATTCATGACCCCGAAGTACACCGCTCGATCAATCATAATCCTAGATTTAATTAAGGCTCGTCTCGCTACACACAGCAATCATAGTCCCGGAGTACACTGTCTGACTTGATCTATAGTCTCGGAATACACCACCCGACTATAAAGAGATGCCCCACTTACGTTTGCCCAGGTCTCATCATATATCCCTTTCTAATCCCTGTCCTTAGTTCAATTATAATTATCTGATCTAGAGCTAGCTTATCCTGTCGGAATTAAACTAACTCACCGAGAAAGTCGACCCATATTGGCCACTTCTCAAAATTTCAATCTGCAGGTCACTACGGGTCTCGTTCAGCCTCTTGAATTCATCCATCTCAACACAGAGATCTTCTAGGTCATTCTTGACCTCTTTATAAAATTTCTCATTCATTATGAATCATTGATTCTCTGATTCATTCTCTTTCAATTCATCAATTCAAAACAGAGGTATAATTCCATAATACTTCAATTAAATAAGAAAATCCTTTCAAACATTATATGTCTACTTTTAATTTTTTTAATTCGTCATCTAAAAAATTTATAATAATTTTTAATTCAAAATATATAGCTAAATTTAACACAATTATCTCAAAAATATTCCAAATTTTAGTTTGCCTTAAACGAAACGATTGTGGAATAAATCCAAATAATCAATGGAACCATATCTTCACAATTTTTTTTTACCACAAGTTAAATCTTAAGTGCATATACAATTATTTCAAAATATTCCATCAATAATTTAGATTAATTTAACCTTTTTTCTCAAAGATAATACATGTAATTATATGTAAAAAATAATAATACCCAAAAATGGCCCCATCCAGCGTTGAACTAGAGCACACAGTGCCCTAAAAAGCACCCAACAACCAAGAACCCAATTCTCTGTTGGTGTAGAGTTCTTCACCAAAATATTCTAAATACCTCTGTCCACTGTTTATAGTAGTCTATGAGAATTTCAAAAAGAAAAGGACTCGCAGGGACTTGAACCCGAGACCACTTGCGCCCCAAACACACACAAACCAGTCTCCCAATTCTTATATTGCTGTCAACTTGTTCTAAATTAATTAGTATGAACTAAACCTCACTTCGAAAAGGTTTTTAGAATAAAAACGAGATCAATATGCACTCAAGCAGAATCGAACCCGAGACCTTGGCACTGTACACAGTGCCCAAATCCACACCGACTAACCAGACTCTCTAGTCTCACACTCTGTCGAATTTTCTCAGGAAAAATGAATATAGTTTATTGCACCTTGCTACATTTACATTGCTCTAACATTGAAATATAATTTCCTAACTTCTGCAATTTGAATTCTATAGTACATAGAATTAACATGGGAAAATTCAGTATTCAACACATTCATAATTATATATGAGACATCACATAATTCAATTATACAACTGCAACAATGCACGTCTAGGACTACATCTTATTCAAAATTTTCAATATAGTGTGTTCATTTCTATTTGAAAATTTTGGTTAGCAAACATAATATTATCACATCAACAAATTAATGAAATTTAACAATCTAATACATGATAATAAAAAAAATTCCCCTCTATAATTTCATCTAGTTCAATTATATTGATAATGCATTTGATTCTAAAATTAATTCACCATTTAAAAGATTTTAAATTGCACTTGAATTCTAATATTATCATGACACTATAAAAATTTAGAAACTAAGGAAACACCCACCTTTTTTGATGAATCCCTAGCAAATTGAACTCCTAACAAGCTCTTCAATCTCTCCTCAAAATCCGAGCTCCAAGAAAAATGCAACAGTAAAGCTCTTTGAAAATGCACAAATAGATTTTTTTTTCTTTTCTTTTCTCATGAGTGGCCGTGATGGAGGACTTTTTAAAGAGAAAGAGAGAAAGGGGCATTAACCTAATCTAACTACCCATACTCCTAATTAAACTATCCACTAATCCACTATCTCATTCCCTCCCATCAATTTTGGTCGGCCAAATCAGTGTGTGGGCAAATCCCAGGTTTTCGAAAAGCTTGTGTGTGTGCACATAAAATGCACACCAAAAAAATTAGGAATTTTAATTAATAAAAATTTGCATATGTTATTCAAATTTAATATGGATTTATGTTGGTTAATTTTATTAAAAATAGAGTATACATTTATACGTTGTAAAATAGGAATGAAAAATATTTATATAACTCAAAAGTTTTTTTTTTCAATTGACACATGCACGGTAAATACGTGCATTGCACGTAAAAACAAAATATTAAAATATTTGAGATTTAAATAGAAGATAAAAAAAATTCAAATACATAATTGAATTTGAGAGAACGAAAGATATATATAAGAATCAAAATAAAAAACACATAGAAAATTTTATAATGTTACGGATATTATACGTAACGGTACAAAATACATGTGCATAACGTATGACGGGAAAAATTGTCATAACTCAATTTTGAGGAATTGTTACAGACCCAATAAAGTTATTTTAAAAAAAAAATCCAATACTTGTCTATCGTACCCGTTGCGGTACCCATGCTGATGGGTATCCGTTTAAGTACCCAGTACAGGTACGGCTAGTTATATCAGGTACATGATGCTGTTGATTTAGTGGTGGAAGCAACAGATGTGAGTACTTGTTATTTGTAGAGGGAAAGACAGGTTTGAGACATATCTCAATCACAGATCTGGATCTAAGATGAAGAATTTGTGAGGAGCAGGAGAGGGGGTGCTGCTGGTAGCTGGCCGTCCTGAACACCTGCAAAACACTTAGAAACACTGTGAGAGATCCCAGTGACAAGCCATTCGACGATCTAGTCAATCACTGTGTCACACCCCGCTTCCCAAAAATACGGAATACGAGCACATGACATTGGCCCAGCGAATGACTAACGTCACCCATAAGCTGTTTAATCGATCAACTCAACAATATAATCAATACAGAACAAATGTGCAGGCAAAAATAACAATCTCATGAACAAGAATACTTGGAATGAGACAATATAATATCCAAATACAATAATAATAATGCAACGTCTGGAAACAATAACAAAATTCGGGACATAAGCCTAAAACAATAATAATCCAATCCAAATTAATAACAAGTCCCAATACATTAAATTTATTAAAGCGATAAGCAATTTAAAAGCAGAAATCTTCAAAATGTTTGTTCTCCAATTCCAGCAGGTAATTCTCCTTCATTACCTGTATACACTTCATCTAAAAAAGAGAAAAAAAATTGTCGTTAGAGCAAGCCATGGACAACAAGTAGAAAAAGCAGGGAACAATGGAATAATGGTATAACAATGAATCAATGGATTAATAGGAATCATTGACATAACACGATGATAATAATCAATAACATGGTAATCAATGCAACGGTATAACAATAATTCAATATTCGGTAACAGTAATCAACGGTTAATATCAATATCACTTAAATAATATTGGATACAAATAGGAACAATGATGAACAATATACAATGTCGGCGATGTGTCAATCCTTATGTCTGTTATTCATTTTAATCCTAACTAATGCATGTACCACTGCATCCCATACTACAGGTTTGATGCATACAATCATTTTCGTTTTAAACTCAAAGTGGTGCACTCGGTAGATCATGTACTTGGCAACGGTAACGGTAAACACCATTCACCTTTCGGTGAATGAAACGGTCATCGACAAAGATCTGGTACACGATAAATTGGGTTACGGCCATAACCACAATCACACGATAAAACGGTAGCCAGAACGGTAATTAGGAAAACACGGGCCCCTCCTCCAAGTACAGTCACTACTTTATTCACTACTCAAAAGTTAATCCCTTAAACACCGGCTTGTTAATTATTTATCAATGCAACAACACAATATGCAATTAATAGACAATTCGGTGAACGATAGTATCAATAGGGAAACAATAGGTTGATGACATGGATATAACGGTTAAAATAGTGACAATAACTCATTGGGAACATGCAATGCAACATACATTCATTAATTCATGCAATAGTATAACATAGAAATTATTAATTCATTAAATAGTGCATCTAAAATTCTGGACAGCAAGCGCGACCTGTACAAAAATGCAGAATCCGTCAGAAAATATGGAAACCAGACTTCCATACGGGGTAACGCATACTTAAAGTTCAAATTCCGAAAACAGTAGCTAGGTTAAACACATGTTTCTTTTTAGGTTTTATGTTCAGGCAGAATTTCGACATCTTGTTGTTTTAATTTTTGAATCAGCAAAAACTAAATATTAAATTCTGTAAAAATATAATCTAGACTCCTAAACATGGTAAGCAACAATCTGGAAATTTTCATAGTAAAATTTATAGTAAAATTTTATCATTTGATCAGCCTTTATACTGTTTGAACATAAAAGGTACGAGAATCTGAAAATCTGAAATGTAAAAGCATAGCTGTAATAAATTAGGCATAACTTTTGCTAAAAAAATCGGAATTCAAAATTCTGGATGTTATTGACAACTAGACACTCGGGGCTACATTTCATATTTATAAAGTATTTCATTTTAAGGTCATTTACTAGTTTGAAAATAGCGATCAAAGTTCAGGTCAGCATGCATGTACAGTTCTTAGCGTATTTTTCTTGAAAATAAAATTAGTTGAACATGTTGGGTATTAATTCTATAGTCAATATATATTGTAACTAGAATTATAGGTGTCCAAACATGATAAATAAAATTTAGTACACACACATATACAAGTCTAACATCAATCAATTACCAAACGATCAAACAACATACAACCTAACGATTGTCTCTACAATATTTTATTTGTGTTGTGACTTGTATGAATAACCCTATTAACAATTCTATATGCATTCATGAAAGATCTAAACTTTAGAGTCAAAGAGGCACGATGTCAAGAATATTGGGTTTAGCTCGTGTAAACCCACAATAAACCCAACGAAAGAGATAACCAAGGATAATACGATAACAAAGAGACATACTTGCAAGAATTTCAATAAAACTTGAATTTGATACGAGTAATAATTCAAGTGGACGGTGACTTGCCCGTTAATCGGTGAAAACGAATACCAAGAATAACGGAATAAGAATCTCGAAGCAACGAACTCACGAACACACAATAACATGTGCGATATACGTGTACTAAAGATCAAGCCAAAACAGCAAAGAGAGCAACTCAGCAACCAAATCACAGAGACAGCAGCAACCAGCAGCCAGGGCCAAGGGCGACGCTCGTGTCTCCGATGGAGGCGCGACGGCAAGGCGCAAGGGGCAGGGCGGCACTGGGGCGTCGCCGGCGATCGAACATGGAGCAGAGGAATCGGGATTTGGGGTTGATGGGTTTAGGGATTTGAAGCTTGCTAATGGCGAGTATAGGGGATTAGGAGGACGGGGTCAGAAATTGGGTACTTGGGTGTCGAGGGGAGGCGCCAGGGAGTGGTTGACGGAGTGGGGGTTGCCGGAGATGGGTAGTTCGCCGGAGAAGATGAACTAAAGGGGATGGGTTTGGGGGATTCAGGCAGAAAACAGAGATGGAGGAGAGAGAGAACGGGAGGAGAGAGAGAGGGAGGCTAGGGTTTCGAATTGCGTGAAAAATTAGGGTTTGCATTAAAGTTGTATTTATTGGGTACAATTAGGGTTCAATAATAGCAGTTTTGGGTCAAGAATTCATCAAATTGGGTTTTAGGGTTCAATTGGGAGGTAGATCAAAATCAACAGGGTTCGAATAAAAATACCCATAATCAATTAAAAGATAATAAGCTCAACTAGAAAAGCTCCAACTTGAAGAACGGGAAATTTTCAAGCAATTCTTAATTAAAAATAATTGAGAACGAAAGAAAATAGGATTTTTATTCAATTGCAATTAAAAGAAATACAAAGTGGAAATTTTGAAAATTGCGGAAACGGTAGTTACACACTGGAAGAGTGAAATTAGGGTTCAAGTGGAGAAAAGTTCATTACCTTCTGAAAAGGGAGGGGTGGTATTTATAGGCAGAGGGAGGTCAACCCTAACCCTAATGGGCCGGGTTGACCCTCTCCCGTGGGCCTGGTACTGAAGAAGCGGCATAGGGGTTGGAGGCCTAATTCTGTACGAGTTAGCAGATCCTGAGGGGGTCAGACAGCTCAGATTGAGCTAGATTTTTACCCACATCATAGGCCCCCCACTCTTGGAGGGTTGTATGGAGCAGCCATCGAGGAGTAGTCTAATTTTGTGAGAAGATCAGTCGACAATGTGCATAAAGATACAGTAGAAAATCTCTGGAAGGAGCGACATGAGGTTGAGGCTGAGCTCCGCTACATCGAGCTCTGTCCCCCGAGCTTCGTGCCTTGGATATAGGGGCACCGAGCGTCGGGCGAAATGGACTTTGTGAGAAAGCCAGTAGCTAGCTCGAAATTAATGCCGAACATTGAGCGTGAGGGACTACGAGAAAGCCAGTAGCCAGCTCAAAGTTAATGCTAAGCGTCGAGCGTAATGGACTTTGTGAGGTTGCTAGTAGCTAGCTCAAAGTTAATACCGAGTGTCGAGCGTAATGGACTTTGTGAGAAAGCCAGTAGCTAGCTCGAAGTTAATGCCGAGCATCGAGCATAATGGACTTTGTGAGAAATCCAATAGCTAGCTCGAAGTTAATGCCGAGTGTCGAGCGTGAGAGACTTTGCGAGAAAGCCAGTAGCCAGCTCGAAATTAATGCCGAGCATCGAACATAATGGACTTTGTCAAAAAGCCAGTACTTAGCTTGAAGTTAATGCCAAGCATCGAGCATGGGGGACTTTACGAGAAAGCTAGTAACCAGCTAAAAGTTAATGCTGAATGTCGAACATGATGGACTTTGTAAGAAAGCCAGTAGCTAGCTCGAATTTAATGCTGAGCGTCGAGCGACAAAGAGGGTATGAAAGTGTATAATCCCAAGCCGCTCTGAACTCGCAAGTCCTTCGTCGTAGAGTCGAGCGACTCTGAGGAAGGTATTGAAGAGATGGAAGCGGTTGGCAAGGGAGAAGTGGATGACGAGGGTGAGGGAGATACGGAGGAGAATGAGGGTGTGGCTTCAAATAAAACCTCTTCACCGGGGCCCCAAACTGATTCGTTCGCTCCGAAGGTCGTTTGCTGGAATAAGCTTAAGTGAACCCTTCCCGACAGTCCTGAGGACCCACCTGAATTCTTCCTGAAACACGGGTTAGACGTTCCCTATCTTCGGCAACCGGGCTCGATTAGGATGTATCTGGACGACCTTGAGGACAAAGTTTGGTATGGAGTGTA
Organism: Hemerocallis citrina; assembly: GCA_017893485.1. Classification (NCBI taxonomy): domain Eukaryota; kingdom Viridiplantae; phylum Streptophyta; class Magnoliopsida; order Asparagales; family Asphodelaceae; genus Hemerocallis; species Hemerocallis citrina. The sequence continues at coordinate 91,382,798 of CM030364.1, read as the reverse complement.
ACCCTCTTCTCCAAGCCGAACAAAACAGAAGATTTATGAGGAGCCGAGCATAGTGGTGAGCACAGATCTACTCCTGATACGGGCTAGGTATTTCATTTTCCTAGAGTACAAGTTGATGGTGTCGAACCTTTGGGATTCGACCCGCCAACACCCTATCCGAATGATTTTGTATGTTTCCAATTGATGCATTCGATTTAGGGTTAAGGCTGCATCTGCATCCGTTTGTGAAGGAGGTGTTAAACTGGGCCGGTCTAAGTCCTATGTAGTACGGTCCCAATTCTTGGAAGCAGCTGGTGTGTTACATCATGCTTAGCGAAAAGATAAGGGGTGTCGCTAAAGCTGCAGTATTTCCGAGCCGCCCTCAGTGTGAGTTCGTCGTCAACGCATGAGTGTATATATTACGTCTCCCCTCGGCCTCACAACCGAGCTGTTCATGGTCACCCGGATTCCATCAAGGGGTGGAAGAACATGTACATTATCATTCAGAGTCCGACTCTGTGGGATATTCCAACCTCGTGGGCCTTCTACAAATCGAAGCTCAAGTCTCCTAAGGGGAAGGAGCTTTCGGAAGAGGAGTGAGGTGAAGTGAAACGGGTCGCTGGGAGCAAGAGCACTCGCTAGCAGACCGTGCAAGAGAGGCACCTATCCAGGATTGGACTGAAATCTATCGATCCCTGTATGTTTTTTGTTTCTTTTTTCCTTGCATCTTTTTTACTTCGTTCTCACAATTTCAAATTTATTTTTTGCAGCAATGGATGACGCCGAGATTGAGCTGAGGAAGGCCCAATTGGAGAAGAAGGCTGCCAAGCAGTCGAAGCACAAGAAGAGGCCACCTCAGGGAGGCTCTGAAGGGACTTCCGATCCGAAGTCCAAGAAGTCAAGGGTTTCCACGGTACTAGGGAATCCGAGGTTGACAAAGATGGTACCGAGCTCTAGCAACCTAAAGGTTGCTGAGCTGCTGACGAAGGGCATCCCGCCCCTCAAGCCCTCGGCCCATGAGATCGTCAGTGAAGCCAGGATTCTACCATGGGCCCCTGACTGGTCGGTGAAGGTGCGGATTCACTAACTGAGGGACCTATTGCGGTCGAGTTGGTGGATCACCTCGCTACGCCCCGCGACTAGGCAGGCTTCGCCACCGAGTCGACCGAGTCATGCTACATGAGGTGGGCTCAAGCCGAGAAAGTGGTAAGTGTTAAATGACTTTCGCAACTTCAATTTCTTTTCTCTTGTAAGTTTCTAAGTCGTGGGCACTCATTTATAGGCGACAATTTTTGGGGCCCAGCTGAGGCGACTGCACCCTCAGGAGCTTCATCGAGAATTAAAGAACGCTCAGCGTTACGAGTGTGAAATGGAGGAGAAGATGCGAGTCGATGACGTTAAGGCTCGCGAAAGGGCTTTTCAGGCAAAGCTGACCTCCATTGCCGAAAGCCAAGCTCAGAGGAAGAAGGAGATGGAGGTCGAGATTAAGAGGAAGCTCAAGGAGGTGAAGACCGCCGCAATGGATAAAGTCATTATGTCCCAGAACAAAGCCTACCATCGAACCATCGAGCACATGCTTCGCAAGTACCCCCAATGTGCCCACGACGACTTCCATTACTCGATGAAGTTTAATGAGCATCTGCCAACCCCTGGGGGGACAAAGAGGAGGACAACGGTCGCTAGCCTGGCAATGAGGAGGAACAGGAGGTCGACCTCGAGGTTGAAGTCGCGGGGAACGATGAGGTGCTCCCCTCCCCTCTACAATAGCTTTTTCTTGTTTTGTTTTGTATATGTATTTGTTGAACGCAGACTGGCCACCGCACTTTCTGTATCGTTTTTTAGATGAATGAAAGAAACTTTTTGGGTCAGCCTTTTTTATGGGGAAATTTTGTAATTTTGGCCAAGTCTATGAGCTCAGAATGATTTTGTTTTTCATATGTGCCAGATGGCCGACATGTTTTATCCAACCGTCGTAACGCCGATCTTGATCGCCTTAAGGATCGCGTGAAATCTCTAGAGGCCAATTTGATGAGCTACCACAAAGATGCTATGGACCAGAAAGAAACCTTAACTTCATAAACAGGTCGAAAGAGCTGAGTTTGGAGTCGGCCCGTCTGAAAAAGACGATTTCCGACCAAGGTCTGGTTGATGCTGAGTCCGGGTGATCGAGATATCTCACTTCCATTCAACGCCCTATATAAGAGTCATTCCTTCGCGAGGTGATAGTGGAGAAGGAATTGGAGATCCAAAGATTGAGGGTGGTGCTCAGAGTGTGTGGATCCCGAACCCGTTCCTTCGGGATTCGGTGGCCCTCCGATGGGGGTTCGTCTCCGACCCTAAGGCTAGAGCCACCGCCGAAACTAGGTGATGCTTAGAGTTCGATTGCTGGAGCATCCACCTTAGCGTCTCCTAAGGATCTTGATGGGAAGCCCCTGATCTTGGGCGAAGGAAGTCTGATTTCTAGCAGGATGACAACTTCCATCCCGTATGTCAGGTTGAATGAGGACTTGCCGTTAGGATCCTCTTGGTTGTTCTAAACGACCAAAGGATGCTCGACAATTCGTCGACCCACAATCCATGGGGAGATTTATCCAACCGTTTTTTGAGACATTCAAGAATTTGGTGGTTCATTTTCAACTTGTCCGTTCGACTGGGAATGTGATATTGCTGAGAACTGCTATTGGATCCTGATGTCATAGAACTTCCGAAATTTTTTTACCAGTGAATAGGGTTCTGTTATTGGAGATGAGCACGCGTGAGATCCCGAACTGATAGATGATGTGTTTCTGGAAGAATTGTTAGGCTTGATGTTAAGTAATCGTGGCCAAGGGTTCTGCCTCAATCACTTAGTGAAGTAGTCGATGGCCGCTATGAGGAATCGCCTTTGGTTCATGGCCTTCGAAAAGGGCTGACCAGATCCATCCCCTACATAGCAAAGGGGGTCGGACTGGCAAGCGACCAAGCTCGGCTTGTGGGATGCACCAGATCGAAGAGAATCTCTGGCAGGGCCTGCACATTTTCACAAGATTATGGGCATCTTGCAATATGGTCGGCCAATAGTACCCGTGGTTGAGTACTTTCCTCGCGAGTGACCTACCGCCCATGTGGCATCCACCAATTCCTTCATGCAACTCCTCTAGTGCGTACTTGGCTTCATCGTGACTTAGACAGTGGAGATATGGTCTTCCATTCACTCTAGTGTATGAGCGCTTGAAGAGTACATCGTCAATCATGGTGAATCTCTCTGATCGAACTCTTATCTTTCTGGCTTTGGTCGGGTCTTGTGGGAGTTTGCACTCTGCCAAGAACTTTCAGATGGGAGTCATCCATGTTACTATTTGTACGCTCGGATTAAGGAAAAAGACCTCGGGATTCTCGATGCTAGGCTTGAGGACCTTGACCAAGACAGTGTGATTTAGGCCCTCGAAGGACGACGAGGTGAGCTTGGACAGGGAGTCAACCTGGCTGTTCTGTTCTCTCGGGATGTGTATTACGACGGCGCCTTCGAAGACAGCCAAGAGGAGTCTGACGCGCGCCAAGTATTGGATCATCCAAGCATCATGGGTTTCATAATCCCTACAGATCTGGTTGACTATGAGCTGAGAGTTGCTGAAAGCCCTTACTCGTCTTGCCCCCGCCTTATGGGCTAGCATGAGTCCGGCGATCGTCGCTTCGTATTCTGCCTCGTTGTTGGTTGCCTAAAAATTGAGACGTAGAGAATAGTGAAGGACGAAGTTGTCCGGGGCCCTGAGTATGATGCCAGCTTCGCTCCTACCCTCGTAGGGTGATCCGTCGACATAGATTTCCCAGACTGGTTCATCCTCTCGGATTTCAGATGCTTCGAGAATGGAGCATTCCGTGATAAATTCTGCGAGGGCCTACCCTTTGATGGTTGTTCGAGGCTGGTAGCTGATGTCATGTTGGCATAGTTTGATCAATCACTCGATTAGACGGCCAGAGTTTTCCGGTTTGTTAAGGACTATCTTAAGGGGCTGATCTGTAAGGACCTAAACGGAGTGGGCTTGAAAGAATGGTCGGAGTTTCCGAGCGGCCATCACGAGTGCATAGGCGACCTTCTCCATCCTGGTGTATCAAGTTTCAGCATCGTGCAGGACCCTGCTGATGTAATATAGAGGCTTCTGGACCCCATCCTCCTCCCTGACTAATACAACACTGAGCGCGTGTTCTGACGCGGCTAGATAAAGAAAAAGGGACTCGCCCGGCTCCACTTTGCTGAGCGGCGAGTTAACTAGGTAGGACTTCAGCTGGTCGAAAGCCTGCTGTTGAGGATCGCCCCACTTGAAGCCTTTCGCCCACCGGAGAGCTTTGAAGAACGGGAGCAACTTCTCTCCGAATTTGGAGAGGAAACAGCCGATGGCCGCCTGTTGACCTGTGAGTCGTTTGACTTCTTTGACATTCCTGTTTCCCCAAATCCGTATTTTTGTGTATTTTATGTATTTAAAATTTATGTATTATTTTTCTGTTTTCAAATTCTTTTTTTTTTATAAAATGTATTCTTGGATCTTCATTTAAAATCTATTTTTTTTTTTAAATCAATAATTGTAACTAGTTTCAAATGGTTCTTATATTGTATTACAAATCTTTTATTATTATTATTATAACTTTGATTGGTTATTAAAAACCTAGTTCTATGTATTAATTATACTTGTACTTACTTCATATAAATTCTATGTTTTAATGCAAATTATATTTTGTTTATAAACCCTATTATTTCCCCCAATGGATTTTAAAACCCAATTTTATTTAAATCTTGATACCCAACAAAAACTACCTTAACCCATTTACCCCCCTCAGACCCGTTCTATATTACAACCCCAAACCAATATCCCAACCCACTGCCCACCTGAACTTAACCCATACCCTTTTAATTATCCAGACCCGAAACCCATTCTACCCTATACAGACCCACTTAAAATCCTTTAAACCCAAATAACTCAACCCGAAACCCACTTTCATCTGATTAACCCTAATATCCCTAACTCTGCCTTATATATTTACCCTAATATATATAGTCTGTTCACCTTCCTTCCTCCCTTCTGTCGTTTCATCTTCCCCCTCCTTCTCTCTCTCCCAGTGTCCGCCCTCCGCCTGCTCGCACCGCCCTTGCGATGCGCCAGCCTCCCGACCTCCTATGCACTGCCCTACTCCCACTCTCATCCTGATCCTCCCCCTCCCCCTGCGTCGCGTCACAGCATCGCCTCGACGACCACCCACCAGCGTCGACTCATCCCCCCCGTGCTCCTTCCCATCTCCCGTCCTTCACAAGCGACTACGGTGCTCCACCTAGACGCCGCTAGGTCCCGACGACAGCACCCACTGCTGTGCGCGCCCCTATGACGACTCTGCTTCTCCTTCCCTGTGCGAGCAGTCCCGACAGCCACCCTGTGCGTTGTTGCGCTGTCCAACAGTAGGCAGCCATGTTCCCTGTTCGCCGATGATTCCTCTGGCCGCCAGTCCTCCACCTTGCCGCCACCCGCCACTCGCCATCGGAGCAACCAGTGCAGCCATTGCCGTGGGGTGCCATTGTTTTTGATGTGAACATGGGTGTTCAGTTCTTGATCATGTGGGTTTTTTATCATGTTTGAGTGCATTGTTAGCCGTCCGATTGATCTTGATTCTCGATCTCTTGTTGTGGGCCGTCGGATCTTCACGATCTCATCTTAATCTTCTTGATCATGGTTTGATTTTGGCCGTCCGTGGGATTCTTGATCATGGAGTTTTGATCATCTTGGAGTTCTTGATCATCTTTGTTTTGGGTCGTCGATCATCATGATCATCGTCATCTTGGGGGTTCTTGGATCACTTTGATTGGTGGCCGTTAGATCGTCGATCTGATCCGATCATCATTATCATCATCAAGATACTGATCACATCTCAATCTTGATCTTCAATCAGAGTCGTCTGATCTGATCCGATCGCCTTGATCTCTTGATCTTTTATCCTCAGTCGTCTGATCGTGTTCGTGATCTGTTGTTCCTTATGTTCGTGATTGGTTCGTGATTCGATCATTAAGTTCGTGCCCGGGGATCTGTTCCTGTTATTCTTGCTCTTGTGTTGTTCCGGTCGTCTTTCAGGCAAGTAACTTGTACTCAAATTCTTTTGTATGATACAAGTCATAAATTCCGCTTGTAGTGTAGTTGGGTTCTAGAGACAACTCGTGTGTGTGATGTATGTTTGATGAGTTTGTCTCTATAATGTTTTGACCATAGTTGACTCACGACACAAAATTTGACATGAAACAATCTAGGTTTTGCCCGTTCTTGATATAATGTATATGTGAAACAATTATGAGAACTCGTGTGCTTGTGAGACCCATGTGAGATACTTGTTATGGACATATTGTATACCATATTTCATGTTGTTTGGACACTTGGTAGACTCGATTTCATGTTTGGTTATGTTTGGATCAAGTTTCGTTGGATCTATGTTGATTTTAGTTTTTGAGGAAATTCTGTATTTTGTCGATAATCTGTCTTGATCAGTAATTTAGACCATATAAAGGTCAGTATCATAATTTCAGTATAAAACATGATTTGTAGAGAAATTAGTCTGATTTCCAACCCCTCTGACTTTGATCGATTTCGTTTTCGTATGTGTGAGATATGACTGTTTTACTACAGAGGTGTAATTCGTTTCCAGATTTCGTTTCTTGGTGATTTTGATGATTAAATTATTTTGATACTTGTGCTACACATATTATTTTGATCTAAAACTTTGGTTAGTTTTACTGTATCTAGTTAGTGATTACCCAGAATTTTGGTGGATTTTATTGATGAGTTTTATATGCCGTTTCATGCTCATTTATAAAAACTATACTTGTTGTATTTTGCATGCTAATCTGTAAAGAATCGTATTTTCACCCTGATTCCTTTTACTGTATGGAAAATATTTGTAAAATATAAAAGTTAGCTTATTCTATCTATTTTCACCTCTCTTTAGAGGATTTGGATTTCGTTTAACTGGTTGCGAGATATTATAGTTTTCGTACAGCAGTGTTGGGAATTTCAGATTTTGCCAAACTATCGTTTATTAATGTTTCCTGATTTTCGATGACTAATCTAATTTTACTGGAAAATTTTGAAACTTTATAATTAGATACTGGACATATAGGGAAATACCCCAGATTTTTCGTGGATTTATTTAACAAGTTTTCATGCTGTTTTCCTGCTCTTGAATTCGATTTCCTGATTTCTGGCTGAACCTATTTTCCGAATTCAAGTCAGTTTTGAGTTATATTTTTGTGAAATACTATATAACTTATTTATACTCTCTGGATTCGGTTGGGAGTCTATTTTTTAGACGTCTTGACGGATTCAGATTTGCATGCTTGTAACACTAGAAATCACTGTTTTACTACAGTATGGTCTTGCTGTCCTGAATTAGAAAGCTAGTCATTTTACCCTGTTATATGTTATCTTGTACCCATACATGTTTATCTTGTAAATTGAACTTGTTACATGATCATGCCATGTTATTCTTGATATGTTTTGCACACCTACATGCTTATTTGACATTAATAAGAAATAACCAAGCCATGGTATAAAGAAAAGATCTAGTAGTGGATAATTCAGAAACGTGTACTCGGAAGGGGATCCACTGATCCTATGTGATTACTTGAGACATGATACTTGACACGTGATTACTTGAGACTTACACGCAAGACACGATACTTGCCACTTGCACAATTTGATATATGATTACATGATACATGATACATGATACATGATACTTGGAGCTTGGAGCTCGATTACTTGAATTTTCCTTGAGTACACTGTCCTTTATGGTCCACTATGAAATCTAAAGCGAAACTATTTGTTGTAGCAACTATGTAAGGCGGGTTGCATGAAGTGCTACCTAGATAGTAATAACTACAAGACTTGATACATGATACTTGAACATGATACATGCTTGCTTGACACTTGACTACATGGTCCATGAAACTTGTTTACATGAGACTTGATACATGACACTTGATACATGATTACATGATACTTGACACTTGATGCATGTTTACATGATACTTGATTACTTAACACTTGATTCATACCATTTACACTTATTCACTTTGTCATGTTAGTTGTTTATTTTGACATCATTCTTATCCCATGCTATTAGTTAGTTTTTCCCATGTACTTGTATCCTATATTACAAGTGGCCCGTAACTTGCAATTGACGGGTACTTGTTTTCTCTATTCCTCTTTCCTGCAATTGTCGAATTATAGATTTTGGAGAACAGGTTCCAGACGGTATTGGTGACATGAAGTATTAGTGCTGGATCTTGTTATTATTATTTCTTATAGCTTGCTTGAACAATATTATATTTTGATTACTTGGATTTATTCTTTATTTGGGCAATGTGACCCAGGATATTTGACTTATTCAGATCATGACTATTTGAGATTTATATGTTTGGTTTCAAGTATTCTTGTTTGTATTTTGGTTCATATGTGCAGGATTGAATGATACTTTTGCTTCCGACTCTGATGATTCTTGTGAATGTTGTAAAGATTCTTGCACAGCTTATGGATGATGAAAATCATTCGCTGGACTTTTGTCTCGTATCCGTATTCCGTATTCTTTTTAGGAAGCGGGGTGTGACAAGTATGGCCTGAATCTTTTCGGAGTTTGCCTCGATGCCACGTTGGCTAACCACGAATCCAAGAAACTTCCCCGAGGCGACGCCGAAGGCGCATTTGGAGGGGTTGAGTCTCATGTTCTAGGACCGTAGGCCCCCGAAAGCCTCCTCGAGGTCACTGACATAATCATGTCCTCTGTGACTTTTGACGAGCATATTGTCTATGTATACCTCCATGTTCTGGCCTATCTGTTCTTTGAAGACCCGACTGACGAGCTTTTGGTAGTCGCACCAGCATTCTTCAACCCGAATGTATGACTCGGTAACAGTAGAGGTCTTGGTCGATCACAAAGGCTATTTTGGTGATGTCCAAACAAAACATTTTGATCTGGTTGTAGCCAGAAAAGGCGTCCATGAAGCTTAATAGCTCGTGACCCAAGGTTGCATCAATCAGGGCGTCGACGCTTGGGAGGGGGAATAGATCTTTAGGACAGGCCTTATTGAGGTTTGTGAAGTCTATGGAGATCCTCCACTTCCCGTTCGGTTTCTTCACCATCACAACGATTGCTAACCACTCTGGGTAGTTGACCTCTTATATGAACCAAGCCGAGAGAAGTTTCTCTACTTCTTCCTTTACCGCCTTCTGTCAGTCGGGAGTGAACTTGCGGAGCTTCTGCTGAATTGGTTTCGAGCCCGTGTGGACGTTCAGTTTGTGCATGATGATGTCTTCCAAAATCCCCAGTATGTCCGAGGGTGTCCATGCGAAGAGGTCGGCATTCCAACGGATGCAACCAATAATGGTCTGCTTCAGGTCTGGGGCGGGAGATTGGATCACTTGGAACCATTTAGATTTGTCCTCCCCGAAGAAGGGACCTCCTCCAATTCGTCGGCAGGCTCGGAGCCAAACTGGCTCCTGCCAGATGGAAGTTCTACTACGTCGAGGGGAAAACTCAGCCCCCTACTGCGGCCATGTAGCATGAACGCGAGGATTCTTGATTGCCTCGGAAAATGCCAACTCTGTGATCGGTAGGAAAATTCATCTTCAGGTGATAGGCGGAGGACACTGCCTGAAGGGAGGAGAGACCTGGAGTAACCCCTGTTTTTCATTTTATGTATTTTGGAGTGTATTTTTCATGTTTGGTGTATTTTTATAGCTCTTGTATTTATCGGAACCGTATATTGAATTATTTTCAATATATATTATTTTTCTTTCATTTTTGACCTCCTTGTGCTGATTGTTCGTCGTTTTGTTCATTTTCTCCATTTTGAGTTCTTTTTCTCATTTTCTTGGCCTCGTTCATATTTATTATTTATTTTGGTGATGTGATGGATTTTTGGTGGTGATTTACCCAAATTTTGATTTTTGACCCTTAAGGAGATTTTTAGGAGCCATAGAACTCACTATATATTGTATCCCCATTTGAATTTGACCCAATACCCAATACCCATTTGTATATCTATTAATTCATAATGTTACCCACAACCCATTAGCCCAAATTAATCTCCTTATATAATACCCTATTTCTAATAAACCCTAACCCTAATCCCTATTAATCTCTTTCCTCTCCCAAAACACATCCGGCCACCCCTCTTTTTTTCTTTCCTCTCCATCCCGGCCTGCACTTCCCCATTACCAAACCGAGCCCCACCTATTCCATCCAATCCGGCCTCCACCATACTTCCATCCATACATAAACCCTACTCCACCATATTCCTTCCACCCTACAACTCCATCAACCTCTTCCTTGTGTGGCTGGCTACTCCAACCAGCACCACCATCATTAAAAATCATCACAAAACCCTTCTCTTGGTGTCCCCTGAAGTGGGTATTCGCCCCTTCGTTCGTTGCATCGAGGAGATCGTCTGTAAGGCGTTTTTGGTTCGTGGGTTCGTTTGGATTCGCGCTTGGAAGGATTCGGCTCGTGGGTTTTGTTGCTAGGACTATTTTCTTCGTGTTTCACTACATTAAGAGGCAAGTAACTTGTACATAATTTCATTAGGTTGATACAAGTCAAAAAGTTCACACTTAGAGTAGTTGGATCTAGAGGCAACCAAAAATTGTATTTTTGTTGATGGGTTTGTCTCTATTGTGTTGAATTTAGCTATAGAAGACTTATGACAAGAAGTTTGATAGGTTAATGCCCTAGGTTTCACCCAAACTTGATTTTGTTCGTGTATGGGACATAGTGCATGTTATGTGTTTGATTGATTGCCCATGTGAGAATAATTAGGCTTGGACATGTTAGAACCCCTAAAACATGATTTTTAGATGTTGGGAAGGTTGTATTTCAAGTTTGATTAAGTTTGGATCAAAATTGTGTGAGTTATGATGTTTTTGTTTAGAGATGTAAAATCTGTATGTGCAGTTTGTTCTGTGTTGTTTGCTATTTTCACCCATTCTACAGTCCGAATTTGAACCTCAAAATTAAAAGTGAATTGTAGATAATTTTTTCTATTTTCAAACCCCACTGGTTTTACCTGATTTGGAGTTCGTATGACTGAGATATGATAGTTTTGGTACAGGTGTGTCGATAGTTTTCTGATTTTGTTTTGTATGAATTTTGTTAACAATTTATTTTCAAGAACTAGTCTATTCATAATATCTTAGTATAATATTTTGTTCATTGTTTCCCCATGATGGTAGGGACTACCCAGATTTTTGGTGTATTTTAAAGATGAGTTTTATGTAGTGTTCCATGTTCTTTTCTAAATTCATCTTGTGATGTAATATGCGTGCTGTTCAGTATTAAACCCAGTTTTCACCCTAATTCCTTATGTTTTATGAAAATTATTTGTGAGATATGAAAGCTAGAAAAATCTATCTATTTTCACTTCGTTTTGGCAGAATTGGATTTCGATTCACTGATTGCAAGATATCCTTGTTTTCGTACAGCAGTGTTGAGAAATTCCAGATTCGTCAAATTGTGTTTTTGGGTTACTTCTTATTTTTGATGACTTATCTATACTTACTGAAATATTATGAAACTTGTTATTTTCAGTATATACCTATAGGGGATTACCCCAGATTTTTTCGTGGAATTATTTGGTGTATTTTAATGCTGTTTTTATGTTTTTGAAGTTGTTCCCCTGTTTTTTGGCAGAACATGAAATCTGTATTCAAATCAGTTTTGAGCTGAGATATTGTGAACTAGTATGTGACTTTATTATACTCGTTGGATGCGTGTGGATATCTAGTTTCCATATCCTTTGACGGATCTTGATTTGCATGCCTGTAGCTCTTAGAATCACTGTTTTAGTACTGTTTGGTCTTGCTGTCCTGATTATGAACATAAACTATTTTGCTCGTATATGTGAATGTATACCACCCATGCATGCTGATTTGATTTCCTGAACCTAAAACTGATTATATCGTGTTAGTTTGACACTATTTCGTACACATTCATGTCTGTTTAATAACCATAATAAAAGTAATCAAACCGAGGTTAATGGGACAGATCTAGTAGTGGATAGTGCAGAAACGTGTACTCGGAAGGAGACTTGTGTGTTTTCTGTATGACATGTTACCGATCAAGTTTACCGATCAAGTTTACCGATCAAGTTTACCGATCAAGTTACCGATCAAGTTTACCGATCAAGTTTACCGATCAAGTTACTGATCAAGTTTACCGATCAAGTTTACCGACCAAGTTTTCTGTGAATACCTGAGTACACTGCCCTACATGGTCCCCTGTGAAATCTAAAGCGAAACTGTTGTGTTGTAGTAACCATGTAGGATGGGATGCATGTCGTGCTACCTAGATAGTAATCACACAAGACTTAAACTTAATACTTGAACATGATACTTGAATAAGATACTTGACATGATACATGCATGCTTGATACTTGACTACATGATACCTGAGACTTGAAACATGATACTTGATACCTGATTACACGACACTTGACACTTGATGCATGTTTATAGGATATTTGTTTACTTGACACTTTTACCATGCTAGTTTGTCTAGGTTGACATCATACTTATACCATGTGCTAGTTAGTTTCCCCATTCCATGTGCTTGTATCATACTCTATTTGTGACCCGCGACTTGCAATTGACGGGTACTTGTATTTTCTCTTTTTCTCTTTCCTACATTCGTTGAATTGCAGATTTTGGAGGACAGGTTCCTGAAGGTATTGATGAGGTGATGTTTTAGATGCTAGAGATTTTGCTTATATTATTATTTCTTGTGTTTAAATGCTTGAACAATAACTGTATTCATGTATTTGGAATTATTATCTTGTATTTGGGCGATGTGACACAGGAGTATTTGTGTATTTCAGATCATGACTATTTGAGACTAATATATTTTATTTCAAGTATTCTTGTTGGTATTTGGTTTATATGTGCATATGGTTAACTTTAATGGCTTCCGACTCTGATTATATCTGTGATGTGTTGCAAAGATTTCTTGAAACAGCTTAAGGATGATAATAATCATTCGTTGGGCTTTTGTTACGTGCTCGTATTCCGTATTTTTGGAAAGCGGGGCGTGACACCTGGTCTACCGAGGATTATACTATAGCTTAAGCAAATAGGCCTACCCCTTCTCTCCTTTCTCTATTTTGAAATAAAGAAATGAGAGCAAAACTACAAATTCACACTACTATAACACGTGCACACCACGCCTTTAACTTAACCCCAGAAGAAGAAAAAACATACAAAAGCGTTCATCTTCCCAAATCACCCCCCTAACCCTTCCTCTCCCAAAAACCTACATGTCGCCGTTCGCCCTTCCCAACTCAGCTGCCGTTCTCCGTGCACCGTTCACAACCCCGCTGACGTCCGTTGTGCGCAGGCCCACACCACCGCTAGTCGTCGTTCCCCATTCTCAACTTCGCCGATGTTAGTCGTCCACAAATCCACTCCGCTGTCGATCGTCATCAGCCCTTCGCAACTCCACCATCGTTCGCCTTAGTCTTTCGCAAATCCACCGCCATTAGCCGTTCGCAGGCCCACTCTCTCTCATCATAGAAGACAATGACAAGGATAGAAGAAGTGATTACGGTCTCAGGTTAGTTTCATCTTTCATCTTCGATCTCGCTGTTTGTTTCCGATCTCTCTCTTTATCTCTCTAACTTTCTCTCTCATTGAAGGCGAATACAAATGACAAGTTTCTAGGTTGACTTAGAGTTTAGTTCGAACATTCAATTTCAAAATCGTTTGAGATCCGTTATTGAAACAATGACCAGAAAGTATATTTGTCAAAGTGAATTAAATTTCTGTGTTCTTCACATACACCGAGTAATATATATATATATATATATATATATATATATATATATATATATATATATATAATAAAACACCAAGAAAGCTATCAAATGGCTCTCCTTCAATTCCCCCCAAATCAAAGGCCCAGATCTAATATCACAAAACACATTTTCTCCCCAAAAGTTTTTTCCCCACAACTCAAATTCAAATCTCCCCACCCAAAACAACTCCTTTATTTATTTAATAATTTCTCTCTCTCTCTCTCTCTCTCTCTCTCTTTCTCTCTCTCTCTCTTCTATTCAAAAAATTAAGAAAATAAAAATAATTTTTTTAAAAAATAAAAAATAAAAAATTTAAAACCTAAAAAACTTAAAAACTTTAAAAATAATTCAAAAAATAAAAAATAAAAAAACTTATATAAAATTATTTTTAAAAGTTTAAAAAATTAAAATTTTAAAAATTTTAAAAATTTTAAAAATTTTAAAAATTTTAAAACTTATTTTAAATAAAAAATTTAAATTTTTAATTTTTAACATTTTTAACATTTTTAAATTTTTAAATTTTGAAATTTTGAAAATCTCAAAGCAAATCCAAATCACAATCCGTTGTCAAACCCCAATCAAGAGGTCATCGCTGAAATCTTGAGGTGGTCATTCGTCGTGCACCATTCGACCCCGCTGACGTCTATCGCTCGCAGGCCCACTCCACTGCTAGTCGTCGTTCCCCATTCTCAACTCCGCCGACGTTAGTTGTTCGCAAGTCTAGTCCGCCGTCAATCGCCGTCAGCCCTTCGCAACTCCACTGCCGTTCGCCCTAGCCCTTCGCAAATCCACTGCCATTAGCCGTACACTGGCCCACTCTCTCTCATCATCGAAGACGATGACAAGGATAGAAGAAGCGATTACGATCTCTGGTTAGTTTCATCTTTCGTCTTCGATCTCACTGTCTGTTCCGATCTCTCTCTTTCTCTCTCCTAACTTTCCTTCTCATTGAAGGCGAGTACGAATGACAAGTTTCTAGGTTGATTTAGAGGTTAGTTCGAAAATTCAATTCAAAATCGTTTGAGATCCGTTATTGAAACAATGACCAGAAAGTATATTTGTCAAAGTGAATTAAATTTTTGTGGTCTTCACATACACCTATATATATATATTGTGGTCTTCATATACACCTATATATATATATATATATATATATATATATATATATATATATATATATATATATATATATATATATATATATATATATATATAGAGAGAGAGAGAGAGAGAGAGAGAGAGAGAGAGAGAGTCTATTAAGAGCTGGGAAGCTGGGCTCCTTATCGGGAGCTGGAGATCTCAGCCATCTGATCTAGAGTGATTCAGATCGAATGGCTGAGATCAGATTCCGTTCTGCAGGTGTTTTGTTGAGGGTAAAATGGTCATTTACTCCCTCTGGTCATTTTACTCTTCCCTCAATCTCTCCTCTCCTTCTATCTCCCCGCTCACTCTCTCTTCTCTGTTCTCTCTCCCTCCCCACTCCCCAAATCGCCCCAAACCCTAGCTCCAAATCCGACGATCTCTACTTCCAAATCGAAACCCTAAATCCGACGGTCTCTCTCTTTAATCTCTTGCTAATCGATCTCGACGCTCCTCTCAATTCTCCCGCTCTCGAAATCCCCCCAAATCTGAAACCCTAACTCTCTCAACTCTCAACCCCCAAATCTCGAAATCCTCTCAACTCCGCTTAAAGAGCACCCGACGCCTATCTTCACCGTCGATTTTGGAGGGAAGTTTATGATTATCATATATGGTTTTAAAAATTAAGTTCAATTTATTACATATTTCTTTTGGTTGTGTGTGTAGGCAATGATGAGTTACACCTGGATATAAGTTAGTTTCTCATATGATACTAAGTTGCTATAATTTGATATTAGATATAAGTTGGCAACGATGAGTAGTCACACTTGGATATTAGTTGGTTTGAGGTTGTTTTTTTGTTCTTGTTGTTGATTGTTTTGATGGTCATTATGGTGATCGGAACTAGTTGGCATGGCATTTCACTGCAGCCCTAGTAGTATGCTTTGATTTGTGAGTCAGGTGGATTGGGTGTTGAATTCATTGTGAGTGGTAGAGGGGGCCAAAACAGTGTATGTAAATGTTGTTTTTCAAAAATGATGATATGAACTGATGCTTGATAGCTTATGAATTTGAACTAGATAGACTAACTCTCTATATATAAATGGCCATTTTACTCTGATGTTAACTGTATTGCCGTATGCCCCTCTATTCTTGTTTACTGTTGTGACCTGAATCAAATGTATGCTGATCAGTTAAATACAAGCTCTCTGAGATGAAGTTTTTTTTTAATTGGGTTTGGGGGGGGGGGGGGGATATGGTTAGTTGTAGTTGGTGGCATAATAATGTAGCCCTACACTAATCTTGATGCTTGATTTGAACACTACTTATACACAATTGTGTTCTGAGCCTACAACTAATTCAATTCATAATTTTGATGATCTTACTACTTTCTTGATGCATCAAATGAATCAAATTAATTCTAACAATGCTAAATCTTTCTTTGGTTGTTTACATACAGTCACACAACCCATGAAGAAGGAAATCGAATTACTCAGCAAACATTTCATTTTCTTTTTCCTTTTTACATGAGTTTCGCATGAACTGTTTCAGTAGGGTGTTGACTGGATAATTGAAGCATTTTGTATATAGCTTGCCCCATTTAAGGCATATGCAGGTAAATAATAATGTGGAAGAGTTGCCTTATCCTGATACTGGCAAAATTCTTGCTGATTGATATTTCCCTTGTGATATATATATTATTCTCTTTTGTTATACCCATAAATCTACTAGTGAGAGAGATTCTTTAAGTTCTCTCATAGTTTAAGAAAACTGTCTGTTAAATGTAGACTGGATAATAGGTTTTCTCTCAAATTTCATTTTTACTGCATTTTCGTGACTGTACAGTTAAAATTTACTTAGCTCTTTCTTTTTGAGGTTGTACTTGATCATGCTATCAGAATTTATCATTCTACATTATAGCCCCACTGAAACTCAGTAAAGCTCGTTTATGTAGCTATTTCATATGAGTTACCACTTTCACTATTCTCTATTTTTGCAGCATTCCTGGCCGTTATGAGGCATTCTGGAAAGAGTTGGATGGTGTGAAGCACGTATGGAGGAACAGGCAGGAGTTGAAGGTTGAGTGAGGATGCAGGCATTGCTGTTCTGTTTGGGATTGAATTGTATGCATGATTGCATGGTATGTTGTTGGTGAGATTATGAGAGGAGGCTTCACTTTCGCCAGCTACTATTCCTGAACTTATCCTTTCACCTCATTAGTAAATGTCGGCAACCAAGATTTATTTGTTTAGATTTCAATTTAACATCCTGAACTGTATTGCCCCATTAAATTTTTTGTGAGCCGGGGGGTGGGGGGCAAGACGGAAGAACATCATGTACCTCAATAAATTGGTGGCATTTTGATGTTTATTTTTACTATTTTTACAGAGGAATCCTATGTATAATACTTGCATCTATCCAAGTGGTGGAATCGCTTATTCTAAGCAAAAGAATTCCAAAAGAAAGTCAAAACATTCAAGCAAAAATTTGCGCTTCTATTGCTATTTGCTTTCCTGCTCGGTGTTTCTGAGACGTGTGTGAATTATATATGAAATAATTATCTTTGCAGAAGCTGTTGCACTCGTATATCTATTCTCGGTTGAATTGAAACATGGTGCTCCAGTAGGAAGTTTGTTAAATTAGGAACTTCACTACTTTTGGAAGTTCTGGAATCGATACAACATTATAGTATCAATGCTCATGGTCTGGTACAGCATTATAGTATCAATGCCCATGATCTGTTTGAAGAAATGCTTCTGATGAAACTTCTTCCCGATACTTCAACCGAACTACCTGAGGTGAGTGACTCCATTCTCGGGCTAAGAACCATGTAGCTCGTCTTGAACATGCAGAGCAGCTGAAAGTTTGAAAATTTTACCCTCTTAGTTTCGGAGTGTTGGTATCACGGAAAAAGGATACAAGGGCAGATACGGACTAGGAGTAAGCTATTGGAGTGTTTTCGGATCCATTAGAAGGATGCTAAAATAACTATAGCCGAAAGACAACACATCAATCATTCAATCCAAAAGGTTTATTTAAATTAATCAAACAGTATTACCAGATGATCCAACAACATCAACAAAACCATAAGTGACAAACAACTATCCTTCACCGCAGAAATTAACCAGGCATAAAAAAATTTAATGTGAAAAAATGCAATTACAAATCTTCTTTAGATCAATGATATGCAAATGGAATAGAACAACAATGGTATAAATCCCAACCACTTCAAACTTTCCTTAATCTGCAGAGTTTAATGGATCTACTAATTTTCCATCCACACCTGGATTATTGGAGGAACCAGTTCACACAAGCACCCAAGATCTTCATGTCACATAGATTAAAGGCTCATGTCAAAATGTCAAGTTATTGTTAGATATGCCGATTCCATAACTCAGTCTGTATTCAGTCATCACATTGTTCATTCAACAAATTCGGTATCTAGCAACATTAAAAAAACATCACCTGGAAGGTTGTTTCAAAAGGATCAGTTTCATTAATATATGTGTGAAAACTACAATTTGCATACACACATGAAGCAACTCGCCTTACAAGGTCACAACTTCTTACAAATTCGCTAATCATTCTGCATTCCTATATTCGATGTCGTCTTTGTCAAGTAGTTCTAAAAACCCAAACTCTCTTTTCATGCTTTACATGCTTTACAAATAAGTCCCATATAGACAAAGCCTCCTCTCTTTGGGAACTAAATAAGATTAGGCTCTTGCTCGATCTCCTACTGTAACCTAACAGACCATCAACGCCAACGTCACCAGTTCGGTGCATCATAGCATCAATTTCATCGCTAACCTCCATTTCCAGCTGTATTGCAAAGGTATTACAATAGTAAGAATACAACTATATTCATCAATAATAATTTATTTTTAAAAAGAGCTATAAACATTGCCTGAAGCTTAAGATTAGCTTAAATTCATAGTAAGTTACTTCATCAGGGGTTTGCTCCCCCGCGGAGCCTACGACCAACAAAAAGAAAAGCAATGGTGTTGATGTCAACCGACTACCTGTCACAGTACGCATTCATCAGCTCCAGTCACTGAGTGTTGCACTTGATACGGAAGAACACTTCATTGCCTTCCTAAAAACCATACATAAGGGAAAAGTTGCATGAAAAGGCATCAAACATTTTGTTCCTACAAAGATCAATGTATCCTAACTATAAAACGGGGAAAAAGGCAATGTAAAACATGAAAGGAGTGGAAATTAAGCAAAGTTTATGCATGAAAGATTGTTTAATAGGCAAACCTGTGTAACTGAAACTTCGAACTCAGAGGGTTCAGCATCCTTCTCCTTGTGAATTTTCATAAATGCTGTGTACATTTTGCCTAATGCAGATCCCTTTTTTAAGTTTATAAATGAAATGAATAAAAAAGGTAGACAAACTCTTGATGGAAAATAAAAAAACAGAGACACGAAACTCACGTAAAAAGGTAAAAGAAAATGAAATGTTTGTTGAGTAATTCGATTTCCTTCTTCATGGGTTGTGTGACTATATGTAAACAACCAAAGAAAGATTTAGCATTGTTAGAATTAATTTGATTCATTTGATGCATCAAGAAAGTAGTAAGATCATCAAAATTATGAATTGAATTAGTTGTAGGCTCAGAACACAATTGTGTATAAGTAGTGTTCAAATCAAGCATCAAGATTAGTGTAGGGCTACATTATTATGCCATGCCAACTACAACTAACCATATCCCCCCCCCCCCCAAACCCAATTAAAAAAAAAACTTCTTCATCTCAGAGAGCTTGTATTTAACTGATCAGCATACATCTGATTCAGGTCACAACAGTAAACAAGAATAGAGGGGCATACGGCAATACAGTTAACATCAGAGTAAAATGGCCATTTATATATAGAGAGTTAGTCTATCTAGTTCAAATTCATAAGCTATCAAGCATCAGTTCATATCATCATTTTTGAAAAACAACATTTACATACACTGTTTTGGCCCCCTCTACCACTCACAATGAATTCAACACCCAATCCACCTGACTCACATATCAAAGCATACTACTAGGGCTGCAGTGAAATGCCATGCCAACTAGTTCCGATCACCATAATGACCATCAAAACAATCAACAACAAGAACAACAAAACAACCTCAAACCAACTAATATCCAAGTGTGACTACTCATCGTTGCCAACTTATATCTAATATCAAATTATAGCAACTTAGTATCATATGAAAAACTAACTTATATCCAGGTGTAACTCATCATTGCCTACACACACGACCAAAAGAAATATGTAATAAATTGAACTTAATTTTTAAAACCATATATGATAATCACAAACTTCCCTCCAAAATCGACGGTGAAGAGAGGCGTCGGGCGCTCTTTAAGCGGAGTTAAGAGGATTTCGAGATTTGGGGGTTGAGAGTTGAGAGAGTTAGGGTTTCAGATTTGGGGGGATTTCGAGAGCGGGAGAATTGAGAGGAGCGTCGGGATCGATTAGCAAGAGATTAAAGAGAGAGAGCGTCGGATTTAGGGTTTCGATTTGGAAGTAAAGATCGTCGGATTTGGAGCTAAGGTTTGGGGCGATTTGGGGAGTGGGGAAAGAGAGAGAGCAGAGAAGAGAGAGTGAGCGGGGAGATAGAAGGAAAGGAGAGATTGAGGGAAGAGTAAAATAACCAGAGGGAGTAAATGACCATTTTACCCTCAACAAAACACCTGCAGAACGGGATCTGATCTCAGCCATTCGATCTGAATCACTCTAGATCGGATGGCTGAGATCTCCAGCTCCCGATAAGGAGCCCAGCTTCCCAACTCTTAATAGACTTACTCTCTCTCTCTCTCTCTCTATATATATATATATATATAGCAAACCTAGAGAATTTAATTGTCGATTAATGTCAACTAATAGGTTCAAGTCTATTTTCTTTCTACAAGTTAGACACAAACCGAGTCCAAAAGAAATATATATTTATATAGAAAATCCTTTGAAATTAATTTGTGATGAATATTCATATAGCAAAGCCAATTACAGCTAGAGTCTTCAATAGTTCAGTAATGTAATCACTAAATTTACTTGAGGGTAGTTGTACACGTCACTATTATCTATGATACTTGAAGTATAGATTCATTTAGATTATGATTTTTTGACATTAATTGATTATTTGGAGTTAGATTTGAATTTAAAAAATTCAATGAACTAATTATGGTCTGAGTGTGTTCATTTATTGGAGAAGAAAGAAGAAGAAAAGTTTAGACATTGAATGCAAACAAGTCGTAATCCTTTTGCTTCGTCTACAAACTAAAGGAAAAGAAAGGTTGGGGGCATTTGGTTTTGATGAAAGTTGGAAAGTTGGAAAGTTGAGGAAAGTTGTTCGACGTGCATCATAAAAATTATTGGAAAGGATCAGTTGGGTTCTGATGTGTTCATTTTGCCAAATAGCTGTTTGGTTTTTCCAAGTTTCATCATAGTTGGGCCAATTTGCCAAACAGCTGGTGTGCAATTCAAATGAGCTTCTATCCTGTATCTTTTTCTCTACATAAAGCTTCATCACATCTCCCTTTCCATATAAACCACATAAATGGATGATCCAAACTTAACAAATCCACATCACAGATAAGCCGATTCAACCATTTTATAATGATTCTAATCCTAATAAATCCATCTTCACCAATCTTTGTCAACGAAAAAACGAGCAAAAGAATAAATGAGATGGAACTTCATAATATCTTAAACTCATCTTCCACGTAGCCTTTTGCTAAAAAATATTCAATGCATCCTGAATAAATTAGTTGAAAACCAACCATGTATTTCTTAGGCAATTCTTACGCAAATAGTTATTAGTCCATGATTTCAAGTTATTAACAAAATCAAAGATGAGTACTACTTAACCGAAAAGGCAATAATCAAGAATACAAGTGGTAACGAGAATCATTCCAAAGAAGAAAAAGAATAGGTAATAAGAACGTATCCACACAAAAATGAACGAAAAAAGAAGATTTTTCAAGATAATAGATAAAGCCCAGAGAAGAATTTCAATCAAAAACTATTATGAAAAAAAACAGAGTACAAGTTACAGGATTCCAGCATTTGTAGTCCCAGATAATAGATAATAGATATTAGATTCTTAATCAGGTGGTTTTTTTTTGTTAAGGATAATTAGGTGTTCATATATGAAAAGCACAGAAGAAAATTTAGTGTTTTGTTGTTAAAAAAAAATTGGAAATAACCGAAGTTTGTCTCTTTATTTTACTACCACAATGAGAACATTAAATTTTGAATTGTATGAATTTAAAGAAAACAAATTGTCAGAAAATTTATTTATTGTTACTGCTAATAGTAGTGATTGTATTAATTGTTTTGTTAATTGCTTTGTCCTTCTTAAGATTCCTGGATAATCGTTTGCGCCTTGACTTGCAATACAAATGGGCGGTTTTCAGGTAACTTTCTGTAGAATCCCGTATTTTCAAATATTATTTTAAATATTTGAAAATGAATTTAAATGAATTTTGAGGATTTAATAAATATTTTCAGAAAAATTTATCTTGTTACACGTGCAAAACACGTGCAGATACTTTTTGAGAAGTTTGAAATTTTAGTTTTCTTTATGAAAAATCATTATTTAATATTTGGTATTTATTTAGTATTTCTCCATATTTTTCTGAAATTAATTGGAACTATTTGCAATTTTTGAGAAAAGAATGACCTTTTTGCAAATTTGACATTTTAAGGGTTAAAGTGCAAAATGTAATTTCTGGACGTTTTGAGCAGTATTGGTTGAGATTTAGAAGTATATTTTCTTTTAAATCTTAATTTAAATAAATTTTGATTGAATTTCCAAGACTAACCTATATATGTAAATTGTATTTGGGAAAGGATTGTTTTGCAAAAGTGTGGGTAAAATCCTACTATTCACTCCAAGATATTTAAGAGAGTTTTTTCAGCCATCATTGCTACAATATACAGAATTTGGAGATTTGTTTTGGAGGAGCAAGAGGAAGTTTTGGATCTAGCAAAAAGGAAAGCTTTTCGTTGAATCTTCTCAATTCAAGGTGAGTGACATTATGTGTTTTGTTTTGTTTTATGAATGATATAAATTTGTCTTGTTGTTGATCTATGTATGTGGATGGCAATGTTGTTTGATTTCATGTTGTGAATGATATAGATCTTGAAATTGTGGTATGATTCATGTGAATAATAATTGTCGTTTGTACCATGTTGTGAAATCTACGAATGATTAGTAGATCTTTGTTTATAAAATTGTATTGCTAAAGACATGATTAAGATTTGAGTATGTTTATGATCGGATGATGAACACCTGGATCTTATATATTGGAAATCAGATTTTGATTTAGAGTTGTGAAAGAATTTAGTCTTGCGAAACCCTAATGAAAGGATTAGTGATCTAGAACATGAGAACTTGAGTTTTGACATTTGATGTTTTGAGTAATATACCCATAATGAAGATTCTTTGAGATTTGTCATTTTGCCTGAATACGAACTATTTTCATAAACAATGAATCTTTAGAAAACCTCAGTTTCGATTATTGTATTCAGACCTAAATTAAGAAAACTGTAGGCCGACATCCGACTGGTCTACCTATCAGTCGACTGGTACGACCCTACTGATGTACCATTAGCCTTTTGAAAATTCGATCTGAACAGCCGACTGAGACCCTTGTCAGTCGACTGGTATACTTAGAACTTATTTTGTAAAATTATGTCAGTTTCTTGTCTGGACAGTCGACCGATGATTTCTTAAGTCGACTTATATGACTTAGTTTATTTTGTTAAATTTTGGATATTTGTCCTTCTGGACAGTCGACTTACTACACTATAAGTCGACTGGTACTGATAAGTTTGTAACTTGAGTGTTTCTTGAGTGTTTGGTTCTCAGATAATTCAGTCTATACTTGATATTCAGTTCATTATTTGATTAAGCATTTGACTTTGAGATATTCAGATAAGTATTTGATTTGAGACATTCAGTTGAGCCACTTTGTTTAGTGGAACTTTGCTTTAGACATTTGAGTTGAGTCTCTAGAGGTGTGTGACCCTAGTATACCGGTGTTGAGTTATTTTGTTGAGGCCCATTGAGGCATTTCAGTTATTCAGTTTTGATTTTAGGCCGGTAGGGTACACCACTCTAGGAGATTCGTTGAGTAATTAAATAACCCACAAATAATAAGGACAGGCACTAGTGGTGATATGATGAACGGGAACATGAGTTATGCACCTCAGTATGGCTTTAGATGTAGGATTTAATCTCCGGAATTATCCAAGTAACTTTCTTGAGATGTGGGATTTATCTCCGGAATTATCCAGGTAAATTACCTGCAATGTGAGATATTTCTCCGGAATTATCCAAGTGGTTGCTTGAGATGTGGGATTGATCTCCGGAATTATCAAAGTCGAGGCGACGCACATGGAGTATTCATGTGATGATGTGTCAATGTCTAGATGTGGGATGATCTCCAGAATTATCCAGGTAAAATACCTGAGATGTGGGATCTATCTCCGGAATTATCAGGCATGGGCTAATTCTCACAGTTTATCTTTATCTCGTAGTAGTCATCGTGATAGGATTAGTTGCATAGCGGGGGATTGAACCCTATGAAGTGAAGACGTTAAGGGCTTGTACCGAACCTATGTAGAATGGGATGCATAGACTTCGACAAGTACACATTAGAGAGTCCGCATATAGACTTTGTGTTTTCTTGACTTAGTTTTATGCATGTGGTTTTCCTGTTTTCTACACTTAACACTTGGTTTAGTCTCACTTGTGGTTTACTTTTCTTTGCTACTTCGTATTTTATGCATTCATGTTTACTACCTGTTGCTTAAGGATTCATGATTAATGTTTATTTATGTTGTTTGTTGTTTTCTGTCACTCACACCATTTATGGCTAACCCCTTTAGTTTTGGGGGTTAGGGATCATCTCTAGCCTCATATGTTGCAGGTTGTTGCTTAGAGTCGGAGATTTGGATGCTTGAGTTGGTTTGAGATAAATTGGATTTATAAGAGT
The DNA here is from genome assembly GCA_017893485.1 of Hemerocallis citrina. Lineage (NCBI taxonomy): Eukaryota > Viridiplantae > Streptophyta > Magnoliopsida > Asparagales > Asphodelaceae > Hemerocallis > Hemerocallis citrina. The sequence goes on along the minus strand of CM030364.1, from coordinate 91,357,888 downwards.
TTTGTGTAAAATTGTAAAAACATATTTGAGATAGTTTCGTGTTGTAAATAAAAGAAAATATTGAGTTAAGATATTTTGAATTCCGCTGTGCTTTGTAAAAGTTTGTTGTAATAAAAGTTGAAAAATTTAATGGTGTTGGTTGTGTTTAATATTATATTGAAGTGGATTGCTGGGAATGTGCCACGTATTTTCTAAGTTATCATATTAGAAATTCGGGGCGCTACACTTTCTCTACTTAGACAAGCTTTTGCAAATCTGATGCAAGACCATTGATCTGTCAAGCTGATACATTTACTTCTTCGCGCAGGGTCAAGCTGCAAACTGCTAGAATGAGCATAGAAAATCAAGTATTTTGTTGCAAAAGGTTCCAATTAATTTCTTACTGTCAACTTTATCAGCCATTAGAGAAATATGCGCAGGCTAAAAAATGGGCCATAACTGTAAGTAATTGTCTTAGCCATTTTTATCTAAATTCATGATAATGATATAACTCCCTCTTGCACTGGTAGACTCATTGTTTATGTTGGTGTACTTATTTATTGGGTAACAATTTTGTAACGTTTTGAATTCTAACCTTGGTAGTATGGTGTTGTCATGATTCTTGCCTTCTAATTTGCAAATTTTGTAATGTTAGTGTTTTCTGTTCAGCAAGTGTATATCAGTAAATGTCACGCCCCGCTTTCCACTATACGGAAATACAGGCACGCAACTGAGGCCCAGCGAATGATATACATCATCCATAAGCTGTACAATTATAAGCTCAACAAGATCTTTATAACACATTCACGCAGGCAAATATAATAATCACATGAGCTGAAAATAGAATAACCATTATTTGGATAATACATCAACATCGGGTCAAGATGCCCAGGAGTACAAGGTGCCAGAATTAAAATAATACGATAAGCAGTTCACTATAACAACTAGATAAAATAGCGACTGAAAGAAAAACAACATGAAGTAGTAAGGAAGCAGCAACGATCGTCTAGAGAGTCTGCTCGTCGGGTCCATCAGTACCTGTATAATTTTAACTCAAAGAAAAATAGAAAAGTTCCCGTTAGAGCAAGTTTCGAGCAGCAAGTAGCAACAAGCAGTAAAAGGGATAATATAACAAGATATAACATGGAAGAAACAAGAAGTAGCAGTGCAAATACAATATAGATAGAAGCAAAGAACTGAGACAATATGATCATGTAAGTAATAACTATAACTAGTGTATTCAAGACTTCAAGGTATAAGCAATTGGTAACATAGGCTCAGTTAATCGATAATCATGTAATCCAGGATCAAGAGTCATGTAATCAAGAATCAAGAGTCATGTAATGAAGAGTCATGTAATCAAGAATCATGCTTAGTGAAGATCTCAAGTTTATCTGTTTTATTAACTTATCTAATGCACGCAATCCTGTGTCCCATACCACAAGTTCGGTGCATATCAATTATGTGACGTTTAGACTTAAGTAGTGAATTCTATAGGATTATGTACTCGGGTCTTCCAGTGATAGTATCAAGACATGTAATCATAAATCATGTAATCGACAATTATGTAATTAAGAATTGTGTAATCAAGAATCACTATTTCGGGAAACACGGGCCCCCTTCCGAGTATACTCTCGTATATTGTCCATTACTAAGCCGTACCCTTATAATCCCAGCTTGTTATTCTTTTATAATTAATTATGAACATGCAGTTAATACGACTAGTGGAACGGTATAATCAAGACAGTTAATCTAGAAAAATATCAAGGGCAGTAATCATGGATGAGATGTAAAACGAGTACATGTATCGAGAGTAGTTATTATAAATTATCAAGTGGTATAAAATGCATGCTATCAACCTGTTATATCTATACAAGTTATTATGACAAGAATAATAATACACTCAGTTCATTAAATATGAAAAATAACGGGTTTATATGCAAAAATGTAGAGATGAATTTTTGCATTCAAATTCACTTTCCCGTTGTTACAGAAAAGCAAATCCAATTCCGTCAGAGATTCTAGAAAGCAGACTCTCTTCCGGTTCTAACGCATATTCACACGATACATTCTAGAGACAGATTTATGTGTACAAACTCATTCTTCGCTGGTTTCGATATTTCGCGTGCATTCTGAAAATTCAGAGTCACAATACTAAAATTGCGATATCTCACAATCTATACATCGGATTGAGAAACTGTAGGATGTTTTGGATATCTACACTTGAAGGGCTACGATTTTCATGTAGAAAGTTTTTCGATCCAATGTTGGGAACTTGGTCAAATTCTCAGTACAAGAGACCGGTTAGTGATCCCGTGCAAGTTCAGAAATTCACGATATGCCAGTACTAAAATCGCGATATCTCACAATCTATACATCCAATTGAGAAACCGTAAGATGTTATGGATTTGGGACTCGATAGGCTACGACTTTTACGTAGAAAATCTTCAATCCAGTATCAGAAATTTTATCTAATTCTTAGTGCAAGGTCAAGAAATTTTAGAGATAGTAAGGTTGAATATTCGATATTCGATAACACGATTTGAAATGTATTAACGGTTCACTCTTGAGTTGATATAGCATGGAACCAGTGACTCGAACGGAGTTTGACAATAATATATGATGATAACTAGACTACTTGCCATAAGTCCAAGGAAAATGCTTGTACGAGAACAAAAATAGTGTACAAGATACTTGCCTTATAACGTGACGATTATGGTGGTGGTGTTAACCATGGAAAGAAGAAGCAACGTCGAAAATGAACGGCTGCACAACAGCGGTAAGAATGACAGCGAGACGGCAGCGAGTGAGCAACGGTAGCAACGGTGAGCGACGGTGATGAGCGACAACAACAACGAGGAGATGGCGCAGCGTCGGGTTGTTTTTTGGGGTTCACGGGGTCGTAGAAATAAAGTAGTCGGCTCGAAGGTGGAGGGTAAAGTGGAGCTCGGGTGTTGCTTGAGCTCTCGGGTGTGAAGAAGGTAGAGGAAGAGAAGGAGAAGTGAAGGATGAGATGTAGAAATGAGGGATTTATGTGTGTGGGTGTATATATAGAGAGAAAGAAATGAGAAGTGTGGGATGGCTGTATGCACATGGGTGTGTGTATATATATAAAAGAAGGGAGAGACACAACATGCATGTATGCATGCATTTGTATTATGTATAATAATATATAAGGAGAGAAAGAGGGGTTGGTTGTAGAAAAATGAAAGAGGAGATAGTGACGGAAGAGGGGATTAGGAGTAGTAGGGTGGTGGAGGTGCAGAAAAATGTGAGCATAGGTGTGGAAAAATGTGAACAAGGAGGAGAAGTCGTGGAGTTAGGCGTAGAATTAGGCAGGGTGGGTTGGCTGTGAGTGAGTGGTTAGCGGGAGTGGGTTAGGATTAGGATTAGGATTACTCAGGGTTAAAGTTTGTATTTAAACTCCAGTCGAAAAAATCACAAAATTATAGAATTGATCAGAAAAATATTCTGGCTTTAGATAAAGAGTCCAAAGAAAAAATAAAATTTTTCTAAAGATCGAAGTACAAAAATTCACGTAATAAAATACGTACAACTAGAACATGGAGTTACAGTAAATTTTATAAAGTTTGCTGATTTTGGTATTGGACTTTAGATACCTCGACTGATACTTGACACATATTCTGTTATGTATGTGTATAGTAGTAAACTTATGGTTCTTAAACTTATATTTTGGGCCTTTCGATCAGTAGACTTTATGGCTCATCGGTGCTATTTTTAGCAGTTTGTTATATTTATATGTTGGTAATTATATTTTGGTATAGTCTTCAGTTTGTTATATTCAAAGCTCGCATGATAGGCTTTCAATTAAGTCAGCACAACCATTTGAAATTTAGATTGTTGATGAACTAATACAATATGTTAGTTTGGTTTGTCTTTGCTGTTATAACCAATAAATAGAAATAGAGTGCTTGGGATGTGGATGGTTGCTCATAAAAGGAAAGAAACTAAATTCACACATGCAATTGAAAATGCATGAAGGTTTTGCATTATAAGATGAAAGGAATATGATGTTTGGGAATTGAAGGGAGGAGAGATGAAAGGAATTTTATTTTAGAATGGTAATGGGGTGAGCTTTGGCCGAATATCGGGAAGCCAAAATCACCAACCTTATTTGTAAGGATAAATTTCACTAAATTATACCCTTGAAGATGTATTTCTCTCAATTCTCTCATACTTTTTTGGAGTTTCATAAAATTTTATGTCTTTCAAAATTATTAGTCTATGCAATTTGCACAGGGTAATACTAGTGGCATTATATGCGGCCTTAACGTCGACTACCATGAAATCCATCGCTTCTATTCGGATGATTGGTGTCATACCGACTATTAAATTAAGTGTGACGACCCCCTCGATTTGGCAGGAACGCTGGAGAACCTGCGGAGCGTGTACCCGGCCGACTTAAGTCTCTCGCGAGAGAGCTTGAGTTTTTCGAATGTAGCCAGGAACAAGATATTGATCGAGTTTCCGTTATCAACTAGGATGCGGTGGACCTCGTGATTAACCATGTCGAGGCCGACTACTAGGGCGTCGCAATAAGGCAGACGAACGTCTTCCAGATCTTTGCCAGAGAACGAGACTGCCAGTCTTTGATCCTCGGGGGGCGGGGAGTTGTGGACTGAGTTAACCTCTCATATGAAGGCCTTACGGAAGGTGTTCGACTCTCCCCCCATGGATCTGCCAAGGACATAGTGGAAAATGGTCGGCCCCCCGACTTCTTTATGCTCGGGCTCGGGTGCTGGCCGTCCGAGGAGGAGGCGAAGATATCGGGTCCCTTGGGTTAGATCGGGTGAACTCCCTTAGGTAACCCCTTTGGATGAGGGCATCAATCTCGTCTTTGAGGACCCGGCAATTATCGGTCTCGTGCCCGTGGTCCTAATGGAACCGACAGTAGAATCTTTGGTTACTCTTCTTGTTGTTGTTGAGTCGGAGAGGATGGCAGACGATCCCCTTATCCTCAATCTCCATGAGGATGCCTGACATACTCTGAGTCAGCGGAGTGAACCTCTCAAAGCGGGGGACATGAGGCGGTCATTTCTGACCAAGTGCATCATTCTGAGCCTTCTTCGCAGGCTCGGAGTCTTTGGCATTTCTCTTCCCCTTGGCTGGGGTTTCTTTCGGGCCTCAAGGGTGCTGAGCATCTCTGGCTCAGATATACTTTTCAACATTGTTTAGGTGTTCAGGAAAATCAAGGGACAACTTCTTCGCCAAGGATGCATTCAGCTAGGCGTGGCGAACATTGTGTCAGAAGGCCACAGATGCGATGCCAGCGTCGAAAGAAAAGACCACCCTAGACTCGGTGGTGAACCGCCGCACTAAGTCCCGAAGGGATTCTCCTTCCTTCTGCTTGAGGTCCAGGAGGTACGCGCTAGTCTTCTCGACCTTGCGGCTAGTCACGAAGTGAGCAAGAAAACTCCACTTGAGCTGGTCGAATGAGAAAATCGAGCTGGGGGTGAGCTTTGAGATCCATTCCTGCACTGGACCATGCAGAGTGGTGGGAATGCGCGACAGAGGAGAGGATCTGAGGTGCTATGAATCGTCATGAGGATTTAGAACCCTTCCATGTGATCAGCAGAATCTGACTCTCCATTGTACGTTTCGAACTGAGGCGGTCTGAAATTCTTCAGAATCTCCCCGTCGAGGATTGGATCAGAGAACAAGGGTCGGTTAGACAGATACCCCTGGTTGGACTGTAACCCGCCCTAGCCGATCTGAGCGAGGCGATTCTCCATTTCTTGGAGGAGTTGAAGGATGGACTCATCTCGTCTCGCCGGCTGAGTCGAGCAGTGAGACTCGCTGCCCTGGGCTTCCTCCCAGGAAAGTTGTTGTTTGGACGCTCGGTTCTGGGGCCGCCACGGAGGACATGGAGGACTTCGTTTCGAAAAATCCTGGAACTCCTGGAACTTGGCTCTTGTGACCGTGACCTGTTCGCCTTGATTGTTAGGGGTGGACGATCTCTCGGGGATTGGTTGCACCTCTGCTCTCGACTGTGGGATAAGTGAAAGCTGTGGGTCGGAGCCTGGTTAGACGGGGTAGTCCTGCCCCTCGATTGGCTGAGCTAGTGCTAGAGGTCGTCCACAAGTTGTCGATGGTTGATAGCGTACCGAAGGTCCACGGTGACCGAGCGTGAAGTGCTCAGACCAGGTTCTGACGGACTATCGGCTCGCTGCCTTTGAGACCCCTGCATGTTCACGTGACTGCAAGAAGGATGAGGATGGTCGGCAGGACGTCCGGCTGTGGGTGCTCTCTTGGCTTTGGGCACCATGGGAGGGGATAGCTTCAGGGTAAGATCCGAGTTTAAGGTCGAGTCAGTCAGTCTTTTCCTACAGACGGCACCAATCTGATGCTGCCGATTTAGTGGTTGGAGCAACAGATGTGAGCTCTTGTTATTTATAAAGGAAATGACAGGTCAGAAATAGATATCAACCACAGATTTGGATCTGAGATGAAGAATTTATGAGGAGCATGAGAGGGGGTGCTGCTAGTAGCTAGCTGCCCTGCACACCTGCAAAATGCCTAGAAACTCCGGGAGAGATCTTGGTGACAGGCCCTTCGATGATCTAGTCAGTCACTAGAAAAAGTTGAATTACGGTTCAGGAGGAGAAAAGTTTATAACCTTCTGAAAAGGGGAGGAGGTATGGTATTTATAGGCAGAGGGAGGTCAATGTTAGGTTTCGAGGGTAATCTCAGATTAAATACACAGCGGAATAATTAAAAAAAAATATCGAAACCTAACCATAGATCTATGCGAAAACCATAAATTGTGTTTATGAGTTATACCTTAAAGATGGACCTGCTGTTATCACTGTCAGGAGTCCAAGTCTTACTGGGATCCCCAATTAAATTCATCTTATGAATTTAAATACCAATTTTAATCCATTCTAAGCATTGTTCTAAAAATCAGTTTAGGCGGCCGCCTAGGCGCTAGGCGGTCCCCAGGCAACTCGCCTAGGCCCTAGGGGTTTGAAAAAATTGGTTTGGCCTATTGGGCGGGTCCAGGTGGGTCCAGAAGGGTCTGGACGGGTCTGGGCGGCCCAGCGGACCCGGATCATAAAATAGAGCTTAACTAGATTGACCCAATCTGGACCCATTTAAAAATCAGGTCTAGGAGTTAGAGACTTGGTTCATATTAGTAGTAGTAGTAGTAATAGTTCTTAGCTGGTGTCTTTTACTTATAGTAGTAGGTGTGGTCTGGTTGTTGTTTTCATCTTGAGGATTTAGCGTTATTGTCCCGATATCAACTTATTAATGAAACGGGATGACAACAATCTTCCTATATTCAAAAATATATATACCTATATATAGCTACTACATATTTAGACAATCACGATTAGGAAGAGATGGCTTTTTTTATTTTTCCCCAAAATTGTTTTCATAGGAACACACAATCTAATATTACAAATTGTAAGTTGGAGTTCACTGAAAACCACTAGTACAACACTGTTTACCTCCAAGATATCAAATCTACCAATGCTTTTGATTATGAAAAGATAAGTCAATCCATATTTCAAAAGAGATAGACTAAAATTAGTATAATAGTTTATTTTCTCGATACATCAAATTAAGACATTAAAAATTTTGATGGGAAGCAGTGCTTTATCCTGACAAATCATTACTCTACCCAAATCTGTTATCAAAACCAACACCTTGATGCAATTATGTCTTTTAGACTATTTAAAGCTCATCTTGCAATAGTAAGGAGAAAAACCAAGAGTAAGAATGAGGAGCAATAAAGAGCATAATAATGCATGATGGAATAACAAAACAAAACCAACAAATAAATTGGGGCAAAAACAAACTAAACTAAAATAAATAAATAAATAAATAACGCCTAGCACCTAACTGCCTAGGCTCCGCTTACAAGGTCTAGGCGCTAGGCCCCCATCGGCCGCCGACTACCGCTTAGCGACTTTTAGAACACTGATTCTAAGTGTGTGACCCTGTAGGTTCCCATTACATTGACAGTAATACTAAAATCATATTTTAGTGTTATACACATGAGCAGTTGCTAGCAATATATCACTGCTACACAAGTAACGGGAATGCTAGTGATTTGACAAAACCTATCCGTGACCAATGTTATCATGTAGTCCAGTTTCTTTGTCCAGATATCTTAATTGACCACAAAGCATAGAGCGTGTCACCCTTTTATAGTTCAATCTTTGGTTTCTTGATGTCCGAGTAGACTTACTACAACAAACGAGCTCAATATCTCATATTGACTAATTTGAGCACGGCCATGCATTTTGCAGTCTCACTCAATCAAGGAGACCATAAATATCGCTCCTGTTATGTAGAAGGGATAAATCCTATCAAATTCACTCACATTCCACTGCATGATTTGTAGTATATCCAATAGTCGACTTTATAATCACCTCATTACATGACGACATTAAAACACACAACTTGTCATGTAGGGAACCGTTGTGACTTCAAGTCAAAGGACTACGTATACCATGGTCACTATGAGAACCGCTTATGACACTCATGTAACGATCTATGCAGTGTTCTCATGGTAAGTCAGTCAAGTACATTATTACTCTAATATGTACCCATATAAAGAATTGATATCTCATATCCATGACCAGTGAGATATGGTCATCAGTCTACGCACATACTAGTTTTTATGTATTATTGTTGTCCTAATTCACAATAATACTTGACTAGGGACATTTAGGAATAGTATTCTGATTACAACCAATAAGATATCTCAATCAAGTCATGCACTTGATATCCCATGGTATTGAACCTAATATTCTAATGACTTTATTATGTTCATTTAATTACAACAATAAAAAAAAAACACAATAAATAAAATGCCTCATATATGAAATAAATGTTATGATGCAATGTAACTAGTAATGTCAACACACATCTGGCCTCTAGGACATATACCAACAATCTCCCACTTGCACTAGAGCCGATCAGACATACATCTAATGCCTATAGACCTAGTGTGACCCTCATGCTTTCGCTGTGCAAGAAGTTTTGTCAGCAGGTCAGCGATGTTATCATTTGTCAGTACTTTGCATATCTTTACATCTATATCGATGATCTCTCGAATAAGATGGAAGCGCCTAAGTATATGTTCAGATTGCTGGTGAAATCTAGGCTCCTTAGCTTGTGCAATAGCCCCATTGTTATCACAATAGAGGTTCACCGGATCCACATTGCTAGGAACCATGCCAAGTTTAGTGATGAACTTTCTGATCCAAACAACCTCCTTTGCTGCATTGGAGTCAGCAATATACTCAGCCTCCATGGTAGAATCGGTTGCTGTCTCTTGCTTCGAACTCTTCCAGCTCACAGCTCCACCGTTTAGGCAAAACACAAAATCCGATTGCGATTTGGAGTCGTCATTATCGGACTAGAAGCTAGCATCAGTGTAACCCTTTACAACAAGCTCTTCCTCAATTCCATATACCAAGAACGAATCCTTAGTCCTTCTTAAGTACGTAAGGAAGTTTTTGACAGCAGTCCATAACTCTCACCGGGATCTGATTAGTACCTGCTCGTCATATTCAAAACATATGAGACATCTGGCCAAGTACATAATATGACATACATGATACATCTAATTGCAGATGCATATGGAATCTTAGTCATGAAGTCTCTTTCATCTTAAGTGGAAGGACTTGAGCCTTAGACATGCTTACACCATGCGACATAGGAAAGAATCCTTTCTTGGACTCTTGCATATTGAAGTGTTTCAATACTTTGTCTTTGTATGTACTCTGACTCAGGCCAAGCAGTCTTCTTGATCTATATCTATAGATATCGATGCCTTACATAGGTAGCTTCACCCAAGTCATTCATGGAAAAGCATTTTCCTAGCCAAGTCTTTATAGACAGTAAGGTAGAGATGTCATTCCCGATGAGCAGTATGTCATCTACATACAATACCAGAAAGACAATTTTGCTCCCACTAACCTTCTTGTAGACATAAGGTTCATCTTCGTTCTTGATGAAACCAAAATCTTTGATTGGGTCATCGAAACGAAGATTCCAGCTTCTAGAAGCTTGCTTTAATCCATAAATTGATCGTTGCAGTTTACACACCTTTCCAGCATCATTTGGAGTGACAAAACTCTCAGGTTGTGTCATGTACACATCCTCGGAAAGATTTTCATTTAGGAAAGCAGTTTTGACATCCATCTGCCAGATTTCATAATCATGATATGATGCAACAACAAGCAAGACCCGAATGGATTTAAGCATGGCAACTGGGAAAAAAGTCTTAGCATAGTCTACACCATGAACTTGCTTGAAACCTTTAGCCACCAACCGTCCCTTAAAGGTATGCACATTACCATCCATGACAGTTTTCTTCTTGAAAACTCATTTTCATCCAATAGGTTTTACCCTTTCAGGTGGGTCTACCAAGGTCCATACTTGGTTGGTATACATGGATTTCATCTCAGATCTCATAGCCTCAAGTCATTTCTCAGAATCTGGGCCTTTTACAACTTCCTCATAAGTCATAGGCTCATCCTGATCCATGAGTAATATATCACCGTGTTGAGTCATGAGAAATCTATATCTCTCTGGTTGATAGTTGATGAAGTGTCCTATTAGACTTACGTAGGCTTTGTGCTACTTAAGCAGGTGGTTGTTCTACAACAATTTGTGGAGTCTGCTCCCTTTCCACCATTAGTTCGTTGCTACTTTGCGAAGTTTGAATTTCTTCAAATTCTATTGTTCTCCCACTGGTTCTTTTGGAGACGAATTCTCTCTTTAGGAACACAGCAGTCCGTGCGACAAACACTTTACCTTCGGTCAGATTATAGAAATAGTATCTCTTGGTTTCCTTGGGATATCCTATAAAGAAGCATTTATCAAATTTGGGACCAAGTTTATCAGGGACTTGCGCCTTACATACGCTTCACAACCCCAAATCTTCATAAATGACACTATGATGCCTCCTAGTCCATATCTCATATGGTGTCTCTTGAACCATTTTAGATAGAACACGGTTAAGTGTAAAAGTGGCTGTTAATAGAGCATGCTCCTAAAAAGAGCTTGGAAGGTCTGCATGACTCATTATAGATCGGACCATCTCAAACAAGGACCGGTTCCACCTCTCAGAGACACCATTCAATTGCGGTGTTCTAGGGGGGTGAGTTGAGATATTATCCCGCACTCTTTTAGATGATCATCAAAATCTTGGCTTAAGTATTCACCATCTCGATCTAATCGAAGGGCTTTAATAATTTTACCAAGTTGGTTTTGTACCTCGTTCTTGAATTCTTTGAATTTTTCAAATGACTCTGATTTGCAGATACACAAACCCATATCTACTGAAATCATCAGTAAATGTAATGAAGTACTGAAAACCTCCTCTAGCCGATGTGTTGAATGTAACACCCCGAATTCCTAAAACAGACTGGATTCGAAGTTCCACAGGATCTTTCACTTCTCTTCGTACAATTTTACAAGGAAATTACAACTTTTATTACATCAGAGTTACATCTTAAATTACATTTAAACAGCGGAAGCAATTTACAATAATTATATGAATAAAATGTACAATACTTGAAATATTCTTTAAGCAGTATGCATACTTTAATCCTGTCAATCTCTTTATCCTGCATAAAAACTGTGGGCTCGTCAGTTCAATCAACTGATGCAAGGATATAATATATCAATTTTCTCCTACTTAGAAAACACACACTTGTCACAAGCAAAACTACGGGGTGTATCCTATGGATGTCGTGTTGTGCTGTGCACTTAGTCCTTAATGCAGTTGTTTATATTATATGACACTAATGCCCACTTGTTCGGATTCTATGCATCCCATACTATATAAGTCTGAGCGCAAGTCCTTAATCGTACTTCATCTTGTAGGGTTCAGTCCCTTGCCATGACTTAAACTACTACAGTAACTACGGTAAGTATCCTAGATATTCTATGAATTACGAGCCCATGTCCAGACAATCTAGAGGGGAATCCCACGCACTGACATGACGCATTATGCAGGCAATCTATGGATAATTCAGCCTCCGTCATGGAACGATGGCACCACCCGTAGTCACCAAACATCCCACAAGCGTTGTCACCGGGACGATAATTTCGGAGTAGGGCTCACGTCGTGTCATGATGCATCAAGCAGGCAATCTGTGAATCACTCTCACACCGCCGATGGCCCTCATACTCGTGTTTTTCTCTTACTTTTGTCACATCACCACTATGTGTCTAGTCCTTAATTATTTGAATCATGAATAAAATCAATCCCTAGAGTTAGCTCTTTCCTCTATACCAGTCTTAAACATCAATCAACAATATGACCAAACTTGGTCTTTTCTATTCAATATCTCATCTCAAAAATATCTTTCAATGCCAGTATAAGGCTTAGCTACCCTCTGGCTTTCAATTCCATTTCATGTTCATAGCATCTGTGTATTCATATTCCTAAGACCTTTCATAATTCATCATGATATTTGATTTCACTTTTATGTACAATTTCATGCATAGAATAAATTTTATTTGTCACATACACAATTCATTATTTCCACATAATTCTCTTATTCTCTTTTTATCAATACTAAATCTAAAATTCACACTTACGATTTTCCCATTATCAAAAATCTCTTTTCAAACTCTTTTAAACAATGCATTTATTTTTCTTTATCTAAAGACATTTAAAACTTGAAAAAAATTCAAATAGTCAGGGCAGTCGATTGTTAGAGCATAATCGGTTGACTGTTCTGCGAGAATTTAAAACTCGAAAATTAAATAGTCAGGACAGTCGACTGTTTAGGCATAGTCGGTCGACTGTTTTGCGAGGATTAAAAACTCGAAAATTAAATAGTCAGGACAGTCGACTGTTAAGGCATAGTCGGTCGACTGTTCTACGACTAAAAATCTGAAATTTGAAATTTACACAGTAACTTAAGTTTAAAAAAAAACATTTAACTCTCATTTTTCATACAAAAGTCTATTCTTTTATTTGTACAAAAATGGTCACAAAAGCTTTATGTCCTCTTAATTTGTCTCTTTTCAAAGAAAAAAATCTAATTTGACAATTCTCAAATGGGTTACTCTTTATTAACTAATAATTTCCTCCTTATCTTCTTTTATCAATGAAAATCCGATCTCTCTTAACTTAGTCCTAACTACAAAATGATGATTTCTTCTTTCTTTCCAACTGTTGCCGCTAAATCTGGTGTGGGGGCAAACAGATAGTATTTGTGGATTCTTGAAAAACTTGAATAGCAAACCTAAACCTGTTCTGTTGGAGTCTGACTACTGACTCCTGCCGTTTACCTGAAAAAAGTGCAAGACACCGGGGTTGATCCCGGCGATGCACCCTCCGACGCTCAAGTCAGTAATCAGAGAAGATTATGAAAGAGCTTAAATTGGCAAATGATTGATTACCTCTTAATAGAGATGGATGAGGGGTATTTATAGCCGCCTTTGGGACCTAATTAGGCATTTAATCCCTGTGTTTAGATAAGAAATGTAATCCCTAATTCCCAGTGAAAGAATAGATATGAATCAGGGCCGTTGATTAGGATTAATCAGAAACCCTAATTCTATCCTGGTGGATCGGGTTTGCTGGGGGTTGAAATCCGCACCCAGTTGAGGTGGATCCATTCGCGGGTTAATGGATCTTTGAGGAGGAGAACCAGTACCCGCCTTAGACCCGTTGGTAGGTGCAATTACCGTTTTACCCCTAGGCTTTAAGATTCGTTCCTAATTTGGACGGTTCTGATTTAACCCCATTTTTAGCCATATCACGAGCCCCCCACTCCCGAAGATTGAGTTTGATCAGCCTTTGAGGAGTAGTTTTACTGATTTAATGGCTGGCAGAGTTGTAGCGGAGTCCGAGTGGAAGGTTTCGAATCTTTGCAGGAGGCAGTATGGTAATTTTCTAAGTTAGTTGCATACTCTGAGTTGTTCTTGAGCTCTCCTGGTCATTTGGTGATTTTTATCTATTTTTTCGAAATATTTACTTAATTTTGCGAAGCGTCGATTCGTCGTTCGGGGGTATTAATAAGTGGTCCTAGGCAATAATTATTCACTCGGGGGCTCAAAAATATGTCCCCAACTTTATAATTATTTTCTATGATTTTTAACTATTTTCCCCGAATTTTTAATCATTTTTTTGCAATTTTTAAGTAGATAAAAACGATTTTAATAAATAAAATACCAAATTATGGCGTGGCGCGATCTGGACCGTTGATCCTGTGCCGGTGCAAATTTTTGAAAGATTGGACGGACAGGGTCACTCGGCTTCAATTTCTCCGCTTTCGTGGGTCGGATGGGCACTTGCTCGGAATCCGAGCGAAGTGGCTTGGTTTTTCCCTCGCGTGAGTGGCTCAGATCGCTAGTCGCTCGACTCGGAATTCTGAGCGACGTTGAGCGATCTGCGCCGTCGGATCTCAGCGCGGATCTCGAGGTGGGCACAATTCCCAAGAAAACACTATCTTGTATTTAGTGGACATGGCGTAATCTGGACCGTCCATCATCTTAGGCGTGATTTTCGCAATGATCCAACGGTTGAAGATGCTCGGCGGCATTTTTCTTCACTTTTGAGGGTCGGATTGGCACTTGCTCGGAATCTGAGCGAAATAGCTCGGTTTTTCCGTTGTGCGAGTGTAACACCTCGGATTTTAAAATACCGAAAATATTCATTTTTATATTTTTTAGGGGTGAGAATTATTTTAAGTGATATCTTATTGATACTGGTATGGATATTTTAATTGGATTGGTGTAGATGATATGTTGAAGCCATGAGTTGAGATTTTATGTGAAGAAATATTATTTACTTTATTTTATAATTTTGGAGGATTGTTATGAGATGATTTAATGTATTTTGTATTATTAGTATTATTAAAATATAAAGTTGGTGTTTATTTGAAATATTTTAGGGTATTGGGGGTTTATTTGCTAATAGCCCTTATTTAGTTATTATTATTATTAATATTTTTATAAACCCCCCCCCCCCATCCTCTCCTCCTTCCTTCTCCCTTCTTTCTTTCTTTTCCATTCCCGATCGAAACCAACCCCGAACCCCACTTTCGGCCTCCACTTATCCCCGCTCAAATCCCCTTGGATTCTTCACCAAATTCAAATTAAACTGAGGGATATGCTAATTGAGGGGTTTTCTACATCGTGGAAGTGTCGGATTTTCAAAAGGATTTCAAAAAGGTATATCCTATTTTATTTATTCGTATAAAATTAAGTGTGGTTAGTTTTATTGAGTAGGATTATTATGGTAGAGAGATTTAGAGGTGTTGGAAGTGGAAGATTTGAGGAATTAGTGGATTGTTAGAGAAATTACAAGTTGTTAGTAAATTAGGGTTTTGGGTTTGTAAAATAGATATATATATATATATAAATATATATATATATATATATATAAATATATATATATATATATATATATATTAGAATTATCTCTTATATGGTGGTAAAAATTGTAGTGAGCCATTAGAATAAAATGGGGAGTAGTGATTTTGGCATAAACTCGAACTATAGGGTTTATGAAATCGGGTAGAAAACTCTATCCAAATAATTGTAAAAAATGCATATGAGGGTGTAGAATATTATGAAAGTATTAATATGAATTTAGGATGATTTTTATAGGCTTCCAGCTCAATTAAATTGAGTAAAATGGATTATAGGTGAAAAGTGCACGCCGGGTATTCGGTGAAATGCCCGAGCGATATAGAGGTGAGAATTGGATGAACTCGGAGGTGTAGATGAGTCACATTATTGTTGTTAACCCTAATTTGAGATATTAGGACAAAGGGATTGAAGAAATTAGGAAATAGGAAATTTTCCTATTAGAAAGCCTCCGATCTAGAGGTAAGTTCTTGTATTGGGGTTCAAATTTGAAATCCGTCGATGTAGCTCGCCAATGTATGTTATTTTGTGACATGTGGGTGAAGACGGATTTGAATTTGGAGATCCATAGGTCGAGTTTTGAGTTTCATGCTAATCGATCCTATAATTTCCTATTTAGGTGGAAAAAGTCGAACTTCGACTGGCTACAGGACGGACGTGGGACATCGTTTACTCGATCCGTCAGGTGAGTATGTTGTATTTATAAATATTTTATATTGTGGTCGAATTTCGTGGCCTTTTGATATGTTTTGTGGGATTTATGCCAACAGTGGATTTTTATTGAAAATACGGATTTTTAAGGATCCAAAATGGGTTTTTGAGAGATGTGGTGAAAGTGACTATTTTAAGTATATAAAATATATAGTACGGGTTATTGTGATGTGTTGAAGTATAAAAACTAATTATATTAGATTGTTTATGCATATTTTGTGCATGTTTTGGGGCATATAGGCCCTTATAGGTAATTATGATTACATGGAGTATGGCGTATGAGCTAGTATGCTATAACTAGATATTATAAGATTTAATTAGAGGAAATAAGTGATTTTGGCCCCTTTTTCTGGGAAACCTGTATGTGTGGTGTATATTTGTGATATATATATATAGCTAATTATGACGGGTGATGCAATAGTTGATGAAATTAATAATTGGGTACATGTTTACATTGTAATTATGTTCGAAGTGAATTAATGGGCAATAATATGATATTATTCTGTGATGAATTATATATTTTGATACGCTTACGATACAGACCAGCACCTTCTAATTCTTTTATTTATGATATAACTTGGTGTATGCCTATATGTGATTTAATGAAGTAGTAAATAGCGTAGTATTCATAATGGGTGATGTTATGGAAAAATAAATAACATGGTGCATTCGTGATATGCAATAATATGACATGTTGGTTTATATGTTAAATTATACTGAGATGATAATTATATCGTGGACATCAGATGTGCATCAAATGCAAGATAAAAGATAAGATGGTAAGTGCTAATTAAATGTGTTATTAATACACGTGACTAAAATCAAGGTGGTAGCTATTCTTGAATTCAAAAGGGTAATGTTGTGGAACATAGTAAGATGGAAAGATGAAATGAATAATGCTAATAATAGATGGTTTTGTTGACCAGTACCTACAGCAGTCCTGGGGGTTTGGGCTAGACCTCCTAATACCCAAGGACCGGCTTGGGGTGCGGTATTTTTCCCTCCTGGCTTCGGCTGAGAGGAAGTACCCAGTTTATCTGGGGTGCAGTGTTTTATACCCCAAGCTATCGGCTTGAGGCCCGGTTTCCGTTGATGATACCCCAGGATAGACCTGGGAGAGCATATACCTCCGGTGGGACCGGAGAGAGATGATACCCCAGGATAGACCTGGGAGAGCAGATACCTCCGGATGGACCGGAGAGAGAGTACCCAAGTTCTACTTGGGGTTAGTGGTTCCCTCGCTAGTTCGGCTAGGAGGAAGACGTAGCCTCGGACGATTAAGACTCTGTGTGAGCATCGGGCCGCGTGTTTACTGGGCTGTCGGCTTTCAGTATGTTGGGAAACTGTGGCTCACTGGTCGACAAACTAATAAAATAACTAAGTGTTAATAAAAATGTGAAAGTACAGAAAGCGAATTGTGAATTGTGGATGAGAAAGAAAGTAGTTGTGAATGAAGTAAATGTGAAGGAAAACTTTATGAGTTAGTGTATGAAAAGAAGTGATAAATGTAGTACGTGGTTAATTTAACATGAAAATAATAAAAGAGACATGTGTTCTTATGAATAGTACGAAGTAATTGTATTATGTATGTGATCATTAAAGTAAAATACAGTTGATATGAGTTGTACCTTGGAATTGTGTCAAGGAACTACCTGTCCGCTATTTCTGTGGAAATGGTGGGAACTACCTGCCTTGGCATAATTCGCAGGGTGAGTTGGTATGATAGTGGTAATGATTAATGGAAATGAAGAATTAAGTAAAGTGAAGATGATAAGTGATTGAAGTGAATTAATAACCAAGCTATCGGCTTGAGATGTGATGTGATATTACCCAAACTGTGTGTTTGGGGTGCGGTGATTATTACCCAAGCTATCGGCTATGGGGTGTGATATGTTGTGGCCCCAGATTGTGTTTCGGGATTAAGTGAAAATGATAATAAGATTTATTGTTTATAAGAAAAAGAAATTACTAAAGTGGTATAATGAAATGGGAATGAGCTATAAAACAAGTTTTCACTGTAATGAGTATAAGCATTCTATCAATAATGTGTTAATGATGTGATGAGATGTGAGAGCATTGCAATAAGCAATAAGATGTTATATTTGCATCATAAGATATGAATAAATGTGGTATTATGAGAATAGAAGCATTTGTAAGAAGTGATACTTGATAGGGCATAATAAAATAAATACCCGTATTATGAGATTGGTTATGAAAATGGTTATTAAGAGAGTAGGTTGTATTATGAGTTGTATTCATATAAATGGTTATTAATGAACGGAATAATAACATCATGTAGTTATATTCATATAATGCTATTATGACGATACTTGTGGAAGAATGAATATTTGGGTTAGAAAATTTTAAATTGAAAAGTAATGGATTGTACGTGTATTCGTACTATGCGGATGTAAAATAAGTATATATATATACGAGGTTGAGGTGAAGTATATTATGAAATGTGGGAAATTATGGATAATTAAATAGTTGAATGTAGGATTGGCAAAGTATTTGATATATCGTCGTATTGATGATGTTGTTGTGTTCAGGATTCAGGTTGCATTATCTTAACTTGGTATTTGTAAGTTTAAATTATTTTCTTTATATTATTTTAATTTGTTATTAGATTAATAACTATACTCACACCAGAAATGGCTGACCCCTTAGTGTTTGGGAGGTTAGGGGAGTCTGAGGACTACCCTAGATCCCCTACTGTTACAGGTTCTCATCAGTGCAGAGGTGAGGCGTGGGTTGGTAGGATGAAGTTTTATTTTAAAAATTTGTACTAATTAGTTATGTGAATAGTAAAATTTATGATCTAAATTGTATTATGGATGTATAAGCATGTATATTATGATGATGAGTATAGTGTGGGGTGGTATGGTATGTTTGTGACCCGTACCCATCTCGTTGTGGAGTACCGGGCTCTGTGGTAGGTTTTACAAGGATTTTTCTAAATTTTTACCTCGTTTTTCAAAGAAATTTATAGTTTTATTTGATATTTGACAATCTGTTATGAGTTTGGCCTCCAGAGCATTATATTATATTGCCTGTGTGTTTCTGCTCATTTTAGCCTGGGGAGCCCGTGAAATTATTGCATGTATTGTGAGCTACGAAATTTTGAGCAAAATTCCGTAAGCTATTTGTGTTTCGGGGCAAAAACTACAGGGGGAACTCTGCCAAAATTTTCCTTGAAATATATCTTTCTTAGTTTATGTTTAAAGTGATATAGAAATTGAAATAATTGAATTTGGAGAAGAAAAAAAATTTTGGGGCGTTACAGTTTGGTATCAGAGCCTAGGTTAACTAGGAATTTGTTAATCCTAGTGATCTTACCATGTGAGTGTGGGTTCATTATCGCTTAGTTGGAGATAGAGAGTGTATTTTATGTGGGTGTTTTGTTGAAGAATAGATTATATCGTGGAATGGTGCGATCCTCATTAGACTTTGGTCTGACCTTGAGTCAGCATTTCCTTTCATGACCCTACATATGGGTTGACCTCAGTAGAAATTCTGGTGTGACATTGTGTACTATTGGAGTATTTTATTATATCGATTGCTGTGTGTGGAGCCAACCGAAGAGACAATGGTCAGGCCCAATACAGAAGAGGAGGTTGCCGAGCCTCTCCAGGAGGTAGTGGTCCGATCTAGCAAGGGCAAAGGTGTGGAAATGGTAAATGAGCACCCGAAGACTGCAGGGGAGTTGGGTCGGCTTCTGAGCATTCTGTCGAGCGTTGGCGGTGTGCGGAGCTACTCCGGAGATTTATTGGAGAAGGTGATGCAGGGCACTGCCAAGTCGATCGAGGAGAACGAGCCAAGAGAAATTTTTGAGGTGGATCAGATCTTTTTGGTCTTGACCGAGGCAGATTTGCAACGTATCCGGAGCGAGTTCCGAATCCCCGCGGAGTACGTGCTCCTTCTCCCTGGCCCTGGCTTCCAAGCGTGTACATTGTCCTCGGCCGATACGTGCGTTTTTCCCACCGATTCATTGAATGCCGGACTTCGGCTACCACTGCACCCTTTCGTAATCGAGGTGCTGCAGTGGTACGGCTTGAGTCCGGCTCAGCTAATGCCGAATACCTAGCGGCACGTTATGGCGTTTGTTCTTCAATGCCAGGAGGTCGGCGCTCTGCCCAACATGTTCATCCTTCAGAGTCTCTACCGCCCTTGCCAACCAAACAAAAATGAGCAGAGGTACTACCTCTCGCCGAGGAAGGGTGTGAAGCTGATCGAGAACCCGGACTCGATCAAGCATTGGAAAAAGAAGTACTTCCTCGTCCGAGATCTCGAGCCATGGGTGATCCCGACGGTGTGGTCGAGGGACGGCCTTCCGAAGCGGGCAAAGAAAGAGCCCGTGCTCAGCAACGAGGAGGCAGGAATCGTGGAGAAGTTGCTCTGGCTCCCGACCCTCAGTTGGAAAGACATCACCGAGGAGGCATTATTCCGAGGGGGTTTCTGTCCGATCGACCCTAGTACGCTTCTCCTATTCTTGTTTTGTCTTTGAGGTTTCTAACTTTTTTCACTCGGTTTGTGCAGAATCTCCCGGCATGGACTACAAAGGTCTGATGGCTAAGGCCCGAGCGGCTAAGGAGCAGGAGGTGAGGAAGAGAAAGAGGACCGTATCCGGGCCCCAAGGCGGCCGAGCGCCCAAGATCCCCTCGGTCTCTCTGATCCCCGATTTGTAGCGCCCCGAATTTCTAATATAATAACTTAGAAAATACGTGGCACAATCCCAGCATCCACTTCAATGTAACAATATACACAACCAACACCACTAAAATTTTCAACTTTATTACAACAAATCTTTTACAAATCATAGCGGAATTCAAAAACAAACTCAACTCATGATTTCTTTTTATTTACAACACAAAGCATCTCAAATATGTCTTTACAAATTTTACACAAAACTCTTATGAATTAATTTATTCCAAATATGCCTCAAGCATCCCAACCTCCAAACTCTAAGCAACAACCTGCAACATGTGAGGCTAGAGATGATCCCTAACCCCCAAAACTAAAGGGGTTAGCCATAAATGGTGTGAGTGACATAAAACAATCAATATAATTTAATCATAAAACGTAAAATCATCATCAACATGTATTAACACAATAATAAATGAGTAAGGGGGTAACAAAGGTGTAAAGCATGAAAACGTCATAGAATGAAAACAACAAGTGCATCTAGTATAAAGGTCAAGTGTAGGAAAACTGGAAGACACATGCATAAAACCAAGTCAAGAAAACACAATTGCTATATGTGGACTCTCTAATGCATACTTGTCGAAGTCTATGCATCCCATTCTACATAGGTTCGGTGCAAGCCCTTAACGTCTCCACTTCATATGGGTTCAATCCCCGCTATGCAACTAATCTTAACATGATGACTACTACGAGATAAAGATAAACTGTGTGAATTAGCCCATGCCTGATAATTCAGGAGATCGATCCCACATCTCAGGTATTTTACCTGGATAATTCAGGAGATCATCCCACATCTAGACATAGACACATCATCACATGATTACCCCATGTGCGTCGCCTCGACCTTGATAATTCAGGAGTTCAATCCCGCATCTCAAGCAAACCACTTGGATAATTCAGGAGATATATCTCTCATCTCAGGTAATTTACCTGGATAATTCAGGAGATAAATCCCTCATCTCAAGATAGTTACTTGGATAATTCAGGAGATCAAATCTCTCATCTAAAGCCGTAATGAGGTGCATAACTCATGTTCCCGTTCATCATATCACCACTAGTGCCTGTCCTTATTATTTGTGGGTTATTTAATTTCTCAACGAATTTCCTAGAGTGGTCTACCCTACCGGCCTAAAAATTAGACTGAATAACTGAAAATGCCCCAATGGGCCTCAACAAAATAACTTAACAAATATCTCAACACCGGTATGTTAGGGCCACGTACCTCCAGAGACTCAAACTCAAAAGTCTAACAAATTCCACTAAACAAAAAGTGGCTCAACTGAGTATCTCAAAATCATATTCATAACTGAATATCTCAAAATCAAATACTGAACTGAAGATCAATTATAGACTGAATTATCTGAAAAACAATCATTCGAAGTAACACTAAAGTTACCAAGATCCTTCAGTACCAGTCGACTTATACTGTGGTAAGTCGACTGTCCAGAGGACAAATATTCAAAATTCACAAAAATATAATAAGTCATATCAGTCGACTTAAAAGAGAATCGGTCGACTGACCAGAAGGGACTGAACAAAATAATCTCTCAACAGACCAGTCGACTGACATTAGTCTAGGTTGACTGTCCAGAACAAATTTTACAAAGTAAAGACCTCAGGAAACCAGTCGACTTATACTGTAGTAAGTCGACTGTCCAGAGGAGAATATCTATAATTTTTATGAAAATAAACTAACATAAGTTGACTTATAAGAGTCATAAGTTGACTTACTAACAATATAAGATGGCTTATAGAAACATAAGTTGACTTACCAACAATATAAGATGACTTATAAAAATCATAAGTTGACTTACCAACAATATAAGATGACTTATAAAAATCATAAGTTGACTTATCAACAATATAAGATGACTTATAAAAATCATAAGTTGACTTATCAACAATATAAGATGACTTATAAAAATCATAAGTTGACTTATAAAAGCATAAGTCGACTTAAAGGAGACATAAGTCGACTTATAAGAACATAAGTCGACTTATAAAAGCATAAGTCGACTTACCAGAGAGAAATTCCAAAAATCTTTAAGAAAATATTCTAAGTGTCATTAGTCGACTTGCAAAGTCATAAGTCGACTTAAAATACAATATAAGTCGACTTAAAAGGTCATAAGTCGACTTACCAAAGAAAAATCTAAGATAACTTTGAAAAATAACTTCTAAGTGTACCAGTCGATTGAAAAGGGGTCTAAGTCGACTGTCCAGAACGAATTTTCAAGAAAACTAAAGATACAGCAGCTGGGTCGTACCAGTTGACTGATTAGTATACCAGTCGACTGTCGGCCTTCAGTCTGTAAGGTTTGGTTGTTCATGATAATCAAAATTAGGGTTTTCCAAAAGCAATTGTTGTTTACTAAAATAATTTGTATTTAGGTAAAATCGACAATCTCAAATAATCTCCATTATGGATACATTTCCTCAAATTAACCGTTATCTCAAAACTTAATTCTCATGTTCTAATCTCCTAATTCTTCCATTAGGATTTCTCAATACTAAATATCTTTCACAACCATGATCAAAGTCTGATTTATAACCATGAGATCCAGATGTTCGTCATCCGATCTCAACATAATCAATTCTTAACATTCTTTCTAACAATATAATCTCATAATTCAAGATCTACTCAATATTCATGAGTTTCACAAACATGGTCCAAGCAATAACAATGGTTCATTCACATCACAATACAAGGATCATATCATTCATATAATGAAACAAAGCAAACGATGTCATTCACATAAATCAAAACAACCAATTTCATATCATTCGCAAAATCAAACAACAACACAAACAATGTCACTCACCTTTGATTTTTAGGAGTATCCACAAAAGGTCTTCCTTTTGCTAGATCCAAAAATCCTCCTCCCGATCACCAAGAAAATAATATTTTAATAAATCTGGAGTTGTGCAGTGAATGACGGCTGCACACCCTCTTTTATACAGGCCGGGATTGAAAGAAATTAGGGTTTTGAAGTACTTTTGCAAAATAGTCCTATTTCAATTTATTACTTCACATATATAGCCTTTCTTAGTTAAAATATGTTAAATAAATCAAAACTAAATAAAATCTTTTTACCACTAAGTTTTCCAACAACCCAGCACTGCCCAGAGATAAGAAAATCCCGGATTTACACTCAGGGTGGCAATTTTGCACAAAAGCCCTCCCTTTTGCAATATTTGCAAATACCTCATAAAATATTCGTAAAAATCCAGAAAAATCCGAAATAATATATGGTAATACATATTATAGTTTTCAATAAAAATATTTGACTTTTACCTTCCAGGAAAACATTTGCACAAAGATCCAACATAAATTCTATATTTGCAAAAACACCCTTTTTGACTAAATCTTCACCAAATCGACTTTAAATAAATTTCAAATATATTTAAATTCAAATGATGACCATGGAGAATCAAAATATCAGTAAAAACGAATTTTCATAGTTTATTTAAGATCCAAACGTCTTTTTACATAAAAGCCCATCTCTTTCGAGATATTTGTAAAAATAGTTTCTTTATTCAGAAAAATCCCAAAATTTAGAATACACTCCATAAGAAGTATGAAAACTTATTAAAAATATCAAATTATATATTTACACCAAAATTATTTGCACGTGTTTCGCACGTGTAAAAGATAAATCTTTTTAGAAAATATTTTATTAAATTTCCAGTAAATCATTTTAATTCATTTTCAAATATAAAAATAATATTTGAAAATACGGGGTTCTACACGATCGGCAGGTTGTCGAGGCTCCTCTAGTGGAGCCCAATCAAGGCCTCGTGGTGCCGTCCGCCCCACCTACCTCGGATGCGCCGACC
Organism: Hemerocallis citrina; assembly: GCA_017893485.1. Classification (NCBI taxonomy): domain Eukaryota; kingdom Viridiplantae; phylum Streptophyta; class Magnoliopsida; order Asparagales; family Asphodelaceae; genus Hemerocallis; species Hemerocallis citrina. Next base: position 91,333,291 of record CM030364.1, on the reverse strand, counting down.
CCAACGGCGCGAACAGATGACCTAGGGTCTTTCGGCGGAGAGTTCAATATTAGCGCGGCGCTGGCTCTCGACGTTCCGCCCCTCACTGTCGAGGTGGAGGCAATTCTGACCGAGGAGCACAAGCACATCTTCGTCCCTGACTAGCACGTGATGAAGGTCGATGGGTTCTTAGGGGACGGTAATATCTGCATGCAGGCGGTGAAGCACCTGCCGACCCCAAAAGATCGAGCGGTGCTCAAGGCGGGCGAAGTTGGTGACGCCGCGATGCAGATTGCTCAGAACACCATGTCGGTAAGTAGTAGAGGACTTTCTTCAAAATTTTTCTAAGTTTTTGTGCTCGTGCTTGATTGCTTCTTGTATGGCTTGTAGACCCTCTGCCACTTCAATTATCTGTACGAGGAGTTCGCAAGCAAGGAAAAGGAGATGACCGTTCTGAACGAACGGGAACGGTCGGAGCGGTCTAAGGCGGTGAAGTAGCTGGAGGACGAACAGTTGCATTCCGCTTCGCTTGAGGCCGAAGTTGCCGACCTAAAGACTCAGCTCGCCGAGGCGCTGAGGAGCTCGGCCGCCGAGGCCTCCAAGGTTGAGACCCTAGAAAAGAAAGCGGCTCAACTCGAAGGGGAGCTGTCTAAGGCCCTGAAGGCGTCAGAGGAGGCCCTGAGCGATCACGCGTCGAAGGTGGCGGCCGCAGAGAAGGCAGTTCTGGACGAGGCCGAGGTCACATGTTGACCAACATGGAGGAAGCGTACGGCTGAGCGCTGAAGCATATCGTCGCTCGGAACCCCGGATTCGACGTCTCGTCCTACTACTTCTACGACCCCGTAGAGGGTGAGGAAGAGCTGCCCTTGGCCGAGCTCACTCCGAGGCCGGAGGGCAAAGACTCCGAAGGCGAGGGTGGTGCCGAGGGTGCGATTGTAGCTGTGCCGAGCGATGATGAGGTCGACCCCTGACTTTGTCGCCTCTTCTCATTTTCTTGTTCTCTTTTTTTTTCTTTTTTCTTTTGTAATGCCTAACTGCGGATTGGCCACCGCTTTTTGTAGCTCTTGGACTTTTAATGAAATGGTTTCTTTTTGGCTCAATATTACAAAGTTTCGCAAAGTTGTTCAACTCTTTTTGCTCGGATTGTGTCTTTAAGTATTGAAGACTACTTTTGATATTCCTCAACTTTTCAGGTCGAGTTGGGCCCGATCACTGAGGTCTCTCATCTTGGTACTGAGTTGAAGAAAATGAAGCGGGCTCTGTCTCGCAGTCGGGATAAAGCGTTTTATGACTTCTTGAAATTGGAGGATATCAAAGCAACTGCGAGAGGGTATTTTCGCGAGTTGAGGGAACTGCGGAAGCAACCTCGACAGACTCGTCTCGAAGGCGAGATAAAGTTGCTCCGTAAGGATCTCTTCGATGTCGACCAAAAGAATAGTGAACTACTGGCAGAGGTTCGTCATTTAGAGGTAACAGTGAAAGAACATTCGGCGGAGGAAGAGGAGTTAGCTTCAAGGGTGGGGAAGTTGATGTCCGAGCGCGATGAGTTGACGGCCAGAATTGACAAACTGAGGAGGATCACCATCGATAGGGGTATCGAAGTGACTCATTTCCGTCGTATTGTGGCCGACAGTAGTAACGTTGCAGGCTCGTCTAAACTTCCTCATCTCAAAGTATCGGCAGAGAGCGATATTCTGAGAGATAGGATCGTCGAGCTAGAGGAGGAGATTGCATTGCTGAAACCTCAACCCGTAAAGATCAATGTTTGTAGTACGTCGTGTACTCGCGAAGAGAGCGAAAGAGGTATCTCGTTCTACAAATTTGCGACTCGTTCGCATGCCGTTAGGCAGAGCCCAGCTGACGCTCAGAGTGGTGTAGCTGTTTCATCTAGCGACGCCTCGGTTGGGGCCACAGCTAGAATTAGCAGCGAAGGGGGGTTCTTGCTTTGCTGGTTTAGAGTCGAGGGGTGACGCCAGCCTCGTGTGTCTTTGAACCGAAGTGTTCCCCTTCCAAAGAAGCGCTAAACAAGTTGTATTATGCTCTTCAAGTTATTGTAAAAATTTGTTGTAGTGTCAGCCTTGTCCGGGCTCTTAATAAAAAAGTTTGTTTTGCTTCTGATGTTCGAATGTTACATTGGCTAGTATTAGTTCTCAAAATCAGAAGCAAATCTTCCTTCTTATGTGCGAACCACTTTTGTCCTGCTTAACAACGATAGAGAAGTGGAGTCGAGCCAAGTGTTGGACTCGGAACTCGTCATTAGAGCTTGTTCAACGGTTGTGGGAGCAATTCCGAATGGCGAACCCCTTTTAGCCCGCTTAAGAGCTAGCTTGCGAAGAGGAGTCGAGCCAAGTATTGGACTCCGAACTCGTCGTTAGAGTTTGTTCAACGGTTGTGGGAGCAATTCCGAATGGCGAACCCCTTCTACCCCGCTTAAGAGAGAGCTTGCGAAGAGGAGTTGAGCCAAGTGTTGGACTCCGAACTCGTCGTTAGAGTTTGTTCAACGGTTGTGGGAGCAATTCTGAGTGGCGAACCCCTTCTAGCCCGCTTAAGAGCGAGCCTACGAAGAGGAGTTGAGCCAAGTGTTGGACTCCGAACTCATCGTTAGAGTTTGTTCAACGGTTGTGGGAGCAATTCTGAATGGCAAACCCCTTCTAGCCTGCTTAGGAGCGAGCTTGCAAAGAGGAGTCGAGCCAAGTATTGGACTCCGAACTCGTCGTTAGAATTTGTTCAACGGTTGTGGGAGCAATTCCGAATGGCGAACCCCTTCTAGCCCACTTAAGAGCGAGCCTGCAAAGAGGGGTCGAGCCAAGTGTTGGACTCCGAACTCGTCGTTAGAGTTTGTTCAACGGTTGTGGGAGCAATTCCGAATGGCGAACCCCTTCTAGCCTGCTTAGGAGCGAGCTTACGAAGAGGAGTCGAGCCAAGTGTTGGACTCCGAACTCGTCGTTAGAGTTTGTTCAACGGTTGTGGGAGCAATTCCGAATGGCGAACCCCTTCTAGCCCGCTTAAGAGTGAGCTTGCGAAGAGGAGTCGAGCCAAGTGTTGGACTCCAAACTCGTTGTTAGAGTTTGTTCAACGGTTGTGGGAGCAATTCCGAATGGCGAACCCCTTCTAGCACGCTTAAGAGGGAGCTTGCGAAGAGGAGTCGAGCCAAGTGTTGGACTCCGAACTCGTCGTTATGGTGAAGAGTAAAGGCAGAGAAGTACAAGCAATTTTACAAGTAAAATATGAAAAAAATTTCTTTATTGATAGCTAATAGTTGGCTGCTTCTAAGTTGCGAGCCGTTATTACATAAGAGAAATAAAGGAAAAAATACAAGTAAAAGGAGAGGAACGGTTCGACATCCCAGAATACTTAGAGAGGCATTAATTCTCTCTCTTGGTATTTCAAAAGATGTTCGGCATTCCAAGTCCTGGGGATCTCTCTGCCTTCGAGGTCTTCTAGACGATATGTCCCGGGCCGAACTACTTTGGTGATCTTGTGGATCCCTCCCAATTTGGAGCTAGTTTACTCTTCTGACCAGGAAAAGAGATTGCTAACTTTCTGAGGACCAAGTTCCCTTCTTTGAGGTTGGTAGGACGGACTCTCTTATTGTACGCCAACTCGATCCTCCTCCGATAACCCTGTTGGCGGATTGACGCTCTTTCCCGTAGCTCGTTAACCAAGTCTAAGTTTGCCCGAAGTTCTCTGGCATTCTGTTCTTCTTCAAAGGCAAGAAGGCGAGGAGAAGGTATACCGACTTCCAATGGGATCACAGCCTTGGACCCATAGGTGAGGTTGAATGGCGACTCTCCTGTGGGGGTCCGTTTCGTGGTGCGGTAGTTCCACAGCACGTTTGGGAGCTGATCGACCCATAAGCCTTTAGAGCACTTATTCAGCCTTTTCTTAATACCGGAGAGGATCTGTCGGTTAGCATTCTCCACTTGACCATTCGACTGTGGATGGGAGACGGAGGAGAAATGTTGTTGGATGGCGAGGTCTTCACATAGAGCTCGGAAGGCAGCCCCGGTAAACTGGGTTCCGTTGTCTGTTATGAGGACTCGAGGGACACCAAATCGGCAGATAACGTTCTTCCAGAAGAACTGAAGTACTTTGTTCTCGGTGATTGTGGCAAAGGGCTCGGCCTCTATCTACTTCGAGAAGTAGTCGATTGCCACAACTAAGAATTTGAACTGCCGGGAGCTGGTGGAAATGGCCCTAGTAAATCCATCCCCCACATTGCGAAAGGGATAGGACTTGATAGGGAGGTGAGTGGAGCTTGTGGGAGGCGATGGACGTTGGAGTATTTCTGACAAGAGCTGCATTGCCGAACGTGTAATTCGGCGTCTTGAAGGAGAGTGGGCCAGAAATATCCATAATTCAACACTTTCTGGGCTAGGGATCTGGACCCTAAATGTGCCCCGCTGATGCCTTCGTGGAGCACTTGCAGGGCGTATTCGGCTTGTTCCAGGTAGAGGCATCTCAAATAAGGCCTACCGTCTACTTGTGTGAAGGAGAGCTTGTATAGGATGCCCTCGATAAGTGTGTATCGCTCTGCTCAGGTTCTTACTCGTCGAGCTTCTTTAGGGTCTTCGGGGAGGAGCCTATCCCTTAGGAATTCTACCAGGGGTTTCATCCAGTTGTCTTGAAGCAAGACAGGTAGCGACTCCATGGAGTCGGAAGTTTCATCTTCTATACTAGGCTTCAGGAGCACCTCAATCAAGACGGTCTGCTCGAGACCTTGGAGGGAGGAGGAGGCTAGCTTGGAGAGGGCATCAGCTTGGGAATTCTCCTCTCGGGGGATTCACTGGATGAGAGCTTCTTCAAATAGGACCATGAGATTCCTGACCCTGGCTAGGTACTTAGCCATTCGGTCATCTCGTGCCTCGTACTCGCCTAGGACCTGATTTACGACCAGCTAAGAGTCGCTAAAGATCCGGAGGCGCTGCGCCCCTGCATTGTCAGCCATTCTGAGGCCGGCTATGAGTGCCTCATATTCTGCTTCGTTGTTAAAGGCCTCGAAGTTGATCCGGAGGGAGTATTGGAGGATGAAATCATCTGGGCCGGCCAGAATGACCCCGACTCCGCTTCCCTCGTTACAAGAGGATCCATCTACGTAAACCGACCAGACAGGTGGTCCCTTCATTGCTTGGCTAACCTCGGGGATGGTACTTTCAACTATGAATTCATCTAAGGCCTGAGCCTTGATCGCGGTCTGAGGCTGATACGTTATCATGCTGGCTCAGCTCGATAGACCACTTCATGAGGCGACCGGAGGTCTCTGGTTTGTGGAGAACTTGCTTCAGCAGTTGGTCGGTAAGAACGACCACCAAATGGGATTGGAAATATGGGCGGAGCTTTTTGCGGCCATGACTAAAGCGTATGCCATCTTCTATATCCTCGGGTAGCAGAGCTCGGCATCCCAAAGTACCTTGCTCATGTAATAAATAGGCTTTGAGTCCTATCTTCTTCCCTCACGAGGACGGCGCTGAGGGTCTGCTCGGAGGCTGCTAAGTAGAGGTAGAGGGTTTCCCCGGGAACAGGTTTGCTGAGTAGAGGAGGATTGACTAGATAAGCCTTCAGCTGATCAAATGAGTCTTGTTGCTGCTGACCCCACTCGAAGCCTTTAGCCCCCCTGAGAGCCTTGACGAAGGGAAGACACTTCTCCCCTGACTTGGAAAGAAAGCGCCCTATGGCTGCCAGGCGACCAGTTAGCTTCTGAACCTCTTTGACGTTCTTCGGGGGAGCCATGTCTAATATGGCTTTAATCTTCTCGGGGTTGGCCTCGATTCCTCTTTGGCTGACCATGAAGCCTAGGAATTTCCCCGACGAGACTCCGAACGCACATTTGTTTGGATTGAGCCTCATATCGTGTTTCCTGAGTACGTCGAACGCCTCATGCTGATCGACCACATGATCGGCCCCGTAGATGCTCTTCACAAGCATATCGTCAACATACACCTCCATATTTCGGCCGATTTGTGCTTGAAAATCCTTGTTGACGAGGCGTTGATAAGTGGCACCTGCATTCTTTAATCCGAAGGGCATTACTCTGTAGCAATAGAGGCCCTGATCAGTTACAAAGGAGGTCTTCGGGATATCCGGGGGAAACATACGAATCTGATTGTAGCCTGAGAAGGCGTCCATGAAGCTGAGGAATTCATGGCCCGAAGTGGTGTCAATCAAAGTATCGATACTTGGAAGAGGGAATGGATCTTTGGGGCATGCCTTGTTGAGGTCGGTAAAGTCGATACAAATCCTCCAGGTCCCATTGGACTTCTTCACCATTACTACATTCGAGAGCCATTCGGGATAGTTTACATCCTGTATGAACTGAGCCTTCAAGAGTTTGTCCACCTCCTCTTTTATAGCTTGCTGGCGCTCGGGAGCGAACTTGCGCCTCTTCTGTTGGACCGGTTTGGACCCCGGAGCGACGCTGAGGTGGTGGACTAAAAGCTCTTCGGAAATTCCGGGCATATCTACAGCCGACCAAGCAAAAAGGTCGCGATTCCTTCGGATGCACTGGACTATGTCAGAGCATAGGGCAGATGGGAGGGTCTTGCTAACAAAGAACTTTCGGCTTGGATCCTGCTCAGAGAAGAGCACTTCCTCCAACTCATCCACCGGCTCGGACGTTGGTCGGACTACATCTTGGGGGATTTCAAGGACTGGACCCATAGTAGAGGTCATGTAGCATTTGCGGGCCGTTTCCTGATTGCCTTTTACTTCCCCTACTCCTTCCCGGGTGAGGAATTTCATCTTGAGGTGATAGGAGGAAGGGACGGCTTCGAGAGCGGCTAAGCTGGGCCGACCCAAAATGACATTGTAGGCTGCAGGGACATCCACGACCATAAAGTCCATCGACTCCGTTCGGGTAGTAGGAGTTTTGCCAGCGGTTATGTCCAGGGTGATAACCCTTTCAATAGTCACTGGCACTCCCGTGAACCCATGGAGTGTGTAGCCAACGAGCTTAAGTCTGTCCCAAGATAGTTTGAGGCCTTTGAAAGCAGCGAGGAAGAGGATGTTAACGGAGCTGCCATTATCCACTAGGATCCTTTCCACTTTAAAGTTCGCCATATGGAGGTTGATGACGAGTGCGTCACAATGGGGCGTTCAGACACCCTCAAGGTCTTCATCTGAGAATGTGACGGGCACTCCAAGGCATTTAGGAGGAGGTGTGGCGCGGACCGAATTAACTTCCCTAATAAACGCCTTTCGAGAGGAGTTGGAGGAGCCCCCCATTGGGCCTCCATGAATGAGGTGCAGGACACGCTCCTCTTCAAATTCGGGCATTTCATCGCGTTCAGGATGCTTGTTAGCCCCCGAGGCAGGAGAGGAAGATCGGCTCGGTCCTTTCTCACGAACTTGGTTAGCTGACCCCTTTGGATGAGGGCTTCTATCTCGTTCTTCAGGGCCCGACAATCATTGGTGTCGTGGCCATGGTCCCGGTGATAGCGGCACCATTTCTCTTTATCCCTCTTCTTACCAGGGGTGTTCATTTTTGGTGCAGGAGGTATCACCCCCTCCTTCTCAACTTCCATGAGAATTGTGGAGATGTTGGCGTTAAGGGGAGTAAACTTTTCAAATCTGGGGGGAGGTCGGCGCTGCCCGCCATTATCCTTCTGGAGCTTCTTGGCTCCTTCTTCTTCTGTTCCCTTTCTCTTAGACCCGGAGGAAGGCCCCTCAAAGTTGGGGCGGTGCTCAGCTTCCTCGGCCCGAATATACTTTTCGCTCCGAAGGAGGAGGTCAGAGAAGTTCTGCAGGGGCTTTTTGGCGAGGGAGGAGCAGAGGCTGGAGTTGAGGACATTGGATTGGAATGCTGCTGCAGCGACCGACTGGTCGAGGGATGCTATGGACCTGGCTTCCGCTGTGAACCTTTTTACATAGTCTCTTAGCTTCTCACCCTTCTTCTAGTTGAGATAGAGTAGTGAAATGCTGGTCTTCTCAGTTCAGCGGCTACTCACGAAGTGGGTGACGAAGAGGATCTCAAATTGCTCGAAGGAGAATATCGAGGATGGGGCAAGGCGAGAGTACCATTCTCGAGCCGGACCCTTGAGAGTAGCGGGGAAGGTCTTACACAGCAGAGCATCGGAAGCTTGATGGATGAGCATGAGGGTCTTAAAGATTTCGATGTGATCGATGGGGTCAGACTCCCCGGAATAAGTCTCGAATTGAGGAGGTTTAAAGCCAATTGGTACGGGTGCCTCCATTATGGTTCGGGAAAAAGGAGGTCGACTCGGGCAAAGGGTCCTTCCTCTAAGTTATTCTTCTCTGTCTAACTGACCCAAGCGCCTCTCCATTTCGTGGAGACGGTGGTAGACAGCATCATCCCTTCGATGGTAATCAACCAAGCCTCTAGACTCGTCTTCGTACGAGGGAGAGCGAGGGCTACGATGACGGTAGCTCCTGGAGCGGCGAGGATTAGGAATGTGCTGGGGGTTGCTAGGAGCTGGGGAGGAGTTAGGGACCGTCGGCGAGGACTTCGGACCGGAGGAGGAGTGGGAATCCTTGGAGCATTGGTGTTGTTGGGTCGGAGATTGAGAGCTTGTAGGATGGTGGCTTGGAATTTCTGGAACTCGGCACGAGTGATGGGTGCCTCATCGTTCCTCGGATGCTGCCGAACCGCAGGGGAATGGGGTCTTCTCCTGTGATGCTCGGGGGACTCTCTCCGCCCTCTTCGGGTGGGGGACCTTTTGTAGTCTCGGCGGTGAGGAGATCACTCATCTGGACGTCGTTAGCGGGAGGCTCCCTCTCGGGCCCGCCTCTCATCCAGACGGCGGCGAAGATCCTCATCCTTCTGTCGATTGAGGATGGTATTGCGAAGGTCGGAAGATCGGGGATGGCGGGAGGCCATAGAAACTGTAGAGGCATTGTGTACTAAGACGTGGTCCTGATGGAGAGGTTGCTTCTGCGAGTTGGGACGCGAGACCCCTGCACCGGCATTTTGAGGACCAGGGAGATCCTTAGGAGGTTGCTAATTCTGAAGAGGAGGTTGGTCCTGCTGGAGTGGGTCCTCTGCTTGAGGAGAAAGTTGCCCCTGCTGCTGAGCGGGTTGGATGGGGACTTCCTGTTGCTGATCGACGGTGTTGGGTCCACGGTTAGACCCTCTGGATCTTACTTTCCTAGGAGGCATGGCCGGAGAAGATCTGACCAACGGGAAGAGGGGAGGCTGCTATTCGTTTGATTCCCACAGACGGTGCCAATCTGTTGCCGCTAAATCTGGTGTGGGGGCAAACAGATAGTATTTGTGGATTCTTGGAAAACCCGAATAGCAAACCTAAACCTGTTTTGTTGGAGTCTGACTGCTGACTCCCGCCGTTCACCTGCAAAAAAAGTGAGACACCGGGGTTGATCTCGGCGACGCACCCTCCGACGCTCAAGTCAGTAATCAGGGAAGATTATGAAAGAGCGTAAATTGGCAAAAGATTGATTACCTCTTAATGGAGATGGATGGGGGGTATTTATAGCCGCCTTTGGGACCTAATTAGGCATGTAATCCCTGTGTTTAGATAAGGAATGTAATCCCTAATTCCAAGTGAAAGGATATATATGAATTAGGGCCGTTGATTAGGATTAATCAGAAACCCTAATTCTATCCTGGTGGACCGGGTTTGCTGCGGGTTGAAACCCGCACCCAGTTGAGGTGGATCCGTTCGCGGGTTAATGGATCTTTGAGGAGGAGAACCAGTACCCGCCTCAGACCCGTTGGTAGGTGCAATTACCGTTTTACCACTAGGCTTTAAGATTCGTTCCTGATTTGGACGGTTCCGATTTAACCCCATTTTTAGCCATATCACCAACAAAACAACATGTAAAAATTTGGGGATTTTTGTATCAATCTTATTAACGATAAACATGTATGATTTGTTACACAATCTACTTTCATAACAATGAGATTTTCTCATAGTTCACATCATATAAACCACACATTTATTCATATTGCATTTTTCCACATTCATGAATAACTCAACATAAAGATTCACAATTTCTTAATTAGCAAACAAGCATATTATCAAGTTATCACCACAATATTTCGATTCACATCATTCAACCAATTTTACTACTTATTTCATGCAATTTCACATGGGTTCATTTTCTCCTTAAATATGGTACTAACATAAAGTAATATTTCTTTTTCTTGTTTATTTTAACATGATTACACACTTAAACCTAGCAGGGTAACTAGTTAGAAGTTGGAGAAAATTGCCCACCTCTAATGGAGAGAAAACAAGCAAGAACTCCTAAAGGATCTCCTAGAATGAACAAGCGAAGCCTTCTCCTCCTAGATCGAGCCACCAATTGACTTCTCCTCCTCGCTTGTATGGAACCCAAGCCTTCTCTCCTTGCTCCTTGAGGTAAGCCGGCCACTCCTTGGATGAGGAACACACACAACTAGCACTCAATCTTTTGACTCACAACTCTCCTAATCTTTTACTCACAATCTTGTCTTTCTTTCTTTCTTTCTTTCTTTCTTTTTCAATTTTTTTTCAAGTGTAAATGTGAGTGAATGAGAGGGGTATTTATACTAATTTGGAGTGCAAAAGGAGGACTAGGATTAATCTAACTCGTTAAGGATCAAAGGCCAAGATGAATTAGGGAGTTGTAACAACTACCCATGATGGAGCAACCACCTCTCCACTCCATTCACCTCTCCCTATCTCACTATGGTGCACTTGCACGCTAGTTCAATGCACATGCAAACTAGTACCCCCTACCAAAAGTTGTTCATGTATTTTAATTAATTGTTTACTAAATTGGTATACGCTACAAGTTAGGTTAATTAAAAGAGGAATTAAATTAAATGGGCTCACTAATGGGCCAAAAGACCATGGGCTCTAGTAAATTAATTAATAAACTAATTATAATGGGCTAGAAAGAGATAATTAGGCCTAGGATTTTATTTAGGCTTTAAAAATAGATCTTTTAGGAAATAAAGAGAATAATTACTAGCTCAAGCTATAAAGAAAAAAATTTCTCTAGAAAAATGCATACGAAATTATATGTGCAAAACACGTAAAATCACAAACTCTTATAAATAAAAATTTAGGATATTACATTGAAAGGTCCGCAGATATCACTATGTATGAGACCTAAAAGATCACGAGCTCTTTCACCTTTTTTCGTGAATGGAGCTTTTGTCATCTTGCCCAACAAACAAGGTTCACAAACCTCATATGATTCAAAATCAAATGAGTCCAAGAATCCATCTTTATGGAGTTTGGATATGCGGTTCTCATTTATATGACTCAAACGACAATGCCAGAGGTAAGTTGAGTTTGTATCATTTGACTTGAACCTCTTAGTTTTTATATCATAGACGAGCATTTCGAGGTCGAGAATATAAAGTCCATTACTCAATTGTGCACTACCAAAATAGATATCATTCAAATAAATAAAACAACTTTTATCTTTTATTATAAATGAAACACCCTTCTTGTCCAAACAAGAAATAAAAAGAATATTCTTACTAATAGCAAACACAAAATAACAGTTCTCTAACTCAATGATAAGCCCAATCGCAATGATAAATGACAAGTCCCTACAACTAAAGCAGCAACTTTTGCTCCATTTTCAACTCGTAGGTCAACTTCACCCTTAGCCAATAGTCTACTCCTTTTGAGATCCTACACATTTACACAAATGTGAGACCCACATCCAGTATCTAATACCCAAGATACAAAAGTAGATAATTTGACTTCTATAACAAAAATACATGTAATGGATATCTCACTTCCTTTCTACTTCTTAAGCTCCTCCAGTTACTTATGGCAGTTCCTCTTCCAATGTCCGATCTTACCACAATGGAAGCATGTGCCCTCCTTGGCCACCCCACCCTTAGGTATCAAGGTAGAAGTGCTGAGCTTGAAATTGCCCTTGCCCTTCCCCTTACTCTTGTGTTTCTTAATCTGTTTTTTGCCCTTCGCCTTACCTTTGACCTGTTGGACCATCATAATGGTGTTTCCCTTACTAATGTTCTGTTCAGGAGTTCTCAACATGCTTAGCAGTTCTGGCAGAGGTTTGTCAATTTCATTCATGTCAAATTGACTGTAACTTTTCGGCAACGATTGTAGGACCAAGTCAGTGGCCAACTCTTGACCCAAAGGGAAATCAAGCCTTTCAATGTTCTTTATACCCAATCATCTTGAGCACATGAGTTTCAACAGGGCTTCCTTCTACCAGTTTGCACTGAAACAATACCTTTGAGACTTCAAATCTCTCATGCCTAGCCTGCTCTTGATAGAACCTCTTGAGGTGTACGATCATATTGTAGGCATCCATGTTCTCATGCTGCTGCTAAAGCTCAGAGTTCATGGTGGCTAGCATAAGACAACCAACGTCCAAGGCATCATCTTGATGCTTTTTATGAGCATCCTTTTCAGTGCGAGGGGCACATATAGCAGGTGGGTCAGAAATAGACTGCTCTAGAACATACAGCTTTTTCTCATGCCTGAGAACTATCATCAGATTCCTGTACAAGCCTAGAAAATTTATCCCCGACAGTTTGTCATTCTCAAGGACAGCGCAATGATAGCTTATTTGATGTGTTGGATGTCATGGTAATCTATCAACAGAAATATGCAAAGTTTATAACATTTTACATAAATATGGAAAGAAAGAAATATTTAATCATCAATAAAAATATGCAGAATATGTATCATGACATTGAAATATTTAATGTCTTCTATTAAATGTACTTCCTACTATTTTTATTCAAATCAACGACCCTAATCACTGACTCAGAAAATCCCATCGTAAGATTTTCTAGTGGGCCAAGATTCATATTTCATCTAGTTTTGAGTCAGTTATGATTGATCACCCAAAATTCAATTATTTAGGTAGGAAACATTTCCCAATTATATCATATGCAACTCATGAATAGTTGGGTAAGTAACACTTACTCTAATCTAGCTTATAGACTAAAGCCCAACTCTACGTGATGAGGACATCTATTCTGTTTAGTTTAATATTTTATTTCAGTACCATATTTGTTTTGGGCAATTATAGCCATATGTAATTTTTCTTTTATGCATTAGAATATTTTTGAAATTTTTAGAATATTTTGAGATTTTGTATTAAGATTTGTTTTGAGCCTATTTATAGGCTTTGAGATTAATGAGAAAATATGTCATTCTTGATTAAAAATTATTATGTTGAGTTTTGCTCTTTTTCTCTCTTTTGTGTGATACAATTGAGATCCAATTATTAGGATTTTTGATAAATCCTAATACAATTTTAGGGTTTGTGATAAACTCTAAAATCTACCCCCAAATTAAAAAAATCCCCAAATAAACTTAAACCAAACCCTAATCCCCAAATCCAAAACCCTAATCTTCCTTCCTCTTCCTCCTACTCCCGACCCTGACCGAAACCCTAGAACCTCACCTCAGGACCTCGACTACCCCCCCCCCCCCATCGTCGCCGTCCTTTCTCCCATCTTCCCCTACCCCGACTCTCCCTCTCCCGTTCCACCTCGCCGCGAGCCCAACCGCCACCGTCATCACAATCCCTCATCGGCGTCGTCACTTCCTTCTGCCACCACTAACCATCATCTTCCCCTCCACCGCAATCCACCACCACGGCTCCTCTTCTCTTCGACTGTAGCAGCCGATACAAAAACCGTCGCTACCGATCGACCACCAGCGACCACTCCGCTCACCGCCTTCCAGTCCCGCCACCTGTTGCCACCCCCATCGTTGATCTCCAATCCCGTCTGCCGCCAGTTGGCTCCATCAACAGCAAGCGTGCTGTTGCTGCCGCTCTTTCTGTGTTGCTAATTGCTGTGCTTTTTGCTGCTGTTCAACCCGAGATCTCTGCTGAGTTTTTCGAACCCACGGTATACTCTTTCCAATTTGCAAATATTTGTGTTATACTGCTTTATCAATTATCATCTCTATTATATTATCTGATTTGCCTGTCGGCCACAAAAACAATTGAGATTGGGTGTTCCACTTGCTTGATTAGAGTATGAATCAATATTGAATCTTTTACTTGCAAAGAACACTTAGGAATTTAATTATTGATTGTTATAATTGAATTATTAATTGGGATTGTTAAACGTGATTCAGTTCTTGAAAATCCATCAAACCAATTAACTGTTTAAAATTTCTAACTTTAATCCGCACCACCTGTTGGTAAAACTAATCCATTAGGAATCTTGGAAATTCTCTATTTAGGGTTAGTTTTACATCACTGTGCCTCTCAACCTTCAATCCTATTGAAATAGTCTAGTTAAGTCAGACCAAATGGTTGGCAATTGAATATTACTTTTATCTCATCGTGTCTCACTAGGATAGACAAAGGCACCCTGCTTTGGCAGACCTACACTTAATCGATCCTAGCCTAGACGAGTGCCACACATTGGAAGGCATCTTCTTGCAACTTAATATTTATTTTGAAGGATTTTTGTTATTTATTAATTGATCTCACCATTCATCATTCATTAGCATACAACAATGCATCTCATACAAAATTAAAAGCATGAAATTTATGTGGCATGGTTGTGGCCCTAACACACTGATTCCCTTAAGCCGAGAGTATCAAAAACTGAACAAAGGGATTATATCGTGTTCTCCAAGCAGCTTCTCAATCTTGTCCTTGTATGATTGCTAATTCCTAACCTCCTCAATAAGATTACATTTACATATAAAGAAAGAATGTACAATTGGAGTTTAGAGAGAAATGATTACAATGAGAATGTAGAGAGAAACACACGATACGCAGGTCATATTCAAAATACCAAAATATAAATAATACATCACAGAACATAAACCATACATTACAGAACTAAGGCCACAACCATGCACCATGCATCACAGAACATGATAATCAAAGAATATGTTGTTATGATTTTATTTAGTATATTTAAAAAGGATTGGTTTTGGGGGAATCATTATTGCCCTATGCAGAGCTGGCACAGGGGTCCCTTACCACCGTCAGAGCATGAACCCTCCATGTTTTAAGAAACCCTAACACCACTACAAATGACGTAGGTAAATGATCTACTCATGTTTTAAGAAACTCTAACGTCACTGCAAATTACATCTTTCCAGGGTTTCCAATGGTTCCAAACCGAGGGCTACCATAGTGTCACCTGTGTTAACAACCAACACAAAAACGAATCCTTATATTGTAACTGTTGCAAAAATTATATCACATGAATCTTTCTACCAAAAGTGCGAACATATCAAGAATAATCACATATCATACATAACCGAATTATGGTTTCGCAAGTGGCTCTGATACCACTGATAGGTTTTGAGGTAATCTCAGAATAAATATGCAGTGGAAGAATTACAAAAAAATATCGAAAGCTAGCCATGAATCTATGTGAAAACCATAAATCGTGATAGAAGTTATACCTTGAAGATGGACCTGCTATCTCTACAGCACTGCAATATTGTGGTGCCTCTGCATTATTCACACGAACGGATCTAATCAAGCTTTCTCTCACGCCACGGTGCTAGCTGCGGGAAGGAGATGTTCCTCACGATCTCTCTATCTTACAATTTCTGTGATTGTAGGGTTTTTCTCATGTGTAACTTTTTCACAGATACGTATCATATATATATAGGTACAGAAAATCAACCCTAAGAGAGTAATGAGACTGTTGGGCTCACATTCTGACCTGGATCAGATTCGTGTGTGGACCTTTGAACTTTTGTTAGCTCATTTAATCTAATTAAATGTCCAACCAATGTTAGGAGTCCAAGTCTTACTTGGATCCCCAATTAAATTCATCTTATGAATTTAAATCCCAATTTTGATCCATTCAAAGTGTGTGACCCTGTAGGTTCCCATTACGTTGACAGTGATACTAAAATCATATTTTAGTGTTACAAACAATGAGCGGTATCTAACAATACATCACTGCTACTCAAGTAACCGGAATGCCAGTGATTTGACATAACCTATCCGTGACCAATGTTACCATGTAGTCTAGTCCTTTTGTCCAGATATCTTAATTGACCACAAGGCATAGAGTATGCCACCTGTGTATAGTTCAATCATTGGTTTCTTGATGTCCAAGTAGACTTACTAAAAACAAATAAGCTCAATATCTTATACTGACTCATTTGAGCACGACCATACATTTTGCAGTCTCACTCAATCAAGGGGTCCATAGATATCGTTCCTGTTATGTAAGAGAGACAAATCTTATCCAAGTCATTCACATCCATCCGCATGATTTGTAGTATATTCAATAGTCAACTTTATAATCACCTTATTATAGGCAACATTTGACGTTATTAAAATACACAACTTCTCATATAGGGAACCGTAGTGACTTCAAGTCAAAGGACTACGTACACATGGTCACTGTTAAAACCGCTTATGACACTTACGTAACGATCCATGCAGCGTTCTCATGGTGAGTCAGTCCAGTACATTGTTACTCTAATATGTACCCATGTGAAGACTTGATATCTCATATCCATGACCCGTAAGATATGGTCATCAGTCTACGCACATACTAGTCTTTATGTATTATTATTATCCTAATTCACAATAATACATGACTAAGGATATTTAAGAATGATGTTCTGATTACAACCAATAAGATCTCACAATCAAGTCAAGCACTTGATATCCCATAGTATTGAACATACTATTCTAAGAACTTTATTATGTTCATTTAATCACAACAATAAAAAAAATACTAATAAAATACCTCATGTATAAAATAAATGTCATGATGCAATGTAATTAGTAATGTCAATACATAACTGGCCTCTAGGACATATACCAACAGTCGACCCTCTCCCGTGGGCCTGGTACTGTAGAAGGCCCATAGGAGCTACAGGCATAATTCTGTAGAAGTTTGCGGATTCTGAGGGGGTCAGACGGCTTAGATTGAGCTGGATTTTTACCCACAGCAATATCCATGCTCTGTAGCTGACCATTCTTTCTAGTATAAGTGTATGAAGAGTTAAAGATCATCCGGTATTATAACTTTTTTGCTTAAGATCAATTTTGATAATTAGTTTATGACCCAACATGGATTGTTTATGTTACAATTAGAAATTGAAAGCGGAGGACTAAATTAACTAATACAGATATAGAATATATACTGGTACCAGGATAACTTTACATTAAAATAGCATGCATAAAATATCAGTTAGAATTTCATATTAATCTTATAATAGGAATGATGTAGGTCTAACTGCCAAATGTGTCGAGCTTTCGAATATTACGCCTATTTCGTTGTCTATTAGTTTAGACAGATACAGATAATGTTCTATGTCATTTTGTTGCCAAATTGAGAAACGAGGAAGCTATCTTTTAACCAGCTGTTTGAAAAAAAACCATAATTTTTACTGAAGAAACAAATTGCTTCCTCATTTGTGTATACATAGTTTAAAAAGGAAATTTTGTTTAGGGAACAGATCATAGAATGATTATTGTTAACCTTGATGTGTTGATTCCTTGTGGATGATGCTACGTACACAAACACAAGCTTTATGCACAAACTTCATCCCCACAAGCTTATGTAGTACAATCTCAACCAACCTTGATCCATGCAATAAAATAAAGATTGTGCCACATGAGCGTGTAAAGCCAAATTTGTGATACGAACAAGAAATCTTTGAGATGAGTTAAAAGTTAGGTTTTAAATGTATATGAAATAAAGTCAAAGGGACTAAAGGAAATAATGGTAAATTTAGGGGCCTATTAAATATTTAGGCACGATTATACAAAGAGATTGAGAGATTTGTGAAGATGTTATATAAATATTTAGTGGCTTAAGTAGAGAAGCGCTAGTGGTGTTTTATGTGACAAACATATTCCTTTGAAGTTGAAGGAAAATTTTTATATAACGGCTGTTAGACTAGCAGTAATGTATGGAGCAGAGTGTTGGACAACAAAGAAATAAAATGTCCAAAAAATGAGTGTAGAGGAGATGATGATGCTAAGATGAATGTGTGGTAAAATGCAGAATAATAGAATTAGAAATGAGCATGTACGAGACATGGTAAAGGTAAGCTCATATCCAAGATAAATTAAAAGAGAATTGCTTTAGGTGGTTTGGACATGTCACACGTAGATCTAATAATGCCCCCGTTAGAAGAGTGATTTGGTAAGTATTGAGGGTAAAGTTAGGGGTAAGGAAAGACCTAAACTTACTTGGGAGAAAACGGTAAGAAAATATATGATAGTTTGTGGCCTTACAGAAGATATTGAGCTAAATCGAATAGAATGAAAAACCAGGATTTATGTAGCCCCCAACTAGTTGGGAAAAAGCCTTTATTGATGTAAGTGGTGTTGTTTAAGGGCCCAAAAAGACATTGGCCGACTTTGGTATTTTTTTTCTTCTTTAGGGTTGTTTGTTTCAACAGAATGTGACAACCTCTTTTTTGTGCCCAATTTGGTTTCTTTTTCCGTTATAACATATTTTTTTAATCTTTGTTTGGGAAGAAAATGTTCATAAGAAAACAGTGTGCCGCGTCAGATTTAAAGAAGATTTGTTTTCCTTTTTAAAATGAAGATAAATGCTAGAAAATTGATAAACATAATCTTTTAAAAGATCGTGTGGTTATGGTTTTTCTGATAGAAAACTAAAATAGTTGCAATTACCTTCATAGTGTATTTTTAAAATATTTTTTCATGTAGCTTTCTCTACCAAACAAGAAAAAAAAAACGACCATGGAAAACTATTTTCTAATTTAAAATGACATGCAAACAAAAAATAATAATTATTAAGGTCTTCCTACTTATTTTAAAGTCAAACAAATAATAGAGATTAAAATTTAAACGTGTCGGAAACATATTTTCCTGCAACACCACAACAACAACAATAACAGTTTTTTAAAAAGTAAAATTAACAAAAAAAAGGTACTTTTCTGTAAAACCCTACCAAAAAAAAAAAGGAAAAGAGAAAAAAAGACCAATAGGAGTGTAGGAGATCATCAATGTGGAGAAGGAAGAGGACAAGCTGAGCAATCTACTAGTCGACATACTTCATCAGATTTTTTTACTTCGCAAGCACGAGAAAGGCGATGCAGGCAAGCATCTTATCACATAGGTGGAGGTACCTGTGGAAATCAATGTCATTCCTCAACTTCGATGTTTCTGACCACCACCAATCTAGACAAAATACTTGATTCTTTCATGAAGAATTTTGCGCAACTCCTTAAAAGACAACAAAATATCAAAGCTTCAGAAGCTTCGTGTCGCAAAACTCGACGATTCCAAATCCTTGATGGCTATTTATTCTTCTACTGAATTGCAGGTTTACGAATTCACAACAAGTCCAAACTTGGAGGAAGTCGAATTGTGCAGCCACGGAAAAGAAGATTTGGCCATGGATGCAGGAAATCCTCCCCAGATTATAGGACTCCTTTTTTATCCAACCTTGGAATTTTACTCGGTACAAACCCTAGAGCTACTTAACACCAGGTATTTGAGAGAAAAAAATTACAGTCCGCACAGGCCTACTCTAGAAAATTTACTGATCAGCTATTCTGATTTCATGAACATTGATATTAAGAATATGGATCGGTTGAAGGTCCTTAAGATGTGAAATTGCCGGGCTTTGGATGGAGATATCTGTGTTACCGCTCCCAAATTGGTGTGACAGAGCATTAACCCTCACAGCCTTATTGCCCGAGAAAACTATTTTTCTTTCTTGTGTTAATTAGTCTCATTCATCTCGGATTCTTTCAGTTTCTTCAATATTTCTGGTTTTCTTCGGAACCATTCCGATTTACATCTACTAATTGATTTTGCATTTCTATCAATCTATATTTAATTTTGTATCGAAAGGGCCATAGCTTGCTGGAAAACTGGCATGGAAAACTGGCATGGAAAACTCTCAACTTTCTGTAATCTGAAGCATATGGTAGTTTTGTTTGATAGACTAAGACTTTAATGTTTCAACATGAGTATTAGAGATATTTGCACGAGCCAGAAGATCTGTTGTATATTTCATTGAGAAAGAAGATCACCATGGTCACTAAATGCAACTTCAATCCCAAGAAAATATCGGATGTAAACTTAACCCTAAATAGAGAATTTTCAAGAATATTACAAGATTAAGTTTACCAACATGTAATGCTGATTAAGTTAGAAATGAAAACTAATAATTGGTTTGATAGATTTTCAAGAATTGAAACAAGATTAACAAGCCTAATTAAAGATCCACGTCTAACAATCTACAATTATACTTGCGCGTTCATAGCCAGTAACATATTAAATAAAGATTTGTGCAGAAACGCACACACTCAATATTTGTTGACTATAGAAATTCAAATAAAATTATAGAGATAATAAAGTAGTATCACAAATAACTGAGAAGTGGAAAAAGATTACCGGGAGTTCGATGAATGAGTCGTCGCCATAAA
The DNA here is from genome assembly GCA_017893485.1 of Hemerocallis citrina. Classification (NCBI taxonomy): domain Eukaryota; kingdom Viridiplantae; phylum Streptophyta; class Magnoliopsida; order Asparagales; family Asphodelaceae; genus Hemerocallis; species Hemerocallis citrina. Next base: position 91,312,994 of record CM030364.1, on the reverse strand, counting down.
TGAAGGGAGAAGATGTCAATCGTCGCAATCAATATCACTATACTCCTTCACAAATCGTTCTCTTGATATGAAGATTAAGGTTAAGAATAGAATTGGAGATTTAGGGAAATTTAGGGTTTCAAATTTTGAGTGGATTTGGGGATTTGGAGTTTCAAGTTTGAAGGGGGTGGCTGAAGGGGGTGGTCGGAAGGGGAAGGGAGGCGACGAGGGGTGGTTGGGTGAGGGAGAGAATGAGGCGCCGATGAGGAGATGAGAGGAGGCGACTAGTGGAGGTGGTTGAAGGCAATGGTGGTCTGCGGCAACAATCGGAGGTTTCGAAATTGGGGGGGGGGGGGGGGGGGGGGTTGAGGAAGACAGGGTCTCAAGAAGAGGGGGAGTGGATGGGTTTCGGTTGAGGTGTTGGGTTCAGGAAGAAGGGGAAGATGAAGAAGATGAGAGGGGAAATCAATGGCTGTGAAGAGGGAGGGGGGGTAGGATTTTGATTAATTGGGGATTTTGGGTGTAATTAGAGCTTCTCACAAGCCATAATACTTTCTTAGGATTTCTCACAAACTCTAATATTTTTTTATGGTATCACACACATAAGAAAAGAATACAGAGCAATAACTCAACATAGTAATTTTTAAAAAATCAATAATAGCATTCTTTCTCATTATTTTCAAGGCCTATATATCGACTCAAAACAAATCTCAATACAAATCTCCAAAATATTTTAATGCATAAAAAATAAAGGGTGCAAATTGTAAAACTACTACATATGCAAAATCTCAAAATAAAACAATACATAATCGATGTCCTCATCATTCTCTCCGGGTGGGAGAGAGGTCGACCTAGTCGAGTCAAAACCAGTGATCATGTCATAGTGCTCCAAAAGATCTGGATCCAAGTGCTAGAGCTCTTCACGATCAATCCAAGTGTCTTCCGACTTCGACTTGTTCTTCCATCTCACCAAATACCTATAAATACTACCATCTCTAGTAGAGATTATCTAATCATCTAAAATATTATCCAATTTTACTTTCGGTGGGTAAGTAGTATCAAGTAAAGGGGAAATGTGAGAATCTCACCATTAGACTGCAGGGTAGGCTCATCTAAAAGCGAATTTCTATGGTTAAATTTTGGGCCTTCATAGAGTACTAAATCCTCAATATTGAAAGTCTTACTTATGCCAAAACCTTCCGGAAGGTCAACGACATAGGCATTATCATTGATTTTATGCAGAATTTTAAATGTGCCTGCAACACGTGTGTTCAATTTCTTAACGGATCCAGATGGAAACCGTTCCGGACGAATCTAAACCATCACTTCGTCACCAACATCAAGACTTTTAAATTTTCCTCTAGTATCTGCTATAAACTTGTAGTTAAAATTATTCTTATTAATTTTCTTGAAAATTTCTCTATGCAAATCATGAATGCGAGATGCAAATGGGGATGTAGACTCAGTGACTCTAGGACGTACTAACACTGATAAAATCTATGGGTTGCCAAGTGACTTAGGAAAGGATGGGTGACTCAGGTTCATTCAATGGAGGTGACTGGATCAACCGAATACAGTTAAGAGACTGACATCCTCTTCTTCACTAAAGTCATCACCTACATGAGGTTCTTAGGAAAACTCATTATCGGAATCATCAGCAATGATGACGATACATTCTACTATATTGATCCTACTATATTGCCAGTAACATAACCATATGCCTTACATCTATAGCACTTAGTGAGATAATCAATCTTAGAGTAGTCTCTTTCAGTGTTCTTACCATTTTGTCATTTCTAGATGGATAGAAATTTGTAGTAGGCTTGTTTGGGTAAGACTTGTTGGGTACTGAGAAGATGAGGACTTAGGTCGAGAGGGATCAGTGGAGGTCATTCTAGAGAAGTGATCTCTAGAATCGTTGGACTTGTAGTAGGAACTTACTTTAAGGGAATCCATATCAAGGACAATGGCATAAGCTGCTGCCAATGAGTCCACATTTGTATGAATTAGCTCGTTCCTAAAATCGGCACGTAATTCAGCTCTGAACCTAGAGAGAGTTTGTTTTTCGCTCTCTTTACCTAAGGCATTGCACCAAATAAGGAAGTCATCGAACTTATCTACATACTCTTGTATGGATTTTCTTCCCTGATATAGTTGATTCCACGAATCAAGTATTCGGGTGTGGAATGATAGGGGCACATATCTCTCAGTGAGCTTCTCTTTCATGGCCTCCCGAGTGGCTATGGGTGCTAAGCCTCAGCCTCTGCGGGCGTGTTCAAGATTGGTCCACTATTGTTGATCTTTTCCAGTCAATTTTATCGTGACAAATTTCACCTTCAGGGCTTCGCTCATGTCAAACCACACGAAGCAGTGGTCCATGACACGAATCCAATCGAGATAAGTTTGGGGTTCCATATGGCCTTCAAAGTGGGAAACATCAGCCTTAATGTTCTTCTTGTATTGCTCGTCAGGGTCACGTTCTTGACGTCGATCGTCATAAACATTCCCTTGAGGGACCTGACGATGAAGCTCGGAGGAAATATTTTGATTCAATTCCACTTTCTCAAGTCTCTAATTGATATCGGCAAAAATTGCTTGAATGACAGTGAGGGTAGTGAAAATATCACAGTGGTCTATTTTAGTTCGAGGATGGGCTCGCTGAATTCTAAGGGTCGAGGTGACGTATGTTTGCTGAAATTTGGGAAAACATGTCCTAAATGCACATAGTTTTTTTTAATGAACTAAAAGTGCGTAATGCTAACAACTCTTAAATGAACGCAAAAACTACACCTAAATGATGCAAGAACTAGGGTTTTTAAAACCTTCGCTCTGATACCAAAATGAAGTAAACTTAACCCTATATAGAGAATTTATAAGAATATTACAAGATTAAGTTTACCAACATGTAATACTAATTATGTTAGAAATTAAAACTAATAATTGGTTTGATGGGTCTTCGAGAATTGAAACAAGATTAACACGCCCATTTAAAGGTTCATGCCTAATAATCAACAATTATATTTACGCGTTCTTAGCCAGTAATATATTCAATAAAGATTTGTACTCTAATTAGCACACTCAATATTTGTGGATGACAGAAAATCAAATAATATTATAGAGATGATAAAGCAGTATCACAAATAACTGAGAAGTGGAAAGTGATTACCGTGAGTTCGATGAACGTGTCGTCGCCACAAATAAAGGGAGAAGATGTCAATCGATGCAACCAATATCATTGTACTCCTCCGCAAATCGTTCTCTTGGTATGAAGATTAGGGTTAGGAATTGATTTGGAGATTTAGGGAAATTTAGAGTTTCGGATTTTTAGTGGATTTGGGAATTTGGAGTTTCAAGTTTGAAGGGGTTATGGAGAGTGGGGCTGAAGGGGGTGGTCGGAAAGGGCAGGAAGACGGCATGGGGTGGTCGGGTGTGGGAGAGAGTGAGGCGCCGGTGAGGAGATGAGGGGCGGCGATTGGTGAAGGTTTAGGTTCACTAAAAGGGTTGAAGGCAGTGGTGGTCGGAGGCAGTAGTCGGGGGTTTCGGAGGGGGGTGAGGAAGACAAGGTCTCAAGAAGAGGGTGAGCGGATGGGTTGCGATTGATGGGTTTCCGAAAGAGGGGGAGTAGATGGGTTTCGGTTGAGGTGTTGGGTTCGAGAAGAAGAGGAAAAGGAAGAAGATGAGAGGGATGGGAGGTCGACGGCTGTGAAGAAGGAGGGTTTAGGGTTTTGATTAATTGGAGATTTGGGGTGTAATTAAAGCTTCTCACAAGCCCTAATACTTTCTTAGGGTTTCTCACAAACCCTAATAATTTCTTATGGTATCACACACAAGAAAAGAATGAAGAGCAATAACTCAACATAGTAATTTTTTTAAAATCAATAATAGCATCATTTCTCATTATTCAAGGCCTATATATAGGCTCAAAACAAATCTCCAAAATATTCTAATGCATAAAATAAAGGTTGCAAATTGTAAAACTACTACATAAGGCTAAATCTCAAAATAAAATAAATCAAAATTGATGTCCTCATCAATACCGTAGCAGGCTAAGATTACTCATAGCAAAGTGATTCTGCATATGGATTTTCACAGTCTGAATATGGACATGGTCGTCACCAGTAAGAATCATGTCATCAACATATAACAAAATTGTGCGACCTATTGCAGAGGAGTGAATGAACATAGTCAGATCATGGGCACTCTGACGAAAGCCAACAGAGCGAACGGTGGAACTAAAATGCTCAAAACCACGCATGTGGAGCTTGTTTGAAACCATAGAGTGCATGTTGAAGACAACATACAATATTTGGAGGATGACATAGATCAGGTGGAGGAAGCATATAAACTTTTTCACGCAGCTCACCATGCAAGAAGGCATTCTTCACATCCAACTGCCACAGAGGCCAATTACGGACTGCAGTAATAACAAAAGTCCTAATGGTGGTCATGTGTGCAACAGGAGCAAAAGTCTCCTAGTTATCAATCTCATGTTCTTATTGAAAACCTCATGCAACAAGATGAGTCTTGTAGCATTCATAGTGCCATCATACAGGTTTTGATCTTATATACTCATTTGCATGTAATCGGTCATACTCCTGAGAGAGATGAAACAAATTTTTAGGTTTATGTTCTGCTTAAAGCATCCAACTCTTCTGCCATAACCTATTGCCAAAAAGGAACTTGTAATTCTTCTTTGAAGTTTTGAAGGCACTGATGGTGCATGTATCATGGGTCGAGCACGATGAGTAAAGTGATGCGGAAGCGACTGAATATAATGACAAGCTAAGGAGATGGTAGAGGATCACACATAGAGGAGGACAAATCTTGTGTGGGTAGGGGCATGATAGGATAGAGAAGATAATCTGAAAGAACAAGGATGACCTAAATGCTCATACCAAACACTCATGTTAGGAACAGTAGAGATGAAGGCTTTGGCAATTGATCTACGACATAAGAATCATCATGCCTACGGCCAGCCCCAAGTAGTGCCCCCATCCCGCAATCATGTATGGACAAGAAGAAAAATAATGATGCAAGTGTGATCGGCAATTTGTCTAATATAAATTAAGTTCATAGATTATGAACATGAAGAACTGAAGAAATAGAAAATGATGCAGATGAGAAATTATCTTGTTGTGAAATAGGGTGAAGATCTCCAGATGTAGTACGCACAGAATTATAAGATAAAGAAGGAGAATAATTATGGAGAATAGAAGCATCAGAGGTCATGTGATAGGAAGCACCTGAGTCAAGAAACCATGTAGGCTGCGAGGACGAGCTAAGAGTGGTGGCACTCATGGCTTATGGCGGATAATTGGAGTAACAGAAGAATAAGAGACACTGGAGAATTGACGCCCATCTAATGGAGCTAACGACTGAGCTATTGAGATATGAGCTGACTGATCTGGTCAGAAGGATAAGCATTAGAGGTCCACTGTTTTAAATTTCGGCCGATACAACCGAAATTTTGTTTCGGCTAGCTTGCCGATATGAAATCACAGATTTATACTACATGTCTTCCCGAAATATCTGCTAAAATAGATACAAATATTATTGTGAAAATACATCTTTTTTTTTGTTTTACTTTTTGCATAGAAGTCTTTCCATATATGACCTTAAGCTAAAATAATAAGAAGATTTTCTCCCTATTATTTGTATAAATGCGAAATCAAGTAAGTCTATATTAACTAATTCATTTTTTCTAATCAATGCAAATTCAATTTTATTATATACTTATTTTACATTCTCTTTTATATTGCTGTTAAATTATGCAAATATTTACAGTGATTAATTCATGTCGTTAGTTACATTATACAATATTTTATATGAAAAAAATATGTAGAACACATAATATCTTGTTTAGGATAAAAAAATTATGTTTACTGAGTGTCCAAAATGAAAATATGAGATGATCACATTTTTCATATATCTCCTCCAATATCTTCGGTCCGAGACGAAATACCCCTTATCGAGACGAGTCCGAAATCCGAGATTTAAAACCTTGTAGAGGTCTCAACAGGAGCAGCTATAGGAGGTCTTTGATTAAAGCGCAAATGTTTGCAACACTGATTTATGGTGTGCCTATAAAAGAGACAATAGTTACATTGTTTCTTTGACTTCATTACACGAAATGAAGATAGAGCAGAGGAAGAGCTATGCTGCAAAGGTGGTTGTGGAGGGACAGTTGGTGTGACAGCCAATACAGAAGGAGTAGATTGTGATGTAGGAAAAAGAGCAGTGGTCTGCACATTGATCTCATCGGCTAAAACAGCTAATTTGGCATGTTCCAAAGTAGGAACTGTCACACAAGACAAACTAACTGTGAACAACAATTGTGAACTCTGAATGAAGCCTTATAAAAAATAGCATGACTAGAGTGCTCATAAGTATCTTAAAGATGAGTCCAAATTGCCTTTGTAGGCGGAAGAATAGCAATTTGACGACAGATGGAGACCTCAATAGAGTAACAAATAATACCATGTAGTAAGGAATCTATAGCTTTTCACTCTTTAGCAGTTTGAGCGGATGCAGCGGGAGAGGTAATGGTAGAGTCTGAAGTAAGAGTATGTGTCGTTAATGGTAGGGTTGTCGATGGCAGAACATCTGTAAGATGATGAGCAAGGCCATGAGCTCGTAGAAGTACAAGCATGTGAAAATATTAAGTTTGATAATTTCCTGGACCTTATAATTTTTCGAGTGTAGTGGGAATGGAGTGGATAGATGAGAGAGATGAATTGAAAACCATGATCGGGAGTTGGGTTTGATCGAGTTCGGGTTTGGATCCGAGATCGGAACTGGATCGAATTCGGGTCTGGTATGGGAAGTCGGGTTCACGTCCGGTCTGGGAAGTCTAGACCAGAGGTTTGGTCGAGGCAGGAATAGACCGGGTTGGTTGAACCAGGTCGGGTATATATAGGTTGTTGCGGGTTGGAGACTGAAATAGAAGGAGGGGCTAGGGTTTGGACAAAACCCTAGCGGTAGCGCGACGACAACAGTGGCAGGGAGCATGGAGGACGTCAACAGTGACGATGGCAGGAAGTAGGGATGTCAACGACGACAGTGGCATGGAGCAGGGAGGTTGACGGCAATGTTGGCAAGGAGCAAGGGCATCGACGGCGGCGACAACAGCGACTTGGAGCAGGGAGGTTGACAGTCGGGTAAGGTTTGGATATGGGGTCCGAATTTTGGGGGGCTTGATTTGGATTTTGATTTTAGATGTGATTTCAAAATAAATAATAAAAAGTGAAGATTTAGGTTTGAATTTCTCTATTTTGGATTTAAGGATCAAGAGCAAGGTGGCTCTAATGCCATGATAGAAATAGAGAAACTGAAATCTTATTTATTAAGGCGCCAAAGTCAATTATATAAATGAGTACATACGAGATGGGATCAACACGTGTCATACACATACTAGAGAGTATATACATATATTAACAACTGTAACAACTTAGACATTATTGAGTCAAAATGGACTTGGTGATGATAGTAACATCACTAACTTTGAAGGAGTATGAGTATGTTGATTGCCATGTGCTATGGCTTGTGTGTCGTCTTCCATGTACTATGGCTTGGGACATACTTATATTATTGTTTTCAGTTTAGAAGGGTATTAGTGTGTGTGAAATATTTACCATGTTATCTGTATTTTGAGAGTATGTGTATCATTCCCTAGTCAGCAGGTGTCCTGGCTCTTTTGTGGCAATGAACATTATGCTTGGTTTTTGTAGTTTGCAGCTTATTTCATTAAGGTCTTATTAATAGAACTCTGGATGACTTACCCACCTTAGAAGGAGGTTTTGGGTAGTGGTGGTGGTGGAGGTGGTTGCAAACTTGCAGTGATTTTATGGCAGGATTTTCTAAATTTTCTATAAATGTTAAAAGCTGGCCCTTCCACAAAAGTATGAGTATGATCTAGAGGTTAGTGTGTTTGTCAGTAAATTGAGAGGTTGGGCGGTTCGAGTCTTAACAGTCTTAATAACTTTTTCAATATGAAATATAATATTAACTTTTTGGCCCCCCTTTTGTTCAACCTTGGTTCCGCCCTTGCTTATCGTCGCAAAGATGGTCAATCCTCAGAACATTCATGCCCTTTTATAAATAGATTTCAAACAAATTGTCCACTAGTATAACTCCAATTAAACAAAATATGTAGTGCAGATGGCAAGGCTCCATACTCGTACGTGAGATGTCACAGGTTTGATTCCGGCATTAGACAAAATTAATTAACTCTCTCCACCAATGTGGGCAGCTAGGGCCAATTGGCCAAATTAAAAAAATCATGTAATTATACTCTTACATCTACTCCATGTCTACGTTCCTCTCATCTCAATCCAACTCCATGTCTACGTTCCTTTCATCTCAATCCATCTGCTAATATATATATATATATATATATATATATATATATATATATATAAAGTGGAGTTTTGATTCCTTTGCTTGCGCTGTGTAGGCATTTTTTACTCCTTTCCTTACATCAAGTGACATTTCCATATTAAGCACGTGATAAAATTCACATTTATCATCTTTCTTTCCTTTCGCAACATGTCATTTTCATTGCTGTGTAGGCAATTTTTACTCCTTTCCTTACATCATGTGGCATTTCCATATTAAGCATGTGATAAAATTCACGTTTATCATCCTTCTTTCCTTTCGCAACATGACATTTTCATGTTAAACACATGATAAAGTTTACATTTAGATAGTTTATCATAATAGTAACTAATTTGTAATCTATTGTATATAGTTCTATAGCTACTCTTTTCTAATATTCAAATATATGCTTTATCTAACAACAGTTCTTATAACCTAATTATTTCCTAATTATTTCATCTACATTAATTGTCTTTTGGTGAACATTACTACTTTCATAATGAAATTAATTATATATTTTTAAAAAAACTCATGATGTCTCATTTGATCATATCTAGTAAAAATAATACTCTCATATATATATATATATATATCTACATTTCTTCTATAGCTAATTAAAAACTGAGGCATAAATTTTACATGATATAAGAGATAATATGTAGATTCTAAATGCATACTCTCTATATATGCATGAGTTACCAAGTTGTATTCTCTCACAAACAAAAAAGTTTAGTAATCTTTTTCTTGTTTTGTGTATTATTTTTAGTATATGATCAACAACAACATGAATGAGGTCAATTTTATACATGTACGATGCTAGGGTGAGGAATTGATGGTGTAAATTTATTGCATATTAACATGTTTTTAACTTGATTGTAGTTTCATGTTAAGGTTATGTGTTCATGTCTACTAGATTTGATGTTAGAAGTGAAAAATAAATTCAAAAATATTGAAATATGTTAAGTGGTACTTTGGATCCAAGAGATGCATATATATCCTTTAATATCGATAAATTTTACAAGCTTGCAAGATAATTATATTCCTCAAGATTTCTCTGAGCAAGATCAAACACATCTAGAGTATCAACTAGAACATTATATACTTGATATTCCTTATCGTAGTGAATTCAATAATTTGTCATCTCTTTCCGAGTTATGTCAAGCACTAGCGAAATCCAGAAAGTCATTATCTATCATCTTGTTGATCGACTGATTAGGCTTGTACTTACATTACCGGTTTTTACAACAACTACTGAGAGGGCATTTTCGACAATAAGTTTTGTGAAAAATAGACTTCACAACAAGAAGGATGATGATTATCTTTCGAACTACTTGATGATTTTTATTGAAAGAAAAATAGCAGAAGATTTATGTATAGATACAATTATCAAAGATTGGCGCCGTCTGTGGGAACTCTATTAATTGTTCGGTGCGGACGACAGCCCGAGCCTCGCCACCAACGGTCTCCCTTCGATCCGCTCTCCCATGGCTCCCAGGACCCGGAGAGACGGGCCTCCTCTTCAGGATGCCCTCGACGGGATTCACGGATCAAACAATCCAGGGGCGAACCCCGGACCCCAATGGAGCGCACCTCACGCCGCCGAATCTAACCTTCGCCGGGTCATCCAGAACCGAAGGGCCAACCAGGCTAGGAGAGGGACCGCTTCCAACTCGGCCCCGAACCATTCCAGGCCTGCGCCCGGGAAAAGGCCATCGGTACTCAGCCGCATCGGCCGAATTCCGACGCCACAACCCGACCCTACTGACCATGGCGTGGTCACCAGAGCCGAGTTCAGGAGCTTCCGGGACGAGATCATGGAGGCCCTTCACGGGGCGCCAAGGGTCGCGACGCTCGACCGACCCTGTCAAATAAGCGAGGGAAGGAGCTACAGTCGTGACCCAACTCCTCCCCCCGAGCGCACCGACTAGGTACTCCGACGCCTCCTAGAGATGGAGAATTGCCTCGAACGCGTCAGCGACGGGAATCCGAACCCCATCCTAGGCTGAAGGCCTTCCCCGCTGCCATTCTCTGTCAACATCTTAGAAGGGGAGATCTCCCGGAACTTCCGGCCTCCACAGTTCGAAACTTACAACGGTGAGGGTGATCCGGCTGATCACATAGAGGGCTTCAAGACCCTTATGATGATTCACAGCGCTTCGGATCCCCTGCTGTGCCAAGCATTCCCGGCCACCCTCCGGGGTACGGCCAGGGAGTGGTTCTCCAAACTCTCCCCCAGCTCAATCTTCTCATTCGATCAGCTGGAAGCCAACTTCTTGGCCCACTTCGTCACCAGCAGGAAGGCCGAGAAGACGAGCGCGTCCCTGCTCGACCTCCGGCAGAGGGAGGGGGAGTCGCTCCGTGACTTCGTCAAGAGGTTTACAGCCGAGGCAAGATCCGTGTCTGTCCTTGACGCCGGGGTCGCCTCGGCCGCCTTCCGACACAATGTCCGGCACAACCAGCTGAAGGTCTCCTTGGCAAAGAAGCCACCCCTGGACTATCCCGACCTTCTTAACCGAGTCGAGAAGTACATACGAGCTGAAGAAGCTCTAAACCCAGAGGGCAGCAAAGAAGTCGCAGGGAAGGGCAAACGCAGGGTTGACGAGGTCGAACCTGCCAGGAAAGCGGCAAAGGAAGGAGTCAGCATGAAGAGGGTAGCTCCGGTCCCTCGCTTCGAAAGGTACACTCCCTTGACACAGAACGTGTCCGCCATCCTCTTAGAAATCGAGGACAAGGGCCTTGTCCGACTACCTCCCCGACCAAGCAACAACAAGAAGCGAGACCAACGATACTACTGCCGCTTCCATAGGGATCATGGGCACGAAACCGACCAGTGTCGCGCCCTGAAAGACAAGATCGAAGCCCTCATCTCCCGAGGGTACCTCCGCGAGTTCACCAGAGAAAGCCAACGGGATCGGAGGGATACGAGGAACCGGAGGTCTTCGCCTCCGACCCATATTCCGAACCACCACCAGGAGCGGGATCCCGACCCCGAGGAAGCAGAAGGACATGCCATTTTACATTGCGTCCACGGAGGACCGATGGGGGGAGAGTCGAATACTTCGCGGAAAGCATTCATCCGAGAGGTGAACGCTGTCCAAGACCTCCCCTTGCCCCGCGTACAACCGCTACCTGTCTCCTTCTCCGGCGAGGACCTCGAAGGTGTCCGCCTTCCTCATTTCGATGCCCTCGTCATTTGCCTCCACATGGCAAATTTTGAGGTTCGCCGGATCCTCGTCGACAACGGCAGCTCGGTCAACATCCTTTTCCTCGAATCCTTGAGAATCTCAAGCTGCCCAGAGACAAACTCAAGCCGATCGGATACACCTTGCACAGGTTCTCCGGCATCCCTATCGTCAAAGAAGGGATTATGACTCTTGATGTCACAGCGGGCTCGGCTCCTATCAGGCGGACCGAATCCATGGACTTCATGGTGGTGAACGTCAAGGCGGCGTACAACACCATACTCGGCCGGACCGGGCTGTGCTCCCTTCAAGCGGTACCGTCGGCTTACCACTTGAAATTAAAATTCCTCATCGAGCGAGGGGTCGGTGTTATCACCGGCAACCAAAAGGCGGCGCGGTCTTGCTATATGACCGCCGTCGGAGGGGGTGTCTTCCCCCTCGACACCGTCGAGCTCGGGTCCGAAAAGGACGGTTCCGATCCTGAGCCAGCCGACGAACTGGAGGAGGTCCCGTTCGGGACTGCAGACAAGTCGAAATGGTTCCGGGTGAGCCGCTCACTCTCCGGAGATTTGAAGTTAGGCATAATCGACTGCATCCGCCGCAACGTCGATCTATTCGCCTGGAAGCCCTCCGACATGCCCGGGATATCCGAAGACCTGATCATGCATCAGCTTAGCGTCATCCCGGGCTCCAAGCCGGTCGCCCAGAAGAGGCACAAATTCGCCCCGGAGAGGCAGCAAGCTATGAAGAAGGAGGTGGACAAACTCTTGTCCGCTCGGTTTATTCAGAAGGTCAGCTACCCTGAGTGGTTGGCGAACATCGTCATGGTTTGGAAGGCAACCAGGAGATGGCGGATCTGTATAGACTTCACAGATCTGAACAAGGCATGCCCAAAAGATCCTTTCCCCCTCTCCAGCATCGATGCCTTGATTGACGCAACCTCGGGACACAAGCTACTGTCCTTCATGGATGCCTTCTCAGGGTACAATCAGATCCGGATGTTCCTGCCGGACATTGCAAAGATCTCGTTCGTCACTGACCAGGGTCTTTTCTGTTACCGCGTTATGCCCTTCGGGCTGAAAAACGCCGGAGCCACTTACCAACGGCTCGTGAACCGGATTTATAAAGACCTGACCGGCCGCAACATGGAGTTCTATGTCGACGACATGCTCTTCAAGAGCCGGGAAGGGCTAGACCACGTCACCGGCCTCGATGATGTAACACCCCGCAAAATTTAAATGACAATTTTGCCCTCGGGTGTTACGCACGTGCATTTTGTACTGTTACTGATTATATCCATAACGCATTTTGATATGTATTTTGAATTCCAATTATTTATGCAATCCCGTATTCTTAAAATCCCATTTGAGACAACTCAAATGCTAAATTTCAATCTTTGAGTTTTACGTGCTTTTTACGTATTAATCGATGCACGTGTCGATTCTGGACATTCCACAATTACGTGCAAAATTTTTGACGGGTTTCAATTATTTATTTTTATAAACATGTTTAAATTCATTTTTGTAAATAGAATTCAATTTTTGTCTATTATAATTAAAATAAATTTTTACGTGCAATACACGTGTTTTCTGTATGTTTGAGTGCATCATAGAAAATGTATATTAAATATAATTTATGTTGCATCCCAATTAATTATAAATATTTTTCGGTCGATAAAGTCAATTTTTGTATTTTTGAGATTTTACGGGCGACGCACGTGTTTCGGTGCACGTGTTTTAAGCGTATTATTCTTTCAAAATAAATTTCATGAAATTGTGTCTGTCAATTTTAATTTTGCATGAAAAGTATAATTTTAAAGTTAATTTTTTATATTTATTACATATATAAATAAATTATTTTAAAGAGATTAAATAAATAAATTATTTTGCACAAAAAGCACGTGCACGTGCACACGTGCGATGTGCACACGTTGTTGGGGGCCGGGCTATTCATAAAAGAGGGAAAAAACTAAATTTTGGATTTTAAAGTAGGAGGGAAAGCAAGTTTAAATTTTAGAAAATGAGAGTAGTGTGGAGGTAGTTATTTCATCATGGGTAGTTGCTACAACTCCCTAATTCATCCTAGCCCTTAATCTCTGACTAGTTGATCTAATCCTAGCCATTCAATCCACCCAAAATTATGTATAAATACCCCATAGTTTCTTCTTATCTTAGTACATTAGAAAAATTTATTAAAGAGAGAAAAGATTTGAGTAAGAAAAGATTGAGTAGTTTTGAGTTTTCCCCATTGGAGGTCGGCTATACAACCCAATTTGAAGCTTTCGGTTTTGGCAAGGAGCTAGGAGGAGAAGGATTTATTCGTGCATTCTAAGAGATTTTCTAGGAGCTTTCTATTCGTATTTCTTCAACTTTAGGTGGGTGTTTCTTGAATACTTTCTAATTTAGGAGTAGAATTTACATGATAGATGATATACAATTTATTTGTTGAATTTGAATTGGTATGATGAGATTACATGCTAGCTGTTGTAGAAATTGATTGCTAAATTTTAATTGTTGGGATAGATATGAATTGTTAAATTTATGGTCCAAAATGTGTTATGATGATTGTTAGAATATTTGCATGCAAGAATATGTGCCATTTGGCAAGTTTTAATTGTATGATGCGTGATTGAAATAGTAATTGAAATAATGCAAATGTGTATAAAAGAATTGTCTGTCGTTAATATAGCAAAGAAGTGTGGTTCTAACTTCAAAATATCTATTTTTTGGGTATAGAGGTTTTTATAAAGTAATTTTGATAAAAGACAACAGTTTATTTGAAAAATTGATTGGATATATGTTTTGATACATGTTAAGGATTTCATTGAAAAGTGAGAAACTTGTGAATTTGAGGGCATATACGATATTATTTTTTAAAAAGGAATACATTCGGGAAATGATTTATATTTTTATATGGAGTACAAATCAATTAAAAGGATGAAAAATATATGCAGGCTGTAATTGGTGTAATTGACAGTCGACTGTTTACCTTCTACAGTCGACTGGAAAGAATAAGAAATTGGGTTTTCGTCGGCAGGACAGTCGACTGTCTACTTTCACGGTTGACTGCTACTATCCTGAATTTTGATGTTTGAGTTTTCAAAGTATTAGCGGAACAGCCGACTGGCTCCTTGGCAATAGTCGACTGAACCGACTGAGATGTTTTGATGTTCGCAGAACAGTCGACTGATACTGTCACCAGTCAGTCGAACCGAACTATTTTCTGGTTCTTGAGTTAGATTGGATTTTTGATAAATGAAAGTTAATTTAGTTTGAATATGAGATTTTATAGTTATTAATATTTGATTGAGTTTTATTGTAAAATACACATGAGGATGTGAAAGATGAAATTGATATAGATACCGAATTGAATTGTTCTCATGTTATGAGATTATAAAAGAAATATTTTGAGAAAGAGTTTGTGAACAAAAGAAATGGAAATGATTATTTGAGATTGATTATGAACTATTGTTGATCTTTAGAGATAGTTGTTGGAATCTAGAGGCTAGGCGAGACCCTAGTGACCGGCAGTATTATTTATTGATTTGAGAGCTAACCGTTGAGGGTTGAGCATCTCTTGAGAAGTAGCCAGGTAAGCTGACTGTCTCTGTTGTTTTGATTTAAGTCCGGTAGGGTAAGCTAGCTCTAAGTTGTGATGATTTTCTTTTAAAACAAATTTGGTAAGGCTGTGATGGAAGTAAGAGAAAAAAATAAGTATGAGGGCCATTGGATGGGTGTTGTGAGGGTATGCACAGGCTGTCATCACGATGCGTCGTGACATGACGTGGATACTACTCCAGAGTACCATCCCGGTGGCGACGCTTGTGGGATGTTGGTGACTATGGGTGGTGCCATCGTTCCAAGGCAGAGGCTAAATTGTCCATAGATTGCCTGCTCGATGCGTCGTGTCAGTGCGTGGGATTCCCCTCCAGACTGCCTGGACATGGGCTCATAGATCATAAAACATCTAGGATACTTATCAAAATTACAGATAGATACATAGTGAAGACGTGATGAAAGTACGAGAAAAACACGAGTATGAGGGCCATCGGATTGGCGGTGTGAGAGTGATCCACAGGCTGCCTGCTTGATGCGTCAAGACATGGCATGGGCACTACTCCAGAATTATCGTCCCGGTGGCGACACTTGTGGGATGTTTGGTGACTGCAAGAGGATCGTGTGCCATGAAGTGAGGCTGAATTGCCACAGGCTGTCTTCACGATGCATCGTGACATGACGTGGGATTTCTCTCCAGGATTTTCTGTACACGTGGTTGTACTCATAGATCATCTAAGATACCTACCGTAATTATAGTAGTAGATTAAGTCATGGCGAGGGATTGAACCCTACAAAGATGAAGAACGATTAAGGGCTTGCCCTCGGACCTATGTAGTATGGGATGTATAGAATCCGAACAAGTGTGCATTAGTGTCATGTAATATAAATAACTGCATTAAAGACTAAGTGCACCGCACAACACGACATCAACAGGATAGTCCCTTTGTAACTCTTTCGTCGGTACATCCTGGGAGTACTAAGATGTACAAAGACATCAAACAGCATTTATGGTGGTCAGGTTTGAAGCGGGATGTGGCTGAATTTGTGGCGAAGTGTGAGGTTTGTCAGCAAGTCAAAGCCGAGAATCAGAGACCCGGAGGTCTATTACAACCGTTACCTATTCTGGAATGGAAGTGGGATAACATCAGTATGGATTTCATTATGGGATTGCCTAAGAGTCCTAAAGGCAATGATGTGATTTGGGTTATAGTCGATCGACTGACCAAGTCCGCTCACTTTTTGGCAATGAAACTCACTGCTTCGATGGACAAGTTAGCTGAGTTGTATGTTGGCGAGATCGTCCGGCTTCATGGTGTTTCGTCAACTATTGTGTCTGATCGAGATGCGCGGTTTACTTCGCATTTCTGGAGGAGTCTTCAGACAAATTTGGGTACCAAGACGAATTTCAACACTGCTTTTCATCCGCAAACCGATGGGCAGACCGAGAGAGTCAACCGTATTCTTGAAGATATGCTTCGGTGTTGTATACTAGACTTTGGAAGCAGTTGGGAAAGGCATTTACCTTTGGTAGAGTTTGCCTACAACAACAGTTTTCAGGCTAGCATCGGGATGGCGGACACCCGTTTGTTGGTTTGAAGTTGGGGAGCGTCAGTTGTTTGGTCCTGAGCTTGTGCAACAAACTTCTAAGAAGATTGTTCTGATCAGGAAAAGGTTGGTAGAAGCTCAGAGCAGGCAGAAAAGCTATGCAGACAACCGGAGAAGGGATCTTAAGTTTGAGGTTGGTGACTTCGTCTTTCTGAAAGTATCACCCAGTAAAGGTGTGGTTTGATTTGGCAAAGGCGGGAAGTTAGCCCCGAGGTTTATAGGCCCGTATAAGATATTAAAAAGGATCGAGAAGACTGCTTACCGACTTGAATTACCGGAAGAGTTATCTCAGGTGCACAATATCTTTCATGTGTCTATGCTGAGAGGTTATATTCCAGATCTGAGTCATCATTTGCCTGAAGTGCCGGAAGGTTTGCAGTTGGATCTGAATTACATCGAGTCTCCTGTCGAGATTGTTGATCGTCGAGAGAAAGTCTTGAGGAATAAGACGATACCGATGGTCAAGGTAGTCTGGAGGAACCATTTGGTTGACGAGACTACTTGGGAGTCTGAGGAGAGGATGTTGAAGGACTATCCTGAGCTTTTTGCTTGATTTGTATCTTTGTATCTTTTGTTCTTGTTGTGAGTGTCATTTTGGTTTCTCACTCTTGACAGTAGTTCTGGGGACGGAACTATTCTAAGGAGGGAGTGTTGTAATGCCCTGATTTTTCATTTAATGAAAAATTATTTTATTTTGCACGTAGTGTGCACGTGCAATATTTTTGGTAAATATTTTCATCATGATGAGTATAGATATTTAAATATGTGTCTTTAATTATTTTTCTATAAAGCCTTCTTTTTAGACAAAAAGCCTTTTCTTTTAAAAGCCCAAAGTTAATTTAATTTATGATTTTTATAATAATTATTTTGGCCCATAAACTAAAGTCCATGGACTATTTTTATACAACTTGTCATGTAGAATAAAATTTAAAGACTATTTAATTTTTACAAAAAATTAATATACAAATTTTTGGAAGCAAATGCTTGCACGTGCATTTTACGTACACGTGCAAATGCACTTCCCAAAGTAGGCCGGATTGCTTCTTTTGGAGGGAAAATCAAAATTTTAGTGGTGATCATGGTGTGGTGGTTACTTGGTTGTGGGTAGTTAATGCAACTACTACTTTTATCCTAGCCCTCCATCTTATAACCAACTACTTGATCCTAGCCCTCCATTCTCTTTAATTTTTAGTATAAATACCCCCTCCATGGCTAGTTATTCTTGTGCTTATTACTTTCTACAAATCTATAGTCTAAACTACTTTATCTAGTAGTGATTGTGTGAGTTAAAAGATTGAGAGTGTGTGGGATTGTGCTTGCAACATCAAGGAGAAAAGGAGAGGCCGGCTACCATCAAGGAGCTCTCGGTGAGGTGCTTTTGGAGGCTCGAGTGCGCGCTTCTAGGAGGAGGATCGTACGTGTACAAGGACTTTTATTTAGGAAGTTGCTAATTGTGTTTGTCTCTCCATTTAAGGTGGGTAAATTTTCCATATTTCTAATTAGGATGCATGCTAGATTGAATTGAATGAATGAAGCATGAAAAAGATTAAAAAGAGTACACATTTAATTGGAGATTTGAGTTATAAATTAATTGGAATGTGGGTGTTTCTCAGGACTTCTAATATAGAGGTCATGCTAGGGCAATTTTTATTGTTATCATGCTTGTGAAATGTGGATTGATATGGTAATCATTATACTAAAATGCATTGTACTATACTTAGTATGAAAGATGTGAATGAATGAACTGAATTAATGAAATTTAAAGAATCGGACCGTGCCTGTACAGTCGACCGATCATGTGAACAGTCGACTGGTACGATGAAATAAAATGTGCACAGTTCGGAATTTCATGAAATGATGTTTTAAGGTGTGTCGTATCCTGACTTTCCTAGTATGTTAAATTCGGAGTTGATATCCATCTTCGTAAACAAATAACGGTATCTGTTTGAAAAAAAAGTGTCATGCCGTTATTTAGAATAACGGCATAGGTTGTTTTGTTTTTCGACAGCTTGTAGTCTCCACTTAGTGAAAAAATTGCAGGTGAGAAGAAATTGGAATAACGGCATCAGTTATAAATTTTTTTTATAAAAAAGTAACTTATTATTCATCCTCTCTGACGAATAAGTTAATTAAAAAAAAATTTATAACTGATGCCGTTATTCCAAATAACGGCATCAGTTATAAATTTTTTTTATAAAAAATTAACTTATTATTCATTCTCTCTGTTTCCAAATAACGGCAAGAGTTCATTTATATAACGGCATCTCTAATAACTGATGCCGTTATCTCTAATAACGGCATCAGTCATTCGAATGCCGTTATTCAAGATAATGGCATTATTTATAAGTTTTTTTCACACTTAGAATTTTTAAAGTTAGAAGATTCACACTTGTAAGAGAAATATACTGATGTCGTTATTCCAAATAATGGCATGGAAAAAAATGTAAAATAGATGCCGTTATTTCCAATAACGGCATGTAAATAACCTATGCCGTTATTTCCAATAACGGTTTATGCTGACGTGTCCTAAACAAGGGCAGATCGCTAATTGTTTTCGGAAGTGGGTCAGAACGCCAAATATTTTCAAAAAGTGGGGCAGTACGACAAAATTTTCGAACTATCTTTGGATGACTAGATCTATGTCCCAAAAAAATATATTTACTTTATAATTTATTTTTTTTCTTTCCTAAAGTTGTTTATTACTTTGCCCACGGCAAAATTGTCTTGGCTCCACCCCTAGCCTTCTCGGTTTAATATAATACACAATGCACATAATAAGTAAGAAACAGTGAAGAAGCTGTACATAGGAACATGTGCAGTTGATTCACATTGTCATATCAACAAACACCTAGTGGACGGAAGAAGAAACAGAGAAAAGGCGACAACCCTACTGAGGTGGGATAAAAATGACCCAAGGCCCAGCCAGGGCCCAGGATTGCTTCCACTCAATAGCACGCCAGCTCGGCACCGGACCGTCACGCCCTCGGAGCCGAGCCTATAACTCGCCCCCACGAAACCGGCCGCCTCGTTCCGACGATCCGCCACGACCTTCGGCCTCCGATCCTCGACAGTCCCGTGGTCCCCCCATCAGCCTAGTGAGGGATAAGGATGACCTAGCGCTACCTAGGCCATCCGATCCTCCCAAAGGCACAGGGACCCCACGATCCGCCACGTCAGCTCCAAAACCACCTAGGGCCTTGCCACGTCAGTCCTAAACCACCCATGGTACTGCCACGTCTGCCCTAAACCCCCTGGGCCTCCTGCCACGTCAGGCCCATGGGCTTTCGGGTCCAGACCCAGCCCCCAAATGGATCCAAACCCGGTTGGGATTATCTATAAATACCAGGCCCTCTCCCACCTTTATAGGTAATCAATCTTTGCCACTTGAAAACCCTAGTTACTGCTACTCTCTCTCAGAGACTAACTAGATCGTCGGAGGGTCTGCCACTGGGATCAACCCCGGTGTTCCAAGACCGTCTGCAGGTACGCAAGGCGAGGCATCCCAATCCGAGCCGATCCTCCAGTACCGAAGCGAGCCTCCCGCTCACCGTCCAGCACCGCATCCTTCCACCATTACAAATCGAGTCCAAACTCACACCTGGTGCATTCACACTCTCCCCAAAAACAAACCGCATCAGGTTGGCGCCGTCAGTGGGAACTCTATTAATTGTTCGATGCGGACGACAGCACGAGCCTCGCCACCAACGGTCTCCCTTCGATCGGCTCTCCCATGGTTCCCAGGACCCAGAGAGACGGGCCTCCTCTTCAGGATGCCCTCGACAGGATTCACGGATCAAACAATCCGGGGGCGAACCCCGGACCACAACGGAGCGCACCTCACGCCGCCGAATCTGACCTTCGCCGGGTCATCCAGAACCGAAGGGCCAGCCAGGCTAGGGGAGGGACCGCTTCCAACTCGGCCCTGAACCATTCCAGGCCTGCGCCCAGGGAAAGGCCGTCGGAACTCATCCGCATCGGCCGAATTCCGACGCCACAACCCGACCCTACTGACCATGGCGCGGTCACCAGAGCCGAGTTCAGGAGCTTCCGGGACGAGATCATGGAGGCCCTTCACGGGGCGCCAAGGGTCGCGACGCTCGACCGACCCTGTCAAATAAGCGAGGGAAGGAGCTACAGTCGTGACCCAACTCCTCCCCCCGAGCGCACCGACTAGGTACTCCGATGCCTCCTAGAGATGGAGAATTGCCTCGAACGCGTCTGCGACGGGAATCCGAACCCCATCCTAGGCTGAAGGCCTTCCCCGCTGCCATTCTCTGTCAACATCTTAGAAGCGGAGATCTCCCGGAACTTCCGGCCTCCACAGTTCGAAACTTACAACAGTGAGGGTGATCCGGCTGATCACATAGAGGGCTTCAAGACCCTTATGATGATTCACAGCATTTCGGATCCCCTGCTGTGCCGAGCGTTCCCAGCCACCCTCCGGGATCCGGCCAGGGAGTGGTTCTCCAAACTCTCCCCCAGCTCAATCTTCTCATTCGATCAGCTGGAAGCCAACTTCTTGGCCCACTTCGTCACCAGCAGGAAGGCCGAGAAGACGAGCGCGTCCCTGCTCGACCTCTGACAGAGGGAGGGGGAGTCACTCCGTGACTTCGTCAAGAGGTTCACAGCCGAGGCAAGATCCGTCTCTGCCCTCGATGCCGGGGTCGCCTCGGCCGCCTTCCGACACAATGTCCGGCACAACCAGCTGAAGGTCTCCTTGGCAAAGAAGCCACCCCTGGACTTTCCCGACCTTCTTAACCGAGTCGAGAAGTACATACGAGCTGAAGAAGCTCTAAACCCAGAGGGCAGCAAAGAAGTCGCAGGGAAGGGCAAACGCAGGGTCGACGAGGTCGAACCTGCCAGGAAAGCGGCAAAGGAAGGAGTCGGCATGAAGAGGGTAGCTCCGGTCCCTCGCTTCGAAAGGTACACTCCCTTGTCACAGAACGTGTCCGCCATCCTCTTAGAAATCGAGGACAAGGGCCTTGTCCGACTACCTCCCCGACCAAGCAACAATAAGAAGCGAGACCAACGCTTCTACTGCCACTTCCATAGGGATCATGGGCACGAAACCGACCAGTGTCGTGCCCTGAAAGAGGAGATCGAAGCCCTCATCTTCCGAGGGTACCTCCGCGAGTTCACTAGAGAAAGCCAACGGGATCGGAGGGATACGATGAACCGGAGGCCTTCGCCTCCGACCCATATTCCGAACCACCGCCAGGAGCGGGATCCCGACCCCGAGGAAGCAGAAGGACATGCCATTTTACATTGCGTCCACGGAGGACCGATGGGGGGAGAGTCGAATACTTCGCAGAAAGCATTCATCCGAAAGGTGAACCCTGTCCAAGACCTCCCTTCGCCCCGCATACAACTGCTACCTGTCTCCTTCTCCGACGAGGACCTCGAAGGCGTCCGCCTTCCTCATTGCGATGCCCTCGTCATTTGCCTCCACATGGCAAATTTTGAGGTTCGCCGGATCCTCGTCGACAATAGCAGCTCGGTCAACATCCTTTTTCTCGAATTCTTCGAGAATCTCAAGCTGCCCAGAGACAAACTCAAGCCGGCCGGATACACCTTGCACGGGTTCTCCGGCGTCCCTATCGTCATAGAAAGGATTGTGACTCTTGATGTCACAGCGGTTTCGACTCCTATCAGGTGGACCGAATCCATGGACTTCATGGTGGTGAACGTCAAGGCGGCATACAACGCCATACTCGGCCGGCCCGGGCTGTGCTCCCTTCAAGCGGTACCGTCGGCTTACCACTTGAAATTAAAATTCCCCACCGAGCGAGGGGTCGGTGTTATCCGCGGCAACCAAGAGGCGGCGCGGTCTTGCTACATGACTGCCGTCGGAGGGGGCATCTTCCCCCTCGATGCCATCGAGCTCGGGTCCGAGAAGGACGGTTCCGATCCTGAGCCAGCCGACGAGCTGGAGGAGGTCCCGTTCGGGACCGCAGACAAGTCGAAATGGTTCTGGGTAAGCCGCTCACTCTCCGGAGATTTGAAGTCAGGCATAATCGACTGCATCCGCCGCAACATCGATCTATTCACCTGGAAGCCCTTCGACATGCCCGGGATATCCGAAGACCTGATCATGCATCAGCTGAGCGTCATCCCGGGCTCCAAGCTGATCGCCCAGAAGAGGTGCAAATTTGCCCCGGAGAGGCAGCAAGCTGTAAAGAAGGAGGTGGACAAACTCTTGTCCGCTCGGTTTATTCAGAAGGTCAGCTACCCCGAGTGGTTGGCGAACGTCGTCATGGTTAGGAAGGCGACCAGGGGATGGCAGATCTGTATAGACTTCACGGATCTGAACAAGGCATGCCCAAAAGATCCTTTCCCCCTCCCCAGTATTGATGCCTTGATCGACGCGACCTCGGGACACGAACTACTGTCCTTCATGGATGCCTTCTCGGGGTACAATCAGATCCGGATGTTCCCGCCGGACATTGCAAAGACCTGGTTCGTCACTGACCAGGGTCTTTTCTGTTACTGCGTTATGCCCTTCGGGCTGAAAAATGCCGGAGCCACTTACCAACGGCTCGTGAACCGAATTTTTAAAGACCTGACCAGCCGCAACTTGGAGGTTTATGTCGACGACATGCTCGTCAAGAGCCGGGAAAGGCCAGACCACGTCGCCGGCCTCGAGGAAGCCTTCGAAATCCTCCGACGTCACAATATGAGGCTCAACCCGGCCAAGTGCGCCTTCGGTGTCTCCTCAGAAAAATTTCTGGGGTTCATCGTCAACCAGCGCGGCATCGAGGCGGACCCAGAGAAGATCCAGGCCATAATAAACATGGCCCCGCCCCGGAATGTCAAGGAAGTTCAGAGGCTCACGGGCAGGTTGGCGGCCATCGGTCGTTTCCTCTCCAAGTCTGGGGAGAAGTCTCTCCTCTTCTTCAAAGCTCTGTGCGGAAAAGGAGGCTTCGAATGGGGCACCCATCAACAAGAGGCCTTCGAACAGCTGAAGCAGTACCTCTCCAACCCTCCTCTCCTCAGCAAACCCGAGTCGGGCGAGCCACTGTGGCTCTACCTGTCCGCCTCGGATAGCGCCCTCAGCACCGTCCTCGTCCGAGAAGAGGACGGGGTTCAGAGGCCGTTATACTATGTAAGCAAAGTCCTACTCTCCGCCGAGACGAGATACGCAAAGATAGAAAAAATGGCCTCTACTCTGATCATGGCGGCTCGGAAACTCCGCCCTTACTTCCAAGCTCACTCCATCCAAGTACTGACCGACCAGCCATTAAAAACCATCCTCCACAAGCCTGAGAACTCCAGCCACTTAGTCAAGTGGTCAATTGAGCTGAGTCAGTATGACATCGGCTATCAGCCGAGGATTGCGATCAAAGGTCAGGCCCTCGCCGAGTTCATCACCGAATGCACCATTTCCGAGCCGCCCGATATCGAAGGATCGGACCCAACCTGGGAAGTCTATGTCGACGGATCCTCCTGTGAAATCGGGAGTGGCACTGGGATCATCCTCCGAGGCCCCGACCAATTCCTCCTTCAATACTCCCTCCGCCTCAACTTTCCAGCCTCCAACAACGAGGCGAAATACGAGGCCATGATCGTCGGTCTGACCCTAGCCCACTGAGCCGGAGCCAAGCAAATTTGGGCCTTCAGCGATTCTCAGCTCGTGGTCAATCAGATCACCGGAGAATACGAGGCCTACGACGACCGAATGGCGAAGTATTTGGCTGTGGTCCGACGACTCCTAGCATCCTTCTGCTGCTCCACGGTCGTTAGGGTCCCTAGGGAGCAGAACGCCCAGACAGATGCATTATCAAAACTTGCCTCTTCCTCCTTCGAGGGTCTCGACCAAACAGTACTCATCGAAATCCTCTTAAGGCCCAGCATCAATGACCATGACCAAGAGGCGATGTGTGTACAAGAGGCGCCAGCCCGAACGACTGGACCACCCCCATTCAAAAATTCTTAATCAATGCTGAGCTTCCTGAAGACCGGGCCGAGGCAAGAAGGGTCAGGATCTGAGCTGAAAGGTTCGTCATGAACGACGACGTCCTCTTCAAACGCTCGTACACACTGGCAGACGGAAAGCCGTACTTCCATTGCCTCGCCAGTGACGAAGCTAGTTACGACCTGAGAGAGCTTCATGAAGGGATTGGCGGATGCCATATGGGGAGCAGATCACTCGCTCGAAATGCCCTGAATCCGGGGTACTATTGGCCAACCATGCTGCAAGACTCCCAAGAGCTAGTCAAGAGGTGCGGCCCGTGCCAGAGGTTTTCCCCTATCAAGAGGCTCCCTCAAGCCAACCTCCGATCCCTGGCTAGTCCCATGCCATTCGCCATATGGGGCATGGACCTGGTGGGGCCCTTTCTCGTAGCCACCAGACAGAGGAAGTTTTTGATAGTCGCCATCGACTACTTCACGAAATGGCTCGAGGCCGAGCCACTGTCCAGCATCACCGAGCGCCAAACCCAGCAATTTTTCTGGAAAAACATCATTTGCCGGTTCGGAATCCCACAGGTCCTCATCACGGACAACGGGACCCAATTCGCAGGTCAAAACTTTCGGAAATTCTGCGGGGACATCAGCGTCCAGCAACGCTTCTCCACTATATGCCACCCTCAGTCCAACGGCCAAGCAGAGAACGCAAACAGGCAAATCCTCGACGGGCTTAAGAAATGCCTCGAAAGTTCCCCCAAGGGGCAGTGGGTAGAAGAGCTGCCCAGCGTGTTGTGGTCACACCGAACCACCAAGAGGATCCCTACGGGAGAGACGCCGTTTAGCTTGACCTACGGGACGGAGGCGGTGATCCCCGTCGAGGTCGGTCTACCTTCTCCTCGGATCATGGCCTTCGACGAAGCAGACAACTCATCCGACCTAAGGGCCAACCTGGACATCGTTGCCGAGGTCAGGGAGAAGTCTTCCATCCGAAGGAGCATCTATCAACAGCGGATCGAGAGATTTTACAACAAGAAGGTTCGCCCAACGGACATCAAGGCCGGGGAACTCGTGCTGCGCAAGTTGTCCATCTCCGACCCGACCAAGAAGAGGAAGCTGGCCCCCAACTGGGAAGGCCCATACAGGGTAGCCGAGGCTATACGCCCCGGCACGTACCGACTGGTAGATATGGAGGGTCAGGCGATCAAGCGACCCTGGAACGCCGAGCACCTAATGAAGTTCCTAGAATAGTGGACATAGGTTTCCTGCTTGGCTAGTGTAAATAATGATTTTTTGTAAACTTTCTTATGTAAAAGGCCGTTAGAGCCCCTCTCTATATGTATGAAAGAGATCCCTTTTTGTTAACTCCAAATGCCTCGGCAGGTCCGACCCAACGCCGGACAAAGGGATCGCTTTCTCAAAGCTGCGGCACCCGAGTCATAACTCCGGTGCCGGCCACCGAGGTCTCGATAGGTCAGAACCGGCTCCGAGCCAAGTAGTCGCCTTAACGCCCCATGGCGCCCAAAAGGCCAAACCCGGTACCGATCCCCCACGGATCGACGGGTCCGACCCTCAACTCCACAGACAATCAATTAACAAATTCATCAAAGCAAGGAGTGGAAAGAAACCCCTTATTCATACTCCCTTATTACTTCTGAAAACGAACAAAGACCG
Organism: Hemerocallis citrina; assembly: GCA_017893485.1. NCBI lineage: Eukaryota > Viridiplantae > Streptophyta > Magnoliopsida > Asparagales > Asphodelaceae > Hemerocallis > Hemerocallis citrina. The sequence goes on along the minus strand of CM030364.1, from coordinate 91,286,722 downwards.
TTACAGGACCACTCCACTCATCTAAACAGAAAGAAATTACTGGCTAAGGGACTTCTTAGGGCCCCTCGGGTCCGACGGAGGGTAATCCCACTCCGACCGAATGGCTAGGATCCCTCTCCTCGTCACGGTGGTCCTTGGACTCTGCCAAGGTCGACACGCCGACCATGGAGCTCTAGGCATCAACCGGTCAAACACGCTCCAGCAACAGCAACGCCGAGGGAACCCCCTCCGTTCGTCGGCCTCCCGAGGAGGATCCCGTCCTCGTCCCAGACATACCCAGCATCGTCTTATAACGGTGTATCTCCATCTCCTTCTCCACTATGACATCACGAAGGAGCCTCTCAAACGAGGGCCACTGCACCGACGCACTCGACATGGTGTACCCGAGGCTGGCGCTTCCGAGGTCCCTCTTCAGCCGGGTCGCCTCCGTGCTCAGAGCCTCGGACTTATCCCGATAATAGTTAAAGGCGGCATCCTGATCACGAGCCCCCTCGCGGTAGCGGACCAACGTGGCCTCCAGGACCTTGATTTTACTCCGGAGCCACGCCACGTCGGAGCGATGGGGATCCGCCTCGGGAAGAAGAGCCGTTACCTAAAAGGAAACCAACCACCACTCAAAACACATCGGCAAAAGGGTCCGGAAAGATCTGGGGTCAAAATACTTGGCCAATCAAAAAATCCTTTTTTATATAAAATAAAATTCCATACAAAAATGCGATGGCCAGTCCGCGGTCGACAAATACAAAAAAGAAGAGAAAGAAGACAAAAACAGGGAGGCAAGCAGCCTAGTTCCCCACCTCTGCGTCGGCCAGGTTCGCAGGCGGGTCGGCAGCCGGTCCTTCACGCACGTCCCCTTCGGGAGTCTTCGGCCGCGGCTCGACTTCCAGGTCATCATCGAGGCCGGTCAGGTCGATGGTCAGATAGAAGTGCCTCACGTGGCTGAGGGCCTTCTCATAGACCTCATTCTGTGCCGCAATTACCATATCCTGGCCCGTCGTCGTCAATACCTCCTTCTCCTTCGCAAACTTCTTCTTCAAGACGCCCACCTTCTTAACCCACTCGGCCTCCTTGGCCTCAAGCTCGACCTTCAGTTGCTACTCCCTCTTGTGCGAACCCGCAAGCTCGATCTTCATCTCCTGCTGATACTTATCCGCCCGTCCTCGCTCCAGCTCCACGGCCGCCTCGTAAAGGCTCTTCACCTTAGCCGCCTACAGACAAACCTGCGACAACCAAGAACGGCTTAGGAAAAACTTGCTTCATGAAAAATTACAAGGGAAGGGGGTCGGCAGACTTACCAGCACGCTCGACTGCGATAAGCACGTGAACGCCTCCTCCACAGTCTCGCCGCCCATATTCTCACGGTCCCGGGGAGTCGCCAGCTTCTCCACCACCTCGATGGCGTTGGGCCCGCGAGTTAGGCTGTCCCCCTCCCGTATCGACCAAGCCGGCACCCACGGCCGCTGCACCTCCTCCACCACAACGTCCACTCCCTCGGCTCCGACCAGAGGGGCCTTTCCCTTTCTGCGATCGACCACCTTAGCCTGGATCGGGCTCATCGCAGCGACCACCTCCTTGCCCACCTCCGAGCGCGTCCTCTTCGCTTGGCCCCCCTCCTCGGCCTTCTGCTTCTTCAGGGCGAGCCTCCTAGCCTTAATCGATTCTGGGTCCATACCTGCAAGAAGACCCATTAAGGACAATGAGCTCGAAAGAACGACAAAACAAGAAAAAAGAAACGACTACATACTAGATTCGGCCGGGCTCAGTCCGACACTGACCAGATGACCCTCCGTCACCCTCGGCCAGCTGATGCTGTGCCCCAGATGGAGACGCTCGACATGTCTCCACTCCTCGGCAGACAGATCCTTCTGCCTCGGCGCTTTGAAGTTTGGTTTGAAAAAGTTCCATCGGGTGGGGATGTCCTAAGGTTCCGCGCTCCGGATCACGAAGTATTTCCGCTTCCACTCCTTAATGGAGTCCAGATGGCCATGGACTATCTTCCCCGGCTCCGAGGAGAGATATAAAAGATTCCCTCGGACTCCCCCGACGAGCTGATCCCCAGCATCGCGCGGAACACATCCAACCGAAGCGGCACCTTCCTCTCCTCACAGAGCAACATGAAGCATACCATCTGCTTCCATGAGTTCGGTCCATACTGCATCGGGGCCAGAGATGCCCAATTGAGCACCTTCCGAATAAACGGATGGATCGGTAGCCTCAGCCCGGAACCGAATGTGTCTATAGGGAAGATGCAGTACCACTCCGGTAGTGGGTCGGTGGGATGGAGACCCGGGCTCGATAACATCAGCTCGTAACCGGACCCAATGTGGAAGGCCGACTGAACAACCTCCAGATCATCTGACTCCAAGATCGTCGGCAGCGCATCCATCCTCACCTTCTTCCGACTCGGTGATGAAGACTGCACTCCGTACAGCTCCTTATCGGAGAGGTCATCAGGATACCGCCTAATCGGCTTCGGCCGCACCGGTGACCCTGTCACTATATTTCGAACAGGGGAGTCTCCCTCAGACGGCTGGCCTTCGCCTCCTTCTGCCTTGGCATCTTCTTCTTCTTGGCCCTCTCCGGCGAAGGGGTAGCTAGGGGCTCGAGGACGGTCACCGTGGAAGAGGAGTCTGCACCCCGATTCTGCCTCCAAGCCAAGAATTTTCTCCCAGAACCCTTCCTCCGAGCCTCAGCCACTTCGGCCTCTCCATCGCCCTCACTATCACTACTGTCCTCCTCCGACACCGGATCCAATATCTGCACCTCGTCTGACTATCACTACTGTCCTCCTCCTCGGAGTCGCTGCTCTGCACCACGTACGGCTTCCGGACACGAAGGGGCTTCACATCATACACCCTGGTGTCCTCTGACCATGACGTCGAGTCTGAGAGCCCTGCGCCAGGGTTGTCTTCCCCCCTCAAGGTCGAAGCTGACGAGCCAGACTGAGCCCTAGACATGCTAACGGAATAAAGCTAAAACTAACCTGTGTTGCCTCGGAAAGACGAGCCGGTGCTGCTAATCAAGAGGGCGAGCGCCGAGGTGATTTTGTTTTTCTTTTGAGGAAGGCAGAGAGAGAGAGAGATAGGTGAAAACAGGAGAAGAGTGGGGGGGTATTTATAGAGGAAAGGTTGACTCCTCGATTCTCGCATTACTGTTCCTTGATTCGTGTGAGACTGTTCCTAGAAAATCACGCCACTCTTCGATTTTCACATTACTATCCCGTGACGTCACTCGGTTGGGCGGTTGGCAACCCCTCGGTTCCCGCTCAAACACCGCCGGATACAGGGGTCGGCCCGGAAAGAAGGCCCCGGTACCCCAGCGCCACCACTTGTTCTTGTCAACAGAAGAAAAGTTTTGTTTAAAGTTTTAAGGCGCTCGCCTTGGACGAGCGCCCCGAGCTCCAGAACTCGGTCGGATCCCCTCTCACCCGCGAGCAACTCGGGGCTTATGGCCTCGGAAGCCGAAACCCCGAATTGTTCGAGGGTGGGAGAAAAACCACCATCGCCTGGGACCCTATCGGAAAATGGATCGGCCCACCTCCCATCCCTGTCTCCTTCGGACAGACAGCCATCAGAAACCATCGGCCCGGAAGGAAGACAGAGATTACAGAAGAGCCATCCATCCGAGGCTCCTTATCCCCCGGGCCCGAACTTCAGTCGATACCCCTCCCGTCCCGATCTCTCTTGGGCAAACAACTCCATCAGGGCCGTGTACCCAAGAGAAGATCTGGACGGCAGAGTAACCACCAATCCGGGGCTCCCAGAGCTGAAATTTTTCAAGTATCAGGCGTTTGCCCAAGGCAGACACCTCTGATGGTCGGTGGACCACTCCCGATGTGATCGAAAAGGCAGTGGGGGCGTGGGGTATTTATAGCCTCCCCCAAACTTGCCATTATGGCCCCTGGGAAACCAAGCGACGGAAGCCCAACCGTCACGCCTGGGGAATTGAAGCACCGTGCATTTATTAGGGGACATCATTAATGCCCCTGGGAAGTTGGAACGTCACACACACCCCGGAGCGCCATTAACGGTCCGTGAAACAGTAATCAACTCAGGGCAGCCTTCCCACGAAGGCACAACGGCCCGCCATCATCCTTGCCGACCCGTTAACCCTCATCAGTCCGAGGTCAGGTCGAGCACCAGGGCAGCCTTCCCACGAAGGCACAATGGCCCGCCATCATCCTTGCCGACCCGTAAACTCTTGCCAGCCCGAGGTCAGGCCGAGCACGAAGGCACAATGGCTCACCATCGTCCTTGCCAACCCGTAAATCCTCGTCAGTCCAAGGTCAGGCCGAGCACTCAGGGTAGCCTTCCCACGAAGGCACAACGGCCTGCCATCGTCCTCACCGACCCGTTAACCCTCGTCAGTCCGAGGTCAGGTCGAGCACCAGGGCAGCCTTCCCACGAAGGCACAACGGCTCACCATCGTCCTTGCCGACCAGTAAACCCTCGCCATCCCGAGGTCAGGCCGAGCACAAGGGCAGCCTTCTCACGAAGGCACAACGGCTCGCCATCGTCCTTGCCGACCCGTTAACCCTCGTCAGTCCGAGGTCAGGTCGAGCACCAGGGCAGCCTTCCCACGAAGGCACAATGGATCGCCATCGTCCTCGCCGACCCGTAAACCCTCGTCAGGCCGAGCACTAGGACTCACCGTCCAGCACCGGCCCCAGAGGCCCCCGGAAAACCTCTCCCGTTCTTCTACACAACTAAAAATACTCCTCCACGGCTAACTCTCGCATCCCCGCAGGAGTGGGGGGCTTGTGAGGTGGGATAAAAATGACCCAAGGCCCAGCCAGGGCCCAGGATTGCTTCCACTCAATAGCACGCCAGCTCGGCACCGGACCGTCACGCCCTCGGAGCCGTGCCTATAACTCGCCCCCACGAAATCGGCCGCCTCGTTCTGATGATCCGCCACGACCTTTGGCCTCCGATCCTCGACAGTCCCGTGGTCCCCCCATCAGCCTAGTGAGGGATAAGGATGACCTGGCGCTACCTAGGCCATCCAATCCTCCCAGAGGCACAGGGACCCCACGATCCGCCACGTCAGCTCCAAAACCACCTAGGGCCTTGCCACGTCAGTCCTGAACCACCCATGGTACTGCCACGTCTGCCCTAAACCCCCTGGGCCTCCTGCCACGTCAGGCCCATGGGCTTTCGGGTCCAGACCCGACCCCCAAACGGATCCAAACCCGGTTGGGATTATCTATAAATACCAGGTCCTCTCCCACCTTTACAGGTAATCAATCTTTGCCACTTGAAAACCGTAGTTACTGCTACTCTCTCTCAGAGACTAACTAGATCGTCGGAGGGTCTGCCACCGGGATCAACCCAGGTGTTCCAAGACCGTCTGCAGGTACGCAAGGAGAGGCATCCCAATCCGAGCCGATCCTCCAGTACCGAAGCGAGCCTCCCGCTCACCGTCCAGCACCGCATCCTTCCACCATTACAAATCGAGTCTGAACTCACACCTGGTGCATCCACACTCTCCCCAAAAACAAACCGCATCACCCACCTCAATTCCATCTGGGACAATCTTGGCAATAATAGGAATCTCATACTGGTACCGACTCTCCCACTCTGGATTCTCCGTTATATCCCTCACCTTACACAATAAGAAAAATCAACGTAAATAAATGTATGAAATAATATGAGGGAATAAAATAACAAGGACGGCGAAAGAGAGAGTTGGGGGTGCCTGAAGATGAACGGAGTGGAGGGAGTGGGCCCCACCGAGGGAGAAAGCAGCTTGGAGCTTCTCTTTGAGGCCATTGCAGAGGCAGCAACCGGGTTTCGAGTAGAGAATGAGTTGTTTTTGGTGTGCGTGGCTGTGGTTTGTTTCGGTGGAGAAAGAGGCAGAGATGGGGCAGAGCAATGGGCCGCGAAAAAGTGATTTGGAGGGGAAGGACAACGCCACCATTGCTGTCGGCACTGTCACTGCCATTTTGTCACTCGGACTCGGATCGGATTTGAGGATAAGCCAGGTAATTCAGCACTGCTACATTTTGGGTTTGGATTTTAGGTTCGGATTTTATGCTCTGGATATACGCATATGGTTTATCGTATGACATCACAAGAGAGCCATTGGATCGCCTATACTCCATATGATCATCATCTACCGTGAATACCGTGGATTTTACTTTCCAGATAGACTTGTGAATTTATTTTTTTATTTTTATTTTTATTTTTATTTTTTTTTGAGGTAAAAGGTGGAATAAAGCCACCCTTTTTCATTAATCAAAAATTAATAAAACATCCCCGGTGAACCGGGAGACATACAAAAGTACAGTGCATAATAAAAGAAAACGAAAAAGAAAAAAAGAACGGTGCATGAAATAAAACATAAACCCTCAACAAGACCCTAGGGGTGGGCGTAATCCTCCATGCCTGAAACAACCAAAAGTATAGAAGGCCAAAAACAAACTAGACGAGACTGCAGCTATAGAAACATTGATGAGCATGGGAGGCACCGACCTGTCAGTCCAGGGTCGGCCCAAACTCAACCTCCTTATCGCCGAAATCCTCCACCTGGAAGACTCTCCTCCCTCTCGCTCTCACTCCTGAGGCGGCAGCTGTAGCCCAAAAAGAGATAAAAAGCATGATATGAGTAAGGTTACCAGAAATACTACTACAAGAAGCACGAAAATAAAAGTTGTTTCTGTCTAACCATAATACCCATGTAGTTGCCGCAATGGCAATGTACCATGCATCCTTCATTTCGTTGCGATTCGAGGCGAATTTGGGGCCAATCCACAAATTCTCATATTCGCCGGGGTAGTCACTTGTTCCTAGGGCTCTTAAAACCTTTACCAAGATCGCCTTACTCCTCGAGCAAAGAATAAACAGGTGATTCAAAGTCTCCGTATGCATGTTGCAGAATCCACATTCAGTCGTAAACTGTGGTTGCCTTTTGGCCAGATTCTCTCTTGTAAGGATTGCATTATTAAGCACTAGCCAGAGAAATACTCTGACTTTCAATGGTGTTTTCGCCTTCCATAACACCTGTGCCCAGCTAGGTCTGCATCCCCGGAAGTGAATCCGATGGTACAGGGATCTGACCGTAAAAGCTCCCTTGGTGTCTAGTCTCCATCGCATCTGGTTTGGACCTTGAGTGCACATCGTCCCGGTCCTTGTGATGTGAGTTTGCAAGTGAAGCAGTTGCTGGTGTAATCCTAGGGTCAGCCTTCCTTGGAACGGCGGCCTCCAATTTCCCCTCTTTCAAGTCTCTACCACAGAGATATTGGGCCGACTAGTCTTGGCATATAGCTCTGGGAACGTTTCCCTCAGTGTATGAGCTCCACACCACTTATCCCACCAAAATCTGGTAGACCGTCCATTACCAATAGTCGACGTAACTTCCGAGTTGAAAGGTGCACTTGCTTTGGTGATCCCTTTCCAGAATCGCGAGACCTTAGCCCCTACTCGAAAGACTAGATTTCTCGTCCCTTTTTCCCGAATGTACGGTTGAATGAAATCCTACCACCCTTCTCCGTCGTGGTGATAGATCTTCCACCACCATTTCCCCAGGAGAGTAAGGTTCATGTCTCTAAGGTCTATGATGCCTAGCCCTCCATGCTTCTTCTTTATGCAAGCAATATTCCATTTGATCAAATGGTAACCTCCCCTGTTGGAGTCTGCCCCTTTCCAAAGAAATCTTCTACGGATCCGGTCAATCCTTTGGATAACCCACTTTGGAAGTTCAAAAAAAGACATAGTAAATGGGAAGATTAGACAATACTGAGTTAATGAGTACCACCCTTCCTCCAAGTGACAACGATTTTCCTTTCCAGCCCGACAGTCTGTCCTCCACTCTATCAATAATCGGTAGCCAATCCGATCTAGCGAGTTTCCCTGGTTTGAGTGGGAGCTCTAAGTACTTGATTGGAAACTCGTCCGTCAAATAGTTTAGAATAGTGGCGTGATCCCGAGCTTCTTCATCAGAGAGCGTAATGGGAATCAGTGCACTTTTGTGAAAATTTATCTTGAGACCTGACCAGGCTTCAAAACAGTAGAGGGCCCCTTTAAAGCAGACCGTTTCTGACCTGTTTCCATTCCCAAAAAGTAGGTTGTCATCAGCATATTGGAGAATCGTGCACCCCTGACTAGTGGCACTGTAGGCCACAGGCGAAATCCAACCTGCTCTCCGACAGTTGTCTAGCATACCCCTAAGCACTTCTAATACAATAGTGAATAGAAGTGGGGACAACGGGTCTCCTTGCCAGAGACCTTTCTTGCAAGGAAACGACGGGCTTGGCTGTCCATTCACCAATATAGCCGTTTTACTAGTCTGTAAACATTGCTTGATCCATCTAACCCACCTATCCCCAAATCCTCTCCCTCTGAGTGCTTCTAGCAGACATTCCTAATCGACCGAGTCATATGCCTTCTCAAAATCCAACTTTAGGAGGAAGTTCTTGAAGTTTCTCTTATGACAGTGGTGGATCACTTCTTCAGCAGTGGCCACACAGTCAAGGATACATCTGCCCTTAATGAAGCCCGTCTGGATTTTGCTGATTAAACTGTTCATAATATTCCCTAGTCGGATGGCCAGGACCTTTGTGATGATCTTAACCGAGCAGTTTATGAGGCTAATCGGTCGGAAATCCCCCACACGCTTAGCCTCTTCTCGTTTGGGTATGAGAACAATCTCCGCAAAATTGAACATGCCCAATCTAAGATTATTGTGGAAAAATTCCTCCATTAGAGCCATAATGTCCCCTTTAATTTCTTCCCAGAATACTTGGAAGAATATCATTGGGAAGCCATCTGGCCCCGGTGACTTGTCTGCTCCCATTTGGTCGATGGCCTTTTTCACTTCCATTTCCGAGAAAGGTGCTTCCAACGTCGACAGATTTTATGCCAATTCTTGCTTGTAAGCCTGCCAGTATTCATCCCTTAGCGGGATCCTGAATTCATTCTTCCTCCCAAAAAGACCCTTGTAAAAATTTTGAAACGTCGTTGAAATCACCTTTTCATCTTGCGATGTTCCCGAATCCGTATGTAAAGAAAGGATGAGATTGGATCTACGTCTTGCACTTGCCAATCGGTGGAAGTAGGCCGTATTCGCGTCTCCCTCTTTGAGCCAAGAAATTCTAGACCTTTGATGCCATTTGATCTCTTCCAATTTATAAAGATTGGCAATGTTTTCCCGAAGCTCTAAAAGTCTATTTCGTTCTTCTTGAGACAGGACTCTCGACTCTTCCATCCTTTCTAACTCATCAATTCCTTCCAGAAACGAATCTTTTGCCCTCCAGATGGTCGAAAATCTAGACCGATTCTATCTGCGTAGCCGCTTTCTCAATCTGCGGATCTTTTCGCACCATCGGAAAGCAGCGTCAGTACCCGCGGTTGGGAGCGCCCAATTCTCCATCAACAAGTGGTGGAATCCCTGAATTTCCAGCCAGTCCTTTTCAAATCTGAATGTCCTTGTCCTGTGAGCTCCTTGAACCCCTGCATCGAGAAGGATCGGGGTGTGATCTGACGTGGGTCTAGGAATCGATCTAGCAGTTACCAATGGAAATTTAGCTTCCCAATCCATCGAAACTAGAACCCTATCCAATTTGGCCATCACCGGAGCCGCTTGCATGTTAGACCATGTGAATAGCCGGTCATTAATCGGGATATCTATCAGTTCGAGTTCCGTAATCACCCTATTAAACTCCTCTCTGTGTCTGTCGTTGGAGCCTCTTTCCTTGTGCTTGAAAGCGAAACGGGTGATGTTGAAGTCCCCTCCAACAATCCAAGCTCCCGACCAACGATGTCGGAAATCGACAAGCTCTTCCCAAAAAGCGTTTCGATCTGTAGCCACGTTCGGTCCGTAGACGACAGCGACTGACTGCTCCCAATTATCAGACCTACGCTTCAGTCGGGTGGTCAGGGAGAACCTTCCACTGTATAGCTCGGTGCAAGTGAGAGTATCCGAGTTGAAACCAATTACTATCCCTCCAGAGGCTCCAGCTGACGGGCGTAATACCCATTCCTTAATTCTGTCGCCCCCGATTCTTTTCAACTTGAACCCGTGCTGGAGTTTGGTTTCTTTCAACCCTACCACTTCCGCCTTGGAGTTGCTAATGACGTCCCTAACCATGTCCCTCTTCCCCCTGTCCCCCAGCCCCCTAACATTCCAGAACAGTGTATTCATTGGGAGGCTGTGTCAGGGACAACCGTTGTAGGGGGGGTGGGGCCGACTTCATCCTCAGGGATATCAGTCGCCCTGGAGCAAGCTCCAAGGGTGTTCTCCAAACTAGTCTTAACCCTTTCAATTTCCCAACCCCTTATTTTATTGAGCAGTAATGCATTACGCTCAGTGTCACATACCTCTAACCCACAAGTTTTAGCAAGGAAAAAAACTTCAGAATCTGACATGAAGTTTAATGTAGCTAAAAACTTTTTTGTACCTCCATTGTCGAATTTTGCAGCCTTGGCTGCAGCCGCTACCTCCAGGTAGTCATCCAGGGACTCCACATGAGCCCTCTTAGGCGAGCGCTGAACTCAAAACCCAACCGTTCTGCGCAATGTTCCAGTGCTGACTCCAGGTGCTGAACCTGGAATTATGGACAAGACCATTTCTGGAGATATTTCCCTCTGTGTGTCAGCAATGAACTCCAGATCCTCTGAGTCCTCATCTGTGAAAGAAAATTCCTCATCTAGATTTAAGCGGCCTTCAAGGTCACTTGTGATTTTTTTCCTAAGCCACTTTTTGAAATAATTTCCACTTCTAAGTTACTTTGCAAATTATTTCCATCGGCAAGCCACATACCCCACGTTAGCTATAATCGCAGTTGAGAATTTCGTCATCTTCTTTGATTTTTTTTTTTTTTTGTTAGCCACAGTTTCTAAGTGTGGCTATAATGAAAAATCGACAATAAATAAAACACAGAGAGCCAAGTGTTGGAACCTTACAAAAAAAATAAATTAAGTTTTTTATGTTAAAGTGAGACCACAGTTCCCAATTGCGGCCTCTATTTAAAATACTGCGGTGCAACCCTCATTTCTTGTTGTACGAGTTTTCATTGTTCTTTTTCTTCGTAATCTTGTATTTCATTTTTTTGAACCTGATTGCATTCACTTGGATATTTGATAATTTTGTTAGATTACAAATCTTATTTTATTATACAATCTTATTTGTTTTCTCTTGATTTTATATTTTAACACAAGCTTATTTCATTCTATAATTTTATCCCTTTTTTCTTTTGATTTTTTTTTTTGAAAGCACAATCCAAACCCAATCTAACTCGAAGCCCAACCTAATATTCATTTAAAACCCAAACCCAAGCCCGAATCCACTACCTATATAATTACCCTAATTACTCCCTAACCCTAATCATTATTAACCTAACCTAATTACCTTCTCCAACATAATTACCCTAATTACTTCCTAACCCTAATCATTATTAACCTAACCTAATCACCTTCTCCCACCAGTCGCCTGCTTTCTTTCTCCACCTCTTCATCCCGAGACCCATCCCGAGCTCTCCTTGCTGCCTCCCTTCTTCATCTCCCCGTGCTGCCTATACCCGAACCCACCATCCCGACCAGTCATCACATTGCAACCATCTTCTTTTCTTCCTCCATCTACAGCCGGAACACATACTCCTTCATCTCGATACCCGAAGGCTTGAACACGGGCACACAAACCCATCTCGAACTCCCTCTCTCTCACCCAACCCTCGATCACCGCAAGCTTCTTCTTCCACCACATTCATCTCAAGCTCCTTCTACCCGCAACCCACTGCCATTGCCGCTTCTCCATTGCCTTCACATCCTCATCATCACCTCCCACCACCACTGTCTACACCATCCTCATCCCCCAGCCTCACCTCCCCACCAACCTTGCTGCCTTAATCGTCCGAACAGCACCACAAGCCGAAGCTCCACCTCAACAGCCTGCATCCCAAGCGCCCCGTCGCTCGCTGCCATCTCCATCGCAACAGTAGCCAGCCCATTCACCCCCATCTTTGCCCGCAGCCTGCACCACCACAGACCCGAACCCATTGCATCCGCACATGCCCCGACTCCCCTCCAAGTTACGCTGACCATCAACACTGTCGGACTCCCATTGAAGTTCTCACTACTTGCTGCCTCCGCCTTCAGCTGTAGGCCAAACAGCAACATCCAATCCTCACTGTGCATCGCTGCCATCGTCCATTGCCTCCACCTTGGGTGCTCGCTCTTGTTGCTATCTCTATCGCTCGTTGCCGAACTGCTGTTATTGTTGTTTGTCATTCTTGCTGTCACCAACGTTGCACCCGACAGCAAGCACCTCATTCCTTGCGGTCTTTGTGCTGTTGGGTTGCTGCTCTCATTCTTGCTACAGTTTGCAGTTGCATCTGTTAGGATCTTGAGAAAAACAACAGAGATAAATTTGAGAAGAAAACAACACAAATATTATTTCTCAATCTCAAAAGATTTACAAAAAAACTCTCAATATTTTATAAGCTCTCTGTGGCTATCAATCTCTATTTTTCTCTTCAGTTGAGTGTGTCTCCAAATGAAGAAAATAGTGAGTATTTATAGGAGGGGAAGAGACACCATGAAGAGACACCATGCTTTTGAAAAGACACCATGCTTCGGAAGAGACACCATGAAGAGACACCATGCTTTTGAAAAGACACCATGCTTCGGAAGAGACACCATGAAGAGACACCATGAAAAGACACCATGCTTCGGAAGAGACACCATGAAGAGACACCATGAAAAGACACCATGCTTCGGAAGAGACACCACTTTTGTGGCGGGACCTACAATTCTCCCCCTCACGCCACATCTGCACCAATCGTCATCTCTCATCCATTCCAGTTATGTCTCTGCATAACTCTAGTTTCTCCCGAGACACAATCTTTGTCAACATGTCTGCTGGATTCTCCTTCGTGTGGATCTTCATCAGTTTCAATAATTGTTGATCCATCACCTCGCGTATCCAGTGATAGCGAATATCAATATGTTTTGTTCGGGAATGGTACATTGAATTCTTGCTCAAATCCAGAGCACTCTGACTGTCACAATGTACCTTGTAGTCATTCTGCTTGATCCCGAGTTCTTGTAGAAATCGCTTTAACCACAACATCTCCTTGCCAGCTTCAGCGGCAGCAATGTACTCTGCTTCTGTCGTAGATAGTGCAACGCACTTCTGCAACCTTGACTGCCATGACACAGCCCCCCCTGCAAAAGTGTAGATAAAACCAGAAGTCGATTTTCTACCATCAAGATCTCCGGCCATATCTGCATCTGTATAGCCTTCCAAAACCGGATCAGCTCCCCCGTAACACAAACATATCTTTGAGGTACCCTTAAGATACCTGAGAATCCACTTAACAGCCTCCCAATGCTCATTTCCTGGATTGGAGAGAAATCTGCTTGCCACACCCACTGCATGTGCAATATCCGGCCTCGTACACAACATTGCATACATCAGACTTCCAACCGCTGAAGAATAAGGCACAACTTCCATTTCCTCGATCTCTTTCCTGGATGAGGGACACGAACTCTTGCTCAACTTGAAATGATTAGCCAGGGGGATGCTAACTGGCTTGGCACCCTCCATGTTGAATCGCTTGATCACCCGTTCAACATATTTCTCTTGAGATAACCACAATCTTCGGGTCTTTCTGTCTCGAGAGATGTTCATACCTAAAATCTGCTGAGCTGGCCCAAGGTCCTTCATATCAAAGACCTTAGAGAGTTCTATCTTCAGCTGTCTGATCTTCACTGCATCTTGTCCGACGATCAACATGTTATCGACATATAGTAACAGTGCAATGAAATTTCCATCAGGGGACCTTTGAATGTAGACGCATTGATCTGCAGCAGTCCTCTTATAGCCTTGACTCACCATGAATGAATCAAACTTCTTGTACCATTGCCTTGGTGCTTGCTTGAGGCCATACAAACTCTTCTTCAGCTTACATACGAGATTCTCTTTCCCTGGAACCTCGTATCCCTCTGGCTGCTCCATGTAAATTTCTTCATGCAGATCACCGTGAAGAAATGCAGTCTTCACATCCATTTGTTCAAGCTCCAAGTCTAGGCTAGCTGCTAATCCGAGCATGACTCGGATTGAAGTCATCTTTACAACTGGAGAAAAAATCTCACCAAAATCGATGCCTTTCTTCTGAAGGAATCCTTTGACCACTAGCCGAGCTTTGTGCTTCACCACCTTTCTGCTGCCATCTTTCTTGAGCTTGAATACCCACTTGTTCTTTAGTGCCTTCTTCCCTCCTGGAAGCTTAACCAAATCGTAGGTTTGGTTCTTCTCTAAAGAGTCCATCTCATCCTGCATAGCGTGCAGCCAGTTGTCTTTGTCTGGATGAGACAATGCTTCCTGGAAATTCTCTGGCTCCCCTTCATCAGTAAGAAGAATGTACTCTGATTCTGAATATTTAGTAGACGGAACATGGCCTCTTTCAGATCTACGTAGCTGAGGCTCACTCGTCTCAGGCGGTGTATCATTATCTTGTACTGGTTCTGCAGCTGTGAAAGGTTGCGGCTCCCCAGGCTCATCAATCCCTTCTTCCTCCTCCTCTGGTTCTGCTTCTAGTTCTTGATCATCATCCGCGGCAGCTTGTACTGGTACTGTATCTGGAACAAAGTCCTGAGTACTGACAGGTCTTTCAGCAATTGTAGGCTTTTCAGTGTCCCCATATGTCTGATTTTCATGGAACACCACGTCTCTACTTCTGATGGGCTTCTTCGTCTTTGGATCCCATAGCCTGTATCCAAACTCCTCGTCTCCATAGCCTATGAAAATGCATGGAGTGGTTCTTGCATCGAGCTTCTGCCTGAGCTCCTTTGAGACATGTGCATAAGCCAGACATCCAAATGTCCTCAGGTGAGAGTAGGAGGGGTTTTTGCCGGTCCATTTCTTCTCCGGGATGTTGAAATTCAGCGGGACTGATGGAGATCGATTGATCAAGTAGCAGGCGGTGCGAACAGCTTCTCCCCAAAATGGCTTTGGCAGCTTTGCTGTGCTGAGCATACTTCTGACTCTTTCCATGATTGTTCGGTTCATTCTTTCTGCTACCCCATTGTGTTGCGGGGTACGTGGAACCGTCTTCTCGTGCCGAATGCCCTGACTCTTGCAATAGGCATCAAAACTCCTGGATGTATACTCGCCTCCGTTATCTGAGCGGAGGCACTTCAGCTTCTTCCCCGTTTCACGCTCTACCATGGCATGAAATGTTTTGAAGCTTTCCAAGACCTGATCTTTTGTCTTCAGAAAATACACCCACACCTTCCGAGAAGCATCATCAATAAATGTCAGAAAGTATTTGTTGCCGCCTAGCGACTCCACCTCCATAGGACCGCAAGCATCAGAATGTACCAGACTGAGCAACTCTGATCTCCTTGTCGAAGAGGAACTAAAAGAGACTCTTCGCTGCTTGCCAAATAAACAGCTGCTGCAAGGTTGAAGCTCTGCATTCTTGGTAATGGAAATAAGATTTTCCTTCATCAAGGTTGATAAACCTTTCTCACTCATGTGACCGAGTCTCTGGTGCCACAGTTTCTGCGAAGCTTCATGTTCAACAATATTGAGACTCCCCACATTGATCTTCACATGAGTCTTGTACAAAGTGCTGCAGAGATGTCCACGAGCGATCACCATTACACCTTTCAGCATCCTCCACGAGCCATTGCAAAAACGGTTATCATAGCCCTTTTCATCTAGGGCTCTCACCGAAAGAAGATTTTGTCGAAGTTCAGGTACATGGCGAACATCCTGCAGTGTGATTGTGCACCCGGCATCAGTCTGCATCCGAACGTCACCAATTCCGACAATCTTAGCAAAGCTAGAATTGCCCATTCTCACCGAGCCAAAGTCTCCAGCTTTGTACGTCGTGAAGATGTCCTTTCGAGGAGTGGCATGGCAAGATGCTGCAGTATCTACCACCCATTCTACGCCCTGATTCGACACATGGAGGCATGTCTCATCCTCATGAGAGAAAAGAGCCACATCTTCTAGTACTGTGACTTGTGCATCTCCTTCCTTCTTTGGTTGTGACCTTCCCTGACCGCCTTGCTTTTGTAACTTCCAACAATTTCTTTTCATGTGGCCTGGTTTGCCACAGTGATGGCAGTTGTATGCAGGCCTCCTCCCATCACTTGATTTGCCTCTCGATCTGCCTCTGCTTTGGCTCCTGCCTCGATCTTCCTCTCGCTGTCTCCCACGGACTTCTGTGACGCAGGCTTGTGCTTCTGTGCCAACGTCCTTTCTCCGAGCTTCCTCATTGAATAGGGCATCCTTAACCATAGACATGGTAAGATTGCCAGTCGAAGCCGAGTTGCTGAGGGAGACCACCAATGTCTCCCAACGGTCTGGAAGAGAGCTGAGAAGTAGAAGTGCCTGTAACTCATCTTCAAGTGGTAACTCCACTGAAGATAGCTGATTCACCAGGCTCTGAAACTCGCTAGTGTGTTCTGCTACAGAAGTTCCTCCCTGTAGCTTCAGGTTCACCAACCGTCTCATCAGCAGGGCCTTATTTCGAGCTGTCTTGGCCTGGTACATATCCGCCAGCTTCTTCCAAAGGGCAAAAGCATCCGTCTCCTGGGCAACATGATGGAAGACACTGTGATCGATCCACTGTCGAATCTGACCGATCGTTTTCCTGTTCATCTTCTTCCAGTCCGCCTCATTGGTAGCTTCAGGTCTCTCTCCCTTCTCCTCAATAGGATCAAAGAGATCTTTAAAACTTAGGAGATCTTCCATCCGAGGTCTCCAAAGTGTATAGTTGGTGGCAGTAAGCTTGATCATGGCTCCAAATGATGATGATGATATTGATTCCTCCATCGACATCTTGATCTGCAAAGGCTTTTGGCACTCAACAACTCAACCTCGCTCTGATACCACTTGTTAGGATCTTGAGAAAAACAACAGAGATAAATTTGAGAAGAAAACAACACAAATATTATTTCTCAATCTCAAAAGATTTACAAAAAAACTCTCAATATTTTATAAGCTCTCTGTGGCTATCAATCTCTATTTTTCTCTTCAGTTGAGTGTGTCTCCAAATGAAGAAAATAGTGAGTATTTATAGGAGGGGAAGAGACACCATGAAGAGACACCATGCTTTTGAAAAGACACCATGCTTCGGAAGAGACACCATGAAGAGACACCATGCTTTTGAAAAGACACCATGCTTCGGAAGAGACACCATGAAGAGACACCATGAAAAGACACCATGCTTCGGAAGAGACACCATGAAGAGACACCATGAAAAGACACCATGCTTCGGAAGAGACACCACTTTTGTGGCGGGACCTACAGCATCCACTGCGGTCTCGGCTCTTTCTTCCTGTCGTAATCGTCACGTAATAAGGCAATCATATCTTGAACTTCTTTTACTGTTCATGTTCAAGAAATGTTATTGATCTCCGCAAGTAGTTCGTTACATTGATTATCATATCTTATCGAATTATCATATTTCAATGAAAACTATTACTGATTCATCAGTGAATCAAAATAATAGTTTTCTTTATCGTGACATATCATAGATTCAAATATTGAACCGTTAACACACCTCAAATCGGGCTATCGAATACTTGAAAGTTCTGCCCTGACGTTTTCCCAAAATAGTACTTATAAATTGACATAGTTCTCGATATTGAAATTCAGAATTTTATACATGAAAGTTGTAGCCATCTATGTCTGAAATTCAGATCTTCTGACTGTTTTGAGAACCAATTAGTAGATTACAAGATATGGGCATTTTAGTGCCGTAACATCGGAGTATTCATGTTATCTATTTTAAATGCATCGTCTCATAAACTAGTTGATAATACAATCTACTCTAGAAATTATGACCCGATAAAATCCTGTTTATTAAAGGACATAGTCAAGAACAAGATTATTATTTCTGTGGAATTTAATAAGGATTTTATAGTAGCAATATAAGCCCGAGAACTTAAACCTAACTTGCTTCCTGAATAGTAGACCCATAAAGAAATGAATGTTAAACATAGATACTTTAATTGGAATATGTCGTGTGAATATGCGATTGAACTAACAGATATTCTAGTTTTTGGAACACCTGACGGAACATGATTCGCTTTCCCATAGCAGTGGGAAAGTCAGTTTTTGTACATCAACGTATTGTTGTCCAAAATAGTTAAAATATAAACATGTTATTTTTTGTATTGAATTGATACAGTAAATAGATCGTATGACTTTATATCATCTACTGCATGGTTTATAATACAACTTTTTCCACTTATTATACTGACTGCATGTACATGACTGATCACAGTAAAAGAATAATAAGTCGGGGTAATAAAAGATACGACTTAGTAGTGAACAATATAAGGGACTGTACTTAGAGGGGAGCTCTTGGTTTCCCTACCATTACTAGATAACTGAACAACTGAATATTGTTTCATGTTTACAAGTTTTCCCAAGTACATAATCCTATTGTCATGCCCCGCTTCACAAAAAGAATACGGAATACGAATACGCGATAAAAGTCCAGCGAATGATTTTCATCATCCATAAGTTGTTCAAGAATCTTTACAACATCTCACGAAAAAATCAGAGTCGGAAGCAAAAGAATCAACCAATCATGCACATATGAACCAAGGTACCAACAAGAATACTTGAAATAAAATATATTAATCTCAACTAGTCATGATCTGAATAAGTCAAAATCCTGGGTCATACTTCCCAAATACAAAGAATCTAAACAACAGATACATTGTTCAAAATGAGCAACAGAAAATAAATGAAGATAGCAAAAGCTCCAACCAACTAGAACTTTAGATCACATACTCCATCGGGCAGCTGATCACCAAAATCTGCAATTTGACAAATTGCAGAAAGAAGAAAAAAGAAAACAAGTACCCGTCAATTGCAAGTTACGGGCCATCTATAATGTAGCATACAAGTACATGGGAAAAAACTAACTAATAACAAATATAAAACAACAGAACAACATAGCATGGTATGAATGTGTCAATAGAAATGTGATAACTAACATGAATCAGAAAAACAAATCAGATAGCATGGTATACTAACAGATACAGATAACATGTGTCAAGTGTCAAGTGTCAGATGGCATACAGACAGATATATACAGATAGCGTCCAATAATGATGTCAAGTGATAATGTCAGACAGATAATCAGATAACAGAAAGCCAGATAGCATATACAGATAACAGATTCAGATTCTGATTCAGATACAGATACAGATGTCAGATTCAGATTCAGATTCAGATATCAGATTCAGATTTTTATAAGTCTTGTATTAATTACTAACTAGGTAGCACTTCATGTGCCATCCTTTTATCACATGGTTGCTACATTCAAAATAGTTACGTTTGTAGATTTCATAGGGGATCATATAGGGTCGTGTACTCAGGGTTCAGACAGATATCAGATAATCAGATCAGACAAATAGAACCTAGTGGTTCTCTTCTTCTCTACACCTTCTATAGGAAGTAATGTAGACATGGTCAGATAACAGATCCGGACAGACAGATAGAACCTAGTGGTTCTCTTCTTCCCTAGACATTCCTATAGGAAGTAATGTAGACAGGGTCAGATAACAGATAACAGATAATCATTTAGGAAACACGGACCCCCTTCTAAGTACACATTTCTATGCATTCCCACTATTAGATCTTTCCCATAAATTCCGGCTTGATTACTTTTATTATGGTTATCAACAGACATGATAGTATATGAAATAGTGTCGAAATAACATGGTATAATCAGCATTAGGTTCTGGGAAACAAATAAATAATCATAGAAGATATACGGTCACATAAACGAGCAAAATAGCATATGTTCATATTAATGACAGCATGATAGTACAGTACTAAAATAATGATTCCTATTACTAAAGAAATCCAAATCTGAATCCGTCAAAGAATCTGGAAAATAGACTTTAACACGAATTCAACGATTATAAATAAGTTATATAGTATTTCACAAAAATATAACTTAAAACTGATTTGAATTCAGAAAATAGGTCCAGCCAAAAATCAGGAAATCGAATTCAAGAGCAAGAAAACCGCATGAAAACACGTTAAATAAATCCACGAAAAATCTGGGGTATTCCCCTATATGTCTAGCACCAAAATATAAAGTTTCATAATTTTTCAGAACGCTTAGTTTAGTCAACCAAAATCAGAAAACATCAAGAAATGGTAGTTTGGCAAATCTGGAGTTCCCAACACTGCTGTACGAAAACAGTAATATCTCGCAAACCGTGAAACGAAATCCAGATCCGCCAAAGGGAGATGAAAATAGATAAAATAATATAACTTTAATTTTTCATAAATATTTTCCATACAGTAGAAGGAAATTGGGTGAACATACGATTCTTTACAGAGCAGCGAGTAAAATACAGCAAGTATATATTTCACAAACAAGCATGAAACGACGTATAAAACTTATCAATAAAATCCACCAAAATTCTGGGTAATCCCTAAATAGATATAGAATTACTGACCAAAGTTTCAGATCAAAATAATATGTGTAGCACAAGTATCAAAATAATTTTAGTCATCAAAATCATAAAGAACGAAATCTGAAATTGATCTACACCTCTGTAGTAAAACAGTCATATCTCACACATACAAAAACATAATCGAGCAAGGTCAGAGGGGTTGGAAAGTAGACGAATTTCTCTACAATTCATGTTTTATACTGAAATTAAGATTCTGACCTTAATATGGTCTAAATTACTTATCAAGACAGATTATCGGTAAAATACAGAATTTCCTCAAAAACCAAAATCATCATAGTTCAAATGAAACTTGATTCAAACACAACCAAACATGAAATCGAGTCCGCCAAGTGTCCAAACAACATGAAATAGGATAATTAAAATATCTAAAACAAGTCTAACACATGGATCTCAACAAACGCCCAAATTCTCACAAATATTTCATACATGATCAAAATCAAGAACGGTCAAATCTTAAGTTGTTTAATGTCAAATTTGTGTCGTGAGTCCACTATTGTCAAATAGCACAACAGAGACAAAACCCATCAAACAAAATACACACACGAGTTGTCTCTAGAACCCAACTACACTATAAGTGGTATTTTTGACTTGTATCATACAAATGAATTTGAGTACAAGTTACTTGCCTAAGAGACGACGACAGGAACAAAGCAAAAGCAAGAATAACGGGAACGAATTCCCATCACGAACACAAACACAACGAATGGATCACGAACCAATCACGATCACACGAACAACGAACAAGATGAAGTCGATCGAGATCACAAACACAATTGGACGACTGAGATCGAAGATCAAGATCAAGATGATCGGATCAGATCGGACGGTCAGATCTCTTGATGATGAAGATAATGATGAAGATCAAGATCGATCGATTGAACGGCTGCGATCAAAGGAAGTTGATGGTCATCATGATCATGACGATCACGAAGAGATCGGACGGCTAGGATCTAATTTGATGATCAAGAGGAGATCGACAGCCCACATCCAATCAGGCATGATGATCAAGATCCAACGGACGGCCAAGATCACCCCGATGGTGATGATCAAGATCAAATCAACGGACGGCTAGGAATCAATCAATCAAGATTAAGGGGATCAAGTCGATCGGACGGCTCACATCAAAGATCAAGATCGAACGGCTAAGGATGAACTTGATCAAAACCCATATAAACAGCAAACACACAAGAAGTGGAGTTGTGTGCACTGCGATGGGGGAAACAGGCGGCGGCATAGCAGGTGCAGAGGGGCTGCGGCGAGACACGGCGGCAGCAGGATGACGGCCGCAGGTGGCTGCAGCGGAGGAGGACGGGCCGGGGGGTGCTGCGGTCGGTGCAGGAGGTGCGAGGCGGCACGACTGGGGAAGCTCGTGGCAGGGGCTAGCGCATGAGGCAGCAGCGGGTGGCCAGGGGCACGACGAGGTTGCGTCGCGAGGTGAGGTCGTTGAGGTCGCGACGGCGGAGCACGGGGGTGCTAGGCTGACTGAAGGGCGTTGCGTCGCGGCTGCGGCGCACCGAAAAGACAGGGAACGCGACGGGGAAGAGACTGAGAGCGGAGGGAAGTAGGAAGGAGAAGTACAGGGGGGCTGTCACGGTGAGGGTGCGGCAGTGCTATGCTGGCATTGCACAGGAGGGTGCGGTGCGACCAGCGCAGGGGAGTGCACCGGAGGGGAGAGTAGGAGGTTCTCGGGGTGGATTGAAGAGGCGGCTAGGGTTTAGTTTGAGAAGGTGAACAGGCTAGGGTAAATATGTAGGGGAGGTGACAGGGTTGTAAACGGGTATAGGATATAGGCTTATCGGGTTTAGGTAAATTTAATAAATGGGTATGGGTAATGGGCTTAATTGTTGGGTTTTGGGGTTTATTTAATTATTATAGGATATAATGGGTTTAGGAAAATACAATAACCAATAAAATATACAATTAGGATTTTATACTAATAATAATAATAATAATAATAACAATAATAATAATAATATTAGGATTAAAACAACAGTAATAATAAGAGTAATAATAACAATAAAAATACGAATTGTGTTTTAATATAAAAATCATAGAAAATATTTACAAATAAAGTTATTGATCGAAAACAGATTTTAATAGGAGATCCAATAATACAATATGGCAAAAGAATTTGAAAACCGAATATAATTTGCGAGATTTTTTAAATACCGAAAATACATTTTTGGGAAAACAGGGGTCAAACTGGGGAAGGGTAACAAAACAGAGGGTAAATGGAAAAGGAACAAAGCAGTGGCAACAACAGAAAAAGGAGGAAATGAATAACAATGGTATCAAATGGAGTGCATGAAAGAGAACAAACAATATCAAAAGGAAAGAACAACACAAGATAACAAAACAAGATAGGAAGTAGGCAGAACTGGAATCAAAGAGAGAATGGACAAGGGAGAATTGAATCAAACAATGAATTGGTGCATGATGGCAAAATGAAAGCAAGAAAGAAGTAACCGATATCAAAAATAAAGGAGAAACAACACAAGACTTGCAAAACAACGAAGCAAGAGATGAAGAAATAGATAGAGCTATAATCGAAGAAATGATGGATAAGGAAGAGATGAACGAAGCAATGAGTCAACGAGTGAGAACCAATGCAGGAAATAGGGGAAAGTAAACAATGCCAGGAAGGAGAAGCAACAATAGGATCCTGGGACCTGTGGGTTATGGGCCCACCACGCTTCCTCTGCGACACTCTGATGGTGACGTTCCAAGCTGCAGACATGTTGTTGTAGACCACGTGACACCAAGCGATGATCTGAACAGGAAGAAAAGAATAAGACACCAGAATAAAATTGGGCTTTAGATGAGGGCTTTAATTTAAATAATTAGGTCAAAACTAATGGGCGTTAACAAAAATAATATTAATAATACAAAAAATCAACACACATTAATAATAAAATAATAATAACAAAAATAATAAAAATAATAATAACAAAAAAATCATCATAATCATACTGGTAATAATAATAATAATAATAATAATAATAATAATAATAATAATAATAATAATAATAATAATAATAATAATAATAATAATAATAATAATAATAATACTAACAATACTGGTAAGGATAATAATGCAAGACAGAGTATAATTTGGGGTTCATCATTTTTTTGAAAATAATTCAATATTAACAACAAAATAAAATAGTAAAAAAAAAATACAATAATAATAATAGTAATAGTAATAACAATAATAATAATAATAATACTAATAATAATAATAATAAGGAAAACAATAATAATAATAATAGAATTTCTTTGATGTGGATTTGCCTCATCTATATCCATCTGTAGACTAGCCTTCTCGACATCAAGTTGCAGGTTTGCCTCCACGACATCAGGTTGTAGGTTACCATCTGGATATTCGGTTGCACATTTTGCCTCCCTGATATTCAGTTATAATTTGCCTCCATTAATGTCCAGTTGCATGTTTGTCATCTCGACATCTAGTTGCAACAAAATAATGAACGAGATGATGCAATCTTTCACGCGTACTTAGATATTGATTGCTCAATTTAAGTTCGAAGTTACGTTTTGAAATTTGTGATATTAAAATACACAATTATTCGAAATAACAAAATTTTCATTTTAGAAAACAATTTATAAAAGATCCAAAATATAACAAATAATAATTGAAATACACAAAATATTCGGATATATATATATATATATATATAAAGAAAATATAGGCAGGAGAAGAATGAATTTCATACTCAATAAAGAGTCAACAAAAGAGGACGACTACAAGGGACAAAAGGAAATAAGAAATCAAAGAATTGAATATGAAGAAAAAGGAACGAGGGGGCACAAGTAGAATTCGAAGAGAATATGGCAGGGAAGGAATAACTAGCATGATACTCAAAATGAGTCAACAAATGAAGATGAATGCAAGGCACGAAAAGAAATGAATGGCACACGAGATGAAATAAAAAGAAATCAACGAGGCCAGCAGAAAATAAGAGATTGTTTGCACCAGAATCAAAGAGAACATGAGCATGGAAAAACAAACAATGAAAACACCTAAGATAGAATCAAAAGCAAGAGAAAAAGAAATGATGATCAAGGATGAGGAAAATACAATGCAGAAAGATAATATGAAGAATAATGCAAGATGAATGAAAGAATTAAAGGAATATGGGTACGAAAAGAACGAAACAATACCCAATAAAGAATCAATAAATGAGAATGACTAAAAAAGACGGAAGAAACAAGGAATCAAGGAAATCGAATAAGAAGGAATCAAATGAATGGAATAAGACTTGTATCCAGATCAATATTGATTATTAATTCATTCATGTATGCATGGTTGGTGGAATGTTGAGCCGATCCCAGATCGAGCCAAGCTTGTCTAATATATTAGGCAACTAATACATTAACCAAACCTGGGCTCTGATACCACTAAAAATCCTGTCATGCCCCGCTTCCCAAAAAAAATACGGAATACGGATATGCGACAAAAGCCCAGCGAATGATTTTCATCATCGATAAGCTGTTCAAGAATCTTTACAACATCTCACGAAATAATCAGAGTGGGAAGCAAAAGAATCAACCAATCATGCACATATGAACCAAGATACCAACAAGAATACTTGAAATAAAATATATTAATCTCAACTAGTCATTATCTGAATAAGTCAAAATCCTGGGTCATACTTCCCAAATACAAAGAATCTAAGTAACAGATACATTGTTCAAAATGAGCAACAGGAAATAAATGAAGATAGCAAAAGCTCCAGCCAACTAGAACTTTAGATCACTTACTCCATTGGGCAGCTGATCACCAAAATCTGCAATTTGACAAATTGCAGGAAGAAGAAAAAAGAAAACAAGTACCCGTCAATTGCAAGTTACGAGCCATCTATAATGTAGCATACAAGTACATGGGGAAAACTAACTAATAACAAATATAAAACAACAGAACAACATAGCATGGTATGAATGTGTCAACAGAAATGTGATAACTAACATGAATCGGGAAAACAAATCGGATAGCATGGTATACTAACAGATACAGATAACATGTGTCAAGTGTCAAGTGTCAGATGACATACAGGCAGATATATACAGATAGTGTCCAATAATGATGTCAAGTGATAATGTCAGACAGATAATCAGATAATAGATAGCCAGATAGCATATACAGATAACAGATTTAGATACAGATATAGATGTCAGATTCAGATTCAGATATCAGATTCAGATTTTTATCAGTCTTGTATTAATTACTAACTAGGTAGCAATTCACGTGTCATCCTTTTATCACATGGTTGCTACATTCAAAACAGTTACGTTTGTAGATTTCGTAGGGGATCATATAGGGCCGTGTACTCAGAGTTTAGACAGATATCAGATAATCAGATCAGACAGATAGAACCTAGTGGTTCTCTTCTTCTCTACACCTTCTATAGAAAGTAATGTAGACAGGGTCAGATAACAGATCCAGACAGACAGATGGAACCTAGTGGTTCTCTTATTTCCTACACCTTCCTATAGGAAGTAATGTAGACAGGGTCAAATAACAGATAACAGATAATCATATGGAAAACACGGTCCCCCTTCTAAGTACACATTTCTATGCTTTCCCACTACTAGATCATTCTCATAAACCCCGGCTTGATTACTTTTATTATGGTTATTGATATGGCTAAAGATAGGGCTAAATCGGAATCGTCCAAATTGGGCACGAATCTTAAAGCTTAGGGGTAAAATAGTAATTTCACCTATAAATGGGTCTGAGATGGGTACTGGGTCTTTTCTACAAAGACCCAATAACCCACGAATGGATCTGCCTTAATTGGGTGCGGGTCCCAACCCGCAAGAAACCCAGTCCAGCTGGATAGAATTAGGGTTTCTGATTGTATTAAATCAATGGCCCTTATTCACTCTACCCTCTCACGGGAAATTAGGGATTTCCTTCCTAAACTGATCCCAAATGCGGCTATAAATATCCCCCCTCCACCACCATTAAGAGGTAATCAATCTTTTGCCAGTTTACGCTCTTTCATAATCTTTTCTGGTTATTGACTTGAGCATCGGAGGGTGCGTCGCCGGGATCAATCCCTGTGTCTCGCACTTTTTGCAGGTGAACGACGGGAGTCAACGGTCAAACTCTGGTGAAAAGGTTCCAGGTTTGCTATTCGGTTTTCCTAAGAATCCACAAATTCTATCTGTTTGCCCCCACACCAGATTTAGCGGTAACAGATTGGCGCCGTCTGTGGGAACCCACGAATAGCAATCCTTTCTCTTCCCACCGGTCAGATCATCTCCAGCCATGCCTCCAAGGAAACTTAGATCCAGGGAGTCCAACCGTGGACCTACTCCCCTTCAACAGCAGGAGATTCCCCTCCAAACAGTCCAGCCGCAGGGCCTCCCTCCTCAGCCCGACCAAGCCCCGCTGCAGGACCAACCTCCTCTTCAGAATCTTTAGCCCCCTCGGGGCCAAACCGGGCCTCAGAATACTGGTGCGGGGGGCTCCTGTTCCAATCCTCAGAAACAACCTCTTCAACATGACTACGTCTCTGTGCACAACCCCTCTACTGACTCCATGACATCTCACAGTCCCCGGGCCTCCGATGACCTCTGATACACCCTCAACAATCAACATAAAGAAGAGGATCTTCGCCGCCATTTGGATGAAAGGTGGGCCCGAGAGAGAGCCTCCTGCCAACAACGTCCAAATGAGCAATCTCCTCATTGCCGAGAACATAGGAGGTCCCCTCCTCACCGAAGACGGAGAGTCTCCCCTGAGCACCATAGAAGAAGGTCTCGTTCCCCTACTGGTCGGCAACCCCTGAGGGATGATAATGCTCCTATCACCCGTGTCGAATTCTAGCAATTCCAAGCATCCGTCTTGCAAGCCCTCAATCTCTGACCTAACAATAACAATGCTCAGAGGGTCCCACTCCTCGTCCGGTCCAAAGTCCTCACCATCGGTCCCTAACTCCTCCTCCATCTCCTAGCAACCGCCATCATGACCTTAGTCCTCGTTGCTCCCTGAGCTACCATCATCATAGCCCCCGCTCCCCTTCGTACAAAGACGAGACCAAAGGCTCGTTGGGCTACCTTCGAAGGGATAACACCGTCTACCGTTGTCTCCACGAGATGGAGAGGCGTCTGGGTCAGCTAGACAAGGAAGAGGAGCTTAGAGGAAGGACCCTCTGTCCAAGCCGACCTCCCTTCTCTCGAACAATCATGGAGGCGCCCGTCCTAATAGGCTTCAAGCCCCCACAGTTTGAGACTTACTCTGGGGAGTCAGACCCCGTGGACCACATCGAGAGCTTCAAGCCCCTCATGCTGATACACCAAGCTTCCGATGCTCTATTGTGCAAAACCTTCCCGGCCACTATTAAAGGTCCCGCTCGGGAGTGGTACTATCGCCTCGCCCTATCCTCCATATTCTCCTTTGAACAATTTGAGACCTCTTCGTCACCCACTTCGTAAGTAGCCACCGCACAGAGAAAACCAGCATGTCGCTACTCTACCTTAGTCAGAAGAAGGGGGAGAAGCTCAGGGACTATGTGAAAAGGTTCACCGCGGAAGCTAGGTCCATTGCTCCCCTCGACCAGTCGGTCGCTGTCGCAGCCTTCTAGTCAAATGTCCTTAACTCCAGCCTTCGGTCCTCCCTAGCTAAGAAGCCTCCGCAAAACTTCTACGACCTCCTCCTCAGGAGAGAGAAGTATATTCGGGCTGAGGAAGCTGAGCATCGCCCCTATTTTGAGGGGTCTTCCATTGGGACCAAGCGAAAGGCAGCTGAAGAAGAAGGAGCTAAGAAGTTCCAGAAGGATAATGGGGGCCAGCACCGTCCACCTCCCAGATTCGAGAAGTTCATCCCTCTTAATGCCAACATTTCCACTATTCTCATGGAAGTTGAGAAGGAAGGGGTTCTGCCTCCTGCCCCGAAGATGAATACCCTTGGCAAGAAGAGGGACAAAGAGAAGTGGTGCCGATATCACCGGGACGACGGCCATGATACCAATAATTGTCGAGCCCTGAAGAATGAAATCGAGGCCCTTATCTAAAGGGGACAGCTGTCTAAATTTGTGAGAAAGGACCGGACCGGTCTTCCTCCTCCCCTCCTCCTCCCCCCAGGGAGGCCAAAAAGCGTCCTGAAAGGCGCGAAGAAACTCCCAAGTTCGAAGAGGAGCGCATCCTGCATCTCATTCATGGAGGCCCCATGGGAGGCTCCTCCAACTCCTCTCGAAAGGCTTTCATCAGGAAGGTCAACTCAGTACATGGTATGCCCCCTCCGAAAGGCCTCGGAGTACCGGTCACTTTTTCAGATGAAGACCTTGAGGGTGTCCGAACCCCCCATTGTGACGCACTAGTCGTCAACCTCCATATGGCAAATTTTAAAGTGAAGAGGATACTGGTGGACAATGGTAGCTCCCTCGCTGCTTTCAAAG
This sequence comes from Hemerocallis citrina, assembly GCA_017893485.1. Taxonomy (NCBI): domain Eukaryota; kingdom Viridiplantae; phylum Streptophyta; class Magnoliopsida; order Asparagales; family Asphodelaceae; genus Hemerocallis; species Hemerocallis citrina. The sequence goes on along the minus strand of CM030364.1, from coordinate 91,257,849 downwards.
GGCTCAAGCTATCCCGGGACAGGCTTAAGCCCGCCGGCTACACACTCCACGGGTTCACGGGAGTGCCAGTGACTATTGAAGGGGTAATCACCCTCGACGTAACCGCTGAAAAAACTCCTACTACCCGAACGGAGTCGATGGACTTCATGGTAGTCGATGTCCCAGCTACTTATAATGTGATTCTAGGCCGACTCGGCCTTGCTGCTCTAGAGGCCATTCCGTCGGCTTATCACCTCAAGATGAAGTTCCCTACAAGGGCAGGAGTAGGGGAAGTAAGAGGCAGTCAAGAGATGGCCCGCACGTGTTACATAACCTCCACCGGGGGTCCAGTCCTCTCCCTTGAGATGCTCGAGATTCCCCGAGAAAGTGTCCGACCAACGTCCGAGCCGGTGGATGAATTGGAGGAAGTGCTCTTCTCTGAGCCAGATCCAAACCGCAAGTTCTTCATCAGCAAGACCCTCCCATCTGCCCTATGCTCCGACATAGTCCAATGCATTAGAAAGAACTGCGATCTCTTTGCATGGTCGGCTGCTGACATGCTATGAATCTCCAAAGAGCTCCTCGTCCACCACCTGAGCGTTGCCCCGGGGTCCAAACCGGTCTAACAGAAAAGGTGCAAATTCGCTCTCGAGCGCCAAAAAGCTATAAAAGAAGAAGTGGACAAGCTCCTCAAGGCCCGGTTCATACAAGAAGTCAACTACCCTAAATGCTCTCCAATGTGCTTATGGTTAAGAAGTCCAACGGGAGTTGGAGGATTTGTATCGACTTCACGGACCTGAACACGGCATGCCCTAAAGATCCATTCCCTCTCCCAAGCATTGACACCCTGATTGACGCCACTTCGGGTCATGAGTTGCTCAGCTTCATAGACGCCTTCTCCGGGTATAACCAAATCCGAATGTTCCCCCGGATATCCCGAAGACCTCCTTTGTCACCGATCAGAGACTCTACTGCAACAGGGTAATGCCCTTCGGCTTGAAGAATGCAGGTGCAACCTACCAACGCCTTGTCAACAAATTTTTTCAGAACCAAATCGGCCGAAACATGGAAGTATATGTTGATGATATGCTGGTCAAGAGCATCCATTGGGCCGATCATGTGGCCGATCTGCAAGAGGCATTCGATGTATTGAGGAAACATGACATGAGGCTCGACCCGAACAAGTGTGCATTTGGGGTTTCTTTCGAAAAATTCCTAGGCTTTATGGTTAGCCAAAGAGGAATCGAGGCCAATCCTGAGAAAATCAAAGCCATCTTGGACATGGCTCCTCCCAAAAATGTGAAAGAGGTCCAGAAACTCACGGGGCGCCTCACAGCCAAAGGGCGCTTTCTGTCCAAGTCAGGGGAGAAGTGTCTTCCCTTCTTCAAAGCCCTCAGGGGGGCTAAGAGCTTCGAATGGGGCCAACAGCAACAAGAATCGTTCGATCAGTTGAATGCCTATCTAGTCAACACCCCTCTTCTCAGTAAGCCTATCCCCGGAGAAACACTCTACCTCTACTTAGCTGCCTTCGAACAAATCCTCAATGCCGTCCTGGTGAGGGAAGAAGACAAGGCTCAAAAGCCCATCTACTACGTGAGCAAGGTATTTCAGGATGCCGAGCTCCGCTATCCAAGGCTGGAGAAGATGGCGTACATCTTGGTTATGGTAGCTAGGAAGCTTCTGTTAGTGTAGGTGCCCTAGAGGCAATACAATGATATTATGTAATCAGTATTATTGACATTATGTTCTATTTGATTATATTAATAATTTATTATGTTTCGTATTTACTGCGTTATAAATGTTAGCATGATAAATGTCCTTAGATTATTAATACGAACTATATGAACATGAGATTATATATAGTATAATAATCTTAAATGTCCCTAGTCGAGTATTATTATTATTAGGACAGTAATAATACATTGAGACTAGTATGTTGATTGATTGATGACCACCTCTCATGGGTCATTAGTATAGAGATACTAAAATCAATACATAGGTAAATGTAAGAGTACATTGTACTAGACAGACCCACTGTAAGATTCAACCATGGAATAAATAAATGTCATAAGTAATCTCACTGTGATAATGGTGTAATGGTCCTCTGACCTGAAATCATTATATTTCTACACGAGAATTAATGTACTTTGATTCTATCAAAAGTTATCTTTAATCGGGTAATGATAAAGATAGTATTGGGTTCATTATGAATCGTGTGAGAAATGTGAATGATTTAGATGGAATTTAACCCTCCTAATTTTAGGAGCGATATTATCGGCCTCTTGTTTGAGTGAGACTATGAAATGCATGGCCATGCTCAAATATTGATTTGTTTGAATAGTCTACTCATCGATCAAGAAAATAAAGATTAAATTATTAAGAGGATGACACGAACCATGCCTCTAGTTTAATCTATAATATCAAGGTTAAAAGGATTATATTACATTGAGACATTAGTCATGAAAGGTTTAATTGAATCACCAATTATTATTATTACTTGGGTAGCAATGATGTATTACTAGATGCCGCTCATTGTTTATAATTTTATTATTAGATAATAAAATTATTGCCAACGTAATAATAACCTAAAGGGTCACACACTTAGAACGTTTAAAAGGAGTTTTAATTTAAATTCGGAATTTAAATTAAATGATTATAAATTCGAAATTAGTTATTTAATTAATTGAGTTGGACTTGATTAATTAAAGTGTAATTCGAATTTAAATCTTTAAACCGAATCAGTTTGGTTTAGTAGAAGCCCAAACCGATTACGGTTACGCCCACCTCATTCTCTCTTATAAATACATAGAGATGTATTGATTTAGGGTTTATCTTTTGGCAAATTCGTTTTCCACAAAAACCCTAGCCGCTCCAACTGTTGAGAGGCAAGAGAGAGAGAGAGAGAGATAGAGGCAAGCATCATCGGCTAGTACCGGCTCCCTTGATCGTTGGACGATCGGACGTTCGTGTGGACTGCTTTAGAGACGCGGATCTTGCTACAAGGTTGCGTGGTGATTGTATAACAGGACCTCCATCTTTCAGCCTTCGTAAAGCTCTTAAAAGGTAAAATTTCGTTTCTCCATAATCAGCCATGTCTTGTACACGGATCCTAGGGTTAGGGTTTCGGATTTTATGGTTTTACGACTTTTTTTTTCCCGCTGCGTTTGTGCCCCGAAATCCTTCAGCTTCGCCCTTATTTTCAGTCCCACTCGGTGGTCGTTCTTACCGACCAGCCGCTTAAGCAAGTTCTGCACAAACCTGAGACCTCGGGTCGGCTGATGAAGTAGTCGATCGAGGTGAGTCAGCATGACATATCATACCAGCCTCGGACTGCAATCAAGGCTCAAGCCTTAGCTGAATTCATTGTTGAGAGCACTATCCCAGAGGTCAGCCAAGCAGCAAAGGGGCCTTCTCTCTGGACGGTATATGTTGACGGATCCTCTTGCACCGAAGGAAGCGGAGCCGGGGTCATTCTGGCAGGCTCAGATAATTTCATTCTCCAATACTCCCTCCGCATTAACTTTAAAGCCTCCAATAATGAAGCGGAGTATGAAGCCCTTATAGCCGGCCTCGGTATGGCTCGTAAGGCAGGGGCACAATGTCTCCAAATATTCAGTGATTCGCAGCTGGTTGTGAATCAAGTCTTAGGGGAGTACGAAGCATGAGACAACCGATTGGCTAAGTACCTAACCAAGGTCCAAAGTCTCATGGCTTCATTCGAAGAGGAGCTGATCCAGCGAATCCCTAGAGAAGAGAACTCCCAAGCAGATGCCCTGTCCAAACTGGCCTTCTCCTCCCTCCAAGGTCTCGAGCAGACCGTCCTCATTGAAGTACTCCTAAGACCAAGCATAGAAGAAGAAGCCCCCGATTCGATAGAGTCGCTGCCCGTCCAACTTCGGAATAACTGGATGAAACCTTTGATAGAATTCCTCGGGGATGGGCTCCTCCCCGAAGACCCTAAAGAAGCTCGTCGAGTCCGAACATGAGCGGAGCGGTACACCCTTGTTGAAGGGATCTTGTACAAACGCTCCTACACCCAAGTAGACGGCAGACCCTACTTGAGATCCCTCTCCCCGGAAGAAGCCACTTATGCCTTGAAAGAACTCCACAAAGGTGTAGGCGAGCCCATTCAGGGTCAAAATCCCTCGCCCGAAAAGTATTGAACTATGGATATTTTTGGCCTACCCTACTCCGAGATGCCAAGAAACATGTTCGGCGATGCAGTCCTTGTCAGCAGTTCTCCAACATTCGCCGTCTACCACAAGAACAACTCACATCACTCTCAAGTTCGGTTCCCTTCACGATGTGGGGGATGGACTTGCTAGGTCCATTTCCACCAGCTCCGGGTCAGCTCAAGTTCCTAGTCGTGGCGATCGACTACTTCTCTAAGTGGATAGAGGCCAAGCCATTAGCTACGATTATAGAGAACAAAGTGCTGCAGTTCTTCTGGAGAAATGTAATTTGTCGGTTTGGCGTGCCTCGGGTCCTAATAACAGATAATGGAACACAGTTTACAGGGGCAGCGTTCCGATCTTTATGTGAAGACCTCGGCATTCAGCAACTTTTCTCCTCCGTCTCCCATCCTCAGTCAAATGGCCAAGTAGAGAACGCCAACAGGCAGATCCTCTCCGGCATCAAGAAGAGGCTAGATAAGTCGGCCAAAGGCTTATGGGCGGAGCAGCTTCCCAACGTATTGTGGAACTACCGCACTACAAAACGGACCCCTACAGGAGAGTCGCCATTTAATCTCACCTATGGGTCCGAGGCTGTGATTCCCTTGGAAGTCGGTCTACCATCTCCTCGCCTTATGGTCTATGAAGAAGAGCAGAATGCCAGAGAACTCCGAACAAACTTGGACTTGATAGATGATCTCCGTGAAAAAGCTTCTATTCGCTAGCAAAATTATCGGAGAAGGATTGAGCAGGCCTATAACAAAAGGGTTCGTCCCACGGGTCTCAAGGAAGGAAACTTGGTCCTCAGGAAGCTAGCTATCTCGTTCCCTAGTCAAAAGAGTAAGCTAGCTCTGAATTGGGAAGGACCGTACAAGGTTTCCAAGGTAGTCCGTCCCGGAGTGTATCGTCTAGAGGACCTTGAAGGCAGAGAAATACCCAGAACTTGAAATGCTGACCATTTACTGAAGTACCAAGAGAGTGCCTGAATGCCTATCCGAGTACCTTCAAATGTCGAGCCATTCCTATCATTTTATTTGTATTTGCTTCTTTACTTTCTCATTGTAATAACGGCTTACAACTTAGAAGCAGTCGATTAGCAGTTATCAATAAATAACTTCTTTTCTCCTATACATTCCTTGTGATTATTTGTATCTCTCAATTTAAGGTCTTTAATCGCTCTTACTCAAACAACGTGTTCGGAGTCCAAAACTTGGCTAGATTCCGTTTTGCTAGCCCGCTCTTCAGCGAGCTAGAAGTGGTTCGCCATTCGGAACTGCTCCCACAACCGTTAAAACTTACTCAAACGACGAGTTCGGAGTCCAAAACTTGGCTTGATTCCACTTCGAAAGTTCGCTCTTAAGCGAGCTAGAAGTGGTTCGCCATTCGGAACTGCTCCCACAACCGTTGAAACTTACTCAGACGACGTGTCCAGAGTCCAAAACTTGGCTCGTTTCCGCTTCGCAAGTTCGCTCTTAAGCGAGCTAGAAGTGGTTCGCCATTCGGAACTGCTCCCACAACCGTTGAAACTTCACTCAAACGACGTGTTCGGAATCCAAATCACTTGACTGGATAACTGGTCATTTCTACAACTATACTAGACATGAGAGAAGAGTACTTGGAGGAGCTAACATTTGGTTCTTATGGTTCGTTTAAAGTTAAAGTAATTCTTCAAGAGGCTGCCCCCCACTGCAAGAAACTGGCTTCTCTTACAATCCGCAGTGGCCCTAATATGGGGGTGGCTACAAAAACCATAGCGCTGCTCATCAATCTCAAGTTCACGAGATTGACATTCCGTGCCAATAAGAAGGAAGATTTGCTTCTAATTCCGAGTAGTTGTCAAAAGTTGGAGGAGTTGTACATTCCCCATTGCTTCACTTAACTGGATAACTGATGAAGATATTCAGACATACATTCCCGAACGACTCGCATTCCGAGCTGCGTATTGGGGAAAAACAACTTTCTCCCCAAAATTCGCACAAGATCTTGATCAGGCGGCTTAGATTTGGACACGTCCACAAAACAACAAGATAGCGTTTTCTCATGGTCCACACCGTCTTCTACATCAAGATCCGCGCAAACCCTTTAGATGGTCGGTTCCGCTTCGCAAGTTCGCTCTCAAGCAGAAATGGTCCACCATTCGGAATTGCTCCCACAACCGTCGGGACCTGCTCTGACAAAGAATGCAGAGCTCAAAGCTTGGCTCGGTTTCGCTTCTACTCATTGCTCATGAGCGAGTTACAAGTAGTACCAAACGAATAACAAGTACTATCAAAACATGTAAACCCACAAGTACAAGAGAGTAAAACAAGATTTCACTTTTATAAAGTTTAAAGTACAAGGAAACTCGAGTTACAAGACCAAGCTACGACGAGCTACAAACGAGACATAATTATAACCACTCGTTCAATGCTTCTTCGGAACAGGGATGCTTCGATTCAAAGACACCCGGGGATGGCGTCGCCTAACCTCGGAGCTCGTCTCTAGACCAACAAACCGAGACGCCTCTTCAGCACTGTCTCTGACCGTGGTCCCAACCGAAGTGCAACTAGACGAAGTAGCCACCTCGCTTTGAGCATTAATCGGGCTATGCCTAATGGCAAGCAAGCGAGTGGCAAGCGAGTAGAACGAGATCCCTCTCTCACTCTCTTCGCGAGTACACGACGTGCTTCTGACATTAATCTGTTCAGGCCGAGGTTTGAGTCGAGCCACTTCCTCCTTGAGCTCAACGATTCGATCCTTTAGAGTAGCTTCCTTCATAACTATTTTGAAACGAGGAAGTTGAGCGGATCCTGCGGCACCAGAGCTATCGGCTGTAATTCGACGAAGGTGGGTCACTTCGATGCTTTTGTCGACCGTAACCCTCTTCAACTCGTCAACCCTCGCCGTCAGCTCGTCGTGCTCGACCATCAACTTACCCACCATAGAAGCTAACTCCTCTTCCTCCACCGAAAGTTCTTCTTTTACTATTTTCAGGTGATGAACCTCTGCCAGTAGTTCACTTTTCTCCTTCTCAACGTCGAACAGCGTCTTCCTAAGCAACTCCACTTCGCCTTTAAGACGAACCTCGTGAGCTCGCTTCCGTAGTTGTTTCAATTCAGAGAAATACTCCCTCGACGTTGCCTTGAGATCCTCTAGTTCAACTCGCTTTTGAGGAAACACTCTCGGCTGCGGGAGAGGGCCAGCTTCACTGCTTTCAAGTCAGCGCGAAGACGAAAAGTTTCAGCTGATAAACTCGACTCAACAACCTGAATAGCGGAGGCATATCAACACGAAGAACAAGAGGTGGTGCTCAATACTTAGCCAAATCTTAAGACAAAACTATTTTCAGAAAGGTTCAAAACAGACTTCAACACTTAGCAAGTTTGCCAAAAACAAAAATTTTATTGATACCAAAAAGCGGTGGCCAGTCCGCTACAAGGCAGTACACAAAAGGGGGGGGAATTACAAAAATGAAGAAGATCAAGGGGCCACCTTGAGGGGTAGCTCGGAAGGTAGCTCCTCGCCCCCTGCTAATCTGGCTCGGGGGTCGGCCGCGACCTCGTCATCCCCGTCCTCCACCGCCACAGTCTCAGGGTCGGCAGGAGCGTCGTCACCTTATCACTCGTCCCCCTCCTCTTCTTCCTCGTCTCGTTCAGCTTCTTCCTCGGCATCAGGCTCGGCGATTGGGCCCCACAGCCCATACCCCGACCTGTCGAATCCAGGGACTCGAGCCTTGACGTGCTTGAGCACAGTGGCGTAAGACTGCTCCATGTTGGCCGCCATGTGCTTCTTGGCCTCGGCCTCATTCTCCGCCCTCGCCTTCTCCACGGCCTTGGCTTGTTGCAGCTTCACTGCCTCCAAAGCCCTCGCTGCTTTGGCCCTCTCCTCGGCTGCCTTAGCAACCTCCGAAGCGAGCTTCTCCCTCGCTTGCTCCAGAGCCGCTTCAAGGTCGGCGACATGGGTCGCCAAAGCGTCCGAGCAGCGCTGCTCCACCTCGAACTGCTTCACAACCCTCGCCCTTTTCGCTCTGTCTTTGTCACAAAGGGCCTTCAGCTCCCTCTCTTTCTCGGCATATTCCTCGAGAAGGTGGCTAAAATGATAAGAGGCCTGCACAAAGAAAGAGTTAGAATGCAACAAAAGCCGTGCTAAAGACTTAGAAAATTTCAAAAAAAAAATTTTTTTTTTTGGAACAGCAAAGAAGACTTACCGACATAAGCGACCGAGCTACTTCGAGAGCGTCGTCTCTTGTCATCCCCGCCTTCAGGGCGGCTCGGTCCTTCGGGGTCGGGAGGTGGCGAACAGCCTGCATGCTCATCGTTGAGTCCCCCAAGAAGCTGTCGTGGTTCATTACCTGCCAATCGGGGACGAACAGCTTCTTGTGAGCCTCGGTCAGTATAACCTCGGCATGCTCGGTCAATGGAGGGGCCTCGAGTGCCAGTGCCGGCGAGATAGAGAAGCCCTCAGACAAGGCCAACTGAGGAACAATGGCAGCCGGGGTCGGTTGTCGAGGAGAAGTGAGGTCAACCGTTCCGACCACGGCCGAAGGAGCCTTGGTGGGTCGACTAGATGAGGGACCCGCGCTCGTCCTCTTCCTCTTCTTGGCATCCGTGGCCTTGTTTCGTTCAGCCATCATCGCCTTGAAGTCCATGTTCGGAGCATCTGTCGAAGTGAGAGGAAAAAACAAGTTAGAAAAAGAAAAAAAACATACTAGGCATTAAAGAAATGTAAAGCATAAAGAGAGATGTCAGGAGCGTATTCGGGTCGATCGGACTAAGGCCCGACCCGTGCAGCACCTCCTCGGTCATTTCTCTCCAACTCAACATCGGGAGACCGATCAACTTTGCCGCCACCTCTGCCTCGGCCGGAGTCAACACCGGCTCGGCCTTCACGTACTTCGGCACCTCGTCCTTCCACCGAGTCGGGAAGTCCCACACCGAGGGGACCTTGATCAGGAAAAACTTCCCCTTCCACGACTTTATCGAGTCGGGGTTTTCTATCAGCTTCACGCCTTTCCGAGGTGACAGATAGTAGAGAGGCTCGAGCTTGCTCATTCTGTTGATCTAGTACAGATTCCGAAGGATGATGAGCTGCAGCTCCACCTTAGCCATTCGGCACTGAAGAAGAAACCCGAGCACATGACGCCAAGTGTTCGACATGAACTGAATGGGACACAGCTCGTACCACCGGAGCACGAAAGTGACGAAAGGGTGAAGGGGAAAGCACAGGCCGGCATTCAACGCGTCGTAGGCGAAGACGCAAGTGTCCGGCAAAAGGGCTGTGTTTGCTTACACCCCAGGGCCGGGGAGGATCAGTGTGTACTGCTGAGGAATGGCAAAACCTTTCCGAGTTTGGAGTACGTCCCGCTCGGTTAGAACCGAGGGGATATCGTCCACCTCGGTGACCTCCCTCAGTTCGTTCTCCTAGTAGGTCTCCGCGCGACCATAGAAAGCTTTGGTCAGCAGCTCGCCGCTGTACTGCCTTATCCCCCTATGACCGGACAACACGGTCGACATCTGACCCAGCTCGTCCGCCTGTTTCACAGTCTCCACCACCGCCTCGATGACCGAAGACCAAACCACATCCTTCCCCTCTTCCTCGGCTGCAGACGACCCTACTATCTCCTTCCCCTTCCTTCGGCTCACCACTTCTCTCCCCTCCTCGGCACTCCGACCTCCCGAGGAGGATGCCTCACTACCAGAGGATACCCGTGACATCTCGATGAATAAATATCTAAGTTTGAGTGAACTGACCTTGATTTGACGTTTACAGTCGGAAAAGGTTCGCCGGAAATTGCCTGGCCTTCGCGATAGCTAGCGCAACCACCCTTGAGCTCAGATCTCCGCTAGCAGAGCAACTCGAGAGCAAAAGTAAATTTTGAGAGTGAAAAGTGAAAGAATGAGCTAAGGGGTGAGGGGGTTGAGAACTTATAGCCAGTAAGGCAACGATTGGGCTTTTGCAACGCTTGGGGGCCCATTAGGGGAGACGGAACGACAGGATAGAGAGAGCTGCGACGATTCAGAGGAAGATCGCGACGGTTTACTTGACATGGCAGTGCGGCAACCCCTAACTTGTCGAGCCGCCGAGACTCTCTGCCGAGCTACCGGGGCACCAACCTCCACATTTGGAGAAAAATATCGCCGAGCCACTTTCACCGTCAGATTGTCTCAAAATTCGTGCCAAAATAAGATGGGCGGCTCAGATCACGCCACACCCACAAAACGACAAGATAACGTTTTCTCGTGATCTGAACCCCAGCCTCGAGATCCACGCCTTGATGGACGCTCCAGATTCAACCACGTGGCTCGATGGCTCGTAACGAGCTGAGCCACCGAGGCACTTTGCCGAGCTACCGGGGCACCGACCTCCATATTTGGAGAAAAATGTTGCTGAACCACTTTCACCGTCAGATTGTCTCAAAATTAGTGCCAAAATAAGATGGGCGGCTCAGATCACGCCACGCCCACAAAACGACAAGATAACATTTTCTCGTGATCTGAACCCCTAGCCTCGAGATCCATGCCTTGATGGATGCTCCAGATTCAACCACGTGGCTCGACGGCTCGTAACGAGCCGAGCCACCGAGGCACTCTGCCGAGCTACCGGGGCACCGACCTCCACATTTGGAGAAAAATATCGCCGAGCCACTTTCACCGTCAGATTATCTCAAAATTCGTGCCAAAATAAGATGGGCGGCTCAGATCATACCTCGCCCACAAAACGACAAGATAACATTTTCTCATGACCTGAACCCCCAGTCTCAAGATCCACGCCTTGATGGACGCTCCAGATTCAACCATGTGGCTCGACGGCTCGTAACGAGCCGAGCCACTGAGGCACTCTGCCGAGCTATCGGGGCACCGACCTCCACATTTGGAGAAAAATGCTGTCGAGCCACTTTCACCGTCAGATTGTCTTAAAATTCGTGCCAAAACATGATGAACGGTTCAGATCCCGCCACTCCCACAAAACGACAAGATAACCTTTTCTCGTGATCTGAACCTCCAGTCTCGAGATCCACGCCTTGATGGACGCTCCAGATCAAGCCATGTAGTCCCACGGCTCTTCCCGAGCTGACGAGTCACCGGAGTGCTCAGCCGGGCTACCGAACAGCTTAGCTGAGCCACCTAGCCACTAATGAACAGAGGTCGAGCTGCCAAGCCACCAGAGTGCTCAGCCGAGCTACCGAACCGCTTAGCTGAGCCACCGAGCTACTAAGAGGTAGAGGCCGAGCTGCCGAGCCACCGGAGTGCTCAGCCGAGCTACCGAAGAGCTTAGCTGAGCCACCGAACTACCAAAAAGTGAAAGCCGAGATGCCGAGTTGCCGAGCTACTATGGCCGAGCTACCGATGCATCGACCCTCACATTTGAAGAAAAATGACTGCCGAACTCCCGAACCGTTCGATCGTTTTAAAAATTGCACTGGAACATGATGAGTGGTTCAGATCACGCCACGCCCACAAAACGAGAAGATAGTGTTTTCTCGTGATCTGAACCCCCATCCTCGTGATTCGCGCCATGATGGATGCTCCAGATCTTGCCGCATAGCTCGGCAGCTCGCAACGCGCCGAGCTACCGATCTGCCAAGGAGGACTAGCCGAGCTACCGGGGCACCAACCTTCGCAAGCGGAGAAAAACGTCGCTGAGCTACTAATCGTCCGATCCTCCAGAAATTCGCACCGCTGGCTGATGGAAGGCCCAGATCGTGCCACGTCATAAATCGAAATTAAAAATTAATTTTTTATTTATTAAATTCGAATTAAATATTTAAAAATTCGGGAAAATTCAGGAAAAAATGATTAAAAATTCGGGAAAATTAATTAAAAATTCTAAAAAAATAATTATAAATTCAGAGAATTATTTTTGAACCCTTGGGTAAATAATTATTGCTTGGAATAATTAATTGAGGCCCCTGAACGATAAATCACCACTTTGCAAAATTAAATAAATGACCCGAAAAATAGATAAAGATTAAGAAAAATTGCCAAAAGTCCAGGAGAGCTCGAGGATAACCTTGAGCGTGTAACCAGCTCTGAAAATCACCATAATACCTCATACAAAGACTCGACACCCCACATTTGGACTCTGATACAACTCCGCAAGCCATTAAAACAGTAAAACTACTCCTCAAAGGCTGATTAAACTCAGTCTTCGGGAGTGGGGGGCTCGTGATATAGCTAAAAATAGGGTTAAATCGGAACCATCCAAATGGGGCGCGGATCTTAAAGCTCGGAGGTAAAATGATAATTTCACCTACAAGCGGGTCTGAAGTGGGTAATGGGTCCTTTTTTCCAAAGGCCCAATAACCCACGAATGGATCCATCTCAACTGGGTGCAGATTTCAACCGGCATGAAACCCAGTCCAGCAGGATAGAACTAGGGTTTATGATTATACCTAACCAACGGTCCTGATTCGCTCTATTCTTTCACTGGGAATTAGGGATTTTATCCCGAAACTGATCCCTAAGGCGGCTATAAATACCCCTCATCCCCCACCATTAAGAGGTAATCAATCTTTTGCCAATAAAAGCTCATTCATAATCTTTCTGATTACTGACTTGAGCTTCGGAGGGTGCGTTGCCGGGATCAACCCCGGTGTTTCGCACTTTTTGCAGGTCAACGGCGGGAGATAACGGTCAACTCCGACGGAAAGGTTTCGGGTTTGACTATTCGACATCCCAAGGAATCCACAAATTCTATCTGTTTGCCCCCACACCAGATTTAGCGGTAACACCGATTACTGATTCCTGATTATTATTTATGATCCATTGATTACCGACTATTGATCATGTTACCGACTATTGTTACCGACCACTGCATTATGGATTATTGACTATTGATTATCGACTGTTGTTTTACTGAATATTGACTATATTGTTTATCGAATATTGCACCATTGACTATCGACTTTTGTTTATTGAAACTTGGTTACCGATTGAATATACTTTGAAGTCATGTTTTCCCATATACAAGTTCATAGTTGTTACCTATATCGTTCTAGTTATTTGTTCCTTGTTATATCATGCTTCACTGTTTCACTGCTTGTTGCTACTAGCTGTCCGAAGTTTGCTCTAACGGACACCCATATTCTTTTTAGTTAATGTTTATATAGGTACAGGTGATGAGATGCTGAAGGAACTTGGTGAACATACTTTCTAGACGGCCATGATGGAATTGCTAGTGTTACTTCTCTATTATCATGCCGCTACTTTATCATAGCGAACTGTTTACTTCATTGTATATTCTTGGGCAATTTGAAAGTTCTTGTATATCAGATATTGGTTATTGTATTCTATATTTGTTCATGTGGTTATTATTTTATTGATGATCTTATTGATATTGTATAGCTTATGGATGATGTGAGTTTGAAAACTTTTATCATTCGCTCGGCCTTGCTTACGTGTCTGTATTTCTGTATTTTTGGAAGCGGGGTGTAACATGTGGCCTCGAGCGGGGCCCTGCTCCCAAAAAACACTTAATATATGCGCTACTTTATCTCCCATTTACTTTATCTCTCTTGAATCTCTCTCCTCTACTCTGAAACTGAAAACCCCAAAATCCTAGATCCCCAATCTCCCCAATTGCGACATCTCTTCATCTTTGCCAAATTTCTTCCAAAAATTCAAATTTCACATTTTCCCTCACCCTCCACTTGGATCTCTAATCCTGAAGCACTAATTCCTTGTGCTTTCCTCCAATTTTAACTCTTTATCTCTAAATCAAAAACACTAACTCAACATCTCGAGAGAGGTTTCTAGCGTCCTCCACACTCATCTTCGACATCATCTACGCTGTCGTCTTTTACCGTCAAGTCCTAAATTTTTTCAGGGTAACCCTAGATCTCTAAATTATAATTTTTGTTATACGTACTGAAATCTGTTTATTATGCTTGTGATGTTGGATAATGACACAAATTTGAGATTGTTGTATCGTATGAATTAATATGAGTAATGTATTGGGATGTTGTGAGGGAACAATTCGGTTTGGTAAATACATGTTGTGTATAAACATAATCTTTGTAATCGGTTAATGAGGCGATGATTTTAGAATTGTTGTATACGCATGAATCGATATGAATAGTGTATTGGGATGTTGTGAAGGGACAATTCAGTTTGGTAAATACGAGTAATGTATAAACATAATCTTTGTGATTGGATAATAAGGTGATGATTTTTAGAATTCTTGTATACCATATTAATTGATTAATATTTGCAATACTACAATACAATGTCATATTCGATATAATGGCTAGAATGCGCGGCAGATCCTCGAGCGGTACTAGTATGCCCCAAGTAAGTAATATATTTTGGATGTTTGAATAATATATTTAATTTCATGTGTTTTCCAAAAGTATCTATTTTTTGCAGGACGATACAGATGAGGCTATTGGTACAAGTGATCGATGACCCTCAACAAGTAGCGATTGACCATCTACTAGTAGATGACAATCTACTACCAGACAACCATCTACTAGCAGACAAGCACCTACACATGTAAGTTTACTATGATTCTTTATCATGCTTTTGAATTTTTAGATTTAACATTGTAATTAATTAAACTAATTTCTTATGTTTGTGCTGGACAACTATATTCGCCGTCCGATGCATTTGCAGTTCCAGGACCCATAGACCTTATAGTCCTAATGTTACAATAAGGACAAATATCTCAGTTGGTATGGGATGACTCATCAAAGGAGTGCACGTTCTGCATACACTCGACGTTACCCATGCATCCACGCATTTATGGCTTGTTAGGCTATGCTGGATTCTACAAAGTAGGACTGATGACCATCAAGGGATTGAAACTAGATCGTGCGCTACTTACGGCTCTTTTTGAGAGATGACGGCCGGAGACACATATATTTCATCTTTCTGTAGGCGAGATGACTGTGACACTACAGGATATTACTGTCATTTTGGGACTTTCGAGATGGGATGGCTGCCATCGGAAGTATGACATTTGATGGAGAGGAGTTGGTCTGAGACTTGCTCGGTGTTGAGGCCGATGAGATGTCATTAGTGGTACGTCAATACGACTTTTATGTCTAAAGAAGATGTTCTCCACCCCCTTAAACGACGACTCAACCGAATACCAAGTTGAGTGCTACACAAGGGTGTATCTGCTTACACTATTTGGAGGAACTATCTTTCCGAACTCCTCATGTGATGTCATGCCACACAATATCTGCCACTGCTCGCCGATCATAGGATGATTAGGCATTATATATATACTAGGTATGCTCGTGTGCAAGTGCCTATGGCACGTATTCGGAATGATACAACATATGAAAAATCATATAAACAGTAAGGGATGATTTATATAGATGTTTATTTGTTAGTAGACGTTGATGTATTGATGTACTATGAAGCAGGATTATGGAGTGACCTTGATGTTTATTGGTTTGTATATTGCAGGATCATTTGTCAGCAGCTCAGGAATCAAAAATAGTACTGTAAATCTACAAAAGTAGTGGATCGGAAATTCCTTCTTATGTGTGACTTGAGCATAAGAGATTTCTTTTTTGATTTAGAGTCTGATATAAATAAAAATTCATTTTCTAATACGGTTGATGACTCAAACTGCATGAGCTAAGTCGCCCTGGTTTGTTTTTAAATGTAGTTAGCCATGTATGAATTTAAAAGAAAAAAATTGTTGTGATGTATATGTGAAGTGAAATTGTAGCAAAGCAGATTAAGATGCAATTTGCAGCTACTAAAACACGAAATATAGGGATTAAGCATGGATTTGTCCATAAAAATACGATCAAGCGAGTCAATTAAAGAATTTGCAATGATCTTTAAAAGCAGCAAATGCCCAAATATTCAAAAAAAACACAATCCGAAATTGCATAAAAAAAAACATTCTAATCAAAATTAACTCAGTGAAGCATTCTAATCTAAAACAATTGCTAAGTGAAGTATTCTACAATCAGATCAAATATGGTAATTCAAAAATAATTAAATGGAAGTGAATGTTATTGAGTTACGAAAGCATAATCCGAAGAAAAAAAAACATAATTAAAAATTTGAAGAAAAAATATAATCCGAAATTGTATAACTAAAATGGAAGTGAATGTTTTTTTTTTCTTTTTGACATACCTGGGTAAAAAAAAGAGAGAATAAAGAGTCAAATAAAAGAGAGGGAAGAAAGAAAGAGAGTAATAAATGATGAGTTGTTTTGTTTTGGGCAAAAAATTTGAGTTTTGGGGTTCAAATTTGGGGGGTGGGGAATGTCTTTTGTGAGGTTAGATCTGGACCATTGATTTACTTTCAAATGAATAAGAGCCACTTGATAGCTTTCTTTGTGTTTTATATATATATATATATATATATATATATATATATATATATATATATATATATATATATATGGGAAATGCTCCATTGAAAATACAAATGTCTGTGAAAACGTGGAAAAAAATACAAATGTCTGTGAAAACGTGGAAAACCACCTAGGCCGTTGTTTCCAACAACGGCCGTTGTTTCCAACAACGGCCTAGGTTTTTTTCATGGATTTTCACAACATTTACGTTTTCAACTGAGCATTTCTCTATACATAGAGAGAGAGAGAGAGAGAGAGAGAGAGAGAAAGAGAGAGAGAGAAATAATTAAATAAATAAAGGAGTTGTTTTTAGGGGATTTGAATTTGAGGGGGAAAACTTTTGGGTGGGGAAAATGTGTTTTGTGAGCTTAGATCTGAGCCTTTGATTTTGGGGGGATTGAAGGAGAGCCACTTGATAGCTTTCTTTGTGTTTTATTATATAGATACGTTCTAAATTGTAACAGATTGAAAATGCATGCGTTGTTGCACGGAAATATGCTAACGCCTTGATGAGTAATGTGGACGAGGACACCAAGGAGTTCGTACGCAAGATTCTCAAGCCGTGCAGATCGACACTCGAAGAGGTTGGTGAGGGAGCGATGCTTGATGCTATGTTGAAGCTCCGGTTCTGCCTATGAGTAGATGTAAGAAGGCGGTGACGTATCCCAAGCACGCCAGACATGCATGACAAGATGAGTCATTGCACGAAGAGCCGCAATAAGAATAGTCATTGAACGAAGAACGACAACAAGAATCACTGCCACACGAAGAGACACAATAAGAAGTTGTGCCGCCCGAAATAGAGGAATTCGACGAAAATTCGCCCATCTCACAACTTATACAGGTAGGTACAAGTCGGCCAAAGACTCGACAGAAGAGGAGGAAGCTCGACCTATACAGACCAGGTTAGGTCGTTCATAATATTTTTAGTAATTATTTCTGAAGTATGCTAATACTTAGTGACTAGTGATATTAACTTTTTTTTTATTGTGTTAATTTGGACTTGTGTTACTCTTAATTTGGACTTGTGAATTATGTTATATATCGTCTTATCATGCGATTGTGAGGTATTGTGAAATATTGTGGAAGTCTGTTATACTTGTGTTGTCCGTGATGTTGGAAAATTGACTCTAATTTGTGATTTATAGTGATATTTGTGATGTTGGGAAAGTGTGATTTGTTTGTGATTTGATGTGATACTTGCGATGTTGGAAATGGTGAGATGTTGATAAAATTATATTTATCTTTGTTGTTTTGAACTGTAAACATGAAAACACTGATATATAATATCTAGATATCTGTGTTTCAATTGAGCCTGCAGTTCCCAACTGCGGCCTCAATTCAATCCTACTTCTCGCCTCTATAACTTGCTCTCTGATTTAGAGAGGGAAGAATTTGGATTCAACTATGGCCGCAGTTGGTAATTGCGGGCTCAACATAGAGATGCAGCAGTTCCCAATTGCGACCTTAGTTGAATCCAACTTCTTACCTCTGTGACTTGCTCTCTGATTCAGAGAGCAAAATTTCTATATAATTTAGACCGCAGTTGACAACCGTGGCCTAACTGCGGCCTCTTTTTCGTAATTTTTTCACTCTATGAAAGAAATTCGAATAAAACAGAGGGTGCAGTTGGGAACTGCGATCTCACTTTAACATAAAAACTTAGAAAAAATTTCTAGGTCTCCACAACTTGGCTCTCTGTGTCTCACATATTGTCGATTATTCACTATACAAGTTGGGCACTGCGGTGACAAAATATTAAATAAAAAAAGAAGCCGTAGTTGGGAATTGTGACTTGAAAATAGTTGTAGTCGCAATTTTCAACTACGATTATAGCTGACATGGGGATGGTGGCTTAAAGATGGAAATAGTTTACAAAGCTTGCTCAGAGCATCTCTAATCATTTGCTATTTTGGAAAAATAGTAAACAAAATTGCAAAACGCAGTTGCAATCGTTTGCTATTTTTCCAAATTTTAGCAAACGATGTCAAATTTGAGAAACGATTTGGCAATTGCCAAATATAGCAAACGGAACATAATGTTTCGTCTTAATTTTTTTATAATTTTTTTTAGTGATCAGACGAGTCATGTTGATACGTCTGAAGGGTTTTTAGATTTTTTTTAATCGATCAAACGGTACATCATGTATCGTCCAAAGAAGAAAAAAAAGAAAAAACTCCCTAAGCATCAGACACAACATATTGTCCCGTCAGAAGCATTTTTTGCTTGGACGGGACAACATGTCCCGTCCCACCATATCAGCCAATTTTAACCAAGGCTGAATCCATGGTTTAAGTAATAACTAATTGAATAATCACTAATATAATGATAGTTTAATAACTAACATTTAATCCTTAATTAAATCATCTTAAACATTTAAAAAAACGGGAACAATATGTTCCGTCCGATTTTGATTTTGGACCAAATTATAGCTAACGAAAATTGAAGCAAAATACTTTTTTGCCATTTGCTATTTTGACAAATTGGTAAATAGCAGAAACGATTGGAGATGCTCTTAGAGCACCCACAGTCGTTTGCTAAAATGCCATTTTATGCATTTTTTAGCTACTGTAGTTGACACACTTAGAGCATCCACTATCGTTCGTGCTATATTTTAACTATATGCAAATTTGCTTTTAGCATTGAATCGCTTTCGCCACTATCATGAGAGCTATAATTTGCAAAAAAAAAAGAAGTAAAATATATAGACGGAAGAAGATCCTCCGTCTGAGGTCTTTATTATTATTTTTTGTTTTAAAAAAAAACCCAGCCGGAAGATCTTCTTCCATCTGGGTTTTCATTTAAATTTTTTTTTTGTTAAAACCTCAATCGGAAGGAGAACTTCCATTTAGGATCATATATATATATCTTTTAAAACCTCAGTCGGAAGAAGAACTTCCGTTTAGGATATATATATATATATATATATATATATATATATATATATATGTCTTTTGTCTTTTAGGAAAAGGACGAAAAAAAGGAAAAAGAAAGGAAGTAAATAAAAGGGACGGAAGTTCATCTTTCGTCTCTTTAACTTTTTATTTTTTTATTTTTTTATTTTTTTATTATTTATTTATAAGTGAAGAAGACGGAGGAACATCTTCCGTTTTGGAATTTTTTTATTTTAATAAACCAATTTGTTAGACGGAAAATCTTTTTCTGTCTATTAGAATTTTTTATTCAAAAGAATTCGAACTTTTTAATAGACGGAGAATCATTTACCGTCTTCTATATTTCTCAAATGCTATTTTACTTTGTTATATATGGCTGATGCGGTTTATTTCTGGGAGACGTGTGGATGCACCAGGTGTGAGTTCGGACTCAATTTGTTTTTGAAGGAGAAAGCTGCTCGTCTGACGACCCTCGGCTGACCGGGCGGAACCTTCGGCGACCTCGGAATGAGGCGGAGATCTGGGTTCGGATCAGAGGGTTCGGATCTGAGGTCTTGTGTACCTGCAGACGGTCCTGAAACACCGGGGTTTGTCCCGGTGGCGGACCCTCCGACGATCTAGTCAGTCTCTGTGAGAGAGTAGCAATAACTAGGTAAATTTAAGTGGTAAAAGATTGATTACCTCAAAAGGTGGGTGAGGGTCTAGTATTTATAGAGAATCCCAACCGGGTTTGGTTCCGCTCGGGGGCCGGGTCTGGATCCGAAAGCCCATGGGCCTGACGTGGCAGAAGGCCCAGGGGGTTTAGGGCAGACGTGGCAATACCAGGAGCGGTATAGGGCTGACGTGGCAAAACCCTTGGTGGTATTTGGAGCTGACATGGCTGATCGTGGGTCTTCTGTGCTTCTGGGAGAATCGGAGGGCCTAGGCTGTGCCAGGTCATCCCCATGCTTCGCCAGAGAGGGGGGACGGCCCGTGGGGCTGTCACGGACCGGAGGCCGAGGACCACTGAGGCTCGTCGGATACGAGGAGGCCAGTTCTGTGGGGGTGAACTTGAGGTTCGGCGCCGACCCTGCAGTGGTTCGAAGCCGAACTAGATTGCTATTTTTACCTTTCTTGAGTGAGAGTTGTATTGGACCCAGGTTGGGCCCCCCAGGCCATTTTTACCCTACCACACAAGCCCCCCACTCCTGCGGGGGTGCGGGAGCTAGCCGGGGAGGAGTGTTCATGGTCATGGAAATGGGATGACGAACCGTTGAATCTTCCGGAGAAGAGTACCCTGGTGTTCGACCCAACCTCGAGATGACGAGGGATTATGTGTCGACAAGGGTGATGGCGAGCCGTTGTTTCTTTCTGAGAAGAGTACCCTGGTGCCAGACCGAACCTCGAGATGAGGAGGGATTATGGGTCGGTAAGGGTGATGGCGAGCCGGTGTATCTTCCGAAGAAGATTACCCTGGTGCCAGACCGGACCTCGTGCTGGCGAGGGATTATGGGTCGGTAAGGGTGATGGCGAGCCGTTGTTTCTTCCTGAGAAGAGTACCCTGGTGCCAGACCGAACCTCGAGATGAGGAGGGATTATGGGTCGGTAAGGGTGATGGCGAGCCGGTGGATCTTCCGAAGAAGAGTACCCTGGTGCCAGACCGGACCTCGAGCTGGCGAGGGATTATGGGTCGGTAAGGGTGATGGCGAGCCGTTGTTTCTTCCTGAGAAGAGTTCCCTGGTGCCAGACCGAACCTCGAGATGAGGAGGGATTATGGGTCGGTAAGGGTGATGGCAAGCCGGTGGATCTTCCGAAGAAGAGTACCCTGGTGCCAGACCGGACCTCGAGCTGGCGAGGGATTATGGGTCGGTAAGGGTGATGGCGAGCCGTTGTTTCTTCCTGAGAAGAGTACCGTGGTGCCAGACCGAACCTCGAGATGAGGAGGGATTATGGGTCGGTAAGGGTGATGGCGAGCCGGTGGATCTTCCGAAGAAGAGTACCCTGGTGCCAGACCGAACCTCGAGCTGACGAGGGATTATGGGTTGGTAAGGGTGAGGGCGAGCCGTTGTTTCTTCTTGAGAGGAGTACCCTGGTGCCGGACCGAACCTCGAGATGAGGAGGGATTATGGGTCGGTAAGGGTGATGGCGAGCCGGTGGATCTTCCGAAGAAGAGTACCCTGGTGCCAGACCGGACCTCGAGCTGGCGAGGGATTACGGGCCGGTAAGGGTGATGATGAGCCGCGGTGTTTTAGAGGGATTAAGCGGGGTGGTCTGCTGTCTTTGCGGAGCTTTAAAGGCGCTCCGGGATCTGTGCAGGTGTTTCCAATTTCCTAGGGGCATTAATGGTGCCGCCTGATAAATGCCTAGCGCATGGGCTTCCGTCGTTTGGCTTCCCCCCCGCCATAGTGGCAGGACACCGGTGGAGGTTATAAATACCAAATTCCCCCCTGAGGATTCGATCACAGCAAGGGTGGTCCATTGGCCACCAGAGGTGTCTGCTTCGGCGGACGTCTCTTTCTTAAAAATTTTATCCCCCGATCCTGTTCGGTGGTGACTCTGCCGTCCGGATCCCTTTTTGGTTCAGACGGCCCTTACACGGTTGTCTGGCCCGAGAGAGAACCGGACGGGAGTGGTGCTCACCGTATTCTGGGCCTGAGGCTGAAGAGCCTCGGATATGGGGGGCGATCTGCTTTCCGATAGGGTCTCAGGCGATGGTGGCTTTTCTACCACCCACGAACAGCCGACCGAGTCCTGGAGCCCGGGGCGCAGGCGATGGTGGCTATTCTCCCACCCGGGAACAATTCGGGGTTTCGACTGTCGAGGTCGTAAGCCCCGAGTTGTTCGCGGGTGAGAGGTGAGCCAACCGAACCCTAGAGCCTTAAATCTTAAATAAAACATTGCCTCCGCCGAGCACTCCATCCGAACCGACCCCTGTGCAGGGCTGCCAGCCTGGCACTGGGTGACGTTAGCAGCGCACGTTTCGAGGTCGTGGCGTGATTCTCCAGGTGGCAGTTGCACGTCAATCGGTGAATAGTAACTGCGGAAATCGAGGAGTCGTTTCTATCCTCTATAAATGTTCTCCCCTCTCCTCTCATTGCCCACTTTTTTCTCGCTCCTTACTTTTCAAAAAATCTTCCAACTCTTCAGTGTTCGTCCCTTCGGTTTCCTGTAGTAGGCTCGTTCTTCCGAAGTGATCTCAGGTTAGCTGGTAAGTCTGTTTTAGCTTAGGCACAGATGGATAAGGCTCAGTCTGGCTCGTCGGCGTCGACGTCTGGGGGGGGGGGGAGTGAAGCCTGTCTTCAAATCAACTTTGTGGGAGGAGACGGTAAGCGAGGAGGAGGTGGTACATAACGTGAAGCCGTTGTGATCTCGGAGGCATTTCGTGGTGGATAGTAGCGACTCTGAGGAGGGGGGCGGTAGTTCAGACGAAGTCCGAACTCCAGGGTTGGTTTCCGGAGAGGAGGGTGGTCCCGAAGGGGATGGCGCCGAAGGGCCTCGGAATCCGACCGGTCTGGCTCGGTTGTCCACACCCTCGCCGGAGCGAGCCAAGAAGAAGAGGGCTCCGAAGAAGAAGAAGGGGTCGGGGATCGGCGGCTCGAGTCAGGTACCTATTTACGGTGACCTGACGATAGGATCGTCTGTACACCCCAAGCCTTTCCGTTGCTATCCCGACGATCTCTCCGATAAGGAGCTCTCTGGGGTCCAGCCATCGTCGTCGAGCCGAAAGAGGGTGAAGGTGGACGCACACCCGACAGTTCTGGAGGCAGGCGACTTAGGGGCTCTGCAGTTGGCATACTACATTGGGTCCGGCTATGAGCTCATGCTGCCGAACTCTACTCTTCGGCCGACCGACCCCCTGCCGGATAGGTATTGCATCTTTCCTGTGGACGCCTTTATCTCCGGACTGAGGCTGCCGATCCCCCCATTCGTTCGGGAGGTGCTGAATTGGGCGTCTTTGGCGCCGATGCAGTTTGGGCCAAACTCCTGGAAGCAGATCGTCTGCTTCGTGCTGATGTGCGAAGAGCAGAAGGTACCCCTGCGGCTGAATGTGTTCCGAGCGATGTTGATGATCGTCTCATCGTCAGAGGGAGTATACTATATCTCGCCTCGTGGTAAGGGGAAGGTAGTCCACGGTCACCCGGATTCTATCAAGTTTTGGAAGAAGAAATATCTGGTGATCCAGAGTGAGGATCCTTGGGATATTCCCACTCGGTGGAACCATTCTAAGCCGAGCTATGAAACGCCGAGGCCGGGGGACCTGACGGCAGAGGAGTGGAGGTTTGTTGAGCGCCTCCGTCTGTCGTACAGCATCAATTAGGCGAAGGTGACAGAGGCCCACCTGGCGAGTGTTGGACTGAGCCCGGTCGTACTTTCTAGTATGTGGTTGTTTCTTTTCTCTCGATCTTCTTGTACTTTCTTGCTCATTGTTCTTAATGGATTTTTTTACAGATATGGATGAAGAATCGATTAGGGCGCTGAGGCTCGCTATGAAGAAGAAGAAGGCCGAGAAGAAGGGGGATGCGGTGAAGACGACCGAGTTGTCCCAGGTGGTCTCTGAGGCCCCAATTCAGCTGAGGGCCAAAAGGACTCGCTCGGAGACAGGCGGGGACGCGGTGGTTCAGGGGGGCTTAGATCAGGGCAGGGCTACTGATCTTGATAAGGGGAAGGGTCCCCTGGTGGACACCGGGATAGAGGAGAGACTTCGGTGACCGTGGGTGCCGAATTGGTCGATCCGCGAGGGTGATTGCCTGGTCCGAGGGCGCCAGGCCGTGGAGGTTGCAGATAAGCTGGCGACCCCTCGGGACCGTTCGGATATGAAGGCCCAGACCCTGGACGAGGCGTACATGCGTCTTGCGCAGGCCAATGTGCTGGTAAGTCAACCGAACCCACTTGCTTTCAGATCATGTCGCTAAGAAAGGTTTCTTAGTATTGTCGGGCTACTGCAGGCGACCGTGCAGGGGGCCCACGTGAGAGGCCTTTATGAGGCGGCTTTGCAGCGAGAGCGAGACCGGGCTGACAAGGCCGAGCAGGAGGTGAAGGAGTTCAAGGTAGAGCTCGAAGGCTCTCATAGGAGGGAGACGGAAATGAAGGCGGCCTTCGACAAGGAGAAGGAGGAATGGGCGAATACGATGGCGGCTCAGGAGAAGATGTCGGCGAAGGAGAAGGATGAGTTGACGGAGTCATGTCAGCTCCTGGTGATCAAGGCCCAGGACAACTGTTATGCAAAGGCCCTCAGTCATGTGAGGCACTTCTATCCTACTATCGACCTGTCCAACTTCGAGTTTGATATGGAGATTGAGGGGACACCGAAGACCCCTGGCGAACAAGGGCCCGATGGTGACCAGGCTGCCGACCCCCCCCCCCCGACCCCCCCCCCCCCCCCGACCGACACTGAGGTGGGAAAACTAGCTGTATAATTTTTGTCCTTCTTTTTCCTTCTCTCGATTGTATTTGCCTTCCGCGGACTGGCCACCGCATTTTTTGTATGGAGAAACTAAACTTATAAAAAGAGGGTTTTTGGCTGGCCAAGTGTTTTGACCATGAATACTTCCGAACCTCCTTGCTTATATGTTTTGAGTGGGCTGGTTCTCTTGTAGGTTATGGCTCCCCCTCCTGAGGCGGACCCCCGTCGCTCCGACGTGGCGTGGCTTCGGAGCAAGGTTGAGGCCCTGGAGGCCACTTTGGTCCGGTATCGAAAGGGGGCCCGTGATACTGATGCGGCTTTCAATTACTACAGGAACAAGTCCGAAGCCCTTAGTGAGGAGGCAAGCCGGCTGAGGAGGGCGATGGCGGATCGGGAGCTCGGGGGCGCTGGTCTTGGATATACTATGTCTAGTTCCTCGGTGCAGAGGCCCTCCTCTGAAAAGCTACTTCGTGATGTGATAGTGGAGAAGGAGATGGAGATACACCGTTATAGGACGATGTTGGGCGTCTCGATATCTTCCTCGGGGGGTCGGCGAGCGGAGGGGGTTCCTTCTGCGATGCTTCTGATGGAGCGTATGCGATCCGTTGACGCCCAGAGCTCCGTGGCCGGTGTGTCGACTGTGGCAGAACCGAAGGACCGTCATGACGAAGAGAGAGCTCCAAGTCGTTCGGTCGGAGTGATCCCGCCCCTCGCTGGATCCGAGGAGCCCTAAGGCGGTGATTTCCTTTAGTTTGAGATGAGTGGAGTGGTCCTGTAACGGTCTTTGTTTGTTTTCCCCGAATAAAATAAAAGAGTATGAAATAACGAAATCTTTTCCTTCTTTGCTCTGGTCAGCGGTGTGGTGAAGGGCGGTGGAGGCGAGGTTTGGCTCCGCAGATTCGTGAGAGATCGACGTGGGGCAATAGGAAGACTCCCTGGTCCGGAGCTGGGTCGACCCTACCGAGACTCTTGGGGACGATACCAGAGCGTGAACCTGGGTGCCGATCCCATTGTCCGGTACCAGGTCGGAGTTGTCGAGGTATTTGGATTTTGACAAAAAGAGACTTCTTTTATACCAGATAGGGAGGGTCGTTGAAGTGGCCCTTTACACACGAAAGCTTACATCAGTTTTAATTTACTTTAGTCAGGCTAGCACCTAGGCTCGCTCTTCCAGGAATTTCATTAGGTGCTCGGCGTTCCAGGGTCGGCTGATGGGTCGGTCGTCCATATCCGCCAGTCGGTATGTACCAGGGCGGACAGCCTCGACTACACGGTATGGGCCTTCCCAGTTGGGAGCCAATTTCCTCTTCTTGGTTGGATCGGAGACAGATAGCTTTCGTAATACCAGGTACCCTGCCTTGATGTTTGTGGGGCGGACCTTCTTGTTGTAAAACCTCTCGATCCGTTGCTGGTAGATGCTTCTCCGGATTGAAGACTTCTCTCGTACCTCGGCGACGAGGTCCAGGTTGGCCCTCAGGCCGGACGCATTGTCAGCTTCATCGAAGGTTATGATCCGGGGAGAAGGTAATCCGACCTCGACGGGGATGACTGCCTCAGTCCTATAGGTCAGACTGAATGGTGTCTCCCCCGTGGGGACCTCTGGGTGGTTCGGTGCGCCCATAGTACGCTAGGCAGTTCCTCGACCCACAGCCCTTTGGGGGAACTGTCGAGGCGCTTTTTGAGGCCGTCGAGGATTTGCCTGTTCGCGTTCTCCGCTTGGCCGTTGGACTGAGGGTGGCAAATGGCGGAGAAACGCTGCTGGATGCCGATGTCCGTGCAGAAGGTTTGGAAGTTTTGACCTTGGAACTGGGTTCCGTTGTCTGTGATGAGGACTCGAGGGATTCCAAACCGGCAAATAATGTTCTTCCAAAAGAACTGTTGCACTTGGCGCTCGGTGATGCTGGACAGTGGTTCGGCTTCGATCCACTTGGTGAAGTAGTCGATGGCGACGATCAGGAATTTCTTTTGTCCCACCGCTGGGGGGAAGGGCCCCACAAGGTCCATACCCCACATGGCGAAGGGCGTAGGGCTTGCCAGGGACCGGAGATTGGCTTGAGGAAGCCTTTTGATAGAGGAGAATCTTTGGCAGGGGCCGCACCTCTTGACTAAGTCTTGTGATTCTTGGAGCATGGTTGGCCAATAGTACCCCTGATTCAGGGCCTTCCGAGCAAGCGTCCTTCTCCCCATGTGGCATCCGCCGATCCCCTCGTGCAGGTCTCTGAGGGCGTAGCTGGCCTCGTCGCTGGTGAGGCAGCGGAGGTATGGTTTGCCGTTGGCCAAGGTGTACGAGCATTTGAAGAGGATGTCATCGATCATGACAAACCTTTCAGCTTGGACTCTGACTCGTCTGGTCTCGGCTCTGTCTTCAGGAAGCTCGGCACTGATTAAGAATCTTCGGATGGGAGTGGTCCAGTCGTCCGGGCTGGTCCCATCTTGCACACACATCGCTTCCGGCTCTGGGTCACTGATACTCGGTTTCAGGAGGACTTCTATGAGCACCGTCTGATCGAGGCCCTCAAAGGAGGAAGAGGCAAGTTTGGATAACGCGTCTACTTGAGCGTTCTGTTCCCTGGGGACTCTGATAACCGCGGCGCAGCTGAAGGACGCCAGGAGTCGCTTGACTGCCGCCAGATACCTCATCATGCGTTCATCGCGGGCTTCGTATTCTCCGGTGATCTGATTGACCACGAGTTGAGAATCACTAAAGGCCCGGATTTGCTTGGCTCCGGCTCGGTTGGCGAGGGTCAATCCGGCGATCATGGCCTCGTATTCTACCTCGTTGTTGGAGGCCGGAAAGTTGAGGCGGAGGGAGTATTGAAGTAGGAATTGGTCGGGGCCACGAAGGATGATGCCCGCCCCACTCCCTGTTTCGCATGACGAGCCATCGACGAAGACCTCCCAGGTCGGATCCGACCCTTCGAGGCTAGGCTGCTCAGAGACGGTGCACTCAGTTATGAATTCGGCGAGGGCCTGTCCTTTAATGGCCGCCCTTGGCTGATAGCTGATGTCGAACTGGCTCAGCTCGATTGACCACTTGACTAAGCGGCCGGAGTTTTCGGGCTTGTGAATGACAGTCTTCAGTGGTTGGTCGGTCAGTACTTGGACGGAGTGGGCTTGGAAGTAAGGGCGAAGCTTCCGGGCTGCCATGACCAGTGCATAGGCCACCTTCTCTATCTTTGCGTATCTCGTCTCGGCTGGGAGGAGCACTTTGCTCACATAATACAGTGGCTTTTGAACCCCTTCCTCCTCTCGGACGAGGACGGCGCTGAGAGCGTTGTCCGAGGCGGACAGGTAGAGCCAAAGCGGCTCGCCCGGCTCGGGCTTGCTGAGGAGAGGCGGGTTGGCGAGGTATTGCTTTAGCTGTTCGAAGGCTTCTTGTTGATGGGTACCCCACTCGAAGCCCCCTTTTTCGCGCAAGGCCTTGAAAAAGGGGAGAGACTTCTCCCCCAACTTGGAGAGAAAACGGCCGATTGCCGCCAACCGACCTGTGAGCCTCTGAACCTCCTTAACATTCCGGGGCGGAGACATGTCAATAATGGCTCGGATTTTCTCGGGGTTTGCTTCAATGCCGCGGTGGCTGACGATGAACCCCAAGAACTTCCCCGTGGAGACGCCGAAGGCGCATTTAGCCGGGTTGAGTCTCATGTTGTGGCGTCGGAGGACACCGAAGGCTTCCTCGAGGTCGGCGATGTGGTCCGGCCCAGCCCGGCTTTTGACAAGCATGTCGTCGACGTACACTTCCACGTTGCGGCCGATCAGGTCTTTGAAGACTCTGTTGACGAGTCGCTGGTACGTGGCTCCAGCGTTTTTCAGCCCGAAGGGCATAACGCGGTAACAATAAAGACCCTGGTCGGTGACAAACAAGGTCTTGGAGATGTCTGGTGGAAACATCCGGATCTGATTGTACCCCGAGAATGCGTCCATGAAAGACAGTAGCTCATGCCCCGAGGTTGCGTCGATTAAAGCGTCGATGCGGGGGAGGGGAAAAGGATCTTTCGGACATGCTTTGTTAAGGTCCGTGAAGTCGATGCAGATCCGCCAACCCCCTGTTGCCTTCTTCACCATGACGACATTAGCCAACCACTCGGGGTAGCTGACTTCCTGGATGAATCGAGCGGACAAGAGTTTGTCCACTTCTGTCTTTACAATTTGTTGCCTCTCCGGGGCGACTTTGCGCCTCTTTTGGACGATCGGCTTAGAGTCGGGGATGACGCTTAGTCGGTGCATAATCAAGTCTTCGGAGATCCCGGGCATGTCGGAGGGCTTCCACGCGAAGAGATCGACGTTGCGACGGATGCAGGCGATGATGCCTGACTTCAAGTCCTCGAAGAGTGAGCGGCTCACCCGGAACCATTTCGACTCATCCTTGGCATCGAACAGGACCTCTTCTAATTCGTCAACCGGCTCGGGAGCTGGGCCGTCCCTCTCGGGTTCGAGTTCAACGGCATCGAGGGGGAACACACCCCCTCCGACGGCGGTTATGTAGCACGATCGTTCTGCTTCGTGGCTACCTCGGACGATGCCGACCCCTTGGGGGGTGGAAAATTTAAGTTTCAGATGGTAGGTCGAAGGTATCGCTTGGAGGGAGTTTAGTCCGGGTCGGCCAAGAATGGCGTTGTAAGCCGCCTTGACGTTGATGATCATGAAATCCATGGATTCGGTCCTCTTGACAGGAGCTGATCCTGCGGTGACGTCGAGGGTAATAATCCCCTCTATTACGATCGGGACGCCGGAGAATTCAAGCAACGTGTATCCGGCTGGTTTGAGCTTCCCTTTGGATAATTTGAGACTTTCGAAGGCTTTGAGAAAAAGAATATTTACCGAGCTGCCGTTGTCGACGAGGATTCGGCGATCCTCACAATTAGCTATGTGGAGGCTAATGACGAGGGCATCGCAGTGGGGTAGGTGAACTCCTTCGAGGTCCTCTCATGAGAAGGAGATTGGCAGAGGTTGTTGCTTGGGTGAGGGGCTGTATTGGACAGTATTCACCTCTTGGATGAAGGTTTTTTGGGAAGTATCAGATTCTCCTCCCATTGGCCCCCCGTGGATATAGTGCAGGGTGGATGGCGTACCCATGGCTCCCTCGGACTCGGGATCCCGACCCTGGATGCGGTTCGGAGTAGGGTTCGGAGGTGAAAGTCTCCGGTTCCTAGTACCTCGCCGATCTTGTGGGCCTCCCTCCCTGGAGGTCCGTTGGAGAGCTTCAAGAATTTCTTCTTGAAAGTCCTGGAATCCCTTGTGAGTGACGGGGGCTCCCCCGACCTTCTTCGGTCGGTCTGAAGGTTGCCTTCCGACGCGGCTGAGCGCTGGCCTCCGTCCCTCGGGCGGCGGTCTTGGATGGTTCGGGGCCGGGTTGGAAGCGGCCCCTCCCCTGCTGTGGGTGATCTGACGGTTGACGATTATTCCTCGTAGGTCGGGTTGGACTTGCCGGGTGACGCTCCTCTGGGACTCCTGATTGGGAGCCCTGTGTTTTGAAGTGTGTGGCCCGGCGTTAGCAGTTGGTGGGGGCGAGTCCCGTCGGTTGACGGAGGAAGCAGCCTCCTTGCCCTTGGAGGTCATGAGAGTTCGGCTGTCGAGGTTGCTCGATGGTCGGGCTCGGGTCGGCTTCTGAAGCAGTGTTCCCACAGACGGCGCCAACCTGATGCGGTTTATTTCTGGGAGACGTGTGGATGCACCAGGTGTGAGTTCGGACTCAATTTGTTTTTGAAGGAGAAAGCTGCTCATCTGACGACCCTCGGCTGACCGGGCGGAACCTGCGGCGACCTCGGAATGAGGCGGAGATCTGGGTTCGGATCAGAGGGTTCGGATCCGAGGTCTTGTGTACCTGCAGACGGTCCTGAAACACCGGGGTTTGTCCCGGTGGCGGACCCTCCGACGATCTAGTCAGTCTCTGTGAGAGAGTAGCAATAACTAGGTAAATTTAAGTGGTAAAAGATTGATTACCTCAAAAGGTGGGTGAGGGTCTAGTATTTATAGAGAATCCCAACCGGGTTTGGTTCCGCTTGGGGGTCGGGTCTGGATCCGAAAGCCCATGGGCCTGACGTGGCAGAAGGCCCAGGGGGTTTAGGGCAGACGTGGCAATACCAGGAGCGGTATAGGGCTGACGTGGCAAAACCCTTGGTGGTATTTGGAGCTGACATGACTGATCGTGGGTCTTCTGTGCTTCTGGGAGAATCGGAGGGCCTAGGCTGTGCCAGGTCATCCCCATGCTTCGCCAGAGAGGGGGGACGGCCCGTGGGGCTGTCACGGACCGGAGGCCGAGGACCACTGAGGCTCGTCGGATACGAGGAGGCCAGTTCTGTGGGGGTGAACTTGAGGTTCGGCGCCGACCCTGCAGTGGTTCGAAGCCGAACTAGATTGCTATTTTTACCTTTCTTGAGTGAGAGTTGTATTGGGCCCAGGTTGGGCCCCCCAGGCCATTTTTACCCTACCACAATGGCCGAGTACTGTTCACGACTCTGCGATAAACTAGGTTTATAGCAGACGATAGTGGCGTGAAATTTCTCATATTTTCCATTTTTTAAGTAAATAGCAATCGATAGTGGATGCTCTAAGAGCTATTTTGCCCTTTCTCTGTCATTTCGCTACAGTAGACATGTAAAAATAGTAATGGATATAGCAAAATAAATATTATGGGTGGATTATTTAAATATATTTTTAAATAATCAGACCAAACATAATGTTTTGTCTGAAGCAAAAAAAAAAATAAAAACAAAGAAAAAAACCCAGCAAAGAAAAATAATGGCTATTGTTTCGTCAAGGCCATTCCTTTTAATTTATTTTTGCAAATGACCATCATTGATTACTGGTGCAATTATTTAAAAGAATGTTGCAATTTTTTTGCAATGTGGTAAAATGAAAAATCCCACACTTCATTGCCATTAGTCAAAGGTAATAAGCTCCTATTCCAGTCATGTCCTTCCTCCTCCTCCTCCTCCTAATCTCGTCCTTCACCCCCGCCACCGCCGCCACCGCCGCCTATCCCTTCACCCCTCTCCAACAATCTCAACTCGCCAACTTCCGCTCCTACCTCCAAATCCCCACCGCCCACCCCTCCCCCTCCTACTCGTCCGCCATCTCCTTCCTCCAATCCATCCTCCCCCCTTCCATCAATTCCCGCGTCCTCTACTTCACTCCCGACCAATCCAAACCGCTCCTCCTCCTAAGCTATTACGGCTCCTCCCCCTCCCTCCCATCCCTCCTCCTCAACTCCCACCTCGACTCCGTCCCCGCCGAACCCTCCAAGTGGTCCCACCCCCCCTTCTCCGCCCACTACTCTCCCCCTCACGACCACCGCATCTTTGCCCGCGGCGCACAAGATGACAAATCCATCGCTATCCAGTACATCGAGGCCCTCAGCTCCCTCCTCACCTCCGACCCCACCTTCTCCCCTCTCCGTACCATCCACATCTCCCTCGTCCCCGACGAGGAGATCGGCGCCGCCGACGGGTGGGAAAAGTTCGTAAAATCGGAGGAGTTTAGGAAGCTGAATGTGGGGTTTGTGTTGGACGAGGGGCAGGCGTCGCCGGGGGAGGAGTTCAGGGTGTTTTATGCGGACAGGTCGCCGCGGTCGCTGGTGGTGAGGGCGGTGGGGCAGCCGGGGCACGGGTCGAAGATGTTTGATGGGGGGGCGATGGAGAATTTGGTGGGGTGTATGGAGGCGGTGGCGGAGTTTAGGGAGAGGCAGTTTGAGAGGGTCAAGAAGGGAGAGGTGGCGGCATCCGAGGTGGTGTCGGTTAATGTGGTGTATGTTAAGGGTGGTACACCGAGTCACACGAGTCCTACGGTTAGGTTATCTTTTATTATTATTATTATTATTATTATTATTTTTGTTTTGATACTGTTTGATGGAATGGCTATGAGAAGTATGACATTGAAGCGTTACGAGGGAAATGCGAAATGCGTTCTATTTTTGATGTACTACTTTTATAGTACCGTAAGCTAGGCTCGAGAATGTGGATCAGATGACAACACTTTTCTCATGTAGTAGTGTGGAAGTAGTACATTAAAAGCTATGAAGTAGGGACACTTATGTTTGGTAGCTATGTCATGTTGAACACGTGCTGTACACTTGTATCGGACCACAACTCCAATAGGACAACTTGATTCTATATGTTTTTTTTTTGTTTTTGTTTTTGTTTTTGTTTTTTGGGTTATTTCCTGTTACCGCTGATTCTGGTGTGGGGGTAAACAGATAGAATTTGTGGGTTCGTGGAAAAACCTGAATAGCAGATCCGAACCTGTTCGTCTGAGTTGGGCTGCTGACTCCCGCCGTACACCTGCAAGGAAAGTGCGAAACACCGGGGTTGATCCCAGCGACGCACCCTCTGACGCTCTTGTCAGTAACCAGAAGAGATTAAGAAAGAGCTTAAGCAGGTAAAAGAGTGATTAACCTGGTCACAGTGGTAGGTTGGAGGTATTTATAGTCGCCATGGGAGTGATTAGGGGCCTGATTTCCTGTGTAACTGTTAGGAGTAAAATCCTCACAATCTGTTTAGGAAACTGACCCCTGATTTCCGGTGAGAGCAAATCAGGCCTGTTGATTTGGTCAAATCAGTAACCCTGATTTTTCTCTTGCTGATCCGGGTTTTATCTCGGGTCGGGACCCGTACCCAGTTGGAATGGATCCGTTTGTGGATTATTGAATCTGTGAGAAGGAGACCCAGTACCCACTTCGGACCTGCTAGTAGGTGAAATTACCGTTTTACTCCTGAGCTTGGAGATTCGCGTCCGATGTAAACGGTCCCGATTTAATCCTATTTTTAGCCATATCACGAGCCCCCCACTCCCGAAGACTGAGTTTGATCAGCCTTCGAGGAGTAGTTTTACTGTTCTAATGGCGTACGGGATTTTATCGGTGTTCTCAAGGGAGTTTGGAATCTTGCTCGAGGTATAACGGTGTTATTGTGGGCTTGTAAAATGCCTAAAAACATTCTCAGAATTTTCTTAATTTTTGGTGATTTTTCCAGATTTTTCTGAATTTTTTCTCATTTTTTTGAATTTTTTATTCATTTTTCGAATTAAATAATTAGTTATCGAAAATATTAAATAATTACTCTAATTAAATAATTATATTTTTCAGAATTTAAAATAATTTTTCTGAATTTATAATTATTTTTAGAATTTTTATTTAATTTTTTCCGATTTTTTAAATATTTTTTCGGATTTTTTAAATAAAAAAACAAATAAATAAATTAATTAATTAAATTAAATAATACCTGACACGTGGTACGATCTGTGCCGTCGGATCCCGGGACACGTGGCACGATCTGTGCCGTCGGATCCTTGGGCGAATCTCGAGGAGGCGCGCCTTTCGAAAAATCGTTATCTTGTCGTTTAGCGCGCGTGGCGCGATCTGGATCGTCCATCACCAGAAGCGCAAATTTTTGGAAGATCCAACGGCCGTAGTCGTTCGGCGGATATTTTCTCCGTTTGTGAAGCTCGGATAGGGGGTTGCTCGGCAGCCAACCGAGAGGTGACTTCGACCTCGGGTGTGAGGCCACGTGGCGATGCCACATGGCAAAAACTATATATATATATATATTTTTTCTTTTTCTTTTCCTCTTCCGCCCTGTTCTGTTCTTTTTCCCTTCTTCTTCTTCGTTGCTCGTCCTCACCCCTCCGACATCGCCTTCGTGGGAGACGAGGCTTGACGGGAGCGGCGACGGCGGAACCCTGGCGAGGCGTACGGAGTTCGTCTAGAGCTCGGTGAGTACTCCGAGCTTGGCGACGAAGGACCTCGGCGAGAGGGAGAGGGTCTCAACAACGGGGTGAGTTTGCGAACGAGGAGGCGAGCTCGGCGACTGAGTGCTGCTTGGTGGTACAGCTTGAAGTGAGGGAGGGAGAGCTCGACGTGGCGAGGAGCTTCGTGAGGTCGGCCATGGGAGATGGAGCTCGAGCTCGACGAGGAGGAGCTTGGCAAGGAGCTCAGAGCTCGGCGAGGAGAGCTTGTCGAATGTGAGGCTCGGCGAGGGGAGCTCGTCGAAGGTGATGGAGACGGAGCTCGGAGAGGAGTTTGGAGCTCAGTGGCAGTCGTGAAGGAGCTCGGCGAGAACGGAGGTGTGGTCGAGCTCGACGAGGGGAGCTCGTCGAAGGTGGTCGACGAGTGGAGCTCGGAGCTTCGTCGAGGAAGACAGCTCGTCGTCCGACCATGGGGGAGCTCGGTAATGGAGAGGGAGCTTCGACGGTGGTTGTCGGAGGTGGAGCTCGACAACGGAGCTCGACACGAATGGAGCTCGCGACGGTGGCGCTCGGAGCTCGTTTGTGGAGTTTGGAGGAGGTTGGTACTCGCGACGTGGTGGTCGGCGAGGAGCAGCTTGTGGAGCTCGTCGTGCGCGGAGCTCGGGAGAACTCCGACGATGAGCTCGGAGCTTGGACGAAGAGCTCGGCGAATGGGCGAGCATGGAGGTCGACGGCGGAACTCGACAGAGGTGGATGCGTGAGCTCGGCTTGGTGGACTGTGGGGGCGAGCTCGGGATGGAGAACTCGACGTTGGAGCTAGACGACGGAGGGGCTGAGTTCGTCGTTGAAGATAGAGCTCGGCCGTGGAGGGTAGAGCTTGAAGATGAACTGTTGTTTTATATGGTTTTTTGGTTTGTTTTGGCGCCAGGATGTATGGGAGAAGGAAGGTGACGTGGCGGTAAGTGGGCTCGGGTTTGAGGACCTAACGGGTTCGAACCCGCCTACTTGTGCCCCCCCCCTTTTTTTTTGGCGCCTTGTTCCGCGAATCTGAGCACGGATTTTGAGGCAATTTTTGGCCACTTTGCAGCTCGGTATGACAGTAGCTCGGATTGGAAATCCGAGCAACGTGGCTTGATCTGGGCCGTTGAATGGTGGCACGAATCTCGAGACGGGCTCAATTCCCAAAAAAACGCTATCTTGTCGTTTAGCGACGCTGGCAAGATCTGGGCCGTTGGATGATGGCACGAATCTCGAGACGGCTCAGTTCCCAAGAAAACGCTATCTTGTCGTTTAGCGACGCTGGCAAGATCTGGGCCGTCTGATCGAGATCTTGCACGAATGTTGAGGAGAAAGTGAGTTTTCTCCGTTTGCAGGATCGGAAAGGCACTTGCTCGGTTAGCCGACCGGGCTCTTTGATGTTGGGGCTCGGATGGGAAGAGCTCGGATTCTTGCTCGGATGGGAAGAGCTCGGATGGGAAGAGTTCGGATTCTTGCTCGGATGGGAAGAGTTCGGATTCCTGCTCGGATGGGAAGAGCTCGGATGGGAAGAGCTCGGTTCGGATTTCTCCCTCGTGCGAGTGGCTCGGCTCGGATTTCCGAGCTATTCGGCACAACTGCATTGAGATCCACTTTCCCGGTGCTACGGAGGTCCGATCGGGACGTGCGACCCCTCGTTTCGAAGCTAGTTCGAAGATCTACAACTTCTCTTTAGGAGTGGGATGAAGATTCACCCTCCTTCATGGTCAAAATAGCCCCGCAAGATGCTTGTCTTCATGAAGTTGATAAGTACTTTGGTCTTGGGGATTTTGGAAGAGGAGCTCCACTTCTGGGGGCGGAGAAGATGTGCTAGGAAGGCCCTTGTGCTTGGAAGACCCTTGTAAGGTGTGCTAGGAAGGCCCTTGTGCTTGGAAGACCCTTGGGCTAGGAAGAGGCGCGAATGGGTCGGATCGCTAGTCGCTCGGCTAGGAATACTGAGCGACGTGGAGCAATCTGAGCCGCTGGATCTCAGCGCGGATCTCGAGGCAGGCACAGTTTCCAAGAAAACTCTATCTTATCGTTTAGCGACGCTGGCAAGATCTGGGCTGTTGGATGATGGCACGAATCTCGAGACGGCTCAGTTCCCAAGAAAACGTTATCTTGTCGTTTAGCATCGCTGGCAAGATCTGGGCCGTCTGATCGAGATCTTACACGAATGTTGAGGAGAAAGTGAGTTTTCTCCGTTTGCAGGCTCGGAAAGGCACTTGCTCGACTAGCCGACCGGGCTCTTTGATGTTGAGGTCGGATCGGCACTTGCTTGGCATTCGAGCGGATGGAAGAGCTCGGCTCTGGAAGAGAGCCATTTGGGAGACGAGTTTGAGGAGCAACTCTAGGAGAGAGTTGTGAGCTCCGAACTCGTTGAGAGGAGGCCCGAGCGGAGCGAAGAGCTCGGCTCTGGAAGAGAGCCATTTGTGAGATGAGTTTGAGGAGCAACTCTTGGAGAGAGTTTTGAGCTCCGAACTCGTTGAGAAGAGGTCCGCTTCGGGGATGAGCGGAGCGAAGAGCTCAGCTCTGGAAGAGAGCTATTTGTGAGACGAGTGTGAGGAGGGACTCTATGAGAGAGTTGTGCTCCAAACTTGTTGATAATGGGTCCGCTTCGGTGATGAGCGGAGGGAAGAGCTCGGCTCTGGAAGAGAGCCATTTGTGAGATGAGTTTGAGGAGCAACTCTTGGAGAGAGTTTTGAGCTCCGAACTCGTCGAGAAGAGGTCTGCTTCGGCGGCGAGCTGAGGGAAGAGCTCGGCTCTGGAAAAGAGCCGTTTGTGAGATGAGTTTGAGGAGCAACTCTAGGGGAGAGCTGTAGCTCCGAACTCGTCGAGAAGAGGTCCGCTTCGGCGGCGAGCGGAGGGAAGAGCTCGGCTCTGGAAGAGAGCCATTTGTGAGATGAGTTTGAGGAGCAACTCTTGGAGAGAGTTTTGAGCTCCGAACTCGTCGAGAAGAGGTCTGCTTCGGCGGCGAGCTGAGGGAAGAGCTCGGCTCTGGAAGAGAGCCGTTTGTGAAATGAGTTTGAGGAGCAACTCTAGGGGAGAGCTGTAGCTCCGAACTCGCTGCTTATGTGAGAGAATCAACGGTTGTGGGAGCAATTCCAAATGGCAAACCACTTCTAACCCGCTGAAGAGCAGGTTATTTGAAGCAGAATCGAGCCAAGTGTTGGACTCCGAACCATCGGTAGAGGTAGTCAACGGTTGTGGGAGCAATTCCGAATGCCGAACCACTTCTAACCCGCTGAAGAGCAGGTTATTTGAAGAGGAATCGAGCCAAGTGTTGGACTCCGAACCATCGGTAGAGGTGTTCAACGGTTGTGGGAGCAATTCCGAATGACGAACCACTTCTAACCCGCTGAAGAGCAGGTTATTTAAAGAGGAATCAAGCCAAGTGTTGGACTCCGAACCATCGGTAGAGGTGTTCAACGGTTGTGGGAGCAATTCCGAATGGCGAACCACTTCTAACCCGCTGAAGAGCAGGTTATTTGAAGAGGAATCGAGCCAAGTGTTGGACTCCGAACTCGTTGGGAAGAGCTTAGTAAGTTGCAGGAGCAGCCATGTAGAAGAGGCTGGACTCCGAACTCACCCTTCAGCGAGTCACGACTCGGAGAGGTAGAGATGAAGCAAGAGCAACAATTTCCAATGAAAAAACGTAAAGTTTTATTGAAATAAACTAAGTGGCTGCTTCAATATGGCGAGCCCTTATTACATGCTATTGGCCGAATTACAAGCATCGGCCTTATTAAAAATCAAGATCCTGCTTCTATGATAAGGTGAAGACCTCTTGGGAAGAGTCGGGAGGTTCTGAGTCTTAGAGCTCGGCGGGGCCTTCGGTTCGTTTATTGGCTCCTCAGGGAGGAAGCTTGGCCCCCTCTTTCTGGACGAACTTGGTCAGGTGCCCCCGCTGTATGAGTTCTTCAATCTCTTCCTTCAGAGCCCGACAATCTTCCGTGTCGTGGCTGTGGTCCCTGTGAAAGCGGCACCACTTATCTTTGTCCCTCTTCTTGCCAGGTGTATTCATTCTAGGGGGAGCACGGAGTAGCCCTTCCTTGTCCACTTCCATGAGAACTTCTGATATATTGGCAACGAAGGGGGTGAACTTCTCAAACCGAGGAGTTGGGCGGCGCTGGCTATTGCCCTCCTTCTGAAGCTTCTTAGCCTCTTCTTCTTCGGTCAACTTTCTCTTCGTTCCGGAGGTGGATCCTCCGGAGCTAGGAAAGGAGGCGGCTTCTTCGGCACGAATGTACTTGTCACACCTGAGAAGGAGGTCGGCAAAGTTCTGTGGAGGCTTCTTAGCAAGAGAGGAGCGGAGGCTGGAATTGAAGACGTTGGATTGGAAGGCGGCTGTTGCGACGGATTGGTCGAGGGAGGCTATGGCCCTGACCTCCGCAGTGAACCTCTTCACATAGTCTCTCAACTTCTCTCCCTTCTCCTAGCCGAGCCGGAGTAATGAGAGGCTGGTCTTCTCCGTGCGTCTACTACTCATGAAGTGGGTGATGAAGAGGGTCTCGAATTGCTCGAAGGAGAAGATGGAAGAGGGAGCAAGGCAGGAGTACCATTCCCTAGCCGACCCCTTCAGGGTGGCAGGGAAGGTCTTGCAAAGTAAGGTGTCCGAAGCCTGGTGGATGAGCATGAGGGTCTTGAAGCTTTCGATGTGGTCCACGGGGTCCGACTCCCCCAAGTAAGTTTCGAACTTCGGGGGTTCGAATCCCCTCAGGATGGGAGACTCCATGATGGTTCGGGAGAAAGGGGGTCTGCTCGGACGGATGGTTCTGCTGTTCGACCCCTCCCCCTCGTCCATCCGACCGATTCGCCTCTCCACCTCATGGAGACGGCGGTATAGGGCATCGTCCCTCCCGCGGTAGTCGAACGAGCCTCTGGACTCGTCTTCGTAGGAGGGAGAGCCGTGGCTACGACGATGGTCGTCCCGGGAGCGGCGAGGGCTAAGATCATGCTGCCGGTGGTTAGGAGCCGGCGGAGGAGAGGCGGACCTACGGCGAGGACTGGGAACCCGTTGGGGCGAAGGAACCCTTTGGGCCTCATTGTTGTTGGGTCGGAGGTTAAGAGCCTGCAACACCGTTGCTTGAAACTGCAGGAACTCGGCACGAGTGATGGGCGCCTCATTGTTCCTCGGCTGATGCCGACCGGTAGGAGAGTGGTGCCTCCTCCTGTAATGCCCGGGTGACTCTCTCCGTCCTCTCCTGGTAGGAGACCTTCTACGCTCGCGGTGGTGAGGATTCCGCTCATCTGGACGTTGTAGGCGGGAGGCTCCCTCTCGGGACCGCTTTTCGTCCAGACGGTGGCGGAGAGCCTCATCCTTCTGCCGGTTGAGGATAGTATTTCGAAGGTCAGGGGCCTGAGGACTATGGGAGGCGTAAGAGTCTGTAGAGGCGTTGTGTACCGATATGTGGTCTCGATGGAGAGGTTGTTTTTGCTTCCGTGGATCGGGACCGTTTGGGGGTTGCTGGTTCGGAAGAGGAGGTGGGTCCTGCTGGACACGGTCCTCGGCCGGAGGAGGAAGTTGTCCCTGCTGCGGAGCGGGATGGACGGGGACTTCCTGCTGTTGATCAACAGGGTTGGGTCCACGGTTGGACCCCTTGGATCTTACTTTTCTGGGAGGCATGGCTGGAGAAGAGCTAAGTCGACGAGGAAGAGGCGGCGGCTATTCGTATGGTTTTTCCACAGACGGCGTCAATCTGTTATCGCTGATTCTGGTGTGGGGGTAAATAGATAGAATTTGTGGGTTCGTGGAAAAATCTGAATAGCAGATCCGAACCTGTTCGTCTGAGTTGGGCTGCTGACTCCCGCTGTACACCTGCAAGGAAAGTGCGAAACACCGGGGTTGATCCCGGCGACGCACCCTCCGACGCTCTTGTCAGTAACCAGAAGAGATTAAGAAAGAGCTTAAGCAGGTAAAAGAGTGATTAACCTGGTCACAGTGGTAGGTGGGAGATATTTATAGTCGCCATGGGAGTGATTAGGGGCCTGATTTCCTGTGTAACTGTTAGGAGTAAAATCCTCACAATCTGTTGAGGAAACTGACCCCTGATTCCCGGTGAGAGCAAATCAGGCCTGTTGATTTGGTCAAATCAGTAACCCTGATTTTCCTCTTGCTGATCCGGGTTTGTCTCGGGTCGGGACCCGTACCCAGTTGGAATGGATCCGTTTGTGGGTTATTGGATCTGTGAGAAGGAGACCCAGTACCCACTTCGGACCTGCTAGTAGGTGAAATTACCGTTTTACCCCTGAGCTTGGAGATTCGCGTCCGATGTGAACGGTCCCGATTTAATCCTATTTTTAGCCATATCATTTCCATATAACACTCATAAATGTGCTAATTCCATATAACTCACTCACAAATTGCTATTTCCATATAACTCTAACATAAATTATTGTTTTTGTTTTTGTTTTTTTTTTTGGGTTATTTCCATATAACTCACTCATAAATGTGCTAATTCCATATAACTCACTCACAAATTGCTATTTCCATATAACTCACTCACAATGCGAGGGGTCATTCTAAAGAAAGGCTTTTGTTACTTACAATCACTTTGACTCTGGTTAAGCTTTAAAAAATACTATTTTACCCTGTAGTTACAATTACCCCACCTTATGGAAAGATGAACAATCAAAATGATTGAGGGGTAGAAATATCATTTTACCTTGAATGCATTAGATCTAATGGAATATTTTGTAACTTTTAATGGATGTTAACTGGGAGTGGTTTCTTGGAATGAACTCTACAGTGCGAGTGAGTTATATGGTATTAGCACATTTGTGAGTGGTGTATATGGAAATAATCTTTTTTTTTTTTTTTTTTCTTTTGAAATTCTTTCTCCTGTCAGTGTGTTGTGTCGCAACGTGTCCTTGTGGGTGTATCTGTGTTCGTGCTTCTTAGATTGCTTTAAGGAACTTTCATTTCTTTTCATGGAAATACGTCTCTTTGTATGAAAAGAACTTTAAAATATGATTCTCTCGAAAAGAATTTTGTATCATTCACTATAATGGATAACTATAAAAGCGGAATAAATTTGATTAAAAAAAGGCGAAAGAAAATTTGAATACTTGCAAGAGTTCTCAAACACTACGTATTTGAATTGTATTATGATTGTGACTTTCTCTTAATGGAAGAACATGACAATAGCATTCATTGTGATATGCACTGAGCAACACATGATTAGCCATATTTGTGATGAAGGTTGATTCTTACTACCAACTCCATGGGAAGTTATGAATAGTTTGGATTGAGGAATGAGAATGCTGACCTAGTATATCTATGTCACAATGATGTTGTTTGATTGTCTTTTGTGTGGAAACTGCAATGCGAGTTTTTAGTATGCGGTCTTGGTTATGCAGGTTTGTAACTGTAAATGGTTTTATGTAAGATTGTGTTACCTATTGAAGGTATTTTTGCAGGGTTTTGTAATGAATATGCAACCTTCGGAAACTGAAGTAGGGTTTGATCTTCGGGTTCCACCAACAGCAGATCTAGATATCCTAATAAAAAGAATTGAGGAGGAATGGGCGCCGGCTTCAAGGAACTTGACATATCAGGTGACTTAGAAATCTATTCTTAACTCTTTGTCCCTGTAACACACCGATTTTTTTTATGCATGTTCAATCCACCTCATAAGTTTCTTCCTTGCTAATCATTTTGTGGTCGAAGCATCCTTTGAACTCCTTATGGATACAGTCATCTCTTATCTATGTTAATGATGGTGAAAATGCTGAGATCATTATCAATTTTGATTACTAAAGTGCTTTTAATGTTTACTCTGTTTCCATAACATATTTTCTTGAAGCTTCTTTGGTTTATTTTGTCGTAAGATCTTATCATAAAAAGAAAGTGGACATGATATTTTCTTAGGAGGATCTATCTCATCCCGAAGAATATAAGTTGTGTACTCTTGTCGTTGTTAAAAGAATCTGTACATGTTAATTGCACATGCTGAGAAAACAGAGTAAAAATTATTCCTGCAACTAAATTACTTCATCTCTGTTAAAAGAACTTATAATGCTAATTACTTCAGCGCGTTTATCTTTCTTTGCTCTGTAATGTCTGTGACTGAAGCGAAAACAACATTGTCATATATCATCTATTATCCATGGAGAGTAAATCGAATCCATCTTAAGTAGAATGGAAACTGTTGGCTGATTTCATCTTATTCTTGAAACTTATTTGCAGTTGATAGGGAAAGGACCTATGAGGGATATTGCTGGCCGTCCTCTGGTCACTGCAACCGATGACTCTAATCCATGGTGGTCTGCTTTCAAAGAAGCTGTCATATCTTCTGGTGGGAAACTTGGAAAGCCTGAAATTTTAATGTCTACAACTGATGCTCGGTTTGTTAGACAGTTGGGCATCCCTTCTCTTGGATTTTCACCGATGGCTAAAACTCCAATA
This sequence comes from Hemerocallis citrina, assembly GCA_017893485.1. Taxonomy (NCBI): domain Eukaryota; kingdom Viridiplantae; phylum Streptophyta; class Magnoliopsida; order Asparagales; family Asphodelaceae; genus Hemerocallis; species Hemerocallis citrina. The sequence continues at coordinate 91,215,021 of CM030364.1, read as the reverse complement.
TTACTTCATGATCATAATGAGGTGATTTCTCCTGATTCCTGCAATCCTAATATTTTGTTTCCGGGTAACTTTTTCCTTAAAACTTGTGCTCTTGCAATTTAATTGTTTTGCAGTTCTTGAATGATACCGTGTTTCTTAAGGGCATCAAAGTCTATGAGCACGTGATTCGCTCCTTGAGTTCTCTTCCTGCAATTGCGGAGCTGTAGGCTGCTACTCTTTCAAGGCGGTTTATATTGGCTAGCACGTACTTGGGTTTCTATTCTCAATATGTATGTTTCACATTAGCTTTAAAGAATTATTACTATAACCTTACATAATTTGGCTGAATAAAACAAAACTATACTGTTTTCAATATATGACCTAAGCACATTTATTGGTATGTTTTGCCGATTCTTATCTGGGCTGTTCCATTTCTGTGCTAGCGAATCTTGAATGTGATTCACGAACTTTTAGATCAGACAATTCTGCTTCTTTTATCCCTTGGACTCTCCATTTACTGCTGCTCGACTTTTTGTTAATTTTACTACTGAAAGAAGGCGGAAATGCCTCTCATTTCACGAGCAATAGATTTGTCCCCAATCTTCAAGGAAACCATGCTTGTGGGTTTCACAGCTTCCACAGGGCAGCTAACAAGCTCCCACTACATCTAGGGTTGGAGCTTCCAAATCAATGGAGCAGCACAACCCCTTGATCTTTCCCAACTACCATGGCCCCCTAAAACAACCACCAAATCGCTAACTACCAAAGGCTTTGGAGTTAAAGTTGGGGTAGCATCTTCAGTATGCACACTTTTGCTCGTGATGTTAATAATCTTTGTTTTCGTTTGTTTGAGTCAAAGGGTGAAGTTAGCAAAGTCTCTGGAAGACTGGGAACTAAACTACCCCCTAGATATCGATATAAGGACCTCTATAGAGCAACTAAGGGTTTCAAAGAGACAGAGCTCCTTGGCTTTGGTGGCTTCGAACAAGTGTATAAAGGTGTTTTGCCTAAAAGTGGAGAAGAATTGGCCAAAAAAGCGAATTTCAAATAGTTCAAGACAGGGAGTTCAGGAATTTGTAGCTGAGATCTCAAGCTTGGGAAGAGTCAGACACAGAAACCTAGTGCAACTGCACGGATGGTGCAAACAAGATCAAGATCTCATACTAATGTATGAGTTCATGCCCAATAACAGTCTTGACACTTTACTCTTCAACCATGAAAACAGTGGGCCTTTAAGTTGGGATGAGCGTTTCACCTCGGGGCTTCTCTACCTCCATGAAGAATGGGAGCAAGTAGTTGTCCATAGAGACATCAAGGCAAGCAACGTATTGTTAGATAAAGAAATGAATGCAAAGTTGGGAGATTTTGGTCATGCAAGGCTCTATGAGCATGGGTCGAATCCTCAGACGACATATGTTGTGAGAACTGTAGGGTACATTGCACCAGAATTAGCACGCACAGGCAAAGCCACTGCTGCTAGTGATGTATATGCATATGGAATGTTGCACCTTGAAGTTGTATGCAGAAGAAGGCCAGTCGAGCCAAATGCTCCTCAAAGAGAACAACTTCTTTTGGATTGGGTGAGGGAATGTTGGGCAAAGGGGCAGCTATTTGAGGTGGTCGATCCGAGGCTAGGGAATTCATGCACCAAGGAGGAGGCAGAGTTTGTACTGAAGCTGGGAGTAATTTGTTCACAGTGCATCCTTGGATGCGAGGCCTATTATGAGACAAGTGACTCAGTATCTAAATGGGCACGAAATTCTTGCAGATGATACGACACTTGCATTTCAAGAAGCCAATTCTTGGGATTTAGCATTGCGTCTTTGGAATTTGGCATCAAGCTCTTGGGATTTGGCATCATGTCCATATCCTTCTTCTGGTGGGGTTCTTTCTATTAGCTCACTCGAGGGAGGGAGGTAATCGAAAACAGAATCATGCTTTAGAGGAAAAACTAGCTGCTTATTATTAGCTTCTAAGGTTGCGTTTGGCCTAGCTTTTTTGGGCTTTAAAGCTACTTCAGAAGGAGAAGCCATAAAGTAAAACTTTGAAATTAAAATCTGAAGCTGTTTGGATAGTCAGCTTTTTTTTTACCTTTAAAGCTACTTTTAAGCTAGAAGTTGTTTGGCATAAGATATCAATTGTAAGCTACTTTTATACTCAATTTAAGCTTTTGATTTTATTTAAGAATAAAATATAAGTTATCAAATTACATAAAAAAGCTTGATATTCCTAATAAATGAAATATTTAGAATAACCTAGAAAACTCGTAAAAAGGAAAAAAGTCACTAACAACTTGCACTACTTTGAATCAAGCAACCATACATGAAGAAAGCATAGCAGTCATTTGTCTTGGCAGTTGGAACAAGTCACTAACAACTTGCACTACTTTGAATTTTTGAATTTTGTAAACAATGGGCATATTGTTTACAGAAATGAAATTCAAAACGTTAAAGAGCCATCATCGAGTGTTGACCCAGTACCGTTCTTGGTCAACATTAAGACTATCGTAGCTGGTCATAAAGTATATGCGGAAAAGAAAAAAAAACGATCGATGCAGGCACAATAGCCACAAGAAACCCAAGTTCATATGGTCAGGCTCCAAAACACCCATCCAGTTGTAACATTCATCAGCCATAATTATACATCACTATATATCCAATTACAACATCAATGTATAATGATCAAAAGGTCTTAACAATTATAGCAAGTTTCGATTTGGAAGCTTGCTCTAAAAGTACACGAACAGCAACAAATGATACATCTCTGCATGATATGTGCGACTCTTCGACAGCGACTCTTCGACGGAGGAGTTCGACGGTGGTGTTCCCCGGTCGCGAGTGTTCGGTGAGGAAGGGGAAGGGGAAAAAATTTTATTGTTAGGGTTTGATATGTGGAAAGAGCCAAAAAAAAGAGAAAAGGAGAAGCTAGAAGTTGCTTTTGAGGACTTTTTTTGAAGCTCATTTTCTTCATTAAAAATAAGCTACTTCTCCTTCTATAGAGCTTATGCGTTTAGCCCAACTTCTCCTTCTTAAGCAGAAGAGAAGCTAATTTTAAGCTGGGCCAAACGCTACCTAAGTCATTTTTCACTATTTATAACATGAATCCTCATTTTATATTGGAAAACATAGGCGTTTCATTAAGAAATGATGTGTATAAGTGTATGAAAGTATCTGTCAGAAGCATGTCAGCAATAGTATGAGAAAAAAAGAAATCATATAAATAATGTAATAAAAATGTTTGTACTCACTAAATAAGTCATTCCATCAAATGATTTTTTTTTAAAAAATAAAAGTGATCCACCGGTCGCCTGTTCCATTAAAATCAAGTTCACTCTAGACCACATGCTCTAGCACAAAATACATCCAAATGTAAAAACATAAAAACATAATGCATAAAGTAGGCAACCACCCTAACCACGTAGCATAACACTCCAACCACGTAGAGTGTGAATGCCAACCCCTCAAACTAATACTCCTCGATGTTGTGTGCAGCCTCTGACCCTGCCTTACCTACCCAAGCAGCCTTATCTACCCAAGCAATGATGACAGCCAAAATTTTATATAGCATCATGATAAATCTACAGTTTATAGAACGAAAACAAACATCATTTCTATCCAGCCATCAGTTCCATAACTAGCCACTATCGCTATATATGGTATTCTTTGCCTAAGTAAAAATATTATATAGAAGGCAGATTAGCTTATATCCATTTTTATTTTTGCTCTCATTCTTTATTATTATTATTATATCAATTCTTCTCCATTAAAGAGAGGAATGAGATTAATAAAGTTGCAATATAGAACTCAGTATTCAAATGGACACTAGAGCATAAAATGGGACGATTGGCTACAAAAAGTTGTTTTCTTCCTATAGTTGTGTGTTCATAAGATGTCGAATACAAAAGTTGTACTGAAAGACGGTGCTGATGAGGTTTGAGTGCTGCGACTGTAGAGCATACAGAATGAGGTGGAAAAGAAGGCGTGAGCAACTAAAAACTGGGTGTCATTGGTGAGCTGTAGGATGCCTTTTGATGTGATTCTGGGAGCACCATTTATGGTCAAGTTAGCAGCTGCTTCTTTAAACCCACTGAAGAAGAAGTTGTCGGTTGTCGACAATGCACAGGTGGTGAAGAGGATGATGAAGCATGTGAGAAGTGGAATAAAAAAGGAAGTCATTGCAGTGAGGAGAATTAACAAAATAGAGAATAGGAGCTGATGGTTTCTGCAATCATATATAAATATGAAGACGGAGTGAAGCATGTTTTTGTTATGTTTGAAAATGGAGAATGTGGAACATGTTATTGTCCCAAGCCCTTTATTTGCCAGTGACTATCCAACAGCTGCTTTGACTCTGTTTTTTAAAAGTGTAGAGTCTGTAAACCTTTCATTTGAAAAGTGCACTTCCACTATACGATATTAGAGCATCCACATCAACTAGTCGTTTGGGTTGCGATTTTTATATTTGGGAACACAAATGGCAACACACACACACACACACACACACACCCCCCCCCCCCCCCCCCCCCCCCCCCCCCCCCCCCCCCCCCACACACACACACACACACACACACACACACACACCCCCCAACTAGCCATTTTGGTTGCCAAATTTGAGAATTGTTGTTTTTTCTCTTAAATTTGGCAACCCATATGGCAATGCCAAATGTCCAATCACAACACTTTTTTCTCTTTTCCCACCAAATTTGAATATATATACACTGTAATAATGATATATACACTATTATACACTATCAATATACTATTATATACATATTTGGCAACCCAATTTGTATATATATATATATGAGCAATGCTCCATTGCAAACCACTGAAGCCGTTGTTCCAAACAACGACTTCATTTATTTTGAACCTAAGCCGTTATTCCGAACAACGGCTTAGGTTATATTCGGAACAACGGTTTATGTTTATAACCTGAGCTATTGTTTTGGAACAACGACTTAGATTTATAACCTAAGTCGTTGTTTCCAACAACGATTTAAGTGGTTTGTATACCCGTTTGCAATGGAGCATTGCTTATATATATATATATTCAATTGATATGAGGTAAATTGTAAGTGATCTCCACCGTTGATTTTGGCACGAATCCTAAAGCAATCATCTGGGCTCAGGCCAAACAGATCTATGAGCTTTTTGCAAACCTATTCGCACGCTTCGGTGAGTCGCCTGCCATCCGCGCAGGACACACCATCGGTTACGCCGTAACCGCACCCCCCTAAAATTACGGGGCTAATCAATCACAAATCTCCCCCCCTCCCAACCTATAACTATAGCGGATACTCTACAGTTACAGGTAAGAACTCCATCTCCACAGATTCCCCATCACAAGTTAGCTACTTTCTAACTTAAGCATCAGAGGGTCTGTCACTGGGAATACTCCCGGTGTTTCAGGCTTTATTTTGCAGGTCTGCGGAGCGGCCATCAATCGTTCCACTGGTCCGATATCCATCTGGGTCTGGGGCGAAAGATATGATTATCGCAGTTTCCTCAAAACTAAGAACTCATATTATCTGTTGGTCCCACACACCTAAGATGATCCGAAGCCCCTCCAACACTCAAGGGTTACAGAGACAGCAGGCTGAGAATCCCCAAAGACTGGCTCTGAGCGCATCTTGCTCCACCAGAGGACCGGTCAATCAACTTGTGGTGGGCGACCTCCGGGACATCATCCTCAATCGGTCCACCCAAGGGGACCTCTGAAACCGACTTGGTTGATCGAGGGGCGAGGCTGCACCCTCGAACCCTGCTCCGAGCCACAGCGTCCAGCGGTTTCGAGGCTAAGGAGGTACCGTTCCCCGGATCGTTGACACCCTAATGACCATGACAGAAATGGTCACATCACCCGTGCTGAGTTCCAAGAGTTCTAGGCCGAAGTCCTGCGAGCGCTCCGCTGAGGAGTTTGAGACGGATGACGCCCAGACGAAGAACAAGCCGAAGATTCCAGAGAAGAATCCCACGGTTCGACTTGATTCAAAAATCAACAGGACGACGTCCAAAGACGACTCCAAGAGATGGAGGACTGTCTTGCTAGGATAGGCGAGAATGGGGCACTGCTCGGTCGGGGTCACCAACCGTCCTGACCCCCCTTCTGTTAGAATCCTCGAAGCCTCCATCCTGAGAAACTTCAAACCTCCACAGTTCGAGACATTCAACAGAGAGACAGATCTAGCTGATCACATAAAGGGGTTTAAGACCCTCATGATGATTCATAGCACATCGGATCCTCTCCTATGTTGCGCCTTTCCTGCCACCCTACGTGGTCCAGCTCGGGAATGGTATTCAAAGCTCGTGATGTTGAATTTGCAAGTGTACAAAATCGCACAAGTAATATAGATAGATGAGTAGAGTGTCGAACCCACAGGGACTAGATATTTTACTGAGTACCGATATCGCTGGATAAATCACTATTTGGAAGGTCGAATTTTGTAAATAATAAAACAACTAAATTAACTTAATCTAATTAACTAACTAAATTGGTGAAGAGGGAGAGGGCTGTGAAACTATGAAGCTCTTGTACTTTGTTTAATGGTAAAATTAGTTCTAGGGCTCTTGGTTCACCTCGTTTATCACACACACAAATTATAATTCCTTATAAATAAAAATATTATCTTTCCCAATTGTCAACCAAAATCCTAAAGATATTAACCACTCTATCAACGTAGTCTAAAAATTATTCTCAATTAATCATTCGTCTATCCACCAAATTATTAATTGAGAAATTGGATTTCTTAACGGCCACGTCCTCCAATATACGGTCTTAATTTTTATTAATCACAAATTACCTGTTCGGTCTCTTTATGATTTGAAAAATCATACAAATGTCTATCCACCATGTTGTACGCATAAATAATAAAAATTAAAACACAATCAGGAAAAATAGAATAATAATAAGGAATTAAAATTTGTGTTCTACAAAACTTGGCTACACCTTAGCCTCTAGAACAATAAATTCAGTTCATATTTATTTGGGATTGCATCAAAAAATATAGAGAAGAAAAGATACAAAAGAATACAAAATTTAATTCAAACCCCTTTTCTGTCTAAAAAGTCGGAGCTAAAAGTGTTGCTGTCACGCGCCGTCAATCAACGCATCAGTCTGTCACACTGCCGTTGTCGGGCCGCGTGTCCCAAATCCAGAGGCGCCAGGTCAGCTGATTAGATGCGTCGGTCAGAGTCGCCTTGAACCGCGTGCCAGTCGTCAGATGGACAGAGCCGTCCACGTCAGCCGACAGCACCCAGAACGCATCAGAAGAAGGAAACGAGGCAGCCACGTGTGCGGTCTGCTGGCGTCTGATAGCGCGTGGGTCCCACGCGTCCTCCCAAAAACTTGATGTTGAATTTGCAAGTGTACAAAATCGCACAAGTAATATAGATAGATGAGTAGAGTGTCGAACCCACAGGGACTAGATATTTTACTGAGTACCGATATCGCTAGATAAATCACTATTTGGAAGGTCGAATTTTGTAAATAATAAAACAACTAAATTAACTTAATCTAATTAACTAACTAAATTGGTGAAGAGGGAGAGGGCTGTGAAACTATGAAGCTCTTGTACTTTGTTTAATGGTAAAATTAGTTCTAGGGCTCTTGGTTCACCTCGTTTATCACACACACAAATTATAATTCCTTATAAATAAAAATATTATCTTTCCCAATTGTCGACCAAAATCCTAAAGATATTAACCACTCTATCAACGTAGTCTAAAAATTATTCTCAATTAATCATTCGTCTATCCACCAAATTATTAATTGAGAAATTGGATTTCTTAACGGCCACGTCCTCCAATATACGGTCTTAATTTTTATTAATCACAAATTACCTGTTCGGTCTCTTTATGATTTGAAAAATCATACAAATGTCTATCCACTATGTTGTACGCATAAATAATAAAAACTAAAACACAATCAGGAAAAATAGAATAATAATAAGGAATTAAAATTTGTGTTCTACAAAACTTGGCTACACCTTAGCTTCTAGAACAATAAATTCAGTTCATATTTATTTGGGATTGCATCAAAAAATATAGAGAAGAAAAGATACAAAAGAATACAAAATTTAATTCAAACCCCTTTTCTGTCTAAAAAGTCGGAGCTAAAAGTGTTGCTGTCACGCGCCGTCAATCAACGCATCAGTCTGTCACACTGCCGTTGTCGGGCCGCGTGTCCCAAATCCAGAGGCGCCAGGTCAGCTGATTAGATGCGCCGATCAGAGTCGCCTTGAACCGCGTGCCAGTCGTCAGATGGACAAAGCCGTCCACGTTAGCCGACAGCACCCAGAACGCATCAGAAGAAGGAAACGAGGCAGCCACGTGTGCGGTCTGCTGGCGTCTGATAGCGCGTGGGTCCCACGCGTCCTCCCAAAAACTTGATGTTGAATTTGCAAGTGTACAAAATCGCACAAGTAATATAGATAGATGAGTAGAGTGTCGAACCCACAGGGACTAGATATTTTACTGAGTACCGATATCGCTAGATAAATCACTATTTGGAAGGTCGAATTTTGTAAATAATAAAACAACTAAATTAACTTAATCTAATTAACTAACTAAATTGGTGAAGAGGGAGAGGGCTGTGAAACTATGAAGCTCTTGTACTTTGTTTAATGGTAAAATTAGTTCTAGGGCTCTTGGTTCACCTCGTTTATCACACACACAAATTATAATTCCTTATAAATAAAAATATTATCTTTCCCAATTGTCGACCAAAATCCTAAAGATATTAACCACTCTATCAACGTAGTCTAAAAATTATTCTCAATTAATCATTCGTCTATCCACCAAATTATTAATTGAGAAATTGGATTTCTTAACGGCCACGTCCTCCAATATACGGTCTTAATTTTTATTAATCACAAATTACCTGTTCGGTCTCTTTATGATTTGAAAAATCATACAAATGTCTATCCACCATGTTGTATGCATAAATAATAAAAATTAAAACACAATCAGGAAAAATAGAATAATAATAAGGAATTAAAATTTGTGTTCTACAAAACTTGGCTACACCTTAGCCTCTAGAATAATAAATTCAGTTCATATTTATTTGGGATTGCATCAAAAAATATAGAGAAGAAAAGATACAAAAAAATACAAAATTTAATTCAAACCCCTTTTCTGTCTCAAAAGTCGGAGCTAAAAGTGTTGCTGTCACGCGCCGTCAATCAACGCATCAGTCTGTCACACTGCCGTTGTCGGGCCGCGTGTCCCAAATCCAGAGGCGCAAGGTCAGCTGATTAGATGCGCCGGTCAGAGTCGCCTTGAACCGCGTGCCAGTCGTCAGATGGACAGAACCGTCCACGTCAGCCAACAGCACCCAGAACGCGTCAGAAGAAGGAAACGAGGCAGCCACGTGTGCGGTCTGCTGGCGTCTGATAGCGCGTGGGTCCCACGCGTCCTCCTCTCGTCTTTTCTTGTGCGTCAAAACAGAGAGAATGGTCTCTCTCTGTTCTCTCTCTCAGCTTATTTTTATATATATATTTTTTTTATTTGTGTGTTTGATTGTAGCCGATCACCTCTTACTCTTCTCTCTCCTGTTTGGCTTGTATTTGTAGAGAACGGGAAGGAGTTTAGGGTTTGCACTTTTGCATAAAAGTCCACATTCTTTCTTTATTTCCTTCCTTTAATTGATCATAATTTATTTCTTTCTCTTTCTTTCTTTTCTGCCTTTTCTGCCCACCACGTGCTTCTGCATACACAAAATAATACCTGAAATTAGGATTTTTAAATAAAATAAATTTAATTAGTTTAAAATTAATTAAACTAACTATATATCATATTAGCGTATAAAAATCCTTTTACAAATTATTTTTCGCACTTTTAAGTCAACAAAACAATAAAAATTGATAAATCAATTATTTTACTTTGTTTGTTGATTTTTTCCACAATTCTTTACTTTTTGCATCAAAAATATTATTTCTTCAAAAATAATTAATTAAATGAAATCATATAGAAATAAGATGAATTATAGACAATATCAGCGAAAACAAGTCATTTTAATAGGTAAATGAGTACAAATATATATATATAAATCCGACACATCAGCTCGCCCCTGGTTTAATTTTCTCTTTCGATCAGCTCGAAGAAAATTTCCTCGCACACTTCGTGACCAGTCGTAAGGCGGAGAAAACGAGCGCTTCTCTCTTGGACCTAAGAAAGAATGACGGAGAACCACTTCGGATCTTCGTCCGAAGATTCACAGCCGAAGCCATGTCAATCTCCCCCCTCGACGTCGGAGTTGCCTCAGCGGCATTTGGACATAATGTCCGCCACGAACAACTGAAGACCTCCCATCAACTTTCTTGACCTCCTCCGCAGGGTCGAGAAATATATTCGAGCAGAGGAAGCCTTGCGTCTCCGTCAGTGGAAGGAGACCCTAGCAAAAAGAAAAAAGGAAAGCCGATGAATCCAAGGCCCCGAAAAAATTACAAAAGGACCCCATTGGTCAAAAGCGTCTACCTCCAGTCCCTCAGTTCGGGAGATTCACCCTACTAACGGCGAATGTTTCGGTCATTCTCACGGATATTGAGGACAAGGAGGTGGTCAAATATCTCCCGCCATCCAACAACGCCAACAGAAGAAGGGACAGGAGGTTCTATTGCTGATTCCATCGAGACCACGGCCACGAGACCGACAATTATCTGGCTCTCAAAGAGGAGATTGAAGCACTTATACAGATAGGCTATTTGGCGGAATTTACCCAAAAATGCTAGATGAGCCTCCCCGCCTCTAAGAGCAGACAAGCGTCTAGCGACAGGCCTCGGAGCGGAGGTAGCCGACTGTCTGGCTATTCTCCACTGCGTTCACGGCGGACCAATTGGCGGAGACTCCCACACCTCCTGCAAGGCTTTCGTCCGAGAAGTCAATACGGTCCACCACCAACCACCCCCAAGGGTCGAAAATTATCAGTCCCATTCTCTGACAAAGATCTGGAGGGTGTCCAGCTCCCCTATTGTGATGCTCTTATCATCAGCCTCGGTTTAGCCAATCACCAGGTCCGCCGTATACTAAGCGACAACGGGAGTTCGGTGAACTTTCTGTTCCTAGCGGCCTTCAATGCTCCGAAACTCCCCAAGGAAAGGTTGAAGCCAGTGGGGTACACACTCCACGGGTTCTCAAGAGTTCCCGTTCAAATCAAGGGAGTCGTGACCCTCGACGTGACAGCCGGGCAGGCCCCAACTTCCCGTACAAAAATGATGGACTTCATGGTGGTGAACGTCCAAGCTGCCTACAATTCCATACTCGGTCGACCCAGCCTCGCGTCCTTCTAGGTAGTACCCTCAGCATACCATATGAAGATGAAGTTCCCCACTGAGCGCGGAGTAGGTATCGTCCGGGGCAACCAGGAGGCAGCTCGAACTTGCTACATGGCTGCTATGGAAGTCGCGATACTTCCCCTCGACACGATCGACCTCCCCTTCGAAAGAAGTACGATCGGGTCCAAACCTGTCAACGAATTGGAAAAGGTGCCATTTTTCGAGAATGATCCACACAAATGCTTCCAAGTGAGTCGGTCTCTCCCCCCAGACCTAAGACGCATGATCGTCGACTGCGTCCGCCGAAGTCAGGACCTATTCGCTTGGGTCCCCTCAGATATGCCTGAGATCTCGAAGATCTTATCATGCACAGGCTGAGCGTCCGCCCTGACTTCAACCCAGTGCAACAGAGGTGCTGCAAGTTCGCTCCCGATAGGCAACATGCAGTTAGAGAGGAAGTACAGAAGCTCTTGTCCGCCAACATAATTAAGGAGGTGAGCTACCCTGAGTGGTTGGCCAATGTCGTGATGGTGAAAAGGCCAATGGGAAGGGGATGATCTGTATCGATTTCACAGACCTCAACAAGGCCTTCCCGAAGGATCCATTCCCCTTCCCGAATATCGATGCCCTCATCGACGCGACGTCCGGGCATGAACTTCTCAGTTTCATGGATGCCTTCTCAGGATACAAACATATCAGGATGTACCCCCCGGACATCCCAAGATAGCTTTCACAACCGACCAAGGGCTATATTGCTACCGCGTCATGTCCTTCGGCCTAAAAATGCCGGAGCAACATATCAAAGACTCGTGAACCGGGTCTTCAAAAATCAAATAGGTCGAAACTTGAAAGTTTATGTAGATGACTTGCTCGTAAAAAGCCTCGAGGGTCGGGATCATGTGAAAGATCTAGAGGAAGCATTCGGGGTCCTTCGGTCCCACAACATGCGTCTAAATCCTTCAAAGTGCGCTTTCGACGTAAAGTCCGGGAAATTCCTCAGATTTATGGTTAGCCAACGGGGGATAGAGGCCAACCCCGAGAAAATTCGAGCCATATTAGACATGGCCCTTCCGAGAAGCATCAAAGAGGTTCATCGCCTCACGGGCCAGTTGGCAGCTATCGACCGTTTCTTATCCAGATCTGGAGAGAAATCAATGACATTCTTCAAGGCTCTCAGGGAAATTAAGAACTTCGAGTGGGGGGAGCCCCAACAACAAGCCTTCGAGTTGACGGCATACTTAGCCACCCCCTACTGCTCAACAAACTTGAGCCAAATGAGGTCCTCTCCTTCTACCTAGCTACTTCCGAAAATGCTCTCAGTGTCGTTCTGGTCCGGGACGAGGGTGTATCGCAGAAACCAATTTATTATGTCAGTAAAGTCCTCCACGATGCTGAGCTCTGATACTCTAAAATAGAGAAGATGGTATATGCGCTCGTGATGGCCGCGAGAAAGCTTTGTGCATACTTCCAGGCTCACTCCGTTCAGGTCCTTATTAACCAACCCCTCAAACAAGTGCTCCATGTACAAACCTGAGATGTCAGGACGCCTGATTAAGTGGTCCATCGAGCTGAGTCAACACGACATTAGCTACATGCCCCAAACCGCTATCAAGGGCCAGGCACTCGCTAAATTCATCATCGAGTGCACTATTTCTGACATACCCGAAGCTCAAGAAGACGATCCCGAGTGGGATCTCTACGTCGACGGATCATCCTGTGAAAGCGGGAGCGGAGCTGTAGTAATATTCAAAGGACCGGACGCCTTGGTTCTGTAGAACCCCATATTTTCAAATATCATTTTAAATATTTGAAAATGAATTTAAACTGATTTTCGGAGATTTAATTAATATTTTCTAAAAGATTTATTCTTTTACACGTGCAAAACACGTGCAAATACTTTCTTGCGAAGTTTGAAAATCAAGTTTTCTTCATGAAAAATCATTATTTAATATTTAAAATTTATTTAGTATTTTTTCAGATTTTTCTGAAATTAATTGGATCTATTTGCAAATTTTGAGAAAAGAAGGACCTTTTTGCCAATTTGTCATTTTTAGGGGTTAAAATATAAAATGTATTTTCTGAACGTTTTGAATAGTACCAGTTGAGATTTATGAGTATATTTTACTTTTAAATCCTAATTTAAATGAATTTGATTGAATTTCCAAGAATAGAGTTATACATGTAAAATTGTATTTTTGACGGGATTATTTTGTAAAATTGTTGTGAAACCCTAAACTCTTATTCCGGATGTTTAAAAGGATTTTTCCAGCTGTCATTTACTGGAATATACAGAATTTTGTGATTTTTTTTGGTAGAGCAAGTGGAGGTTTTGGATCTCGCAAAAAGGGAGGCTTTTCGTTGGATTCTGTCGTTTCTAAAGGTGAGTGACATTGTTTTGTTTTGTTTTGACTTTGTGAATGATATGAACTTTGTTTGTGTTGTGATTCATGGGAACGATTGTTGGTTGTTTGTTTGATATGTTGTTTAGTTAGAGTATTTTGCATGAGAACGATGCAAAGGTTGTTGTTTGTACCATGTATGTGAAATCTATGAATGACTAGTAGATCTTGGTTTATAAAATCGTATTGTTAGAAAGCATGTTAAGATTTGAGTATGGTTATGATCAGATGGTGAACATCTGGATCTTATGATTTCAAATCAGATCTTGGCTATGAGTTGTAAAGAAATTCAGTATCGAGAAACCCTAATGAAAGAATTAGGAATTTAAAACATGAGAATTGAGTTTTGAGATATTCTATGATTGAGTAATGTGTCCATAATAAAGAATATTTGAGAATTGTCATTTTACCTGAATACGAACTATTTTCATAAACAATGAATCTTTAGAAAAACTTCAGTTTTGATTATTGTATTCAGATCTAAATTATGAAAACTGTAGGCCGACAGTCGACTGGTCTACTATTCAGTCGACTGGTACGACCTAGCTGCTGTATCTTTAGTTTTTCTTGAAAATCCGTTCTGGACAGTCGACTTAGACCCTTTTCAGTCGACTGGTACACTTAGAATTTATTTTTCAAAGTTATCGTAGATTTTTCTCTAGTAAGTTGACTTATGACCTTTAAGTCGACTTATATTGTATTTTAAGTCGACTTATGACTTTGCAAGTCGACTTATAACACTTAGAATATTTTCTTAAAAATTTCTGGAATTTCTCTCTGGTAAGTCGACTTATGTTTTTATAAGTTGACTTATGTTCTTATAAGTCGACTTATGTCTCTTTTAAGTCGACTTATGTTTTTTATAAGTCTACTTATGATCTGGTAAGTCAACTTATGATTTTTATAAGTCATCTTATATTGTTGGTAAGTCAACTTATATTTTTATAAGTCATCTTATATTGTTGGTAAGTCAACTTATGACTTTTATAAGTCAACTTATATTACTTAACTTATTTTCTCAAAATCATGGACATTTTCCCTCTGGACAGTCGACCTACTACAGTAATAAGTCGACTGGTACTGATGAGTTTTCATAAACTTGAATGTTCTTTCGAATGATTGGTCTTCAAATATTTTAGTCTATACTTTGTCTTCTGTTAAGCATATGATTTTAAGATATTCAGTTGAGCTATTTATGGTGGAAAGTTGGTTTGGACATTTGAATTTGAGTCTCTAGAGGATGTGTATGACCCTAGTATACCAGCGTTGAGTTCTTTTGTTGAGGCCTGTTGAGCCATTTCAGTTGTTAAGTTTTGAGTTAAGTCCGGTAGGGTACACCAACTCTAGGAGATTCGTTGAGTAATTAAGTAACCCAAAAATAATAAGGATAGGCACTAGTGGTGATATGATGAACGGGAACATGGGTTATGCACCTCAGTATGGCTTTAGATGTGGGATTTAATCTCCGGAATTATCCAAGTAACTTACGTGAGGTGTGGGATTTATCCGGAATTATCCATGTATAATACCTGCGATGTGAGATATATCTCCGAAATTATCCAGGTAATTACTTGCAGTGTGGGATTGATCTCCGGAATTATCGGAGTCGAGGCGACGCACATGTGGTATTCATGTGATGATGTGTCAATGTCTCGGTGTGGGATGATCTCCGAAATTATCCAGGTAAATTACCTGAGATGTGGGATCTATCTCCGGAATTATCAGGTATGGGCTAATTCTCACAGTTTATCTTTATCTCGTAGTAGTCATCATGATAGGATTAGTTGCATAGCGGGGGATTGAACCCTATGAAGTGAAGACGTTAAGGGCTTGCACCGAACCTATGTAGAGTGGGATGCATAGACTTCGACAAGTATGCATTAGAGAGTCCACATATAGAATTTGTGTTTTCTCGACTTAGTTTTATGCATGTGATTTTCCGGTTTTCTACACTCAACACTTGGTTTAGTATCACTTGTTGTTGTATTTCTTGCTATCTCATATTTTATGTAATTTGGTTTATTACATGTTGCTTAAGAATCCTTGCTTAATGTTTATTTATGTTGTTCGTTTGCTTTTATGTCACTCACACCATTTATGGCTAACTCGTTTAGTTTTGGGGGTTAGGGATCATCTCTAGCCTCATATGTTGCAGGTTGTTGCTTAGAGTTGGAGGTTTGGATGCTTGAGTTAGTTTTGAGATTATCTACTTTGAAAGAGTTTTGTGTAAATTTGTAAAAGCAGATTTAAGATAGTTTTGTGTTGTAAATAAAAAGAAAATTATGAGTTGAGATGTTTTGAATTCCGCTGTGCTATGTAAATGTTTGTTGTAATAAAAGTTGAAAATTTTAGTGGTATTGGTTGTGTTTAATGTTACATTGAAGTGGATGCTGGGATTGTGCCATGTATTTTCTAAGATATCATATTAGAAATTCGGGGCGCTACAGGTTCTCCAATATTATCTCCGCCTTAACTTTTCGGCCTCTAACAACAAGGCAGAATACAAGGCGATGATTGCACCTGGCCCGTAAAGCTAGAGCCCGATGCATAAGGATTTTCAGCTGGTCGTTAACCAGATCTCTAGGGAATACGAGGCACGCAACCCCCGAATGGTTCAGTACCTAGCATAGGTTCGAATTATCCTCTCGGGTTTCTCGGGAACGGCAGTAACTCGGATTCCTCGAGAACAGAATGCTCAGACCGACGCCCTCTCCAAGCTGGCCTCCTCCTCCTTCGAAGGATCGGACCACACTATCTTAGTGGAGGTTCTCCTCAAGCCCAACATTGAAGACACCAAGTCTTTAGAGGTCACCTACATCAACACACTCACGCAGGAAGCTACTTGGATGGATCCAATCCTAAACTTCCAAAATGCAGGCGAGCAACCCCAGGATCCAGCCGAAGCTAGAAAGGTTAGGGCTCGTTCAGAGAGGCTCACACTCATTGACGACACACTCTTCAAGTGCTCATACACCAAAGTAGATGAGAGACCCTAACTCCACTGCTAAGCCCCCAGGAAGCCACATACGCGTTAGAAGAAGTACATGAGGGAATCAGCAGTTGTCACATAGGCAGTCGAGCACATGCAAGAAAAATACTCAACCACGAGTATTACTGGCTGACCCTCCTCTAAGATGCTCAGGACCTCGTGAGGAAATGTGGCCCCTGTCAAAGGTATTCCTCTGTTCGACACAATCCCCAAGCCGAGCTGAAATCACTAGCCAGTCTGATCCCCTTCGCTATGTGGGAAATGGACCTTGTCGGCCCCTTTCCTATGGCGACCGGCTAGAAACGTTTCCTCATCGTCGCCATAGACTACTTCACTAAATGGGTCGAAGTCGAACCACTCTCCATCATTACTGAGCATCGGTCCCAATAATTCTTCTAGAAGAACATCATCTGCCGATTTGGTATTCCTCAGATACTTATAATCGACATCGGTACCCAGTTCACCAGCAAGAACTTTCGCAAGTTCTTTATTGACTTTGGGATCCAACAAAGATTCTCTTCAATCTCACACCCCCAGTTCAATGACCAAGCCGAAAACACCAACAAGAAGATCCTAGACGGACTGAAGAAGTGCCTGGATAAATCGCCAAAAGGCCTATGGGTAGAGGAACTACCGAGCGTCCTCTGGGTCTACCAAACCATAAAGAGGATCCCTATAGATGAATCCCCATTCAACCTGACTTTTGGGACCAAAGCAGTCATTCCATTGGAAGTCGACCACCTATCTCCTCGCATCATAAGTTTCGATGAATGTTCAAACTCCACTGGTCTAAGATCCAACCTCGATCTCCTCGATGAGGTCCGAGAGAGGTCGGCCATCAAGAGAAACATCTACCAACAGAGAGTTGAACCCTTCTACAATCAGAAAGTACGATCGACCAACATCAAAGAGGGCAATCTTGTGTTCCGAAGGCTCGCCATTTCCGAATCCCTCAAAAAGGGAAAACTCGCTCCAAATTGGGAAGGTCCTTATAAGGTCTCCAAAGTGGTCCGTCCAGGGACATACCGACTTGAAGACTTGGAGGGTAGGGCAGTTAAGAGAACCTGGAATGCGGAGCACCTGATCAAATTCTATGAAAGCCCTTAAGGGAACCAAATTTGTAACAAGGCAAATGTAATAAGCACCAGCTTGCGGTGGCCGTCAAATAAAATCAATTTCAGTTTCCAATCAATCGCCTGCTCCTCATCACTGCGGAGTCTAAACCTCGGAAAGGGTGCCTCAAAAGAGCACCTTGACTATGAGTACTATGCAGTTCTCACTGCTAAATCTAAACCTCAGAAATGGTGCCTCGAAAGAGCAGCTCGACTCTGAGTACTACGCAGTTCGCACTGCTGGATCTAAACCTCAGAAAGGGTGCCTCAAAAGAGCACCTCGACTCTAAGTACTATATAGTTCTCATTGCTAAATCTAAACATTGGAAAGGGTGCCTTGAAAGAGCACATCGACTCTGAGTACTACGCAATTCACACACTGCTAGATCTAAACCTCAGAAAGAGTGCCTCAAAAAAGTACCTCAACTCTGAGTACTATGCAGTTGTTACTGCTAAATCTAAATCTCGGAAAGGATATCGCGAAAGACCACCTCGACTCTGAGTACTACACAGTTCTCACTACCAAGCTTAAACATCAGAAAGAGTGCCACGAAAGAGCACATCGACTCTGAGTACTATGCGATTCTCACTGCTAAATCTAAACCTCGGAAAGGGTGCCTCGAAAGAGCATCTCGACTCTGAGTACTACGCAGTTCTAACTATTAAGCTTAAACCTCGGAAAGGGTGCCTCGAAAGCACACATCGACTCTGAGTACTACGCAGTTCTCACTGTTAAATCTAAACCTCGGAAAGAGTGCCTCAAAAGTGCACCTCGATTCTGAGTTCTACAGAGTTCTCACTGCTAAATTTAAACATCAGAAATACTGCCTCGAAAGAGCACCTCGACTCTGAGTACTACACAGTTCTCACTGCTAAGTTTAAACCTCAGAAAGGGTGCCTCGAAAGAGCGCATCGACTCTGAGTATTTCGCAGTTCTCACTGCTAAGTTTAAACCTTGGAAAGAGTGCCTCGAAAGAGCACCTCGACTCTGAGTCCTACGTAGTTTTCACTGCTAAGTTTAAACATCGAAAAGAGTGCCTCGAAAGAGTACCATGACTCTGACCACTATGCACTTCTCACTGCTGGATCCAAACCTCAAAAAGAGTGCCCCGACAGAGCACCTCGATTCTGAGTCTGACAGTGTCCTCATTGCTAAGCCTAAGCCACAGAAGGAGCACCTCGGGTTCGCGCACTAAGGTGTTCTTTCCCTACTACATCCAGAATGCGAGAATCACCTCAAGCTCAAAGCGGATGTCTCCACTGCAAAAAATTCAACATCTCAAATCTCAACAAAAATAGGGATTCACTACTGATTGAAAGATTACAAAAGCGGTGGCTAGTCCACAGATGGCGTACAAAACACTGAAAGCAAAACCTACGTCTATACATGATTCACTTCGTACCACGGAACACCAGATACCTCCACACATTGAGGAGAAGAAATAGGTGAGGGCACCTCGGTAGTCGACCCTGGGAGTCCAATATGAAGAAGAGAGGAACTCATGAAAAGGCGCCAGGTCCCTCTCAGCTTGTCAGTCTCCCTCGCTGCCATGACCCAGGAATCCCAGGGGGAAGGTGGAAGTTGAAGCCAAAAACAACTTGAACCACCATCCCCTTGGCCGACCCAGCTAAGAAAATCTAGAGAGAAGATAAGGAGTCCTCTGATATTGGTAACTTTACATCACCTTTCCTCGGTCGCAGGTCGGCAGGGTTAGATCTTGTAATCCGAGCCATGGGTGACAGTCTCCTACCCAGATCCACCCCCCGGAACTTGGTCAGTCATACTGCAGATCTTGAAATTCGAGCCGGTACGACGACGGTACCCAGTTCACCGGCAGTTTCAGTAAGATCGAATTCCCAAAGGTCGAAATCGACCTCCCAAGTTCTCATCAAGAAAACCATCACTTTGTCGAGGTAAGTTGTTTCGATGCTAAAGGATTTTATAGACAACTCAACCAACCAACTCATTTAATGAGCATTCGAAAAGTCAAATGCTCCAACTTCCAAGGCATACAGTGACCTCAGTTATCATGAATGAAGTGGTGTGAGCAAACACAACCATTTACATAGTCAGCGCTTCAACTTCCAAGACATACAGTAACCTTGGTTATCATGAAGGAGGTGAGTAAGCAAATACATGGCAATTCGCTGTACACAACAGCCGAGGTGTGACTGCTGATATAAGACCTCGACTACCTAGTCCCGATCCGACAATGTCCAAATAGCAAAATGAGAGAAAGGAAAGAGAACAGAGACAAATCTCATTCATTAAAAGAAAGATTACAAGGGTGGTGGCCAACCTGCTTAAACGACAGGGGTACAAACGGCTTATCACCGGCGCTTCGGCGTCGACTCTTTCTCGTTAAGAGGGGCATACTTCTTCTTACGAGCCGCGACATCTTGCTCGGCCCTCCAGTGCAAGTCCTCTTCATCCCCTTCGAAGGCAAAACCATCGAGCGGGAGGTATGTGTACCTGATCTTCATATGCGTGAGGGCCTTGCCATACCTCGCATCCTGGGCATCAAGCACCTGCAACACCATTTTCTCCAGCTTCTGTTCATCCTTAGACGCACACCCAACTGCCTCGTCCAGCATCCTTATTAATTTTCTCTCCTCGGTCTTCCACGCTAGCCGTTCCTCAGCTTATCTCTCCTTCTCGGCCAACAGTTCATGCCGACCGCTTCTCTCCTCCTTCAGTGCCTTCTCGGTCTCTCTGGTACCCCGCCAGAGCTCCTGGTTCCAACTCACCAAATTCCTGCCTCTCCTCGGACGCCAGAACCCGCGCAAGCATCGCATCTAGCCTTCACTTCAGCTTGGCCCCAGTGACGACAACCTGCAAGAAGGAATGTTGTAAGGAAAATTGGATATTAAAACTGAAGGAGGATACCGACTTCAAGTGAGAGACCTTTACCAGGACTGAAGCCTGAGCCCAACGGGAATAGATGTGGCCTTGGGCCTCCTTCTTCAGGGACACTGATTCTCGGGAGGTGGCTAGGTTTTCGAACACGTGAACTGCGTTCGTGCGATCCGTCGTCATATCAGCCTCGGTTACAGTCCAGGGAGGGATCCACACCTTTGCCAGTGATGGCACCTTCGGTACTGTCTGAGGAGCCCTCTCCATAGGGACCGACGACTCCGTAATGACGATGGAAGGGTCAAAATCTTTGCTCTTCTTCCTCACCGAAGGCGCAGCAGAAGGAGAAGGGGGGCGCTTCGGAGTCACCCCCTGAAATTTCTTCCCCTTTGGGTCCTTAGATCCCCCAGTCTCCTCATTCCTCGCCCTGGCCTTTCCCTTGGCCGGCTTCCTCACATCAATCCCGGCCTTAGCCTCGGCCTCAACTTTGGCCCGAGCCTTGGCCTCAGCTTCATTCAGTACCGCCTTACGGGCTAAACACCTTTTCATCCGAATCGCGTTGGAAACCATGGTCAAAGGAATAATGAAGACAACAAGGGAACAAGGTGAAGAAAGAACAGACGAAAGAGAGCAAGATATAAGTATGAAAAGGACATCAAATACCGTGTGCACATGAGACACGCGTGGGACATGTGGGTTCCTAGACCCCTGGCTTCCCTTCCAATATGGCTCTTCAGATTCCATAAAAGCCTCACTCCCGCAGATTCTATCGAAAGGATCGGCTAGCCCCTGAACGATCATAAGAAAAACTGTTCGGAATCCACAGCGAAATTAAGATTTGACAATGCCAAAATGAGGTTGTCATTCTATCAAAAATTTTCGGATACAAAGGGTTGTGGCCAGTCTGCATTTGGCAAAATACATGAACAACATAAAAGCTAAAATAAAGGAGGGACCCCCCCCCCCCCGTGGGAAGCTCGGGAACAGACTGCGCGTCCAATCACAACTCAGGAGGAAGTTCGGTTAGAGGCATAAGCGAACCCCTTCGCGAGTTGGGATGAGCACATTCATCACCTGTTCTGACAGAAACCCCAAGAGTAGGGTCGACGTCGACCCCCAGGTTAAAAGGAATCGAACGGGGAGTCGCTGGAGAAGTGACGAACTCCGGATCGTACTCGAGAGGACCAAGGTTGAGGTCGGGGTACTTCCGCCTGATATGCTCGACGGCTTGTCTGAAGCCCTGCTCCTCACTATCAACGATCTCATCCGCAACCCCAACTAACTTCGATCGCATCTGGGCCAATTGGCGCTCTAGTGCGTCCTTTTCGCTTACCAAGGCCCTATAAGCAGACCGCCTCTCGCCCAGGTCGTCGTCCGACCTCTTCTCTAACTCCTTCAACCTCTCCTCCAAAGCCTCAGCACGTTTGCGCTCCTCATCACAGCTTTTCCTGTGCTGCTCTGCGTTCCAAACCGCCAAGTTGATTGACTGGTCATAACACCTCTTCATCTGTTGATCTTGTAGCGATCGAAAACAAAAATCAGTTTCATAAAGAGCAGTCTGCAGGGAAAACCTAGAATGTCATCGAGGAACAATTACATTGGCAAGACAAGGCATGAGAACCCTCACCTGTACAGCCCCTTGAGAAATTCGAAGGAAACACGAAGTATTAGTCCCATGGGCGATGTCCTCCTGATCTCTAAGATGAGAAAGACTCTCCACTACTTTTTGAGCTGTCTCCAGCTCCAGGAAAGAGTACAACTCTCCGGTGGGCAGACCCTGTGCAGAATGCCCCACGGTCTTGTTGGCAACCCCCAACGAGCTATCAGTCGGTCCCCCCTTGGAGTCTCCTCCTTTCCCTGGGCCTCCGGAGCCTTAGTTTTCTTCGGAATGTGCTCCCGAGCAAAAACTTTGGCCTTTTGATTCCCCTTATGGTTAGCCTTCGGGACCTCCCGAGGCTCCGATGACAAGGCAGCCGTCACTCCAAGATCTATGTAGGGAAGCAAATATCAGGTTAAGAAAAGTACTAATACTTTAGGTCAGATACTAGAGTGTTTACTCGAGCCAACGAAGCTTAAACCAGCATCAACCAACCTCCCTTCCGTTACTTGCTGCCAGTCGACACTAACACCCTCCTAAAGAGTTTCTGAAACTAGGCACTCTCTACTGGACTAAGATCATGGGGCGATAGGGAATCCATCTTCGGCGGACCCTCGTACGACCACCGGGTGGGAATATCCCAGGGCTCACCACTCCGGATGAAAAAGTATCTTCTCTTCTAGCCCATAATAGAATCGGGATGACCATGCACCACTCTATACCCCCGACGCAGCGAGATATACCACCGGTGGGGGTGGCCCGGCACCGCTCTGAAACCCAAGCAAATCTGAAAATATTTAAGGCAGAGAGGGATCCCCCTCTCATAGTAGATCATAATAAAACACGCCAACTGTTTCCACGAGTTTGGAGCATACTGCACCAGACTCAAGCCCACCCAATTCAATACCTCCTTTATAAAGGGATGAAGGGGGATACGCAAACCAGAATGGAACATGTCGACGACGTTCATGATGCACAGTGGCCCTGAAAGTGTAATGCCTCGAATTCCAAAATATGGAAATTCGTAGCACAACAGGATTTTTACTTCACTTCGTACAATTTTACAAGGGATTTGAAAACTTTTATTACATCCAGTTCTTTTACAATAACGCAGCAGAAATTAAATGTCACGCCCTGCTTCCCAAAAGGAATATGGAATACGGTACGCGACAAAGTCCAGCGAATGGTTTTCACCATCTATGAGCTGTAAGGATCTACTTAACTAGCATAACAGGAAATATAATAATATACTCAACCACGCATGCATGAATAATTCATTAATCAACAGAAAATATTTGAAACAAATATCAATATCCAAAATAAATTCAAGATCTGGATAAAAAAAAATTCGGGACAATAAGCCCTTTACAAGTTTCAATGAAGTAACAAGAATGAAATAACTCAAGCACAAAATAACTAAGCAAGATTCTCCAAAGCGAAGCCTAAAACCTTTGCTCACTAACTTCCGCAGGTAGTTGATCACCAAAACCTAATCATATAGCAATTGAAAGAAAATTGGAAAACAGGAAAATAGTATGCCCGTTAGTGCAAGTTACGGGCCGTAAGTAGTACAAGCAGGAAAAGTAGAAACGGAACATATGAACCAAAAACAGGAAGTACTAACAGGGAGGGAAAACAACAGTAGATGACAGTCTACAAATAACAGGAAACAGTAAAGGATAACAGTAACAGTAACAGTAGAGGATAACGGTAACAGTAATAGTGAAGATGATAGTAACAGGGTGTCAGTGAAACAGTTATTCTTAAGTCTATTATTCATTACTATCTAGGTAGCACTTCATGCGTCCCATTTATTTACCATATGGTTGCTACATTCAAACAGTTTCATTTAGATTTCGTAGTAGATCCTATAGGGCCGTGTACTCAGGCATCCAGTAAACAGTAAACAGTTACAGAAATAGTAACAGTGTCATGACTCATGTAATCATGTATCCATGAAAAACAGTTGAGACCTATGGGTCCCCTTCCGAGTACACCTTCCTATAAGGAAGTATGTAGTCAGGTAAACAATAACAATCGGTGAAACATGGTACAACAGTAAATAGCTGGGAAAATGGTTTCCCTTCTGAGTACACATTTCTATATTGTCCACTACTAGATTTTTCCCTTAACCCTGGCATGATTACTTGTCATTATTATTAAATAGTTGTGAACGAACACAAACAGGAAAAAAAGATATGGCAAGAACAAGGGACAAGTTTAAGTCGAATATGGAAAATAAATGGGTGACAAAACAACTTATAATAGAGTTAGAACAACGAAATTTTCAGTTCTGGACAGCAAGACGTCACTGCACCAAAACTGAGATTCCCATTGCCTCAGGAATGCAAATCTAGATCCGTCAGAAAATCTAGAAACTAGACTCTCTGCCGAATCCAGCGCATCTACACAAGTCATACATCAGCAGCCACAGTAACAGAGTCTAAGACAGTGTTTTATACAGGGTTTATGTTCGGCCAGAATATGCAAAGTTTTATTTATAAGCATGGAAGAGGTTTAAAAACATCATAATAAAATCTGAGAAAAATCTGGAAGGTTCCCTAGCATGTCTAGTCTCAACATATAAAATTTTATGAATTTCCATTACAGATAGTATAGTCCATTTAATCTGGAAAATGGAGTGATGCAGCAAAATTATAAATCTGAAGGTTCAAACACAACGGTACCAAAACAGTGATAACTGAAAAAATACAATTCGAAATTCCAATCCGTCAGAAGGGTAGTAAAATAGACAAATCAGACTACATTTCATATTAACAAAGTTTTCATAAAAAATGACTAGAATCAAGTTGAAAACAGAATTCTTTACTGAAAAGCATGCAGTTTGGAAATATATTGATTGGTTTCACAAACATGAAATAAGTTATAAAAGCTATCAAAATAATTCTAAACAAATTAGGGGTTGATCCAGTCATGTCTAAACATACTCAGAAAAATATCAAGTCCAAATTTTACTTTTAACATCATTTTTATAATAATAAATCATGCAGTAGTCTTAAAAATTAGAATCTGGAAATTACGACATAGCTGCAGTAAAATGGCGATAACTCACACATAAAAAATCGAAATTGAGATCGGTCGAAAGTTCTGAAAAATAGACACCGAGGCCTACGAATCATGTTCAAAAAATAATTTATTTTACTGACCTTAACAGGGTCTCAATTGCTGTACTAAAACAGGGTAACAGTAAAAAGAAACTTCTTTTATGCATTTCATTAAACAACTCAAATACAATAGATCCAACTTAAGATGTAATGCCGAGCATGGTATATTGGTCACTCAAACCAACATGGCATGGGTATTAATAAGTCTATAATGAGATAACACGTTTATCACATAATTCATATTGGAAAATCTACAACCTACGGTATGTTACGAACAAGCACATACACATCAAGATGTCCATCTAAATCCAATTTGTTTCCATGTAATGTGTGACAACTTATTGTGAACTAATCATGGTCATGAGATGGAGGAAACGGATCAACGAACAAGATTATGATTTTCGGGGATTAACATGATAGTACAAAACAAAGATGCATGCAAAACTACTTACGATATTTAACTTGTATGTAGAACAAAATAACATACAAGCTACTTGACTTGATTGGATGATGATCGCGATGATCATGATCGATGAATCCGATGATCTGATCTGCTGTGGATCTTGATGAGGATCAAGATCAAGGAAGATCGGACGACTGAGATCAAGAGATCAACGGCTGAGATCGCTGATGGTGATGAAGATGATGATGATCATGATCGAACGGCCAAAATCACTCTGATGGTGATCCGTCCAAGAACAGGGCTCGGGTTGGTGGTGATGGGTGTCGCGACTGTCAATGATCAGCGTGGTGGCTCGATGGCGGCAAGGGTAGCAATACAGCGGCAACGATTGCACGGGGATCGTGAAGACAGGGCTGTTGGGTTGTGGCAGTTGGGTTTCGACGCGATATGGGGAAGGAGAAGGTGGTTGATGGGTTCAATTGGAGGCAGCGACTGGAGGGAGTGGCTGCGGCTAGGATGGAGATGGAGGATGGGTTGAAGATGATGCAGGCGAGGTTAGTTGTCGAGCAGCGCGACGAGGAAGGCAGGGGAAGCTCGAGGACGGGAATGGAGGGTTGACGGTGGTGGAGTAATGGCGAGGAGAAGGTCAACTAGGTCGGGAGTAGGGGAACAGGGCAGGATGACGAGGTGGAGACGGGGAGGAAGGGGTGGTCGCGGAGTAGAGACAGGGATGACAAGTTATTGGGTTAGAGACAGGGACGGGGTTACGCAGTGATTGGCGACTGCACAGTAGCTAGGGTTACGGTTAGGTCAGGGGATTATGGTAGAATAGTATATATAGGGAATTAGAGATGTAGGGTTATTGGGTTATTGGGTAGGAATCCAGTAGGAAATAGGCTATAGGGTTCAGGGTTGATGGGTTTAGATTCCAATAAAAGATGGGCTTTAGGGTTTGGGTTTCTAGATCCAATAGGAGATAAAATAACCAATAAAATATAATTTATAATATAATATAATTTGTATTACAATATAGAAAGTTATTTGAAATAACTACAAATACAATTAATAAATATAACTGGATTTTTAATAACCAATCAAAAGTAATAATAATAATAACAATAGTAATGTTAATGATATGTATCGAATTAGGATTTGAGATTAACAATTTATTAAAATCCAAATAGTAATAATATAAAATATAAATAGTCGATCAATTAGAAATAGAGAATAAAGTTAGAATATAACAGCGTTCGAAATAAAGATTTTAATAGAAAATCCCAAAACGAATTTAACACAAAATAAATTTATAAATAATCAAAATACAGAAATTATTTAGAAAATATGTATTTATGGGAATGGGGGTTACATTAAATGAAGTACAACATGATATAGATGTACAATTTAAACATCAACAACTTAAAATGGAAAGTAATCTTTAGCATCAATCATCTTTATAACTCCTTGCAAATCCAATGCTTGCATTTGAAACTGTGGGCATGTCAATTGCTTACAACCGACGCAATATTATAAAACAGCGATCCTCACTATGTTGTAATATAACGATTTACTTACTTTAGCAATCACACACTTGAATGCATTACAAAGTATAAATGTGACTATCCTACACATGTCTGTGTATGTTATGCCTTAGATGCCCCTAATGCAATTGTTTACACTATGATGCACTAATACATGCTTGTTCGGATTCTATGCATCCTATACTACATAGGTTCGAGGGCCAGCCCTTAAGGTACTCCACATTATAAGGTTTATATCCCACGCTATGCAACCTAACCCAATGAATATACTCCAACACATAGTCAGCGAAGAGTCACACCCCCAGGATATTGGACCTTACCGGCTTATAGGGCTGCAATCGAGCCGAGTCGAGCCGAATACTTTCAGGCTCGAGCTCGGCTTGAGCTTGGTTCGAGTCGAGCTTTGACCATATTCGAGTCGAATAGATTGCGAGCTTAGCCTAAAAAAAGCCCAAGCTCGAGCTCGGTTAGTTTACGAAATGAGCTCGGTTTTGTGCTCGAGCTCGGCTCGAGCTGAGCTTTGACCGAGCTTTGACCGAGCTCGAGCCGAATAGCTCGATTCGTTTGCAGCCCTACCGGCTTATCCCTAGCCCACCTCAGTGGATTTACTGGGCGTATCCTCAACCACGAACCCTAGCAAGTGGATCTTTCGCAACTACGAACCAGGCCTACCCCTAGCCCACTTCAGTGGATTTACCGGGTCTAACCTGTCCATCCCGAACATTCCTAAGGACTTCAATCTCTTTACCGACCTTTTTGATGATAGATAGATGTACCCTTAGCCCATATACATGAATTTACCGACCGTACTCCTCGATCTCGGATTCCTAGGAGCTACACATCCTTTACCGGCCATATTCGTCGTTGTTTCTATCATATCTTCCTCTAGTGAATTTCCCTATGTTTAAGTAACATCATCACAACCTAGATGCTGATTTATCCTCCTACCGATCTTAACAATACCGAGAACGATGACCCCATATTGGCCACTTCTCAAATTAATTTATCATTTCATCACTTGCCGGTACATGAGTCTCATTTAGCATCTTGATTACAACAATCCTCTCATTAATAGAGATCAATTAGGTCATCACTAACCTCAACATAGATCTCTCGTTCTTTATTCAACAAACATTTAATTCATTTCCTTCACAATTTTTGATCATGCAAAGATTGACTACCTTTAATAACATTTAGAAGACAATGCCTTTAATCAACTTCTTGAAGACCAACAATTCGTTAATTCACCGAAATAATTTACTTCAACCATTTCCCATATTCTTTGGTTAATAAAGCTTCTCACATTATCCAAGTATAGTTTGAGTACTACTTTCTTTTCTAATATCAAGTTCTATAAAAGTCTCTTAATAAAACAATTTATTAGGACTACGATTTCAAATTTTCCGTTCATATTTGAATTCAATTATTCAATCTCTTCAATTATTTTTCCAAAGCCCAAAAGTCGTATTCACAATATCTCTTAAAAGTATTCAATTTTTTAAATCAATTTATTCAACCCAACTATGTTTCTTATTATAACATGAACCCGTAACTCATTAGCATAAATATAAATTTTTAGGCTCCCAATATATACTCAAAACAGTGAGAAAATATTTCTAATTGTCTAAATAATATCTAGAATAAGTCTTATAATTTTTCCCAAATTTTAAAAGATCAAATACTCCAAAAAAAACTCAAAATGTCAAAAATTGCACATTTCTGTGGATAAGGAGTTTCGAACCCAGGACCCCCAAGCACCAGCGGTGCCGCATGGCGAGCCCAGGTGCAGTCATGCAGCCGATAGCCACTCAGGACAAGCGTCCAAGCTGATAGTACACGTGTTTTATTATTTTTAACCCAGTCTTTGTTCATTCCTCTATTTTAATTTCTCTTATACTCTACAATTTTATTTGTTTTCCCAATTTAATAGTTTGTAAATTATATTTAAAATCTCCAAAAATATTTGTTTACTAATTCTAACCACAATAAAAATTATTTTTATACATACATATTATAAAATAGTGATCAATGCCACATGCTACTAACAAGATCAATGCCACATTTAAAATAACCACACTAGGAGTAAGAATTCATATCACATAATCATCACAACTAATTGAACATGCATACTACAATTTATCTAGAAAGTAAGGAAATCATCCACCTCTTTGATGAAAAAGCAATTAGAACTCCTAGAACGGAAGCTCCTAGCTCCACAACGATTGCTCTTCTCCTCCAAACTAGCCTCCAAGCACTCCAAGTAAAAACCGGCCTCTCCCTCTTGCTCTCTTTCTTTTTCTCTCTTGATTTTGATTAATATTTTGTGCAAATGTGAATGAAGGGTTGTAGGTATTTATAAGACATTTGTGTGGTGAAAAATGATCCCACTACCCAAATAACCACCCCACTACTTACACTCACTCACCCACTCATCCTCTTCTCTAGCAAAGGCCAACCTACCATTAGAAATCCAAGCATGTGCACGTGTAGAACACATGCACACCTCTCATTTTAATAATTAATTGTGATTTATTTGTTGTTACTAGTTTGTTACATGACATGTATGATTGCACTTTTCTTATTTGAAAGAGAGTATTTAATAAATATTAATTTTTGGGCTTTAATTTCCTAGTGGGCTTCAATTAGTCTTCTAAGCCTATGGACTTTTAATTTAGAAAAGAAAATAAATGAGAGAAAAATAAATAAGAGAAATGTGTGGATAACTTAGAAAATTTTTAGAGCAAAAATAAAACAAATTGCACGTTCAAAAATGAAAAAAAAATGCATTTTATACTAAGAATTCTTCCGAGATGTTACAGAAAGATTGGCGTTCTGGGTAAGGTCGAAGCTCGAAAGCATCAACTTGAATCGGGGAGGAATGCGATAAGCCACCCGAAACGACTCCAGTTCGTTCCCCACCAAGGTACTCCTCGTCTCGTCCGCATCCACTATCGACCAGCTGGTTGGAGGCAAAATGCCAAAGCCATGCTCATCCTTCAGGTCTTCGGGGTACGTTCGGATGGGCTTCGTCCGCATGAGCACCCCTCGAGTTTCCCTCACTAGACCAACTCCGTTGTCACCAGATCTGGCCTCATCTTCGGCCCGGCTGTGCCTCCCTCCTTCAGAATCAGAGATCCCAATAATGTCCACCACTGGTTTGGGAATGTTCGCATGTGTCGATCCCAAATTCTCAGTCACCCCTCCTTGAAATGGGTTAGCTCGACGAACAGGCTGCCGACCCACTCTGCAAAGAACCTGCATCTAACCCATCATGGTTGCTAGATATGAGCCATTTGATTCTGTGGTCGAATTATTCTCAGAGTCATCTGATTCCCATCATGGTTGCTAGAAGAGGGCGAGCCATCTGATTCTGCATGTCGATCCCAAATTCTCAGACTCACCCCTCATTGAAATGGGTCGGCTCGACGAACAGGCAGCCGATCCACTCTATAAAGAACCTGCATCTTACCCATCATGGTTGCCAGAAGAGGATGAGCCATCTGATTCAGCTGTTGACATATTCGAAGTTTACAACTTTGGAGAGAGAAACTTCAGGAAAAAAAAGCCCGTAGCAGTGTTGATAGGGGGGATCAAATTTATAAGGCGACTGGCTCTCGAACCATTGGCACGTGTCACCTCTTCGAATTCTGCAAACGATAGCCCAATCAAATGACCGCTGTCACGTGCCGTCTCCTCGAACCCCACAAAATCTGGCAGGAAGGAAGGCCACGTGGACAGCAAGTCCCGTCAGAAGACGTTCTGACATCCCAACTCAGATCGACACTAAGTTTTCTGCCAAGTTCATAGCTCAGACTCATACTGAACATCATTTCAACATTTCCCCCGAAGCAATGCGTCCACCGCGACTGCAATTTAACGCCACCGTCACACCGACACTTTTTTCCACAAGTTATCTACTCATCGGAAACGACCAACGACGCATTCCCGAGAGTGGGAGGCTTATTATATGAGGAAAATTGTAAGTGACCTCCACCGTTGATTCTGGCACGAATTGCGATGTAATTATTTGGGCCCAGGCAAAACAGATCCATGAGCTTTCCCCAGGCCTATCCGCACACTCCGGTGAGTCATCTGCTGTTCGCGCAGGACGCACCATCAGTTACACTGTAACCACCCCCCCAAAAATTATGGGGCTAATCAATCACAAATTTGGGATTAAAGGATCCCCCCCACCCCCCAACCTATAACTACAACGGCTACTGTACAGCTACAGATAAGAACTCCTTCTCAACAAAATCCCTATCACAAGTTAGCTACTTTCTAACTTAAGTATCGGAGGGTCTGTCGCCAGGAATACTCCCGGTGTTTCAGGCTTTATTTTTCAAATTTTTGGAGCGGCCATCGATTGTCCCACTGGTCTGATATCCTTCCTATTTGGAGCGAAGGATAGGGCTATCGCGGTTTCCTCAAAACTAAGAACTCACATTATCTGTTGGTCCCACACCCAAGAAAGACCACAACAACAATATAATTATATAATTATGTATACTTGTAATATACACGTGCAATGCACTTGTTAATTTAAAAAATTAAAGTAAAAAAATGTGATTTGCACGTGCACAACATGTTTTAATAAATATAATTTTTTAAAAGTAAAAATATTTTTTAAAAATAATATAATATAGCACGTGTGAGGGACGTGTTAGTAATATGTATATAGAGTATAATGGGAAAGTTGGACGTGACGTGCGAAGCACGTGTTAATAAAAAAATTTAAATTAAAAACACTCATGTAAACATGATAATGAATGAGCAAATGAATTTCAAATGACTTGATTTTACATATTTAGACTAATGTAGACGTTTAGATCAATGTTAACAGTTTGGATCATCCATACGATGGCTATAATGCCGAGTTCTCACGGAAAGGAGTGCTCATTGGGAGAGTTGGAGTTGTAATTTGTCACCAAACAAATCGATGCATTGCACGTGTAACTCCAACTCTCCCATTTCTTACTTAAAATTTTTAATTAACACGTGTGTTGTACGTGCAACTCCAACTCTCAATTTTTACTTAAAATTTTATAATTGACACATGCAACGCACGTAAGAGTCCCATTCGGTTGCTCCCTACTTTTGGTGAGCTATATATATATATATATATATATATATATATATACTAGGTTTGCCCGTTGACACGTGCCTACGACACGTCTTTGGAACGGTGCACCTGGTTTGATTATATAAAATAGTTTTGGAGGTCCAGTAAATTAATTGAAGTAGCAAACATATTATATGAGGAAGCAGTATATCGACATTTAAGCTAAACCATCGTCTTCTTGATCATTATCTTGAACTTACCTTGAATGCATATAGTTTGTTAGAAATACTGCATAGAGTTTTTTTAACTTCAGCATCACCTTTAGGTGCTTGTAATAGTTATACAATGACATTATCATATAGGTTTTATAGAGCTTACTCTAATCCCATAACCACTATGAGCATGTCTAAATACAATGGTAACGCAAGTGCAGGTGTGAAGGTATTTACAATACCAATAATCTAAATATTTGTTTGTGTGACTCAGTTTGCAATTGAAATACCTCTTATTATTATTTCAACCAAAATGAAATAGATTAAGTTCTCAAAACTCTAATCCAAGCTAATCATTTCTTTTATCTCCACTTTCTCTCCCCATTGCACCTTTATAAAAAAAATCAAAATGGATAAATAACAAATTTACTTTAGCTGTCTTTTTTGAGTGGAGAGTTTGCACCATTCACTAGTAAACTCTAGTCATCCCAATCATATATATCCAAACATGCACTAAAAGTTCTTATATGTTATGTTATCCATGGTTTATAATAACCAGTGAAGGGAACAATTCACGATAGTATTTTCTCTTGTAGTAAAGAAATTAAAGTTGCATATTTGCAAAGTTATTTTAGATTGCTGGTCAGCTTATCTGTCCTGCTATGGTTTGGAATCCCAAATTGAGGCCACCAAATAATCCATCTCTCACTTGCGTACACCTTAAATCAAAACCAATAAAAACCTATCAAATAAATCACCAAATTAAAAAATTTTAAACCCAAAAATAAAACAATTATACCTCTCTGAACTTAGATTCCATGCACACACAAAATTCGAGTCAGCAAAAAACTAAGTAATCTCCTGCACGCACAAAATTAAAAATTAGAATGAGAATTCGGTTAATGAGATGAAATTAGATTCGTCACATCGTATATAGAGACTTTCGATTCGGTTGACAGGAGTCGTCGATACGGGGCCACTTGATGTTCGCGCACAATTTGGTGGATGGGAGTTACCGGTATGGAATCAGCAGCGGATCAGATATCGGCGACGACCTCTTGTTTGGGGTTCGACATTAGATTTGAATTTGGATTTGCGTTGAGATTTTCAAAATTTCAAAATTTTTAAAATTTTTACAATTTTAAATTTTTGAAAATTTTTACAATTTTGAAAATTTTGAAAATTTTTACAATTTTGAAAATTTTGAAAATTTTGAAAATTTTTACAATTTTTACAATTTAAAAAAAATTTATTTTATTTTTTCATTTTTAAAATTTTTTTATTTTTTTAGTTTTTTCAGTTTTAAATTTTAAATTTTTTTTAAATTTTTAAAATAATTTTTTATAAGTTTTTTTATTTTTTTATTTTTTTGAATTATTTTTAGTTTTAAGTTTTTTAAATTTACTTTTTATTTTCTTAATTTTTTGAATAGGAGAGAGAGAGAGTGAGAGAGAGAGAGAGAAATAATTATATATATATATATATATTTTTGGTGAGATTTGAATTTAAGTTTTGGGGGAAAAACTTTTGGGGGAAAAATGTGTTTTGTGAGGTTAGATCTGGGCCTTTGATTTGGTGAGAATTGAAGAAGAGCCATTTGATAGCTTTCTTTGTATTTTATTATATAGATTGGCGGTTAGTGCTAGCCTAACAAACGCATTCATAAATAGTATAATTTTTTCTTTTACAAATAACCCAGATAACCTATTAGGAGATCAATTCTTGATGTGCTTAGCAAAATAATCAATTAGAAGTTAGATCTAAAGATAACAGAGGCAGAATACGCTGGTTCTATTAAAAGAACAAGATCAACACAATCTTTCGGTGTTTGGTCCCCTTTTCTTGTTGTTGTTTGCTGTAGTACTTATATCCATGGTCTTGTAGATTCGTAGTATACCTGTAGTTTGCAAGGAAGCTGATACCCATAGACTCGTAGTATAGTACACTACGAATGCTACTTACCTACCATTACAGTTGATCCTGCAGGTGATGTCCTTGGCACGAGTTTCTGGAAGAACACTTGGTGTGGCTGTGTAACTCGTGAGGGGAGATTTCCTGATCTTGCAAGTGCTGCATCCCTCCGAATTTTATTGGATGCTATATACATATGCACAGGGCCGGCCCTAGAATTTTGAGGGCTTGAAGTAAATTCTCAAAAAGGGGTTCCACATATACCCCAAAAAAAAAAAAAATCAATCGATTCATGTAATAGAATTTTTTTTCACATATACCCCACCACATATACACATTTCCAATTTTATTTTATTTTATTTTATTTTATTTCCTGAAAATAGGGGTTCCCTCATGTATTAGATTTTTTTTCACATATATCTCACATATACACATTTTCATTTTTTTTTTCCTGAAAACGGGAACCCCGCATATACAATTTTTTTTTTTTTTTTTTGGAGGCCTGATGCAAATATTTCACTTGCATCATACCTGGGCTGGCACTGAAGAAACATAGCATATAAGGTTGTGGCTAATTAGCAAACAAGTATAAGGCCAATTTGTCATTTGAAGTAATAGATAAATTTATTCGGTGCTAGTGCTAGCCTAACTAATCCATGAATCTTAGTATCCGTTCTTCTTTTCCAAATAAGGCAGATAACTCTTGGTATGTATGTTAGAAAATGGATATTTTATACACTATTTACGAACCAGATTTTGGGCAATTTTTTGAGTAAGATCGTCAATGAATTATTGTGAGAGATCTTGATTTATTTGTGTTCTCCTTCTGAGTAGATTAAAATCATATATTAATTTGCTAAAAATGGTTAAGGGGTGAATGAGAAATTGTCTCTCAAAGTGAGACGTTTTCATTCTTAAAAATGGGTTGAGGGAACATAGTCCCACATCCAAAAATTCAAAGGAATTAGAAGAGAATATATAGTAAACTCCTTCTAAGCATTGTAAGATAGCTAGAAGAGAGGCTCTCTCTCGCGCGCGTCGGGGGGTGCAAATCTCGGACCGGATTACATGCAACTTGTGTGCGCCCGCACGTCCTGCGGACCGACATAACCCCACCCCATGCAGAGCCACTTTTTGCTGCAGTTTTTTGATTTTTTCCTTTGTAAACGGTTGTTATAAATGCAAAAACAATTTTGTCTGCCGTTACATTGTACGCATTCAATTGACTGTCTGCAGTTACACTGTGGCACTCAGGATATTGACTGCTGTCTACCGTTACAGTGTACGCATTCAATATATTGTCTGCCGTTACACTTAAGGCCTTCATAGCTTTGTCTGCCGTTACAAGTCTCTAACCCTGACTCTATATATAGAGCCCCCCCTCTCTTTCTTTCCTACACAGAAAAATCTCTCCTCTTTCTCTTTGTTCTATTCTGTCCTGTTCCGTTTGCTGAGTCCATTCAGTAAGGTGATAGAGTTCTGACGCCTCTTTGTCGTTGCATCATGGGAGACAGACGCCTCAACTAGCTCCAGCACCCGGATGAGGCGAAAACTGTTTTAAGGAAATTGTGTGCTGCACAAGCCTCGACATCAAATCGGTTTGATTTATTATTTTCTTTTTCATTTCACTTTATTGGTTTTATTTCTCTTCTCCCTCTCTATTTTTTGTGCCTCCCAATCGTTTTTTTTATGCCAAACTTTTGTAACCAAAGTTGTAACAAATAGTATGAATATTGAAGAAGTTGGTTTTATTGTAAACAAATTTGTGACAAACTTAAAACAGTTTTTGCCTCTCTTGATTTTCGATTTTGGGGCACTTCTTTTATTTTTCATTAATCTAGAAAACTTACACTTGTGTTGTGTATTTTTCAGAATCGAAATGACTACTGCATCAGAGAAAGTTGCTGTGTCTGAAACGGTCCAAGTGCCGGTTGCTGATACGACGCAAGTACCGACTGTTGTTGCGGCACGAGTGCCAATGCCAACCGGTATACCTGTCTCAGTCTCCCATTGGGAGAAATCTGAGAAGTTCAATGGGAAGAATTTCAAAAGGTGGCAACAGAAGATGATGTTCTATCTGACCATATTGAATCTTGCAAGATTCTTGAACGAAGAAGCTCCAAATCTTAAGAAAGATGAGCAAGATAACCAAGTCATTACTACTGTGGATGCTTGGAAAAATGCTGATTACTTATGTAGGAATTACATAATGAACGGATTAGCCGATTTTTTGTATAATGTATACATTGACAAAAGAACTGCTAAAGAACTTTGAGAATCACTAGACCATAAGTATAAAACTGAGGATGCCAGCACCAAGAAATTCATTGTGGGCCGCATCCTAAACTATAAAATGATAGATTCTAAAACAGTGATCAGTCAAGTTTAAGAAATACAACTGATCTTGCATGAGATTCATGCTGAAGGTATGAACTTAAGTAAAAGTTTCTAAGTAGCATGTATAATTGAAAAATTACCACCAGGTTAGAAAGATTTTAAGAATTACCTAAAGCATAAGCGAAAAGAAATGTGCATTGAAGATCTCATTGTCAGGCTTCGTATTGAAGAAAATAATAGAGGATCTGAAAAGGTTAGAGTCATCAGTCATGCGGCCAAGAAAAATATAGTGGAACATAAACATCGTTCCAACAAGCACAACAACAAGGGTCCCATGTTGGGGCATAAGGGAGGAATCTCCAAGAAGCCGAAGTTTCAAGGCAAATGCTTTAATTGTGACAAGATGGGTCACAAATCTACTAAATGCAGACTACCCAAGAAGAACATCAACAGAGAAGCAAACATGATTCAAGGCATTGCTCAAGTTGTTTCCGATATCAACCTCTCAGCTGTGATCTCAGAGGTGAATATGATAGGTTCAAACCCGAAGGAATGGTGGATTGACACTGGAGCTACTCGACATGTGTGCTCCAACAGAATTATGTTCTCCACTTTCGAACCATTAGAGAATGGGGAGAAGATGTTTATGGGGAACTCGGCTACTTCAGAAATCAAGGGCCAAGGCAAGGTGATCTTGAAGATGACTTTTGAAAAGGAACTGACTCTGAACAATGTTGCATATTTTCCTGAAATCTGTAAGAACTTGGTATCTGGTTCGTTGCTTAATAACCACTGTTTTCGTTTAGTGTTTGAGTCGAACAAATTTGTTTTGTCGACGAGTGGAATGTATGTTGGTAGAGGATACATGAGTGGTGAAATGTTCAAACTCAATGTAATGACCATGATAAAAAATATTAATAAAGCTAGCTCTTCTACTTATATGCTTGAGTCTTCCAGTTTATGGCATGGTAGACTAGGACATGTTAATTATGATATTTTGCGTAGACTAATTAACTTGAATCACATACCAACATTTCAAATTGATTCCAAATACAAGTGTGGAACTTGTATTGAGGCAAAACTAACAAGATAATCGTTTAAAAGTGTTGAAAGAAACACTAAACCTCTTGATCTAATTCATATTGATATTTGTGATTTGAAAATGATACAAACAAGAGGTGGTAATAAATATTTTATTACCTTCATTGATGATAGTACAAAATACTGCTATGTATATTTGCTTAAAAGCAAGGATGAAGCTATATAGAAATTTTTTTTATATAAAAATGAAGTTGAGACCAACTCAACAAGAAAATTAAGGTGCTAAGAATCGACCGAGGTGGAGAGTATGTATCACCATTTGCTGACACGTGTGCTAAGCATGGGATTATACATGAAACAATAATGCCTTTTCTTCTTAGTCCAACGGTGTTGCTGAGAGAAAGAATCATACATTGAAAGAAATGATGAATGCAATGTTAATCAGTTCTGGTATGGCACCAAACTTGTGGGGAGAAGCTATTCTTTCAGCTAACTACATTTTGAATAAGGTGTCCAAAAAGAAAGAAGAGAAAACTCCATGTGAATTATGGAAAGTGATATGGCTAGAAATAGGATTAAATCGGGACCGTTCACATCGGACACGAATCTGAAAGCTCAGGGGTAAAACGGTAATTTCACATATAAATGGGTCCGAAACGGGTACTGGGTCTCCTTCTCACAGATCCAATAACTCGCGAACGGATCCACCTCAACTGGGTACGGGTCCCAACCCGAAACACACCCAGTCCAGAAAAGATAGAATTATGGTTTCTGATTAATCCTAATCAACGGCTCTGATTCACATCTATCTTTTCACCGGGAATTAAGGGATTACATTCCTAATCTGTTTACTAGGAGAATATTCCTTATCAGATCACAGGAATCACATTCCTTATCTGATCCCATCGGCGACTATAAATACCCCACACCCATCTCCATTAAGAGGTAATGAATCTTTTGCTAGTTAAACGCTCTTTCATAATCATTTCTGGTTACTGACTTGAGCGTCGGAGGGTGCGTCGCCGGGATCAACCCCGGTGTCTCGCACTTCCTTGCAGGTGAACGGCGGGAGTCAACGGTCAAGCTCCGGCGGAACAGGTTAGGTATTTGCTATTCAGGTTTTCCACGAACTCACAAATTCTATCTGTTTGCCCCCACACCGAAATTAGCGGCAACAGATTGGCGCCGTCTGTGGGAAGACCATACGAATAGCCTCCTCCTCTTCTCGTCGACTAGCTCTTCTCCAGCCATGCCTCCCAGAAAAGTCAGATTTAGAGGGTCCAACCGTGGACCCAACCCCGTTGATCAGCAAGAGGTAGTCCCCGTCCAACCCGCTCCGCAGCAGGGACAACCCCCGCTTCAAGTGGAGGACCCTCTTCAACAAGATCAGCCTCCTCTTCAGAATCGGCAACCCCCCAAGGGTCCTACCGGTCCACAGAATGCCAGTGCAGGGGGCTCCCGCATGAAGCAACCTCTCTACCAAGACCGCGTCTCCATACACAACGCCTCTACGGATTCCATAGCCTCCCACAATCCTCAAAATCGGCAGAAGGAAGAGGACCTACGCCACCGTCTGGACGAAAAGCGGGCCCGAGAGGGAGCCTCCTGCTAACAACGTCCGGGTGAGCGGTGCCCTCACCACCGAGACTACAAAAGGTCCCATGTCCGAAGGGGAAGGAAGGAATCCCCCGAGCACTACAGAAGAAGACATCGTTCCCCCGCCGATCGGCAACACCCCAGGAACGATGAGGCACCCGTCACCCGTGCCGAGTTCCAACAATTCCAAGCAATGGTACAACAGGCTCTCAACCTCCGTCCTTATAACAACAATGCCCAACGGGATCCTACACCCCCGCGGGTCCAGAGTCCTCACCACCGGCAGCGTACTCATAGCCCTCGCCGCTCCCAAGGTCATCGTCGCCACAGTCCTCGCTCCCCTTCCTACGAAGACGAGTCCAGAGGCTCGTTCGACTACTACCGGAGGGACGATGCCCTCTACCACCGTCTCCACGAAGTGGAGAACCGCATCGGCCGGATCGACCGAGACGAAGAAGAAAGGGGTAAGGCCATCCGTCCGAGCCGACCCCCCTTCTCCCGGACCATCATGGAGGCTCCCATCCCGTGGGGTTTCAAGCCCCTGCAGTTCGAAACCTACTCAGGGGATTCAGATCCCTTCGACCATGTCGAAAGCTTCAAAACCCTCATGCTCATCCACCAGGCTTCCGATGCCCTACTGTGTAAGACATTCCCTGCCACTCTTAAAGGCTCGGCTGGGGAATGGTACTCCCGCCTCGCACCATCTTCCATATTCTCCTTCGAGCAGTTCGAAACACTCTTCATCACCCACTTCGTGAGCAGCAGACGCACGGAGAAGACCAGCATCTTGCTCCTCCAACTCAGATAGGAGAAAGGTGAGAAATTAAGAGACTATGTGAAGAGGTTCACTGCGGTGGTCAGGTCCATGGCCTCCCTCGACCAATCCGTCGCAACAGCCGCCTTCCAATTCAATGTCTTCAATTCCAGCCTCCGCTCCTCTCTTGCTAAGAAGCCTCCACAGAACTTTGCCGACCTCCTTCTCAGATGTGACAAGTACATTCGTGCCGAAGAGGCCGCCTACCTTCCAAGCTTCGGAGGGTCTACCTCAGGGACGAAACGAAAGTTGACCGAAGAAGAAGAGGCTAAGAAGCTTCAGAAGGACGGCAATGGCCAGCGCCGCCCGACTCCTCGGTTTGAGAAGTTCACCCCCCTCATTGCTAATATATCAGAAGTCCTTATGGAGGTGGACAAGGAAGGACTACTCCGCGCTCCCCCTAGAATGAATACCCCTGGCAAGAAGAGGGACAAAGATAAGTGGTGCCGCTTTCACAGGGACCACAGCCACAACACGGATGATTGTCGGGCTCTCAAGGAGGAAATCGAAGAACTCGTACAGCGGGGATACCTGACCAAGTTCATCCAAAAAGACGGGGCCGAGCTCCTCCCCTGACCATCACCTCTTCCAAACGAACAGAAAGGCCCGCCGAGCTTCAAGACTCAGCTCCTCCCAAGAGGTCCTCATCTTATTGTAGAAGTAGGATTCTGATTTTCAATAAGGCCGATGCTTGTAACTCGGCCAACAGCATGTAATAATGGCTCGCCCTATTGGAGCCACTTAGTTTATTTCAACAAAATTTTACATCTTTTCATTGAAAATTATTGCTCTTGCTTCTCTATCTCTCCGAGTCACGACTCTCTTAAATGGTGGGTTCGGAGTCCAGCTTCTTCTACATGGCTCCTCCCGCAACTCACTAAACTCTAACGATGGTTCCGGAGTCCAACACTTGGTTCGATTATGCTTCGAATAACTCGCTCTTAAGCGAGTTAGAAGTGGTTCACCATTCGGAATTGCTCCCACAACCGTTGAACAACTCTAACGATGGTTCTGGAGTCCAACACTTGGTTCGATTCTGCTTCGAATAACTTGCTCTTAAGCAGGTTAGAAGTGGTTCGCCATTCGGAATTGCTCCCACAACCGTTGAATAACTCTAACGATGGTTCCGGAGTCCAACACTTGGTTCGATTCTGCTTCGAATAACTTGCTCTTAAGCAGGTTAGAAGTGGTTCGCCATTCGGAATTGCTCCCACAGCCGTTGAACTTTTCTAACGATGGTTCCGGAGTCCAACACTTGGCTCGATTCCACTTCGCAAGTTCGCTGTTAAGCGAGCTAGAAGTGGTTCGACATTCGGAATTGCTCCCACAACCGTTGATTCCCTCACTTAAATAACGAGTTCGGAGCTCACAACTCTCCCCTAGAGTTGCTCCTTGCACTCACTTCAGAGAATGGGTCTTCCCAGCACCTCTTCCTAGCACCTCTTCTCCTAGGGGTTGAGCTCCTCTTCAAAAATATCCAAAACCAAACAGAATAGAGGCAGAGCTTCAGAGCCCTTCACCTCTCCCCTATGCCGACCTATCCTCCCGAGCTGAGAAGCAGAGCTCCGACCCATCCTCTTGAGGTACCGAGCTACTACGGGTAGAGGGTGAACTACTGAGCTGCCGATCCGAGGTGCCGTGGTACCGACCCTCACATATGGAGAAAAATGCTGCCGAGCCATCCTACCGTTGGATCATCTCAAAAAATGCGCTAGAACATGATGGACGGATCAGATCGCGCCACGCCACCACAAAACGACAAGATAACGTTTTCTCGAAACTCGTGCCTCTTGCCTTGTGATTCGCGCCACGATCGTGATCAACCGTCCAGATGGCTCTTCTACAAGTCGAGCTCTTCACTCCGCTCGCCTCCAAAGCGGAGCTCTTCTCAACGAGTTCGGAGCTAAAAACTCTCTCCTAGAGTTGCTCCTCAAACTCCTCTTCCAGATGGCTCTTCTACAAATCGAGCTCCCCACTCCGCTCGCCTCCAAAGCGGAGCTCTTCCCAACGAGTTCGGAGCTAAAAACTCTCTCCTAGAGTTGCTCCTCAAACTCCTCTTCCAAACGGCTCTTCTACAAATCGAGCTCCCCACTCCGCTCGCCTCCAAAGCGGAGCTCTTCTCAGCGAGTTCGGAGCTAAAACTCTCTCCTAGAGTTGCTCCTCAAACTCCTCGTCCAGATGGCTCTTCTGCAAGTTGAGCTCTTCACTCCGCTCGCCTCCAAAGCGGAGCTCTTCTCAACGAGTTCAGAGCTAAAAACTCTCTCCTAGAGTTGCTCCTCAAACTCCCCTTCCAGACGACTCTTCTACAAGTCGAGAGCTCTTCGCTCCGCT
Source organism: Hemerocallis citrina (assembly GCA_017893485.1). NCBI lineage: Eukaryota > Viridiplantae > Streptophyta > Magnoliopsida > Asparagales > Asphodelaceae > Hemerocallis > Hemerocallis citrina. Next base: position 91,172,452 of record CM030364.1, on the reverse strand, counting down.
CGCCTCCAAAGCGGAGCTCTTCTCAGCGAGTTCGGAGCTAAAACTCTCTCCTAGAGTTGCTCCTCAAACTCCTCGTCCAGATGGCTCTCCTAGAGGCGAGCTCTTCACTCCGCTCACTTCCAAAGCGGAGCTCTTCTCCACAAGTTCGGAGCACAACTTTCTCCTAGAGTTCCTCCTCAAACTTGTCTCTTAAATAGCTCTTCTGGACGAGATCGGAGCTAAAACTCTCTTAGAGTTGCTCCTTGCGCTCACTTCAAAGAATGGGTCTTTCCATGGCTCTTACGAGGATCTTCCTAGCACCTCTTCTCCACCCCTAGGAGTGGAGCTCCTCTTCAAAAATCTCCAAAAACCAAGCAGAGCATCAACTCTTCCATATGCCGACTCATCCCCTTCATCAACTCACCGAGCATCTCCTCACGCTCGAGTCGTCCGAACTCCGAGCTCCGAGCTCCACTACACCAAGCTACTACAGGCAGAGGGTGAACCACTGAGTCTCCGAGCCGAGGTGCCGAGGCACCGACCCTCGCATATGGAGAAAAATCATCCCGAGGCGAAGTCACCGTCGGATCTCCCCAAAATTTGCGACAGAATCTGATGGACGGTTCAGATTGCGCCACGCCCACAAAACAACAAGATAACGTTTTCTCGTGATCTGAACCCCATCCTCGTGATGCGCGCCAAGGTGGACGGCCCAGATTCGCCCACGCGTACCTTCCGAGCTGCCTGCCATCGGCTTGCTCAGCCGAGCTACCGAACAGCTCAGCCGAACAGCCGAGCCACTGGGCACGGAAGGGAGCTACCTTCAGAGAACACTTCCTTCAAAACAGACAACTCAGCACCTCGGCCAACGGTACTGACCCTCCGAGCCGAGGTGCCGGGGTACCGACCCTCGTATATGGCAAAAATTCTGCCGATCCGATCTCACCGTTAGATCATCTCCAAATTCACACTCAAGCGTGATGGACGGATCAGATCGCGCTACGTCACCACAAAACGACAAGATAACGTTTTCTCGAAACTCGTGCCTCTTGTCTCGTGATTCGCGCTACGATCGTGATCAACCGTCCAGATCGAGCTGCGTAGCCTGGATCTGCCAATCTTCCAACCTGCAGAGCGGCGAAAATGTGCCTCAAAATCCGTGCTCGGATTCGCCGAACAAAGCAAGCAGATGAAGAGGAAGAAAGAAAAAGAGGCTAACGGTCGGGGTCGGATCCGATACCCACGGTCCGACCCATACCCTTCTTAGCTCCTTCATTCTTCTCTTTCTTCCCCAACACTTCTCCTCTTCTCCACCGTGCGGAAGAACAAGGCAGAGGAGAGCCAACTGCCTCTCCTCCCCTTCCTCTTCTCCTCTTCTTCACCGTGCGGAAGAACAAGGCAGAGGAGAGAACCCAATTGCCTCTCCTCCCCTTCCTCTTCTCCTTTTCTCCACCGTGCGGAAGAACAAGGCAGAGGAGAGAACCCAAATGCCTCTCCTCCCCTTCCTCTTTCTCCTCAGAAGTGCTGCCGATCCGATCCGAGGTGCCGATCCGAGCCGAGGTGCCGGGGTACCGACCCTCGTATATGGAGAAAAATTCGGCCGATCCCATCTCACCGTCGGATCATCTCAAAATTCGTGCTAAAACATGATGAACGGCTCAGATCTCGCCACGTCTCCACAAAATGACAAGATAACGTTTTCTCGAAACTCGTGCCTCTTGTCTCGTGATTCGCGCCACGATCGTGATCAACCGTTCAGATTGAGCCACGTAGCTCAGATCTCAAATCCGAGCTACCGACCTATCGAACAGCAAAGTGGGATAAAATTCTCCTCAAAATCCGTGCTCGGATCTGCCGAGCCAGATGCATTAGCCGAGCAACAAGAGAGAGAGAAAGAGAGAAAAAAAATTTAGAGAAAGGACGGGTCGGACCCATTAGGGTACCAAACCCATGACCCGAACTCAACTCCTTCTTCAGCTATTCTCCCGCCAAAACAAAAGCCCTTCTTCAAAACCTCCGTTAAGCTCCAGTGGTCTCTCCTCTCCATGGCTCGAGCACAGCGTATTCCGAAGCTTGAAGATCCGAGCTCTGCTGCCGAGCTCCACCGCCGACGACCACCTTCAAACTCACTCTCGGTGAGCCCCTCCGCCACAGAGCTCACAACTCCACTTCGAGCTCCGCTGCCGAGCCCCATGCCGGACCGATCTCCTCTATCCGCCGAAGCCAACAAGCGAAGCTTCACCATGGCCCGTCTCCAAACTCCGCCATGGCCGACCACCTCCGCTCCGAGCTCCGCGATGCCGAAGCTCTTCAAAATGCCGACCCACTTCGCCGAAGCTCTTGCCTTGCCGAACTCCATTCGTGCCGAGCTTCGCTGCCAAGCTCACCTCCGAGCTCCAACGGGTGCCGAACCCATCGTCTCCTTCACGAGCTCACCTCCAAAACAGAGCTCCGCTATTCGTCGAAGCTCTTGTCCACGTCCACTGTCGAGCTCGCCTCCCATCGCCAAAGCTCTTCTCTGCTATTGCCGAGCTCGAACTGTGCTACCTCCACTGCGTCGAGCCACCACAGTCGAAGCTCCGAAGCATCGAGCTCCGACGTTGGCAGAGCTCCATTGAAGTTGCCAAAGCTCCGACCAAAGCGTCGAGCCGAACCCATCACCTCAGTCACTGCCGAGCTCTTCCTCTCTCTGAGCTCCAAGCGCAATGTCGAGCCGAACCCATCATGTCACTGCCGAGCTCTCCCTCTCTCCGAGCTCCACGTTCGCCACCTTCTACTTCCCACGCCGAGCTCACCCAACCTCACTGACCTCCACGCCCGGGCCACCTCTTCGTCAACCTCCGTCGAGCTCGAGCTACTCTCGACGAATCCATCACCTCCACACCGTCGAAGCTCAGAGCTCCTACGCCGAGCGTCGCCTCGGCACCGAGCTCCAACGAGGAGCTTCGCCACCTCTACACCGTCGAAGCTCAGAGCTCCCACGCCGAGCGTCACCTTGGCACCGAGCTCCAACAGTCGAGCTCCACCACCACATCAACAAACTCCGAGCCTCCCCGTCGACCTCTCTCGCGAACTGACGAAGAACGAAGAGAAAGGCGGTCGAAGGAGACGGGGGCGAGAGCATGCGAAGGAGAAGAAAGAAGAGAAGCAGCAGAGAAAGGCGCGAAAAAAAAAAAAAAACAGTGCCAAGTGGCATCGCCACGTGGCGTCGACTCCAAGGGTCGGACGTGCCGAACCGAGGAGCCGAGGTACCGATGCTGTAAATTGAGAAAAAAAGTGACCTACCAACACGATCCGTCCGATCGTCTCAAAATTCGCATCGCGACACGATCGACGTTCAGGAACGCGCCACGTGTCCTGATCGTGATCTGCCTCACGATGCGCGCAGATCTGATCATGATGGACGGCCAGAAACGCGCCACGTGTCCAGATCGTGATCTGCCTCACGATGCGTGCTCATCTGGTCATGATGGACGGCCAGAAATCTGCCACGTGACCAGGTAATATTTAAATTATTTATTTATTTATTTAATTTTTTTTTTATTTAAAAAATCCGAAAAAATATTTAAAAATCGAAAAAAATTAATTAAAAATTCTAAAAATAATTATTAATTCAGAAAAAATTATTTTTAAATTCTGAAAAAATAATTATTAAATTAGAATAATTAATTAATATTTTTGATAATTAATTATTTAATTCGAAAAATGAATAAAAAATTCAAAAAAATGAAAAAAAATTCAGAAAAATCTGGAAAAATTACCGAAAATCCATAAAATTCTGAGAATATTTTTGGGCATTTTACAAGCCCATAATAACACTGTTACACCCCGAGCAAGATTCCAAACTCCTTTAAGAACACCGGTAAAATCCCGTACGCCATTAGAACAGTAAAACTACTCCTCAAAGGCTGATCAAACTCAGTCTTCGGGAGTGGGGGGCTCGTGATATGGCTAGAAATAGGATTAAATCGGGACCGTTCACATCGGACACGAATCTTAAAGCTCAGGGGTAAAACGGTAATTTCACATACAAATGGGTCCGAAACGGGTACTGGGTCTCCTTCTCACAGATCCAATAACCCGCGAACGGATCCACCTCAACTGGGTACGGGTCCCAACCTGAAACACACCCAGTCCAGAAAAGATAGAATTAGGGTTTCTGATTAATCCTAATCAACGGCTCTGATTCACATCTATCTTTTCACCGGGAATTAAGGGATTACATTCCTAATCTATTTACTAGGAGAATATTCCTTATCAGATCACAGGAATCACATTCCTTATCTGATCCCATCGGCGACTATAAATACCCCACACCCATCTCCATTAAGAGGTAATGAATCTTTTGCTAGTTAAACGCTCTTTCATAATCATTTCTGGTTACTGACTTGAGCGTCGGAGGGTGCATCGCCGGGATCAACCCCGGTGTCTCGCACTTCCTTGTAGGTGAACGGCGGGAGTCAACGGTCAAGCTCCGGCGGAACAGGTTAGGTGTTTGCTATTCAGGTTTTCCACGAACTCACAAATTCTATCTGTTTGCCCCCACACCGAAATTAGCGGCAACAGAAAGGAAGAAAGCCATCCTACAATTACTTGTGAATGTAGGGATGTCTTACCAAGGTGGCACTACCTCCACCTAAGAAAGTGAAAATAGGACTAAAAATGGTTGATTGTATTTTCATTGGCTATGCACTTAATAGTAGTGCCTATCGGTTCTTGGTGTACAAATCCGATATCACTGATATATCAATGAACACGATAATGGAGTCTAGAAATGCATTGTTCTTTGAAGATGTATTTCCATGTAAGTTAAATGAGGAACCAAGTTCCTCCAAACGAACACATGAGACTATTAGTGAAGATAGTGAAGACCAAGATGAAGAAGTTGAGGAGGAAGCTCGACACAGTAAAAGAATAAGAATGGAAAAATCTTTTGATCCGGATTTCTTGACTTTTATGCTTGAAGGTGAACCCCAAACCTTCAAGGAAGTGGTGAACTCTAGTGATGGTCCTCTATGGAAAGAAGCCATCAAGAGTGAAATTAATTCTATCTTGCAAAATCATACTTGGGAACTAGTGGGTCTTCCACCAGATAGTAAACCTTTAGGTTCTAAGTGGATCTTCAAGAGAAAAATAAAACCTGATGGATCAATTGATAAATACAAGGCGAGACTTGTAATTAAATGTTATAAACAAATGGAAGGTCTTGATTACTTTGATACATAATCTCCTGTGACGAGAATAAATTCTATTAGGATGGTACTTGCAGTAGCAGCTCTGCGCAATCTTGAAGTATATCAAATGGATGTAAAAATGGCTTTTCTTAATGGAGATTTAGATGAAGAAATCTATATGGAACAACCTGAGGACTTTTCAGCTCCAGGATATGAAAAGAAAGTGTGTAAACTGGTGAAGTCATTATATGGCTTGAAACAAGCTCTAAAGTAGTGGCATGAGAAATTTGACAATGTCATGATGACAAATGGCTTCAAGATCAATGAATGTGACAAATGTGTATATGTCAAAGACACAGAAGATGGATATGTCATTATATGTTTGTATGTAGATGACATACTTATTATTAGAAGCAATGATCAGATGATTAAATTTGTTTAAAATATGTTGAACTCGAGGTTTGCCATGAAAGATATGGAACTAGCTGATGTTATATTGGGAATTAAAATCACAAAAATATCAGACGAGCTTATTTTAAGTCAGTTACATTATGTTGACAATATTCTTGAAAAATTTGATAAAGATAATTCTGAAACTACCAGAACTCCAATAGATCTAACTTTACATTTATCCAAGAACAAAGATGAGAGTATTTCTCAAGTAGAATACTCTAGAATCATAAGCAGTCTAATGTACTTAATGAGTTGTACAAGACCAGACATAACCTATGTAGTGAGTAAACTAAGTAGATATACGAGTAATCCTGGAAGCGAGCATTAGCAAGCAATTACAATAGTACTAAAGTACTTACGTTTTACTCGTAACTATGGGTTGCACTATACGAGATACCCGACTGTACTTGAAGGATATAGTGATGCGAACTGCATATCTAGTGATAATTCAAAATCCACCAGTGGCTATGTGTTTACACTAGGTGATGCAGCAGTTTCTTCAAAATCCTTGAAACAAACAGTGATCGCTAAATCCACGATGGAATCTGAATTTATCGACTGGACAAATGTGGGGAAGAGGTTGAATAGTTACGCCACTTCCTTGAGGATATTCCATGGTGGATGAAGCCTGTGCCTCCAATCGTCATACATTCAGATAGTCAATCTGCAATATGTAGAGCACAAAAGAATATGTATAATGGTAAATCTAGACATATTCATCGAAAACACAGTAACATTAGACAAATACTCTCTACTGGGGTTATCTCTGTGGATTATGTAAAGTCAAATGATAACATTGCGGATCCGCTAACCAAAGGGTTAAACAAAGAGTTAGTTGATAAATCATCGAGAGGAATGGGGCTAAAGCCCATAAAAGAATAAGTCGATACACTAGACACCCAACCTAGCTGACTGGAGATCCTAAGATCTAGGTTCAAAGGGACAACTAAATTGTAAAGACCAAGTTGGATCACTGTAGGGATTTTTCCATATCCATTTCCATGATGAAATAGTGATGCCCATAAGGTAACATGTTAACCTAGGCTTTTAATGATTCTTATGTGTCAGATATCCGAGCAGAGTAATGCGGGTTACTCTTAAGTAAGAAATCACCTATGTAAGATGGAAGAAGGGCCGCTTCCAAGGGAATAATATAGGGCAATATTCCTGTTAAACTCTTGCAGAACCAGGCGTATGTTCATGGCCAAAACGAACATAACAGTGAGAATGGAAAATGCATTAGAAAAATTTCTGTGTGAGATATGTCATCTTTTACACAAATGACAGAACAGTTCAAGGATATTGCGTCTACTGTTTAGTTAGTAAAGTAAACATATTTTTATAAGGGAGGTTCAAAGGGTAACACCTACCTATCCTATGCAAGATTCAACCGCTGAATTCTATCACAAAGTCTGTCGTGTCAATCTGTTGTGTCTCTGGTTGCCAATTTTCCTTCATGTGGGGAATGTTAGAAAATGAGTATTTTATACACCATTTACGAATCAGTTTTTGAGCAATTTTTTGAGTAAGATCCTTAATGAATTATTGAGAGATCTTGATTGATTTGTGTTCACCTTCGTGAGTAGATCAAAATTATATATTAATTTGTTAAAAATGGTTAAGGGGTGAAATTGTCTCTCAAAGTGAGACGTTTTCATTCCTGAAAATGAGTTGAGGAAACATAGTCCCACATCGGAAAAATCAAAGAAATTAGAAGAGGATATATAGTAAACTCCTTCTAAGCATTGTAAGATAGCTAGAAGAGAGGTTCTCTCTTGCGCGCGTAGGGGGGTGCAAATCTCGGACCGGATTACTTGCGACTAGTGTGCGCCCGCACAACCTGCGGACCGACATAATCCCACCCCGTGCAGAGCCACTTTTGCTGCAGTTTTTTGATTTTTTCCTTTGTAAATGGCTGTTATAAATGTAGAAACAATTTTGTCTGCCGTTTCAGTGCAGTATTAAATATTTTTTCTGCCGTTACATTGTATGCATTCAATTGACTATCTGCAGTTACACTGTGGTATTCAGGACATTGACTGCTGTCTGTCATTATAGTGTATGCATTCAATACATTGTCTGTCATTATACTGAAAGCATTCATAGCTTTGTCTTTCATTACAAGTCTCTAACCCTGACTCTATATATAGAGCCCCCTTCTCTTTTTCTTCCCTGCACAGAAAAATCTCTCCTCTTTCTCTCTGTTCTGTTCTGTCCTGTTCCGTTCGCTGAGTCCATTCCGTAAGGTGATAGAGTTCTGATGCTGCCAGTTCGAGAGCGTTATGAGGTGACTACGTGAACCCTCTTTGTCGTTGCAACCTATGAGACAGATGCCTCAACTAGCTCCAACACCTAGACAAGGCGAAAACTGTTTTAAGGAGATTGTGTGCTACATAAGCCTCGACATCAAATTGATTTGATTTATTATTTTTATTTTCATTTCACTTTATTGGTTTTATTTCTCTCATCCCTCTCTAGTTTTTGTGCCTCTCAATCGTTTTGTTTTATGCCAAACTTTTGTAACAAAAGTTGTAACAAATAGTATAAATATTGAAGAAGTTGGTTTTATTGTAAACAAATTTGTAACAATGTATAGCAAAAATTCAATTAGAACTAAGAAGAATGGAGGAAAAATACGGACCTTCTTTTCTTAACAAACAAGAACAAGATCAGCACAATCTTTTGGTTATGGTCTCTTTTTCTTGATGTTGTTTCGTTCATACTTATGAATGAAATGCAGGGAGGTCCTTGATCTCATGATTTGATCTAATGGAAAAGAGAAGAAAACAAAACCTTACTATTGTTAGGAATGTGTCATACAGTCAATCACATAAGATGTAATTGGCAAATTCTCTAGTGAACATTATTTATAATTTACAAAGTGATATGATGTGTTTTATTCATCATATGCTGCTTATTCTAATTTATGTAATTTATTTACTGTTATGATGAAGTCCATGGATATGGATTTGTTAAATGTGTTTAGGATGAGATCATGCCAGTAATACCTAAGCTTAATATGATTAATTTAAAATGTTCATAATCATAGGATTACCAAGATTTGACATCAGTAATTGCGGTAAGACTAATACACTCATTATGCTCTAAAGTAGAGGATAATTGATTTCACAATTATTTATGTAGAGACATTAACATAATAGTGTAGGTGCTCAACAGTTTAGTTCACTGAACTGACTCACTAAAAGGAATACCTAATGGAAAATCTAAATGAATGTCAATAGATAATTCCTTGGATAATAATGGGTTAAAATAATCCTAAGACCTGAGATTGTCATAATAATTTGTGTTTGTCAATCTATGCCTTGGTTTATTTCTTAGCATGACTTTCAAAGACATGCTTAGGGTATTCTGGGCATAGTGAGACTTTCATGGAAGTGAGTGAGCAATCAATAAAGAATCAATAACTTCTATTAGAAGAACAAAATGACCTATGTAATTCTATAAAGTGTTGACTCAGGAAGTCTACGGCCATAGCAAAATAAATTTCAGAAAGGAGTTTCTAAGTATTCATTTGAGTCAATCACTAACGTATCAGACATATGATTAAGTGGTTAGGATTTGACATTAATTCGTACCCTAAGCATTTCGGGACATTGTATGATCGGAGAATTTAATTGTACGGGAACTAATCACTGAAGGGTACAATTGATTTTAGTAATGAAACTCACATTATTTGGGTAGTCATGATACATTGCTAGATGTCACTCTTGAATTGTAGAGAAATAAATGATTTTAATATCTTTACTGTTTGCTTAATGTGAGGCTTAATGGGTCACACACAATATAAGCTATTTCATAGAAAATTTAATTTGGTATTTTATTTGATAAATTTTGGAATCAAATGATTTGATAAATGAAGATATTGTTAGGGTTCTGGCCTCAAATACACGTAGGCACTGAGTACATGAAGTTGGAGAAGAAGAGAAGGAGACAAAGATGTAAGACAAGACAAACAATGAGTAGAAGAATGCAGTCTGGAGAGTTGCGGTTGACCGACCCAATCTGCTGAGAGTTCTTCGAGTGTACAGGTCCAACAGAGGAGGGGACGGTCGACCGTGCAGTCGATCGATCAGGTCTCGGGTCTGGACTTACATGTTGTGGTCGACCGACCTTGGGGGTGCGGTCGGCTGACTTCGACGGTCATTATTTTTGGGCTTACGAGTTTAAGGCCCAATTGCTGGATTTGTGATTATCTTTCAGGGTTTACTTGGGGGCTATATATATGGCTGTAGACTCTAGGGTTTGTGTGGATCTAATCCATCAATTTGTGTAATCAAGAGGTGAGCCGTTATCATTGTTCAACTTTAAGAGAGGATTGTGCTGAGTGTTTCAAATGTGAGAGAGAGAGATTGGGGAATAAGAAGTATTGGTTATCTCTGCATATTGATTGTGTTATTATGAGATCGTGCATATATTGTGATGGCTTGTTCTAGGTTCATCTAAGTCTTGGTGATTTTTATTGCTTGTGGTGTACTTCCGCTATTAGCACTACGAGTTGTGGTAGATTCTTCAACAAGTGGTATCAGAGCCAAGTTGGTTCAAGATGGCCAATAAGACAAAGATCGAGAGATTCGATGGGAGTGACTTCGCGATGTGGAAGATTCAGATGATAGCGTATCTTCGTCAGAAAGATCTTGATGGTCCGTTGTTTGATAAGAAGCCGGTAGGTGCAGAAAAGGATGCGAAGATCTTGGCGAATTGGAATCATTTGGATCAGAATGCGTTAAGGCAGATTCAGTTGGGGCTAAGTAGGAATGCGTTATTTCATATCTCGAAGGCAAAGACCATAAAGGAGGCTACGGAGATTCTCACGGATATGTATGAGAAACCGTCAGCATCTAATCAAATTCTTCATCAGAAGAAATTGGTTAATATGAAGTGGAGGGAAAGGGGTTCAGTAGCAGAGCATGTGAACAATTACTGTATGGTTTATAACCAGATGGAAGCTGCAGGTTTGGAGTTTTCAGAGAGGGGGCAGTCATTGTTACTTCTTTCTACCTTACCCTATAGTTATGGTATGGTGGAACAGACTATTAAAGGTACTATGACAAATTCGATGAATCTACAATATGTGGTGAGTTGTATTCTAAACGAGGAGGTGAGAAGGGTGAGAAATGTGGGATATCCATCATCATCTTCTAGAGATTCCACAATGTACGTTGAGAAAAGACGTGGGAGATCTAAAAGAAGTCGAAGAAGAAAGGATCAGAGTAGTTCATTTGAGAGTGGGTCTGATGACAGCGATGGGGGACATGGGTCTGAGTGCTGGTATTGTCACAAGAAGGATCACATGATGCACAATTGCAAGGCTTATATAAAGAAAAAGCAGGAGAAACCGAAGAGAGATACCCCAAAGAACGCTTAAGTGGGGCTTGTTGAGGATCAATGCTTATCAGCTCGGGAGGATTTGGGCCCTCAAGATTGGTGTATTGATTCATGAGCTTCTTTTCATTGCATTTCGAGGAGAGAGGTGTTTGATGACTATGAGGAGGGTTTTTTTTGGAGATGTGATTGTGGAGAATGGTCACTGGTGTCCTGTACGTGGAGTTTGTACTGTTTGCGTGAAAGTCAATGATGATCAGTGTGTTGTCTTGCAGGAAATAAGGCATGTTCCAGACTTGAAGAAAATTTTTATCTCGATTGGAAGGCTAGACAAAGAGGGGTTGTCTACTACAGTTGGTAGTGGGGAGTGGTGCATAGCTGCAGGTTCAAGGGTGATTGCAAAAGCGAAGCGTAAGAAAATGCTGTATTTGATTAGAGACATGAGAGGCGTTTATCCTGAGTTGACTCTCAACCGGAATCGAGTAGTAGGTTGTGTGGGGTGCAACCAAGTTCTTTCAGTTATGGAGGGGAGATTACTAATTTAGTGGGAGCTGCTGGCCATGAAAGTGATCCTAGAGGGAAAGACGTTGTTGCAGTGAGGGTACTTTACGAATTGGCAGTTGAAGCTTCAAGTCGCTCTTGTGAGGTAGAGAGCACTGGTATCGATGTGCATGGTGATGTCGATGAGTGTAACCGAATTGGGACTGTAGGGGCTGAACAGTCTGCAGATTTTGTGGAGGTGTCGTCCACAGAGATTTCTAGTGCATATGGTGCATTGAGAGGCTTTGAACCATATCCGGTGTTGATGGAGATTCTGCGAGTTGGGGAGTCATGTAACACAGAATCTGACACGGGAGGTAGTTTATCCGGTATTCGTGCTCTATGCGATTGATAGAGCACATCCTTTATGAGGCAATGAGGGGTGGTTGGTGCACTCCACGTGGTGAAATGGTGGAGGTGCTCTTCATGAGAGTGGGGAGTACTTAGGTCTTCCATGAAAATGGGAGATTGGCAGAGATAATGCGAGGTAATGATTGCAATAACTTTGAAGCATTGTGTATTTGGTCCATGTGGAAGATTGTTAGGTTTTGGCCTCAAATACACGTAGGCACTGAGTACTTAAAGTTGGAGAAGAAGATAAGGAGACAAAGAAGCAAGAGAAGACAAACAACGAGTAGAGGAATGCAGTCTGGAGAGTTGCGATTGACCGCGTGGTCGACAGACCGGGGGTGTGGTCGACCGGCCCAATCTGCTGAGAGTTCTTCGAGTGTACAGGTCCAACAGAGGAGGGAAAGGTCAACCGTGCAGTCGACCGGTCAGATTTCGGGTCTGGACTTACACGTTGCGGTCGACCGACTTCGACGTTGATTGTTTTTGGGCTTACGAGTTTAAGGCCCAATTGCTGGATTTGTGTTTATCTTTTGTGGTTTACTTGGGGGCTATATATATGGTTGTAGCCTCTAGGGTTTGTGTGGATCTAATCCATCAATTTGTGTAATTAAGAGGTGAGCCGTTATCATTATTCAACTTCAAGAGAGGATTGTGCCGAGTGTTTCACAGGTGAGTGAGAGAGATTGAGAGTTGTAATCTATTTTGTAATCTTTGTATTTTTTGGGGAATAAGAAGTATTGGTTATCTCAGCATATTGATTGTGTTATTGTGAGATCTTGCATATATTATGGTGACTTGTTCTTGGTTCATCTAAGTCTTGGTGGTTTCTATTGCTTGTGGTGTACTTCCGCTATTAGCACTACGAGTTATGGTAGATTCTTCAACAGATATATTAAATATGACAAATAGTAATGCTAGCATGAAATGCCATATGGTTGTCAAGTTGTTTATGAGATAAATAAATTTTGTTCATGATGAATACTCTCTTTATAGAATATTTCAATAATTGGAATAATTGAATTTATAACTAATAAATATTTGATATTATATAAAACGTTAACTAAGAGATGTGAAGATATCTTATTATGGTTAATACTTATATGGAAAAATATTTTGTGAATCTTTTGTTATGAAAAGGGATTACATACCATTAAAGATATGACCTTCAATCCCCTATAAATAGGAAAGAGGAGTTCTTCCTCTTCACATAAGAAATTGAGAAGAGTGAGACTCATTCTCATTCTAATCAAAAAAGAGTTAGAGAGAGAGGACACAATATTCCAAGAAAGGGTTTGGCGTGAATTACCGTTGGAGGACGAACACTTGAGCGTCTCATTGTTGAAACCACCGTGAAAGAATTCTTGGCATCGGTGAAAGGTAATCTATAACGTTTCTATTTTGAACTAATTTGTTTTGATTCATAGTGATTATGGATATTGGGAATTTTTTTGTATTGCAAAGTTGTGTACGTATGCGATTAGATTGCTTTCGCTACGCACGTTGGGATGCCTTAATAAACTCTATATCTCTATCTCTAATATTATAATTGGAGAGTTGTCATTTGTAGACAACCTGTGATTTGTATGCATTCAACTTCAATTAAATCTACACCATATAATTGGAAACTTGTGATTTGTATGCATTCAACCTCAATTAAATCTGCACCATACAATTAGATTAATCTAACCCTAATCTAATTAAATCTCTCAATTAACTCTACACCACACAATTAGATCTAACCCTAACCTAACTAATTCTAAACCACACATCCTAATCTCACCCCAACCTAATTAAACTCCAATTAACAATTTAAATAAATAAAAAACTCATCCTCCTCTCCATCTCTCCCGAAACTCTCTCTCTTCCAAAAAAAAATCACATCCATCGCGCCTCCTATCTGTCTATATTTTTTGTAGACGTGCATCGCACGTACATTATACTAGTATCCATAATGGAACATTTAAAAACAGACTTTACACAGATTTCTGATACATACTTCTCACATATATATGTGAATCTCTTTTTGTTTCAGCGAGCATACCTCCGATTGGAAACTATCATACAAAAGATATACATAAGATGCGCACTCAGCATTTCTTACTGCAAGTTCATGTTCTGAACTGCTAATTATAATCATCATGCAGATAGCATATCAAGGATATGAGGTCTGTTTTCATCACCTACCACTTACTTCAAAGGAACTAATGGAAAGAACTCCCCCACCTGAAGAAGGATATGACCGCGATGTTGACGTGAAATTCCAAGAACGAGGTGCCAAATCCCAAAAATCAGCATCAGAAAATAAAAGTGTCTTATCATCTTCAAGAATTTCATGCCCATTAACATACTGAGTCACCTGTCTCGTGGTGGATCTAGCATCTGGAGGTGACTGACTACAAATGAATCTCAGCCTAAGGACCAGCTCCACCTCCTTCTTGACAACAAACCCCTCAGCTTCGGAACCGGGACCTCCAAAAGCTTCCCCTTGTCCAGCATGCCCTCACCCAATCCAAAAGAAGCAATTCCCCAGGAGCTACTGGGAAGAAGTTCCGGGAGTTAAGAAGTATGCTTAGGATTTTGAGGTGCAATTGACCCGATTGGCCTCTGGCCACAAACAACTTCAACGGGCAAAGTTCCATATGCAAACACATCAGTACGCACTACAAACTGCAAGGTCTTTACCGGCAATTTTTTCCACGTGTAACGGCGTTAAAAGACGCCGCTATAGATAATAGCAGCGTTCTCAGAAGCGCCGCTCGACACGCCACTGTAGTGAGCGTCGGGACAAGTTAGGAATCTATCCTGGCATTTTTTACCGCCGCCGCTGCAGACTGTATATATGCCAGCGGTTCGGACATGCAGTTATAGACTTTTTTTGATTTCGATTTTTTTGAGATAATAACCTTTCCCGGCATGTCCAAACACCGAGATAGATTTTTTATTTAAAAAAAGTTAATTATCTATGCCGGCGTTTATGTGAAAACTCCGGGGTTAACTCCATTTTCATTGCATATACATTGCACTATGCCGGCGTTTCTAAATGTTGGGATATGAAAAATTAAATATTTTTTAATTAATTGTAGTGTTTGGGGTTCGATATCTATCCCGACGTTTTAACTAGAAAACGCCGGGATATATACCCTATGAGTTGGCATAAAATTTTTAATTTCAAATTAAAAAAGGGCAATTAATCCCACATTAGAAATACCTATAGTCACATCATATTTGAATGTTCAAATTTTAAAATCAATAATAACAACATAATAAACAAACAAAATTTACGTAGCATGCTAAACAACCATTCAATAGAAAACACAATAATTTAACATATATAAACTGACATACAAAGAATTACAAACATTCAAGTTGTCACAACTAATCGCAATGGATATAACGGCATATCTATCCCGGGGTGTACTCCCAAACGCCGGGATAGATCGTCGTTATAATTTTTTTTTTCAATATCGAATGTCTATGATGGCGTTGCTGTAGCACGCCGTTATATATATACTACATAACGGCGTTTATGAATATAAAACGCCGTTATAGAATGTCGTATTGGGACGCTAGTTAATTGGATGTATTCCACGGCGTTATTTATTGGGAACGCCGTTATAGGGTGTCGAATAATATTCCCGTCCCGCCCCCATCTATTCATTTCCCACCTAAAAATTCTACAACCCTAAACGCCCCTTTCCGTCTCGCGAACTCTCTCTCTCTCTCTCTCTCTCTGACCACTCGCTGCTCCTCTCCTCCTCAATCCCGCCCCTCTCCTCCTCAATCTCGCCGCTCGTCCCCTCACCAGTCGCCATTCGCCATTCGCAGCCGCCCTTCCGTTGCTGCTGCCGCTTCGTCCATCGCCGCTGCCCCTCCCTCCTTTGTCGTGCGTCCCTTGCCATCGCCGCTGCCCCTCCCTCTGCTGGTATAGACTCAAAATTTTACAAATTTTAGGGCATTTGAAAATTTTAGGGCATTCGATTTTTCTCAAATTTTTCACGCCACTCTTTCGTCCACGCCCCTTAGTCGATATGGTTTGGTGAATGATTTAGGCCATTTGATAATTTTACAGATTTTGGTATAGACTCAAAATTGATTTATCGTCAATTTTTTCTTTCTGGGATCCAGGTGATTCCTTCTGTTGTCTTTTAGTTTGGAATGTTTGTTCTAGTGTTGTGAGGATTTATGTTAGGTTGACAAACAACCTGTTGTAGAACTTAGTCAGATTTTTATAGAAGCCTCTCTCCATAGCAACCCCATTTTTAATGGAAGAATGGTGGATAATGGGATAATTTGATAGAAATGAAAACCCCTAATAGATTAGAACAGGGGAAAATGACATGTGTAATTAACTACAAATATATTGAATGAAGACTGATGTGTAAGAAAGTTCTGAGATCTGAAACCCTGTATGCAAGTAGTCCTGTATACAATTTTTTCTGAAATATGCTGAAGTGTTCATATTTAAGTTTTCTACTAGGTGTTTCCCCCCTTCCAAATGTGCCCTCAAACTTGCAAGTATTTTTTAATAGTTCCCAAATAAATGCGAATATATAGTAGGATCCTCAATTTACCTATTTCCCTTCTAGTTTTTCACATATATAAACGTTTGTTCCTACGTTTCCACCATGTTATTCCTTCATCATTATTAATCCCTTGGGATATCTCTCAAGAAAGGAAGGGAGAAAGAAAAATGCCAGAGGGGGAAATATGAAGTTCACAATGAAAAAATTGACAGGATTAAACATTGGTATTAAAAGTGACAAAGAGATAACATTGTAAGAACAATGTAAGGGGTTTCCAAAAGTTAATCTATCATTTATTTAATTTAAATTACTCATTAAAAAAATTCCTGGGCCCCTAGGGGGTGTTTAAGAAAAACAATGACAAGCAAAATCTCAATAGTTATGGTGTTAATAATATCATTCTAGTGACGAGATGTATCTGCTACACTAGTTCTGATTGTTGGTCCTTGTAATTAGTCAAAGATATATGTTTGAGCTGCAGTAAATTAATGCAAAGATATCATAGTGCAAGTAAAATTTAAGATAGATGAGCACCTACCTGCATCTACTTTACGCCTTTGTCCCCATCAAACTTATCCGGATAAACAGCTGCATAAATCATTAACATACGCAATTTACTTTCAGGGGGAACAACCTGCATAGTAAGGTGATATAATCAACACAAAATCCTTCAGTTGTTATGATAAAAGTGATGCAATTACATCTCTATATTGTATATATGAGTAACCTGTTTTGTCCTTAAGAAGTTGATCACTTCTTTTGCTCCTGCATCTCCAAAGACAAGATCTTGTTCTAGCTGTCCAAGGTCCCGAAGTTCTAGGTCTCTAAGCAACTGATTTATTTCCCCAGCAATCTGGATGAAGACTAGTGTTTAAATTAGGAAGATATTTCTACATAATTTTCAAGTATTTTTTAATAGTTCCCAAATAAATGCGAATATATAGTAGGATCCTCAATTTACCAATTTCCCTTCTAGTTTTTTCTTTCTTTAATAGTTCCCAAATAAATGCGAAAAAATCATGATGTTGATCCTAACCTACTTATATTTCAGATTGACTCATATTTTTCAAAATGGATAAAAGTTGGATTAATAAGTCACAATTATCCAAAGCATATCAGGGATGGTGTTAAAGAATTTATTAACTATGCAAAGAGTAATTCTCCTGATTCGAACATGATTTTATGTCATGTGTCCGATGTTCAAACTGTGATTTGAGGACGTGCGGCGTAGTTGAGACACTTGATTTGCAATGGTTTTCTACAAGGGTATACACATTGGTTTTGTCATGGAGAGTCTGTTCGTTTAGCTTCTACTACCCCGGTTGTGAATGAAGACGAGGCTTTATTTACAAATGATCTGAGTATTGTTGATGAAATGCACTCTTTAGTGCGGGATGGGTTGGGATTCCATAACTTCGAAGCTCAGATTAATAATCCAATTAATCAAGTTCAGAACGAGTTAGCAGAAACATCACATCAAGGAGATGGGGTGGCAAAAGAAATGCCCAGACCTGAAACTAATAAAGAATACGAAGCCTTTCATAAGTTGTTAGAAGATGCAAATATTCCTTTGTATCGTGATTGTCACAAGTTCCGTAAGTTTTTATTCATTTTTAGACTGTTTCAGATTAAATGTCTAAATGAATGGTCTGCCAAGTCCTTCACTTTGCTTCTTGAATTGTTGAATGAAGCTTTTTCTCAAATCTGTATCCCCAATTCAGCCCAAGCAACAAAGAAATTCTTCAAGCAATTTGATTTAGGGTATGAGAAAATACCATCATGTCCATATGATTGTATGCTATTCCGGGAGGATAAGGAGACTCTTGAAGATTGTGAAGTATGTGGTACTTCAAAATGGGTGAAAACGCCGGCGGAGGAAGAGCAAACTGATGAGCCAATTACAACAAATAGGAAAAAGAAGCCTGCAAAAATACTGCGTTATTTTCCTCTAATTCGTAGGCTACGAAGGCTGTCATGTCATTTAAGACATCTTCTGATATGAGGTGGCATGCAGAAGGTCGCAAGAATGATGGAATTCTCAGGCACCCAGCTGATTCCGAAACATGAAATTTTTTGATGAAAGATATCCTGATTTTGCTGCAGATCCCCGGAATGTGAAACTTGGATTGGCCAGTGATGGTTTAAACCCATTTAGGCAAATGAGTAGCACTTACAGCATATGGCCCGTTGTGTTAATTCCATACAGTCTACCACCTTGGTTGTGTATGAAGCAGTCATCCTTCATTTTGTCCATGATAATTCCTGGACCAAAATCTCCTGGAAATGACATAGATGTGTATCTGCAGCTGTTGATTGATGAAATGCAACTATTGTTGGAGGGTGTTCCAACATATGATGCAACATCTAAAGAAACTTTTCGTCTCCGGGTTGCCTAGACTTGGACAATCAATGATTTTCCTGCATATGGAAATTTATGTGGTTATAGCACGAAAGGACATTATGCTTGTCCTTGTTGTGCTGAGCAAACTATTTCAAAGTGGCTATATAAAGGCAGAAAGTTCTGCTACATGGGGCATAGAAGATGGTTTCCTACCACACATTTTTTCAGGGCTGAAACAACGACATTTGATGGTACCGATGAGTAGAGACATGCTCCTATAGTTAATTCTGGGTCAGATGTGTTAAGATGGCTAGAAGGCTAGCAGTTCACTTTGTCAAAGGAACCCGAAGTCATTAAAAATGCCAAGAAGCGAGCTAGAGATGAGCAACAGAACATTGATGAATGTGATAGTCCTATCGGTTTAGGATCATGGAAGAAGAAGAGTATTTTTTTCAGTTGCCGTACTGGGAGTTCAACTTACTGCACCATAACATTGATTTGATGCATTGGAAAAACATTGGTGAAAATTGTATCAGAACAGTTATGGGGGATAACCGGAAGACAAAAGACAATCTTAAGTCTCGCCTTGATTTAGTAGAAATGGGCATAAGGCATGAGTTGCACCATGAAGAATTACCCAATGGCAGAGTACGACTTCCTCCTGCAATCTACTCAATGTCAAAAAGCGAGTTGGAGCTATTTTGCAAAGTATTACAGGATCTTAAGGTCCCTGATGGTTATTCATCTAATATATCAAGATGTGTCAACTATAAGGATAAAAAGTTGCAGGGTCTAAAGTCACATGACTACTATATCTTGATGCAGGATCTCCTTCCCATTGCTCTGAGGTCTTCAATGTGTGAGCAAGTCACTTCCGTCCTGAAAGATTTATGTAGTATATATAAAAGATTTTGCTCGAGATTGCTACGTGTTGAAGGTATTGAAAAGTTAGAGCTGCGTGCTGCATTGACACTTTGTCAAATAGAGAGGATATCCCCCCCATCATTCTTCACTATAATGGTTCACTTGATAATCCACCTAGCCGATGAAGCAAGACTTGGTAAACGAGTACATTATCGGTGGATGTATCCCATTGAAAGGTAGTACTTCATCCCTCATTAAGTTCATTAATTATGTACTTTTTTGGTGTGTAATTTCCAAATATTTTCCAATCCAAATATTCTTGTTTAGGTACCTTTACCGACTTAAGGTTTACGTTAGAAATAAAGCTTATCCGGAAGGCTCTATAGCAGAAGGTTATCTTTCGGAGGAGTGCTCAAATTTTTGTTCAAGGTATCTTCAGGG
Organism: Hemerocallis citrina; assembly: GCA_017893485.1. NCBI lineage: Eukaryota > Viridiplantae > Streptophyta > Magnoliopsida > Asparagales > Asphodelaceae > Hemerocallis > Hemerocallis citrina. The sequence continues at coordinate 91,152,443 of CM030364.1, read as the reverse complement.
TGTGGAGACATGTCTGAATAGACCAAGGAGAAATTCAGACATTTTCAACCTCAGTGACGCTAAATATCTCTTTCAGACTGCGGGCACTACTTTCGGAAAAATCGATGTGATTGAGTTAGATGACTTAACATGGGAACAAGTACATAGATATGTGTTGACTCACCAAGCATCTTGTGAGCCTTATCGAGCGTAAGTTGGATTTGTTAGTAGTGTGAATTTATTTCTGTCAATTAAAGAGTAGTTAACCTAAATTTTAATTTACATTCGTTCTTATCTTGTTCCAGCAAATTTATCAGGAAAATGAAAAGAAGACATAGACCAAAAAACTTGAGGCCACGTGAGCAACATAAATTAATGAATGAGCAATTCCACAAGTGGTTTGAAACTCACGTAAGTGACCAACCAAGGTTTGAATTAAAGTACTACAAAAAATAATTTAAAGTCTTATGCTAATACCGTTTACTATATAATTGTAGATTTCCTCGTTGGGTAATGATGATGTGTCATGTGAAGTAAAGATTCTTGCCAAAGGTCCCCATAAAATGGTTAAAAGAAACAATGGATATATATACAAAAGTTTCAGATTTCGAACTAAGGAGCATGAACTCAACTTGAAGTCACAAAATAGCGGTATTGTAGTGACTTCAAAAACAAGAAGCTATGCCTCTATTAAAGATCAGAATCCTGTAGACGGGGATGTTGACTATTATGGGGTGCTAACGGATATCATAGATTTGGATTATTACGGGCACTTTCGAGTAGTATTATTTCGTGGTGATTGGGCTATGTTAAGTAACAACCACCATGATAAGTTGGGATTTATAGTTTTAGATTTCTCACATTCGATTCACACTGGGACACATATTAGTCATGAACCATTTGTGTTCCCATCTCAAGTGCAACAAGTTTTTTATATTCAGAACCCAGTAGTGGAAAAAACTTATGTGGCGCTACCTATGCAACCAAGAGATGTATTTCAACTAGGAGATGATTCAGATGACGAAGATGATGATATTGAGAACAATTTCACTGCTTCTGAATTCCCTACATTTGATGTACCTGGCTCCGTACGGATGGAGAAGATGGAGATCTATTTGATGATGTTCTAATATAGTATCTTATACACATTTTTGTAAATTGTGCCAGTTCATTTGTTTGTCGATTGTTTTCATGAATTTCAGTGCAATTAATTAGTCGAACTTATTGTTTTTATGATTATAATTAATGTTATTTGACGTAAAAGCTTAAAATTGTTGGCATATTGTGATGATTTTTGGTTGTTTGAATTTACTTTTTGGTTTAATGTCATTATTTGTTTATATGTTTGATTTGTTGATTAAATTATAATTAGTCTGAATTTTCTTGAAATAGGTGACACATGGCTAGAACAAAGAGAAAGTTGGCAACAATAACTGTCGACCAAGACGAGGCCGTAGAGCAGCCTAGAAGGGGACTTTCTACTGAGCACCCGACGGAAGAGCTTGGAGGGGTGGCAGATGGGGGTGCTACTACAGTCGAGGGGGGTGAAGGTAGCACTCCCACTACTTTGAGGAGGTCGAGGGGGCCGACGAAGATGAAGAAAATATGGAAGCTCCTAAACAATAAAAAATTATAGGTGGAATACAACGAACACAATCAACCAGTTAGAGATGGCAGGAGTAAGCTCAGGAAGTTTTGCGGTGTCATAGCAAGAAATCATCGTATCCTTCCCCTAAGCTATGAGAGTTGGTCGAAAGTACCAGCGATGACCAAGGCGATGGCCATCGATGCGGTTAAGGTATATTTTTAAAATTTTCTGTTCTTTTCCATGTGATTTGCTTTGTAGGATATTTCTTATTACAGTTTTAATTCGAATGTCGAATCCTGGGGATAGAGTTTTGATTCTGCCAATCAATGAGTTTGGCAGGAATTTGTAGTATTACAATTACTATTAGCCATAAGTAAAAAGCTTTAGTTATCCTTTGTTATTCCAAACAAAAATTTAGGATATATACATCTTGAGCAACAGAGAAGTTTATGCTAACTGGAAAGGTTCAAAATATTTGTATCTAGATCTATATCTGAATGCCAAAATTTTTGGTGTCGGTATTGGTATTGTCCAGATCCGTAGTATTGAATTTTCAGTTTCTACTTTTTTTTAAAGCAAAAATATATGTTTCTAAATATATTAATTTATATTTTATTATTTTTATTATCTTTCAGAAAAAATTAATTGTTTAATTTGTTCTTTTTTAAAATATGTCAGTTCGGTGGTACCGTCTTGAATTGGTTAGGTCCCTCATTGTTTCAGTCGATTCCTGATTGGGGTGCAGTTCCTGATTTTTTAATGAAGGATCAAATCTTCTCTTTCAAAAACCGATCCGATCAGGCCAATCCTGGTCAATCCAGATGAGGATCAGCCAATTTTTCAAACTATGCTAAGAAGTATGCATATCACAGATATTGAAGTTTGACAATTATCTTTTTTCTTGTTAAAATGAGGTTGTATAAATTTTACTCTGATCTTCCTACGTGACCATAGATGAAGCTGCTCTCTTGAAATCTTTTTAGATACTAAAGTCTAATTACACTGTTATAGTACTCATCAATTGGAAATCTATTTTCAGGAGTTCTTTCAGAGTTAACTTAACTACCAGCAAAATTTGCACTATGTATCAATCAATGTGAAGTGCCAAATGAGTATATATTGCTTGATCTAGCCAAGCAACTGTAGCATGCATGGGCCGCATGGTGCCACTATATGGTCATATTTTCTGGTTGTATAATGTTAAATATTTTTGCATGCATCACCAACTGATTTTACTATTTCAACTAACATAGGAAATTGCTCACCATTGCTTAATTATGATCTTATTTTGCAACATATGTAAGTGTGAATGAAAAAATCACATGTATTGCACTTGAAAGTTGGCACACACTGAAGAGGAGGTTGGCTTCACAGTCACATCTGTTGAAATATAGCAATTGTATATTCTGTTTCCTAATATATAGAAAACAGATTTCCCAAATCTCTCATCTCCCCAATCTTCTCTCAATCTCTTTTTTCTTCCCCAAGAATATAATTCTATATATAGATGTATACAGCAAAGGAAAAATAACAAGATTAATAATTATTTTTCCCAAATCGACTTTTCAATATGGTATCAGAGCCTAATCAGATCTAGGCCAAGTGAAGAAGAAGAAGAGGAGGCTGATCACCTCCATCTTGATATGATCATGTTGCTGATCCCGTCACTGATCTCTGACTCCGATCCCGTCAGCTCCCGTCGCCGCCCTTCGCCTCACCCAGATCCCGAAGCCCCTTGCTGTCCTTTATGTTCCTCGACAGCTGTGCCCCAACTGCCATCCGCCGTTCCACCGTCAGTCGTCGCTCGACTTGCTGTTCTACAGTACCACTCGTTGTGTTACTGTAGCATCGTCTTCCTCAACCAATCGTCTTCCCCAACTTGCTGTTCTTCAATCCTGGCCGCTCCCAGTGTCCTCCAGTGACCCTCCCTTCGACGACCTTCCCAGTCGTCGACACCTCTGCTGACGCCCCTGATCACCTACTAGCGCCACATAGCAGACCGAACCCCCCTCCCCGATCTCCTCCCTTCCGTTTTTTCGTCGACATCTGAGCAGCCAAGCTCCGAACGCCCTCTACCACTCGACGCCGCCAGTCGCCGCGTCGCCGGTCGCCGCCTACCCCGCCTTCGCACTTGTCATCGACGTCGGCCAGAACCCATCGCTGCTGATTTCTGTGCACTGTCTTTGTAGTCTCTTCAGGTCTGTTACTGTTCTTGTACTATCCCTCCTGCTAACAACTTGTTCTTCTTGTTGTGTTGCTATGGAACAATATCCATATGAGTCAAAAAGGTGTACTCATTGTGGCAAGATCGGCCACAGGAAAACTCGTTGTTATAAGATTATCGGCTATTCGGAGATATGGGATCATAGCAAGGATATTCGGGAGAACACTTGCAATCAACTCACTGTCACAGGTGGAGTTGCTGATCGTGCTGCTGCAGGTAATAATGGTAAGGTTTTTAATATTTCTGGCTCTGTTATGAATAATGCATGGATAATTGATTCGGGTGCTACCGACCATATGACTTTTGATTCTAGACAAGTTCAAAATTTTCAACCTTCTACCAAATCAACTGTGTCCACTGCCAATAGTGATCCTGCCACTATTACTGGCGAGGGTACCATACACCTCACAAACAACCTAACCTTAGATACTGCTCTAGTTGTGCCATCCTTGAATTTCAACCTATTATCTGTTGCCCAAATAACCACTGCCTTACATTGTATTGTAATTTTTTTGCCTTCACATTGTGTGTTTAAGGATATTCGGACTCGCAAGACAATTGATTATGGGGTTAGACACGGGAAGCTCTATTACCTAGATTTAGAATCTGAATGTTCGAGCAAGTTGACTCAAGCTCTAAGTGTGGAAGGATCCGAAGATGAGAAGAAGAAATCAGATATTTGGCTATGGCATCGACGTCTAGGGCTTGCCTCCTTTGGTTATTTGAAAAAATTATTTCCAAGTTTATTTTTGAAGTTGGATATATCTGCATTTCGGTGTGATGTGTGTGAACTCGTAAAAGGTCATCGTGTCTCTTTTCCTCCGAGTCCAAGTCGAAGCTCCCTTCCTTTTATGATTATTCATTCTGATGTTTGGGGTCCATCCAAAAACACTACATTTGGAGGAGCCAAATGGTTTGTGACCTTTATTTATGACTGTACCCGTATGACCTGGATTTGTTTGATGAAGTCGAAAAGTGAAGTTAGTGATTTGTTTCAGAAATTTCACAAGCATGTTATGATTCTGTATAATTCACAGATTTAAGTTCTTCGGAGTGATAATGGCGGAGAGTACCTGAGTTCAAATCTGGAACAATATTTGGTGGAACACAGAATTGTTCATTAGACTACATGCTCGTATACACCTCAACAGAATGGGGTTGCAGAAAGAAAAAATAGACACTTGCTCGAAGTGGTCCGTGCTTCTCTCATCCATGGAAATATGCCACTCATTTATTGGGGAGAAGCCCTTGCTTCTGCTGCATACTTAATCAACCAAATTCCCTCAAAAATTCTAAACTTCCTCACACTATTTCAAGCATTAACTGAAGCTATGAATGCACCAAAAGTTTTCAACTTGCCACCTCGTGTGTTTGGGTGTGTTGCATTTGTTCATCTTCATCAACATGAACGCAATAAGTTAACCCCTCGAGCTGTCCATTGTGTTTTCGTGGGATATGCACAGAATAAGAAAGGGTATCGGTGCTATCACCCACCAACTCAAAAGATGTTTGTGACTATGGATGCGGTGTTCCATGAAGATGAGATGTATTTTTCCTCTGAGGTTGAACTTCAGGGGGAGTACCGAAGTGAAGTTCAAACTCTTGCCTATAATGAAGTGGTTACTATTCAAACTGAACAATCAGATATAAGGGGAGAAAATCAGGATATAAGTAATGACGATCACTCGAATGAAGACTTGTTGGTTGAGGAAGAAAATTTCCACGAAGATCTGCAGTCAGTGCCGAACCTCCATGAAGATGAGCCATCTCCACCACCAGCACCAACTGAACCATCTCCACCACCAGTACCATCAGATCTATCTCTACTCTCAGCAGAACTCCAAAACCAATCGTCATCGCTGTCCGAAGCTCCAAGAAGAGAACTTCCAACCCATACTACTAGAGGTATCCCAAAACCCACTTACGAGCCTAATCCCACTAGTAAAGCCAAATATCCCATGAGTCATTATGTGTCCACTCACGGATTGTCTAAATCAAATAAGTCATTTGTGAATGAATTATCTGCTGTATCTATTCCTAATAGTGTGCAGGAAGCCTTAGCCGATCCAAGGTGGAAAGCAGCTATGGATGAGGAGATGAAGTCCTTGAAGAAGAATAAGAATTGGGAGATAGTTGAGCTGCCAGCAGGGAAGAAGCCAGTAGGATGCAGATGGATTTATACTGTGAAATATAAATCGGATGGTTCGATAGAGCGGTACAAGGCAAGGCTGGTTGCCAAAGGGTACACTCAAACTTATGGAATTGATTATGATGAAACATTTGCACCTGTGGCAAAGTTCAACACTATTCGTGTTCTACTATCACTTGCTGCAAATCTTAACTGGCCGTTGGAGCAATTTGATGTGAAGAATGCATTTTTGCATGGGGAATTGATAGAAGAAGTCTATATGGATCTTCCACCAGGGTCGAATAGACCAGTCCAACACAGCAACAAAGTATGTCGTCTGAAGAAAGCATTGTATGGATTGAAGCAGTCGCCAAGAGCTTGGTTTGGGAGATTTACAAAATTAATGAGGATATTCGGATACGATCAGAGTAATTCTGATCATACTCTATTCCTAAAAAGAAAAGAAGGTAAAATTACTGCTCTCATTATTTATGTTGATGATATGATAGTAACTGGAGATGATCCTGAGGAGATGAAGGCATTAAAGAACTACTTTTCACAAGAGTTCGAAATGAAAGATCTTGGTCCTTTGAGATACTTTCATGGTATTGAAGTTTCTCGCTCAAGAAAGCGGATATTTCTTTCTCAAAGAAAATATGCCCTCGACTTATTGAAGGAAACTGGAATGTCCGCTTGTCAACCGATTAGTACACCATTGGAAGAAGGACTAAAACTATGCAACGAAGCTGATCAAGTGCCTTGTGATAAAGAAAGATATCAGAGATTGGTTGGACGACTAATGTATCTTGCACATACACGGCCAGATTTGTCATATGCTTTAAGTGTCGTAAGTCAGTTTATGCATGCACCTCGGGAACAACATATGGACACAGTAATGAGAATTATGAGATACATTAAGTCAGCCCCAGGAAAAGGAGTTTTATTTGCGAAACATGGTCATTTGAAGGTTGAGGCATATACTGATGCTGATTGGGCAGGATCTACAATCGATAGGCGCTCCACTTCAGGATATTTCACCTTTGTTGGAGGAAATTTAGTTACATGGAGGAGCAAGAAGCAAAATGTTGTTGCATGCTCTAGTGCAGAGGCTGAGTATCGCGGAGTAGCTTTGAGTATAACAGAAGCTTTATGGTTGAAACTCCTATTGCAGGACTTAGGCTATGGTCCAAAGGAACCTATGAAGGTGTAGTGTGACAGTCAAGCGACATGTGATATTGCGGCTAATCCAGTTCAGCATGATAGGACGAAACATGTAAAGGTGGATAGATTCTTCATCAAAGAAAAATTAGATGAGAAAGTTATTGAGATATCCAAAGCGAAGTCAGAAGATCAACTTGCAGATATCCTAACCAAGGCTGTTTCGACTCGGCTATTCTTGAAATTTGTTGACAAGTTGGGCATGTTCGATATCTATGCACCAACTTGAGGGGGGGTGTTGAAATATAGCAATTGTATATTCTGTTTCCTAATATATATGAAACAGATTCTCCAAATCTCTCATCTCCCCAATCTTCTCTCAATCTCTTTTCTTCTTCCCCAAGAATGTAATTCTATATATAGATGTATACAGCAAAGAAAAAATAACAAGATTAATAATTATTTTCCCCAAATCGACTTTTCAACAACATCTGGTTATTTTCAGTCTCTTTTTGTTACATTTGTAAAGTTACGAGTCATTTGTTACATTTATAAGAAGCTACATGTGAAAATGATATTAGTGCTGTAAATTTTTTCATTAGACAAGCATTGTTTTTACTCTTGAAGAAGGTCTTGGGTTTTTATTTAAGGCCATGTCAATCTTTACTATGCGGGGCATAAATTTGAGCAAGGTACCTCATTAGTTGTTATTGAGCTTCAATTTTTTTGGATAATTATACATTGGATATGATCATGATTAGTTTCTTCGGCACGTGCAGATTGAAAGCAACTGAAATATTTATCATATATATACTATGTGTATATGTACCAACTGAAATATTTTAGAAGTGCCTATATGTATGACCCATACCGAAGCCTTACTAGCTTTGCAGCAAAAGTTTTTTTGTTATTGTGTTCCATCATCTTTCTTGTTATTGTGCTCCATATCTCATTAGTTGTTACTATGCTCCATCATCTTTCTTGTTTTGCAGCAAAAGTTTGCAATCCCTGATGCTGCTGAAGGATGGCTCAATAAATCGATTTCGAAAAAATGGAGGGATCACAAGAGCTTCTTGAAAGGGAAGTACTATGACGAGGAGAAGACCGAAGTCGAAAATGCAAGGTCAATCCCCGAATGCGTGACGCCACAGGATTGGCATTTTCTTATCAAATACTGAAAATCAGATGCTGGAAAGGTAATCATATTTCATTGTTTATATCTTAAATTGATGATATAAATTATTAATTTTGGTAAACATAAGCATTTATTCTAATTATTAAAATGGTATAGAGGAAAGCTGAGATTGGTCTAAGCAGCCGTAGGCAGATGAAGATCAAGTACACTATGGGGAGCTGCAGCTTTGCTGTTGTGCGGAATGAGATGGTAATGGAAATTTTATTTTATAGCAAGTCTGTTTTTAAAATGGTGGGAAGATTTTTTTTCGTCAATTTCTGCTTTGGTATGATTTAACTAATTCATTTGACTCATATATAGGATACATCAGTCGAGGGAGAGAGTGTCAGTGAGGTAGATTTTTTTGAATCTACCCACACAAGTAAGGATGGGACCTTTCGTGATGAATTTACAGCTGATATAGTGGTAAACCTGAAACTTTCGAACTCAAATTTTCATTCTGCAACTCAAATTTGGATATTATTCACAACTCAAATTTGGATTTTAATTTGGTCATAACTTACAAAATTTCAAACTAATTTTCTGCCCAATTTTTGGTATTAATGTTGAGTTTGCTCTCTTTTGTAGATAAATGCTAGAAAACTGATTGAAGAGAGGTCGACATCTTTTACAGTAGATCGATTAACGATCCAGCGTGAAGCTATGACTGATGTGAGGGGGAAAGAGTGACCCGGTCGTGTGCGGGGAATGAGATTGGGGCCAACACCCTCACAGGTACATTAGCATTTAGTCTCACTGTGTTATTGTGTTGTTACGTTCTTGTATTGAATGGGATGGAAATTAAGACTATTTTGCGTCCTGTGAGGAAACAGACATGCATGGTTCAGATACATGGAATATACTGAGAACCATGTAGTACATATGTCATTGTAGTATATATATATATATATATATAGTGCTCACGGAGTGCTCACCAAAGTAGTGTGCAACCGAAGATTTCTCTCTCTCTCTCTCTCTCTATATATATATATATATTTATTTATTTAATCATCGATATCAACTGACTAATTAATCTTTTTATTTAAAGAGATTAAGACATGTAGATGCAGGTGAGCTTGAATTCGAACTTGTAATGATCATCTTCAACATCATCTCAATGAAAGAGTCCAAATTGGCAACTAATTAACCAACTACACTAGCTATACATATGTGCAGATAGCGATCATGATAACTTAAAATTTGTTCATCATTCTGTCTCTTATGATAACTTTAGTATCTGAGGAAGTTCGGAATACACTAATGAATAAATAATGATGGCATAATCTTATTATTACTGTCTAGATATTTAATTAACGATATCCAGGTTGCTTCCGTTGTTATATAAATATATTCACAGTTTTTAAACTAGTTTCAGTCTTTCAGAAATCATCATCATCATATCATATATATGCTCATATTATCCTAATTGTTTTCAATTGTTTTTTAGTAAGAGTGATAATCTCCATTCTATTTCATTAATTGGAATTAATGGTCATCATCTTAAAGGAGAAAGGAATAACGGTAAACGTACAATTGGCTAGCCGGCCTCTTTTGAATTAATCAGAAATGAAGTTGTAAACATCTTTTAAAATTAATCTCCTTCCTGTATTGAGTTCTTTTTAGAACACTTACTGTACTTTAGTCTTCGTTGCAGATTATTGTAAGGTAGTGTTCTTTTTCTCCTCTTATAAGTGATTTACCTCTTGTAAGAGGTGGTCCCCCTCTTACAAGAGTTTTTTGAGTGTTCTTTTTTTACCTCTTATAAGAGATTTCTCCCAAAATTGCTTCTAAACCTAAATGGCTTCTACTAGCCTCTTTCAAAATCTTAAAAGTCTTCTATAACTTAAAATGACTACACTACCCCTAAATTAATGACACCCGGTTTGACAAGTTCTAGTGAGCTGTACATATCAATAATGCATAAAATTTTATCAAACCACCTATGTGTTCATTCTAATAATGTACAGCTCTGTCTTCACCACCTATGTGTTCATTCTAATAATGTTAAAAGACCGCACAATAGACCAAATTCTCATATTTCAAATACAGACTCTGGTTTATTCGAACAAAAACTGGTGTTGATTTTCTATTGCATCAACTTAGTTACATGCATTGACATTATGTAAGCTTATGAATGGAAACGTAACCTTGGTTGCAGATCTTTGCTGCAAACAATATGGCAACACAGCAAGTAAGATACTAATTTGGAATGTGTTTCAGCAACCCATGAGGAATTCTATAAAGCAAAATTAGTGCAATTTGTATGATTGTGTGCACAGGCGTATGAGAGGGATCTCTTTTGTTATCCATCAATAATACATAAGCAAAATCTCAGTGAGCCATGTATATATCGATAATGCATAAAATAAAATTTTAAAAAAAATAAAAAAAACTTTTAACATAATTACTGCCCACCATCGACACTCAAATCAAATACTCCTTGGTTTGTTGGCTCTGAAGCAGAGTACTTCACCTCAGAAGGAAAGCCTGATTTCAGAAATTTTGCTCTGAAACAGAGTAAAATCCATCAATAGCAGCAACATCATTAAAAAGATAACATTTCATCGGATTATATAAATAGAGTAATTATATAGTAAGGGCAAAAATGTCTAAAAGTATAAAAAAGGCTCTTGTAAGAGGTGAAAAAAGAACATAAATCTCTTATAAGAGGTACTTATAAGAGGTTATTTTTATATAAAAGAACACCTCAAAAAGAGGCTCTTATTGTAAATCTTTTATAAGAGGTCACCTCTTATAAGAGGCAAAAAAAAGAACAGTCTCTAAGTTTACTTAGATGCATGCACATACTATATTCTCTACCAAGTTTTTCCTTTATTTTGACTTCCGCATTTGATTAGATAATTTAGATAATTTGGAATCATACACTTATCCAGTAACTCTTCACATTACGGAGGATATCACAATTTATGAAGAATGTATTTAAAAGTATGAATTGTTTGTACGTGGAAGAAATATATTAAATATCCTTTTGTATTTACCAGTGTTCTCATTTCTCGGGAATCTTCAGTTTTGATTCTTAATCCAGCCATATGCAGATTCCAATTGAATAATGCGGAAATCAAGTTATATATTGTCATTCAAAGTTTTAGATGAACTTGAGCAGCCATCTTTGGCTTTTTATTCAGAGTAATTCATACTGAGCGGAAATCAAGTTATATATACATTGTCTTCCACCTGCTGACATAAAGTATACTAGTAAATACACGTGCAATGCACGTTCGAACAATTTTTTTTATATTTTTTTCACGTGCTGTGCACGTGAAAAAAATTGAAGGGATAATGAAAAGGTCAAAAGAGAATAATTACCAAACTGATCCACTTTCAAAAATATTTACCAAACTGGTCCACTTTCGAAAATATTTACCAAACTGGTCCATAACCCAACACGTGCGTTGCACGGGTTGGGTTAAGGACTAAGGGGTTCCCATTATAGTAGTAGAGATATATATATTTCTATATATATACTATTTCTGTTCTGAAGTATTTTAAATTGTTGATCGTTGAAGATAATTTAAATTGTTTCTGTTCTGAAGTATTTTTTCTGTTGAGCGTTGGAGATAATTTAATTTTAGGTGTTCAATCAAAGGTATTTGGTTCTTGTGCATCTACCTCCAGTCGTACATCCTATCCGGACGTGTTCAAGATGCAAGCCAAGATGCAGGAAGAGATTGACGGCTTGAAAGATATGATTGCTTCTTTAATCTCCCAACAAAACCACATTCTAACAATCCAGTACATGGAACTGTAAGTATTCAACAAAATTTTACGATATCAGTATGAAATTTAACTATTGCATTTGACTGGTGTGGTGACTAGTGTAGTGAATAAACTAATAAATGACACCATTGTGAATTATACAGAGCCAGCGAATTCCATCGACTTCTAGTCACGCACATACATCTGGGCGAAATATCAATGGGAATGAAAGCAATGCCGAGCCACACCAGTAGACTTTGTCATAGTTTAGTTTTATTTGGACTTTAGTCTTTTTATGTTTTGTCGAAACTGAATTTATGTTTTGTTAAAGAAACTGATGTATAACATGTATATTTCTAACTCTTCGTATTGTCGTTTTTAGACAAGTAATTATTGTTTATTGTGGTCTATGATTATATTGTTGTTTATTATGCTGCTATTAGTGATTTTAAGATTTGAACTTTCAAATTTGATGTGACTACAGATATTTTGAATTTGTTACCTATTTTTAAAATAGTGGGAAAAAACCCGAAACCCCCTATCAATCCGTTTTGAGATAAATATGCCGGGATAGATATCAATCCACCAAACGTGGCGAATTATTTTTTAAAAAAATTTGAACCTATCCCGGCGTTTAGGAACGCCGGTATAGGATTGATGTGTCGAATTTATATGCAAATATTTGTACTCATTTACCTATTAAAATGACTTGTTTTCGCTGATATTGTCGATAATTCATCTTATTTCTATATGATTTCATTTAATTAATTATTTTTGAAAAAATAATATTTTTGATGCAAAAAGTAAAGAATTGTGGAAAAAATCAACAAACAAAGTAAAATAATGGATTTATCGATTTTTATTGTTTTGTTGAGTTAAAAGGGCGACAAATAAATGTTAAAAGGATTTTTATAAGTTAATATGATTTGTAGTTAGTTTAATTAATTTTGAACTAATTAATTTTATTTTATTTAAAAATCCTAATTTCTGGTATTATTTTGTGTACGCAGAAGCACGTTGTTGGCAGAAAAGAAAATAAAGGGGAAAAGAGAAAGAAATAAATTTCAGATCAAATAAGGAAGGAAATAAACACTAGAAGAAGGACTATTCTGCAAAAAAGTGCAAACCCTAACTCCTTCCCGTTCTCTCTATATACAAAGCAAAGAAGAGAGAATAAAGGGAAGAGGTGACGGCTACCAAATAGAAAGAAGAAAAAAAAGGGAGATAGAAAACGTGTGCGAGTTGCGCGGAGAAACAATAGTGTGGGCAGTAGGGCTGCTGCGCAGTATTCGAAGTGCACCCAACTATTGCATGCTGACCTGGTGACTCAAGCAACTGACGAGTGGGCCCTCTCCCGTGCCTCCGTTCTCTCTTGCGTGCGGCAGTGAGCAAACGAAAAAGAGAGAGAGAGAAGAAGACGTGGGCTGGTCGAATCAAACAGAGGAGAGAAAGAAGCTGCACGCGGGCCCACACGACTTGAAGCGACAGCTCCTGTACGATCTGACGCGCTAACGACTTCGACGCAGACAGGCGTGACAGGCCTGCCTGCTAGCTTGCGCTCGGTTCGACGCAGACGACGCTGACGTGCGATCTGACGGCTCGACGCAGAAGGCTTTTGGGTTTGGTATTTTTGAGACAGGGTTTGGATTAAATTATTTTTTATTAATTTTTTTTTTATCTCATCTTCTGTTCTATATGTCTTTTAAATGCAATCCAAACACTTTTATTAATTGCAAATTTATTATGAACTGAATTTATTTTTCTAGAGGCTAAGGTGTAGCCGAGTTTTGAACACAAATTTTAATTCCTTCTTATTTCTCTATTTTTCCTGATTGTGTTTTAGTTTTTATTATTTATGTGTACAACATGGTGGATAGACATTTGTATGATTTTTTAAATCATAAAGAGACCGAACAGGTGATTTGTGATTAATAAAAATTAAGATCGTATATTGGAGGACGTGACCGTTAAGAAATTCAATTTCTCAATTAATAATTTGGTGGATAGACGAATGATTAATTGAGAATAATTTTTAGACTACGTTGATAGAGTGGTTAATATTTTTAGGATTTTGGTCGATAATTTGGGGAAAATAATATTTTTATTTATAAGGAATTATAATTTGTGTGTGTGATAAACGAGGTGAACCAAGAGCCCTAGAACTATTTTTAACATTAAACAAAGTACAAGTGCTTCATAGTTTCACAGCCCTCTCCCTCTTCACCAATTTAGTTAGTTAATTAGATTAATTTAATTTAGTTGCTTTATCCTTATTTAAATTCGATCTTTCAAATAGTGATTCATCTAGTGATATCGGTACTCAGTAAAATATCTAGTCTCTGTGGGTTCGACACTCTACTCATCTATCTATATTACTTGTGCGATTTTGTCCACTTGCAAATATCAACATCAAGGATATCGAAATTATTCAAAAAATATACAACGACGTTCACTCATGTGTCTATCACGGCGTTTATGAAGCGCCGTAATAGACCTACGACTTGTAACGGCGGTCTAAAAAAGCACCGTAATAGACCTACGGTTTGTAACGGCAGTTTTAATAAGCGCCGTTATAGACCTATGGCTCGTAACGGCGGTCTAAAAAAGTGCCGTTATAGACCTACGGCTTGTAACGACGGTCTAAAAAAGCACCGTTATAGACCTACGGCTTGTCCCGACGCTCGATACAACGGCGTTACGCGCGGCGTTATTATTATCGCCGCTATCATCTATAGCGGTGTTTATAAACGCCGCCATAGACCAAAAAAACGCCACTACAGCTCTAGCTGTTTGTAGTGTGTACAACACTTAATTATTAGAAAACACAAATAAGTTCTGACAAAAAAATAAGAAAAAGAAAGTCCAAATCCAGCAAACTAGGGCGGGGAAGTCTCCTCGTGTGGACCAGTGTTGCTTTCATTCTCATCGATATTTTGTCCTGTCGTATGTGCGTGACTGGAAACCGATGAAATTCGTTGGCCTTGTATAATTCACAATATTGTTGAATGTAAATCAATATGAACTTGCGAAGTGATACAATAAAATGTTTGATGCCCATAAGCATTCTGTATGCTCTCTTCATTTTCATTAAAAAATTTGACAACCAATCGATCTTAGCTCTCTTCATTTTCATTAAAAAGGAAAACAACACGGAAAATAAGTTAAAAATTTTGCAGTACACCTTCAGGTAATGAAACTTTCAATGCACTGCAAGCAAAACAAAAGATCATGTATGGAAAAGAAGAAACTTATCTCCTCTCATTTATGTAAAGGAGGTTTGGTTTGTAGTATTTTTGTGTATTTGGAGTTTTTCCAATTGAATTATTATTGACTCCTAAACATAACTTTTATTTATGGTTCCAGATTGGTTTGAAGGGTTGGTTACTGAAAATGTAAGTCAAAAACACATTTATGTAAATTAAATGTAAGACAAAACTAAACAAATCTTCATGTATACTCTAATCGCCATATGAATATACATGAATGGAAGCGGAAGCGATAAAATGAAATTGATAATCGTACCTCCAGTCATTGCCGTTTTGAAGCCTGAAACCGTTTTCGCCAAAAGCCTCTTGATGTTGTCAATCTCAATTTTTGGTTCCAAACTCTCCTTTCTCACCTTAGATGGTGTATATCAGAATTGTATATGAGAGAGTGAATCTGGTGACCTTTTTCATTCTTATATTTATACTACTCTAGCCATCATAGAGTAGTTATTGTAACTGCAAAATTAGTGTGTAGTTTTCTAAATGAGGGGAGAGAATTATGAGAAATTACTTTGATCAGTTACCATATGATCAGTTACCATATTGATCAGTTACCATATGATCAGTTACCATATCCCATTTAAATGGATCACATAACATATTTGTCCACATAACTAATTAATCAAATTAATTACTTACTTGATTAAGTGGAAAATAAATAAAACGTCTAACATTCTCCCACTTGATCCATTTAACGAGAGAGACTCCGTATATGAATCATGGCGACTAATTCTCTTTAAGAGCAAGAATTAATCTTCCATGTATCACAATATACTTAGTTTTTCACCACTCACACTTAACTTAATAAGTAGACCATATGTTTACTCTAGGTCAAACATAATGATATTTCTCAACAAATAACCAAATTAAGTACGTACACAATTCCAAAAGAGAAATAATTCAACAAAATAAAAGTTTCAGACAAACATAATGAATGTGCTACATAATGGAACCAAGTCCCATTCTGATTACATGATCCTTGAATCCTTTAACATGCATGCCTTTAGTCAAGGGATCAGCTATCATCAATTCAGTGTTAATGTGCTCAATGATCACTTTCTTTTCCTGCACACGTTCCTTTATGGCTAGATATTTTATGTCGATGTGTTTACTTCGACTTCCACTCTTATTATTCTTAGCCATAAAGACAGCAGCTGAATTGTCACAATACATTCTTATCGATCGGCTAATAGAGTCAACAACTCTTAGCCCAGATATGAAACCTTTCAGCCATACACCATGTGAAGTAGCCTTAAAACAAGAAACGAACTCAGCCTCCATCGTAGAAGTGGCTATCAAGGTCTGCTTGGCACTCCTCCAGGATATAGACCCGTGAGCTAGCATGAACACATATCCTGATGTGGATTTATGTGAATCATTGAACCCACCAAAGTCAGAATCGGAGTAGCCTACCACCTCAAGACTATCAGTCCGCCTATACATAAGCATGTAATCCTTAATACCCTTAAGGTACCTCATTACTTTCTTCGCAGCCTTCCAGTGATCAATGCCTGGGTTACTCTGATATCTTCCTAATACTCCAACGGCATATGAAATGTCGGGTCTAGTACAGACTTGAGCATACATAATGCTACCAACAGCTGAAGCATATGGAAAAATTTTCATTCGTTCCCTTTCAATGTCATTCCTGGGGCATTGGTCTAAACAGAACCGATCACCTTTCACAATAGGTGCTACACTTGGTGAACAATCTTTCATACCGAATCTTTCTAAGACCTTGTTGATATAGGCCTCTTGAGACAAACCCAAAATACCTCGAGATCTGTCTCTATGGATCTTTATGCCGATGACATAAGATGCCTCGCCCATATCTTTCATATCAAAGTTACTTGAAAGAAATCGTTTCACCTCATATAGCAACCCTTTATCATTGGTTGCTAGCAAAATATCATCCACATATAACACAAGGAAACAAATCTTGCTCCCACTGACCTTAAGGTATATACATTGATCCATAACATTTTCTTCGAACCCAAATGAAGTAATCACTTTATGAAATTTCACATACCATTGTCGGGAAGCCTGTTTCAACCCGTATATGGATTTATTAAGCTTACAAACCAAATGCTCACCCTCTTTAGAGAAGAATCCTTCAGGTTGTTTCATATAAATCTCTTCCTCTAAATCACCATTGAGAAATGCCGTTTTCACGTCCATTTGGTGTAGCTCAAAATTAAAATGAGCTACCAATGCCATCACCACTCGGAAAGAATCTTTCTTTGATACAGGAGAGAAAGTCTCGTTGTAATCGATTCCTTCCCTTTGAGTGAACCCTTTGGCAACAAGTCTAGCTTTATGTCTCTCGATGTTGCCATGCAAGTCTTTCTTTATTTTAAAGACCCACTTGCATCCAATGGCTTTTTCACCATTTGGCAACTCGACAAGATCCCAAACTCGGTTAGATGCCATAGAGTCCATCTCATCTTTCATGGCATTCATCCATAAGTTTGAATCTGTAGAACTTATGACTTGTGAAAATGACATAGGATCATCGTCGGCTCCAATATTATAATCCAATTTTTGCAGATACACTAAATAGTCACCAGAAATAGTTGATTTCCTTGTTCTAGTAGATCTCCTCAATGGAACTTGTTGATCCTCAGGATGAACTGTTTGTTCCTCATTACCATCATGATCTATTAGATTGTTGTCAACTTGTAGAACCTCAACAGTTGGCTGTCTAACACGCAATTTAGCTTGAGGTGCGTGAATGACAATCAGCTTGTCACTTGAAACAGTGGATGGAAGTTGATCATAATCCTTTTCAGGAACAATGTCCTGAAATTGATCACTCCCACTAATCAAGTCATTCTCAAGAAATTTAGCGTTTCTTGATTCCACAATCCTGGTATTATGAGACGGACAATAGAATCTATAACCCTTAGACCTTTCAGCATATCCAATGAAATACCCACTAATGGTCCTTGGGTCTAGCTTCTTCTCTTGTGGGTTGTACACTCTCACCTCAGACGGGCATCCCCAAATGCGTACATGTTGCAAACACGGTTTCCATCCTTTGAATAACTCAAAAGGCGTCTTTGAGACGGCCTTGGAAGGAACCCGGTTTAATATGTACACTGCCGTCTTAAGAGCTTCTACCCATAAAAATGATGGAAGTTTAACATTACTCCTCATACTTCTCACCATGTCCATCAAGGTTTGATTTCTTCTTTTTGCTACACCATTCTGATCTGGAGAACCAGGCATGGTGTATTGGGCAACAATCCCATGCTCTTGAAGAAATCTTGCAAATAGACCTGCTGCTTGTCCGTTCTCGGTGTATCTACCGTAGTACTCTCCACCTCTATCTGATCTCACAATCTTAATGTGCTTATCACATTGTTTCTCTACCTCAGCCTTAAACAATTTAAAGGCATCCAAAGCCTCGTCTTTAGAACGAAGTAAGTAAAGATACATATATCGTGAATAATCATCTATGAAGGTGATAAAGTATTTCGGATCATTAGCGTTCATGTCTGGGCAACAAATATCCGTGTGTATGATCTCTAATAGGTTTGGACTCCTTTTGGCACCAATTTTGTGTTTATTAGTTTGCTTTCCCTTAATGCAACCAACACAAGTATCGAAATCAGTAAAGTCTAAAGTACCAAGTACCCCATCCTTTACCAATCTCTTAACTCTCTCAATGGAGATATGTCCCAATCTCCGGTACCACAAAATAGAGGAGTCCTCATTTATAATACATCTTTTCAACCCAGTATTAACATGCATAGAACTATTAGTAATATCATTTTGCAAACAAAGACGATATAAACCATCAGACAAAATACCATATCCAATAACTTCAGAATTTCTGAAAAAACTGAAACCAGAATCTGAAAAACTAAAGGAAATTCCCAAAGGTACAAGTCTTGAAACTGAAATCAAGTTTCTAGTGAAACCTGGTACATAAAACATCTTTTCTAAATGCATACTAAAACCACTACTTAAAATTAAACTGCATGTCCCAACGGCCTCCACATGTAAACTGGTCTGACTACCCGAATAGATGTAGTGTTCACTTCCCATCGGTTTCCTTAGGTTTGTCATACCCTGCAAGGTATTCGAAACATGGATTGTAGTACCAGAGTCAATCCACCATGTATTATAATTAATATTAACCATATTAGATTCATAAACAAACGCTAGAAAATTACCTTTCTTCTCAAGCCAAGTATTAAACTTCATGCAGTCTTTCTTCATGTGTCCTTTCTTTTTACAAAAGAAACACGTAGACTCCTTCTTTATGCCTTGGTTTGCTGAAAGCTTTCCCTTTTCCTTTTCCTTAATGTGATCCTTTCTCTTCTTTGAAGAAGAAGTAGTAGTAAGGTTCACCTTTTCTCCATCTTCCATCCTCAATCTGCCCTCTTCTTGAACACACATGGTCATAAGTTCATTAATTGACCATTTATCCTTATGTGTATTATAAGAGATCTTAAAAGGGCCATATTGTGGAGGGAGAGTGCACAAAATGAAATGTACTAGGAAAGATTCAGACATGGTAACTTCCAAATCCTTAAGTTGGGCCGCAATATCCCTCATGCGCATGATATAATCACGCACACACTTAAACTCATTGTGCCTCATAGATGAAAACTTCATAATTAAGGTGCTAGCAAGAGCTTTGTCAGAATCTACAAACTGCTCATCAATGGCTTTAAGGAGATCTTTAACCTTAGTATGCTTATCGACGGAACCCCGAATGCTAGCACAAAGTTTGGTCTTTATGAACATAATTGAGAGGCAATTAGATCGCTCCCACTTTTCATAAAGATCAACTGCAACTGGATTGCTAGTCTCAGTTATACTAGGGGGTTCGTCTTTCCGAATAGCATAATCGATATCCATCCAACCCAATTGCAGAAGCACTCTTTCTTTCCACACCTTATAGTTATCACCCTTTAATTCAGGAATGTCACAATTGACATCAGAAATGTTCCCGGGTAAAATTGCTGCAAAAAAAATATACATACATGCTTGTAAACAAAAATTTGAGACTTAACTTTATCATATTTTACCAATGCAAATCATGAATAAAAATATAAATCTAGTGACATAAAACATGTCTGTGGGCCAAAGTCCTACTCAAATTAGATTCATAACTGTATGATGAAACTATTAAACCATATTCATTCCTTAATTCCTGTGGGTAGATTAAGGAACATAATTCAATATTTCACCCTAATTAATCATACAAAATATAATAAAATTTCCTGTGGGCATATTTCATCATATTACATATGATTAATTACAAATTAATGTCTAGTTTCCATATGTGATTTCATAAGAAATTTTAAAATAACTAGAGATGCTGTGGCTACTCTCCAATTACTAAAATTATCAAATCACTCGACATATTTCTTTAATATTTTGATCATGTACAATTTTAATGGCCACAACATCTTTAACTAGTTATTGCAAAACAATACTAAAGTTTTCTAGTTTTAAAAAATAACATGATCTCAATCAATCACAAAATCAGTATTTCTTCATAACTATATTTTCGATTTAGCAAAGAAACCAATAGCATAGGCTTGGGTTACCAAGTTCGGCTAGGCTTCATTAACCAAAACTAAACCGAAATTTAGCACAAATTTAGGCAAAACCCAACCAAAGTAATTAAAGATGAATCGGTCAAATCCAGTAAAGATTCAACACGGGAAATCAATAACTGGAGAGTAATGTTTAAAATCATCCTTAGATTTCACAGACGTTTCCTTTTGTGAAATGAAATAACAAGCAAGACAGAGATAATTTTAAGGTTCTGATACCAAATGTAAGTCAAAAACACATTTATGTAAATTAAATGTATGACAAAACTAAACAAATCTTCATGTATACTCTAATCGCCATATGAATATACATGAATGGAAGCGGAAGCGATAAAATGAAATTGATAATCGTACCTCCAGCCATTGCCGTTTTGAAGCCTGAAACCGTTTTCGCCAAAAGCCTCTTGATGTTGTCAATCTCAATTTTTGGTTCCAAACTCTCCTTTCTCACCTTAGATGGTGTATATCAGAATTGTATATGAGAGAGTGAATCTGGTGACCTTTTTCATTCTTATATTTATACTACTCTAGCCATTATAGAGTAGTTATTGTAATTGCAAAATTAGTGTGTAGTTTTCTAAATGAGGGGAGAGAATCATGGGAAATTACTTTGATCAGTTACCATATTGATCAGTTACCATATTCCATTTAAATGGATCACATAACATATTTGTCCACATAACTAATTAATCAAATTAATTACTTACTTGATTAAGTGGAAAATAAATAAAACGTCTAACATGAAAACCATGTTACAGCATTTGCTGATTATTATGTGGGTGTGAAAGGGTAAGAATTCCCTTCATCAGTCAAGATATTAAGACCCAAAAGCAAGAACTGTACAAGGAGGGGAAAGAGATCTCTGATTGGTCTATGAGTAGAGAGCCGGCCCTGACCATCATCTGCTACATAGACTTCTAAGAATGCTTAACCAACTACCCATTCTCCAAAATTACAAGATCGCCGCTTCCCTCTTTCTTATAACGAGTGTTCATTATAACTCGAACATCAGTAACCATTTTCTGAGCAAGCACAAGATGTTGAGTTTTAAGTATCCTAAAAAATCCTTTGATTCATCTCTTTTCAAAACACACATAAGAGTGTGTGATGCCCATGTCCATCAATTTAGAATTTCATCGGGAATCTATCGCAGAAGCTCGAACTGCAACATATCCACACCTCATCGTACCTTTATTGCACACCCATCCTGATTGCTGTATGATACTCCCCTTCGGCAACCAAGGGTCAAACCAAGGAGTTGCAAAAATTTCAATCCATTTTCTCCATATTTTTTTTCGTCACTATGAATGCTCTGCTAATCAGGTTCTCTATATATAATTTAGAACATATATTTTCTAGCTTGTTGTTAATTATAGTTTTTCGAACATTTACTTTGATACTCTTTCATTGGTTTGACCGTTTGAGTCTCTAAAACCACTCCCGAAGTATTTATACGGTGGACGGATTTAGCATTCACCTATTGTGCATTTCGTTGAATTGCATACTCAATTATCCTAGTTCTCTCTCAAGAAAATGTCCGTCCAGAATTATGAGATTTATTTTTTCATCCATTCAAATAACTAAACCAGCATACCCTTGAAAAACACTTATCTTTTAAGTTTGCCACTTGAATAGTTTTCTCCATGAGGAAACACTTCATGTAGAGATGAACTGATTTATTATTGGCTGTGGGCTACATATCATAACCCTCCTCTATCTTTGCTTGTGTGAAGCTATGTAAGTTTTAAGAGCTTAAGCATAATGGTTGAGGTAGTAACACGGCTGAGAATTATGAGATTTGAAGGGAAAAAAACTGGGTGATTTCTGACTATTTATTTGAGGCCTACTTAAGAGTAAATTTTGATGAATAAACTAATATCAAGCACATATCGGTAAATAACATAATTTATAAAGCATGGTAATTATTCAAAAGATTCTAACTAAAAAAATTTAACCGATCGCAAAATTAATATTACTTACTGTTCTATGTATTGGATTCTTAGTAGTGGGATTTTGTTAGGAGAGTCAAAGAAGCAAGCATATCTTTAAGGCCTTGAATCTCTGCCTGCATCTTGTACACGTGTACACGTCGGAATAGGAAGGATTCCCGGAGGTAGATGCACGATGACCAAATATCTGTGATGGGAAACATATCTGATATACATTAATTTGGCTTCCACTTACAATCAAAATTCACGTTAAACCAAATACAAATGTCAATTCCAACTTACCTGTGAGGGTGTAGGTCCCAATCCCATTCCCCGCACACGATCGGGTCGCTCTCTCCCCCTCACATCGGAGATAGTTTCACGCTGGATCGTTAATGGATCTGCTGAAGAAGATGACAACCTCTCCGCAATCAACGCTCCAGCGTCATTCTGCAAAAGAGAGCAACGACAACATTAATATTAATAAATTACTTCTAAAATTAAATATCAAATTAAAATTAGTTTGGAAGATTCATATTTACCACAATCTCGGCTGCAAACTCATCCCGAAAGGTCCCATTCTTGTGTGGGTAGTTTCAAAAAATCTACCACACCGATGTCCTCTCCCTCGATTGACGCTTCCTATTTATAAGTCAGATGCAGTAGTTAAATCATATAAAGACAAAAATTGGCAATAAAGCCTAAAAGCAATTAAAAACGCTTCCTATAAAATGAAATATTCATTACCAGCTCATCCTGCACAACAACAAAGCTGTAGATCCCCGTAGTGTGCTTCACCTTCACCTGCGTTCGGCTGCTTAAACCAATTTTTGCTTTCCTCTCTACAATTTTGATAATTGAAATATATGTTTATGTTTACCAAAATCAATAAAATATATAATCAATGAAATATATAAACAAGAAGACATGATTACATTTCAAGTATCCGATTTCCAACAATTGACAAGAAATTACCAATCTTGTGCAGTCACGCATTCGGGAACCGATATTGCATTTTCGACCTCGGTCTTCTCCTCGTCATAGTACTCTCCTTTTAGGAAGCTCTTGTGATCCCTCCATTTCATCGAAATCGATTTAGCCAACCATCCTTCAAGAGCATCAAAGATTGCAAACATTTGGTGCAAAATAATATTAATTGAATATATATATATATATATATATATATATATATATATATATATATATATATATATATATTACTATCGCTTAAAAAAATAATCAATAGACAGAAAAGAGATATATAGTTCTCACATTATCCATTAATATGCCTCATAAATACCATAATACATACATAATTGGAAGAGGAACAAAATACATTGAATTCACAATGAAAACATATAGAAGAAAATCTTAAATCCAATCAACCATAATCAAACCATGATCAAGGTAAATTGTATGTCTACATTACATATATGAGAGTAGTTTGTGTATGAAAATAATTTGGCAGAAAAAGAAACACAAAAGCCAATAATCTAAACCCTTGATCTCCTACATTCTTGCTTCATCTTTTCATGCAAAAACCTCACACAGAGTAGTATGTGTTAGGATTGTGTCTTGTATACTCGTTGTTCAGATTAAAAGAAGGTAATATGAAGCACGAAAGTCGAAGCGTCGAAGCGAGTAGAAGGAGAATAGCAACAACAGCAGGTGCAGCTAGTTGCGATCGACCGGTCTGGGTGACAGTCAACTGCACCCCCCGACCTCTATTTGTACTGGAAAGTCAGAGAGCGGTACGGTCGACCGGTCTTGGTGGACAGTCGACCGCCGTGTTTAGTTTTGGGCCTCGATTTGTTAGGTCGTTTCAGCCCAATCTTCAACTCCAAGTTAGATCTTACGGTTCCTATTTAGTTACTTCTTTTCCAGGTTTTATCAGACGACTGAGGATCAAGATTAGACCTAGGATTTCTCTCTATTCTTCTATATATATTGTAAACTCCTCCAATATGAGAGTGAGTACTTCATAGATTCTTTTCTCCATTGCAAAGAGAGGCTCGAGAGAGAGATAATTCTTGGTGGGTGAGTTTAATTCCTTGTGTTAAGTGAATCAGTAACTCCTTGTAATCTCTTCTAGTTGAATATCAGATCTCCCTATATTTTCCCCTGGATTAAGCAAAAGCTAACCGGGATAAGTCATCGTTGTTGTGTTTGTATTAGTTTGGTGGATCTACTTGCTTGCTTAATTTATTCGCCCCGTCTACTTCGTCTTCCTCATTGCTCTATTAGTTCTGCTGCGGCCAGAGGGAATTTATTGATGCCCTAATCCCAACAACTGGTATCAGAGCTTCAGGTTGCCGAGTTCCTTGTTTAAGATGATAGACCACAGTATTTTGAAGATCAAGCAGTTTGATGGTAAGATCAATTTTAATGTTTGGAAGACTGACATGTATGATGTTCTTGTTCAAGAATGGTTGCAGTCAGCAGTAAAGAAGAAGGAAAAGCCAACTGATATGAAGGATGATGTTTAGAAAGATATTCGTGAAAGTGCCATAAGTCTAATCCGACTATCCTTGGCGGACAAGGTCAAGTGCAGATTTCTTGAAGAAATTGATGCGGCGAGTCTGTGGGAAAGACTCATAACTGACTACTCTGGTTCGTCATTACTAGATCGGATACATTGGAAGAGGAAGTTATTCCGTTTATCTATGAAGGAAGGTACCGATCTCCAAGACCACATTACAGAGTTCAATAAGGTATTATCTGAACTTAAGGTGATCAGCGCAGATGTGTGTGAGGAAGATAAAGCTTTCAACCTGTTATATTCACTGTCGGATTCGTACGAGCCTTTGATCACGACCATGCTACACGGTAGATCTGCCAAGGAGAGTATTTCGGTAGATGGTGTAATCAAAGCATTGAAGGAAACTCAACTTTGGAAGGAGACCCATAAATCTGCATCGTCTATTCCTAAAAGTTGTCTAGCAGTGGATGATCCTTCAGGGGAAAGACAAAGTGCTTTGCAAAAGAATTCGATCCGTTGCCGATATTGCAGGAGGCCAGGACATATCAAGAAAGACTGTTGGAAATTACAGAATCAAGAGAGTGCAAAGAACGGGAGTTCAGCCGCAAATGTGGTTAGTGCCTTTGATTCAGGTGGTTCGTGTCTTCTTGTTTCAAATTCTTTAGAAGTGAATTCTAGTTGGTTTCTTGACTTAGGAAGTTTTTCTCATATTTGCTCTAAGAGGGAGTTATTTTCTACTTATAAATCTACTACAGGGCGTTGTGTGACAATAGAAACTGGAGAGATTTGTGAAGTAGTGGGTGAGGGGACAGTTGAGTTGAAGATGCCAGGTCTAAACGTATTCACTTTAAGGGATGTTTTGCATATTCCTCTGTTGAAATGGAATCTGATTTCCTTGGAAACTCTTGATACACGGGGCTGCAGGTACACAGCTCGAGGTGGAGTTCTGTCTGTTTTTCAGGGTCGTCATAAGGTGATTAGAGGTATGAGAATGGTTGGGCCAAGCGAAAACAATCTCTACAAGTTTTGGGGAATTTGAAATACTTGCACAAGTGTTGCTCCTTTTTCCCGGTATTCTTACAAGCTTAGCTAGTTTGCTGCAACCAGATTCATCGAGACGAGACCACGACGTTTGAATATCGTCGAGAGGTGGAGAAAGTCTAAGGGTAGGTGAAGTTCGTGCGGAGTTTGGCAACTTTGTGAGTACATCTACGGAGGTGGGCCTTTGAGGGGCTGCACTGGATTCAGTGAGATTGGGTAAAGATCATTTCAACTAGAAGAAGAAGCTATTGTTCTAAGTTTTCTTTGCAAGTGGAATTTTTTAGAGTTTGGAGATGAGTAATACATTATGTGATAGCACTCGTATGCAATCCAAGGTGGAGTTTGTTAGGATTGTGTCATGTATACTCGTTGTTCAGATTAAAAGAAGGTAATATGAAGCACGGAGTTCGAAGCGTCGAAGCGAGTAGAAGGAGAACAGCAGCAGCAGGTGCAGCTAGTTGCGGTCAACCGGTCTGGGTGACAATCGACCGCACCCCCCGACCGCTATTTGTACTGGGAAGTCAGAGAGCGGTACGGTCGACTGGTCTTGGTAGACTATCGACCGCCTGCACCGCTGTGTTCAGTTTTGGGCCTCGATTTGTTAGGTCGTTTCAGCCCAATCTTCAACTCCAAGTTAGATCGTACGACTCTTATTCAGTTACTTCTTTTCCAGGTTTTATCGGACGACTGAGGATCAAGATTAGACCTAGGATTTCTCTTTATTCTTCTATATATATTGTAAACTTCTCCAATATGAGAGTGAGTACTTCATAGATTCTTTTCTCCATTGCAAAAAGATGCTCGAGAGAGAGATAGTTCTTGGTGGGTGAGTTTAATTCCTTGTGTCAAGTGAATCAGTAACTCCTTGTAATCTCTTCTAGTTGAATATCAGATCTCCCTATATTTTTCCTTGGATTAAGCAAAAGCTAATCGGGATAAGTCATCGTTGTTGTGTTTGTATTAGTTTGGTGGATCTACTTGCTTGCTCAATTTATTCGCCTCGTCTACTTCGTCTTCCTCATTGCTCTATTAGTTCGTCTGCGACTAGAGGGCGTTTGTTGATGCCCTAATTCCAACAGTATGTGTGTATGTGTACTAGGGTTTTGGAGATTTGAAGGGGCTTTGCAGTTAAAAATTAGAATGATGTCAAGGACCCTAAATTTCAGTGCGCTCTTTCCACTGAATTGCCCCTTCCTTCAAATCAATCAAATACAATGTCTTCCGTTCTCCAACTTAGTTAAACAATAATATAAATACAGATACAACATTACATTCATATGATACTCCTATCTCACTAGAATAAATATGGAGGTGTACTGACATGATGACTGCATGGAACTGGCAATACACAAAAATCCTACTCAGATCTCTGCCTCTCTGTATACTGACAAGAAGTTAACTATTGAAATGCAAACTGAATCATACTCTAACATGGGCTGTAATTCCCATTTTCGTTTATACAAATTTGTATTTATTTTTTTATCTTCGTATTCCTGAATTTTAAAATTTCCAACCAAATCCTGTTATTCTTTGGAATCCGATTCCCTTCATTTGAATATTCGATTTTTTCGTCTAGCCAATTGTATAATTTGGTTAATTATTTATTCTGTAAACCCAACCCAATCTTCTTTATTTTGTGAACCCAAATCTCATTCTAATATAATCACAACTAATCGTAGCCCACCCTATAATTGTTTATTTCTTCATTTTATTGTGAGCTTTCATTTAAATCATATCTTTAGCCCAAGACCGCAAATCCAACCCAGACTAATCCTAACCCACTCCCTATACTAACTACATACATCTTTCCACTAATTACCCATGATCTAACTAACTATCCCCATCATCTCCTAATTATCAGCCTAACCACCCAATTATTCCACTTAATCCTAATTAATTACTCTTAACCCCCCTCATCTACAACACTCTCCCACTCTTCATCTTCTCCCCCCACTGTTCCTCTCTCCCTAAACTGTAAACCCTTCACCCCGTCAGCCTCGCCACCCCCCTGCCTCGACCATGCACCTGAAACCACCACTCGTTGTCTAGCACACCGCTTACGCCCCGCCACTGCATCTCCACCTCATTATCACCTCTGCACCGCTAGCATCACGTCAACCCACTCAGCCATTGCCAAGCTCAGAAGATCCACAGCCACCATCACCTTCTATGCCCGTCGCTACTACACCGCTCGAGCAACCGCCGCGCCTCGACGCCATCCTTCGCCTCACCACTGCGACTCCATCGAAGACCCAAGCATCGCCCTGCAGCCCCGTCGCTTACCTCTACCGTAGTCACCGAAGCCACTTCATCTCCCCAGCTCCATCGCGTCTGCCCCCGATCACCCAACCATCTTGCTGCCTTCACCATACCGAGCTGCCTTCACCCCCGATTGCCATTTGTCTTCCCGCTGCTGCCTTCATCCATTGCAGCCTCCACTACAACCGCAGCACCGGCCAAACTTGCTGTCGTTTGCGCCTCACCCCGAAGTCCCTTGTCGAACACCAATTTGCAACACCAACAGTAGCAAATCCATCGCAGACCCGAGCCCCTGCCATTGCGGCACTTTGCCGTCTTCCTCGACATTGCGGTGCCTTGCTGCCATTCTTGCTATTGCTGCATTCTTACAGTTGTCGCTGCCACATTATTACGGCTTGCTGCCCTATTGCGTGCTAGCTGCATCTCGCTGCCATGTGTCGTTGCTCTTGCTCTTTATTATCATCGCCGCACTCTTTCCATCATAATTTTCACGTATAAGGCAAGTATCCCTTATACATCTCCGTTATTCCGTACAAGCATTTCTTTTGACCTCCCGCAATTATTAAATAGATCATCGGATTTGAAACCTATTATTCTTGCAGTATTCATGTTTTGTGATGTTCCCATATCTAGATTAGTCGTTATATTAAATCGAATCAATTATTTTGCCTCCATGATTTGATGCCATCAAAAGATTGTAGTTTTCCATTGTCCCCACATTCATTCCACAAATACGAATTTAAAACTATATGTTTGCAAGTAAGAACCGTTACAATTTGAATTGGCAAGTTGCTGACTTACTGTTGCTGTAACTTGTAGCTAGATTTTGACCTAGCTACTGTTCAAATTAATTAGAGCTTTGTACACGAGAGTCATAGCCCTGTGAATCTAGTTTCTGGAATTCGACATTAACAAATTCTGAGTTGTGGGTAATGAGTTATCATATTTTTCGTACTGCTCGGTCTACATATTCCAGATTGTTACTTACAACACATCGGCATGTTTCACAAATTAAAATGTCATGTTAATTGGCAAATTATGTCACGCCCCGCTTCTCAAAAATACGGAATACAAGCACAGGATATTGGCCCAGCGAATGACTAACATCACCCATAAGCTATTTATTCGATCAACTCAACAATATAATCAATACAGAACAATTGTGCAGACAATAATAATAATCTCATGAACAATAATACTTGGAATGAAATTAAAATGAAATATCCAAATACAATAAACCAACGTCTGGAAACAAATAATAAAATCCGGAACATAAGCCCAATACAATAATAATCCAATCACAAATAGATAATAGGTCTCAATACATTAAGTTCAATAAAATAATAAGCAATTAAAAAGCATTAAGCTCTTAGAATCTTTGTTCTCCAATTCCAGCAGGCAATTCTCTTTCATTATCTGTGAACACTTCATCTAAAAAGAGGAGAAAAATTGTCCATAGAAAAAGTCGAGGATAGCAAGTAGAGAAAGCAAGGAACAATTAAATAACAGTATAACAATGAATTCAATGGATCAATAGGAATCAATAACATGGGACAATAATCAAAAATCAATATCATGATAATCGATGCAATGGCCTTAAACAATAATTCAATATTTGATAACAATATTCAATGAACAATAACAATAAAACTTAGCTAATATTCGATATCAATAGAACAATGATGAACAATATGCATTGTCAATGCAAAGTCAATCCTTAAATCTATTGATCATTTTAAACCTAACTAATGTAGCACTTCATGCATCCAATTTATTTACCTCATGTAACCCTCATTCCTGCCAATAAGTATTTTCCATGTATTTTCTTAATAATTTGATTTTTATAAATTTATTTTGTGCTAAATTCGTTTCGGATCTTTTATTAAAGCATTTTCTAATCGAAAACTATATTCATTTCGAATAACGATGTATTTTAATCTTCCTTCTATTTCTTATTGATCGGCTATTTATTTTTGAGCCTAAAACAAATATATTATTATTATTGGATTATTTTAATAAACTATTACAAACCGAATACTATTTTATTTTCATTAAGATTATGATTATCAATTGTTATTTCTTGATTATTCAATTAAAGTTAATATATCGAATTATTTCATTTTCGTATTTAATCTGATTTTTCCTGCCGAATTCCAGTTTATTTTCAAGCCCAATTTATATTCTATTCGTTTGTATTATTTATTTATTTAATTGGATTAAAATTTTTGTTTATGAACTATTTTCTCTTGGGCTATCTATCTTGTGGATTTCATTTTATTGGATTGCGGGTATTTTATTTGAACCCTATTGATTTAGATCTGTCTCTTATTGAACCCTAAAATCCAACTGCAGTTTGTTCTCAACCCAGACCCACTATTACTGGATCCTAACCCAATAACCAAATAATTTACTTGTATTATATAAATACAACTTTAATGCAAACCCTAAAAATTATACAATTTTCGAAACCTTAGCCGTCTATTCTCTTTCATCTTCTCTCTCCTCTCTGTTTCTCTATCTCCGTCGAACTTTCCCGCCAAAATCACCCCAACCCTATTCCGTCGTCTTCCCTGGCCAGCTCCGGCCACCCTCGTGCTCTGGCGACCCCCCCTATCGCCACTCCCTCTGACGCCCTCTTCTAGCACCACCCTGAAACCCCCTGTCTCCTTTGCTTCGTCGACAGCGTCAGAACCCATAACCGACCTCCTTCTCTGATCGCTCGACGACAGCGCAACCACCGCCAACCCAGTGCGTCGCCTCGCTGTCGACGTCGACCTCGACAGTCGATGCCGCCTCTGGTCGCCAGTGCTGCCACCACTGGCATTGCCCTACTGTCGTTGTTGAGTTCTCTTGTGTGCTGTCATTATTTGGGTTATTGCTCATATATTGCACGTGCGATATTGTGTGTTCGTGGCTTCGTTGCTTCGAGATCCTTATCCTATTATTCTTGGTATTCGTTTTCACCGTTTATAAGACAAGTCACTGTCCTCTTGAATTATTAATTTGATCAAATTCAAGTTTTATTGAAATTCTTGCAAGTAGATCCTATGCGTTATTATATCATTGTATTGATTATCTTCGTTGGGTCTATTTAGGGTTTACATGAGCTAACACCAATATTCTTGACATTGTGCCACTTTTGACTCCAAAGATTGAATCTTTATGCATTCATATAGAATTGATAATAGGGTTACACATATAGTCACGACACAATGAATTGATTGTAGAAACAATTGCTAGGTTGTATGTTTAATTGATTGATTGTTTTGATGTTAAATTAGTGTATATATGTGACTTTATTTTTACCTATCATGTTATTACAACCATCATACTGATTGAGTAATTTATCAACTAGTAGAATTGATACCTATCATGTCTAATTAAATTATTTCATGAAAATAGCCTAAAACCTGTATCTTGCTTGCTAACCTGTATGTTGACTGCTATTTTTGAACCAGTAAATGATCTTAAAATGAATTACTTTTTGAATAAGAATTGTAGCCTTATCTTTATAGTTTTCATAACATCTTGAATTTTTGAATTCCGAGTTGTGTAGCAAAAGTTTTACCTGTTTTACTACAGCTGTGTTTTTTTACTTTCAGATTCCCAGATTCTTATATGTTTCATGTTTAAACTGTTAAAAGGCTGATCAAATGTTAAGATCTTGCTTTGAATATTTCTAGATTGTTAGTAACCATGTTTAGAAGTCTAGAAAATATTTTTAATGAGTTTAATATTGAGTTTTGCTGTTTCTAAAAATAAAACAACATGATATCAAGATTCTGCCTGAACATATAATCTTTAATGAATGGTGTGTTTGACCTAGCTACTGTTGTCGGTTTTTGAACTTTAAATATGCGTTGGAACCATGTGGAAGTATAGTTTCTAGAACTTCCGACGGATTTAGTTTTCGAGTTCTGAAACAACAGAATTTTGTATTTTAGTACAGACTACTCTTGCTGTTCAGAATTTTACAATTTAGTTTTTGATAGATTGATTATTCCAATATCCTACTATTGCATGAATTGAAGTGTGTATGTTGCATTGCATGATCCTAATGTCTTATCGTCATCATTCTAATCATCCAATCCAGGTTATCATCTTATTGTTTCCCTAATGTTACTATTGTTCGTCTAATGCCTTTAGATTGCATATTGTATTGTTGCATTGATAAAATAATTTAACAAGCCGGGGTTTAAGGGTTGACTCTAGTAGTGGAAAATATAGGAACTATACTCGGATAAGGGGCTCGTGGTTCCTTATACCGTTATCTTGTGATCTTGTGTTCTTGTGATCTTGTAGCATCTTGATAAATTACCGTTATGGATGGAACATTGTTATCGTGCCGAGTACATGAACTATAAAATTCACCACTAAGTATAAACGTAACATGTTTATATGTAGCAACTATGTGGTAAACAAATGGAACGCATGAAGTGCTACATTAGTTAGGATTAAAATGATTAATAGACTTAAGAATTGACACGACATCGACACTGCATATTGCTCCTTATTGTTCCTATTGATATCGAAAATTGGCTAAGTGTTATTGTTATTGATCATTGATTATTGTTACTGAATATTGAATCAGTGTTTATAGCCATTGTATCGATTACCATGATCTTGATTATTGATTATCGTGCCATGTTATTGATTCCTATTAATCCATTGAAATCATTGTTATACCGTTATTTCATTGTTCCCTGCTTTCTCTACTTGCTGTCCATGACTTGTTCTAAGAATAATTTTTCTTCTCCTTTTAGATGAAGTGTTTACAGGTGTTGATGGAGAATTTCCTGACAGATTGGGAGAACGACATTGGTAAAGGAATTGATAGCATCGCTGCTTAATAAATTATTGTTTTGTCATGAAGACTTAATTATTGAACTATTGTTATTTCATTGTATTTTGGGCTTACATCCCAAATTTTATTATTTATTTTCAGATGTTGAATTATTATTCTATTTGGATATTTTATATTGTTTCATTCCAAGTATTATTGTTCATGAGATTATTATTGCCTACGCATTTGTTCTTTATTGTTTATATTGCTGAGTTGATCGGATAAACAGCTTATGGGTGACGTTAGTCATTTGCTGGGCCAATATCATGTACTCTTATTCCGTATTTTTGGGAAGCGGGGCGTGACAAGGTTTTTAGTAGTATCAGAGCCCTGGTTTGGATAATATATCAGTCAAACGTGACTAACGAAAGGAAGTTTGGCTTTAATTGATATATTAATCATATTTGGGTTATATCGGTTTGACTCAACAGTATGAGTAATACCGAAATCGCATGAACAATTTGTAATGCCCCGCCCCAATACTCAGACAGTTTTTATCATTTTTAGAAGATAAATAGATACTATGTAGTACAACTGCCCACCACAGGCTGCCTCTCAAAAGGTGGTTAACCAATTAGGTGACTCTTGATCATAGGCAGTTTTATTTATTTTAAACTATTTTTTGTCTACTCTCGATATGGGACAAATCTCTAGCTATTCGAAATTACGGGGTATTACATACACCCCACATTTAGAAATCAGGGTCGAAAGTCGGCTCTGATAGCATTTGTAACGCCCCGCCCCAATACTCAGACAATTTTTATTATTTTTAGAAGACAAATTAGATACTATGTAGTACAACTGCCCACCACAAGTTGCCTCTCAAAAGGTGGCTAACCAATTAGGTGACTCTTGATCATAGGCAATTTTATTTATATTAAACTATTTTTTGTCTACTCCCGATATGGGACAAATCTCTAACAAATCCCCTCTCTTCCGCCTGTGTACACACAGCCCAAGCCCATGTGCCACGTTGGAAAGAGAAGCAAATCTCTCTGACTTAATTTCCTTCCGAAATCCAATCCAAGGACCCCACATGGTCAATGATGTCATCATTCTCATACAAACACAACCCAGCGCAACCATGTGCTGTTCTTTCACTTATTTTACCGTGGGCCCCCCTTCAACCTTATCTCTCTCATATATATATATATATATATATATATATATATAGCTATTCGAAATTACGGGGTATTACACAATTGATAACCAACAATCTGGAAACTAGTCTTATTTGATTCCTCTTTGATCCCTTCACATTCAGTTTCTTCATTTCTTGTTGTTTTTTGTCCCTTCCATTCATTGATTCCTTTTGGGTATAATTTCATTCTTTTGTACCCATATTCTTTTGATTCTGGTGCTATCCCTTCTTTTCATTTCTGCTTAGTCCGTCGATCGGCATCGCTTGATCTACAACGACATGTCTACGGCTTGGAGCTTCATCATCAGAGTAGCGCAGCGGAAGCGTGGTGAGCCCATAAATAACAGGTCCCAAAATTCTCTTGTTGGTTCTCTTTCTTTGCATTGTTTACTCACTTTTCATGCATTTGCATTTGTTATCATTCATTGAATCGTTTTGGATCATTTCATTCATATTCATGTTATTTCTTATTCTGGTGTTGCCACCATTTTGTCTTTTCCTTTGGATTCCCTATTTTGTTATTTTATCAGTTTGCTTTAGCCTTGTCCTATGTACTGCCTGAGCAAATTTCGAGGGCGAAATTTTGTTGTAAGGGGGGTAGGATTGTAACCCTCATTCCCGCCAATTAGTATTTTCCATGTATTTTCATAATAATTTGATTTTTATAAATTTGTTTTGTGCTAAATTCGTTTCAGATCTTTTATTAAAGCATTTTCTAACCAAAAACTATATTCATTTCGAATAACAATGTATTTTAATATTCCTTCTATTTCTTATTGATCAGCTATTTCTTTTTTAGCCTAAAACAAATATATTATTATTGGATTATTTTAATAAATTGTTAAAAACCAAATACTATTTTATTTTCATTAGGATTATGATTATCAATTGTTATTTCTTGATTATTCAATTAAAGTTCATTTATCGAATTATTTCATTTTCGTATTTAATCTGATTTTTCCTAGCGAATTTCAATTTATTTTCAAGACCAATTTATATTCTATTCGTTTGTATTATTTATTTATTTAATTGGATTTAAATTCTCGTTCATGAACTATTTTCACTTGGGCTATCTATCATGTGGATTTCATTTTATTGGATTGCGGGTATTTTATCTGAACCCTATTGATTCAGATCTGTCTCTTATTTAACCCTAAAACCCAATTGCAGTTTGTTCTCAACCCAGACCCACTATTATTGGATCCTAACCCAATAACCCATAATCTACTTATATTCTATAAATACAACCCTAATGCAAACCCTAAAAATTGTACAATTTTCAAAACCCTAGCCTTCTATTCTCTCTCCTATTCTCTCCTCTCCGTTTCTCTCTCCCGGTCCAACTTTTCCCGCCAAAATCACCCCAACCCTATTCCGTTGTCTTCCCCGGCCAGCTCCGGCTACCCCCGTGCTTCGACGACCTCCCCCTCGTCGCCACTCCCTCCGAAGTCCTCTCCTAGCACCACTCTGAAACCCCCTGTCTCCTCCTCTGCTTCGTCGACAGTAGCAGAACCCAAAGCCGACCTCCTTCTCTGATCGCTCACCGACAACGTAACTGTTATGCCCCACCTCAATTCTCAGACAATTTTTATTATTTTTAGAAGACAAATTAGATACTATGTAGTACAACTTAACCACCACAGGCTGCCTCTAAAAAGGTGGTTAACCAATTAGGTGACTCTTGATCATAGGCAATTTTATTTATATTAAACTATTTTTTGTATACTTCCGTTATGGGATTACTTTCAAACACATCTCTTTGAAATCCCGTACCATAGCAATGCCACGTCATCAATCACATCTGAAGACAGCACATCTCTTCGGATTTCTTGCCGAAATCAAATCCCCGGGGCCCCACACATGGAGGATGAAGTCATCATCCCTCCTTAACACCACACAGCACACAAACATGCTGTTCACAAATTAGTGGGCCCCCTCTCATCCCACTAAATTACCATTGTGCCATTCCTCTTATTAATATATATATATATATACTCTATATATTATTTTTTCAAAATTACGGGGTATTACATACACCCCACCTTTAGAAATCAGCGTCCTCGCTGAGTACGGGGCATGCCTTCTAGCGCAGATCCTCCTTTCTAGCCGATGTGGTGTCATCCTCGATCCCGGAGATCAATCACTCTCAACATCCACAGATCATACCCCGATCCTGGAGATCAATGACTCTCAACACCGTGGATCATACTGAGGCCCTCTTCAACACTCGGGGTCGAAAGTCGGCTCTGATACCATTTGTAACACCCTGTCCCAATACTCAGACAATTTTTATTATTTTTAGAAGACAAATTAGATACTATGTAGTACAACTTGCCCACCACAGGCTGCTTCTCAAAGGTGGTTAACCAATTAGGTGTCTCTTGATCATAGGCAATTTTATTTATATTAAACTATTTTTTGTATACTCCCAATATGGGATTACTTTCAAACACATATCTTTGAAATCCCGTACCATAGCAATGCCACGTCATCAATCACATCTGAAGACAACACATCTCTTCTGATTTCTTGCTGAAATCAAATCCCCGGGGCCCCACATATGGAGGATGACGTCATCATCCCTCCTTAACACCACACAGCACACAAACGTGCTGTTCACAAATCAGTGGGCACCCCTCTCATCCCACTAAATTTCCATTGTGCCATTCCTCTTACTAATATATATATATATATATATATATATATATATATATATATATATATATATATATATATATATATATATACACACACACTTACGGGGTATTACAGCAACCACCGCCAACCCAGCGCGTCACCTCGCCGTCAACGTCAACCTCGACCGCCGATGCCGCCTCTGGTCGCCAGTGCCGCTGCCGTTGGCCTTGCCCTGCTCTCGTTGCTGAGTTCTCTTGGGTGTAGTCATTATTTGGGTTATTGCACCTATATTGCATGTGCGATATTGTGTGTTCGTGGGTTTGTTGTTTTGGGATCTTTATTCGTTTTCAACGTTTATAAGGCAAGTCACCGTCCTCTTGAATTGTTAATTTTATGAAATTCAAGTTTTATTGAAATTCTTGCAAGTAGATCCTATTTGTTATCGTATTATTGTATTGATTATCTTTGTTGGGTTTATTGAGGGTTTACTTGAGCTAACCCTAATATTCTTGACATCTGCCACTTTTGACTCCAAAGATTGAATCTCCATGCATTCATGCAGAATTGATAATAGGGTTACACATATAGTTACAACACAGTGAATTGATTGTAGAAATGATTGCTAGGCTGTAAGTTTGATTGATTGTTTGTTATTCGATTGATGTTAAATTAGTGTATATATGTGACTTTATTTTTACCTATCATTTTATTGCAACCATCATGCTAATTGAGGAATTTACCGACTAGTATAATTGATACCCATCATGTCCAATTAAATTATTTCATGAAAATACCCTAAAACCTGTATCTTGCTTGCTGACCTGTATGTTGGCTGCTATTTGTAAACCAGTAAATGATCTTAAAATGAATTACTTTCTGAATAAGAATTGTATCCTTATCTTTCTAGTTTTCAGAATATCTTGAATTTTTAAATTCCAAGTTGTGTAGCAAAAGTTATGTCTGTTTTACTACAACTGTGTTTTTACTTTCAGAATTTCAGATTCTTATATTCTTATATATTTCATGTTTAAACGGTTAAAAGGCTGATCAAATGTTAAGATCTTGCTCTGAAATTTTCCAGATTGTTAGTAATCATGTTTAGGAGTCTAGAAAATATGTTTAATGAATTTAATATTGAGTTTTGTTGTTTCTAAAAATAAAACAACATGATATCGAGATTCTGCCTGAACATGCAATCTGTAATGAATGGTGTGTTTAACCTAGCTACTGTTGTCAATTTTTGAGCTTCAAATATGCGCTGGAACCGTGTGGAAGTCTAGTTTCTAGAACTTCTGACGGATTTAGTTTTTGAGTTCTGAAACATCAGTAATTTGCATTTTAGTACAGACTACTCTTGCTGTCCAGAATTTTATAATTAAGTTTTTAATAGATTGATTATTCCTATATCGTACTATTGCATGAATTGAAGTGTGTATGTTGTATTGCATGATCCTAATATCTTATCGTCATCATTCTAATCATCCTATCTAGGTTATTATCTTATTGTTTCCCTATTGTTACTATTGTTCGTCTAATACCTCTAGATTGTATATTGTATTGTTGCATTTTACACTCCGCTTCCCAAAAATACGGAATACGAGTACGTAACATTGCCCCAGCGAATGACTAACGTCACCCATTAGTTGTTTTACCAATCAACTCAACAATATAACCAATACAGAACAATTACACATGCACTAATAATAATCTCATGAACAATAATACTAGGAATGAAGCAATAAAATTATCCAAATACAATAATATTCCAACGTCTGGAAACAAATAGAAATATTCGGGTCATAAGCCCAACAAATTGAAATAACAATATTTCAATAATTAAGTCTTCAGAATCTTTGTTCTCCAATCCCAGCAGGCAATTCTCCTTCAAAATCTGTGAACACTTCGTCTAAAAAGAAGAGAAAAATTGTCCTAAGAGCAAGTTATGGACAGCAAGTACAGAAAGCAGGGAACAATGGAATAACGATATAACAATGAATTAATGGATCAGTAGGGGTCAATAACATGGCACGATAATCAATAATCAATATCACGGTAATTGATGCAATGGCTATAAACATTGATTCAATATTCAGTAACGGTAATCAATGATCAATTACGTTAACACTTAGCCAATATTCGGTATCAATAGGAATAATGATGAACAATATGCAATGTCGATGTTGTGTGATCCTTAAGTCTATTAATCATATTAATCCTAACTAATGTTGCACTTCAAGCGTCCCATCTATTTACCACATGGTTACTACATACAAAGAAGTTACGTTTAGACTTAGAGGTGGGATTTATAGTTCATGTACTCTGCACGATAATAATGTTCCATCCAGAACGGTAATTTATAAATAAGATGTTACAAGATCACAAGATCCCAAGATCACAGTATAGGGAATCACGAGCCCCTTATCCGAGTACAGTTCCTATATTGTACACTACTTGTAACACCCCGAATTCCAAAATAGACTGAATTCGAAGTTCCACAGGATCTTTACACTTCTTTCGTACAATTTTGCAAGGAAATAAAACTTTTTGTTACATCAGAGTTTACACTTTCATTACATATTTATAGCGGAAGCAATTTACAACAAATTACATGAATTAAAATGTAAAACGTTTGGATCATTCTTTAATCAGCATGCATTCTTTAGTTTTGTTAATCACTTTACCCTGCATAAAAACTGTGGGCGCGTCAGTTGCTTACAACCGACGAAATATTATACACGGCTATCCTCTCTATACCAAAACAGTATAACGATTCTAAAATGCTTAAAAAAACCACAAGCTTTAATCACAAACAGAACTATAAGGGACTATCCTATAGTTGTCGTGTTGTGCGGTGCACTTAGTCCTTAATGCAGTTGTTATGTTAGATGACACTAATGCGCACTTATTCAGATTCTATGCATCCTATACTACATAGGTTAGAGGGCAAGCCCTTTACCGTTCTTAATCTTTTAGGGTTCAATCCCTCGTCATGTCTTAAACTACACCTGTAACTACAATAAGTATCCTAGATATTCTATGAGTTACGAGCTCATGTCCAAACAGCCTGGAGGGGAATCACATGTCATGTCACGACGCACCATGAAGAACCTATGGACAATTCAGCCTCCTTCAGAAGACATGACACTACCCACAGTCACCAAACACCCCATGAGCATCACCTGCAGTACAGACTCCTGAAGATATATCCACGTCATGTCACGACGCATCGTGAAGACAGTCTGTGAATATTCCCACACCGTAGCTCCGAGGCCCTCATACTCGTGTTTTTCTCTTATTTTCATCACCTCTTCACTATGTATCTAATCCTTAGTTATTTGAATCATGAAACAAAATCAATTCTCTAGAGTTAGTCTTTCCACTATTCCGGTCTTAATCATCTATTCAACATGACCCAGTCTTGGTTATTTCATCTCAAATTTCATTTCAATATATTTCTTTTCAATGCCGGTATGAGGCTTAACTACACTCTAGTTCTCAATTTCAATTCACAATCACAAAATTGAGTCTTTTATACTCATAAGTTCTTTTTCACAATTAACATTGATTTCCATTATTTTCTATGAATCAAATCTCATATATATAGTTCAACCGTAATTCATGCATTTCATATTCCAAGTTAATCTCTATAAATTCATTTAATTCTCATACTATTGTTCATATCATTTATTTAATTCAAAAGGTCACAAAGTCGTATTTTCATTCACAAACAATACCCAATTTAACAATGAGAGTCCATAGATAACACGTTTAAAATTTTCTTTAATTCAAAACTTCTCCTTTATCACTTGGCATAACTTTCTCAATTAAAATAGATCACTTTTATAGTTTTCCAAAAGTAAGTTTCCATAGGATTCTGCACAAATTTTCACTTCTAACTCACTTTTATTTTGTCAATGGTACACAAATATGTTTCATAGGATCTACATATTTTTAGAATAAGTGTAGAAATTTTTTTGAATTTTTAAAGCCAAGAATTTAATTTAAAACTAAAAAAAAAATCAAATATTTCAAAACTGCCAAGCTTAGGTTTCGAACCTGCGACCTGAGGGTAGTCAACCGCCACCAAAAGCCACTGAGCTAAGGTGCACATGCGGTAAGTGAAGGGAAAATAATAGGTAAGTGTTTTGGGTTTCGGGTTGGGGTTTATTCAAAAATATCAAACTAAAAGTTGAGCCTTGGTTTCGAACCCGAGACCACATGGGTCACCCACACGCTACTGTAGCGCCTAAGCACCTACAACCATTTGGTCTAATGGACCAGATTGTCACAAAGAGGATTGGGACAGTTTTGATCCAATTCTCTGCTCACTACTAATTATTAAAATTCCCAAAATGTTTTCAGTTCTATTTCTTCTCTTTTTGAATCATCACCTTCCAGATTTTAAATATATACGAATACAGTAAACCAATATTTTTAAATTCATTATTTGCTTATAAAACTTACATTTTTGATCTTATTTTATGTTCTATGTCCATAATTTCGATAGTGAGAACAAATCACATTGGTACCCTATTTACAAATCTTGATTTCTACAAAATTACTTCATTTCTTTATTCACCCAATTATTAACAATCTACAACATTTTAAAAACACAAATTCTCATCTTACTACAATAGAGTTATCTTAATTTAAGCAATCAATTTCACATGATACATTTAATTAACCATTTGTCTCATAAGCATTAATTTCTTCACGAAACATAATTCATAGACATCTAGCATGACAAACATGATAGTTTTCTAGCACTTTAATTCACAATTTATCAACTAGCAATCATTTTAACAAACATCTTCTAAATTACCAATTCATCTCTACATAAACAAACATGGGGCCAATCTCACTTAAGTTTTCTTTAATAATTTTATCAAACATTCCTGGCATGGTATCTACCTTTAGAAGCATGAGAAACACCCACCTTAAATTGGAGAGAAAAACCAAAGAATCTCCTACAACGAATAAACAAAGCCTTTTTCTCCTAGATCAACCACCAAGTTGTGCCTCTCCTTGTTGCAAGCTTGAACCCGTGCCCACTCCTAGTGCAAAATCCGGCCTCCTCTCCTTGGTTGAAGCACCCACACAAAACACTTACTCTTTTCAACTCGCAAAACTCCTCAATCTTTTGTCTTACAACTTGAATCTTTTCTCTCTTTCAATTCTTTTTTTAGGTGCAATGAGAACTAATTGGGGGGGGGGGGGGGGGGGGGGGGGGGGAGGGGGGCTATTTATACAAATTTTTAGGATGAATGGAGGGCTAGGATTAGATCCAATGGTTAGAGATTAAAGGCCAAGATGTATTAGGGGGTTATAGAAACTACCCATGATGAACAACCACCCCTCCACCACTTCCATCTCTCCCACTCACTCCATTCTAATCCGGCCAAGGGGAAAAAGGTGTGCAATGCACACTTGCATTGCATGCACATGCCACCTAGTGTTCCTCATTTACAAATTTGTTCATGTGACAAATTTAATTGTCCATGAAATGAATCTACACTACAAGTTAGACCATTTCAAAAGAGAATTAAGTGAAATGGGCTCACTAGTGGGCCAATTCCACCATGGGCTCAAAATAATTAAATAATTAATTAATATAGTGGGCTTAAAAAAAACAATCAGGCCTAGATTTTAATTGGGCTTTTAAAGGGAATAATTTTTGGAAAATAAAGAGGAAAAATGCTGTATAAAAATATTTTATAGAAGAAATTATACAAATGAAATCATACGTGCAAAACACGTAAAATCACAAAATCTCATAAATCAAATCTAGGGTGTTACAACACTCCCTCTTTAGAATAGTTCCGTCCCCGGAACTACACTTAAAGAGTGAGAAAACAGGAATATAACAAAGAGATAAGAAAAGAAAAGAAAGGAAGATACAAATCACTCAAAGAGCTCAGGATGATCTTTCATCTTCCTCTCCTTAGATTCCCAAGTAGCCTCTTCAACCAACTGGTTTCTCCAGACTACTTTGACCATCGGTATCGTCCTGTTCCTTAAGACTTTCTCCCGATGATCGACAATCTCAACCGGAAGCTCAATGTAACTCAGATCCAACAGCAAACTCTCCGGTACTTCGGGCAAATGGCGACTAGGGCCTAGGATGTACCCTCTCAGCATAGACACATGGAAGACATTGTGCACCTGAGACAACTCTTCCGGCAACTCTAACCGATAAGCAGTTTTTCCAATCCACTTCAATATCTTGTACGGGCCTATGAACCTCGGGGCTAACTTCCCACCTCTGCCGAAGCGAATCACACCCTTGCTAGGTGAAATCTTCAGAAAGACAAAGTCACAAACCTCAAACTCAAGACCCTCCTCAGGTTGTCTGTATAGCTCTTCTGCCTACTCTGAGCATCCACCAACCTCTTCCTGATCAAATCGATCTTTTTAGAGGTCTGCTGCACTATCTCTGACCCAAAAATCTGTCGCTCCCCAACTTCGAACTAACAGACAGGTGTTCTGCACTCCTGCCATACAGAGCTTCGTACGGTGCCATCCCAATACTAGTTTGAAAATTATTATTGTAGGCAAACTCCACCAGAGCCAAGTGCCTTTCCCAACTGCCTCCAAAGTCTAGTACACAACACCGAAGCATATCCTCAAGAATATGATTGACTCTCTCGGTCTGCCCATCGGTCTACAGATGAAAAGCAGTGCTGAAATCCATCTTGGTACCCAGAGCTATCTGAAGACTCCTCCAGAAATGCAAAGTAAACCGCGCATCTCGATCAGACACAATGGTTAACGGAACACCATGAAGCTTGACGATCTCACCAACATACAACTCAACCAATTTGTCCAT
The DNA here is from genome assembly GCA_017893485.1 of Hemerocallis citrina. Lineage (NCBI taxonomy): Eukaryota > Viridiplantae > Streptophyta > Magnoliopsida > Asparagales > Asphodelaceae > Hemerocallis > Hemerocallis citrina. Next base: position 91,108,482 of record CM030364.1, on the reverse strand, counting down.
CGACGAATTGAATTTCATCGCCAAGAAGTGAGTGAACTTGGTTAGTCGACTGACTATGACCCAAATCGTATCATTGCCCTTTGAACTCTTGGGCAAACCCGTGATGAAATCCATCCACTTCCATTCCGGAATAGGTAACGGTTGCAAAAGACCTCCGTGTTTCTGATTCTCGGCTTTAACCTGCTGACAGGTCTCACACGTCGCCACGAACTCGGCCACATCCCGCTTCAAACCTGACCACCAGAAATGTTACTTAATGTCCCTATACATCTTAGTACTCCCAGGATGTATTGACAAAAGAGTAGCATGGGCCTCCTGAAGAATACTTTCTTTCAAGTCCGACTGATCCGGAACACACAGCCTCTCTCCAAACCACATCACATCAACTCTGATATGAAATTCAGACAACCTGCCAGTATAGACCGCTCCTTCATCTTCTGAATCTCCACATCTTCCTTCTGACTTGTGATAATCCTTTCATTCAGCATTGGTTGAAGCCTCAACTGAGCTAAAGATGATCCCAAGCCTTGCAGAACGACTTCAGTACCAGCCCGATCCAACTCCTCTGCCAGCTGCCTCTGAGCCGTGATCAAACTAGCCAAACTGCTCTTACGGCTAAGTGCATCAGCAACCACATTAGCCTTCCCAGAATGGTACTTAATCTCAGGTTGAATGTCCTCAAGCACCTCCAGCCATCTCATTTGCCTCAGATTCAGATCTTTCTGCTGATAGATATACTTCAAGCTTTTGTGGTCCGTGTACATGTTCAATTTCTCACCATACACGTAATGTCTCCATTGCTTTAAGGCAAAAATAATCGCAGCCAACTCCAGATCATGAATCGGATAATTCTTCTCATGCGGTCGTAGTTGCCTAGACCCATAAGCAATCACTTTTCCTTCTTGCATTAAGACACAACCAATCCCACAATGTGAAGCATCGCTGTAGACATCGTACTCAACTCCTGCTCTAGGAAAAGCCAAAATGGGTACAGTATTCAACCTCTCTTTCAACTCCTGAAAGCTTGCCTTGCACTGCCCAGTCCACTTGAAGTTTACATTCTTTTTGGTCAGACCAGTAAGCGACATGGCTATCTGAGCATAACCCTGAATAAACCTCCCATAATATCCAGTCAGCCCAAGAAAACTCTTGGCTTCCTTCACTGTAGTAGGCCTTGCCCAATCCTTCACCGCCTCTATCTTTGCTGATCAGTTGCCACTCCCTCCTTAGAAAGGATGTGACCCAGGAATGCAACTTCAGATTTCTAGAAATCGCACTTGGACAACTTGGCATGTAACTCACGCTCCTGAAGCTTCTTCAAAACTGCCACCAGATGCTCTGTATGCTCCTCCTCTGACTTGGAGTACACAAGGTTATCGTCGATTAGCACCACGATGAAAGAATCAATAAACGGCCTCAGAACTCTGTTCATCATATCCATGAAGATTGCAGGTGCATTCGTCACTCCAAACATCATAACTAAGAATTCGTAATGCCCGTGTCGGGTTCTGAACGCAGTCTTATGCACATCTTCAGTCTTCACTCGAACTTGATGGTAACCTGATCGAAGATCTATTTTGGAAAAAATAGCTGCTCCTTGTAGACGATCGAACAGGTCGTCAATTAGGGGAATCAGATACTTATTTTGAAAAGTGACCTTATTCAGCTCCCGATAATCGATGCACATCCTCATCGAACCATCCTTCTTCTTTACCAACAGCACCGGTGCTCCTCAAGGTGACGCAGTCGGTTGAATAAAGCTCTTCTCCAACAGTTCCTCAATCTGCCATTTGATCTCATCCTGCTCCACAGGCGCCATCCTATACGGTGCCTTGGAAATAGGCGCATTTCCTGGCTGAATAGTGATGCTGAACTCCACATCATGATGCGGGGGTAACCCAGGCAAATCTTCCAAGAACACGGTCGGATAATCCCAAACCACAGGAATTTGCTGCACTTCTACAGGAATATCCCTCTTGCAGATAGCTGCCACCAGACCAAAACATCTTTTCTTGCCATGGAAAGTGACTTCAGGACCACCTAGAGCCTTCACTGTTACTTCCTTGGTCTTGCACTCGATGCTCGCACTGTACACCGACATCCAGTCAAATTCCAATGATAACATCGACTCCCAAGACATTCAGCTCGATCAGATCAATCCAGAAAATTTTGTCCCCAATCACGATCTCGCAGTCCGCATAGTACCGATTAGTGGTTAGAGTCTTCCCTAATGGAGTAGCTACTACCAAAACCTTACCTGGAAAGACTTTCGGTTCGACTCCCAAAACTTTAGCAAACTTAGGTGATACAAAAGTGTGAAAGGACCCAGTATCGAACAAAACAACAGCTTTCTTTCCATTTAAATAAAGTTCTCCTGTTACATAACACATACTCATTATATAACAGTTCACTATAAAATCGGGAAAAGAGAAACAACAGAAAACACTAAACATCCTCCCCCGTACCAGTGATGACGTGATCCACCTCATCAGCGGCAGCTTCAGTCAAGGCAAATACTCACCCCTGCTGGTACGGCTTCTTCCCAACTTGCTGCGTTGGTCCACTACGGGTGACATTCTGTGGCTTGGGGCATTAAGACTTGTAATGTCCCGTCTCACCACAGTTAAAGCAAGTCACCATATGTGGTCTCACCCAATTGTTTCCGGGTCTCCCAGCGATGTTTACAGCATTCGCTCCCGTTGGTTTAAACCTCTGGGCCGGTGGCTATCCCCTGAAGTTGCCAGAAATTGCAGGCCTTTCCCCAACGTTCCAATTGGTCCTCCGATTTTGAACAGCATGGAACTATTCCATGTCTGCCTCAGTGGCTGCAGCTCGTTTGACCAGCTTGATGAACACAATATTATTCACATTTAGGAGCAATAATCTTAATGCAATTAGACATTTAAAAGCTCTATATGTGGTATTTAACTCGTATTTTCTCTTTTCCATAGGAAACAGCCTAAAATAGAGAAACGAAGCAGATTCAGGCTGTTAAAGATGATACACAGGGAAGTGAAGATAATCAGTCGACTGGTCCATTACAACAGGCGACTGCCCAGAGGAGTTGACTGTCAATAGCCGACTTGGATGATCAATTATAAAATCTTCAGAAGTCTCGACACAGTCGACTGGTTCGCTGAAAAGTCGACTGGTAGGCGGCAGAGTCAAAAGATAAGATATTTGAAGATTCGTCCAAATCTAATCCAAATCAGAACAGAAAAGGAAGAATAGAAGAAAAGAGAAAGAAATAATATGCAGAGCAACGAGGGAGGAAATAAATAAAAGAAAAGGACTTTTCTATAAAAAGAAAAGTGCAAACCCTAATTCTCTAGCTGTGTTCTATAAATACCAACCAAGAAGCATTACTTGGGATACTCTCGCTCTGACTCTCCCCCGCACACACCATCAGCCGAATCACAAAGTTCCAGAGCCATCAACAAAGAGCAGCACGACATCAACATAGAAGGAGGAGAAAGGAGATCAAGTATTAAGAAGAGAACGGCCGATCGACTGTGTGACAGCCAGCCGACCATCTAGCCGAACTACATCAGTTTATTCCTTCTCTTTCTTATTCTTTTATGTTAACCATGTATTCAAACTTGTTGATTAATAAAAGTATTATTATGTGGAACTAATTTCATAGTTGGGTGATTGAAACCGTAGTTATGTAGTGCTATATTCTTCTGAATCCTTCTACTTTACTTATTGATTGAATCTGATTGAATTGGTATAGATTGATGATAATCAAACTTGTTCTCAAGTTCTGAGAGCAGTCGACTAAGGTGAGGGCCAGTCGAATGACATACAGAACTTGAGAAATTCGAGTTTGCATTATCATCTATCTGAATCTGTTATATGAGCATATTGAGACGACCCATATCTCGTGCCCGTAATTTGTAACAAGGGAATCTTTAGGGGTTCTTGGTTCAATCAACTTAAGGGATCTAGATCTGATACCAATTTCTAGAACCTTGAGTGTTTGTTCGTTTCCATTGATCTTATGTTTTCTTTAAGTACAACTTAGTAGATACCATGCTAAACACTTAAAGAAAGAAACGAATTAGAGTAGATACCATGCCTAATTCTTGGCTTAGGGAAACAGTACTTTAAGGAGTAGATACCATGCCCTTGAAGGGAACAAACATGAGTAATAAGAAGAAGTTCAGAAGGTAACTTAGCATTATTGACTATTGGTGGAGATCTAAACCCAACTACCTCATAAATATTTGTGATTCAGCATTCCTTAATTTAGTTTTAATCTTTTTATTCCTTTTAGATCTTTAAAACAACTCTTTATGATTCTTATTCTTTTTATTGATTAGTAAGTTAAAGTCTACAATCTCTGTGGGATCGACCCTTGCTATTGCTACGCTTTTATAAACGATTCGTGCACTTGCGAGGTTTTTAATTTGTGTTTAGTTTTATCTATTTATTTAGGTAGCTAGATTGCACAACAAGTTTTTGGCGCCGCTGCCGGGGATTGTCTAGTATTTTAACTTACAGATCAGTAGAAAGTTTTTATGTTTCTTTCTTTCTTTTTAATTTTATTATTAAGTATTTTTCTTTTAGGTTACAGAATTTTGGTGGATGCACGGAAGGAGATCACTTCGTCCAGAGCTACTACCAATTGACGCAGAAACAGAACGCACTTTGCATAGATTAGGTCGACTGACTGCGACCAACCAGTCGACTGTTGCACGAAACCAGTCGACTGCTCCGAGACTCAATTCACGAGCAATAATGGCAGAAGAAATGACCAATCGAGTACCAATGCAGGACAAATTCACGCCTAAGAACATTGAACAACCTTCCTGCATTGCGTATCAACCTAATGTCACAGGGAACATGCATCTATCTCCTCAGTTACTTAGTATGGTTCCCCACTTTAGTGGCAAACCTGATGAAGAGCCGCACCTCCATCTGCAAGACTTCTTTGATCTTTGCAGGACACAAAGCGTCCAAGGGCTCACCCCTGAACAAATCAGGTTAATCTTGTTTCCTTTTTTCTTAAAACTTAACGCTAAATTATGGTATAATTCTTTGGAACCAGGATCAATAAACTCATGGGAGCAATTGGCGACAAAATTCTTAAAAGAATTCTTTCCATCCCAAAAGACCAAACAGCTGAAAAGGGAGATTCAACTCTTCCAACAAAAGGATGGAGACTTATTCTTTGAAGCATGGAAGGATTTCAAGAACAAACTTCTCAAATGTCCTACACACAACATGCCTAAAAATGATCAGGTACAAGCTTTTTATGAAGGTTTAAATGATACTAACAAGGCAATTGTGGATTCAGCTTGCAACGGGATCTTAATGAGGAAAAGCGGTGAAGAGGCCATTGAACTATTTGAAGAACTCAGTGAGAATTCACAACAATTCTCAACAAGGAGGGGCCCTTCCAAAAAACAGGGAGTTTACGAAATTTCTAATAGCAATAACATTCAACTAGAAATGGTAAACATGAATAAGAAAATTGATATGCTTGTTAATGCAATGTCGATAATGGGAGGAGTTAAAAATCAAACAAATGAAATTTGTGCAATTTATTCTCATGTAGATCATACCACTGATACATGTCCCATGTCTTCTTTCACAGATTAGGAGCATTCAAACTACGTAGGTCGAGGAGAATTTCCACAAAAGAACAATCCCTTCTCGAACACATACAACCCAGGGTGGAGGAACCATCCAAACTTCTCCTGGAGCAATAATCAGAATAATCAAGGGACTCAATCTTCACAAGGACATGCACGAAACTTTCAAATGGGAAGTGGGTTTGATAGGCCAATTCAAGAACAGAAGAAGTTGGATTTTGAATCCACCGTTCTTCAATTGCTCCAACAACAACATCAAACAACCAATCAACAAGGGCAAGCAATTCAGAAGTTGGAAACGCAGATTGGCCAAATTGCGAAAGAACTAAGCGAACGAAAGGCAGGGGAACTTCCTTCACAAACCATACCAAACCCTGGAGGTCAAGAACAGCTCAAATCAGTAACAACTCTCAGAAGTGGTAAGACAATTGACAACAAGATTGGAGCACACACCGAAGAAACAGAAACACAACCATCAAAAGTTTTGGGTTCAAACAAGGTAAGTGAAAAAGAAAGAACAGTTGTGCCACCATTTCCTCAAAGGTTAGTCAAGCAAAAGAAAGAACAACATTTATTTGACATCTTGAAACTCTCAGAAAGGTAGAAATTAATATCTCCCTACTTGATGCTATTAAACAAATTCCTTCTTATGCTAAATTTTTGAAAGAATGTTGTACTCACAAAAGAACATTTCAGGTTAGGGAGGATGTGGCTTTGATAGAAGAAGTGAGCGCTGTCTTATTAAGGAAATTACCTCCCAAATTAAAAGACCCAGGTAGTTTTACCATTCCTTGCAGGATTGGTGAGCACTTCTTTGAGAAAGCATTACTAGATTTGGGGGCATAGATTTGGGGGCAAGCATCAATCTTCTCCCATACACCATTTATGAAAAGCTAGGATTGGGGGAACTCCAACCAACATCCATCACGTTGCAGTTGGCGGATCGCAGTATCAAAAGACCTAGAGGTATTTTGGAAGATGTCCTAGTTCAGGTAAATGACTTTATTTTGCCTGCTGATTTTGTTGTGTTAGACATGGAGGACTCTTCAATGCCATCTTCTCTACCAATCATTTTAGGTAGGCCCTTTATGAGTACGGCTGATATAAAAATTTGTGTTAAAAAGGGTACTATAAGCATGAAAATAAACGGAGAGAAAGTTGAATTCAAAATGTTTGATACACTGAAATTACCACATGATGATCATGAATGCTATAATGTTGATGTGGTGCAAGATATTGTTCATCAAACATTCCAGGTACATAGCGTTGAACCACTACAAGCCACAATTACACAATCTCTAACTTTATCTAATGATGAACAGGAATACGAGGACTGGGGGATTGCAGAGACAATACATCACCTTGAAACTCCAAAGTCATACTCAGGTAAGTTTGCACCTGCGTTTGAAAAATTAGTGACTAATGACATTTTTGTTTCTGCAGATAAGTCAACTGGTGGACTATACAAGTCGACTGGTAGACATGATGAGTCGACTGACCAGGCCATAACTAGGAACTAGTCGACTGCACCAAGACTTCCAGACATAGAGCTTAAGCAGTTGCCCGACCATTTGAAGTATGCACACTTGGGCGAGAACCAGACGCTACCTGTGATAATTGCTGCGAACCTGAGTGCACAGGAAGAAGATAAGTTGCTGAGGGTACTACGAGAACACAAAGGTGCAATAGGATGGACCATTACAGATATCAAAGGAATAAGTCCATCCAAATGCATGCACAGAATACTCCTGGAAAACAATGCAAAACCTAGCAGGGAGGCACAGAGAAGGCTTAATCCAAACATGAAGGAAGTAGTAAGAGCAGAGATTTTGAAGCTACTAGATGTTGGCATCATCTACCCCATCTCAGATAGCAAATGGGTAAGTCCTATACATGTAGTGCCTAAGAAAAGTGGAGTCACAGTGGTGAAGAATGAAGAGAATGAGCTTATCCCTACAAGAGTGACCACAGGATGGAGGGTTTGCATTGATTACAGAAAATTGAATAACGAAACTAGGAAAGATCACTTCCCTCTTCCTTTTATCGATCAAATGTTAGAAAGATTAGCAGGATATAGTCATTATTGTTTTTTAGATGGTTATAGTGGCTATAATCAAATTGCTATTGCTCTAGAAGATCAAGAAAAAACCACTTTTACATGTCCTTTGGGTACTTTTGCATACAGGAGGATGCCCTTTGGATTGTGCAATGCACTAGCTACATTTCAGAGATGCATGATGAGTATATTTTCAGACATGGTGGAAAGGTTCATTGAGGTATTTATGGATGATTTTAGTGTTTTTGGATCTTGTTTTGATGAATGCCTTAACCATTTGCAGCTTGTGCTTAAAAGATGTGAAGACTGCAATTTAGTGCTGAATTGGAAAAAGTGCCATTTTATGGTACAACAAGGTATTGTGTTGGGACATGTAGTGTCAAAAAGAGGCATAGAGGTAGACAAGGCAAAAATTGATATAATATCAAAACTACCCCCTCCCACTACAGTTAAGGGTGTTAGGAGTTTTCTTGGACATGCAGGTAACTATAGAAGATTTATAAAAGATTTCTCAAAAATCTCCAAACCCCTTTGTGACTTGTTGGCTAAGGATGTTGAGTTTGTATGGACAGAAGAGTGCACAAATGCTTTTATGACATTAAAAAATCTTCTCACTTCTGCACCTATTGTCACGGCACCAGATTGGAGCCATCCTTTCGAGCTAATGTGTGATGCAAGTGATTATGCTTTAGGGGCTGTGTTAGGTCAAAGAATCAATAAGAAACCCCATGTTATTTACTATGCTTCTCGAACTCTAAACGATGCATAGCTAAATTATTCCACTACTGAAAAAGAAATGTTAGCTGTTATATTTGCTGTAGAGAAGTTTAGATCATATTTGATTGGATCTAAAGTTATTGTTTTTACTGACCATGCTGCCTTGAGATATTTGTTTGCTAAAAAGGATGCTAAGCCTAGGTTAATCAGATGGGTGCTGTTGCTTCAAGAATTCGATCTTGAGATTAGAGATAAAAAAGGAAGCGACAATGTTGTTGCAGATCACATGTCCAGGCTACTGCAGGAGGACGAAAGAATTGTGCCCCCACTTAATGAAAATTTTCCAGATGAACATCTATTTGAAATAAACATATCATCGGGACAGTCGACTGGTGACAGGACCAGTCGACTGGTATCTCACTGCTCAAATTTTCCATGGTTTGCAGATATTGTAAATTATCTCACTGCTCATGTTTTTCCTCCAGGTATGACAAGTCAGGGAAGGAAGAGACTGGTGGCTATGTGCAAGCACTATTATTGGGATGATCCTTATTTGTTCAAATTTTGCCCTGATCAAATTATAAGAAGATGTGTGGCAGAAGAAGAGCAAATGAGTATTCTACAACATTGCCACCAATATGCATGTGGAGGACATTTTGGACCAAAAAGAACAACACTCAAGGTATTGCAATCTGGATTTTATTGGCCTAAAGTATTCAAAGATGCTTTTTCTTTTTGCAGGACTTGTGACAAATGCCAAAGGACAGGCAACATCTCTTCCAGAAATCAAATGCCACTGCACAACATACAAGTAATCGAGCTTTTTGATGTTTGGGGAATCGACTTCATGGGTCCCTTTCCGAACTCATTTGGTTATTTATATATACTTGTTGGTGTGGATTATGTGTCTAAATGGGTCGAGGCTGTCCCCTCAAAAACTAATGATCACAAAGTTGTTGTCAAGTTTTTGCAGGAGAACATTTTCACTAGGTTTGGGACACCACGAGCAATAATTAGTGATGGAAGGAGCCACTTCAATAACTTTCCGTTTGCTTCTTTGATGAAGAAATATGGTATCACACATAGAGTGGGCACCCCATATCATCCTCAAACTAGTGGGCAGGTGGAGATTAGCAACAGAGAAATCAAGAGCATTTTAGAGAAGACAGTCAACACAAGGAGGAAGGATTGGTCGCTGCACTTGAATGATGCATTATGGGCCTATCGAACAGCTTACAAAACACCCATCGGCATGTCACCATACCGTTTGGTTTTTGGAAAAGCCTGTCATCTACCAGTGGAGTTGGAACACAAAGCTTATTGGGCCATTAAGAGGTTCAATTTTAATATGAAACAAGCAGGTGACAAAAGACGGTTGCAACTGAATGAGCTTGAAGAGTTGAGGCACGACGCATATGAAAATGCAAAACTGTACAAGGAAAGGACCAAGTTGTACCATGATAAACAGCTAGCAAGGAAGGAGTTACATGAAGGACAAAAGGTACTAATATACAACTCAAGATTAAGACTTTTTCCAGGCAAGCTCATGTCACGATGGTATGGGCCATACATTGTTACAAAAGTCTTTCCACATGGTGCGTTGGAGGTCCATAGCCAAGAGAAAAATCAAACATTTAAGGTGAACGGGCATAGGGCGAAGCCTTACATGGAGATGAGTCTAGAGCCGCACGAGGAAGATGTGAATCTTCAAACCATTCAATACATTGCATGACCTCATCAAGTCTAGCTGAAGACAGAAAACACAGTGCTTATTGGGAGGCAACCCAATTTTCAGGGGAGTATTTACACTTTCCCTCTATTTTCTTTTATTTATTCATCTTTTATTTTCATCTTTTATTTTCAGTCTCTCCTTACTAGATGGTGACACATGCCTATTTTTAAATTTTCTTTCGAACATTGAGGACAATGTTCCATCTAAGTTTGGGGGTATTAGGGTTATTAAATTTTTGAGTCTTTTGAAATTTTTTTTTAGGATAAACAATTTCTTATAAGGTAAGAGTATGGATACTTATTTACTTTAGGATTGTTGAGTTTCATAATTCCCTACAAAGTTATATGAGTCATGCGATTATACATAATAAACAAATGTGATGCTTTTTTCATGTGATTATTCCCTTTTGATCTAGTCCTAAATTGAGTTTAAGTAAATAGAGTGATCATATATATATATATATATATTTGAATAAAGTCAATCTACTCCAATGTTTTGAGTGCTTAGTAACTAGGGGTATTCATCACCAATGTTTACCTTTACGTCAAACGGCAACTTGAAATATGAGTATGCAAAGCACTTTAGAGTTTGTGACTTGCTGAGTAATCGGGTGGATTCATCACAAATGTTTCGCATTCGCATCAAAAGGCAAGTGACAACTTTAGAGAAGAGACTATTAAAAAAAAAAAATCTCCAGTTTGCTACTCGGTTTGTAGTAGAGGAAAGGGGATAATCACAGATTGAGTAATCGCATACTATAATTAAAAATAATTGCATAACAAATATGATTGGGTTTGGGGAGTATGAACAAACAATTGCACTAAAGAAAGTGGGTATGTTTAATTTTACTTTATCTGAAATTGTTTATATTTTTATATGTTGATGCTCACATAATAAGAATTCGTGGTGATTGAGAGTATTATTAGTTTCCCTTTGTTCATAATTCTAGTTTGCTTGAGGACAAGCAAAAGCTAAGTTTGGGGGTATTTGATGAACACAATATTATTCACATTTAGGAGCAATAATCTTAATGCAATTAGACATTTAAAATCTCTATATGTGGTATTTAACTCGTATTTTCTCTTTTCCATAGGAAACAGCCTAAAACAGAGAAACGAAGCAGATTCAGGCTGTTAAAGATGATACACAGGGAAGTGCAGATAATCAGTCGACTGGTCCATTACAACAGGCGACTACCCAGAGGAGTTGACTGTCAATAGCCGACTTGGATGATCAATTATAAAATCTTCAGAAGTCTCGACACAGTCGACTGGTTCGCTGAAAAGTCGACTGGTAGGCGGCAGAGTCAAAAGATAAGATATTTGAAGATTCGTCCAAATCTAATCCAAATCAGAACAGAAAAGGAAGAATAGAAGAAAAGAGAAAGAAATAATATGCAGAGCAACGAGGGAGGAAATAAATAAAAGAAAATGACTTTTCTATAAAAAGAAAAGTGCAAATCCTAATTCTCTAGCCGTGTTCTATAAATACCAACCAAGAAGCATTACTTGGGATACTCTCGCTCTGACTCTCCCCCGCACACACCATCAGCCGAATCACAAAGTTCCAGAGCCATCAACAAAGAGCAGCACGACATCAACATAGAAGGAGGAGAAAGGAGATCAAGTATTAAGAAGAGAACGGCCGATCGACTGTGTGACAGCCAGCCGACCATCTAGCCGAACTACATCAGTTTATTCCTTCTCTTTCTTATTCTTTTATGTTAACCATGTATTCAAACTTGTTGATTAATAAAAGTATTATTATGTGGAACTAATTTCATAGTTGGGTGATTGAAACCGTAGTTATGTAGTGCTATATTCTTCTGAATCCTTCTACTTTACTTATTGATTGAATCTGATTGAATTGGTATAGATTGATGATAATCAAACTTGTTCTCAAGTTCTGAGAGCAGTCGACTAAGGTGAGGGCCAGTCGAATGACATACAGAACTCGAGAAATTCAAGTTTGCATTATCATCTATCTGAATCTGTTATATGAGCATATTGAGACGACCCATATCTCGTGCCCGTAATTTGTAACAAGGGAATCTTTAGGGGTTCTTGGTTCAATCAACTTAAGGGATCTAGATCTGATACCAATTTCTAGAACCTTGAGTGTTTGTTCGTTTCCATTGATCTTATGTTTTCTTTAAGTACAACTTAGTAGATACCATGCTAAACACTTAAAGAAAGAAACGAATTAGAGTAGATACCATGCCTAATTCTTGGCTTAGGGAAACAGTACTTTAAGGAGTAGATACCATGCCCTTGAAGGGAACAAACATGAGTAATAAGAAGAAGTTCAGAAGGTAACTTAGCATTATTGACTATTGGTGGAGATCTAAACCCAACTACCTCATAAATATTTGTGATTCAGCATTTCTTAATTTAGTTTTAATCTTTTTATTCCTTTTAGATCTTTAAAACAACTCTTTATGATTCTTATTCTTTTTATTGATTAGTAAGTTAAAGTCTACAATCTCTGTGGGATCGACCCTTGCTATTGCTACGCTTTTATAAACGATTCGTGCACTTGCGAGGTTTTTAATTTGTGTCTAGTTTTATCTATTTATTTAGGTAGCTAGATTGCACAACACAGCTTGTCAAACCTCCTGATACCGAGGGGTATCATCCTAGATCTCAGACTTGGCTTCAACCCATGCTCGAACTTTCGAGCCTTCTTCACCTCATCCATCACCAATTCGGGTGCATACCTAGAGAGCTGAGTGAACCTTGTCTGATACTCCCTAACCGATATGCCGCCCTGCTGCAGCGCCAGAAACTCCATGGCTTTCTTCTCCTGAACGTCTGAGGGAAAATAATGACTGCGGAATTCCTCCAAGAATTCATCCCAGCCAAGAACAAGACCTCCCATCGTCCGCTTCATCGACTGCCACCACACTGCCACATCCTTCTCAAACTGCAACGCCGCTAACTTCACCTTGCTGCCCTTCGGAGTCTCCAAGACTTCGAAGATGGTCTCTACCTTTTGGATCTAATTGTTAGCCGTGTCAGGGTCTGACTTCCCCTTAAATACCGGTGGTTTCATCCACTTGAATGATTCCACGAGTTTGACTGTTTCGAGCAATGGATTTGCAGGCACCCTTCCTTGATTTTGATTCATGGCAACGACATTGAGTATCTGATAGACCCTCGCTAGTTCCGTTTCCAAGTCCAGACCTTTACCATTTCGAGCTCATATTCTAGCCATATTCTGATGCAAAAGATCCATTAAATTCGAAGTATAAAACATGAATTTTAAATCAACTGTTCATTTCATTGAATTTCAAACTTTATACATTCGAATTTAAAACATTCCTGACATCAAATGAAAGCAGTTAGATGATACAACAGTTTAGTTCCTAAGGTTCCTCTTAGCTTCTCGAAGCTCTCCCCGTAGTTCCTCCACTTCCTCCTTCAGTACATCGTACATGTTTTTCCTCTTCTCGAGTTCCCAAACACTATGACTGAGTATTGCAATACTCTCCTTGCACTTCGCGCACTATGCCTGCAGCAGCTCCGCTCTCTCCCTCTGAGTCTCTACCTGCCTCTGAAGAGACACAATAAGACTACTCGGAACTGGTTCTTCCTTATCGGAGGAATCATCAGATGAATCCAGTGGTGGAGTGATCTCTCGGGACTCAGGCCATTTCTCTTCAAGTTCTTCAAGATCCTCTTCTTCAGAATCAGCTTGCCCGGGATAGTAATCCTCCTCAACGATGTGCCAGTCGTCATCTCCAGCTGGGTCGAAGTGGTCCGCCATCTTAGAGAGAGAAGAAAAGCATAAATCATAGAGCAACACAAAGTAAGTGACTTACATTCAAATATCTAGATTCAACACACGCTCTAATGTCCACTTCTAGGGTGTCATTCCTTATAAATTTGTATTACTTGGAAGCGTGGCTCTGATACCACTCTATAATACACCGAATTCCAAAATTGACTAAATTCGAAGTTCCATAGGATCTTTACACTTCTTTCGTACAATTTTACAAGGAAATAAAACTTTTTGTTACAGCAGAGTTTACTCTTTCATTACATATTTGCAGCAGAAGCAAATTTTCAACAAATTACATGAATTGAAATGTACAACACTTGGATCATTGTTTAGTCTTGTTAATTACTTTACCCTGCATAAAAACTATGGGCGTGTCAGTTGCTTACAACCGACAAAATATTATACGCGGCTATCCTCTCTATGCCGAAACAGTATAACGATTCTCAAATGCTTAAACAAACCACAAGCTTTAATCACAAACAGAACTATAAGGGACTATCCTATAGTTGTCGTGTTGTGCGGTGCACTTAGTCCTTAATGCAGTTGTTATGTTAGATGACACTAATGCGCACTTATTCAGATTCTATGCATCCTATACTACATAGGTTAGAGGGCAAGCCCTTAACTGTTCTTAATCTTTTAGGGTTCAATCCCTCGTCATGTCTTAAACTACACCTGTAACTACGATAAGTATCCTAGATATTCTATGAGTTACGAGCTCATGTCCAAACAGCCTGGAGGGGAATCACATGTCATGTCACGACGCACCGTGAAAAACCTATGGACAATTCAGCCTCCTTCAGAAGACATGACACTACCCGCAGTCACCAAACACCCCATGAGCATCACCTGCGGTACAGACTCCTGAAGATATATCCACGTCATGTCACGACGCATCGTGAAGACAGTCTGTGAATATTCCCACACCGTAGCTCCGAGGCCCTCATACTCGTGTTTTTCTCTTATTTTCATCACCTCTTCACTATGTATCTAATCCTTAGTTATTTGAATCATGAAACAAAATCAATTCTCTAGAGTTAGCCTTTCCACTATATCGGTCTTAATCATCTATTCAACATGACCCAGTCTTGGTCTTTTCATCTCAAATTTCATTTCAACATATTTCTTTTCAATGCCGGTATGAGGCTTAACTACACTCTAGTTCTCAATTTCAATTCACAATCACAAAATTGAGTTTTTTATACTCATAAGTTCTTTTTCACAATTAACATTGATTTCCATTATTTTTTATGAATCAAATCTCATACATATAGTTCAACCGTAATTCATGCATTTCATATTTCAAGTTAATCTCTATAAATTCATTTAATTCTCATACTATTGTTCATATCATTTATTTAATTCAAAAGGTCACAAAGTCGTATTTTCATTCACAAACAATACCCAATTTAACAATGAGAGTCCATAGATAACACGTTTAAAATTTTCTTTAATTCAAAACTTCTCCTTTATCACTTGGCATAACTTTCTCAATTAAAATAGATCACTTTTATAGTTTTCCAAAAGTAAGTTTCCATAGGATTCTGCACAAATTTTCACTTCTAACTCACTTTTATTTTGTCAATGGTACACAAATATGTTTCATAGGATCTACATATTTTTAGAATAAGTGTAGAAATTTTTTTGAATTTTTAAAGCCAAGAATTTAATTTAAAACTCAAAAAAAAATCAAATATTTCAAAACTGCCAAGCTTAGGTTTCGAACCTGCGACCTGAGGGTAGTCAACCGCCACCAAAAGCCACTAAGCTAAGGTGCACATGCGGTAAGTGAAGGGAAAATAATAGGTAAGTGTTTTGGGTTTCGGGTTGGGGTTTATTCAAAAATATCAAACTAAAAGTTGAGCCTTGGTTTCGAACCCGAGACCACATGGGTCACCCACACGCTACTGTAGCGCCTAAGCACCCACAGCCATTTGGTCTAATGGACCAGACTGTCACAAAGAGGATTGGGACAGTTTTGATCCAATTCTCTGCTCACTACTAAATATTAAAATTCCCAAAACGTTTATAGTTCTCCTTCTTCACTTTTTGAATCATCACCTTCCAGATTTCAAAATATATACGAATACAGTAAACCAGTATTTTTAAATTCATTATTTGCTTATAAAACTTACATTTTCGATCTTATTTTATGTTCTATGTCCCTAATTTCGACATTGAGAACAAATCACATTGGTACCCTATTTACAAATCTTGATTTCTACAAAATTACTTCATTTCTTTATTCACCCAATTATTAACAATCTACAACTTTTTTAAAACACAAATTCTCATCTTACTACAATAGAGTTATCTTAGTTTAAGCAATCAATTTCACATGATGCATTTAATTAACCATTTGTCTCATAAGCATAAATTTCTTCACGAAACATAATTCATAGACATCTAGCATGACAAACATGGTAGTTTTCTAGCACTTTAATTCACAATTTATCAACTAGCAATCATTTTAACAAACATCTTCTAAATTACCAATTCATCTCTACATAAGCAAACATGGGGCCAATCTCACTTAAGTTTTCATTAATAATTTTATCAAACATTCCTAGCATGGTATCTAGCTTTAGAAGCATGAGAAACACCCACCTTAAATTGGAGAGAAAAATCAAAGAACTCCTAGAGAATCTCCTGCAACGAATGAACAAAGCCTTCTCTTCCTAGATCAACCACCAAGTTGTGCCTCTCTTTGTTGCAAGATTGAACCCGAGCCCACTCCTAATGCAAAATCCGGCCTCCTCTCCTTGGTTGAAGCACTCACACAAAACACTCACTCTTTTCAACTCACAAAACTCCCCAATCTTTTGTCTTACAACTTGAATCTTTTCTATCTTTCAGTTCTTTCTTTTAGGTGCAATGAGAACTAATGTAGGGGGGGGGGGGGGGGGGTATTTATACAAATATTTAGGATGAATGGAGGGCTAGGATTAGCTCCAATGGTTAGGGATTAAGGGCCAAGATGTATTAGGGGGTTATAGAAACTACCCATGATGAACAACCACCCCTCCACCACTTCCATCTATCCTACTCACTCCATTCTAATCCGGCCAAGGGGAAAAAGGTGTGCAATGCACACTTCCATTGCATGCACATGCCACCTAGTGTCCCCCATTTACAAATTTGTTCATGTGACAAATTTAATTGTCCATGAAATGAGTCTATACTATAAGTTAGACTATTTCAAAAGAGAATTAAGTTAAATGGGCTCACTAGTGGGCCAATTCCACCATGGGCTCAAAATAATTAAATAATTAATTAATATAGTGGACTTTAAAAAAAAATTAGGCCTAGATTTTAATTAGGCTTTTAAAGAGAATAATTTTTGGAAAATAAAGAGGACAAATGCTATATAAAAATATTTTATAGAAGAAATTATACAAATGAAATCATACGTGCAAAACACGTAAAATCAAAAAATTTCATAAATCAAATCTAAGGTTGAAAATCACAAAATCTCTCAAAATCTCACAAAATCTCATAAAGCAAAATACAAGAATCTGAAATTCTGAAAGTAAAAATACAGCTGTAGTAAAACGGGCATAACTTTTACTACACAACTCGGAATTTAGAAATTAAAGATGTTCTGAAAACTAGAAAGACGAGGCTACAATTCTTGTTCAGAAAGTAATTTAATTTATGATCTTTTACTGGGTTAAAAACAGCAGACAAATTTCAAGCATCAAGCAAGATATAGGTTTCAGGATATTTTTCCATAAAAATAAATTAGTTAAATATGATGGGTATCGATTCTTTATTCAATAAATTGTGTAACTAACATGATGGGTGTCAAAACATGATAAATAAAGTAGAACACTCTCATACATCAATTTATCATCAACCGATCATCAATCGATCAAACAACATACAACCTATCAATTGTCTCTACAATATTTTTTGTGTGTGACGATTATATGAACAACCGTATTATCAATTCTATACGCACTCATGAAATATCCAAACTTTAGAGTCAAAAGTGGTATGATGTCAAGATTATTGGGGTTAGCTCGTGTAAACCGTCAATAGACCCAACGAAGAGATAAATAATGTATCATACAATGAACAAGGGATCTACTTGCAAGAGTTTTAACAAAATTTGAATTTGATACAATTAAGATTTCAAGAGGGCGGTGACTTGTCTGTTAAACAGTGAAAACGAATACCAAGAATAACGGTATAAGGATCTCGAAGCAACGAACTCACAAACACCCGAACTAGCACGTGCAATATACATGTAATACACGAGCACACAAAGAGCCAAAGCAACATAGACTCAAAGAGACAGCAACAGCCACATCAACAATAGCCGGCCAAGGGGAGATAGTGCTGGCGACTTGAGGGCGGCGACAGGGTTGACACGACGATGGCGTTGCTGTGGCGGCACGACGGAATAGGGAAGAGGTCGGGTTTGATCGCCGTTAATGTCGAGCAGAGCGGAAAAGGATGACGGGGTCGAGATTTGGGCAATTGGGCGTCAAGGGGAGGCGGAGGGCGGTGTTAGGGAGAGGTCGACGGGAGGGTGTATGGATGTGGCTGACGATCGGGAACAGGAAGGGGATACAGGGGGTGATCGGGGTGAGCGGCGGCCGATAGGAGGGCCGACAAGAGGTGGCGACAAAGTGGGGGGGTGTCGCTGGAGGGTGGCCGGGGAAGATGGCCGAAGATGGGTTTGGGGTGTTTGGGCGGGAAATAGATCGGGAGAGAGAGAGAATGGGAGGAGAGAGGAGAGAGGAGAGAGAATAAGCGGCTAGGGTTTTAAAATTGTGTAATTTTTAGGGTTTGTACTAGGGTTGTATTTATAAGGTACAATTAGGGTATCGGGTTAGAGAGTTAGGATCAAATAATAGCGGGTTTGGGTCAAGAACAATAGAAATTGGGTTTTAGGGTTTAATTAAGAGATAGATCTAAATCAATAAAAATACCCACAATTCAATAAAAGAAAAAAAATAGAATTAACAAGAAAATAGTTCATTTAAGAAAAACAAAGAATTCCATAAACAAAAATTTAAATCCAAATGAATAAATAATTAATACAATAAATATAAATTGGCTAGACAATAAATCGGAATTCGCCAAGAAACACTACATGGAATTTGACATATAGTGACAGCAAAAATCCGTGGGTAAAAGGCGGAAAACCGTAGGTATAGCCCGTAAAACCTATACCAACGGACATATTTTTCTGTAGTTTTTAATTAGCTATACCCATGGCACAATGCCGTCACTATAGCCTATAGTGACGGTTTTTTCACCCGTTGGACAAAACCTCGGTATTATACCCACAGTTTCGTATCCATTGGTATAGGTTTTAACGACACCTCTTGCTTTCCTATACCCACGGTTGAAACTCCATTGCTATAAGTTTTAGTGATGGTTTTCGCATCCAAACACTACCACAGAAATGCCTTTCCATAGCTTTTAGAAAACGCTGTCCTTGACGGCGTTTTGCAAACAAAAAGTTGATATGAACGAAAGTTGATATATAGAAAATGCCAATATATCATTGAAATTATAGAAGTTTACAAGATTTGTTTACAAGTATATCCAAACCTAGCATTATAGAAATCCGTTTACAATAAACTTAAAACTGACAACAAAAAAAACCTAGAGTGACTAACATTAAAACAACTCAAAATCTTCTGTTCATCCACGACATCTCTAACCTGCAAACAGAGAAGAAAAATTGATCAAATATTCGAAAGAAGTTTATTTTACAGAAGAAAAAATTACAACAATCACAACAGTTTTGGAGAAAGAAGTTTATTTTGCAGACACTTGATCAAATATTGAAACACCTATATTAAACCTAAAATACTTTTAGAATAAAAAATTACTGTTGGACACTCGAAAAAGCAAAATTACTAATGTACTATAGGCTACGATGTCTAATGCTGAAAATGAAGGCAACTGCACACTTACAATGTACTGTAACCCCTAGAACCACCTCTCATGCAACTTCTCACTCACCTCTCCGGCTCTCCCTTGTTTCTCACTCTAGTGTCAGTGTGATAAAGGTTGGACATGGTACTTGGTGTCAAGTTTTGACATGGACAAGGATCTGGTACGCCGAATATATGCTGGTAAGTGTAGGTGCCAAATGCATGTATGACATGGACACATGACCCTGTCACGCCCCTCTTCCCAAAAATACGGAATACGAGCACGTAACAAAAACCCAGCGATTGATTTTCATCATTCATAAGCTGTTCAAGAATTCTTTACAACATATCACAATATAATCAGAGTCGGAAGCCAAAAAAAGTCAACCACATGCACTTATGAACCAAATACCAACAAAAATACTTGAAATAAAATATATTAATCTCAAATAGTCATGATCTGAAATACACAAATAATCCTGGGTCACATCGCCCAAATACAAGAATAAATACAAGTCTCAAAATACAATTATTGTTCAAGCAAACTACAAGAAATAATAATAGCAAGATTCTAGCATCTAGTACATCATCTTGCCAATACCTTCAGGAATCTGTCCTCCAAAATCTGTAATTCAACGAATGCAGGAAAGGAAAAAAGAGAAAACACAAGTACCCGTCAATTGCAAGTCGTGGGTCACAAATAGAGTAGGATACAAGCACATGGAATGGGAAAAACTAACTAGCACATGGTATAGGTATGATGTCAACATACATAAACTAGCATGGAAAAAGTGTCAAGTGTACACGGCATAAATCAAGTGTCAAGCAAACAAGTATCCTATAACATGCATCAAGTGTCAAGTATCGTGTAATCATGTATCATGTATCACGTTTCAAGTCTCACGCAATCAAGTCTCATGCATCATGTAGTCAAGTATCAAGCATGCACGTATCAGGTCAAATATCTTATTCAAATATCATGTTCGAGTATTAAGTTCAAGTCTTGTGTGATTACTATCTAGGTAGCACGACATGCCGCCCACACCACATGGTTGCTACAACACAAAAGTTTCCCTTTAGATTTCATAGTAGACCATAGAGGGCAGTATACTCAGGAACAAGTCAAGTAACATGTATCAATCAAGAGTCACGTGAACGTGAACAAGTGGCAGCAAGTATCAAGCACGAGTCATGTAGTTATGAACAGGTGGCAACGAGTATCAAGCACGAGTCATGTAGTCATAAACATGTGGCAACAAGTATCAAGCACGAGTCATGTAGTCATGAACAGGTGGCAACAAGTATCAAGCACGAGTCATGTAGTCATGAACAAGTGGCAACAAGTATGGGAAACACGGGCCCCCTTCCGAGTACACGTTTCAGAATTATCCACTAATCGATCTTTCCCTTAAATCCCGGCTTGATTACTTTTATTATTGTTATCAAACGGACATGAATGTGTACAAAATAGTGTCAAATAAATATGGTATGATCAGGTTTAGGTTCAGTTTAACAAATCAACATGCATGGATGTTATACGTTCACATCTACGATCAAAATAGTTTAGGTTCATAATCAGGATAGTAAGACCAAGCAGTACTAAAACAGAGATTCTAAGAGCTACAGATATAGAAATCAAGATCCTTCAATGGATCTGGAAACTAGACATCCACATGAATCCAACGAGTATAATAAAGTCACATACTAGTTCACAACATCTCAGCTCAAAACTGATTTGAATACAGATTTCATGTTCAGCTAGAAAACAGGGGAACAACTTCAAGAGCATCAAAACAGCATGAAAACATATTAAATAATTCCACGAAAAATCTGGGGTAATCCTCTATAGGTATAGACTCAAAATAACAAGTTTCATAATATTCCAGTAAGTATAGATCAACCATAAAAAATAAGAAGAAACATGAAAACATAGTTTGACGAATCTGGAATTCTTAACACTGCTGTACGAAAATTAGGATATCTCGCAATCACTTAATCGAAATCTAATTCCGCCAAAACGACATGAAAATAAATGAAATTTGCTAACTTTCATATTTCACAAATAATTTTCATACAGTATAAGAAATTAAAGTGAAAACAGAGTTCTTTACTGAACAGCGTGCAATTTACAGCATGAGTAGATTTTAGAAAAGAACATGAAACACCACACAAAACTTATTTTTAAAATTCATCAAAAATCTGGGTAGTCCCTAATATCATAAGGAAACACGGAGCAAAATATTAGATCAAGATATTATGTATAGAATAGTTCTTGAAAATAGTTTGTTAACAAAATTAACCCAAAACAGAATCTGGAATTTATCGACACGTCTGTACCAAAACAATCATAACTCAGTCATGCAAAATCCAAATCAAGCAAAACTAGTGGGGTTTGAAAATAGACAAAATTATCTAAAATTCAACTTTTATTTTGGAATCAAGATTCGGACTGTAGCATGGACGAAAACAGCAAACAAAACAGAACAAGCAGCAAATACAGATTTCACACATCTAACCTAGAACATCATAACTTCATGAATATTGATTCAAACTCAACCAAACTTGAAATAAAACCTACCAAACATCTAAACATCATGATTAAGGGTTTCTAACATATCCACACCTATTATTTTCACATGGGCATTCAATCAAACACAACTCATGCAATAATCACATACATGCATCAAAATCAAGTTTTGGGCATAACCTATGTTATTATCCTATCAAGCTTGGTGTCATAAGTCATCTATGGCCAAATTAACAAAATAGAGACAAAACCCATCTAGAAAAATACAATTTTTGGTTGTCTCTAGACCCAACTATACTATATGTGAACTTTTTGACTTGTATCAACCTAATGAATATTTGTACAAGTTACTTGCCTTATTATGGAGTGAAACACGACGCAATTTTCCCTAGAAACAAAACCCACGAGCGAAATCCTTTTCCAAGCGTGAATCCAAGCAAACCCACGAACAAAAATGCCTTACGATCAACTCCTTGATGCAACGAACCAAAGTGGATAATACCCACTTGAAGAATCACCAAAGGGGAGAGTTTGATGGTGTTTGTGATGGTGGTGGTGCTGATTGTGATAGCCGGCCAACTAGGAAGGAGTATGGGGGTTGTAGGGTTTGATGTATGGTGTAGGAAGTATGGTTAAGGTTGTGATGGTCGGATTGCAAGGAGGGAGAGAGGATGGCTCGGTTTTGGAAGGGAAGGGGGAGTAGAAGCTGGGATGTGGAGAGGAAAACAAATGGGGCTGGGTGTTATTAGGGAGGGAGAGGGTAATTAGAGATTAGGGTTAGGTTTAAGGGGATTAGGGGTTATATATATGGGGGTAATTGTTGGTTAATGAGTAGTGGGTATTAATATGTAGTAATAGGTATACAAATGGGTAATGGGTATTGGGTAGATTTCAAATAGGGATACAATTTATAGTGAATTCTATAGCTCCCAAAAATCTCATTAGGGGGTCAAAAATCATAGTTTTGGGAAAACACCACCAAAATACCATCTCAACACCATGGAAAAATATAATGAAAATAATGAGGCCAAGAATGAAGAAAAGAATCCAAAATGGCGAAAACGAACCAAAACGACGAACAAACAATACAAGGAGCTCAAAATGAAGAAAAAAAAGAATATATATTGAAAATAATCCAATATACGGTTCCGAAAAATACTAGACGTATAAAAATACACAAAATAAAAAATACACTCTAAAATACATAAAATGGAAAACAGGGGTTACAACCCATTTTGAAGTGTCAGTTTGAGTGAAAGGCAAAATTAGGTAATAAACTGGTGTCTGGTTTAAGGAAAGACCAGAAGGAAAAGAGTTCAATCTTCACTTCAGTTGTTTGGTGCCTTATATTCTTTTAGTTTCTATTATAACAAGATCCTAAAAGAAGATGGCAACAATGAAACCATACTGGCCCCATCCCATCTTTACATTGCCATGTTCTTAAAAATCACCAAATCTTTCATCTTAATATAGAACAATGCACGCACACATATACATATGATACAGAAGTAAATTAATGAAAAAAAGGAGAATATTTTGATGCAGTTTGTGAAAAATTACATTTAAGCTCACTCATCTTAATTTCAGTAAGAAAACGGAACTAGCTCGGTTAAAAACATTTCCCTTTTCTTGCAAGGAAGAATACTTCATGAAGGATGCTAATTGAGAAAGTAAAATTAGTGAAAGAGATTTACCTCGGCAGGAACCATGGGCGCATTTACAGCAGTTGCAGAAAGTTCACCCTACAGAGCTCCAACTACAGCCTCTGCTATTTCAATGGATAGCCCATCCTGAATTATTATTATTATCAATTAAAATTTAATGTTACATGGAAAGCTGATGTAATCATATGAAAACAAATATATGTATAATAGACGAGGAAGCAAACCTGAGCTTCAACAGTGCTCGCTCCCAGGTGAGGAGTAACAATAACATTTTCATGTTGCACCAACTTGCTGTCTTTTGATGGGGGTTCTTCAGTGAATACATCAAATGCCGCCTGCTCCAAATCATAAACTATTGAGTATTACCTCTTACACTCCCTTAACAACTAAGTTTGAGATTATATGGATATGCAGAATGTATGTTCAGTATGGTGAAGACGATAATCAAACCAACCTCCCTCCTATTAACCTATCACTTAAGGAATGGTGATTATGGCCCATAGTGCTACCATTTAAGTCATATTTAGCATATCCCTATCTGAAAAACAACTCACACTTGTGATAACCTAATGAGGTTTGCCAGTTCGGTTCTAGAATAAATCCACAAATCTAGCTTAACCAAGAAAAAGATCAAATAATGAATTAGCTTCACTCATTTGGAGAAATTTATTTCTCAAAACTGTATATTTAAGGCCTTTAGTGGAGGTTTTATCATATATATGTCAGTTGTATCGGAAATAATTTTATCATTGAACAACTGAAATATAAAGTATACTTGATTTACTTGATGACTGGCATTGTTTTCATGTGCAATATCCAACATGTTCAGATTTCCCTTTTTCGTATCCAACAGTGATAATAAAATTGTGCAAAATTAACAAAAATATTAAAATAGAAAGGGAAGAATGAAAGATAACGCAAGCATAAACCAAATGGGTAGTGTACTCACAGAAAGAACTTAAGTGCACTTGCCAGAGGCATGTGACAATTTTCTGAATTTTGTATAATCCGCGAGTCTGTGAGTCACATCTTGAACTGAAGAAAAAAATTGTTTAGCATTTGTAACTAAATCTACGACTCCCTTCAAATCTTCCTTCTCAAGGACACTCATCCTGGAAAAGGAAACACAAAATTCATCAATAAGTAAAACAAGACATAGGATAGTCTTCACTGGTATGGTAGATGGATAAATATAATAGAAGATTAATTTTTACCAGAAAGAACAAAATTTCTTAACATGTGGCGTATATGAACAGTATTCCATTACTATCTGTACTTTCATGCAACACCTAAATTTGTTGCAAGTATAACAGTACCTTCTTAATAGAATCATGAATTCAATTCTAACTATAGACTAGCTATAACATAACACTAATGATGAACTAGACACCGTCAGATAGAGCAAGCAAACTATGTCTGAAAGATGCAATAGTTGGATACTAGCTAGAAACAAGTAAAAATAGACGATACTCTCAAAGATCACATATTTTGGCTGATGAATGACTACATGAATGATTAATGTTACGATAGCAAACGCTCAATAAATAAAATCAAATAAAGTATCTCCAAGTAAACAACCATTTTCTCCAGCTCTTTCTACTCATATCAAAATGTTTCAAAATAATTTCACAACCACCGTGAAATGTAGCAGGAAACAAGGACTGTGATAACAATGTTAGATTTTGTTCTGCTAGCTGATGACTAATATGAAGTGTAATCTCACAAAGGCATGCACCTGAGTTCTGATAACAATGCTAGATTTTTTTAAAAATTAAGAATTTAAGTTACATCTGCAGACATGTTTAGATATTCTAACTTACCAATCCATTGTAAGAATTTCATTCCACAGTCTTGTTATTGAAGCCACACTTAACCTAGGAATTATATCATCCTGCAAATGAGGAAGAACAATAACAGTAAAAAACAATGTATCGGTAATAGAATTCAGGAAAAGTATTTCATCAGATCAAGGATGCAATTCATTGTATTTAAACCTGTAATACAACAATGGAGATGTAGCTAGCACAATTTTTAGCAAGTGCTTTAGAAACACATGGTGGAGTCGCAAAACAAACTGCAGAAACAATGTCAGGACTGAAACCTAGCTCCTCTTTTGACCTCTCTCTGATCAGAATTGCAAGCAATTACAAGTAAGAATTAGATAATACTAAAAATGAAAAGTACAAATATAAACAAACTTTTTCATCAATCAGTTTTGGGAGACTTTTTGGGTGGCGCGACGGAAACAGGAGGGCGGGGGCGGCGCTACAGTGCTGGATGACGGGATGGAGGAGCAAGGGGAGATCGGGTTTGGCTGTTGCTGAAGAGGAATAGGAAAAGGAGGTCGGGGCTGGGGGCGGCGAGTGCCTGTGCGTCGAAGGAAGGTGGGGCGGCGCTCAAGAAGTATTGCGGTTTCTGCTCGTCAACGGGATTGGGGAACAGTAGAGGGGGTTTTGATTGGGGCTGCTGGCATTGGGTGTTGACGGGAGTAGGGAAAAGGGGGTCTCGATGGGAGTTGCTACGACTGGAGAAGGGCTCACGGTGGTGGCTTGCCAGAGAATGGGTCGATGATTCGAGATCGAGAAAGAGAGATAGAGAGATCAAGGCAGGGTTTGAGATGTGGTTGGGGGCTGCATGCCAGCGGGGAGGGGGCACGACGGCGGGAAGGGGGGATTTGGAGATAGTGTTTGGTGAGAGAGGGATTTGGAGATAGGGTTTAGTGAGAGAGGGAGAAATTAAATAATAGTTATGGATTAAAAACTTATAGTTACGGATTAAAAACTCTAAAGCTATAAGATACCTATACCAACAGTTTACTACACTTCTGTAGGTGTATGATGCCTATACCCATGGTTTTAGTGACCGTCACTACAGGTTTCCGTTGGTATATGTCAAATTTCTTGTACTGAAAATTAGATCAAGTACGAAAACAAAATAATTCATTAAATGTACTTTAATTAAATAATCAAGGAATAACAATCAATAGTTATAATTATAAAAATAATAAAATCATACAATAAAATAATTATTCGGGTTTAACAAATTTTATTAAAAATAATCCAATAATAATAATATATATGATTTGGGCCCAAATATAATTAATTGATAAATTAAGATTATAAAACAAGTTTAAAATACACTATCATTCGAAGTAATATAATTTTCAATTGGAAAATATTTTAATAGAAAATCCCAAAACGAATTTAAGACAAATTAAATTTATCAATAATCGAAATACAGAAAATATTCAGAAAATATGTATTTACGGGAATAGGGGTTACATTGCATCGATAAAATAATTTAACATGCCGGGGTTTAAGGGTTGACTCCAGTAATGGACAATATAGGAACTGTACTCGGATAAGGGGCTCGTGGTTCCCTATATCGTTATCTTGTGATCTTGTGTTCTTGTGATCTTGTGATCTTGTGATCTTGTAGCATCTTATTGATAAATTACCGTTATGGATGGAACATTGTTATCATGCCGAGTACATGAACTATAAAATCCACCACTAAGTCTAAACGTAACATGTTTGTATGTAGCAACAATGTGGTAAATAAATCTGATGCATGAAGTGCTAGCAACATTAGTTAGGATTAAAATGATTAATAGACTTAAGAATTGACACGACATCGACACTGCATATTTCTCCTTATTGTTCCTATTGATATCGAATATTGGCTAAGTGTTATTGTTGTTGATCATTGATTATTGTTACCGAATATTGAATCAGTGTTTATAACCATTGTATCGATTATCGTGATCATGATTATTGACTATCGTGCCATGTTATTGATTCCTATTAATCCATTGACATCATTGTTATACCATTATTTCATTGTTTCCTGCTTTCTCTACTTGCTCTGAGGAAATTTTTTTTAATCTTTATAGATGAAGTGTTTACAGGTGTTGATGGAGAATTACCCGACGGATTGGGAGAACAACATTGGTGAAGGAATTGATAGCATCGCCGCTTAATAAATTATTGTTTTGTCATGAAGACTTAATTATTGAACTATTTTTATTTCATTGTTTTGTGAGCTTATGTCCCGAATTTTATGATTTGTTTTTCAGATGTTGGATTATTATTGTATTTGGATATTTTATATTGTTTCATTCCAAGTATTATTGTTCATGAGATTATTATTGCTTGCGCATTTGTTCTGTATTGATTATATTGTTGAGTTGATCGGATAAACAACTTATGAGTGACGTTAGTCATTCGTTGGGCCAATGTCATGTACTCGTATTCCGTATTTTTGGGAAGCAGGGCGTGATACCACATGATTTTTACATACAAACAAGTTACGTTTAAACTTAGTGATGAATTTTATAGATTATGTACTTGGCTCGATAACAATGTTCCATTCATAACGATAATTTATCCATAAGATGCTACAAGATCACAAGATCACAAGATCACAAGAACACATGATCACAAGATAAAGATATAAGGAACCACGGGCCCCTTATCCGAGTATAGTCCCTATATTGTCCACTACTAGAGTCAACCCTTAAACTCCGACTTGTTAAATTATTTTATCGATGCAACAATACAATATGTAATCTAGAGACATTAGACGAACAATAGTAACAATAGGGAAACAATAAGATGATAATCTAGATAGGAAAATTAGAATGATGACAATAACTCATTAGGATCATGCGATGCAACATACATACATTAATTCATGCAATACTATGATATAGGAATAGTTAATATATTAAAAATTGAAATATAAAATTCTGGACAGCAAGAGTGGTATGTACAAAAATATAATTTTCCGCTGTTCCAGAACTCGAAAACTGAATCCATCAGAAGTTCTAGAAACTATACTTCCACACGGTTCCAACGCATATTTAAAGTTCAAAATCCGAGAACAGTAGCTAGGTCAAACACATTGTTCTTTACAGATTTCATGTTCAGGCAGAAATTTGACATCAAGTTATTATAATTTTAGAATCAACATGAACTCAATAATAAATTCAGTAAAAATATTTGTTAGGCTCCTAAACATGTTAAGCAACTATTTGAAAATCATTAGAGTAAAATTTTATCATTTTATCAGCCTTTTAACAGTTTAAACATTAAGTATACGAGAATCTGAAAGTCTAAAAATAAAAACATAGCTTTAGTAAAATGGGCATAACTTTTGCTACAAAACTCGGAATTTAAAAATTCAAGATGTTCTGGAAACTAGAAAGATAAGCCTACAATTCTTATTCAGAAATTAATTCATTTTAAGATAATTTACTGGGTCGAAAATAGCAGTCAACATACAACCAACAAGCAAGATACAGGTTTTTGGATATTTTTCATGAAACAGTTTAATTAGACATGATGGGTATCAGTTCTATAGTCAATAAACTTCTCAATTTGCATGAAGGGTATAAAACATGGTAAATAAGATTAAGAACACATACATACATCAATTTATCATCAATCAACCATCAATCGATCTAACAACATACAACCTAGCAATTTTCTCTATAATAATTTATTTGTGTGACAATTATATGAACAACCATATTATCAATTCTATATGCACACATGAACGATTCAATCTTTGGAGTCAAAAGTGGCACGATGTCAAGTAAATTGGGGTTAGCTCGTGTAAACCCTCAATATACCCAACGAAAGAGATGAACAATGTATAATACGATAAACGAAGGAGTCTACTTGCAAGAGTTTCAACAAAACTTGAATTTGATACAATAAACAATTCAAGAGGATAACGACTTGCCTTATAAACGATGAAATTGAATACCAAGAATAATGAGATAAGGATCCCGGAGCAACGAACCCACAAACACACAATCTTATACGTGCGAACTATGTGCAAACGGAACCCGAGGCAACACAGCATAAAGAGATAGCAGCAACAGTACTGAACGGCCACCGCAGCAACAGTTAGCAAAGAAAGCTCGGAATCTGAACGGCGGCGAGGCTTGAATGTGGCTCGACGGCGGCGTCGAATGGCGAGGGCAACGGTGAATCGACTCAGGGTGTAGACGAATTGGGCAGCAACGATGGAGTCGGTTGTGGGCTGCTGTTGACGGAATAGGGGAAACAGGGGGTGTCTGGTCTGGTGGTGGCATTGACTGGAGGGCGGCGCCGGGAGGTTCGGGGGTTGACGACTAGGTGGTGGTCGCCGGAGGTGGTTGGGGGTCTGATCGGAGAAGGTGAACAGGGGTTTTGGCGGGAAAGATTGAGGTCGGGAGAGAGAGGAGAGAGGAGAGAGAGTAAGCGGCTAGATTAGGGTTTTAATTGTATGCAATTTTTAGGGTTTGCAATAGAGTTGTATTTATAGGGTATAATTAGGGTGTTGGGTTAATGGTTTAGGATCCAATAATAGCAGTTTTGGGTTAAGAACAATTGAACTTGGGTTTTAGAGTTCAACAAGAGATGAGTTTGAAGGAAATAGAGTTCACAATCCAAATAAAAAAAAAAGGTAGTCCAACAATATGAAAAGAATAGCTTATGAATCAAAAATTGAAATCCAATTAGATAAATAAATAGTACAATGAAAACAATATAAGTTGGTCCGAAAATAATTTAGGGTTCACCACGAACAATAGATCAAAATAAATTGATGTATGAATTTTAATAAATAATCTGGTAATAACAATTAATAGTTTTAATCATAATAAAATAAAATTATATAACAAATTAATATTTAGGTTTAACAATTTCATTAAAATAAACCAATCATAATAATATATTTGATTTAGACTCGAATATAAATATCTGATCAATAAGAAATATGAAGTAAGATCAAAACACACCATTATTCGAAATAATTAAAATTTTCGTTTAGAAAATACTTTAATAAAAGATCCGAATAGAATTTAGCACAAAATAAATTTATAATAATTAAATTAAAGAAAATACATGGAAAATACCTATTGTCGGGAATGTGGGTTACAAATTAGGACTTGATATTTATCATAATACTACTAGACTTGATTAGGAGTCGAAATAAAATTTTTATAGGATTTTTGAATAGATTTCCAGCCCCGATATATATATGTAGACTTGACTCTAGAATCCTGTTAGTACACTAGACCAGTAGAGAACCCAAGTTTTGACCCAATAGCAGTTAAAATCACTTAGAGTAATTTAAATAGAAATCCTAGCCCTTTGTGTTTGGAATCCAGGTCACTTGACGGATTCGTAATCCGACTTACGGATCACATGTTATTCTAAATTCACCACTGTACTGTTATAACTCTAGATTCACTTCTTATTTATGCGTCATCATGTTCTTATAATTCATTCATTAGATTAACTTAAGGATTTGAACCTAGAAATTGTAGATGAATAGTCTGACAAGTTAAATCAGGAATCTTGTGAGAATTTTAGTAAACTTTGTATTCGAATTTCACATAGGATAATCTCGTGCTGAGTTGCTGCCTGCGTAGTAAACCCAATAAGAACTAGCCGGTAGACCATACTTCTGTAGTCTGAATGTATCATAAAAATATGCGTTGGAACCATCAGGTAGTCTAGTTTCTAGAAATTCTGACGGAACCTAATCCGCTTTACTGCAACAGCTGGAAAGTTAGGATTTATACAACAACATCTTGCTGCCTAGAACTCAAGCCGGTAAGTAGTTTTCCCGATCCTTTTCAATATCTTATACGGTCCTATAAATCTCGGGGCTAACTTCCCACCTCTGCTGAAACGAATCGCACCATTGCTAGGTGAAACCTTCAGAAAGACAAAGTCACCAACCTCAAACTCAAGGTTCCTCCTCCGGTTGTCTGTATAGCTCTTTTGCATACTCTGAGCATCCACCAACTTCTTCCTGATCAGATCGATCTTTTCAGAGGTTTGCTGCACAATCTTAGGCCCAAACATCTATCGTTCCCCAACTTCGAACCAACAAACAGGTGTTCTGCACTTCCTGCCATACAGAGCTTCGTATGGCGCCATTCCAATACTAGTCTGAAAACTGTTGTTATAGGCACACTCCACCAAAGCTAGATGCCTTTCCCAACCGCCTCCAAAGTCTAGTACACAACATCGAAGCATGTCCTTAAGAATACGGTTAACTCTCTCGGTCTGCCCATCGGTTTATGGATGAAAAGCAATGCTGAAATCCGTCTTGGTACCCAAAGCTGTCTGAAGACTCCTCCAGAAATGCGAAGTAAACCGCGCATCTCGATCAGATACAATGGTCCACCATCTTAAAGAAAGGAGGAGAAGAAACATAAATCATAGAGCAACACAAATGTAAGTGGCTTACATTTAAATCTTTAGACTCAACACACGCTCTAATGTCCACTTCTAGGGTGTTGTTCCTTATAAATTTGTACTACTTGGAAGC
Organism: Hemerocallis citrina; assembly: GCA_017893485.1. Taxonomy (NCBI): domain Eukaryota; kingdom Viridiplantae; phylum Streptophyta; class Magnoliopsida; order Asparagales; family Asphodelaceae; genus Hemerocallis; species Hemerocallis citrina. The sequence goes on along the minus strand of CM030364.1, from coordinate 91,076,184 downwards.
GTGGCTCTGATACCACTCTGTAACACCCCGAATTCCAAATAAAACTGAATTTGAAGTTCCACAGGATCTTTACACTTCTTTCGTACAATTTTACAAGGAAATGAAAACTTTTTGTTACATCAGAGTTTACAACTACAATACATATTTACAGTGGAAGCAAATTACAATAATTTACATAAATTGAAATGTACAACACTCGAATCATTCTTTAATCAGCATGCATTCTTTAGTTTTGTTAATCACCTTATGCTGCATAAAAACTGTGGGCGCGTCAGTTGCTTACAACTGACGAAATATTATATATGGCTATCCTCTCTATGCCGAAACAGTATAACGATTCTCATATGCTTAAACAAACCACAAACTTGATCACAAACAGAACTACAAGGAACTATCCTATAGATGTCGTGTTGTGTAATACCCCAGTTTGGCAGCGAACAGTCGACTGGTCGATCGTACAGTCGACTGGTACTGCATATTTGAGACGGATTTGGTTGAAACGGATTTGAGAAGGATTTGAGAAATTTAGTCCCACATGGGAAGTATACAAAAATAGTTTGAGTATAAATATAATTAGCCAATGATCAAGAGTCATCTAATTGGTTAACCACCTTTTGAGAGGCAGCCTGTGGTGGGCAGTTGTACTACATAGTATCTAATTTGTCTTCTAAAAATATTAAAAATTGTCTGAGTATTGGGGTGGGGCGTTACAAATGGTATCAGAGCTGACTTTCGACACCGGGTGTAGTAGAGGTCAGTATGATCTGCGGTGTTGAGAGTGATTGATCTCCGAGATCTAGGACTATAGTACATCGGCTAGAAAGGACGGATCCTACACTAGATGTGTGCCCTGTACTCAGTGAGGACGCTGATTTCTAAGGGGGTGTATGTAATACCCCAGTTTGGCAGCGAACAGTCGACTGGTACTGCATATTTGAGACGGATTTGGTTGAGATGGATTTGAGAAGGATTTGAGAAATTTAGTCCCACGTGGGAAGTATACAAAAATAGTTTGAGTATAAATATAATTAGCCAATGATCAAGAGTCACCTAATTGGTTAACCACCTTTTGAGAGGCAGCCTGTGGTGGGCAGCTGTACTACATAGTATCTAATTTTTCTTCTAAAAATATTAAAAATTATCTGAGTATTGGGGCGGGGCGTTACATGTTGCGCGGTGCGCTTAGTCCATAATGCAGTTATTTATATTAGATGATACTACTGCGCACTTGTTCAGATTCTATGCATCCCATAGTACATAGGTCTGAGGGCAAGCCCTTAACCGTTCTTCATCTTACAGGGTTCAATCCCTCATCATGACTTAAACTACTATTGTAACTACGACAAGTATCCTAGATGTTCTATGAGTTACGAGCTCATATCCAGACAGCCTGGAGGGGAATCCCACGTCATGTCACGACGCATCGTGAAGAACCTATGGACAATTCAGCCTCTGCCATGGGACATGACACCACCCGTAGTCACCAAACACCCCACGAGCATCACCTGCGGTACGGACTCCTGGAGACATATCCGCATCATGTCACGACGCATCGTAAAGACAGTCTGTGAATATTCCCACACCGTAGCTCTGAGGCCCTCATACTCGTGTTTTTCTCTTATTTTCATCACCTCTTCACTATGTATCTAATCCTTAGTTATTTGAATCATGAAACAAAATCAATTCTCTAGAGTTAGCCTTTCCACTATATCGGTCTTAATCGTCTATTCAACATGACCCAATCTTGGTCTTTTCATCTCAAATTTCATATCAACATATCTCTTTTCAATGCCGGTATGAGGCTTAACTACACTCTAGTTCTCAATTTCAATTCACAATCACAAAATCGAATTTTCGCAATCAATAAGTCTTTTGCATGATCAATAATAATTTTCCTTTCATGTTCATAGCATTTGTATATTCATGCTCATAAATCTTTCATAATTCATCATAACATTCAATTTCACTTTCATATACAAACTCATGCATAATCAAAAGAATTCTTTTTTTTAACTTGTCACATTCATAGCTCATTCAACCACCATGAAATTACCGTACTGTCATTTTATCAAAAATTTACACTCTCATTGCCAAAACTCATTTCAAAACTCTTTTAAACAAGGCATGTATTTTTCTTTATTCGACAACAATTTGAACTAATAAAAATAATAATTTCTTTCTGGCCAAAAATAGTCTCAAATCCTTATTTATACTGGACCACAGGTTATAGAAAGTTCTTTCATGAAAATCCAGATATTAGTTGAAACTTTAGGGCAGTCGACTGTTAGGACATGGACAGTTGGCTGTTCTGTGAGGATTTACAACTCAAAAATCAATGGTCAGGGTGGTCGATTGTCACAGTGTGGTCGGTCAACTAATCCGCAAGGGTTTGAACTCGAAAATAAAAATAATCAGGACGGTCGACTGTTTCAATATAACTAGTTGACAGTTCCGCAAAGATTTGAACTCTAAAACAAATACTCAGAGCAGTCAACTGTTTCAATATAATTGGTTGACTAATGCTACTAGCTTTTCAAATTCCAAAAACGTTTTAAGTTCTTTTTCTTCTCTTTTTGAGTCAAAAAAATCTCCAGATTTCAAAATGTATAAGATTACATCAAGCCAGTATTTTTATAATCATTATTTACTGATTGTTACCGCTGAATCTGGTGTAGGGGTAAACAGATGATATTTGTGAGTTCGTAGAAAAACCTGAATAGCGGATCCAAGCCTGTTCGTCGAAATTGGGCTGCTGATTCCTGTCGCTCACCTGCAAGGAAGTGCGATACACCGGGGTTGATTCCGGCGATGCACCCTCCGACGCTCTTGTCAGTAACCAGTGATGATTAAGAAAGAGCTTAAGTTGTCAAAAGAGTCATTACTTGGTAACAGTGGTAGGTGGGAGGTATTTATAGTCGCAATGGGAGTCTGATTAGGGACCTGATTTCCTGTGATACCGTTAAGAGTAAAATCCTCATAATTAGTTTTGGAAACTGATCCCTGATTCCCGGTGAGAGGATAATTGCAAATCAGACCCGTTGATTTAGTCAAATCAGTGATCCTGATTTCCTCTTGCTGGTCTGGATTTGTCTTGGGTCGGGATCCGTACCCAGCTGGAGTGGATCCGTTTCGCGGGTTATTGGATCTGTGAAGGGGAGATCCAATGCCCGCTTTGGGCCCATCTATATGCGAAATTACCGTTTTACCCCTGAGCTTCGATATTCGTTTCCAATCTGGACGGTTCCGATTTAACCCCATTTTTAGCCATATCACGAGCCCCCCACTCCTAAAGACTGAGTGTGATCAGCCTTTGAGGAGTAGTTTAACTGTTTCAGTGGCTAGTGGAGTTGTATCGGAGTCCGAATGGAGGGTTTTGAATCTCGAAGGGGGTTGTGAGGTGATTTTTGAAGCTGTAAGCTGTTCCGAAGCCTTGTTGAATATTCGACGGTTTTTATCTATTTTTTTGGATTATATATTTAATTTTGCGATGTGTTAACCAATCGTTCGGGGTCCTTAACAGTACATTCTAGGCAATAATTATTCGTCCAGGGACTCAAAAATATTCTCCCGAATTTATAATTATTTTCTAGATTTTTTAGTTAATTTTCCTAAATTTTTAGCAATTTTTTTGTAATTTTTAAATAAACAAAACGATTAAAATAAATAAAAACCTATTTGTAATTAATACCTATTTATGGCGTGGCTTGATCTGGGCCCTTGATCTCGTGCGAGCGCGAATATTTGGAAGATCCAACGGTCGTGGTCGCTCGGCGGCTTATCTCGCTTTTGGAGCTCGGATGGGCACTTGCTCGGTTAGCCGACCGGGGGTATAAGGGTTCGGCTGTCCGAGCGATGTGGCACGATCTGAGCCGTTGGATGGTGGCGCGAATCTTGAGACGGGCTCAGTTCCCAAGAAAACGCTATCTTGTCATTTAGCACACTTGGCACGATCAGGACCGTTCATCATCAGAAGCGCGAATATCTGAAAGATCCAACGGTCGTGGTCGCTCGGCAGCTTTTTTCTCTGTTTTGGAGCTCGGATGGGCACTTGCTCGGTTGGCCGACCAGAGGTCCAAGGGTTCGGCTGTCCGAGTGGCGTGGCGCAATCTGAGCCATTGGATGATGGCACGAATCTCGAGATGGCTCAGCTCCTAAGAAAACGCTATCTTGTCGTTTAGCGATGCTGACTAGATTTGGGCCGTCAGATCGAGATCTTACACGAAAGTTGAGGAGAAAGTGAATTTTCTCCATTTTGGGGCTCGGATGGGCACTTGCTCGGTTAGCCGACCGGAGGTCTAAGGGTTCGGCTGTTCGAGCGGCGTGGCGCGATCTGAGCCATTGGATGATGGTACGAATCTCGAGACGGGCCCAGTTCCCAAGAAAATGTTATCTTGTCGTTTAGCGACGCTGGAAAAATCTGAGCCGTTGGATGGTGGCACGAATCTCGAGATGGGACCAGTTCCCAAGAAAACACTATCTTGTCGTTTAGCGATGCTGGCAAGATCTGGGCCGTCTGATCGAGATCTTACACGAATGTTGAAGAGAAAGTGAATTTTCTCCGTTTTGGGGCTCGGATGGGCACTTGCTCGGTTAGCTGACCAGGCCCTTTGATGTTGGGGTCGGATCGTACGTCGCTCGGTTAGCCGACCGGGAGTCCGAGGGTTAATGGGTCGGCAAGGGCGATGGCGAGCCGTTGGGCCCTCGTGAGAAGGCCGAGCTGAGCTACAGGCTGCCCTCAGGGAGCATTAATGGCGCTCTAGGATTTGTGCGACGTTCCAACTTCCCGGGGTAATTAAGATGGCATCCTCTAATTAATGCATAGCGCTTCAGCTTCCTAGGCGTGACCGCTGGGCTTCCGTCGCTTGGCCTCCCGAGGGTCATAATGGCTGGTCCTTGGGGGGAGGTTATAAATACCCCGCTCCCCTTGTAGTTTCAGTCACACAATATTGATTTTTAGCCATCGGAGGTGTTTGCCTTGGGCGGACGGTCTTTGCTCTCGACTCCTCCTCCTTGTCCATTCGACCGAGGCGCCTCTCCATTTCGTGGAGACAGCAGTAGAGGGCATCGTCCCTCCGGTGGTAGTCAAACGATCCCCTGGACTCGTCTTCAAAGGAAGGGAAGCGGGGACTGCGACGACGATAGTCCAGGGATCGGTGAGGACTATGATTGTGTTGCTGATGACTAGGAGCTGGGGGAGGAGTTATGGATCGGTGGCGAGGACTTGGGACCCTTGGGGGTGTTGGAACCCTTTGGGCATTATTGTTGTTGGGGCGAAGGTTGAGGGCCTGCAACACCGTTCCCTGGAATTGTTGGAACTCGGCACGAATGATGGGTGCCTCATCGTTCCTCGGATGATGTCGACCGGCAGGGGAATGTGGCCTTCTCCTACGATGCTCGGGAGATTCCCCCCGTCCTCTTCGGTCCGGAGACCTCCTGCCATCTCGGCGATGAGGAGATCGCTCACCTTGGTGTTGGCGAGAGACTCCCTCTCGGGCCCGCTTCTCATCTAGGCGGTTACGAAGGTCCTCATCCTTCTGCCGATTTAGAACGGTGTTGCAGAGGTCGGAAGCTCGGGGATTATGGGAGGCCATAGAATCCGAGGAGTCATTGTGTACTGAGACATGGTCTGGGTGGAGACGTTGCTTCTGCCTCCGCTGGTTCTGACCAGTGGGACCATTAGGGGGTTGTTGATTCAGAAGAGGGGGCTGGCCCTGTTGGAAATGGTCTTGGACCGGGGGAGGAAGTTGTTCGGGCTGCGGAGCAGGATGCACGGGGGCTTCCTCTTGTTGATCGGTGGGGTTGGGTCCACGGTTGGACCCCATAGACCTGACCTTTCTGGGAGGCATGGCTGGAGAAGATCTAGTCGACAGGAAGGAGGCGGGGACTATTCGTATGGTTTCCCACAGATGGCGCCAATCTGTTACCACTGAATCTGGTGTGGGGGTAAACAGATGAGATTTGTGAGTTCGTGGAAAAACCTGAATAGCGGATCCAAGCCTGTTCGTCAGAATTGGGCTGCTGACTCCCGCCGCTCACCTGCAAGGAAGTGCGATACACCGGGGTTGATCCCGGCGACGCACCCTCCGACGCTCTTGTCAGTAACCAGTGATGATTAAGAAAGAGCTTAAGTTGTCAAAAGAGTGATTACCTGGTAACAGTGATAGGTAGGAGGTATTTATAGCCGCCATGGGAGTCTGATTAGGGACCTGATTTCCTGTGATACCGTTAGGAGTAAAATCCTCATAATTAGTTTAGGAAACTGATCCCTGATTCCCGGTGAGAGGATAACTGCAAATCAGGCCCGTTGATTTAGTCAAATCAGTGACCCTGATTTCCTCTTGCTGGTCTGGGTTTATCTTGGGTCGGAACCCGTACCCAGCTGGAGTGGATCCGTTTCGCGGGTTATTGGATCTGTGAAGGGGAGATCCAGTGCCCGCTTTGGGCCCATCTATATGCAAAATTACCATTTTACCCCTGAGCTTCAAGATTCGTCCCCAATCTGGATGGTTCCGATTTAACCGCATTTTTAGCCATATCACTGATAAAACATGTATTTTTTATCTTATTTATGTTCTATGTCTATAATTTCGACATTGGGAACAAATCATAGTTGCACACATTTTGAAATATAAATTTTTACAAAAATATTTCATTCCTTTTTTTTCCATTTATTAATACATCACATTAACTTAGAACATAAAAAATTTCCTTTCTTGCTACAATGAGATCACTCACAATTAACCAAATCAATTTCACATGAAGCATTCAATTTTGTCTCATATATATATGGATTTTCTTCACACAACATGGTTCTTTAATATCTAGCATGGCAAAATATGATATCTTCTTGCATTTTAACTCATAATTTATCAACTAACAATCACTTCAACACACATCTTCTAAATTACCAATTCATCTCTGCATAAGAAACCATAGGCCAATTTCACTTAAGTTTTCGTTAACAATTCTATCAAAACATTCCTAGCATGGTATCTAGCTTTAGAAGCATGTGAAACACCCACCTTATATGGAGAGAAAAATCCAAAGAACTTCTAGAGAATCTCCTACAACAAATGAACAAGGCCTTCTCCTCCTAGATCAACCACCAAGTTGTGGCTCTCCTTGTAGTGATGCAAGCAACCCGAGCCTCCCTTTTCTTGATCTTTGAAAATGCCGGCATCCTCTTTGGATGAAGAACACAATAGCACACAATCTCACAACTCCTCAATCTATTGCCTCACTAAAATTTACTTCTCTTTCTTTTCTTTCTATTCTTTTCTTTCAAAAATTCTAAGTGTGGGAATGAAGAGTATAGGGAGGGGTATTTATACGAAATTTTAGGATGAATGTAGGGCTAGGATTAGATCCAATGGTTAGAGATCAATGGTCTAGATGAACTAGGGAGTTATGAAAACTAGCCATGATGAACAACCACCCCTCCACCACTTCCATCTATCCTACTCACTCCATTCTAATCCGGCCAAGGGGAAAAAGGTGTGCAATGCACACTTCCATTGCATGCACATGCCACCTAGTGTCCCCCATTTACAAATTTGTTCATGTGACAAATTTAATTGTCCATGAAATGAGCCTACACTACAAGTTAGACCATTTCAAAAGAGAATTAAAGTAAATGGGCTCATTAATGGGCCAAACCAACCATGAGCTCAAAATAATTAAATAATTAATAAATATAGTGGGCTTAAAAAGGATAATTAGGCCTAGATTTAAATTAGGCTTTTAAAGAGAATAATTTTAGAAAAATAAAGAGAACAATTATGATATAAAAATATTTCATACGAGAAATTATACAAATAAAATCATACGTGCACAACACGTAAAAATCACAAAATCTCATAAATAAATTCTGGGGTGTTACATTACATGTTTACAAGCTATATGAAATTAAGTGCCACGTCAGGGGTTGACGGGGGCCACCTCTAGATCATGCGGGGGTTACCTCTAGATCCCATTGCTCGACTACATGCTCATATTTTCTGTATGACCCGAGTACATGATCTTATAGAATTCATCATTAGAGTCTAAACGTTTACATGATTGTATATACTCGAACTTGTGGTATGAGACACAGTATTGCATGCATTAGATAGGACTGATTAAATGAATAGACTTAAATTAACACTGAGCACATGCATATTTCTGTTTACATGCTACATGTTCTGTTTATAAGTTATATAATTCATGTTTACCAGTTCCATGATTCCTGTTTACATGTTATATGCTCAGTTTACCAGTTACATGTTACCTGTTACAAGATTACATGATACCTGATACAAAATTAAGATTACATGATTCCTGTTTACAAGTTACATGTTACCTATTTATAAATTGCACGATTCCTGTTTACACAACATGTTTCCCGCTACATGATTCCTTATTCCTAATTGGTTATGTTTTGAGACTCGTTCAGTTCTTATTTCCTTCTTGTTATATATATTGTTTCTCGTTATCATGGTTGTTCCATATTTGAATTCCCAGTTCTTATTGCTTTCCCTATTATGCCTTGTTTCTTGTTTCTATTTTTCTTGTACTACTTACGGCCCATTACTTGCTCTAACAGGTACCATCTATCTTTCTTTTGAGTAATTGTTATACAGTTACAGATGATGGGTTACTAGAAGAACTTGACAAACTATTATTGTATTATTTATTCTTAGACTTATTGTAAGTTCTTGTATCTCAGATATTGGTTATTGTATTATATTCTTGTTCCTGTGATTATTATTGTGTTGTTGAGCTTGCTGGAATTGTAAAGCTTATGGATGATATGAGTTGGTATACTTATATCATTTGCTCGGCCTCAGTTACATGCCTGTATTTTTGTATAAAGTAAAATGGAGAGTGACAGGGTTTTTAGTTGTATCAAAGCCAGGTTAGGCTTTAGCCAGGTTTAGGCTAATGTGTTAGATAGGTTGGGTTTAGGACCTAAGCAGTTAGACTCTAGCCAGTTTCGAACCATGTTTAGCTCAACAATATGCACACCGCGTTGATCACATGAACATGTAATAACCATCTTTAATCTGGATACTAATCTTATCTGATTCATTTTGGTCCCTTCATATTCAATTCTTTCATTTCCTATTTTCTTCCGTCCCTTGCAGTCGTCCTCATTGTTGATTCCATATTGGGTATAATTTCATTCTTTTCGTACCATATTCTTTTTATTTTTGTGCTATCCATTCTTTCTATTGCTGCTCGTTTCGTTGATCGGCATCACTTGATCTACAATGACATGTCAGCAGTTTGGTTCATCACCACGAGATAAAGTGTTGTCGTTTGTTCCAAGGTATGCATGCAGAGTCCCAGGATCCCAGATAGTATTCAAAATTCCCAGTCGCCAGGAGTTTGAATTTCAAGCTAGAGAGATGCCGTTTGGATGTGTCAAGGATATGGTGAGCCACGAGGTAGATTACTGGAGCTAATGGATGCTGTTGATGGAGTCTTCCCAATTAGAGTGGCATGGTGGAAGCGTGGTTGGCCCATAACCCATCAGTCCAAAGATTATCATGTTGCTTTTCCTTCTTTGCATTATTTGCATTCATCCTCTTCCATCGACTCATTAATTGGTTCAATTCTTCCCTATCCATTCTCTCGTCGATTCCAGTTCTACTACTCATTTATCTTCTTGCTTCGTTATCTCACAAGTCTTGTGCTGTTTCTTTTCATATGATACCGTTTACTTCCTTCCATACATTCCATTCGTCATCATTCGTCGATTCATTATTTGATATCAATCTTATCCATGTTCTTTCTATTCCGGTATTGCCACCACTTCGTTTCCCTCCTTCTAATTCCTTGCTACTTTATCTCTTCAGCTCTGCTTTGGTTATATCCTATGTATTGCCTAAGCAAATTTTGAGGACGAAATCTTGTTGTACGATTGGTAAGATTTGTAACCGCAGTTTCCATTTATACAGATTTGTATTTTTTTCTTCGTATTCCTAAATTTTAATCCAACCAAATCATACTATTCTTTGGAATCTGATTTACTTCTTTTGAATATTCGATTATTTCGTCTAGCCCATATCCAAATCCATTGTATAATTTTTTTAATTATTTATTCTGTAAACCCAGCCCAATCTTGTTTATTTTGTGAACCCAAAGCCCATTCTAATATAATCACAATTAATCATAGCACACCCTATAATTGTTAATTTCTTCATTTTATTATGAGCCCACATTTAAATTCTATCTCTAGCCCAAGCCGACAAATCCAACCCAGACTAACCCTAACCCACTCCCCATACTAACTGCATACATCTCTCCACTAATTACCCATGATCTAACTAACTATCCCCATAATCTCCTAATTATCAGCCTAACCCCCCCATTACTCCACTTAATCCTAATTAATTACTCTTAACCCCCTTCATCTACAACACTCTCCCACTCTTCATCTTCTTCCTCCATTGTTCCTCTCTCCCGAAACTGTAAACCCTTCACCTCGTCAGCCTCGCCACCCCCCTGCTACGACCCTGCACTCGAAACCACCGCTCGTCATCGAGCCCAACGCTTGCTCCCCACCACTGCATCTCCACCTCATCGTCACCTCTGCACCCTAGCATCATGTCAACCCACTCCGCCATTGCCGAGCTCAGAAGCTCCACGGCCACTACCGCCCTCCAAGCCCCTCGCTACTGCATGCTTGAGCCACTGCCGTGCCTCGATGCCATCCTTCGCCTTACCACTGCGACTCCATCGCAGACCCTAGCGTTGCCTCCACTGCACTCACCGAAGCCACTTCATCTACCCATCTCCATCGTGGCTGCCCCAATCAGCCAACCATCTTGTTGCCTTCATCATCCTGAGCTGCTTTGTCACTGCTTTCGCCTTCGACTGCCATTCATCTTCCTGCCGCTGCCTTCATCCACCGTAACCTCCACTACAACCGCAGCACCGGCCGAGCTTATTGTCGTTTGTGCCTCACCCCGAAGTCCCCCACCGAACTCCAAACCGCAACACCAATAGCAGCAACTCCATCGCAGACTCGAGTCCCTGCCATTGCCACACTCTGCCTTCTTCCTCGGCATCACAGTGCCTTGCTGCCATTCTTGCTGTGGTTGTGTTCTTGCAGTTGTCGCTGCCACGTTGTTACCGCTTGCTCCCCTATTGTGTGCTAGCTGCATCTTGCTGCCGTGTGTCATTGCTCTTGCTCGTTATTATCATCACCACTCTCTTTCCATCGTAATTGTCACGTATAAGGCAATTATCCCTTGCACATCTCCGTTATTCCGTACAAGCATTTCGTTTGACATCTCACAATTAGTAATTAGATCATCGCATTTGAAACCTGGTATTCTTGTAGTATTCATGTTTTGTGATGTTCTGATGTGTCTAATTTTTATACAAATATTTGTACTCATTTACCCATTAAAATTGCTTATTTTCGTTTATATTGTTGATAGTTCATCTTATTTCTATAAGATTTCAATTAATTAATTATTTTTAAAGAAATAAAATTTTTGATGCAAAAAGTGAAGATTTTTGGTATAAATCAACAAACAAAGCAAAACTATTGATTTATTAATTTTTATTGTTTTGTTGAATCTTAATTTGCTAATTGAGCTAAAAGTGCGATAAATAATTTTAAAAGGGTTTAAATGAGCTGATATGACTTTTAGTTAGTTTAATTAATTTTAAACTAATTAATTTTATTTTAATTTTAAACCCTAATTTCTGATCTTATTTTGTGTATGCAGCACGGGTTTGCAAGAAAAGGAAAGAGAAGAAGAAGAAGAAAGAAATAAAAATCAGGTTAAAGAAGGAAGGAAATAAATAAAAGAGGAGGGACTATTTTGCAAAGAGCAAACCCTAAATCATTCTTCCCGTTTGTCTATAAGTACATGAAGGCACGCACAAAGAAAAGCAAGAGGTGACGGCTACATCTTAAACAAACAAAAAAAAGGAGAGCTTCTCTCTCTTGCGTGCGGGTCGAAACAAAAAGAAAAGGAAAGAGAGGGAGCTGACAGTCTCGGTGTGCGGTTCGAAACGAAAAAGGGAGAGAGAGAAGAAGGAGCACGTGCTCAGGATGACTAGGTGACGTGACAGGCTCGGTTGGCTTCGATCTGACGTGGCGCTCCTTCTTCTTCCCTCCTGACGTGGCAACAGAGACAGTAGACGCGACAGCAGACGCGACGCACTTGACAGGTGCGAGTTCCTGGGTGCTGACAACGCGTGCTGACGTAGTGTAGCTTCCGAGGTGACGCAGACAGCTGGGTGACAGAAACTGCTGGCGTTGATTTTGGCTGACGTGGCGACGCGTCTTGGCTCGAATTTTGAGACAGAGACAGAGGAGAGAGAACGGCTTGGGCTCGGTTCTAGGAGTTGATTTGCAATATTTTTATATCTTTTGTATCTCTTTTCTTTCTCTAATTTTTACTATGCAATCCAAAACAATTTTTGTTAGTTACAAATTGATTATGAACTAAATATTATTTTTATAGGGCTAAGTTGTAGCCTAGTTTTTTAGAACACAATTTTAATTCCTTATTATTGTTCTATTTTTCCATAGTTGTGTTTTGATTTTTATTATTTATGCGTACAATTGGTGGACAGACATTTGTATGATCTTTTAAATCATGAAGAGACCGAACTGGTGATTTGTGGTTAATAAAAATTAAACACCATTATAGGAGAACGTGACCGTTAAGAAATTCATAAATTTTCAATTAATAATTTGATGAACTAAGGCAAATAATTAGTTGAGAATAACTCTGATACTGCGTGGATAGAGTAGTGAATATTTTTGGGATTTTGGTCTACAACTTGGAAAAATAATATTTTTATTCATAAGGAGTTATAAATTGTGTGTGTGATAAACTAGGTGAAGTCAAAAGCCCTAGAACTAATTTTGCCATGAACAAATTACAAGAATTTCACATCCGCTCCCTCTTCACTAATTTAGTTAGCTTTAATTAGATTAATTTAACTTTGTTGTTTTATCATTTATAAATTTCAATTATCCAAATAGTAATTCATCTAGTAAATTCGGTACTCAATAAAATAATTAGTCTCTGTGGGTTCGACACTCTATTCACTTAACTATACTACTTGTTGCGATTTTGTACACTTGCAAATATTCACATTAAGTTTTTGGCACCGTTGCCGGGGACTAATTATTCTTTTATTGATATTGAAAATTTCTAGATTATTACTAGTTTGGATTTTTTGTATTTATTTTTATTTTATTATTATTTTACATCATTATTTTCTTTTGACTTACTTTTACTTTTATTTATTTTTCTTATTTTATTTTTTTTAGTTTTTATATTTTTTAAAATACTTTCATTTCAGGACATATAAGGAAATTATCATGGCAAACGATGAAAACAGGCCTTTGAGAGACTATGCTATGCCCTCAATTTATGAAGCAAGCATAAAGAAGCTTGTTATTGAAGCTAACGGTTTTGAGATTAAACCGGCAATGATTCTAATGATTCATCAGACAGTGAAATTTTGGAGACTACCGCACGAAGATTCTTATGCTCATATTGCAAACTTTCTGAAAATTTGTGACACTTTCAAGCACAACGGAATATCAGATGATGCAATCAGATTGAGACTCTTTTCTTTTTCACTACAAGATAAGGCGAAGGCTTGGCTACATTATCTACCACCTGGTAGCATCACTACTTGGGGGGGACTTGCACAAAAATTTTTTGTTAAGTATTTTCTGCCAGCAAAAACAACAAAACTAAGAAATGATATTTCCACATTTACTCAATTTGAGACCGAGTCTTTGTATGATGCATGGGAGAGGTACAAAGAGTTATTAAGAAAGTGTTATAATCATGAACTACCGAAATGGCTGCAAATTCAAATATTCTATAATGGTTTGGGAGTTACACATCGATCAATGGTTGACGCAGCAGCTGGTGGTGCACTTATGAGCAAAACTTACAAAGCAACCTATGATCTTTTAGAGGAGATGGCATCAAATAATTACCAATGGTCTTCAGAGAGAACAATGCCAAGAAAAGTGGCTGGAGTTTTTGAACTTGATCCTTTTTCAACTTTAAATGCAAAAAATGATATTTTATCTAAACAAATAGGAAATATGCAGTTCAATCTAATATGATTTGTGATCTTTGTGCAGGAAATCATTCAAGTAAAGATTGTCAAGTGGGGAACCCTTTTGCTCCATCAAATGCCGAACATAAAAATTTTGTGTCAAACTTTCAAATGCAAAACAATCATTATGCAAACACATACAATCAAGAATGGAGAAACACCCCCAATTTTCCATGGAACAATAATCAAGGAGCAGTTATACCACCTCAGAATTTTCCACAGCAAGAAAAGAAGCCAACACTTGAAGATATGTTTATGCACTACATGCAAAAGACAGAACAATACATACAAAAGACAGATTTAGCAATCCAAAATGTTGCAAATTCAACTTCGGCTTCCATTCACAATCTTGAGGTACAAATTAGTCAAATTTCAAATATTCTTAACGAAAAAACTACAGGAACATTACCAAGCAACACAATTGTTAATCTCGAGGAGCATGTCATAGCAATAACACATAGAAGCAGGAGAACAATTGAGCAACCACAAGAAGAAATTTTTGAACAAAATGTGGTTGAAAAGGAAGAAGAGTACGAACAAATCGTGGAGGAACAAATTCAGCATAAACAAGTAATGTATGATGTTTTTAATTCTATAAAGTTTCCTCCTGAAGAACAGTCGTGTATTCAAGTAAGTAAAACTATTTAATTGTGGGCGAGAAACATAACGCTGAAATTGAAAAATCATCTATCGAAGTATGTCCACCAAATTCAGCAACTTTTGAACCTGAGAAAGAAAATATTTTTGAATATGTTATGTATTTGGATGCTGCACCTTCTATTCAATCATTTTTTCAGCAAAAATTCAAAGAGGTGGGGGAATCACGACGTCATCATCAAGAAGGAAACGCCTTAAACTTGAACTTGAACTTGATCCACACCTGAAGAGAAGAATTAGAAAGAATGTTTTAATGTTGTTGGATCTTGGTGTTACATAACCATCTCACCCCCATGTCTGGCTGAAGACTTAAAACTTTGCGCTTCTTGGGAGGCAACCCATGTTTTTCTTTTACTGAATTTAGATTCAATTTATCTTTTAGTTTAGTTTATTTTAATTTTTGATTTTATCTTGTAGGATTGCATAAATTTTGGAAGTCACCGGGCGGAGCTATTTTGTTCGCCTTCATTGATGGCTGTTTTTGAGCAGTATGGAGTCAGAATCTGGAAAACTGATTCAATGAGCGATTGTAGCCTATCATCTTAGCTTTCCAGCAAAAAAAAATCAACTCATTTGGACATCGACAGCTCCAGATATCGCCAGAATATTGAACACCGCGTGTGCAGAAATTTAAAGACGAACCAGGGGAGAAATTCTGAACTTTTTGCATTCTTTTTGTTTTTCTTTTTCCTTTCCCATTGAGGACAATGTGATATTCAAGTTTGGGGGGGTTCACAAATATATTATTTATTTATTTTTTTAAAAAAAGAAAAGCAAAACAAAATGATTTCAATTAGGCTTACCTTTACACTTTTGAGTTCTTTATTATGATAAGCATTGAAAAAAAAAAAATTGGGATAGACAATTGCTTATAAAGCAAGAGTAATCATACTTAGTTACTTTAGAAGTATTGGGTTTCACAATTCCGTACAAAATTATGAGTCATACTATTATACATAAAAGACAAATGTGATGTTTTTTTTGTGATTATCCCTTTTGATCTATTCCTAAACAGAGTTTAAGTAAATAGAGTAATAATGAAAAAAATATATATTTATGAATAAAGTCGATCTACTCCAATGCTTTGAGTTGCTTAGCAACTAGGGGTATTCATCACCAATGTTTACTTTTACGTCAAACGGTAACTTGAAATATGAGTATGCAAAGCACTCTAAGTTTGTGACTTGTTGAGTAACCGGGTGAATTCATCACAAATGTTTCGCATTCGCGTCAAAAGGCAAGTAACAACTTAGAGAAGAGACTAAAAAAATAATAATAAATAAATAAAAAAAACCCTCTAGTTTGCTACTCGGTTTGTAGTAGTGAGAAGGGATAATCACAGATTGAGTTATTACGTACTATAATTATATTAATTGCATGACAAATATGATTGGGTTTGGAATTATGAATAAATAATTGCAGTGGAGAAAGTGGGTATGCTTGATTTTACTTTATTTGTTATTGTCTATATTTTTAATTAAAATTTTGATGCTTACATGATAAGACCTCTTAGTGTGATGGATTGAGCCGATTATTGATTATTATTCCCCTATTATTGATTTTACTTTTTGCTTGAGGACAAGCAAAATCTTAAGTTTGGGGGTATTTGATGTGTCTAATTTTTATACAAATATTTGTACTCATTTACCCATTAAAATTGCTTGTTTTCGTTTATATTGTTGATAGTTCATCTTATTTCTATAAGATTTCAATTAATTAATTATTTTTGAAGAAATAAGATTTTTGATGCAAAAAGTGAAGATTTTTGGTATAAATCAACAAACAAAGCAAAACTATTGATTTATTAATTTTTATTGTTTTGTTGAATCTTAATTTGCTAATTGAGCTAAAAGTGCGATAAATAATTTTTAAAGGGTTTAAATGAGCTGATATGATTTTTAGTTAGTTTAACTAATTTTAAACTAATTTATTTTATTTTATTTTTAAACCCTAATTTCTGGTCTTATTTTGTGTATGCAGTACGTGTTTGCAAGAAAAGGAAAGAAAAGAAGAAGAAGAAAGAAATAAAGATCAGGTTAAAGAATGAAGGAAATAAATAAAAGAGGAGGGACTATTCTGCAAAGAGCAAACCCTAAATCATTCTTCCCGTTTGTCTATAAATACATGAAGGCACGCACAAAGAAAAGCAAGAGGTGACGGCTACATCTTAAACAAAAAAAAAAGGGAGAGCTTCTCTCTCTTGCGTACGGGTCGAAACAAAAAGTAAAGGGGAGAGAGAGAGAGCTGACAGTCTCGGCGTGCGGTTCGAAACTAAAAAAGGGAGAGAGAGAAGAAGGAGCACGTGCTCAGGCTGACTCGGCGACGTGACAGGTTTGGTTGGCTTCGATCTGACGTGGCGCTCCTTCTTCTTCCCTCCTGACGTGGCGACAGAAACAGCAGACGCGACAGCAGATGCGATGCACCTGACAGGCACGAGTTCCTGGGTGTTGACAATGCGTGCTGACGTGGCACGGCTTCCGAGATGACGCAGACAGCGGGTGACAGCGACTGCTGGCGTTGATTTGGCTGACATGGCGACGCGTCTTGGCTCGGATTTTGAGACAGAGACAGAGGAGAGAGTACGGCTTGGGCTCGGTTCTAGGAGTTCGGTTTGCAATATTTCTATATCTTTTGAATCTCTTTTCTTTCCCAAATTTTTACTATGCAATCCAAAATAATTTTTGTTAGTTGCAAATTGATTATGAACAAAATATTATTTTTCTAGGGCTAAGATGTAGCCTAGTTTTTTAGAACACAATTTTAATTCCTTATTATTGTTCTTTTTTTTCATGGTTGTGTTTTGATTTTTATTATTTATGCGTACAATTGGTGGATAGACATTTGTATGATCTTTTAAATCATGAAGAGACCGAACTGGTGGTTTGTGGTTAATAAAAATTAAACACCGTTAAAGGAGAACGTGACCATTAAGAAATCCATAAATTTTCAATTAATAATTTGATGAACTAAGGCAAATAATTAGTTGAGAATAACTCCGATACTGCGTGGATAGAGTAGTGAATATTTTTGGGATTTTGGTCTACAACTTGGAAAAATAATATTTTTATTCATAATGAGTTATAAATTGTGTGTGTGATAAACTAGGTGAAGTCAAAAGCCCTAGAACTAATTTTGCCATTGACAAATTACAAGAATTTCACAGCCCGCTCCCTCTTCACTTATTTAGTTAGCTTTAATTAAATTAATTTAACTTAGTTGTTTTATCATTTATAAATTTCAATTATCCAAATAATGATTCATCTAGTAAATTCGGTTCTCAATAAAATAATTAGTCTCTGTGGGTTCGACACTTTATTCACTTCACTATACTACTTATTGCGATTTTTTACACTTGCAAATATTCACATCATGTTCCCATATCTAGATTAGTCGCTATATTAAATCGAATCAATTCTTTTGCCTCCATGATTCGATGCCATCAAAAGATCATAGTTTTCCATTGTCCCCAAATTCATTGCACAAACACGAATTTGAAACTATATGTTTGCAAGTAAGACCCATTACAATTTGAATTAGCAAGTTGTTGTCTTGCTGTTGCTGTAACTTGTAGCTAGATTTTGACCTAGATACTATCCTAATTATTTAGAGCTTTGTACATGAGAGTCGTAGCGCTATGAATCTAGTTCTGGCACATTCAACGGATTCAAATTCTGAGTTGTAGGTAATGAGTTATCATGTTTTTCATACGGCTTCAACTACGACGACTAGCAGTGGTCGGGGCGTGTTCCAGATTGTTACTTACAACACATCAGCATGTTTCACAAATTAAAATTTCACGTTAATAGGTGAATTAAGACTTGATATTTATCATCATACTACTAGACCTAATTAGGAGTCGTAATAAATTTTTTATAGGATTTTTGAATAGATTTCCATACCCGATATATATATGTAGACTTGACTCTAGAATCCTGTTAGTACACTAGACCAGTAGAGAACCCAAGTTTCAACCCAGTAGAAGTTGAAATCACTTAGAGTAATTTAAATAGAAGTCCTAGCCCTCTGTGTTAGGAATCTAGGATACTTGACGGATTTGTAATCCAACTTACGGATCACAAGTTATTCTAAATTCACCACTGTATTGTTATAACTCTAGATTCACTGCTTATTTATGCGTCGTCATGTTCTAATATTTATTCAGTTGATTAACTTAGAATTTGAACTAGAAATTTTAGAATTTGTTGATGAATAGTTCCAGGATTTAAATCATGATTTTTGTGAGAATTTTAGTATACTTTGTATTCGAATTTCACATAGGATAATCTCGTGCTGAGTTGCTGCCTGCGCAATAAACCCGGTAAGAACTAGCCGGTAGACCGTACTTCTGTAGTATGAATGTTTCACATAAATATGCGTTGGAACCAGAAGGGATTCTAGTTTCTATAACTCCTGACGGAACCAGATTTGCTTTTCTGCAGTAGCGGGAAAGTTACTTCCCCGAATTATGCCTTCGTATTTTAAATACAAATGTGTTTGTTCTTTGCATTTTATGAACTGAATTATATTACATGCATTGCATAGCCCTTGATACCTCCTTGATCATGTCGTGATACCTGTTCTCATTGTCGCATGTTCATGTTTAATTATTATAAAAGAATAACAAATCGGGATAATAAGGGAAAGACCTAGTAGTGGACAATATAGGAGAATGTACTCGGAGGGGGGGCGTGTTTCCCGTGATGATGATACATGATTAGAAGTTATATGGAACTAAGTGTCACGTAGAACTAAGTGCCATGTCAGGGGTTAATGGGAGTTACCTCTAAATCCTGCGGGGGTTACTTCTAGAGCCCATTATATGATTACATGATTACATGATACATGTTTACAAGTTATATGGAACTAAGTGCCACGTCAGGAATTGACGGGGGCCACCTCTACATCCAGCAGGAGTTACCTCTAGATCCCATTGCTCGACTTCATGCTTATGTTTCCTGCAAGACCCGAGTACAAAATCTTATAGAATTCACCGTTAGATTGTAAACGTTTACATGATTGTATGCACCCGAAACTGTGGTATGGGACACAGGATTACGTGCATTAGATAGGACTGATTAAATGAATAGACTTAAGATTAACATTGAGCACATGCATATTTATGTTTACATGCTACATGTCCTGTTTACAAGTTATATGATTCTTGTTTACCAGTTCTATGATTCCTGTTTACATGTACATGCTCAGTCTACTAATTATATATTACCTGTTACAAGATTACATGATACCTGTTACAAGATTACATGATTCCTGTTTACACATTACATATTACCTGTTTATAAATTGCATGATTCCTGTTTACACGACATGTTTTCCGTTACATGATTCCTTATTCCTGATTGGTTATATTTTGAGACTTGTTCAATTCTTGTTTTCTTGTTATATATATTGTTTTTCGTTATCATGGTTGTTCCATATTTGAATTCCCACTTCTTTTTTTTTTTGGAGGGAAATTCCCACTTATTGCTTTCCCTATTATGCATTTTTTCTGTTCCTATTTTGCTTATACTACTTGCGGCTCGTTACTTGCTCTAACGGGTACCATCTACCCTTCTTTTGAGTAAATGTTATACAGGTATAGATGTTGGGTTACTAGAAGAACTCGAGAGACTATTATTGCATTGTTTATCTCAGACTTATTGTAAGTTCATGTATCTCAGATATTGGTTATTGTATTATATTCTTGTTCCTGTGATTATTATTGTGTTGTTGAGCTTGTTGGTGTTGTACAGCTTATGGATGATATGAGTTAGTATACTTATATCATTCGTTGGGCCTCAGTTACGCGACTGTGTTTTCGTATAATGGGAAGCGGGGCGTGACATGGGCAGCATGTAAAACGATAAAGAAATTTAGACAATTAACATTATACCATGAAGTTTTACATATGTCATGGATTATAACTCTAGCTTACAGGTATAACTCTCAATCCTATAATATTACAAATTTATTCATGCATGCATATAAAAAAATACTCCCCTCTAGCATATTTATACACATTAATTATGGGGTTTAGCAAAATTAATAGGCCAAATAACACTGCACATGCAAATGCTAATGTCTAGTATATATTAACTGCTAAATGTGGGGCTACTGGCTTTTGAAATGAATGGATCTTCTACAAGTTCAGTTAATTTTTTTTTCCTAGACCGTTCAATTTTTCTGTGATCCAGTTCTCTTTACAACCATCAGTAATGCCAGAGCGAGCTCTGCATGAATTTGGCCTTCTATTCAACAGACTTATTGTTATTGAACTCGAGGTACTAATTTTGGAAACACTTAATTATTTGTATATTTCTTATTACGATAAACAATGTTTTCTGGATATCAATTGATTCAAGGAATTGTATTTGTACAGAAGTGTCTATTATTCTTGAAATTTTATGTGCACCGTTGTAGATAAGTGTATTTTTCTTAAAATAAAGTACCATTTGTCTCATGGTACTTTTTTGGCAAAATTTCAAATACAAATTACTAATACTCTCTTTTATCTTCATGAATTTTGAAACTTGAATTAGCACAGAAATATTTGATGATATGCATATATGTGCAAATATAGTGTTACAAGCATTTGGGTTATGAGCTGTGCATGTTCGTTGTGAATTGTAATTGCTAATGTTGGGCGACAATTCTATACTTCTATACCACTATGAAGGATTTTGTGTAAGTGCAACTATTTAATAGAGACTGACACTTATTTTTAGAATACGCTTATTTTTTAGTATTGATTCACGCTTATAATATTGCATCAATGCATTTGTTGCTATTATAAAATTATTTCGCAGGTTTTGCTAATTACTGTCATGTTTTAAGGAAATTGTACAAAAAATAGATTCAAGAATGGCATATACAAAGCTCTTATCTAGTCCATATTGTTTTATTTTTTCGTGCATTTGTACGTGTGCATTTTACTAGTTTACTAAATATTTATTACTATATAAGAGATAAAATAGGAATATACCTTAATTGCATTGAAGGCCGTCGCCTTGGTCGTTGTTGGTAGTTTTGACCAACTCTCGTAGCTTAAGGGAAGGATACGAGGATTTCGTGCTACTGCACCGCAAAATTTCCCGAGCTTACTCCCGGCCTCTCCAATTGGTGATTGACATTGTTGCTATTCACCAATATCTTTTCATTGTTTGGAGCTTCTATATTTTCTTCATCTTCGTCGGCCCCCTCGACCTCCTCGAGGTGGTGGGCGTGCTACCTTCACCCACCTCGACTATAGTAGTACATGCATCTGCCGCCCCTCCAATCTCTTCAGTCAGGCGTTGAGTAGTAGGTCCCGTGCTAGGCCGCTTTACAGCCTCCTCTTGGCCATGCACAATGCTGACCAACTTCTTCTTCGTTCTCGACATATGTCACCTATTTAAAGAACTACCATCAATTCCTCAAAACAAAAAATATATATGTTCTACAACATTAACTAAACAAATTTATTACCATCTACTATAATTAACATCTGCTAATTCAAATCAGCATATACTTCAAGCTACAATTTTGATATTACAAAACAATTCTCACTCCATATTGTCATATAATTTAGCCTAAAAATGACGAATAAAAAGAAAAAACACAAAATTTCCCGAGCGTACTCCCGGCCTCCCTAATTGGTGATTGACATTGTTGTTATTCACCAATATCTTTTCATTGTTTGGAGCTTCCATATTTCCTTCATCTTCGGCGGCCCCGGCCCCCTCGACCTCCTCGAGGTGGTGGGCGTGCTACCTTCACCCACCTCGACTATAGTAGCACAAGCATCTGCCGCCCCTCCAACCTCTTCAGCCATGCATTGAGCAGTAGGTCCCGTGCTAGGCTGCTCTATAGCCTCCTCATGGTCGTGCACAATCCTGACCAACTTCTTCTTCGTTCTCACCATATGTCACCTGTTTAAAGAACTTCCACCAATTACTCGAAACAAAAAATATATATGTTCTACCACATTAGCTAAACAAATTTATTACCATCTACTATAATTAACATCCGCTAATTCAAATCAGCATATACTTCAAGCTATAATTTTGATATTACAAAACAATTCTCACTCCATATCTTCATATAATTTAGCCTAAAAATGACGAATAAAAAGAAAAAAAAACTAAAGCTACTAAACTGAAAAAATTAATAACTAGCAAACGATAATTAAAACAAAGCAGGGTAAATCTACTCATCACAAATTGCTGAAAATTACCTCAATAATCAAACTGCAAGATAGGGTTTCCTTCTCGATTAGTTGCAAATAATTAGAGGAAATTTGAAATAGCTATGGTGGAGTGACAGCGCCGGTGTTGAGAACTGAAGGACAGAGAGCCGGTGGAGTGAGATAGCTGCGGTGGAAGGGTGGCATAGAGAGAACAAGAGGCGGCGATGGTAGAGAGCACCGGGAGCAGCAGTGGGGGATGGAGGGAGAGACAACACCGACAAGGATAAATTGTTCTGGTGGCTGTGACGGCGAGAGAGAGAGACGTGGAGAGAGGGGAAGTGGTGAAAGAATAGCAGGGGCGAGGGTCTAGAGTTGGCGAGGGTATAGCGGTGGCATGGGAGGGCCAGCGGCAAACAATGTTTTCTAGATATCAATTGATTTAAGGAGTTGAATTTGTACAGAAGTGTCTATTATTCTTGAAATTTTTTGTGCACCGTTGTAGATAAGTGTCTATTTTTCTTAAAATAAAGTACCATTTGTCTCGTGGTACTTTTTTGGCAAAATTTCAAATACAAATTACTAATACTCTCTTTTATCTTCATGAATTTTGAAACTTGAATTAGCACAGAACTATTTGATGAGTATGCATATATGTGCAAATATAGTGTGACAAGCATATGGGTTATGAGCTGTGCATGTTCGTTGTGAATTGTAATTGCTAATGTTGGGCGACAATTCTATACTTCTATACCACTATGAAGGATTTTGTGTAAGTGCAACTATTTAATAGAGATTGACACTTATTTTTAGAATACGCTTATTGTTTTAGTATTGATTCACGCTTATAATATTGCATCAATGCATTTGTTGCTATTATAAAATTATTTCGCAGGTTTTGCTAATTAATGTCATGTTTTAAGGAAATTGTACAAAAAATATATTCAAGAATGGCATATACAAAGTTCTTATCTAGTCCATATTGTTTTATTTTTTTCGTGCATTTGTATGTGTGCATTTTACTAGTTTACTAAATATTTATTACTATATAAGAGATAAAATAGGAATATACCTTAATTGCATTGAAGGTCGTCGCCTTAGTCGTTGTTGTTAGTTTCGACCAACTCTCGTAGCTTAAGGGAAGGATACGAGGATTTCGTGCTACTGCACCGCAAAATTTTCCGAGCTTACTCCCAGCCTCTCCAATTGGTGATTGACATTATTGCTATTCACCAATATCTTTTCATTGTTTGGAGCTTCCATATTCATGAAGATAAAAGAGAGTATTAGTAATTTGTATCCTTGACATTATTGCTATTCACCAATATCTTTTCATTGTTGGTAGTTTCGACCAACTCTCGTAGCTTAAGGGAAGGATACGAGGATTTCGTGCTACTGCACCGCAAAATTTCCCGAGCTTACTCCCGGCCTCTCTAATTGGTGATTGACATTAATTCTATTCACCAACATCTTTTCATTGTTTGGAGCTTCCATATTCTCTTCATCTTCGTCGGCCCCCTCGACCTCCTCGAGGTGGTGGGCGTGCTACCTTCACCCACATCGACTGTAGTAGTACATGCATCTGCCGCCCCTCCAATCTCTTCAGTCAGGCGTTGAGAAGTGGATCCCGTGCTAGGCCGCTCTACAGCCTCCTCTTGGCCGTGCACAATGCTGACCAACTTCTTCTTCGTTCTCGCCATATGTCACCTATTTAAAGAACTACCATCAATTCCTCAAAACAAAAAATATATATGTTCTACAACATTAACTAAACAAATTTATTACCATCTACTATAATTAACATCTGCTAATTCAAATCAGCATATACTTCAAGCTACAATTTTGATATTACAAAACAATTCTCACTCCATATTGTCATATAATTTAGCCTAAAAATGACGAATAAAAAGAAAAAACACAAAATTTCCCGAGCGTACTCCCGGCCTCCCTAATTGGTGATTGACATTGTTGTTATTCACCAATATCTATTCATTGTTTGGAGCTTCCATATTTCCTTCATCTTCGGCGGCCCCGGCCCCCTCGACCTCCTCGAGGTGGTGGGCGTGCTACCTTCACCCACCTCGACTATAGTAGCACAAGCATCTGCCGCCCCTCCAACCTCTTCAGCCATGCATTGAGCAGTAGGTCCCGTGCTAGGCTGCTCTATAGCCTCCTCATGGTCGTGCACAATCCTGACCAACTTCTTCTTCGTTCTCACCATATGTCACCTGTTTAAAGAACTTCCACCAATTACTCGAAACAAAAAATATATATGTTCTACCACATTAGCTAAACAAATTTATTACCATCTACTATAATTAACATCCACTAATTCAAATCAGCATATACTTCAAGCTATAATTTTGATATTACAAAACAATTCTCACTCCATATCTTCATATAATTTAGCCTAAAAATGACGAATAAAAAGAAAAAAAAAACTAAAGCTACTAAACTGAAAAAATTAATAACTAGCAAACGATAATTAAAACAAAGCAGGGTAAATCTACTCATCACAAATTGCTGAAAATTACCTCAATAATCAAACTGCAAGATAGGGTTTCCTTCTCGATTAGTTGCAAATAATTAGAGGAAATTTGAAATAGCTATGGTGGAGTGACAGCGCCGGTGTTGAGAACTGAAGGACAGAGAGCCGGTGGAGTGAGATAGCTGCGGTGGAAGGGTGGCAGAGAGAGAACAAGAGGCGGCGATGGTAGAGAGCACCGGGAGCAGCAGTGGGGGATGGAGGGAGAGACAACACCGACAAGGATAAATTGTTCTGGTGGCTGTGACGGCGAGAGAGAGACGTGGAGAGAGGGGCGGTGGTGAAAGAATAGGAGGGGCGAGGGTCTAGAGTTGGTGAGGGTATAACGGTGGCATGGGAGGGCCAGCGGCAAAGGTAGGAGTGGTGGCAGCAATGGAGCGGCTGCAACGTGTGGTGAAATAGAGAAACTAGGGCGATTGAGGGAGAGTGGGAGAGAGAGAGAGAGAGTTAGAAATTGAGAGAGGTATAGAGATTTGGGGTTAGATGGGGGAGATTTGGGGTGGAAATGAAAAGGAAGGGCGGCAGTGAAAAAATACCCTATGCCGGCGTTTATTTCGCTAACACACCGGGAGATGTGTGTTAATATATATAAAGAAATTTATTACTATTATTGTTTTTTAGCTGTATCTTGCAGACCGTGAGTCGAAATTCACATTTACAAATTGCATTAAGTTGTGTATGGTGAATCCTGACTTGTCGCAAAGTTTCGTATTTTTGGGATGTGGTTTGTGCACTTTGTAGTCATTTCCCTCTCATTTTCAATTGTCAGTTGCTTATGAAAAATTCAAAATCTTCAATTTAGCTTGGAATGTAAGTACTATACTATGAAAAGGCAAATAGTCTCTACATCCAGTCAATAATAACTATATTTTCACGATTGAACAAACCAAATTTTTTTCTAAATTCTTTACAATTCGAATAAACAATTTGTATCTAATTCTTTGTGAATTCAAATTATATGAGATTTATAAATTCTAGTAACAACAAACTGACTCTTATACTTGGTGTTTATACATCTGGCGATATAACATTTTCAATAAACTAGAGCTTCTTTTTTCAGCTCGACCCCTAAGATATAGCTTCATTGCTCGTTCTCTATGTTCTTCATGTTATTACAATCATCCGTTTGTCATTATATCAAATTGCTACATGGTTTTATTTTATATACATTAATAAATGAATCTGGTTGTAATCATCTTGTTGGCACATGGTTAAACATAAAAGCATTATCAAGCTTATCCTCTATATATTTCATAGGCAATGCTAACTAGTAAAAGTAAAGATAACGATTATAACTAATTATAAAAGAGTACAATCCATGTTCAAGAAATATAGAACACCATTATTAATAATCAGACGGTAAATATCTAATAAAAAGAAGAGAATATAGATTTAATAAATGTGTATTAAAGAGATATATATTTAGTACTGATAATCCTACTTTATTACATTCATATTTAAGAATAATCTGCATTATTCACCATAATATTTCATTAAAAAAAAGTTTGTGCTATATGCATGCAAAAAAATAAATTAAAAATAAACAAATATAAGAAAAATGAAAATTATAACATTATATAATTAAAAGATTATTATATCCCTACCACGGCGGTTTTTTGTACAAATGCCGGAATGGATATCTCCATTAATTGCCAAAATATGTGGAGAGTCCGTCCCGGCGTTTATAGGGTTGGCATTCGGGTCGAACAGGACGGGCCGGGCCGGACCCGCCCGGGTTGGATGTTGACTTGGGCGGGTTCGAGCTGGTTTGGTGACTTAATCGGGCCGGGCTGAAAGGTGGCTAAGGCGACCCGCCCAACCCTTGAACCCTTTCGGGTCCAACCCGGGTCGGATCGGGTCGGGTCGACCCACGGGTTGGCCCGTTTAAATAGATAGGTTTTTGTTAATAATTTTTTTAACTTAAAATAATAATAATAATAATAATAATAATAATAATAATAATAATAAACATTAAAAATTGTAATAATAATAATAAGATTGAAAGAGTGAAATTGGCAAAAAAATATTGAAATATTATTCATATGAATTTAAGTTATACAAGTTTCACAATTTCTAATGAAATAAAGAATTCAATTCACAAATATGTTTTATACACTAACATATTTCTTATATACAATTTTAATTTACTTCAATTTTTCTAATTTGAAATAACAAGCAAAGATATAATACAATTTCTAACGTGTCGGGCGAGTTGCTATTACAAGCAAAGCTATTGTTGTTGTTGTTGTTGTTGTTGTTCTTCCGGCGAGTTGCTCCTAATGCTTTCCCATGTGTCCTATCTTTAGACTTCAGCCAGTCTTCTGTGCAAACGAGCTTCTCTAACGTGTCGGGCTTCAAGCGATTCCTGTAATCAGTTAGAACTCTGCCACTTGAAGAAAATGGACTTTTAGAAGCAATTGTAGAGACATAAGGAGTTAGTAAATCTTTAGCCATAATTGACAGAACTCTAAAAGTGTGTTCATGGTCTTTCCACCATTGTAAAATATCTAGTGGAGAAGAAGAAGACTCAAAATCTTGTTGGTTATACCAATTTAATTTATTTGGATGATTAGTCTCAGGTTTTTTTGATTGAATTTGTGCAAGTTAATTAAATGTTCTATCATCAAATTTACTCTTACCCTTACCTTTAGAAGTAGCCGAAGAAGAACTAACTACAGAAGTTGTACTACTAGAAGCAAAACGTCTATCATAATAATCATACAAGTTATTTAATGTAGATTCAAATTGAATTAAAAAAGTAGCGCAATCAATTACTATTTTTACATTTTTCCCAAGTAATGCAAAAAATATTTCAATCAAACTCTTCGTACCTTCTAATTTGCTACGAGGATCCATAACGGTAGCAACACAAATCAACATAGGAGGAGGAAAATAATACTTCAAAAAAATTTTGTATGCATGTTTTACAATATCACCAACATAAGTATCATTTAACATTTCGTTAAAAGTTTGCATCATGCTAACTAATGAAATAAAAATTCTACTAGAAGTAGATTCATATGTTTTTGAAAATTTTTAAGTTGCGGTTTTAAAAGGTTCTAAGAAGTTGCGGTCAGGATTGTGCATGACTTCTTCTTCGTTGGTCAGAAGTTTCTCAAAATTCAACTTCTTTTTTGTTTTGAGAACGAAGAAGAAGTTGGTCAGACGAAGAAGAAGTTGGTCAGGTGATATCCAGTATTTTGAGAAAGGTCAAAACTAAGAAGTTAAATTTGACTCGTTAACATTTCTTTAGAGTCTAAGAAATCAACTTTTCATGAAGAATAGAATTTATAGTGAATTTTACACGATTGAACAAGTGGCAGTCTGTATGACATTTCGACCCTACTATAGATTTCGAAGAATTCAGAGTTATAGACACAATATTTTGGAGAAGCTTATATCAACAAAGTTATAGTAGACTTGCATACCTTTAATTTGATCTGAAGAACACAAAGTTTCATGAAGTATAAATTTTTCTGTGATTTTTACAGGTATCATGAGCTGCGGTTTTTAGATTTTGAACCTACTATTTTGCAAATGAATTTGGACGAAGAAATTAGGATCAATTTAGATGATCCTAACTACAATGTTGTAGTAGACACATTCAAGTTTTGTATGACACTAAGAAATCTATTTTTGGAGTAGTAATGAACTTTATATGATTTTTTCAATACCATTGGGTTGATATCTTTTTGTCCTAAAACTTTTACAATGTATAAAATTAGATTTAAAATTGGAATGTTAGTAAGATGTACCTTATGAGGAATTAAGGGGTAATTAAAGGATGAAGTTGAAATATTAAACATGTAATGTTTATAAGGGTTTTAACTCATCAAGTGTTATTGAATGTTGCTATAAGAAGTTGGTTACTTCATGATTGATAATAGCAAAGAGAATGGATAAAAAAAGTTAAAAGATGTTTAATGAATGAAAATTTTTATAAGAGGTTAGATGTAACCTAGTTGATCTCTATGTTGAGATGGTTGGATTCTAAAGGCTGAGCGAGACCCAGGTACTGGAAAATTTGTGATTATAAAAATTTGAGAAGTAATGTAACACCCCAAATTCCAAAACAGACTGAATTCGAAGTTCCACAAAATCTTTACACTTCTCTTCGTGCAATTTTACAAGGAAATTTAAAACTTTCATTACATCAGAGTTACAACTTGAATTACATTTAAACAGCGGAAGTCATTTACAATAATTACATGAATAAAAAGTACTACACTTGAAACATTCTTTAAGCAGCTTGTATACTTAATCTTGTCAATCTCTTTATCCTGCATAGAAACTGTGGGCTCGTCAGTTTATTCAACTGACGCAATGATATAAAACATCAATTTTCTCTTACTTAGAAAACACACACTTGTCACAAGCAAAACTATGGGGACTATCCTATAGATGTCATGTTGTGTTGTGCACTTAGTCCTTAATACAGTTGTTATGTTACATGACACTAATGTGCACTTGTTCGGATTCTATGCATCCCATACTACATAGGTCCGAGGGCAAGCCCTTAATCGTACTTCATCTTATAGGGTTCAATCCCTCGCCATGACTTAAACTACTACGGTAACTATAGTAAGTACTCTAGATGTTCTATGATATACGAGCCCATGTCCAGGCAGTCTGGAGGGGAATCCCACCCACTGACATGACGCATCAAGCAGGCAGACTATGGAAAATTCAACCTCTGCCATGGAACGATGGCACCACCCGTAGTTACCAAACACCCCACAAGCATTGCCACCAGGACGATAATTCCGGAGTAGTGCTTACGCCATGTCATGACGTATCAAGCAGGCAGTCTGTGAATCACTCTCACACTGCCAATCCGATGGCCCTCATACTCGTGTTTTTCTTTCACTTTCGTCACATCACAACTATGTATCTACATCCTTAGTTTATTTGAATCATGAATAAAATCAACCCCTAGAGTTAGCTCTTTCCTCTATACCGGTCTTAATCAACAATATGACCAACTTGGTCTTTCATCTCAATAGTTCATCTAAAAAATAATTTATTCACTTGCCGGTAATAGGACTTAGCTACCCTCTAGTTCAAAATCTTATTTCATGTTCATAAATTTGTGTATTCATAATCATCAATATTTTCATAAGTCATCATGATTTTCTTCGATCATTTTAATTCCTGTATTACTTTATCCAAAGACACTTTAAACTAACAATTTATAATAACTTCTTTCTTGTAAAATAGTCTCAATTTTTCCTTTACACCTAGGCCAAGGGTTATAGAAAAATTATCTCATGAAATCTGGATATCAATTAAATCGTCAGGACAGTCGACTGTTAAAGCATAGTCGGTCAACTACTATGCAAGGATTAGAACTCGAAAAATAAAAATATTCAAGACAGCCGACTGTTAAGACATAGTCGGTTGACTGTTCTGCGAGGATTTAAAATTCGAAAATAAACAGTCAGGACAGTTGACTGTTAAGACATATACGGTCGACTGTTCAGCAACTAAAATCCGAAATTTGAAGTTTATATAGTAACTCAAGATTTTCAAAAACCATTTAACTCTCATTTTTCATATAACGTACCTTTTTTTTTCCTTTCTACAATTGTACATGAAAAATCACATAATGTTCTATTAACAATTTCAATTTCATTTCTCTTAACAATTAACATACAACTTTAGGATTATTTAGCATCAATCACACTAATCATGAATAAGCATAATTTACTAACCAATCTTATTTTAATAATGTAGAGATTCTCACAAATAGCATTTTTCACATACACACATTTCTCAAAATTGCACTTTTTCCATAAATACAAATATTTCGACATAGAGAAACATTTATTCTAATTTAGCATGCTAGATCAATATCCAAATTTCACAACAACAAACATATCATTCAATCAAGTTCACTTATTCATTTCGTGCAATTTCACATATGTTCCATTTTCACCTTAATCATGATATTATCAAAGAGCAATATTTTCACCTATATATTCTAGCATGATTAGCAGATATCCTAGCATAATACTACTTAGAAGTTAGAGAAAATTGCCCACCTTATTGGAGAGAAAACGAAATGAACTCCGAAAACTCCTAGATTGATCAAAAGAGGCCTTCTCCTCCTATTTTGAGCCACCACAAGTCGTCTCCCTCTCGTCTTGAAGCACACCCGACCTCCTTGCTCGTTGAAGGAATCCGGTCACCAAATGGGAATGAAGAACACACTAACCCAACTCTCAATCTTTTGATCTTACTAAACTCTCAATCTTTTACTCTCTAATTGTATTTCTTTAACTTTCTCTTTTGATATAGATTAGGTGTGAATATACTCATGTAGGGGGGGTATTTATATATAATTTTGAGTGGATTGAATGGCTAAGATTAGATCAAATAGTTAGGGATTAGGGGCTAGGATTAGTTTGGAAGTTGCCATAACCACCCATGAATGAGATAACCACCTCACCACTACTCCCATTTCCCTTCTCCACTTATGCATAATCTGGCCTCCACTCAAAGGGTGTGTTTTGCACACTCTTGTGCATGCACGTGTTACCCTAGTGTCCCCCACTTACAAGTTGTACATACTAGTTTAATTAATTGTCTATTATTTGAGTCTACACTACAAGTTAGACTAAAATAAAGAATAATTAAATTATATGGGCTCACTAATGGGCCAAGAGACTATGGTCTTTATTAATTTAATTAATTAATTAATTAATGTGGGCTACAAAGAGACAAATTAAGCTTAGGATTAAATTAGGCTTTCTAAAAGAATAAATGGGGATTACTAGTTTATGAAAGACATTTTTTTTAAGAAATGCATGCATAATTTTTTTACGTGCACAACACGTAAAAATCAAACAACTCCAAATATAAATAAGATTTGAAAATTCAGGGTGTTACAAGTAACCAGTGCGGGTTAACTTTCACTTTGAGAAGTAGCCAGTGTGGACTAAAATTCTCAATGTTTGATTTAAGTCCGGTGGGTAATCTAGCTCTAGGTCTTAATAATTATAATTAAAATTAAGGACAGGCACTAGAAAAGGAGATGTGATGAAGCTTGGGCAAACGTGAGCGGTGCAGCTCTCTATGGTCGGGCGGATGTATTCCGGGACTATAGTTACAGTCGAGCGGATGTATTCTAGGACTGTGCTCAACATGGTTGGGCAGATGTATTTCGGAACTATGGTTACAGTCGGACGGATGTATTCCGGGACTGGGCTCAACATGGTCGGGCGGATGTATTCCGGGATGGGCTCAACATGGTTAGGCAAATGTATTCCGGGGCTATAGTTATAGTTGGGCGGATGTATTCCGGGACTGCGAGTTTATGCGAGATGGGTCTCAATTATTTCTAGGACTATGAATGATCGAGCGGATGTACTACGGGATTATGAATAGTCGGGTGGAAGGGAGACGGATCTCTAGTATTCAGAGCTAGAGCGATGCTTACGAGATGTTTGCATGATGAGGGTTCTGTATGGTCGGGTGGATGTACTCCGGGACTGGAACCTATACTTGTGGAATGTCTAACTCTTATTTTCGTCATTTTCATAGGATTTCATAACAAGGGATAGAACCCTGTAATGAGTACGATAAGGGCTTGCCCTCAGACCTATGTAGTATGGGATACATAGAATCCGAACAAGTGTGCATTAGTGTCATCATAGTGTAATGTATGCATTAGGAATTAAGTTCATATCATACACTGACATGTTTATGATTGTCACCTTTCACATTTTGTTTCACATTCAAGTTGTGCTTACTAAAGTAGAAGAATCGCTGTATTATAACATTGCGTCAGTTGTATGCAACTGACATGCCCCCTGTTTTCTAGTTGCAGGATTGGATTTGGCATAGACTTGAAGTCACTGAGATGGGTTGAAGAGCTTCCATTATCATATGTTGTATTTTACTTATTTATTTCCGCTGTGCTATTGTAAATAACGATGTTGTAAATGAAAAAGTTTTAAATTCTTTGTAAATTTGTACGAAATTGAAGTAAAAGATCCTGTTGTGGTATGAATTACCTGTGTTTAGAATTCGGGGCATTATGGGATGATTAGTGAGGACCCAGACGGAATGGGCTTGGAAGTAGGGGCGAAGCTTTCGGGCGGCTGTGTCTAGTGCATAGGCCATCTTTTCAAACTTTGAGTATCGAAGCTCGACATCGTGGAGTACTTCGCTTCATAGTATATTTGCTTCTGTACACTATCTTCTTCTCTTACCAAGATGACACCGAGGGTCTGATCTGAGGTAGCTAAGTAGAGGTAGATGACCTCTCCCAGATTGGGCTTGCTAAGGAGTGGTGGATTGACGAGGTGTGCTTTGAGATGTTTGAAGGCTACCTGCTATTCTTCTCCCCACTCAAAATTTTTTGCTCCTCAGAGAGCTTTGAAGAACGGGAGGCAATTTTCCCCGGAATTGGAGAGAAAGCGCCCAATGGTTGCGAGGCATCCTGTGAGCTTTTGGACTTTTTTGATGGTAGACAAGGGAGACATGTCAAGTATGGCTCAAATATTTTTAGGGTTGGCTTTGATTCCTCTTTGGCTAACCGTGAATCCTAGAAAATTTCCCGAGAGGACTCCATTTCGAGGGATTCAGTCTCATGTTGTGTCTCCCCAGTACATCAAAAGCTTCTTGGAGATTGGTCACATGGTCCTCTTTCTTGATGCTCTTGAAGAGCATATCGTCCATAGAAGTTTTGGCAGATTTTCTCCTTGAAGACTTGGTTCACCAAGTGTTTATATGTGGCTCCGACATTCTTTAACCCAAAGGGAATGACTCGGTATCGTAAAGTCCTTGGTAAGTGAAAAATGACGTCTTTAGGATGTCTGGTGGAAACATTCGCATCTGGTTATATCCGGAGAAGGCGTCCATGAAGATTAAGGTGGCTTCGATCAAGGTGTCTATGTTTGGTAGAGGGAAAGGTTCCTTTAGACAAGCTTTGTTGAGGTCGGTGAAGTTTTGCTGATTCTCCATTTGCCGTTGGCTTTCTTCACCATTACCACATTTGCTAGCCACTTGGGGTATCTCACTTCTTGAATGAAGCGGGGCTAGGCTAGGAGCGTCTCGATTTCCTCCTTGACTTCTTGCTGCCTGTCGGGGGCAAACTTATGACGCTTCTATTAGACGAGGACTGACTTCTGGATTCACGCTTAACCGGTGCATGATTAAATCCTCGGAGATACTCGGCATGTTAGATGCAGTCCAGGCGAAGAAATCTCGGTTCCTCCTGATGCAAGCAACGAGTTGCTCATTGACTTGATGGGGGAGAGCATTGCTTACCCAAAAACACTTAGCTTGGTCTTCTTCAGACAAGGAAATTACTTCTAGTTCATCTACAGGTTCGGAGTTGGCCTATCCCATATCTTGCGGGAGTTCCATGGCATTGATCCGGAGGACTGAGCCCCCCATTGTGACAGTGTAACACACCCAAGTAGCTTCTTGACTTCCTTTGACTTCTCCTACCCCTGCTATTGTAGAGAACTTCATCTTCATGTGGAAGGCTAAGATCTCCGCGTGAAGGGCTGCTAGCTCGGGGCAACCAAATATGGCGTTGTAAGCAAACTTCATGTTAACAACCATGAAGTCATGTGCTTCCATGTATGCGGCTGGATCTTTCCTCCTTATTCACATCTAGAGTGACTATTCATTCGATCTGAACTGGGGCTCTGAAGGATCCATGAAGAGTATATCCGGTGGGTTTGAGACGGTACCTTGTGAGCTTGAGGCCCTCGAATACATCCGGGTTGTAATGTACCAGGACATGACACACCTTGTGATTTTCAATGCATATGCTGCTTACAAGTGTGTCACGCTGAGGTGTTCAACCACCCTTAAGGTCTTGGTCTGAGAATGTTATTGGAACCCCATAGCTCTTGGGAAGGGGGATTTTGTGTACTGTGTTCACTTTAAAAAGGATTGCTTTCCTTTAGGAGTAAGACAATCCCCCCATGAGTCCCCCATGGATGGAGTAGAATACTACCATGCGTCCCGAGTCTTGGGACTTGGAAGGCCTCTTTGGTCGCTTGTTGGCTCCTCTTTTGGGAAGAGGCACAGTATTGTTTCTTTGGGAAAACTTTGTGTGGTTGCCCCATCGGTGTAGGGCTTCGAGCTCATCTTTGAGGGCTTTACAGTCATCTGTGAGATGTCCATGGTCTTTGTGAAATACACACCACTTGTTCTTATCCATTCTTCTGCTTGAGGCATTCATTTTAGGCGGAGGTTGAAGAGTCTGTCTCTATCAACTTTTATGAGAATTGCGAAGATGCTGGCATTAGCATTGTGTAGTTATCGAAACGAGACACTAGAGGAGGGCGACGATGACCCGTGGCATCCTTCTGGGTCTTCTTGGATCCATCTTCATTGGTGCTCTTCTATTTGTTACCAGTCGAGGGAACCTTCTGTTCTTGGGGACAAATGACATCTTCCACTAGATGTACTTCTCGACTCTTTAAATGAGGTATGAGAAGTCCCTAAGGGGTCTTTGGACAAGAGAAGATTTAAGGTTGTCATGGTTTACATTGTACCTGAAGGTAGCCGTGGCTACG
The DNA here is from genome assembly GCA_017893485.1 of Hemerocallis citrina. NCBI lineage: Eukaryota > Viridiplantae > Streptophyta > Magnoliopsida > Asparagales > Asphodelaceae > Hemerocallis > Hemerocallis citrina. The sequence continues at coordinate 91,040,195 of CM030364.1, read as the reverse complement.
ACTGAGTCGAGTGAGGGGATGGATCGGGATTCGGCTTCTGGTTTACATTGTACCTGAAGGCAACCGTGGCTACGACTGAGTCGAGTGAAAGGATGGATCGGGACTCAGCTGTGAAGTGCCAAACATAACTCTTGAGAGACTCCCTATCCCTTTGCTTCAAGTCAAGTATGGAGGCACTTGTCTTCTCTGCCTTGCGGTTAGAGATGAAGTGTGTGAGGAAGAGTTCCTCAAGTTGGTCAAAAAAGAAGATGAACCCTAGAGGGAGATGAGAGAACCACTCCCGTGCTGATCCATTCAGGGTTGCTTGGAACATCTTGCAGAGGAGGGAATCCGATGCTTGGTGGATCATCATGAAGGTTTTAAAACTTTCAAGGTGATCTATCGGGGCTGACTCACCGTTGTTTGACTTAAAAGCTGGAATTTTGGAGTTTCCTGGAACATGAGCCTCGAGGACTTTTCTGGAGAAGGGGGTCGGATGGGTAGTATGCTCCCTCATGTCTTCGCTCTCTTTTTGTTTCATTAGTGCTAGACGGTCCTCTATCTTTTGGAGGTGCTGGAGGAGGCGTTGTCATGTTTTTTGGACCAGTGGACCCACGGGACTCCTAATGTCGTGGAGGAGTGGAGTGGTTAAAGTTGGTGTGTCGGGTTCTGCTGGGGACGACGTTGAGGGCTTGAAGGATCTCATCTTTGAAGTTTCAGAATTCTTGCTTGGTAATGGGTACTTCTTGTTCCCTACCTCTCCTTGGGCCTGATCGGCTTGTTGGAGTGAGGCTCCTTCTCCTGCAAGGGGGAGGAGTGATTCTTTTTCCCCCTCAGAAAGTGATTGCTTCTTCACTCCCTAGGGGAGGGGGGTCTTTTGCGTCTCTGTCTTCAATGAGATGAACCCGTCTTGAATTCTGGTGTGTTGGATGGGGGTCTTCGCCTTGGAATCGCCTACCATTCAAGCTATCCCATAAGTCAGACCCTTGCTGTCGAGAGAGTATGATCTAGAAGAGGTCTGACTGTGCATGGAGCATTCATCTTAGGAGGAGATTTGAAGGAGTCCTTCCTTATCAACATCCATGAGAATTATAGAGATACTGACATTGAGCAGAGTGTACTTCTTGAAATGAGACACTAGAGGAGGGCGACGCTGACCCTTGACATCCTTCTGGGTCTTCTTAGGTCCATCTTCATTGGTGCTCTTCTGTTTGTTCCTAGATGAGGGCACCATCTGTTCGTGGGGACGAATGACATCTTCCACTTGGATGTACTTCTCGAATCTTTAAAGGAGGTATGTGAAGTCTCTTGGGGAACTTTTGATGAGAGAAGCTTTTTGGTGATCATGGTTTACATTGTATCTGAAGGCAGCAGTGGCTACGGCTGAGTCGAGTGAAGGGTTGGATTGGGACTCAACTATGAAACGCCGAACATAACTCTTAAGAGACTCCCCACCCTTTTGCTTCAAGTCTAGTAAGGAGACACTTGTCTACTCCGCCTTGCGGCTGGTGATGAAGTGTGTGGGGTAGAGTTCCTCAAGTTGGTCGAAGAAGAAGATGGACCATGGAGAAAGATGAGAGAACCACTCCTGTGCTGATCACTTCAGGGTTATTGGGAATGTCTTGTAGAGGAGGGAGTCGGATGCTTGATGGATCAACATAACAGTTTTAAAACTCTCAAGATGGTCTACCGGGTCGGACTCTCCTTTGTATGACTCAAAAGCTAAAATTTTGAAGTTGGGTGGAACATGGGCCTCGAAGATTTTTCTGGAGAAGGTAGGTCGGGTGGGGCGGTATTTTCCCTCATGTCATCCTTCTTCTTGTTTCATTATTGCTAGACAGTCCTCCATCTTTTGGAGGTGCTAGAGAACGATGTTGTCTTGTTCTTCGGACTCAGTGGACCCGTGGGACATCTAATGTCATGAAGGAGTAGAGTGGTGAAGGCTGGTTTGTTGGGTCTTGATGGGGATGACATCGAGGGCTAGAATTACATCATCTTTGAAGTTTTGGAATTCTTCCTTGGTGACGTGTGTTTCTTCCTCCCTACTTCTCTTGGGGGCCAATCGGCTTGTTGGACTTAGGCTCCTTCTCAAGTGAGGGGGAGGAGTCATTCTTTGTCCCTTGGGAGAGTGGTAGCTTCTTCACCCCCAGGGGAGGGGGTTCTTCTCTGTATTTGTCTTCAAGGAGCGGGACCTTTCTTGCTTTCCTGGCGTGTTGTATGGGAGACCTCTCCTGGACTTGCCTTCCATTAAAGAGATCTCGGTGGTCAGACCCCTACTATCAGGAGAGTATGATCCGGCGGAGGTCCGATTGTGCTTGAGGCACCACAGGGAGCACCGTAGTGGGTGTTGAGGTGTAGACCGACCCCAAGTTCTCACCAATACGACGCACATGGCACTGACTTCTTCTGGAGCCTCCCGGTGCAGCCTATTTGGAAGGAGGTTGGGTAGGTTGTTGAGGTTATTCTGGTTGAAGAGGTTGATCCGGTTGAGAGGGTTGATCCTGCTGAGAGGTAGGAGGGACATCCTCATGAGGAGGAGTTAGAGGAAGAGGGTTAGCTCATTGGCTTGAGGCCGCCGCCTTCTTTTTCCCCTTTGGAAGCATAGCTGAAAATAGTTTTTACCGGTGAATTTTGGCCATATTTCTTTTTTATTTCCCACTGACGGCGTAATTCTGTTGCTGCTATTTTCTGTGGGAGAAAACAATTGTTGTGAATTCTGTTTAAAAACAATAAAGAACTGACCTGATAGTTTTCGCCGATATTGACCTTTGCAAATTAATCTTGATTCCAAAATCTGACTCATTTGAAAGCTTGGATCTAATATAAATGGTGGCAATCGCTCTGATTGAACTGAAAAATTCTGAAACACCGGGGTTGGCCCCAGTGACAGACCTTCCGACGCCAAGTCAAAACACTTTGAAGTTATGAAGAGTTTTATAGCGAAATTTGCAATTACCTGGTTTTTGAAAAGGTCATGGGGGTATTTATAAAGGGGGCAGATTTCAATATATTGATTTATCTATACTTCACAGTATTTTAATAAGGTTAGTTATTCTCTTCTTTATGAATAGTTATGGTAGGTTACTCATCTCTTGATAAAGAAATAGAGTTAGTGACTTTCCTCTTTATGAAGAGATAGAAGTGGTTGTGGAGATAGAGTTTGGACTCTTCTCCTGATAAAGCGATAGAGTTTTTAAACCATCTCTTATGGATGGAAATATAGAAGTGGTTACTCTCTTAAAAATAGAGAGTTTAAGACAACACTTCATATAATTATGAACTCTTTCTTATTGGGCCGCTGTGGCAACCCAGTATGACGAACCTGTTTTGGGTTGTTGGGCTTAAAAGATGCCCAACTCCCTTTTACAGGACTGTTTCTAGTGAAATTTACCGTTTTACCCCTAGAGCTTTAAGATTCGTGTCCGATTTGAATGGTCCCGATTTTGTTCTCTTTTTACCCATATAAAAAATGCATAGAAGAAATTGATGAAGTGTATAGAATATGAAGAAGAATGGTCATAAATAAGTGAAGATGAAGAGATAATGGTAATGGATGAAGACAGTAGAAGTAGTAAGGATGAAATTGAAAACTATGAAATAAATGTGATAATAGAAATAGAAGAACAATTAGAAATGGAAGAAAATAATGAAGAGGTAAGATAAAGAATGAGTTTTAACATACAGAAATATGATAAGATAAGAGCAACCAAATTAGATATAAACCCGAAAGAAGTATTTAAACTTCCAATATTTGAAAGAAAAATGAATACTATCATAATAGCCACAAATAATGAACAACATATAGATATTGCACATACACAAGGAAAAACTATAATTCCATTAACACTAGAAAGAATAATGAGACAAGAAATCAAAAAAATAAGTGAGAAAACTAGAAAAACACTAAGACGCATACATTTAGGAGGAATACAAATAATAATAAAAGCTTATTTTGAGGAAGAAATAAATACTCCCTTAGAAATATACTTAATGGTTGATAGAATAATATAAAGTACACAAAGATGTTTTAATAGGAATAGTGAACGGGAACTTAATTGACCAAGAAATAAAAATTTACGATTAAATCAAATTTCTTTACAAGCATGTCATATGAAAATAAGGACAAAAACTTAGTCATGTACCACAAGTTACTAGGAATAGAAATGATAGAAAAAAAAGTAAGGTTATGAGTAAACGAATAAGAAATATCCATGCTTTTACATGTAAGTATGAAGTAAAAAACAGAAATACGGATAGCTTTAAAATAGAATCACTATTTCGAGAAATTATAAGATATAAACTAGCCAGAGAAAACCTTAAAATGATCATACCAAATTATATAGAATTTGAATTTAACAAAGCAAAAGAGAATACAAAAGGAAAAAAAACACCAAAATAATGTTTGGATAAAGATCACTATCAAAAAGAAACAAACAACAGACATTGGAACTAATACCAATGATAAATACATTAGATTAATAACCAGTTTAAGATAAAAATAGAATAATATGACAACGATAAATGGAACAAACAAATAGCTCTTGTGGATACAGGAGCTACTAATTCACATATTAAACAAGCAAATATAAAAACAACTGAATTAACACCATTAAAAAAACGATTTTACTATTTAGACTGTTATAATAATAAACATCCAATCTTACAAAAAATTGTATTACCAATAAGAATAAATAACATAAATGAAATTCTATTACACTTATATGTAGACCTGGAACATAATGTCAATGAAATGTTCATAGAAATAGTATAAAAATGCAGGAATCATATTATCAAAAAATAAAATGGAGCTATTCAAAACAAAGATAGAATTATTGGGAACAAAATTATCACACAAAAGGAATAGAATTATAGCTACATATAGCAGAGAAGATAAAAACATTTCCAAATATTAAAAAAAAGAAGCACAAGCCATAATTGGACTATTAAATCAAACAAGAGGATATATACCAAACTTGTCGGGAAAAACAATTTAGCTACAACAAAAACTGAAATAGTTCAAGAAATGGGAATAAACTACAAAGGATGAAGAAAAACATAAAATATTGAAACAATAAACTTCAGAACTAAATAAACTACAATTACATGTCAAAGAATGTACAAGATAATAGGAAACAGATGCAAGTGAAAATAATTGGGGAGCAATATTAAAATTTATAAGAAATGTGAAAAAGAAGAAAGACTAGCCAGATACACTAGTGGATCACTCACACAAACACAACAAAATTATCACATAAATTGAAAAGAATTACTAGCAATCTTAAAATCAATAAAAAGAAATTGAGTTATTCATATTACATACAAAATTTATAGTAAGCACAGATAATACCCAAGAAAAACCTGGATAAGCAAAATAACAGATCCAACTATAGCAAATAAAATATTAATAAGATGGTCGATGGAACTAGCACATTATAATTTTACTATAGAAAATATAAAAGGCAAAGATAATCTTTTAGTACACTTCTTATCAAGAAACTAACAATTTTATTTTATAGAATGGAAAATAAAGTGCAGCAAATAGAAGAGAAAATAATTTCCTCAAGGAAAATGTGGAGCAAATAAAGGCGGCATTGAACCAACTATAATTACAAATATGCAGACTCAAAAGTCTATTTTACCAGCACATAAATCAGCATGTAACTACATAAAATATTGTGGACAATGTAAGTGAAAAAATGAGTGAAATAGGTGAACCTACTCATTCACTAAAAGAAGAAGCAAATGCCTCGTCAAATAAAACAACATACAAGGATACATTACTCACTGAGAAATCTCTAGTTAAAATATCAAAGAAAATATTATTTTTAAAAATATATTGAAAAATTATGTCAAGTAACTCAAGTGAACCAGAATCAGAACCATATCACATCAACATATGAACAAGGCAATCATTCTACCAAGAACAAATCCATGAACAACACGTGCTCTATTTGAACGAGGACTTATTTAGTATATTTATCCATCCATAGAATGTGGAACTTAGCCAGTTACCAAGATAAATATACAAAGCAGTAAAAAGTTATTTGTCTTACGAATGTCTCAAAAATATATGTTAAAATGTATTCAACAATCCCCGAATATCTTAAGGACAATGAAGAACTTCAGCAGAACATGTTATCAAAACAGGAATAACTACCCAAATAACATATGGAGCATATAACATTGTGCAATACAAAACAGAAGAATCCCAAAAAGAAAAGCAGTGAGATTCAAAAATATGTATTGTGAATTAAAAGACATAAAGCTAAGAGATAACAACATATGGATATATGACAGCCCAGATCCAGAAAAAATAATAATGTATAGTATAGCAAAATTAAAGCAGTCACAAGATAAGCGTGATCTATTTGACAGCTGGTACCAGATATTATCTAAAGGAGCAATGAGAATGACAGAAGAAACATTTGGCCATGTAATGCCCTAGAATGAAGTAAAATATTATATATATATATATATATATATATATATATATATATATATATATATATATATATTACTTATTCTAAACTATGTTAAGATTTGAATGGATTGGTGCATGATTATTGAATTAAATAACCATGCATGTGTATACACTAGGGTTAGGGTATGGTAACCTACGGTTAAGGCTAACCCTCATCCTAATCAAACCCTAGCACACATCTTGATGAAGATCTAAGGGTGGGAAATTCACATGAAGAAATCTTCATGAAGACTCCAAGATAAGTCTTGAAGTTTCTAGGGCTTGTGAGTTGGCACCATCTCATCCACTCCCTTCCACTAACTCAAGCTTACTCAATCCTCATCATTCACTCAAAACTGGCCAAGAATAGGAAACCCTAGCCTCCACTCCATTTTTATAAATACCTACTTCTACTCATTCTCTCATTCTTTCATCTTTTCATTGTTCTTGTTCTTGTGTTAAAAAAAAAAGAGTGAGAGAGACAAGTAGAGAAAGGAGCAGATCAAGAAGGAGTGAAGTAGAAGAAGTGAAGAGGAGAGCAAGGAGCAGATCAAGAAGCAAGGAGCAAAAACTACAGGAAGTTTCATACAACTACAAATGTGGGTGATCCTCTTAAAACTCAAAAAAAAAAAAAATTAGTTTTTCTTTGTGTATGTAATCCTAGCATGAAGTAGGAACTAAGAGAATCTTTTTTACCATGTGTAATTATTTACATGCTAAGAAAAGATAATTTGTATGGTAGAACTCTCTTTTCATGATATCTTGATAAAGAAACATGTATGACTTGGGGGGTTTGGGAATTTCTAACTCATGAACTGTTTGAAATTTTGAACTCAAATTTTGGGGGTTTGTTTTTCCATATGTATAGAGCTTGCATGATCTTTTTAAGAATATTTGGAATTCGTTTGATAGTCCAAACACTCGCTCAAAATTCGGACAGCAACCAAGGCAGAAACTGTTCTTTTGGAAAATTCTGTCACAACTTCCAAAATTCATAACAAAATATTGGTTGGGTATTTTTGGCTGAAATTTTTTGTGGATGTTCTTATATGTGTCTAAAATCATAATACCAAATTTTACATTTTTATGAAGTGATTTGATGCCTCAAAAAATTACTAAGCCCCACTGGCCTGAGCAGACAAAGCTGAAGATTCCTGCCTAGCGACTGAAGTTCACATATGCATATCTACCTATGTGTAATTGATATTGCTATGAAATTTTGCAAGTAGTTTTTTTTATGAGTCTATTTTATGATCCCAAAATTTTAGAATTTTTAGATGACTTTTGACAAGGTTTCAAAAATAAATCGTTAGTAGAAGAAAAAAATCTTGTCTGAAAAGTGGTGGAGATTTTGTGTCATATTTGTAGAGTCTTAACTCTCGGCGTAGTAGAAATTTGGATACAATTTTTAGATACAATGTAGGGGTATATGTCTGGTTATAGATTCTTAATTTTCATAAGCATTGGACAAGGGGTTGGTTTTATATGGATTTTAGACTAGGCTAGGTTTGATACCCAGTGCTGGTTGCATGACCTGTATAATTGTGATTTTTTGGATGTATGTGTTCAGAATTTGCCAAAGTGATGAACTAGGGACTTAGAGTAGAGACTCTAAGCTTTCCAAAAAACCCAGGAAGTTGTAATTCCGAGTTGTGTAGTAATTGATACGATTTTTAGAGTGCTGGATAGATCCAGCCACTCTTAAGAAGTCGATTATTTGCATATGTATGACTTTTCACAACTCACAAGTGTTGATTGGAGAGTTAGGGGGTAGTTGTATACCCCAATACATGGTTTTTTTATGTCTTCCGTTGATTAAGACCTAGGGTAGTGACTTGACGACTATTGAGTCATCGGCCTTGTCTAGTAGTTGCTTACTCCTATCAACCATTAGGCCAACTTTGGGACTTCCGCCTTAGCGATTGAAGATGGCCGACTCGGGCACCGACAGAATCATGAGTGATGATCGTGGGCCGAGTTTGAGGGCGAGATTCAAAGGGGGAAGTGGCGGGCAAGGTGATCGCGTTGCCGGAGCCGCCGGTTGGTAGACAGAGACTAGGGTTTCGTTAGGAAAACCGTTGAGACTAGGTGCAACCTAGACTGTGGATCAACTGTAACCCTGCCTTAACACGTCCCGGAAGACTTAATGTTAGTTAGATTTGCAGCCATCTATAACTGCATTAGTTTCTAGCAAACTAGTAATCGGGTGATGTACTCTCCTATCATTAGGAATACCTGCTGCGGTGCGTATCTTGTACTGTTGATTCCTGATGTACCGTGGTAAGAACGGGATGGAATTTCCTAGTGGATAGGGGGATTAGACATTCTAGGACGTCAAGTTCTATGTTGGTAGACATGAACGGATCATATGGGCTGCGGTCCTGCGCCCTAGGTATGCTGCGGTGTATCTTTAAGTTCGTCATGGCTTTTGAGTAAGGTCCGAGAGTCGGGTACTAGTGGCAAACCGAGATACCACTAAGTGACTGCAGAAACGGATGTGACCGATTAATCTGCAACCTTATCAACCACGATCTACCTATCAGGAACAGGACGAGTACGAGAGAGTAGGATGCCTGGCAAGGGTTCGAAACCCTGAGTCTGGAGACAAAGGCGTGATTTGGAAAGTATGTAGTATGGGATGCATACATTTCCAAAGTCTCACTTGCATTAGAGTAAGTACATTTTGACCTGTGCATTAGAGTACTAGGGCTTGTCATACACGGACACCTTGGACCCATCTCCACCTTCCTTTTTTGTCGCTTTCCTATTAAATCTTGATTTCTCTTGTTTAGAGATCGCTGCTTTTATTAGCCTTGCGTCAATAAAATTACTGACGTGCCCACTCTTTTAGGTGCTAGATACCGACCCGTGGAGTCCAGGAATGCTCAAGACTGATGGTGCATCCGAGTGACAGTATCAAGTGTTCCTTATTCACTTTTGGTATTTTTTTTGTTAGACATGATTTGTAATTTTTGAACAGTGTATATTTGTAACACTTGAACTTGTACATCATGGAATTAAAAATTGTTTAAATTTTTTCCGCTTTTTCCTGTATTGTGACTGTTTGAAGGAAAGATTCTGGATTGCGTCATGAATCACCAGTATGGGGATTCAGGGTGCTACAGGTCACTATTGTAGCTTGATGAAAACAAAACATCAATATTAATGTGGAGCATGTGAAGATGTCAGTCTGGAAGAATCTCTTTATCTAGAGTAATCTAAAATGACGTAAGCCATGATGTAATACCACAAATTATTGAAGAACTGATATGGAAATGACGAATGTAGACTCAAATAATGCAGCCTCATCATCAATTTTAGAAGAGTATGTAGGAGAAAATTCTATATAAGATTGTAAGGAGTGAGAGTTTGCTTGTAAAAAGTTTTGAAGGAGTAAAAGATTCTCTTGTTCAAGTTCTTGTTCTTGTTCAGCTTCGTTTAAGAAGTGGAAACAACAAAATTATCTTAGCTCTCATTCAGTTTAAGTTATGACTAACTAAACTCCTCTCTTCATGGAGAGCTTTTTAAGCTTCTACTTGAAGATCTTGCAAAAGACCAATTTTTGACCTTCAAAGTTGAGTTGTACACCAGTGGTAGAAAACGAGCTAGGTTGTTGTTGCGTGTACTTAAGTGCTACTCAGTTATTCCATACGTATCTCTTGGATAACTCTCTGGAAGAGCATAGTAATCATGAGATGAGAGAAACGTAAAGAAGAACAAAAATTGAGATGCATACCAATGGTATTTTATCCACTGGTAGTAACCGGTACAGAACATCTCAAACATGCTCAGCTAGGTCGGAAGCATGTTGGACCATTTTTCTTGATTTTTCATGGTATCCATAGAAATATCTTCATACTCTATAATTTTCTATTAGAACTCTTGCACTAATATTCACTTAGTCTTGCTCTCTTTTCCTTGCTTTTCAACTAGCTGGTTAGTAATATGGAAAATCTAGAAAATTTTGTGTTTATGTCACGCCCCGCTTCCCAAAAAGAATACGAAATACGGATACGAGACAAAAGCTCAACGAATGATTTTCATTATCCATAAGCTGTTCAAGAATCTTTACAACTTCTCACAAGATAATCAGAGTCGGAAGCAAAAGATACAACCAGGCTTACATAATTGAAACAAGATACCAACAGAGATTTCTTGAAACCAAATATAATAATCTCAAATAATCAAATTCTGAACAAATCAAATATCCTGGGTCACATCGCCCAAATACAAGATAAATATCCAAGTAATCAAGTACATCTTATTCAAGTTCAAGCAACAACAATAATAAAAACATAAAACAGAAAAATTCCAGCACTAATACGTCATCTCGCCAATACCATCCGGCAGCCGACCATCCTGATATGCAATTAATTAAATTTTACAGAAGAAGGGAAAAAAAAGTACCCGTCAATTACAAGTTACGGGCCACTTATAATGCAGGATACAAGTAAATGAGATTGGTAAATCTAAGTAACAAGCCTAGCATGGTGTAATCATGATAACAGGATATAAATCATAGCATGGCAAGATGAGCAAGTATAATAGTATGTGTCGAGTGTCAAGTAAACAAGTGTCATGTACCAAGTAACCAGTATCAAGAATCATGTAATCTTGTAGCATGTATTAAGTACCAAATCTCATGTAGTCAAGTATCAAGTAGGCATGTATCATGTTCAAGTGTCATGTTTAAGTCTTGTAGTTATCACTATCTAGGTAGCACTTCATGCATCCCGGTTTTTACTACATGGTTGCTATAACAAACAGTTTCGTTTTAGATTTTGTAGGGGACCATACAGGACAGTGTACTCAGGGACAAGATCCAAGTATCATGTAATCATGTATTATGTAAACAAACTCCAGTGTCATGTGTGTACGTGTCATGTATATTGTGTCAAGCTCCACATGTAAACAAGCTCCAATAACCACTAGGTTCTTCCGAGTACACGTTTCTGCACTATCCACTACTAGATCTTTCCCTTAATCCCGGCATGGTTATTTATTATTATTAGTGTCCAACAAGCATGTAGATGTGCAAAACATATCAAGTATATCATTTTATGGTCATGTAAAAAGTTCAAGTTGCAAGATAAACATGTACGTGTGCAAGATATCTCATAAAAGAATAAAATAAACAAATCTCAAGTTCAGGACAGTAAGACTATACTGTAGTAAAATAGTGATTTCCAGTGTTACAAATATGCAAACCTGAATCCGTCGAAACGTCTAAAAAGTAGACTTCCAACCGAATCTAGTGAGTATAAATAAGTCATTTATTAATTTACAAAAACATATCTCAAAATTGATTTGAATACAGAAAATAGGTTCAGCCAGAAATCAAGAAAATGAATTCAAGAGCAGGAACAGCATGAAACCTCATTAAATAAATCCACGAAAAATCTGGGGTATTCCCCTATATATCCAGTATCTAAATATAAAATTTCAAAATTTTTCAGTAAAATTAGATCATTCATCAAATATCGGAAAACATCAATAAACAGTAGTTTGGCAAATCTGGAAATCCCAACACTGCTATACATAAACCATAATATCTTGCAACCAGTGAAATAAAATCCAAATCCGCAAAAGGAAGATGAAAATAGTAGAATAAGCTAAATTTTATATTTCACAAATATTTTCCATACAGTAAAAGGAATTAAGGTGAAAATACGATTCTTTACAGAACAGCAAGCAAATTACAGCAAGTATAGTTTTCATAAATGAGCATGAAACGGCATGTAAAACTCATCAATAAAATCCACCAAAATTCTGGGTAATCTCTAAGTAGATATAGAAATACTGACCAAAGTCTTGGATCAAAATAATATGTGTAGCATAGATATTAAAATGATTTAGTCATCAAAAACACCATGAAACGAAATCTGGAAAAAATTGACACCTCTATAGTAAAACAGTTATAACTCACACATACTAAAATGAAATCAAGCAAGGTCAGAGGGTTTCGAAAATAGACAAAATTCTCTAAAACTCATATTTTATACCGAAATTAAGTTACTAACTTCAAGACAGTCCAAAACAGCAAACAAAACAGATCATCGAAAAAATACAGATTTTTCCCTTTAACGACAACTCAATATATATTATACAAAATTTGTTCAAAATACAACCAAACATGAAATCTGGTCTACCAAGTGTCCAAACATCATGAATTAGGTTATCTAGCATGTACACACCAAGTATATCACATGGGTCTCAACCAAATCACGAATTCTCACAAAAGTCCTACATACATGATCAAATCAAGAACGGGTAAAACCTAAGATAATTCATGTCCATATTGTGTCATGAGGCAACTATGGTCAAGTTTTCACAATAGAAACAAAACCCATCAAGAATAACACAAACAAGAGTCGTCTCTAGATCCAACTACACTATAGGTGGTATTTTTGACTTGTATCAGACAAAGAAATTGGAGTACAAGTTACTTGTCCTAACCGAAGATGAAGAACGAAGAAAATCAAGAGTAACAAGAATGATTGCATAGGATTAATTGCATAGGATTAAAAATAGGATTTGTTTTAATTTGGCTTTGGTAAATCTATTAGGGATCAAACAATATGATTGGGAATAGGTTGAGCAACCAACACCACCCTAAGTACTCAAGAGCACAAAATAAAGAAGACAAGAACCAAATGAAAGAAAGAACAATAATAGACGAAGAACGAAACAAAAGACAAACAAAAACCAACACAAGGAGCTTAAAATGAAATAAATGAATATATATATTGAAAACAACTCCAATATACAGTTCAGAAAAATACAAGAGAGAGTACAATAACCAAGAAAAGAAAAATACACAAAAATACACAAAATGAAAAACAGGTGTTACAGTTTAAGTTATTTTTCATGAAAGAGTATTTTTTATCACAGTTAATTTGATTTATCAAGGTGAAACCAATAACATAATAATCCAAATTTTTGATGATTTAACATTACAAGAAAGATCATTATTATACTTTGAAAATGGAGAATTCAATCGATATATTGACATGCCAACTAGAGAAGAATATATGAATAATTATGAAGATGTACCAATCGATGATAGTGACAATGATTATTCTGAACCAAATTTTTTGAGAGATATTAAAGATTTAATTGATTATTTACACATTGAGAATGACAATGCTTGATATGTTCCACAAGATTATTTTGATGAAGATTATCATGAGTACAATCAGCTGTAAAAAAAACAAATCACATTAGTCACATAATCTAAATTCTTTAACGACAATAAGTCGTTATTTTCTTACTTGGTCTTGCATTATTTTGCAGTTCATGCTTCACCCCAGTAGATATCAGAGCCAGTTTTAGACATAGCATATAATAGTAGTAACTAACTCTCACTTAATCAGATTAAGAATCTATCATGAATAAAATATAAAATAAACATAATTTAGTAAAAGGACACACATCGGTTGGCAACTGGGCTGGGTTGACCCGTAACCCGCATGCGACTTGCCCACACGAACCCTGCTCGCAACTTTGCGGTTCGGGTCGGGTCGAACCTGCGGATATACCCGGGTCGACCCGCGGGTTTGGAACCGTTTGATCCAAACGGGTCAAACGTTCAACTCGCGGGTCGAACAGTCAGAAACAGACCGTTGGGGCATTTTTTGTTTTTTTTTTTGTTTTTTTTTTGTTTTGATTTTTTTTCCCTATAAATACCCCCTTAACTGATTCTAAAAATTTCCACACCCTACTCTCTTACTCTCTCTACTACTACTACTCAATTCAATCTCAATTCAATCAAGTGTTTTCAACAAAGAAGTGAAAATTTTCGATCGTATCGAATTGTGTTGATTCAACTCTCAACTATGTCTACTTCAACTCCTCCAACAAAGACGCTTTCTCTCTCTTATTCAAGTTTCAACGACTACCGGATTACCGACGTATTCTCTACTTTCATTTTCTCTCTTATTTGTATATTCGATTATCCGTGAAGTACAGTGTCAAAATTTCACAACCATCCTATTGTCTTGAATTTTGTTGTAGTTCTAATTTTTTGTATCATTTTGTTTGTTGGTTTTTCACTTTTCTCTCTCTCAACCATCCTATTCTTTTTTAAATTTTATTTTTTAACATATACTTCCTAGATTGTTTTCTATTATTTCACATACACTAGTAAAATACTAGAAATCTTTTTTTTTTCACATACACTATTACCATGTCTGGATCACAAGGTAGCGGCTGTAGCCAATGTGGACAAGATTCCACCAGTACTTCACGTCGGCCTCCCATAGTCCCACAAATTGAACCCGAATTTACACATAATCTTGGTAGGAACTCACGATATCCCTACACATGAAATAGAAGAGGAAATGCATAATGTTAACACACAAACACAACAAACCGAACCCACTAGTAGTAGAAAAACTAGAGGAGAAACGAGTGTTTGGTACAGATTTTATGACTATATCACCGATGAGAAGAATCCGGGTGTAGGACATAAAATTAATAAACATTGTGACAAGAGATACAAATGGAAGAAGGGCGAGGGAATATATACAATTAAACAAAATATTTTAAATATACACAAAGATTTAGTACAAGACCAACAAGGTCAAAAAAAAATCAACTCTAGGACCGGGACAAATAGATAGCCAACCCTATGATCCCGAACTTGTTCATCAGGAAATGACCCGACTAGTTATTAAGGATGAGCTACCTTTTTTCTATTCTGAAAGTAGGAATGTAGAGTCTTTCAACCAAAATGTACTAGATCCACATTTTAGAAGAATTCATAGAAACACACTAAAGTCCGATTGTTTTAAACTTTACAACGAAATGATATACGCTTTAATTGCACTCTTATATTCTTTAACTTATAGAGTATCGTTACCTTCCGATTGTTGGAAAGGTTATAATGATATTTCGATCATGGGCTTAACTTGTCATTGGATAGATAGTGAATGGATGATTCAACAGAGAATCATCACACTTGGGGCTTTGCCGTATCCCCATAGTAGACTAGTTATTGCAATACGTATTTTAGAAGTTTGTGATTTATATCATATTCGTGATAAAATTTCTACTATTAGTTTTGAATATGAATCTAACAACAATGCTTTGATTAATACATTAGAAACATAATTAGCTCCTCCATGTAATAAAATTTTTCATGTTAGATGTGCGTGTCATATTTTAAATTTATGTATACAAGATGCATTGAAAGTAGTTGATTCATATATAGTTGCAATTAGAAATTGTATACATTTTATTGCTTTGAGTGGTCATATGCTTCAAGAATTTAAAGGATGGTGTAAAGCTCGGAGAATACATTTTAGAAAATTTCTTAAAGATGTTAAACACCGATGGAACTCTACTTTCGATTTACTAAATATTGTTACTCAATACAAAGATATTATAAACGATTTTTGTTTTGCAAAAAACATGGAAAAATTTTCAAATGACTCTCCAATCATGGTATTTTACCGAATCCTTATTACGATTTTTGGAACCTTTTAAAACTGTAACTTTGAAGTTTTCTACATCTTATGATTCTATTTCTAGTAGTATTTTTATTTCAATCATTACTATGATGCAAACTTTTCAAGAAATGATTTCAGACGAATATAATAGTGATATTATTGTTCCCGCTGATAATTTTTTTTTGAAGTATTTTAATCCTCTTCCTATATTGTATTGTATTGCTATTGTTATGGATCCTCGTATTAAATTAGTGGGTATGAAAAGTTTGATTGAAATGTTTTTTACTTTACTTGGAGATGATTTCAAATATGATTGTAATGAATTTTAAACTAGCTTTGAATCGACATTAAATACTTTGTATGATTATTATGATAGAACCTTTTCATTTAGTAGTACAACTAGTATAGTTACTTGTTCTTCTTCTACTTCTAGAGGTAAGGGTAAGAGTACATTAGAAGATGCAACTCCTAATTTACTTGCTCGTATTCAATCAAAAAAATCTAGGACTAACGCACCTAACGAATTAAATTGGTATAATTAACAAGATTGTAAAAGTTCTAGTTTTAAGATTGAAGTGCTACAAATGGAAAGAAAATGAAAATCTTTTTCCTATTCGTTCACATATGACTAGATATCTACTAACTCCTCCTGTCTTCACAGTTGCTTCTGAAAGTGCTTTTTCTACAAGTGACAGAGTTCTAACAAATTACAGGAATCGCTTGAAGCCGGATTCGTTGTAGATGCTTGTGTGCACTGAAGATTAGATGAATGCTGAAGACGGACTCAAGGAAAAGCGACATCTACATCAACAGGTGGAAGCAACTCCCCTGAAGTCCAACAACAGGATTAGAAAATTTAGGGCGATGAGATCCTAAGTTTAGGTTAAGTAGAGGTGCATGACAGTAGTCCAATGCCCTCTCTTCAATCTAACTCTAGGCTATCTCGAACTCCAGATTGTCCTCTTAAACATGTAATTGAAGGAATTTGTATATTTTTTTAACAGTATTTATATGTTAAAAAGTTGTAAAAATTTCATAGAAGTTGAAATAAATAAAGTTGAAATAAATAATATATACAATTTTTTTTAATTCTTAATCCCTTATACTTGTTGTACAATTTTTATTTATTTATATATTTTGGTTAAAAGAGGGGGAAAAAACTTGTATTTGTATGTAAAAAACTTGTAAAAAATTCATAGTAGTTGAAATGAATAATCAATAATATATGCATTTTTTCACTCTTATACAATTTTACTTGTTGTAATTTTTTAAAAATTTTAGTGAAGTAAAAATAAAATAAAAAATTCAAACGGGTCAACCTGCAACCCGGCCCAACCCGAAATGGGTTCGACCATAACGGGTTCACGGGTCGACCAGGTCGAAGTTTCCAAAAATGAACCCGACCCGGTTAAAGCTCCGAGCCGACCCGAACCCACCCAAGTATGGCTTCAACCCTGGCGAGTCCGACCCGACCCGGCCCGGTCGACCCGAAAACCAACCCTAACACATCCTATATAAAATATTATAAAATAGGAAGCATAGGAAATTTATTAGAAACAAGCATATATACGTAAATAAGTTAGAAAGTGTCTCAGCTCTGCAAATAGTTTCTAAAAAAGGCTGATATTGTTAAATACCTCTATGTGGATTGGGTATTGGGAATGGCGCGATGCTTACATTCAGGAGTTTATCAAAACCATCATTGTCTAACCAGGCCTGAATGGGTTAGCCACTCTGAAGCTCCATTGCTTTCATGGAATTATTTGATTCATTTCCATAATATTCAGTAATTTTAGAGACATTATATGTGTCTGTTTATGTCAACCCCAACATGATTTCCATTAATATCATGGAATGGCCCAAACCTCTGAACTATGTCAAACTCAACAACAAATACATGGTTATAGAGGTTTTCGTTGTATTGTTCGCTGTACTTAAAAGCCTGAGGTACCCGGACCAATCTGAATTAGGGAGTGTTTCGGAGTGGGTTGTTGCAAAGGTGAGGCCATGGCCTCCTCCACCCCCAATTGTGACGATGTCAAATACAAAAGTTGGGCTGAAAGATGATCCTGATGGGGTTATGTTGTGATTGTTAAGCATATGGACTGGGGAGAAATTAAAAACTGGGTGTCGTAGGTGAGTTGGAGCAAGCCTTTTGATGTAAATTGGGCTGCGCCAGTTAGGGTCAAATTAGCAATAGCTTCTTTGAAACTAATATAATCCCGTGAACAATTGAAAAGAAGAAGTAGCAAGCAAGAATATGAAAATCTACTGAGAAATTTAGAAAAATATTACAGGAAATAGAGGAAATAAAATCAAGAACAAGAACAGAGTAATGAGGAAGAAGATGTATCAATACCCTCTCTCTTTCGCTCTGTTTGTTTATACTCCAAGATCTTCTCGAAAAATTTGCCGTACTGTTCTCTTTTTTGAAAATAATTAGTGACTTGCCCCACTTCCCAAAACAATTAGCGATATGCTCTTATTTAGGACACGTCAGCAACAAACGTTATTGGGAAAAACGGCATAAGTTATTTCGATGCCGTTCTTCCCAATAACGGCATCTCTTTTTAAAAAAATTGTCGTGCCGTTATTGGAAATAACGGCGTAGCTTATTTTTGTCTGAAAATCATACAATATCAATTGTGACTCGAGAGAGAATTGCAAATTGAAAATAACTGATGTCGTTCTCTGAGAGAACGGCATAGATTATACTGATGCCGTTATTGTGAAGAACGGCATCAGTTATAATCGTTTTGCACAGCTTCCTATAATCGAAAAACCCCTTCTCCTCTCTCCTATCCCTTCTGATTCGTAAACTTCTCTCTCTCTCATCGCTCTTGTTACCCACAAACCCTAGATCCCAAAATCAAAAAATTCTAACCATTTGAGTCCTCTAAAATTCCATACATCCTACCTCCTTACTCCCACTCTCATTTGCAGTCTTCATCCACAACGAAATTTTTGCTAGTGGTTTTTTGGTTTAATTTGAAGGTATTATCATCTTAACCTTATGTTTGATTTTTATTTCAATGTTATGTTTATTGTGAGTAGTGAATGACTTGAATATGTTTTAATTTTTATGCATAGGTATGGAATTTGATATCCCTATTTGGTTATATTATGGGGGTGAAGTAATTAAGGATCCGAAAATTGGATATTCTTATAGTGATGTTGAACCGGTTTTTATTTGGGCTACCCTCAACTTTACGTACGCAGAATTAATAGATAAGATATATGAAGTCACCAATTGGGATAGATGTGAAATGAGTCTGAAACTCAGAGGCCGTTATTCTGCTGGTAAAGGGGATGGGCAGTATTTCATGTTGGTACCCATAGATAGTGATAGTTCTCTGAGGTCTATGTTACTTAGGACACTTCACCCAAGTTGTGGTTGGAATATAGTTGAGTTATATATCCATCAAACGGGGCTTCCAAATACTACACGAGTTGTTATCGAAAGTCCAAGGCCCACAAGGACTTTGAAACCATCTGCAGAGTCACACGCAAGGATTTCAAATAAACTGGAGATACTAGCACAACTCCAACGGAACCTGTTTCCTCCGAATACGAGCAGGTACATTCGACCCCATTGCCACAAAATATTTTGGTAGCTGGCATTGCTATGGAAGACTTTGACAATGCCTTTGTAAATAATGACTTGATCGAAGAGGAAGAAGATGAGGTACGCGGTCTCGAGGATGATGATGAGGAGATTGTCGTTGAAGCTCCAGTTGTTGAAGTCAATGTTGATGTGCCGGTTAACAATGCCCGCGTGTTGCCAAGTCAGGACACACGTGCAGCGATGCGTGGATCGCAATCAAGTGAATGGATGTCCCGTGCCACCATACATGAACATGGACAGTCTTCCATTGGTTCTTCCAACTTGGATGAACTCTTCATAGGTCAAAGATTTCCAACCAAAGATGCTCTACAACATCAAGTGAAGATGTACGCCGTGAAGAACCACAGAGAATTCGTGACGGTAAAATCAGATCGTTGTCTATACCATGTAAAATGTAAATACGCGCCCATCAACCATTCAGCCGAGGAGATTGCAGAAAATCCATCACTTCAAAATATAGTTGGTTGTCCATGGTACTTGCGTGCAATTATTCCCAAATGCCGTAATTATTTTGTGGTGAAAAAGCTTGAAGGTGTACACACATGTGTGAATCCTACATTGACTCAGGATCACAGCAAAATTGACTCGACGGTCGTATCGATGGTCATAATGGATACTCTGAAGGGACAACTCTCAATAACACCAAGAGCCATAATTGGCTTAGTGAAGGGTAGGTTCAATTACACAATATCATATTGGAAAGCTTGGAAGGCAAAACATAAAGCAACTGAGAAACTATATGGTTCTTTTGAAAAAGCGTACACTAAATTACCATATATACTCAATGCAATTCAAGCTTCAAATCCGGGTACGGATGTACAATGGGCGAAGATTGCAACCGGTCCGGGTATAGAAACATTTAAGGGTTTTTTTTGGGCATTCGGTCCTTCCATCGAAGGATTTAAGTCATGTAAACCAGTTATAAGTGTAGACGGCATTCACTTGTACGGAAAATATAAAGGCTGTTTATTGATTGCGGTTTCACCAGACGCAAACGGGAGGTTGTTTCTGTTTGCGTTTGCACTAGTTGACGGTGAAAGCATAGAAACGTGGACATGGTTCATGAATTGTATTCGGTGCTTTGTTACAGATCATGAAGGTCTTCGCCCGACATGCCGGTATTTTATCAGCAATGGAAAATGAGTTTGGTATGTGGAGGGAACCATTTGCATATCATCGGTACTGTATGCGGCATTTTGCTAGAAATTTTCATTAAAAATTTTGTTCCAAATTTTTTATGAATAAGTTGAAGGTAATTGCATGTCAAAATCAGTGGAAAAAGTACGAGGAAAAGATGACACAACTTGAAGCTAGCAATGCTTATGCGGCTAACTTGGTGAAAGAAAAAGCGATTGAGAAGTGGGCACTTACTGCTGATGGTGGGCGTAGATATGGTATAGTGACAACAAATTTGTCCGAAGTGTTCAACTCGGTTCTAAAAGGTGTTCGTAGCTTACCTGTCACCGCAATTGTAGAACAAATATTTTTCCGTCAAACATGTACTTCACCGACCACCGTGAAGCCGCGCAGACACTTATCAGTGAAGGTAAACTATGGGCACCCCGGATTCAGGATCTAATTGATGTCCGCCGTGAAAAATTCAATTTACATAAAGCAATAATGTTTAATAATCGTGATGGTGTTTTTGGGGTGAAAACGGGCATTAGAATGGACGGTGGATTTCAAAAAGGTGGACATTGGCATACGGTGGACCTAGAGGGCCGAACTTGTACATGTAGCAAATTCCAACTGATCCACGTTCCATGCTCTCATGTGTTAGCGGCATGTGCTTCACGTGCGCTTGATTATCAACCGTATATTGATGCCTTCTACTCTACGGATTCGTTAGCAAAAACATGGGCACCAACTTTCAATCCTATACCAGATGAATCTTATTGACCTACCCAAAGCGCACCAGTACTTATAGTTGATTCTAGTCTTCGTCGGGTGAAGGGGAGGCCTAGGAGTACTCGCATCCGCAATGACATGGACGCTCGAGAAGGTGGGAGTAGCGGAAAAGTATGTTCGAAATGTGGTATGAGTGGACACAACAGACGGAGTTGTAAGAATGTACAAAGTGTGGGGACTTCACAATCTACCCGCACTTGAATATTTTTCTTGTTATTGTATGTTAGTTATGTCTCCTCTTTTGTAAGTGTTTGTATGAAATTATAAAGTTGTTTCTATATGTTGATCAATTTAAGTTTAAATCGTTTGGAATGAGATTTGTTGTATGACTGGGTGGTGGATATAGTTAAATTTGTTGTAAATAAACATTCAAAACAAAACATGCACAAAAAACATGCACAACTGTTCAAACAACAGATGCCGTTCTTGTGAATAACGCATCTTCTTTCTATGCCGTTATTCTCAAGAACGACTATGGAGACAGAAAGTTTGGCAGAAATCTCAAATTTTGGAATTTTGATGTTTAACTGATGCCGTGATTCTGAACAACGGCATAGTTAATAGATGCTGTTATTTTGGAAAACGGCAGGATTTGAAGTTGTCGTTATCTTGGATAACGACATACTTATGTACATCTTCAGATATGCCGTTATCTTGGAGGGTAGGGGGGTTATACGAAGATGCCGTTATCTTCAATAACGGCATCAGTTTAAGATGCCGTTAATTTGAATAACGACTGTGGAGACAGAAATATTGGCAGCAAACTCCAACTTTGCTAATTTTCCCTCTATGCTGATGCCGTTATTCACGAAAACGTTACAGGATTAAGATGCCGTTATTGCAAATAACGACATCTTTTATTCATGTTTTTCACATACAGACATGCACATACCAACTCCTTCAATTCATTGATGTGCATGTTTTCAGATCCTACATCAATGCTTCAATTCAATTCAATTCAATTCATCAATTTTCAATTCATCTTAAATTTTCACAGACCAACTCCTTCTTCTTCACATACTAGATCAAGACTTCTTTGTGTCAATTCAATTCAATTCATCAAGTTTCTAAAGATTTCATAATAATGAAGTCTCAAAACATGCACAACTAAAAATAAGGAACCATACTTAAACACTTCTTTATGTCAATTTCACAGACTTCAAAGACTTCTAAATGCACATCAAGTTTCAAAACATGCACAACTGAAATCTTGCAAAACATGCAAATCAAACTTAAATATACTTAAACAATTCATCAACTACATAGCATGCACTACATAAAGTCTATAATTACTAAAATACAAGAAAGATCAATATTACATAAAGTTTTCTTCAATTTAACTCGGCGTGAAATGTTGGGGTGGTCTCCTCCTTTGAGCCGGAACTTTCTGCCTACGTTCCCGGGTCTCTTGCGTTGCGGCTTCACTTGGACCAACTCCTTCTTCATCACCTCCTCCTACTTCAATCTCTGGATTTGCTAATTCGCTTTGCGTAGGAGGGAAGCAAACGGTCTTACCCCTTCGTGGATGATGTGACGGAGTTTGAGGTTGAGTTTGAGGTGCGAGGGGATCTCCTAATTCCAATGCTGCTTGTGGTGGAGGTGGAGGTTGGCTAGCACTAGGTCGAACTTCGGTCGACCGCATAAGGTCATTGAAACGTGAACTATCTCCAACCTCTTCAAGAGAGGTACGACAATTGCAAAGGAGGTCTCTGCCAATTCTTTACATGCCTTATTGGTGTTGCTCTTCAAGACACTCGCACATTTTCTCGCCATGTCCCATGTGTTGTCGATCTATAATAGTAAACCAAATTAAACATAATTAAAGAAGCATAAGTAAAATTCATCGAAATAAATGTAATTAACCAAACAAACTTATTTACCATTAGACGGTATGATGAAGCTTTTGGTTGATACATGGGTTGCGATGATGAATGTGCGGGTGGTGGTTCAACTTGGTGTGCGGGTATCGGTTGTTGGATACCCACGGGAAGATCCGTTTTCGGTGCAACATACAACCTTGTAATGCGACGGTACCATGCCATATAAGCTGTTTGCATTGATCCGTCGTACGGCTGTACAATACTCTCTACACCAACATACAACCTTTTGGTTGATACATGGGTTGCGATGATGAATGTGCGGGTGGTGGTTCAACTTGGTGTGCGGGTATCGGTTGTTGGATACCCACGGGAAGATCCGTTTTCGGTGCAACATACAACCTTGTAATGCGACGGTACCATGCCATATAAGCTGTTTGCATTGATCCGTCGTACGGCTGTACAATACTCTCTACACCAACTCGTACCTCCGCTCATTCCAACATCCTACATGAGCACGGTAGTAATCGGCCCAATCCATATTTGGTAAACGACCTTGACCCGTGATGTTGTGAAGTCTACGGTCGAAAAATGAGTTTACGGGGACGGGCTGTTGTGCATTGAATTGGCGAAGAACACGGCCGGGGTAATAAAACTCCACAACTGAGAAGTTTACAAGTGGAGCTAATGTCAACCACAACTGATTATTGGCAGTGCAAATGGGTGGTAGACGTTGCAGCCTATTATTTGTGTATGGGATCCAATTGACGAACTCTTCCCTCAACTGATCGAGTTCGTCCCTATAGTAGGTGAGGACACCACGTGAGTTATCCCTCCATGTACGCTTTCCCGTCCAGTAGGCACCGAGAGGAGCTCTCAGCACAGGATTTTTCTGTAGTACTCTCCAACTTTCTGATAGTACCGTGACACGGGGTCGGCCGAGGTGTATTCGTTCCCAACACCATATTTGCAAGATAGACATCGGCCCGGTCATTTGGATCGACCCCATCGAACAGTTACATAGAGCACGGTAGAGGGAGGCCAGAGCCGCACTTCTCCAACTATATCGGCCTGCTGTCTGCAGGTCAGCAATGAGTGGAAGGTACATGAGGTGCACTACATCACCTGGACTCAAATGTAGTCAATTTAGAATGTTGTTCTGTTTGAGGAAAGGGTCAACGCAAGGGGAAATAGAATCCCTCCAATGATCGACAATAGGTAAGCGCGGGTATAGTTCTGGAGTTGGATGTCCGTCGGCACTTCTGGCAATCGATTAGTGAACTAATCGTCAAGATATGAACGTCTAATAGATTCCCCAATGAATATTCTGTGGTCCTCATCAGGCACCTCCAACCCAAGATAATCTCGTACTAATGCTACCTTGTTGAACATTAAGTTGCCGGTGACGGACACCCCATCAATTGGAAGACCCGCAATCACAGCTACATCTTGTAGGGTGACAGTTATCTCTCCAACCGGTAAGTGAAACGTGTGTGTCTCCGGCTTCCATCGCTCCACAAGTGCGGTAAGTAGGGCGTGGTCACACTTGATTTTAGCCAGCTTTGACATCCCGTAGAATCCGCTGCTTACCAAGTAATTTTCAATACGGGAGATCGCCGGCATGATGTTGTGCATTCGGAAACTCATCTTCTCTACATCCCCTTTCCAAACCGCCTGTGATCTGTGGTCTACTTGCAGATATAGAACGGTAGGATCTATTGGACCCGGATGTCCCCATGGTCCATACGAAGAACTAGAAGAAGCACCAACACCATGGGAAGAAGATGGTTGTGTAGGATCTATTGACCTGTCAACAATAACAAACACTAATCAACAATAATTTTAGAAAAGAAATTTTGAAAATAAACTAAGTATAATTCATCACAAACTCGTTATTCCTCAAATCCGAATCATTCATAACATTGTAAAAAAATGGATTTTATAAACTAAGTATGAATTTTGAACTACTTACAATCATCATAAAGACAACGAACCCCCCCCCCCCCCCCAACAAAGTATCTCCCGATATTATTTCTTTTCCTAACAACTTGAACAATTCAACATTTCTCAACAATTGAACGTTTTGTAAACCCTATATCATTAAGAATCCATAATATTATTTCCAAAATTACTACTTAAATAACACAAATCTACATCACTTGTACTATACTACCAATGCACACATCTATCATACTATCAACATCAACTTTACAAAAAAAATTAGGGTTTTTGGAAACTTACAATAATTTCGGATTCGGGTTGATTTGGCACTCTCAATGAGAGATTGAAGAGTAGACTCTAAGTACAAATCAATTAAATACTTGGGATTTTAGGATTTTTTTTTTTTTTGGGTTTAGGGATTTCGGAGTCGGAATGGAGAAGGAAACAATCGCAAGGGACAAGGGGGAAGAAGAAGGGTTTTTCGATTATAGGAAGCTGTGCAAAATAATTATAACTGATGTTGTTCTTCACAATAACGACATCAGTATAATCTATGCCGTTCTCTTAGAGAACGGCATCAGTTATTTTCAATTTGCAATTCTCTCTTGAGTCACTAACTGCACGACAATTTTTTTAAAAAGAGATGCCGTTATTGGGAAGAACGGCATCTAAATTACTTATGCCGTTTTTTCCAATAACGTTTGTTGCTGACGTGTCCTAAACAAGGGCATATCGCTAATTGTTTTGGAAAGTAGGGCAAGTCACTAATTATTTTCAAAAAAGAGGGCAGTACGACAAATTTTTCAATCTTCTCCTACTAGTGTGCCACTTGTACTCGCCTCTAACTATCTTTGTCTTCTTCTGCAGCTTCACGTGCATCACACACGATGAAGTCCTTAAATCGATTAGGCCGCTGCTTCACTTGAATGGGCCTGGCGTTGCTTGTTGGGCTTGTTTCTTTCATCGTGGACCTGACATTGCTTGTTGGGCCTACATTTGTATCAATACCGCCACCAAATTTTTGAACCTTGTCCTCAAGGTTGGGATGAGGAAAAGCTCTCGCCATTGAAGCTGAATCTTCCCAACTGTCTTCTTCTTCAAGCAAACCCTCCCACCTGATCAGTACTTGGTCCTTGAAAATACTTCCCACCTTAAGAGTTCTCTTCCCCACAATTGCAATGGGTTGAAAATACAACCAATCTTCTCCAGAAACAGCTGGTAAGATTGAGGGCAGCATAGTCAAATGATCTCTATGGCATTTCTTCAACAATGTAACTTGAAGCACTAGATGTATCTTGGCTTCCTTAGGTAGCTGCAGCTGGTAAGCTACCTTACCCACCCTTTTTGTAATCTTATAAGGACCATAAAACACCATCGAAAGATCCTGACACTGTCTTGGCACAACAGACTACTACCTATTAGCCTGTAATTTGACATACACCCAATCACCTCCATCAAACTCTTTCTTACTTCTACGAGCATTAGCCTTGTTCTCTTCCTTACAGCTTGTAATAAGATTTGCTTCAACTTGCACACAACTTCTTTCCTGCTATTGAAATCAGAATCAACAAAGTTAGCTGCACTTCCAGTGATGTAAAGCTTGAGGGTTTTCTACCACACACATCCTCGAATGGAGTCAATCCTGTAGCTGAATGTCATGTTGTATTATACCAATACTCTGCCCTGGACAAAACTTTAACCAACTCTTAGGCTCCTTAATCACGAATGATCTCAAGTACTGCACTAAACACATGTTCATTACTTCAGTTTGGCCATCTGTTTGATGATGCTATGTTCATTTTCAAAGTAGTACCCTGCACTTTGAACAACTCTTTTCAGAAATTATTCAGAAAGATATGATCCTTATCAGACACAATTTATTTAGGAAGCCCATGCAACTTAAGGATCTTTGAAGAAATGCTGCAACAACTCTTGGTACATTGAAGTTATGTGCAAGATAAACAAAATGTGCATATTTAGATAACATGTCCACCACTACTAGGATAGAAGTTTTACCTTGAGAATTAGGCAATCATGTGATCCATTGAAATATCCTCCCATACTTGATTAGGAATTTGGCAATGGCTGCAATAACCCCCCAGCTTTAGTTGTTTCATACTTTGTTTACTGGGATACTGAACATTGTTGTACAAATCTCTGTATATCATTATGCATGTTCTCCCAATATAAAGACTCTCTCATTCTAGCTGTAGTCTTGGCAACACCATCATGACCCCCAAAGGAGAAGAATGCCATTCACACAGTATTTCTTCCTGAAGAGCTTTTGATACTACAATACTGCCTTTGCACCATAACAATCTTTCTCTTAAGACATAAGGAGGCTTAGCAGTTGGATTCAATGTCAAATCATGCACAACTGAGGCCCAATCCGTATCTCTTTGCAATTCTTCCCTAATTCTATCAAGAACCAACATCTGTGGACTTGTAACTGCAGCCAAAAATTGATTATGCTGAGCATGTGGCAATCTGGATAATCCACCAACAGCTGAATTTACCTTTCCAGTTTTGTACTTGATTTTGAAGTGTATCCTGTCAGTTTATATATCCATTTCTAATGTCAGGTGTCTGAATAACCTGATTAACCATGTGATGTAGACTCTGTTGATCAATCTGAATATTGAATTCTCTTCCCAACAATTGTTGCCTCCATTTCTTAATAACTTCAGTTATAGCATCCATCTCTCTGACATATGTGGATGCTGACTACATTCTAGGGAATTTTTTTTTTACTGAAAATACTAGGTTATCACATTGTTGGAGAACTGCACCAATTCCCTTACCAGAAGCATCAATTATATTGTTAATTGCTTTGAAAAATCAGACAATGCTAATACTAGAATGTTTTGCATTGCAATTCTGAGCTTTGGAAATGCTTTCCACCCCCCAAGAAAATGTATATTTCTTCAATAGATATGTCAATGCAGCTGCCATTGTTGCATATCCTTCAAAAAACCTTCTATAATACCCAGTCAATCCTAGAAATTCTCTCAGCTGCTTTCTATTCTTAGGAGTAGGCCACTCTTGAATATCTTCCACCTTTGAAGAACAAGCTTGAATGCCTTTAATTGATATCACATGTCCTAAGTATTCAATTGAATGCTTGCCATATGTACAGTTACTCTTTTTCACCTAAAATTGGTTCTGCTCTAACACTTTCAATACAACTGCTAGATGCTAGAGATGAGTATCACAATATGCACTGTACACCAATATGTCATAAAAGAAAACTACCATAAACTTCCTCAAATTTGGTTTAAAAATTGCATTCATGACAACTTGAAATTTTGAGGGGGCATTTGTAAGGCCAAAAGCAATACTAAAAACTCATAATGTCCCTCATGAGTCCTAAATGCAGTCTTCTCAATATCTTGAGCTTGTACTCTGATTTGATGATACCCGACACAAAGACCAAGCTTTGTAAAATACTTAGCCCCATATGATTCATCAAAAAGTTCATCTGCAGTGGGTATAGACAACTTATCTTTGATGATTATAGAGTTTAAAGCCATATAATCAATACAAAACCTCCATGTGTCATTTTTGTTTTTAGCTAACAACACTGGTGATGAAAAAGGACTTTTACTTGGCCTGATAATTCCTGTCTTGAAGCATTTTGGACACTTGTTTTTCAATTTCTTCATTCTGAAAATAAGGATAGTTGTAAGGTCTGACATTTGTAGGAGGCACTCCAGGAATCAAATGTAATGGATGATCATATTTCCTGCTTGGAGGAAAGCGCATAACCTCAACAAACAATGGTGCATATTGAACCTAAAAAAACTATGGTGCATACTGCTGTAACAATTTATCATTGTGAGCATGAATTTCAACCTATAAGTTGCTCCTTTTGAAGTACCAAATGAAAAAAATGGCCTATGGCATTAGTTTCTGCTTCCTTTCTCAACGAATTAAGCTGCATATGTGAAGAAACCTGCCCTTCACCACCCTGAAATGTCACTATTTGGAGTTTATGAGTAAATTTCATGGACATCTCTTTATAGTCAAAGATTATCTTGGCCAATAATTTTAGCGACTATATCCCCAACCATACATCAGTGCCATATACAGAAAATGTAAAAGCTAATAAAAAAAAGAATAGCCTTGAATTGTTATAGGTACTGCAACACATTGTCTCTCACACTTAAGAGTTTCTCTATTTCCAACCATCACATTAAAACGAGAAGAATGTTGAATTGGTAATCTAAAAAAAATTAACTAGCCTCTCTTGAATAAAGTTGTTTGTGCTCCCTCAGTCAATAAGTATCTGAACTGGTGTTGTCCCAGTTGTCCCTTGAACTCTCAAGGTTCTGAAAGTAACCTGGCTCGAAAAAGCTTGAAATAAATTTCAGGTGTGTATGTATCATATGTGTATATATTGGACTGTGCTTGTTTCTCAGACACACATTCAAACTCAGGTACTTGTGCTTGCTCTTCCTTCTCAGCAAGTAACAAAAACACTACTTCTTATACTTGTGCCCATGTACATATTTCTCATCAAAATTAAAACATAATACTTTTTCCTTTCTCACTACCCATTCAGCAGGTTGAATTCTCCTTACAAATAAATTTGAGCTTTTGAATTTTATTTGTGTCTGACCAGGTTGCAGTGATTATTTGGTGGTATTGGAAGCAAGGGAGGTAGTGTACTAGGTGGAGGTTGCCATGGTGGTCTGTAATTACTATGTCTACCCCACCGTGTCTTATTCTTAAGAAATTTCTCTTCCTACAGTCTCGTTAACCCATTCGCATCAGCTAAACAATTTGCTTAATGAGTTAAAACCTCTCTTCTTATGTCAGGTTTCAATCTAGAAATATAGTTACTCAATACATGATTATCAGCACCCAATCCCTTAATTTTATTCATCAACATGTCAAATTGATCTTGATACTCAGACAAAGACGAAGTTTGTGTCAACTTGAACAGGTGCCCCTCTTGATCCACATAAGTAGACACCCCAAATCTAGTATCTAATTCCCTAATAAAGACCTCCCAGTTTACAAATTCACCATTATCAAACTTATATTGAAACCAAGCCCATGCCCTTCCATCCATATGGAATGAAACTATATCCAGCCTATGTTCTTGAGGTGTTTTATGATAGGCAAAGAAATGGTTAGCTTTAATATAACCCCTGTTTTTCGTTTTATGTATTGTTGAGTGTATTTTTTCATTTTGGTGTATTTTCTCTCTTTGTATTCCTCTTGTATTTTCTCAACTGTATATTGGAGTTTGCTTTCAATATATATTCATTTATTTCATTTTGAGCTCTTTGTGTTGGATCGGTTGTCTCGTTCTTCTATTATTTGATCTTTCATTCATTTGGTCTCGTTCTCTTTATTTATATTTTAGGTGTTTTGTGGTAGTGGTGTTGGTTGCTCAACCTTTTCCCAATCCTATTGTTGATCCCTAATAGATTTACCAAAGCTAAATTAAACTCAATCCTATTTTGAATCCTATTCAATTCACCCATATCCATACCCATTAAACAATCCTATTACTACTCTTAATCTACCCACAACCCAAATACCCATTAACCCAACTCCTAAACCCTAAACTCCACTATATATATATAACACCCTCTCATAAACCCTAACCCTAACACCTAAACCCTCACCCCGGCCAACCCTCTCTCTCTCTCCCTTGGCGGCTGCACACCCGAGACCCCCATCCCGGCCTGCATCCCGATCCGACCCCCCTCCGGCTTGCACCTCCAACCCGCACACCCGAGCCCCATCATCCGACACCTCCGGCCACCATACACCCCATCTGATCCCTTCTCCCCTCTTTGCCGTCCAACTCCCAAGCCACTAGCCGCCGCAAAGTTCACATATTTCTTTTTTGGGTTCTCTTTTTTCTTGCTTCGAGAAGCGTGCCTTGTGTTCGTGCAATTGTTCGTGGGTTTGTTGCTCCTAATTTTGGATTCTCTTGTTCGTGGATTTTTGTTTGTTGCTCGGGAGTCCGTTCCCTTTATTCTTGGATTCTGTTTCATCTCGGTTAAGGCAAGTAACTTGTACTCCAATTTCTTTGTTTGATACAAGTCAAAAATACCATCTATAGTGTAGTTGGGTCTAGAGACGACTCTTGTTTGTGTTATCCTTGATGGGTTTTGTCTCTATTGTGAAAAATTGACCATAGTTGCCTCATGACACAATATTGACATGAATTAACTTAGATTTTACCCGTTCTTGATTTGATCATGCATGTGTGACTTCTTGTGAGAATTTGGAGATTTATTGAGAACCATGTGATAGGCTTGATTTAGATATGTTAATAACCCTAATTTATGATGTTGAACACTTGGTAGACTCGATTTCATGGTTGGTTGTGTTTTGAACAAGTTTTGTATGATACATGTTGAGTTGTTGTTAAAGGGAAAAAATCTGTATTTCGTCGCTGATTTGTTTTGTTTGCTGTTTTGGACTGTCTTGAAGTCAATAACATAGTTTCGGTATAAAACATGAATTTTAGAGAATTTCGTCTATTTTCCAACCCTTCTAACATTGCTTGATTTCGTTTTCGTATGTGTGAGATATGACTGATTTACTGCAGAGGTGTTGATATTTTTCAGATTTCATTTTTGTTGATTTTGATAACTAAATTAATTTGATACTTGTGCTACACATATTATTTTGATCTGAAACTTTGGTCAGTCTTTCTATACTTATCTAGGGATTACCCAGAATTTTGGTAGATTTTATTAATGAGTTTTATGTGCTGTTTCATGCTCGTTTATGAAAACTATACTTGCTGTATTTGCTCGCTGTTCTGTATAGAATCGTATTTTCACCTCAATTCCTTTTACTAAATGGAAAATGTTTGTGAAATATGAAAGTTATTTTATTATATCTATTTTCATCTCCCTTTGGCAGATTTGGATTTCGTTTCACGGCTTGCGAGATATTTCACTTTTTGTACAACAGTGTTGGGAATTCCAGATTTGCCAAACTTCCGTTTCTTAATGTGTTCTTATTTTTGATGACTAAACTAATTTAACTGGAATATTATGAAACCTGATATTTTGATTCTAGACATATAGGGGAATACCCCAGATTTTTTCAAAAATTATTTGAGAGGTTTTGATGCAGTTTTCCTGACTGAGAATTCGTTTCTCTGATTTCTGACTGAACATGTTTTCTGGATTCAACCCTGTTTTGAGTTATGATGTTGTGAATTACTATATGACTTATTTATATTCGCTGGATTCGTATGGAAGTCTATTTTCCAGATCCTTTGATGGATCCAGATTTGGATGTTTTTAGTAGTGGGAATCACTGATTTATTACAACACTGTCTTCCTGTCCTAAATTAGAAAACTAGTTGTTTTACCCTGTTATGTGTTATCTTGTACCTGTACTTGTTTATCTTGCACCCTGAACCTGATACATGTTTATACTCTGTTATCCTTACTTTGTTTTGTGACACATACATGCATACCTGATTATAATAATAAATGACCAAGCCGGAGTTAAGGGAAAGATCTAGTAGTGGAAAATATATAAACGTGTACTTAGAAGAGAACCTGTGTCCTGCCTGCCTGTTGCGTGTTTATAACTACATGATTCACAATCCTGTTACCTGTACCTGACTGCATTCTTCCCTATAGGAAGATGTACTTGGAAGATAACCACTAGGTTATACCTGTTTCCTGTACCTGACTGCATACTTCCCTATAGGAAGGTGTACTCGGAAGAGAACCACTAGGTTCTACCTATTCCTATTATTCCTGTTATCTTGAACCCTGAGTACACTGCCCTATGGACTCCACTATGAAATTCAAAGCGAAACTGTTTGTTGTAGCAATCATGTAGTAAAAGGATGGATGCATGAAGTGCTACCTAGATAGTAATATAACAAGACTTGACATGACATAATCTAATTTCCTGTACTTGTTACCTGATTATCCTGTTACATGATTACCTGTTTACCTGTATACCTGTTACCTGATACCTATTACATGTTTACCTGTTTACTTGACACTTGATACATGTTACCTGTACCTGTTAGTATACCATGCTACTTGTTTCTATTTTCCTGATTCATGTTAGATATTATATTTCTGTTGATACACTTATACCATGCTATGCTTGTTACTTAGAATTACCCATTCCTTGTACGTGTTTCCTACATTATAAGTAGTCCGTAACTTGCAATTGACGGGTACTTGTTTTCTTTTTTCTTCTCCTGCAAATTTACTAATTGCAGATCAGGATGGTCAACTGCCGATGGTATTTGCAAGATGATGTATTAGTGCTGGATTATCTGCTTTATTTTTATTATTACTTGTTGCGTGAACTTGAAGAAAATGTACTTGATTACTTGGATAATTATTTTGTATTTGGGCGATGTGACCCAGGATATTTAACTTGTCCAGATTCTGATTTATTTGAGACTAGGTATGCCCGTGGCAAGTGCCTACGGCACGTATTTGGAACTGCATATAAATTTATTTGGAGTTATTTGGTTGGATGAACTGCATATAAATTTATGCATTATACATGCTAAGATTAATTATTCGTTAAATTGTTTCAGTTTTTTAGGAATTTATCTTTATTGCCCTTAAATATCTAAATATTGATTTATCCAATTCTTCAAAAAGCTAGATTTTTTTAAAGAAATGTGAGAACATTAATTAAAAATATGCACCATGACAGGAAAAAAAACTGATTGTAAACAAATACAACTACCTTTCTAATACAATCATCTACTATATACAGGCCTCCTTTGAAATTATATTGTTGATTCTCATTTAAGACTTGGTGGTTGATTCTCTCCTTTGGTGTGTTGGTGTAGGCAGTGATACAAAACACTATATGATCTGAATAATTATTTCAAGCTTGTTGTATTTATTCTTGATTATATATCTATCATATCCTAGTTGGTGCGGCACCCCAATACAGCCCTAGTTATGAATAGTGTGTTCTGAGCCTACTGGGTTTTTTTAAACCACATGTTCAGTGTCTGTTGTTCTGAGCTTACAAAATTTGAAACTTCATGTTCAGCTTCTGTTTGTCTTGAGCATACACAATTTGATACTTCATGTTCAGTTTCTGCTGTTCATTTTCTGTTTGTTCTGAGTTAACAAAATTTGATACTTCATGATGTATTTCTGTTTGTTCTGGGTTTACCAAATTTGACACTACATGCTCTGTTTGTGTTTGTTCTGAGGTAACAAAATTTGACACTACATGCTCTGTTTGTGTTTGTTCTAAGCTTACAAAATTTGATACTTCATGATCTTTATGTTAGTTCTGAGCTTACAAACTTTTACACTTCATGCAGTCTTTGTTTGACACTTCATTTGTAAAAAAAAATATTAGCCATTTTACATGTCGCTAGCCAAATGACCAAGATATAGTTTGGAATCATAATAGATTTTAGGAAATTTTCTGAAAATTTCGACAGAACCTCCCTTAAAATATTAGCCATTTTACAGTCATTCCTTACGGAATTCTGCTCACAATTAAAAATTTATCATCACAGTCAAGAAATATAAATCCTCCCCAGGTCAATCCAAGCAACATCACACAGACATTATATATATAGGGCTCTGGGAAAAAAAAATCTTTATATGACTAAGATACAAAATAAAAACCAAGATATCGTTTGAAAACATAATAGATTTTAGAAAATTTAGTAAAAATTTTGACAGAACCTCCCCTAAAATATTAGCCCTTTTACAGAAATTCCTTACGGAATTCTGCTAACAATTAAATATATGACATCACAGGCAATAAATATCAATCCTCCCCAGGCGAAATTAAGTAACATCACACAAGCATCATATATATAAGGCTCTGGGGGGGAAAATCATAATATAATGCAAGATATAAAATAAAAATCAAAAATTCGTTTGAAAACGTAATGGATTTTTTGGAAAACCTTCGAAAAACCTTTCGAAAACCAAACACAGAACCCAATACTCCACAAAATTCGGGTACGAGTATTAACATAACTATATTATATCATCACAATATAATCTCCCAAATCGCGGGTACTTACATAATCTCCCAAATTGCTAAATATTACAACTATTACATCCTTTACCAAAATATACACCAACCAACCGAATGACCAAAAAAAAAAATTACAGTGTTATAGAAAAACACAATGCTTCAAGTCTTCAAAAATGGGACCAAACAGTGTACCTAAAAAAAAGTAAGAGTTTTGAAACAAATAGTAAGAATTTACAATAATCAATCAAAACAATGAGTTTTAAAACTAACAAACAATGAACAATAACTAACAACAAACAGCAAACAAAAACCTTTACATGGAATAATACAAAAAAGATAAAAAAACACATTCAGTTAGGTCTATTAAGGGTATCTTCACTTTTTTCCTTTTTGTTCTCTTTCCCTTTTTTTCAATATTGAGAGGTAAGATGTTTGAACTAAAGATATTGGTGTCATGTGAGTGGAAAGATCTGTGTTTGTCTTGAAGATGAAATAATTAACTTGTTGCTAGTTACGTACTTTTGATTGGTTTGATGTGGTAAAATACAACAGAGATTTCTTATTTAATTGATCAGTTATGAGAAGATAACATCGACTTTCTTTATCTTATCTTTTTCTCCAGGAAAAAAAGGACAGCAGTGTTTTTTGCTACATGAAGAACAGCTCGATCAGGTTCTAGTTGCATAATAATAGGTTTGTATCATTAATTTTTCCTGTAGCAATTATGC
The DNA here is from genome assembly GCA_017893485.1 of Hemerocallis citrina. Classification (NCBI taxonomy): domain Eukaryota; kingdom Viridiplantae; phylum Streptophyta; class Magnoliopsida; order Asparagales; family Asphodelaceae; genus Hemerocallis; species Hemerocallis citrina. The sequence continues at coordinate 91,004,313 of CM030364.1, read as the reverse complement.
ATTTGAACTAATTTAAAGTGCTTAATTCTAGGTTTCAGTTAGATACTTTACGCACAAAAAATGAAAGAAAATTTTGGAAAGAATACAGATCAGATAAGAAGTTCAAAATTGGTATTCACTCGCATTGATTTTTGATAGTTGCATGGAGTAAATTAAGAAAATTCTTGACACATGAAAATTCTGCATAGTTCTAAAGTGTGCATATTTGATAGTTTTAATTCTAATTTTCAAATTGCAATTCTAGGTTATTATAGATTTTAAGAAGGAGAATTAACTGATACCTGAATTGACAGGCCTATAAAATTTCAGGTATTTATGGTTCAGATAATTGATATACACTCAATTCAGATAATTGATATGCAGCAGAGAGATGATTAGAGATGTTATCTAAACTTGCCTCTTCCAAGCTAGACTAAAGTGACCTTAATTAATGAGATAGTGAAGAGAAATTAGAGGTAAACCTGATCATTGCTACAGTCTACAATCCATCACTTTTTCTTACCAATTCTCTTTATATACACAATTTTAATGATCAAGTCTTTTGCAACTCATCGCTACAATCCATGACTTTTCCACCTTATCCCCCTCATTTCATCTAAAAAAATTCTAAAATCTGGTTTGATTACTAAAAATTCTAAACCATTTCAGACACTTTTCCACCTTTTGCAAACCTTGATTTTTTGAGAATTTTTTCTGCAGTAATATGAATTCTAAAATTGTTTTATGCAGTAAAAGAGTGGATAAAACAATAATTTGGGAAATTAATATGACAGGAAGAGGTTGACTACTAATTAGAAGAAACTTAATCGGAGCCAATTGCAAGTATCAGGAAAAAAATGAATAAAAAAGAATATGATTCGATTATAATTTTCAAATAATTAAATTATGTGAAGGAATAATACCAGAGAAATTCGATGATTTGGATGAGATTTAATCTTCTTCTTCCGCCTTTTCCTCTTCTTCTTCTTCCTGTCTTGTAAAATATTGGACAGCGGGCGGCAACAAAGAGGCGGAAACACCTATAAATTTTGAATGATGAAAACTTTAAAACCAAGATTAGATGCACAATTAGATGGAAAACAGTATCAATTTCGAATAACACTTACAAACAATCAATCCTAAAATTAGATGCATAAATTAGATGGAAAACATTATCAATTTCGAGTACCAAGTGCGTGTACCCAAATTATGATGGAGTACCATTTTTGTCATTAAAAACGAAGGAAAGAAAGAAGTAGAATAAACTTGCTAATTCTCATATGTTCCAAACCTGACCCTTCTTCTGGTGATCTTAACCAGAACAAAAAGGTGAAGTTGGAGGTAAATTTCAACTTTGGTCTACTTTGCTCAGGTAATAGGAAACATGTCGAAATAAGCATGCATATAAATTGTAGAAGGTAATGTACAAAATACCTGATTAGCGGACAAAAATTGAATTGGGAGGTTGTAATCAACAATCCATCGAAGTCCTGCTTAAAAAGAATAAAGAAGTAGGAATTAGAGAAAAGATACTCAACTATAGAATATAAACTCGAGAAAATACAATATGAAAGAAAAAGATCATATCAAGTTTTCACAAAGTAAATGGTTATCTTTTTATATGTATTACTTTTGCTTAAGCAAAAAATGGTAGAACATAATGAACAAACGTAATGCTTCAGTGGTCGATTTCACTTCGCATTAGTGTGTGTGCGCGCGTGCATTTGCAGGTGCGGGTGCTCACATTGCTCTCGTCATATCTAGTTTCGACTATTTATGTAGATATGAGGTATCAAAGTAACTACAAAATGAAGATTCCACACCCCCAAGTCAGATTTGGGGCAAGTAGACTCACATTAATTTGTAACAGATAACATGAACAATTTGTACATATAGAGTTAAGTTGCAAAACATCAAAAAAAATATGCATAACAAATAAATATTTGCTACGGCCAGATACTTTATAAACGTGCATTTCACATGTTCTTACCTGCACATTCATATGCATATCCAGCCGCCCATCACCAAAAACACTGAACCCTCTCTCCGCATATTCACCTACCCATTCCAAACACAAAAACAACTTAAGCATCACACAGATTTCGTGTACTACCAAAATAATTCATCAAACAGATGTCGTCGGTGCAAGTTTTACATAGTTATCATTAAATGTAATTCTGAAATACTGTAAATCTTCTCTCCTAAAAAAACAGATAAAGGCTTAATTAGTTAATTAATCCTTCTTTAAAAAGAAACTTGTAAAATGCAATAAAAAGAAAATGTGGATGCATTCTCATTATTTAGAATGAGCACAATATCAATATTGACATTATAAATGCCTCGAAAATTATGCAGTTCACTCAATATGTAGAAAAGTATATATTGCTTGCTCTAAACATAAACTTGCACCTATAGATATGTGTATAGGGTTCTAGCACAGATCTCGAGAAAAATATTACCTTAGGTGGCAAAAAACTTCCCGCTTTTTCGCATTCCATGGAGTCAACTGGAGCAACATCAGAAGCCCTCATTTTCATGATTCCCTCGAGAACTTCTTCCCAATTTGCAGGTGGTCCTGATAAAGAGGTTTAGTTTAGAGACAATTAGGTAAAAAAGGGAATTGTAGTTTATAAACTACAACTGTAGCTTGTTAGGATAAGCTGAACATTTTTGTTTAATGCTTATGTGTCTCCTATGCATTTCGGGGTTGTCAGAAGGAATTTTTCTTTGAATCCATGGAATATGCTGGTGAAAGTTTTGCCCTAACTGGAGGACCATTTTCTTAAGGAAACAAAAAATAGCATAAATATCAATAAGATGCATCCTAGATAATAACTTAGAAGAAATCTCATAAAGACGCACAACTAAAGATACTTTTACTAAATCTCATAAATAGCAGAGAGAGTTGAGTGAACTTGTGAAGAGAATTGAATGAAATGAGGTTGTATATATAGAACATGTATTTCTTCAATTTTCCAAAATACCCCCAAAACTGGCTAGTATAAATCCGTTGGGGAGGTATTTTGGTAATTTTACATACCCTTTTTTAATATGGTTCACACCAATGTTTCATATGGTGAAACTATTTTACCAACCAAGCATGAAATATATGCTTAATCATTGGTTAAAAAATGGCAGCACAATGGGTTCACACCAATGTTAAAATTTCAACCTTTAATGGGTTCACATTTCCATGTTTTTCATATATGGAAGCTTCTTCCAAGAATGCGAGGGCGGACCATGTGTTTCATGCACAAAAACTTTTTCGAAAAAGGTTAGGTTGACGTATGTATTCAAGGCACTATCAACAATTAGTGAATTTGTAGGTGGCCTATGTGGAAAAAACCCAAAAAAATTAATAGGGTATGGAGTTCCAAATTTCCAATGCATGCATGATTTCTACTACATGTACACTCCAAAAGGAGCATTCCATCAATTCTCAACATATATTTAATTCATCAACTCATCAATTGCATCAATTTTTATGAGTGGAGGCCTTATTTTTTTTGGTATTTTTTTCTTACATATTTCAAAGGGTTGAAATTTAAATTTGCAAATGTTTTTATAAAAACACAGGGAAAAGAAGTTCAAATTTTTAGAGGTACTGTCTAGAAGCTATATATCTGTTATCAGATTGGAGTTCAATCATCACATTCTGAATCCATTAAATACTTCCTTTTAATAAAATTGTTTAATTGGAAGTTCAAACTTACACACACATATACAGATTCGTGGCTCGTGTATGCACATGTTAAATAGAAACAATAGCTTGATGAATGATAAAACATCTGATTTCAATGAAACTGAAGATCTTAAATGGGTTAGGAAAATCAGATGGATGGCTATGATCAAATATATTAGAGGGAAACCTCTTGATGCATGGTCATGATTTAATGATAACTTCATGTCCCTGTGAACCATCAACTTGGGGTTATTATAGTCGGGTAGTAACAGAACTGCTGCTCTAAGTTTCCATGGGATACAGTTAAAATTTCAAATGAGAAATTGTGTTTAAATAATTATTTGTGGTGTTGAGAACTCAACTGCTAGTGTTAAATCTTCATCAACCAAAATGTTTCTACTCTAGTTAATCCTTGGCTTGGTCAAAGTAGGATACCGATCAATTCATCAAACTAAACTGAGGCATGTTCTCTTGAGATACATATTATATATCATATATGGAACAGAAATTCTACTCCTTCAACAATAATCAACTCTTCTGAAAATAGTCTAAAGACTATGTTACCTAAATAAGTTTAAACTCTTCCAAACTTTAAAACATTTTGAAGAACTCCCTTTAATGTATTACAGCCACCAAAACATAAATCGAAATCCCTCAACCCTCACAGCCACCAAAACATTTTGGTGCATTTCACCTTTTTTCAGATGTAACAACAAATCTAAACTGCATTATGAACCTCTATTGTTGATTCACCAAGCTATCAATATTGTTCATGGTAAGCAAAACACTAACAACTATAAATCAATTAAACAATTACTTACTCGAAGATTCTTCAACAATTCTTCAATCCGAGCCCGCCCCTCATCATCATGCTTGCAATCTCATTCTCCATCTCATTCTCCATCTCATCATGCCCCTCTATAATCTGAAACCAACAGTTCTTCAGAACCAAAATCTAAAAAATCAACAGTTCCTCAGAACCAAAAATTAAAAATTAAAAAATTTAAAATGCATACAGCGGCGGAGGGGCCGGCGGTGCCGAGGGTGCAGTCGACGAAGGAGCGGAGGGTGGACAGGCGTCAGACTTCGAGGACCTTACCTTCGGTGGTCGATTGGCCTTGGCCTTGGCCTTGGACTGTGGGGGTTAGAGAGAGACGATGAGAGAGGGGGGGATTTCGGGTTGGAGGAGAGAGAGACAGAGAGGGGGGGATCGATGTGAGAGAGAGACGAGGGATCGATGTGGGAGAGAGAGAGAGAGACGCGGGGGGAGGGGGGGAGCGATGAGAGAGAGACGCGGGGGAGGGGATCGATGAGAGAGAGGTGGGGGAGGGGGGGTTTCGGGAGCGATGAGAGAGAGCGAGAAAGAGATACAGCTCGGAAGATAGAGAGGAGGGGTTTTGAAATTTAGGGCGGGAAAATATGTTTTGTGAGAGTAGATCTGGTCCATTGATTTTGGGAGAGATTGAATGTGAGTCACTTGATAGGTTTCATTGTAATTTATTATATAGATTTACATATTTTTGGTTTCAAGTAAATTCCTGTTGATATCTTGTTTCAATTATGCATGTCTGGTTGTTTCTTTGCATCCAACTCTGATTATTCCTATGGTATGTTGTAAAGATTCCTGAACAGCTTATGGATGATGAAAATCATTCGCTGAGCTTTGTTACGTACCCGTATTCCGTATTTTTGGGAAGCGGGGCGTGACATTTAAGAGCTAACCCATAGGACTGCTACCATCAAACCTAGGAAAATCCAACGTTAACCTATGGTTTTTGAAAGGAACATCATGATACGAGGAAGAAGGTGAAGATTTTACAGTGATCCGATTCTCAATTGAGTTGGAAAAATTCAACTTAGTGTTTTTGAAAGGAGCATCATGATGTGAGGAAGACGGAGAAGATCTTACAGTGATCAGATTCCCAATTGAAGCAAATCGATTGAGTTGCTGGTCCAACTTCCCTTCCAAAATTGTAGATAGGTGGATCATCTCCGAGAAAAGATCTTTCTGCACTTGAACGACAACGGTGAGCGACTACATATGATCGCCTTATAGTCATGACGTCTCCTTCAATCCATTGATCGGGTCATCCATCAATCGAAGCCTTGTTCCGTCCGCCATGGCCAAAGCTCATATCGGTGAAAGCACCAAATGATACATTCCCTTGAACAATTGAAAAGAAGAAGTAACGAGCAAGAATCTGAAGTTCTATTGAGAAATTGAGGAAAATATTACCGAAATTGGGGGAAAAGAAATCAAGAACAAGAAGAGAGAAATGAGGAAGAAGATGTATCAACAATTCAATACCCTCTCTCTTTCTGTCTGCTTATTTATAGATCTTCTGCTACGTTCATGCCACCTGTACTCCCCTCTAAATAACTAGTCTTCTTCTACAGCTTCACTTGCATCGCATACGACAAACTCCTTAAATTGATTTGGCCGCTGCTTCACTCGAATGGGCTTAGCATTGCTTCTTGGGCCTGTTTTTTTCATCGTGAATCTTAAGTTGCTTATTAGGCCTACATCTGTATCAGAATTCATTGTAGATAAAAATATTGGTGGTTGTCGATAGAGTAGTAATGGTCAAAAGGAAGTGGAAGAAGAAGAAGAAGCATGTGAATTGGAGGATAGAAGAGGAAGCCATGGTACTAGGAAGAATTTACAGTGATCAAATCGATGTTGGCTATTCTTTCTATGTTGTGTCTGATCAAGGATTAGTCTTTACATTCTAGAAGATTCTGGATTGCATTCATGTTCAAACACACGATATTTCTTCATGTTCAAACACACGATATTTGTTTTGAAGAGTCTTAGCATGTACCTGTGTCTAAATTTTAGTTCATTTAGGACCAAAGATGTTGTTATCTGTTAGATGTTTCTATCAGTTGAAAACCCTAAGACTGAATGAATGTATATGATTTATGCTTAATAGTCTAGAATGCAACTCCATTGCACACTATAGTTCATCTGAAAGTGCTAACAGGGAAGTCGCTTTTATGATGTTGTCGATTAGTTTTTGTTATTTGTGATCCCATCCTGAAACCCAAACATCAAAGTAGAAGCAAGTAGGTGTCAGACAGCTACTTGAGGCTGGAGTATCAAGAAGAGTGTAAGCATGTATCCTGCCTATGTCGTCCTGAATATGACTACCTTAAGTTGTAATCCTTTTTATGTGACTATCAGTTGAAAACTCAAAGACCCAATACCAACGAGGGAAGTTGTTTTTGCGGCGAAGTTTTCAATTGAAAGTGAATGCATCTGTCGAAGTTTTGGTGTTACATAATTGGAAAAGTCAGAATGTCTTGTTCAACCAGAAGTGTTGCTGAATTTCTTAGAACAATTGCAGAGATATTTCTATTTTGCCTATTTGATGGTTATTGATGGTGAGCTTGTGTCACGCCCCGCTTTCCAAAAATACAGAATAAAAGCACGTGACATTGGTCTAGAGAATGACTTGCGTCATCCATAAGCTGTTTATCCATTCAACTCAACAATAATAACAATACGAAACAATTGCGCAGACAATAATAATAACCACAAGAACAACAATACTTAGAATAAAACAGTATGAAATAACCAAATATAATAATCCAACATCTGGAAACAAATAGTAATATCCGGTTCATAAGACCAATACAATAATAAATCCAATCACAATAATAACAAGTCTCAATGTAATAAGTTCAATGAAATAATATTCAACTAGAAAGCATTAAATCTTTAGAAAGCTTGTTCTCCAATTCCAGCATGCAATTCTCCTTTATTACCTATGAACACTTCATCTAAAAAAAGAAGAAAAGTTGTCCTTAGAGCAAGTCATGGACAGCAAGTAGAGAAAGCAAAGAATCAATGAAATAACGATATAGCAATGAATTCAATGGATCAATAGAAATCAATAATATGGAACAATAACAATAATCAATACCAATGATGATTAATGCAATGGTTATAAACGATGATTCAATATTTGATAACAATGTTCAATGGTTGATGTTAATAATACTTAGACAATATTCGGTATCAATAGAAAGAATGATATACAATATGCAATGTCGATGTTGTGTCAATTCTTAGGTCTATTAATCATTTTAATCCTAACTAATGCACGTGCTACCTTATCCCATATATTCCATACCACAGGTTTGATGCATACAATCAATTTCATTTAGACTAAGGTGGTAGATTCTATATATCATGTACTCGGCATGATAACGATAACAATAATAACACAGGCCATTGTCACAATTTCTTGCACAATGACGATAACGATATTACCACTGGCCATTGGCATAATTTCTTACACAATGATGATAACGACATTAACACTAGCCATCATCCGAGTACAGTCCCTATATCATCAACTACTCTAGTTAATCCCTTAACCCTGGCTTGTTAATTATTTTATCAAAGCAACAATACAATATGCAAATTTGAGATATTAGATGAAAAACGGTAACTATAGGAGAACAATAGAATGGTAACATTGAATAGGACAATTATAATGATGACAATAGGACATTAGGATCATACAATGCAACATATACACTTCAATTCATGCAATACTATGATATAAGAATAATTAATTTAAGAAAATCTGGAAAATGCAATTCTGGACAACAAGAGGTCACTGTACAAAATTCCGTTTTCCGCTGCTACAGAAATCAAAAACTGAAACCGTCAGAAATTCTGAAAACTAGACTTCCACATGATTTCAAAGCATATTTAAAATACAAAATCTGACAATAGTAGCTAGGTCAAATACAACATTCTTTACAAGTTACATATTCAGGCAGAAAATCGACATCAAGTTGTTATATCTTTAGGATCAACAAAAACTCAATTATAAAATCATCAAAAATATTTTTTAGACTCCTAAATATGTTAACTAACATCCTTGAATTTATGAGAGCATTATTTAAATATTAAACCTTTTAATAAATTTAACATGAAAACATACTTGGAATTCAGCAATTCTAGATGTTCTGGAAACTAGAGACATAGGGATACAACCCTTATTCAAAAAGTTATTTATTTTGAGATCAAGTACTGGGTCAAAATTGTCATACAATTTCCAGACAGCAAGCAACATAAAGATTTTTTGATACATTTGATGAAAAAAAGTGATTTAAACATGATGGGTATCAATTCCATAGTCGATAAATCTTATAATCAGTGTGATGGGTGTGATAGCATGATAAACACAATTAAGAATACTCACATACACTATTTTAACAGCAACCAAACATCAATCGATCATTCCAACACACAAACTCTACACTAGATTAATTGTGTAACGATTATATGAGTAACCCTATCATCAATACTACAGGGATGCATGAAAGATTTAATTTTTGGAGTCAACAAAGGCACGAAGTCGAGGATATTTGTGTTAGCTCATGTAAACCCTCAATATACTCAACAAAAACTGAAGAACAATATACGATATAATGAACAATTGGATCTACTTGCAAGAATTTCAATAAAAACTTGAATTTGATACAAGATTCAATTCAAGAGGAAAGTGACCTACTTTATGGATGATTTATTCGAATACCAAAGAATAACGGGATGAGAATTCCGGAGCAACGAACTCACAAGAATGTACGTGCAAACTACGTGAACAAAGAACCAAAGCAACAACAGCAACTACAGCTGCAAGAGGGCAACGACAGCAAGGCTGACGTCGGGGGTTCAGGCATCAAGCGGCGACATCGCTAGCAGCGTCGACGAGGAGCGACGAGGAGCGACGACGGAGCGACTGGCGGTGAGTTCTATTTTTGTCGAGGAACCAGGGGAAGCAGAAGGGGAAGGGGGGTGCTCGGTGTTGGGCGAGGGCGTCGACGGAACTGGGCGGCGTTCGGGAGGTTGCTGATGACGAAAGGTCATCGGAGATAAGGTCGGGGAAAGGTGAACAGTAATGTGCGGGAAGTTGAAGAGTCGGAAGACAAGGAGAGAGGAGAGAGGAGAGAGAGAAGAGACGGCTAGGTTTAGGATTTGTGTTTGCATTTTTAGGGTTTGCAATAGGATTGTATTGATAGAATACAATTAAATTGTTGGGTTAATGGGTTAGGATCCAATAATAATGGGATTGGGTCTAGAAATAATTGCAATTGGGTTTTGAGTTCAAAAGAGATGGATTTAAAGACAATAAGGTTCAAATAAATTATTCACAATAAAATAGAAATAGGATCAACAAGAAGATAGTTCAACAAGAAGAACATGAGCAATTCATGAACAAGATTTAATTAAGATGATCAAGAAAGAAAAAAAAAGAGTATTTTATTCAAATGAAAAATAAAATATTACAATGAAGGACAAAAAATGAAAAGAACGAAAATGGTAGTTACAGCTTGAGTGTGAGATATGGCAGCTTTTAGATGATCAATGCCTAGTACTAGTAATATCAGATACTTCATCTCTCATACCCCACTATAGAAAGTAAAATTTCCCTCATTCAGACTAGTCGACGAATTAAGAGCTACCTCATGTAGATGAAGTAATCAATTCCTAACAATCTGAATTTAACCTCATGTAATTGTAACATTTGTTGAATCTCCGAAGTTTGTTTGCTTTTTTTGTTTTTGCTTTTGTTTGTTTTTGTTTGTTCTCCCCAAAGATTGCAAAAGCAAATGGTAAATAATACAAAATAACATAGAAACTAAACTTCATGCGAAAAAGAAAATTACAAACATAAGTAAAGACTCCTGAGTAACAACTTGGAGAGTGAGAAAGGCAAAGCCTCCTCAGATGACCTTAGATGGAGCTGAGCATAGTCTTCTCCAACTAGTAAGAGACCAGCATGATCTGATGTAACACCCTGAATTCCAAATACATGTAATTCGTAGCACAAACATGATCTTGTACTTCAATTCGTACAAATTTTCAAGGAATTTAAAACTTTTTATTTACAACATGTTCTTTACAACAGCACAACGGAATTAAATGAATACAATACAATCTACGATAATGAAAATTTTTCAATCATGTAGTAACTAATCATAGTGACTTCAAGCCCGTACCACGTCCAATCCTACAAATGGAAAACTGTGGGCACGTCAGTTGCATACAATTGACGCAATGCTATAATACAATGATTCTTTAATTTAACAAACACACACTTGAATGCAAACAGGAAAAGTGACTATCCTAGTCGTGTCAGTGTATGATATGACTTAATGCCTAATGCAGCCATTTTCACTACGATGACACTAATACATACTGGTTCGGTATCTACGCATCCCATACTACATAGGTCCGAGGGCAAGCCCTTACATACTCCACATTATAGGGTTTAAATCTCTCATTATGAAAACCTAGTACGATAACAAAACAAGGTCCAGACATACCACAAGTATGGATTCCATCGCCGGAGTACGCTGCCCGACTATACAGAATCCACCCATTTGGACATCCCGCAAGTGCCGCTCTAGCCCTAGAATATCAGAGATCCGCCTCCTATCCACCCGATTATTCATGATCTCGGAGTACACCGCCCGATCGTTCATAATCTCAGATTTAATTGTGGCTCGTATCGTTCCGCAAAGCAATCACAGTGCGAAGTACACTGCCCGACTAGATGCAGGGCAATTACAATCCCACGGTATACCGCCCGACTGAATCTATAGTCCCGGAGTACACCGCCAGACTATATAGAAATGCCCCACTTACGTTTGCACATATTTCATTACATCTTCTTCTAGTGCCTACCCTTATTTAAACATGAATAATAATACCACCTAGAGCCAGCTTACCCTCTTACTGGTCTTAAACAATATACCGAGAATGATGGCCTATATTGGCCACTTCTCAAATTTCAATAATCACTTTAATCACTTTGCCGGTACTTTGGGTCTCACTTAGCCACTAGAATCAACACAATTTATGTTCACAACATCATGGGTTATCCATACCCTCTTTATTCACATTTTGTAATTTCATCCATTCACATATCCAATTATTTCCTTGTTCACACAACTCAGTTATTTGTATAACTAGTTTCATAGTCCTATTCGACAATTTCAAATCAGTATCCTCTACGTAAAAATAGATAGTTTATTCACCCCCTTCTAATAGGATTCTCAATGAAGATAAAATTACATTCAATAGATTCTTTTTCTAAACAATACAATATTCAACTTTCAATTTTATTCTTTAACAAACTCAAATTAAGTCTAGATCGAGTTTAATCCAAAAGATATAAAATTTAGAATACCTCTAGTCAAAATAGTCAGAATTTTCTTCTTAATCAAAATGTAAATTAGTATTTATTTAGTTCCAACTCAATTTTTTTCTATTCAACTCAATTTCCAAATTTCCTCCTTAATTCATATTTTAAATCTCATGATATGATCTTAGTTCAAGAAAATATATCTCTTATTCAAATCAATTGCTATTCATTTTATCCCTAAAATATACCTTATAATTGTATAGAATTATTTCCCAAGGTTCTAATAGTATTCTAAGATAATTCTACAATTTTTCCCAAACTTAAAACATGAAAAAAAACCCCATCAAAATAATAATAATAAAAATAACTGTGCATAGCCGGGTTCGAACCCCAGACCGCACAGTAACCCAACTGCCACCCACAACCAGTGAGCCAACTCGTTGTTGTGAAGAAAATCCACTTCAATTGTTTATATAGTCAATCTACGGTTATTATGTAAAATCGAAATTTTTAAAAGAAAAGAGCCGCCCAAGGTTCGAACCCGAGCACACCCAAAGTGCCAACTGTACTCACGTGCCTACCAAGAAGTCCAAGCATCAATTCTGATTATAAGTCTATTAAATTATTTTTATACCCACTCTCTATTTCTCGATTATTTTTAATCTAATCATACAACTTCGAATTTTCTTCTTCTTTAAATATTTTCAAGATTATTACTATACCCAGCACCTCTAAAACTTCTAGAACGAAAAATCTCTCTAATTTAATATATTTTAACTTGGAAATTATTCAAATCAACTAATATAGTGAAATCTTTAACCTTTCATTCTTGTTCCATATTGATTCAAATTAGATTATAATTTGTTTTTAAAATTATAAAATTGGCATTAATGCCCTACCAAATATTATAAGGTTGGGAAAAATACCCATACCCCCCCAATCTACTTGCCATTCTAACATAAATTACTCATTTTTTGCAAATTGCTATGCATTCTCAATTTCACATGTACAATTAAATCATGGTGTATCAAAATCTAATATGAACCAACATTCATAAATTAACATACATGAGAAAACACACATGATATTAACACACAAGAAACCTTATGCACATTTATTTTAGAAGCATGCAAATCGGTTTCTATGTTGTATTTTCATCTATTCATCTCGTCTTTTTAATTTAGCATGCATTCATACTCAAATCAATTCAACAATCACATTCTAGATTACACAAAGCAATTATCTAAAAATTTCATGCAACAAAATAACTAAACTAGAAATTAAAGGGACACCCACCTCAAAAGTAGAATTCCTAGTAGTAGAACCCCTAAAAAATGCTCCAAAGCTCTCCTCAAAATCCTGGCGTCCTCCTCTAGCAAAACCGCACCTCCTTGGCTCTTTTTCTCTGTCTCTCTCTCTATTTTTTTTTTATTATTATTTTGATTAGCGGTTTTCTCATGACAAGAGGTGATCTATTTATATGACAAATTAAGTATTAGTTACAATAACTTCCCACTCCCTAGAAGAGCTCAGTGATCACCACAAACTCACCCCAGTCTCCTTTCATCTCAAAGTGTTGGCCGGCCACTTCTATGGTAGGCACAAAGTACGTGCAAGTGTATTTAATGTGTGCGCACACTCCTTCATACAAATTTTATTATTTGTTTTTATTAAGTTAGATGTGTGTGTTACACATGGCAAAGTGCACCAATTAACTATATTTTAAATGTACATCAAGTACACCCAAAAACATTCATGGGCTTTATATTGTCATAGTCTTAGTGGGCTACAAAAATGGATTTCGGCCTAGTTGATTTTAATTAAAATAAATCACACAATTGTGACTAGAAAAATAAGAGAAAAAATTTCCATAATTCAAGAAGAATTTTAGGAACCAACATGTGCATAAATTTTTACATGCAATGCACGTGCAAAAGAAAATTAAATAGAAAATAATTTTTCTCTGGGGATGTTACAGCACTCCCTCAGAATAGTTCTATTATCAGAACTACGCTTAAAGAGTGAGAAAAGGCAAAATAAACAAAATTACAGGGTTTAGGCAAGAGGTTTGGGATGGTCCCTCATCATCCTCTCCTCCGATTCCCAGGTGGCTTCCTCAACTTGCTGATTCCTCCACATAACCTTGACCATCGTATAGCTTTGTTTCTCAAAAAAATTTCCCGTCGATCCACAATCTCCATCAGACGCTCCTTGTAGCTTAGGTTTATCTGTAGACCTTCTGGCACTTTTGGTAAGAGATGACTAGGATTAGGAATGTAGTCTCACAGCATGGACACGTGAAAGACATTGTGCACTTTGGCTAGCGCTTCTGGTAATTCCAACTGATAAGCCGTCTTCCCATTTCTCTTCAATATCTTTATGGTCCTATGTACCTTGGAGCTAAGTTTCTTCATTTCCCAAATCGGATCACACCCTTCATCGGAGATGCCTTCAAGAAAACATAGTCACCCTCTTCGAATTCCAAATCCCATCTCCGGTTGTCTGCATAGCTCTTTTGTCTGCTTTGTGATTCAACCAGTCTCTTCTGGATTAATTCTATCTTCTCCGAGGTTTGCTGTACTATCTCCAGCCCGTACATCTGCCTTTCACCCACTTCATACCAACACACCGACGTTCTACCTTTCCTCCAATACAAAGCCTCATATGATGCCATACCGATTCTAGTCTGAAAACTATTATTGTAGGCAAACTCTACCAGAGCTAAGTGCCTCTTCCAGTTTCTGCCGAAGTCCATCACTCAGCACCTCAACATATCCTCCATCATGCGATTGATCCTCTCAGTCTGCCCATCAGTTTGAGGATGAAAGACAGTACTGAAGTCAGTCTTGGTTCCCAAAGCTATTTGAAGACTTCTCCAAAAGTATGACATGAACAGTTCATCTCGATCTGAAATAATTGATACGGGAATTCCATCCAATCTTACTATCTCCCCGATGTACAATTCCGCCAATTTTTCCATCGTCCACGTGATTTTTATTTCCAATAAATGAGCAAATTTATTTAATCGATCCACAATTACCCAAATCGCATCATTCCCTTTGGGAATTCTAGGTAGCCCAGTGATGAAATCCATGCTAATGTTCTCTTATTTCCATTCTGGAATGGGTAACGGCTGCAACAATCCTCCGGGTCTTTGATTCTCTGCCTTGATTTATTGACAAGTTGCACATCTTGCTCCAAACTCTGCCACATCCATCTTCATTCTCGACCACCAGAAGTGCTGCTTAATATCTTTGTATATCTTGGTACTCCCTGGATGCACTAATAATAGAGTAGTGTGTGCCTCTTGTAGAATGCTCTTCTTCATTCTGCTTGATCAGGCACACACAATCTTTCTCCGAACCACAACACTTCGTCCTTTACTTGAAATTCTGACAATTTGCCTGTGCTGACTTGCTCCTTCATCTTCTAAATTTCTGGATCGGATTTGTGACCGTCGACAATCTGCTCTCTCAGTGTGGGCTGAAGCCTCAACTGCGCCAAACATGCTCCCAGTCCTTGCAACACTATTTCGATTCCAGCTTGATCGAGCTCCTCTACTAGTTTCTCCTGAGTTGTAATCAAACAGGATAAGCTACTTTTCCAACCGAGCACATCTATCACAACATTTGCTTTTTCTGGGTGATACTTTATCACTGGACGAATATCTTCTAGTACCTCCAACCACCTTCTCTGCCTCAAGTTCAGATCTCTTTGCTGATAGATGTATTTCATGCTTTTGTGATCTGTGTATAGGTTGACATTCTCTCCATACACATAATGCCTCCACTGCTTTAAGGCAAATATGATTGATGCCAACTCCAAATCATGGGTTGGGTAATTTTTCTTATGCGGTCTCAATTGCCTAGACCCATAAGCTATTTCCTTTCTCTCTTGCATCAGTACACAGCCCAGCCCTCGATGTGAAGCATCACTGTAGACATCATAATCAATTTCTACTCGCGACAAGCCAGTATTGGAGCGGTAATCAACCTCTCCTTCAACTCTTGGAAGCTTGCTTCGCATTATTCTGTCCACTTGAAACTTACATTCTTCTTCGTAAGTCCCGTGAGCGGCACAGCTATCTGAGCATAGCTCTGAATGAATCGACGACAGTAACCCGTCAAGCCTAAGAAACTCCTGATCTCCTTCACTGATGTGGGTCTTGGCCAATCCTTCACTTCTTTTATCTTCTACGGATCAGTGGCCATTCCCTCCTTAGAAAGGATATGGCCCAGGAATGCGATTTTCGACTTCCAGAAGTCACACTTGGATAACTTGGCATATAACTTCAGTTCCTACAACTTATTCAATACCACTGCTAAGTGGCCAGCATGCTCTTCTTCAAACTTGGAATATACCAGAATATCTTCGATAAACACCATGATGTAGGAGTTGATGAATGGTCGCAGGACCCTGTTCATCATATCCTTGAATATGGCTGGTGCATTCGTCACTCCAAATGGCATAACTAAGAATTCGTAATGCCCAGTTTGAGTTCGGAACGCAGTCTTATGCACATCCTCTTCCTTAACACGAACATGGTGATACCCCGACCGAAGATCAATCTTGGACAAAACTGCTGCTCCTTGAAGTCGGTCAAACAAATCATCGATTCGCAGAATATGATGGTTATTCTGAACAGTCACCTTGTTCAGCTCCCTATAATCGATGCACATCCTCATCGATCCATCCTTCTTCTTCACCAATAAAACTGGTGCTCGCCAAGGCGACGCACTCGGTCTGATGAAACCTTTGTGCAAATGCTCTTCAATCTGCTTCTTTACCTCACCAATCCTACTGGCACCATTCTATAAGGTGCTTTGGATGTCGGTGCACTTCCTGGCTGAATAGAAATGCTAAAATCAATGTCTCGATGAGGTGGTAGACCAGGTAGATCCTCCAAAAATACCGTAGGAAAGTCCAGGACTACAGGAATCTTCTTCTTGGTCAAAGCTGCCTCCAACTCCTTACACTCTCTCTTCCCCTAAATGTTACGGCTAGTCCTCCTGGTACCTTCACCATAACTTCCTTGCTCTTGCATTCGATACTAGCATTGTAGATCGATAGTCTATGCCAATGATTATATCGACTCCCAAGACTCCCAACTTTATAAGATCGATTCCAAAAACTCTTCCTCAAATCTTGAGGTTACAACCAGCATAGTACCGATCAGTAGTCAGTGTTTCTCCTGAAGGGGTAGCTACTGCCAGAACCTTGATAGGAAAAATTTTCGGTTCAACCCCCAATTCCTTTGCAAATTTAGGTTACACAAAAGTGTGTCACAATCCAGTATCAAATAACAGTAGCTTTTATTTGATTTACTAGAAGTTTCCTTATTACATATTGAATTACATCCTTCAGTACATAACATTTTTCTAATGGAAGACTTGAAATAATACCATAAACTCTATTCAGATGCTCCCATACCGGCGATGACATTGTTAGCATCCTCAATGTCCTCTTCTATCAGAGAGAATACTCGCCCCTACCGGTACGGTTTCTCATTCTTCGCTAATAGTCCTAATTAGCTTTCTCTGGATTCAGTTGCGGGCAAAATGGCTGAATATGCCCTTCCTTGCCACAGTTGCTGCAATACCTAATCATCTGCTTTTTAGGACATTCTTCTATGCGATGCCCCGACTCCCTGCACTTGAAGCAAGTGTTTGGCTTCCCAGCTACTACAATAGAATTCGCCCCAGTCGGCCTGAACCTTTGCGCTGGGGCTATCCCTTGAAGTTGTATGATGTCGTGGGCCTTTTTCCAGTACTCCAGTTGTTCTTCTTGTTCTGCACCAATTTGTAGTGTTCCATGTCAGCCTCTGTCGCCGCCGACCTTCGGAAAAGCTTGTCGAATTTCATGATACCGAGGGGTATCATACAAGACCTCAGACCTGGCCTCAGCCCCTGCTCAAACTTCCTTGCCTTCTTGGCATCATCAGTCACTAACTCTGGTGCATTGCTGGAGAGCTAAGTAAACTTTTTATCATACTCCCGGACCATCATGTTACCCTACTGCAAGGCCAGGAATTCCATTACCTTCTTCTCCTGCACATCCATCGGAAAGTAATGGCTGCAGAACTCCTCCAGGAAGTCCTCCCAAGAAATAGGCTCATTGCCCAGGGTCCGCTTCATGGACTGTCACCAGACTCTGGCATCCTTATCCAACTGAATCGTCGCTAGCTTCACCTTACTAGCCTTAGGAGTCTCCAATACCTCAAACACTGTTTCAATCTGCCGGATCCAATCATCGGCTGCATCAGGATCCGCCTTGTCCTAAAAAACAGGTGGTTTCATCCTCTTGAAGGATTCCACCAATTTGATAGCTTCCGGGACTTGCTCTATCTGCCCTGCCCTTGTGTTTCGGTTCACACTAGAGGAAAAAGTGTTGAGTGTCTGGTACACATGGGCAAAATCTGTTTCCAAATCAAGTCGGCTGCCTTCTCCGCTTGATTCTTCTCCATTTCTAGTCCTTCTTCCGTCCATTTCTGGTTTATAAAACTTCATCAATCATGAAGAGTAAGATAGACCTTTGTTCCAACACAATTTATTCATTTCCAAAAATAAACTTTATACATTTTGAAATAAAATTGATCCATAAATCCATACATAAAACACCAGAAAACTCCAAATCTTCCTACAAATATAAAGCAGTCTAGACTCTACGGTTCCTCTTGGCTTCTTGAGCTCTCCCCATAGATCATCTATTTCCTTCTGCATCGTCTCGCATCTTTGATAACATTCTTGCTTTCCCCAACAAGTTCTGTTGTCTAGCTGGGTGAAATGTCGAGCATTCCTGTGACGACACTTCTCCAGTTCCCATACTCGCTGACCGAGAGTTGCGATGTTCTGCTTATCCTCTGCATGATGCGCCTCCATGTGGGTTACTCTCCACTAGTGGATAGTCAGCTGCTTACGGAGGGAAGCGATGATATTTTCCTTTTTGTTTTGAACCAACTCTTTGTCCGAGGATTCATCTTGGGAATTAGGTGGAGGTGGAGTGATTTTCCGAGATTCTGGCAATTCCTCCTATTATTTTTCTTCTGAGTCCTCTTCTGCTTTTCATTCTTCTTCTTCTTCAGGGTCCTCAAAGAATAGTTCCTCTTCCACTTCATCCACCAGGTTTTGGTTATTAGTCATCTTGTAGGAAAAGGGAGGAGAGGATATCAGTGTATAGAGCAACACAAATGTAATTCAAATTACATTTAAATCTCTATAAACTGAACTCACTTCTAATGTCCACCCAAATGTGTCGTCCTTAAAATTTTGTACTACTTATTGAATTCGGTTTTGATACCACTCTGTAATGCCCCAAATTCCAAATACATGTAATTCGTATCTTAAACAGGACCTTTTACTTCAATTTGTACAAATTTACAAGGAATTTAAAACTTTTTATTTACAACATGTTTTTTACAACAACACAACGGAATTAAATGAATACAATACAATCTACGATAATGAAAATTCTTCAATCTTGTAACAACTCATCTGTAACGCCCTAAGTTCCCAATACCCGGAACTCGTGACACAAGTCAGGATCTTTCCTTCAAATGAGTCTCCACAGAACAAAAATCATAGGAAATTCAAAACTTATATTACATCAAATTGTTATTACAATATCCAATGATTACAACAATTACAATTAATTGGTACAACATGAATATACAATAAAATTGGACAGTAAATTTCACTTGGATGCTTCCCGCGACTTGAGTTCTGCCTCGGGCTTCCCAAACTGCAATCCTGCAACTAGACAGACCGTGGGCACGTCAGTCGAATACAATTGATGCAATGCTATATACAGCTATCCTCTCTATGCCATAATGTAGTGATTCCAAACCTCAACAACCCATATTTGATGCAAAGGAAAATGTGATATCAAACCAGTGTCGATGTATGCCATGGCCTAATCTAATGCACAAAAAAAATGCACACAATGCACTTACTCTAATGCAATTCATTTGGGAACGTATGCATCCCATACTACATACTTCTCCAAAATCAACTTCAATGAAAATATATACATCCCATACTACATACTTTCCAAAGAGTTCACCTCTCATGATTGTAGGGTTCGATCCCTCGTCATGCATCCTACTCTTGTACTTATCCTGTTCTTAATAGATTTACCGTGTCTGAGGAGGTTGGAGTTATTCGGTCCTATTCGTTACTGCATTCACTGTAGTGGTGATCGCGTTTGCCACATAGTGCCCAGTGCCCGGACCCAACTCAAAAAGTCGCGACAAACTTACAGGTACAAACCCATGCACCCATGACGTCAAGATCCATTAGACAGCAGCCCCATGGTCCGTTCGTGTCCACGCACATAAGAACATGACAGCCTCGAGGGTCAAATCCCCCTATCCGATAGGAGTTTCTCTCCCGTTCTTTACCCTGGCTATTCAGGAATTAACAGATCGAGATACGAGATTCGTGATCTCAATACCTGAGAACACAATCCGTATCCCTACGATAGGAAAAGTACAACACCCGACTATGGTCTGCTAGTACTAATGCAAGTCCTTACCAACCAACCAACAATCAATCTAGTCCGAGGACTTAATCGGCTCAAAATACTAAAGCTAGAACAAAACTAGAACCACAACTAAGAATGAGGTCAATTACACACTTATTACCCATTCATCCGATTTCCTTAATTCTACAACTCTAGTCAATCTCTAATTCTCTTTCATTAACTCATTAGCAGTGTGAATTGTTAGGTGAGTCTAGGTCTATTTTATTTTAACCAATTCTCTTAGTTAGACGATCTATCAAGTATTTACAAGCCCTAACTTAGTAAACAACCTTGTTTATTATGATCACTAGGTAAATACTACTTGTTGGCTCTTTTATTCAAACTAACTCCTCTCTTCTTGAATTTAACCCAACCCAGATTGGGTGTATAAACTTGGCTCTCAAGCCCGGCCCACAACATGAGCCCACAAAAACAGGCGAATCGACCACGTCGTTCGCCACCGCCTGTCACGTTTGGAGTTGCACGCTACCTTGGCCCAAAGCAAGGCACTGCTCCTGCTTTTAATATCCCAATTGGATATTATATTTGAATAATTATTATTTTTAAAATTAAAATAATTTTATGGAAATTACTTAGTTTTAATAAAAAAAATCATTATCTATATATATATGTGTTGTATCGGTTTTTTTGCACTTGTATGTAAAATGCATTTTTTGAGAGAATGTCTGTAAAATCACGGGCTGATATTAAAAATTATTATTTTATTGTTATTTTATTTTTTATTTTCAAGATTGAAATATTTTTGGTAGATATTACCCGGTTTTGTGAATAAACAATATATATACATACCACTATGTATACCTCTGTATTGTATAAAATTTGTACTGAAATCTTTCGAGCCAGTAATAAAATTATTTTAATTATTATTTCTGAATTAAAATATTTTTGGTAGAGATTATTCGTTTTAACTAATAAAAATTATCTGTATAGACAGATATATGTACGTATATGTACTGTATCGATTTCGTACGTTTGTAAGAAATCATGTAGTATGTAATTTTTGGAAAATACCTCTTATTCTTGATCAATCATTATCAAATAGAAGGTTAGGATTGGATTAGGGTTTGATTGCAATTTAAATTTTCAAATTGAACGGATTAGGGTTTGATTGCAATTTAAATTTTCAAATGAAACTCAAAATGTTTTGAGCCACAAAGAGAGAGAGACAAGTGGATCTCTCTCTACCACACCTCTCTCTCTCTCCCTCTCCTATAAGTGGCCAGACACGCTCCAAAGGGCAAAAGCCCGCTTTCATTTTTGTTCTCTCCATCTCTTTCTCATCTCTTTCTCTTTCTTCTTTACTTGTTTTTATTTTAGAAAAAAATTGAGAAGAAAAGAAAAGAAAAGAGAGATCAAAATCAAAAGAAAAGAGTGGGTTCATTTGTGGTGTTCTTGAAGAGGAGCAAGAACAAGGAGCAAGGAGGAGAAGGATAGCAAAGCAAGTCCTTCCTACACTTTAAGGTGGGGGTTTCTCATCTCCTGTTTGTTTTAGTTATTATTATTGTTATTATTGCTAATAAATTCAAGAACATGGACTAAACTATGTGCATATTGTTTATGTGGACTAGAATAAAATGGCATGCAAGGATTGAAGTGGTAGAACACAAAATAACACACTAAAGATTCAATTTTGTAGTTTAGACGATTAGAATTAATTACTTATGCTAAAGTTAGAATTTTGACTACAAATTAGTTTTATAGGTTCTCATATGTGTTATTATCATGATGTAATTTTTATAGAATTTTCTGGGTTAATTTGATGGGTTAAACAAATCGTTTCCCCAAAACAGTGAGTTCTGCAACAAAACTGTTGTTTTGGTTGATTCGACTTGCGTTTAAAGGACTGGATTTTGAGTTCCTTACAGAATCTGAAAAAATGTTCAACTAGAACATTGTAGTAGATGTTATCCCCTTTCCAAAATGGCCTATTTTGTTAGATTCCGATACGTATTGCAAAAGTAATGAGCTTTACAAATCTCAGCAGCCAGCTTTTTGGCTGAAGTTCGCTGTCTGGATGGTTCGAAGTTTTTGCACCTCTTATTGATTGAATCTGACCAAGTGATCAACTAGAAAGTTGTAGTAGATGTTCTCCCCTTTCCAACATGGCCTATTTTGTAAGATTCCGATAACTATAGCAAAAGTTATAAGCTTTACAACTTTCAGCTTTTGCTGTGCTCTTTGTTGTTCTTGAGTTGTGTTCAAAGAGCTGGATTTTGAGCTCTATAAGGAATCTGGAAAAGTGGTCAACTAGAAAGTTGTAGTAGGTGTTCTTCTCTTTCCAGAAAGCCAAATTTTTCTAGATTCCGACAAGTATAGCAAAAGTTAGGATCTTCACAAATTTCAGCTTTTGCTGTAACTTTTGCTGTCTTTTGTTGTCTTTGTATTGTGTTCAAAGAGTGGGGAATTGAATTCCATAAGGAACCTGAGAAAGTTGTTAACTAAGAAGTTGTAGTAGATATTCTCCCCTTTCCAGAAAGTATAATTTTGCTAGATTCCGATAAGTATAGCAAAAGTTACGACCTTTACAAGTTTCAGCTTTTCGCTGTAACTTTTGTTGTCCTTTGTTATCTTTGTATCGTGTTCAAAGAGTGGGGAATTGAATTCTGTTGCCGCTGATTTCAGTGTGGGGGCAATCAGATGAATTTGTGTATTCGTAAGAATTTGAATTTGTATCGTGTTCAAATTTGACCTCATCCACTGCAGTTGAGCTGGCTTCCAGCTGCTCCTGTTGACCTGCACAAAAGTTCGAAACACCGAGGTTGATGCCAGCAACGAACCCTCTGATGCTCTTGTCAATACTCAGAAATGAATATGAAAAAACTTTACGTAGGCAAAGAGTGATCACCTTGTAATGGTAAGAGGTAGGGGGTATTTATAGTCGCCGTGGGGATCTGTTTCAGGATAAGAATGAATCCCTACTTCCCGGTGTGAACGGATAGAAGTGGTTAAAACCATCTCCAGTAGATAAGGATAAGCCAGGATTTTCTCATATCCTGTTAAACTGGTCCTTAATGGGTTGGGACCCGTTCTCAGCTGGACAGATCTGTTCACGGATTATTGGGCCCAAAAGAAGAGGCCCGGTTCCCATTTCGGACCCGTCAGTAGGTGAAATTACCGTTTTGCCTCAATGAACTTTAAGTTCGTGCCCAATTTGAATGGTTCTGATTTAATCCCATTTTTGGCCATATCACGAGCCCCCCACTCCCAAAGACTGTATGCTACTGCCTTTGGGGAGTAGTTTTGTTGTTTCAATGGCGTATATGACTTTATCGGAGTTCAAAAAGGGGGTTCGAATTTTGTTTGAGAGGTAACGGTGTTTTCCTAAGTTGGTAACATGCCCAAGTTTGTTCTTAGGCTCTCCTGGTCTTTCGGTGATTTTTCTCAATTTTTAATTATTTTTTCGAATCGTTTATTCAATTTTGCAAGGCGATGATTTATTTTTCGCGAGCATTAATTAATTATTCTAACCAATAATTATTTACCCAGGGGCTTAAAAATACTTCCCCAAATTTATAATTATTTTTTAGAATTTTTAATTAATTTTCTGGAATTATTAATCATTTTTTTTAGTAATTTTTAAACAAATAATGCAAATTAATAAAAAAAAAGATTTAATCACCTTATTTATGATGTGGCATGATCTGAGACGACCATCAACCGTCGGTGCGAATATCTGGATGATCAAACGGTGGGCCATTCATCGGTGACGTGGCTGAATCTGAGACGTTGATCAGATTGCTGCGCCATCTTAAGGTGATCTGACGGTTCTTTTGACTCGGAATCGTTTTCCCCATATGAGCAGCTCGGTGCCTCGGTCGCTCGGATTTGGGATCCGAGTGATGTGGCGCAATCAGGGCCGTTTGATGGAGATCAGGCACGAATCACGAGGTAAGAGTGATTTCTCTCCAATACGCAGCTCGGTGCCTCAGTTGCTCGGATTTGGGTTCCGAGCGACGTGGTGCAATCAGAGTCGTCTGATGAATATCAAGCACGAATCACGATGAAAGAGAGATTTTTCTCCAATACGCAGTTCGGTGCCTCGGTTGCTCGGATTTGGGTTTCGAGCGACGTGGCACAATTAGGGCCGTCTGATGAAGATCAGGCACGAATCACGATGAAAGATTGATTTTTCTCCAATACGCAGCTCGTTGCCTCGGTTGCTCGGATTTGGGTTCCGAGCGACGTGGCACAATCAGGCCCGTCTGATGAAGATCAGGCACGAATCACGATGAAAGAGTGATTTTTCTCCAATACGCAGCTCGGTGCCTCGGTTGCTCGGATTTGGATTCCGAGCGACGTGGCACAATCAGGGCCGTCTGATGAAGATCAGGCATGTATCATGATGCAAGAGGCGTGAATCACGAGAAAAAAGTAATTTTTCACGATGTGGTGAGATCTGAGCCGTTTGATTGAGATCAGACGCGAATCATGAGGAGAAAGTTGTTTTTCCCTAATACACAGCTCGGTGCTCCGGTTGCTCGGATTTTGGTTCCGAGCAACGTGGCACAATCATGGCCATCTGATGAAGATCAGGCACGAATCACGATGCACGAGGCATGAATCATGAGAAGAGAGTGATTTTTTACGACGTGGCGAGATCTAAGCCGTTTGATTGAGATCAAGCGCGAATCATGAGAAGAAAGTCGTTTTTCTCCAATATGCATCTCGGTGCCCCCATTGCTCGGATTTGGGTTCCGAACAATGTGGCACAATCAGGACCGTCATCAGGCACGAATCACGATGCAAGAGGCATGAATCACGAGAAGAGAGTGGTTTTTCACGAAGTGGCAAGATCTGAGCCGAGGTGGAGTTGGAGAAGGCCTTAAAGGCCTCAGACGAGACGCTGAAGGAGCGGGATGCTGCGGTGGCTGAGGCGACAGCGGCCATCCAAGCCGAGGCTGAGGCCCACATGCGGACCAACATGGAGGAGTCCTACGCTCAGGCCCTCTAGCATGTCGCGGCTCTTATCCGACTTCGACAGCTCGGGGTATCACCTCTATGACCTGGTCAAAGGCAAGGAGATGATACCCCTAGCAAAGGCCACCCCCAAAGAAGGGGAGGAAGAAGCTGAAGGGGTTGTGCAAGAGGTGGCGAATCCAGAGGGGGCGCTCGTGATGATGCCGAGCGAGAGTGCCGAGCAGCACCTCGAGGTGGCTCCCTGACTTCACTTTTTTTTCTTTTGATTTTGTATTGCCTTGTTGCGGACTGGCCACCGTATTTTGTATTCAATAAAATGAGAACTTTTTTGACCAAGTGTTGTATTTGCCTTGAACTTTGTCTCTGAGTCGTTCTGAGTTGTCCGGTAGGAGCCGTTGAAACTTAGTACCTTCATATTTTGGCCTTTCTAGATCGACGAAGCATCACAAATTGTTGAAGTGCCTCCGATGGCCGAAGTGGCGCGCCTCAGGTCCGGTCTAGGGGTGACGAGATTGGGGCTCGTTCGGACTCGAGAGAGGCTTTCCGAGCCAAGTCAGAGCTAAACCATCTTAAGCTGATGTTTGCTCGTCGTGATTCCGAGCTGAAGCGTCTAAAAGAGAAGACTCACGAAGTGCCCCCTGATGGAGAGGAGACATGCCAGTCGATGGCCTTCAGCCAAGGCTTGCGGCTTAAGTATCTTCGTCGGTCTTTGTTCGACGTCAGGGCCAAATGAGAGGGTTTAAAGAATGTCGTGCTTGAGAAGAGCCTTGAAGCGGCACACCTTTGGAGGGCTATTTCCGAGGCTTCTCGTTAGGGCAGCTCTAGCCGAATGCGTCAACTGAAAATTAGAGTGACGGACGACTCACTGAAGGAGCGGTTCGTAGAGCTAGAGGCAGAGAACCATCGACTACGACAGTTGTCCGAGGGGAGCAACGTCAGAACCACCTTTTTTCCCTGAGGTGAGGACTCCCAAGGAATGTAACACCCCGAATTCGAAATACAACTGAATTCGAAGTTCCATAGGATCTTTACACTTCTTTCATACAATTTTACAAGGAAATAAAAACTTTTGTACATCAGAGTTTATACTTTCATTACATATTTACAGCGGAAGCCATTTTACAACAAATTACATGAATTGAAATGTGCAACACTTGGATCATCTTTTAATCAGCATGCATTCTTGTTAATCACTTTGCACTGCATAAAACTGTGGGTACGTCAGTTCATTCAACTGACGAAATATTATACACAGCTATCCTCTCTATGCCGAAAATAGTATAACGATTCTCAAATGCTTAACAAACCACAAACTTGTTCACAGAAAAAGCTAAAGGGACTATCCTATTGATGTCGTGTTGTGCGGTACACTTAGTCCTTAATGCAGTTGTTATGTTACATGACACTAATGCGTACTTGTTCAGATTCTATGCATCCCATACTACATAGGTCTGAGGGCAAGCCCTTAACCGTTCTTCATCTTGTAGGGTTCAATCCCTCGTCATGACTTAACTACTACTGTAACTACAATAAGTATCCTAGATGTTCTATGAGTTACGAGCTCATGTCCAGATAACCTGGAAGGAATCCCATGTCATGTCACGACACATCGTGAAGACAGCCTGTGGACAATTCAGCCTCCTTCATGGGACATGACATCACCCGCAGTCACCAAACATTCCACGAGTGTCACCTGCGGTACGGACTCCTGGAGACATATCCATGTCATGTCAAGATGCATTGTGAAGACAGTCTGTGAATACTCTCACACTGTAGCTCTGAGGCCCTCATACTCGTGTTTTTCTCTTATTTTCATCACCTCTTCACTATGTATCTAATCCTTAGTTATTTGAATCATGAACAAAAAAATCGATTCTCTAAAGTTAGTCTTTCCACTATACCGGTCTTAACCATTGATATAACATGACCCAATCTTGGTCTTTTCATCTCAAATTTCATTTCAACATATCTCTTTTCAATGCCGGTAAGAGGCTTAACTACACTCTAGTTCTTAATTTCAATTCACAATCACAAAATCGAGTTTTCACAGTCATAAAGTCTTTTTCATGATTAACATTAATTTTCCTTGCATGTTCATAGTATTTGTATATTCATGCTCATAAAATCTTTCATAATTCATCATAACAATCAATTTCACTTTCATGTACAAACTCATGCATAAAAAAAAGAATTCGTTTTTCTAACTTGTCACATTCATAGCTCATTCAACCACCATGAAATTACCGTACTGTCATTTTATCAAAAATTTACACTCTTATTGCCAAAACTCATTTCAAAACTCTTTTAAACAAGGCATGTATTTTTCTTTATTCAAGGACAATTTGAACTAATAAAAATAATAAGTTCTTGCTTGCCAAAAATAGTCTCAAATACTTATTCATACTGAGCCACAGGTTATAGAAAGTTCTTTTACGAAAATTCAGATATTAGTTGAAACTTCAGGGCATTCGACTGTTAAAACATGGATAGTCGGCTGTTCTGTGAGGATTTACAACTTGAAAATCAATGGTCTGGGTAGTCGACTGTTAAAGTGTAGTTGGTCGACTGATCCGCAAGGGTTTGAACTCGAAAACAAATAATCAGGACGATTGACTGTTTCAATATAACTGGTCGACTGTTCCACAAAGATTTGAACTCGAAAACAAATACTCAGAGCAGTCGACTGTTTCAATATAATCGATCGACTGTGCTACTAGATTTTTCAAATTCCCAAAAATGTTTTTAGTTCTTTCTCTCCTTATTTTGTGTCAAAATTTTCAGAATGTAAATTATACGAAAATACAGTAAACCAGTATTTTATAGTCATTATTTGCTTTATAAAAACATATATTGAGTCATATTTTGTGTTTTATGTCCATAATTTCGACATTGTGAACATTTTCCATTTCTACAAAATTTATAAATCTAGCTTCCCAAAATTCACTTTATGTCTCTATTAAATACTTTATCAACCTATTACCATGATTAAAGCACTAGATCTTGTTCTCTAAAATTGAATTGTTCTAATTCAAATAATTAATTCTACAAGATGCGTTTAGTCAATTTGTGTCTCATAAGTACAAATTCGTCTCACATAGCATAATTTATAGACATAAAGCATGATGATAAGATTGATTCTAGCACTTCAATTTCACATATTTATTCATTAGCAATAATCATAGCAATCATTCTTTAAACTACTACTTTATCTCTAATCAACCAAACATGAGACTACAATTTATCAGTTTCTTCTCAACTATTTTAGCAAATATCCCTAGCATGGCATCTACATTTAGAAGTATTGAGAAACACCCACCTATAGTTGAAAAAATGAATGAAAACTCCTAGAATGCAAGAAAGTAGCTTTCTCCTCCTAGAATGGATTGTTAATTGTCTCCTCCTCCTTGTGCTTACTAGGAACCCGAGCCTCCTTTTGTGCTCCTTGGATGATTGGTCGGCCTCTACTTGGTTGGAACACACACAAATGCACACTCACTACTACTTCTCAATCTTTTGTTCTCTTAGTCTTTTCTCTTAACAAATTGTTTAGTGTCTTCATGGGAAGAATAGCTATAGGGTATTTATACATTTTTAGGTTGAGAATGGAAGGCTAAGATTCAATCGAGTTATGGATTAAGAACCAAGATGAATTGGGAAGTTGTAGTAACTTCCATGATCACATACCCACTCCCCTCAACTACACCCACTCTCCCTCTCTTCTTGCTCAAAACCAACCACTCTCTAGGGTGTGCATTGCACACTCTAGTGTGTGCACATGCTCCCTAGTACCCCCCTATTATAAAGTTGTACAGATTTAATTATTCAATTGTCCACTAATTGTGTCTACATGACACATTGTGACAATTAAAAGATTAATTAAGTTTGTGGGCCTCAAAATAGTGGGCTTTAGGCTCATGGGCTATTTAATAAAATACTTTAATTTATTAGGGTGGGCTTAATTTAAGAAACAAGTTTAGGCTTTATAAAATAGGCTTTTCAGAAAAAAAATAATGAGAAAATAAGAAATAATTGTCTATGTTATAAAAGATAATTTTTATAAGAAAATATGCATACAAAATTTGTACGTGCACAACACGTAAAAATTAACATTTCTCATTAAATAAAAAAATTTGGGATATTACAAGGAAGGTCATTCCATGAGTTAGCGTTACGCTCGCCCCCCGTCTCGAGGCACCCCGGGGACGTGTAGAGCGGAGTGGCCGGCTCGTCAAGCGGAGCATCTGCCGAGGTGACACTTAGGCTGTTAGGCGCCGAAGATGCAACTCGGCCTGCCGGTCTAGATATCTCCACGGAAGCGAGGCCACAGTAGCATGGCGCTCGCCGAACTCGGTTGTCTCTTAATAGAAGTGTCCCACTCCCTAGGAGGGGTTAAAGTAGTCCTCTGTAATTTTGTAATCTTTGTTTCACAAGTTTTGTATCTCGATGTGAAGATGAGTTGTTGGTCTGTAGTTAGACTTATATCTCAAACTTTAATGAAATAGTACTTGTTTCTTGAACTTGTGTTTTGCTGGCATTTGTGAGTGGCAATAGTTGTAGGAGCAATTCCGAATGGTGAGCCGCTTTGTACTCACTCGTTCGCAAGTAGCCAAAGTTGCGTCGAACCAAGTGTTGGACTCCGAACTTGTCATTTAGAGCTTATAAACAGCTGTAGGAGCAATTCCGAATGGTGAACCACTTCGTACTCGCTTAAAAGCAAGTAGTTGAAGTGGAGTCGAACCAAGTGTTGGACTCCAAGCATGTCGTTTAGAAAATATCAACAGCTGTAGGAGCAATTCCGAATGGTGAACCACTTCGTACTCGCTTAAAGGCAAGTAGTTAAAGTGGAGTCGAACAAAGTGTTGGACTCCGAGCATGTCGTTTTAGTGAATATCAACAGCTGTAGGAGCAATTCCGAATGGTGAACCACTTCGTACTCGCTTGAAAGCAAGTAGTTGAAGTGGAGTCGAACCAAGTGTTGGACTTCGAGAATGTCGTTTTTAGAGTTTTGCGTGTCTCAAAGCAAGCCAACTAGGTTATTATAGACAAAAATTCCTAGGAAGTAACTCATCTTCATTAAAGATCATTTAAGTGGCTACTTCTGAGTTGCGAGCCACTCTTACATTTTGAAAAGAAAAATAGCAAGATAGATAATAACATCGAATCGAAACTGCCCGACTCAAGAGTTGTCTGAAGTTGCTTGGAGCGGTGTTACAACACCCTCTTGGTACTTCATCAAGTGCTTCACATTCCATGTCCTCGGTATTCTCCTGCCCCCGGGTCTTCGAGTTGATATGCGCCTGGGCGAACAACTCTGGAGATCCTATACGGTCCTTCCCAATTGGGTGCTAACTTGCCCTTTTTGCTCGGAATGGAGATCGACATCTTCTGGAGTACTAGGTCCCCCTCTTTGAGATTAGCGGGGCGGACCTTTTTGTTGTAAGATTGCATGATCCTATGCCGGTAGGTTTCTTTTCGAATGGCGGCTCTTTCGCGGACCTCGCTATGAGGTCCAAGCAGTTGCGAAGCTGGTTCGCATTCTGCTCTTCTCTATAGGCAATCAATCTGGGCGAGGGTAGGTCGACCTCCAGGGGGATGATGGCTTCGGAGCCGTATGTGAGGTTGAACGGAGACTCCCCTGTCGGAGTCCTCTTGGTGGTGTGATAGTTCCAAAGAACGTTGGAAAGTTGTTCGACCCACAACCCCTTGGTAGATTTATCGAGCCTCTTCTTTAGGCCGAAAAGTATTTGTCGGTTAGTATTCTCCGCGTGGCCATTGGATTGAGGGTGGGCTACTTAGGAGAACCGCTGCTGGATGCCAAGGTCAGTGCAGAAGTTGTGAAATATTGCTCCTGCGACTTAAGTCCTGTTGTCGGTACGAGGATACAGGGTACACCGAATTGGCAAACAATGTTCTTCCAAAAGAACTTCTGGACCTTGTGCTCGGTAATCGTTGCAAGGGGTTCGGCCTCGATCCACTTGGAGAAGTAGTCTATCGCCATGACCAAGAACTTCAGCTGGCCCGGTGCTGGAGGGAAGGGTCCGAGCAAGTCCATCCCCCACATTGCAAAAGGGATTTAACTTTCCAAGGAGAAGAGTTGGGCTTGCGGTAGGCGACGGATTGGAGAGAATCTCTGGCAGGAGTCGCACTGGTGAACGTACTCTTCGGAGTCACTTAGGAGTGTGGGCCAGAAGTAGCCGTAATTTAGGAGTTTTCGGGCGAGGGATCTCGCTCCCAAGTGCGCACCACACATACCGTCATGGGCCTCCTTCAGGGCATAGTGAGCTTCCTCGGGGGAGAGACAGTTCAGGTAGGGTCAGCCGTCAATCTGAGTGTAGGAGAGTTTGTACATGACTCCATCAAGAAGTATGTACTGCTCTGCTTTGGTCCTGATCCTTCTCGCTTCTTTTGGGTCTTTTGGAAGAACTCCATCTCTAAGGTAATCGAGTAAGGGCTTCATCCAATTCTCCCCATGTATGAGGGGCATAGTCGCTCTAGGCTGTCTTCCTAAATACTCAGTTTCAGGAGTACCTCTATCAGTACGGTTCGCTCCAAACCCTAGAGGGAGGAGGAGGCGAGCCTTGAGAGGGTGTCAGCCTGTGCATTTTCCTTTCGGGGAACCCGTTGGAGTCGAGCATCTTTAAATAAGGCCAGTAGTCCCTTTACCGTCGCCAAGTACTTTGCCATGCGCTCGTCCCTTGCTTTGTATTCCTTTGACACTTGGTTGACAACCAACTGTGAATCACTGAAGACTCTGACGAGCTTGTCTCCTGCCTTGCAAGCCATACAGAGCCCCGCTATGAGGACTTCGTACTCGGCCTCATTGTTCGATGCAGGAAAGTTTAAGCGGAGGGAGTATTGCAGGACGAAAGCGTCTGGGCCGGTCAAGATGATGCCAGCCCCACTTCCGTCGGCACAAGAGGATCCATCAACGATCCAGACCAGGGGTTCGGCATCCTACTTGCAGGGTCAGGGATAGTGCTCTCCACAATAAATTCTGCTAGGGCTTGTGCCTTGATAGCAGTTCTGGGTTGGTAGCTGATGTCATGCTAGTTCAGCTCTATGGACCACTTCATTAAGCGGCCCGACGTTCTGGCTTGTGGAGCACCTGCTTCAGTGGTTGGTCGGTAAGAACGATCACCGAATGTGACTGAAAGTACGGGCAGAGTTTTCTCGCCGCCATGACCAACGCAAGGGCCATCTTCTCCAGCTTCGGGTAACCGAGCTCAGCATCCCGGAGGACCTTACTCATGTAGTAGATGGGCCTCTGCGTCCTGTCTTCTTCTCTTACCAAGACAACGCTGAGGGTCTGCTCCGAAGCGGCGAGGTATAGGTAGAGGACCTCCCCGAGCCTTGGCTTGCTCAAGAGTGGAGGGTTGGCTAAGTACGCCTTGAGCTGGTCGAACAACTCTTGTTGTGCTTGCCCCCATTCAAAGCCTTTAGCCCCCCTGAGGGCCTTGAAGAACGGGAGGCACTTCTCCCCGGATTTGGAGAGGAAGCGCCCAATCACCGTGAGGCACCCGGTGAGCCTCTGTATATCTTTAACATTGGAGGGGGGAGCCATTTTTAGTATGGTCTGGATCTTCTCGGGGTTGGCCTCTATGCCCCCATGGCTGACCATGAACCCTAAGAACTTACCGGATGAGACTCCGAACGCACACTTGTTCAGATTCAGCCACATGTTGTGCCTCCTTAACACCCCGAAGGCTTCCTGGAGGTCGAGGACATGCTCCTGCCGTTGGATGCTCTTGACCAACATGTCGTCCACATAGGCTTCAATGTTTCGACCAATCTGGTCTCGGAAGACCCTGTTGACTAGGCACTGGTAAATTGCACCCGCGTTCTTCAAACCGAACGGCATGACCCGATAGCAGTACAAGCCTTGATAAGTCACAAATGAGGTCTTCGGAATGTCCGAGGGGCACATCCGGATCTGGTTCACCCCGAGAAAGTGTCCATGAAGTTGAGTAGCTCGTGGCTGGAGGTTGCATCGATCAGAGCATCGATACACGGAAGGGGGAATGGATCCTTTGGGCACGTGTTATTGAGGTCAATAAAATTGATGCATATCCTCCAGCTCCCGTTGGCTTTTTTGACCATCACCACATTGGACAGCCATTCGGGGTAGTTCACCTCCTGGATGAATTGGGAGTTTAGGAGCTTCTCGACTTCTTTCCTTGATCTCTTGTTGGCACTCGGGAGCGAACTTACACCGCTTCTACTGGACGGGCTTGACTCCCGGGGCGATGCTAAGGTGGTGCATTAATAGCTCCTCTGAGATCCCTAGCATATTCGCCGTGGTCCAAGCGAAGAGATCCCGGTTCTCCCTTATGCATTGAGAGATATATTTCTTAATGGAGGGGGAAATGGCCTTGCTAATCCTGAAGGTCTTGGTGGCATCTTCGTCGGATAAAGCCACTTCCTCCAGCTCGTCCACTAGCTTGGAGATAGTCTGGCTACTTTCCTGCGGGAGTTCGAGGGCTTTCAGGAAGAGAACTTGGCCTCCCATCGAGGTCATGTAGCACTAGCAAGCCGCCTCCTTGCTTCCTCTCACTTCTCCTACTCCTGCGGGGGTGGGGAACTTCATTTTCATGTGATAGATCGAATGGATAGCTTGGAGTGCGGCCAAACCTGGTCGACCTAGGATAACATTGTAGGAGACTTTGACATCCACCACCATGAATCCATCAGCTCCGTACGAGTGACCGGGGTTTTGCAAGCAGTCACGTCGAGGGTTATAACTCCCTTGATCGTCACCGGCACCCCAGTGAAACCATAAAGAGTGTAGCCAGCGGGCTCGAGCCGATCTCTCGACAGCTGGAGGCCCTTGAACGCCTCCAAGAAAAGGATATTAATCGAGTTGCCATTTTCCACCAAGACTTGGCGAACATCAAAGTTGTCCATTCGGAGATTAATAACGAGGGCATTGCAATGGGGCATGCGGACGCCCTCCAAGTCTCTATCAGAGAACGTGATAGGGACCCCAAGTCCCTTCGAAGGGGGATGGCTCTGCACGGCGTTCACTTCCCGAACGAAGGCTTTTTGAGAGGAGTTGGAACCTCTCCCCATTGGGCCTCCATGTATAAGGTGTAGGATGGCCACTGCTTCGTCACCCGGAGTCTCCACATGTTGTTCGGTTCGCCTATTAGCCCCCCTGGGGGGCGGAGGTGGATCGGCCCTATCCCATCTTACGAAATGAGCGAGCTTCCCTCTCTGAATGAGGTCCTCAATTTCGTCCTTCAAGGCCTGACCGTCGTCTGTGTCCTGCCCATGGTCCCGGTGGAAACGACACCACTTATCCCAGTTTCTCTTCTTTCCGGGGGTGTTCATCTTCGGAGGCAGCGGTAGGAGACCCTCGTTCCTGATCTCCATCAAGATGGCAGATACACTAGCGTTAAGCGCAGTGAATTTCTCGAAACAGGGGAGAGGGCGATGTTGACCTCCGTCATCTTTTGGAGCTTCTTAGCTCCTTCTTCTTCAACATTCTTCTGCTTGTTACCGAAAGATGACCCCTCCAGAGTGGGGCGGTTGAGAGCCTCTTCAGCTCGGATATACTTATCGCTTCTAAGAAGGAGCTCTGAGAAGTCTCGTGGAGGCTTCTTGGCTAGGGACGCCCTGAGGTCAGGATTGATGACATTGGACTAGAAACTGGCCGAAGCCACTGATTGATCTAAGGAAGCGATAGACCGGGCCTCCGCGGTGAACCGCTTGATATAATCCCTCAGCCCTTCGCCTTTCATTTGGCTGAGGAAGAGCAATGAGGTTCTCGTTTTCTCAGAGCGGTGGCTGCTCACGAAATGTGTGAGGAAGAGGCCTTCGAATTGGTCGAAGGAGAAGATGGATGTTGGCGCAAATCGGGAATACCACTCTCGAGCGGGCCCCATAAGCGTGGCCGAGAAGGTCTTGCACAGAAGGGCGTCGGAGGCATGATGGATCATCATTAGAGTTTTGAAACTCTCAATGTGGTCAGAGGGGTCCGACTCCCCGGTATAACTCTCGAAGTGTGGAAGCTTGAAGTTGTCTGGGACAGGGGCTTCCATGATAGTGCAGGAGAATGGGGCCTACTCGGGTGGAGGCTCTTCGCCCGTTGTTCTTCATCTCGGTCGAGCTGGCCAAGGCACCTCTCCATCTCGTGGAGATGGTGGTAGACCAAGTCCTCCCTTCGGTCATGCCTCACTGATCCCCGAGACTCGTCTTCATGTGGTGGAGGGCTGGTACTGTGACGGCGATAACTTTGAGTAGGCCGAGGACTAGGAGAAGGACGGTGATGGCTTGGAGCTGGCCGAGGGCTAAGAGAGCGGCGGCGATTGCTCGGAGCTGGCCGAGGATTGAGGGAGCAATGGCGGTGACGAGGAGTTGGCTGAGGGCTGGGAGCCCGTTGGCCGCTGTTGGGGGCGGCGTTGAGTGCCCGAAGGACTGCTTCCTAGAATTGTTGAAATTCTGCTCTCGTGACGGGGGCCTCCTGCTCCCGACGAGCTCGAGCTGCAAGACGGCCGGCCGAGGAGCGACTTCATCTCTGGCGATGCTGAGGCGACTCTCTCCGTCTCTGAGGAAAGTTGGACCCTTTGCGGTCTGTCCGGCGGGGTGACCAGTCCCTCTGGTGCTCCCGGCGAGGGTTCACATCGCGGGTCCGCCTCTCGTCCAAACAGATTCGAAGATCGGGCTCGGGCTCATTCTGCCGGTTGATAAGAACATCTCGCAGATCCTTCGGTGTTGGAGGGCTATGGGAGCTGATGTGAATATTTGCACGTGTACAAAATCGCAACAAGTAGTATAGTTAAGTGAAAAGAGTATCGAACCCACAGGGACTATTATTTTATTGAGTACCAAATTTACTAGATGAATCACTATTTGGACAATTGAAAGTTAATAAAGAAAACAACTAAATTAAACTAATCTAAAGAACTAACTAAAATAATTAAGAGAGACGGAATATGAATTTATATTGTTTATTAATTGCAAAATCAATTCTAGGGCTTTTGACTTCACCTAGTTCATCCCACACAATTTATAATTCCATATGAAAAAAAAGATTATTTTTCCAAGTTATAGACCAAAATCCCCAAATTATTTAATGCTTTCTCTCGAACAACACCAAAAATATCTCCAACTAACAGTTTGTCATATCTCTATGCAAATTTAATTAATCGAAGACTCATTAAGTTCTGTGGATTTCTTAACGGTCACATCAATCGCGGTAAATCATATCTAATTTTGCTCAATTAATGGTGTTTAATTTTATAGTTCTAAATCACAAATTACCTCTCGGTCTCTCCATGATCCAATAAATCATATAATAGTTGGCCAAATAATTGTAAGCATTAAACACAAAAATCAAACACACAACCATAAAAAAAAAAGAATTATAATATGAAATTAAAAATTGTGTTATCAAAACTAGGCTACATCGAAGCCCTAGAAAAATAAATTTAGTTCATAATAAAATTGCACATAACAAATATTGTCTTGGATTGCATTATAAAATTAGAGAGAAGAAAAACAGATACAGAAAGAACTAAAAAGTTTGTAAACTGAACAGTAAGCCACTTCTCAGTCCTGTTCCTCCTCTCTCTTCCTCGAACTCAGCGCCAACAACAGAAATGGAGCGCCACGTCAAACCCTCTGCTGTTCAATCTGAGCGCCGCCACATCAGCAGTCACGTCTCCTGCCACATCAGCATCGCTGTCTTTGGTCGTCTCGAGCCACGTGCGCACGTCCCCCTATCGTTTTCTGTACCAGGTCAGTAGGCTCCTGTGCCTACTGTGTGATGCCCTGGGAACTCGTGCCTGACTTCTCTCTGTCTTCGATTTTCGCCTTGGACACACGCAACCAGAGAGAACATGAGTCTCTCTCTTTCAGCCTTTGCTTTTATCCTTTTCTTTATTATTTTATTTGTTTTGTAGCCGTCTCTTGGTGTGCGTGCTGCTCTTTCTCTCCCTTGGTCTTGTATTTATAGGCATACGAGTAGAAGAATTAGGGTTTACTTTTTGCAGAAAAACCCATATTCTTTCTTTATTTCCTTCCTTCTTTAATTTGATCTTCTCCTTTTTCTTCTCTTTCCTTTTCTTGAAAACACGTGCTGCATACACAAAATAAGACCAGAAATTAGGGTTTAAAAATTAAATAAAATTAATTCGCTTAAAATTAATTAAACTAACTAAAAATCATATTAGCTCATTTAAACCTCTTTTACAATTGTTTATTGCATTTTCATCTCAATTAGCAAATTAAAATTTATATCTTTCATTTCACACGGCAAAAT
Organism: Hemerocallis citrina; assembly: GCA_017893485.1. Classification (NCBI taxonomy): domain Eukaryota; kingdom Viridiplantae; phylum Streptophyta; class Magnoliopsida; order Asparagales; family Asphodelaceae; genus Hemerocallis; species Hemerocallis citrina. The sequence goes on along the minus strand of CM030364.1, from coordinate 90,966,770 downwards.
TGTATAATTTAAAAATCAACAAAACAATAAAAATTAGGAAATCAATATGTTTGTTTTGTTTGTCGATTTTTTTACCAAGAATCTTCACTTTTTGCATCAAAAATATTATTTCTTAAAAAATAATTAATTACTTGAAATCTTATGGAAATAAGATAAATTAAACACAAGATAGACGAAAACAAGCGCTTTTAATGGGTAAATGAGTACAAATATTTGTATAAAAATTAGACACATCAAATATCCCCAAACTTAAGAATTTGCTTGTCCTCGAGCAAAAAGTAAAACCATGAATAAGGGAATACTAATCAATAATAGGCTCACTCATCTCACCAAGAGATCTCATCATGTAAGCATCAAAATTTCAATTAAAAATATAAACAATAGCAAATAAAGTAAAATCAAGCATACTCACTTTCTCCAGTGCAATTATTTATTCATAATTCCGAACCTAATCATAATTGTCATGCAATTAATGTAATTATAGTATGTAACAACTCAATCTGTGATTATCCTTTCTCATTACTGCAAACCGAATAGCAAACTAGAGGTTTTTTTAATTATTTTTTATTATTAATTTTTTTTATTTTTATTTTTATTCTCTTGTCTAAGTTGTCACTTGCCTTTTGACGCGAATGCAAACATTTGTGATGAATTCATCCGGTTACTCAACAAGTCACAAACTTAAAGGGCTTTGCATACTGATATTTCAAGTTGCCGTTTGACGTAAAAGTAATCATTTGTGAAGAACACCCCTAGTTACTAAGCAACTAAAAACATTGGAGTAGATAGACTTTATTCATATATATATTTTTTCATTATTACTCTATTTACTTAAACTCTGTTTAGGACTAGATCAAAGGGGATAATCACAAGAAAAAGACATCACATTTTTCTTTTATGTATAATTACATGACTGTCATAATTGTGTATGTAATACTGAAATTCAATAATCCTGAAGTAAATAACTATTTTTAATCTTGCTTTATAAGCAATTGTCTATCCTAAAAATAAATTATTTCAAAGCTTAGCATGATAAAGAACTCAAAAGTCTAATGGTAAGCCCAATTGAAATCCCTTTTGTTTTGTTTTTCTTTTCAAAAATATATAAAATAAAATAATAAATTTGTAACCCTTCCCCCAAACTTGAATATCACATTGTTCTCAATGGGAAAGGAAAAGAAAAACAAAAAGAATGCAAAAAGTTCATAATTTCTCCCCTGATTCGTCTTAAAAATTCTGCATGCGCGGCGTTCAGTATTTTTGGGATATCTGGAGCTGTAGATGTCCAAATTGGCTGATTTTTTTGTGCTGGAAAGCTAAGAAAATTGTCTACAATTTCTCTTTAAATCAGTTTTCCAAATTCTGACTCTATACTGCTCAAAAACAGCCATCAATGCAGGTGTAGAAAACAGCTCTGCCCGACGACATCAAAATTTATGCAATCCTACAAAATAAAATCAAAAATTAAAATTAAAGTAAACTAAAAATGAAAAGAAAATATAAATGCAGTAAAAGAAAACATGTGTTGCCTCCCAAGAAGCGCTAAGTTTTAAGTCTTCGGCCAGACATGGAGGTTAGATGGTTATGTAACGCCAAGATCCAACAATATCAAAACATATTTTCTAATTCTTCCCTTCAGGTGTGGATCAGGTTCAAGTTATAGTTTGAGTCGTTTCTTCCATGATGATGATGTCTTTGATTCCCCCACCTCTTTGAATTTTTTCTGAAAGAATGAATGAATAGAGGGTGCAACATCCAAATACATACACATTCTGAAAATTTTTCGTTTTCAGATTCAAGACTTACTGAATTTTTTGGACATACTTCGATTGGTAAGTTTTCAACCTCAACACTATGTCCCTCGCCCATAATTAAATCAGTTTCACTTACTTGAAAAGATGACTGTTCTTCGGTAGGAACCTCCATGGACTTAAAAATATCAAATGTTACTTGCTCATGCTGCGTTTGTTCCTCCACAATTTGCTCGATCTCACTTTGCTTTTTCAACCACATTTTGTTCAACATTTTTGATTTGTGGCTGCTCAATTGGTGTCCCACTTCTAAGTGTTATTTCTTTGACATGCTCCTTGGAATTGACCACTGTGTTGCTTAGTAAGTTTCCTGCTGTTCTCTCTGTAAGAATATTTGAAAGCTGACCAATTTGCACCTCAAGATTGTGAATTGAAGCCGTATTATTTTGTATTGCCAAATCTGTCTTCTGCATGTATTGTTCTATCTTTTGCATGTAGTGCATAAACATATATTCGAGTGTCGACTTCTTTTCTTGTTGTGGAAAATTTTGAGGTAGTCTAATTGCTTCTCCTTGATCGTTGTTCCATGGACAACTGGAGTGGTTTCTCCATTCTGGATTGTATGTGTTTGCATAATGATTGTTTTGCATTTGAAAGTTTAACACAAAATTTTCATGTTCGGCGTTTGATGGAGCAAAAGGGTTTCCCACTTGACAATCTATATTTGAGTGATTTCCTGCACAAAAGATCACAAATCATATTAGAATGAATTGCCTTAAAATTCATATTTCCTACTTGTTTAGATAAAATATCAATTTATGCATTTAAATTAGAAATAGGATCAAGTTCAAAAACTCCCGCCACTTTTTTTGGCATTGTACTTTCTGTAGACCATTGATAATGATTAGATGTCATCTCCTCTAAAAGCTCATAGGCCGCTTTGTAAGTTTTGCTCATAAGTGCACCTCCAGCTGCTGCGTCAACCATAAATCAATTTGTAACTCCCAAACCAGTATTCAATATTTGAATTTGCAGCCATTTTGGTAGTTCATGATGAGGACACTTTCTCAATAACTCTTTGTACCTCTCCCATGCATCATACAAAGACTCGGTCTCAAATTAAATGAATGTGGCAATATCATCCTTAGTTTTGCTGTCTTTTCTGTCTGAAAATACTTAGCCAAAAATTTTTGTGCACGTCCCTCCCAAGTAGTAATACAACCGGGTGGTAGATAATATAGCCAAGCCTTTGCCTTATCTCATAGTGAAAAAGGAAAGAGTCTCAATCTGATTGCATCATCTGATACTCCGTTGTGCTTGAAAGTGTCACAAATTTCTAGAAAGTTTGCAATGTGAACATAAGGATCCTCGTGCGGTAGTCCCCAAAATTGAACAGTCTGTTGAATCAATTGAATAATGGCCAGTTTGATCTCAGAATCGTTAGCTTCAATAACCAGCCTCTTTATGCTTGATATTGTTCCATGAATTGAGGGCATAGCATAATCTCTCAAAGCTCTGTTTTCATCGTTGTTCGCCATGATAATGTATTTGAATGTCATGAAATATAAGTATTGAAAAAAAATAGAAAAACTAAAAAAAATGAAAATAAAAGTAAGTCAAAAGAAAATAAGAGGTATAATAATAATAAAACAAAAATAAAATAAAAAGTCCAAACTATTAATAATCTAGCAACTTTCAATATCAATAAAAGAATAACTAGTCTCTGGCAGCGGCGCCAAAAACTTGATGTGAATATTTACAAGTGCACAAGATCGCAACAAGTAGTATAATTAAGTGAAAAGAGTGTCGAACCCACAGGGACAAATTATTTTATTGAGTACCGAATTTACTAGATGAATCACTATCTGGAAAATCGAAAGTTAATAAAGAAAACAACTAAATTAAACTAATCTAAAGAACTAACTAAATTAATTAAGAGAGACGGAATATGAATTTATATTGTTTATTAATTGTAAAATCAATTCTAGGGCTTTTGACTTCACCTAGTTCATCCCACACAATTTATAATTCCATATGAATAAAAAGATTAATTTTCCAAGTTATAGACCAAAATCCCCAAATTATTTAATGCTTTCTCTCGAACAACACCAAAAATATCTCCAACTAACAGTTTATCATATCTCTATGCAAATTTAATTAATCGAAGACTCATTAAGTTATGTGAATTTCTTAACGGTCACATCAATCGCAGTAAATCATATCTAATTTTGCTCAATTAATGGTGTTTAATTTTATAGTTCTAAATCACAAATTACCTCTCGGTCTCACCATGATCCAATAAATCATACGATAGTTGGCCAAACAAATTTAAGCATTAAACACAAAAATCAAACACACAACCATAAAAAAAAAGAATTATAATATGAAATTAAAAATTGTGTTATCAAAACTAGGCTACATCGAAGCCCTAGAAAAATAAATTTAGTTCATAATAAAATTGCACTTAACAAATATTGTCTTGGATTGCATTATAAAATTAGAGAAGAAAAACAGATAAAGAAAGAATTAAAAAGTTTGCAAACCGAACAGTAAGCCACTTCTCAGTCATGTTCCTCCTCTCTCTTCCTCGAACTCAGCACCAACAATAGAAATGGAGCACCACGTCAAACCCTCTGCTGTTCAATTTGAGCCCACATCAGCAGTCACATCTCCTGCCACGTCAGCATCGCTGTCTTTGGTCATCTTGAGCCACGTGCGCACGTCCCCCTATCGTTTTCCGTGCCAGGTCAGTGGGTTCCTGTGCCTACTGTGTGACGCCCGGGGAACTCGTACCTGACTTCTCCCTGTTTTCGATTTTCACCTTGGACACACGCAACCAGAGAGAACGTGAGTCTCTATCTTTCACCCTTTGCTTTTACCCTTTTTTTTTAATTTTATTTGTTTGTAGCCGTCTCTTGGTGTGCGTGCTGCTCTTTCTCTCCCTTGGTCTTGTATTTATAGGCATACGAGTAGAAGAATTAGGATTTACTTTTTGCAGAAAAACCCCTATTCTTTCTTTATTTCCTTCCTTCTTTAATTTGATCTGTATTTCTTTCTCCTTTTTCTTATCTTTCCGTTTCTTGAAAACACGTGCTGCATACACAAAATAATACCAGAAATTAGGGTTTAAAAATAAAATAAAATTAATTAGTTTAAAATTAATTAAACTAACTAAAAATCATATTAGCTCATTTAAACCTCTTTTACAATTGTTCATTGCATTTTCATCTCAATTGGAAAATTAAAATTTATATCTTTCATTTCACACGGCAAAATTGTATAATTTAAAAATCAACAAAACAATAAAAATTTAGAAATCAGTATGTTTGTTTTGTTTGTTGATTTTTTTACCAAGAATCTTCACTTTTTGCATCAAAAATCTCATTTCTTCAAAAATAATTAATTACTTGAAATCTTATGGAAATAAGATAAATTAAACACACGATAGACGAAAACAAGCACTTTTAATGGGTAAATGAGTACAAATATTTGTATAAAACTTAGACACATCAGAGGCCGTAGAATCTGTGGAGGCATTGTGGAGGGTGACACGAACTTGATGCAGGGGTTACTTCTGGCAGCTTCGCCGAGAGGGCTCCCCAACGGCCCTTGAGGCCCTAGAGGCTACTGAACGGATTGAGGAATTGGCTGTTCGAGCTGCGAGACCGGTTGGATGGGCGGAGGGAGACCCTCCAGAGGAGGAGGGAGAGTGGAGGTTGTTCTACGGTTGGAGGTTGCGGACTACCTCTTGGGAGGCATGGCTTGGAGTGGCCTTGGTTGAAGGAGGAGGGTGGAATTGCTATTCGAGAGTTCCCACAGACGGTGCCAATCTGTTGCCACTGATTTCGGTGTGGGGGCAATCAGATGAATTTATGGATTCGTAAGAACTCGAATGGATCAAATCTGACCTCTTCCACTGCTGTTGAGCTGGCTTCTAGCTGCTCCCATTGACCTGCACGAAAGTTCGAAACACCGGGGTTGATCCCGGCGACGAACCCTTTGAGAACTTGTTAATACTCAGAAATGAATATGAAAAACCTTTAGGTAGGCAAAGAGTGATCACCTTGTAACGGTAGGAGGTAGGGGGTATTTATAGTCGCTGTGGGGATCTGTTTCGGGATAAGAACGAATCCCTACTTTCCTGTGTGAACAGATAGAAGTGGTTAAAACCACCTTCAGTAGATAAGGACGTGCCAGGTTTTCCTCATACCCTTCTGAACTGGTCCTTAACAGGTTGGGACCCGTTCTCAGCTGGACAGATCCGTTTACGGGTTATTGGGCCCAAGAGAAGAGGCCCGATTCCCATTTCGGACCCGTTCGTAGGTGAAATTACAGTTTTGCCTCTATGAACTTTAAGATTTGTGCCCAATTTGAACGGTTCCGATTTAATCCCATTTTTTGGCCATATCAAATTTCATATGGAATCTGAGAAAGTTGTTAACTAGAAGTTGTAGTAGATGTTATTAGCTTTCCAGAAAGTCCAATTTTGTTATATTCCGATGAATATGGCAAAAGTTACGAGCTTTAGAAGTTTCAGCTTTCTGCTGTCTTTTGTTGTTCTCGAATCGTGTTCAAAGCATGGGGAATTGAATTCCATAAGGAATCTAAAAAAGTTGTAAACTAGAAAGTTGTAGTAGATGTTCTCCACTTCCCAGAAAGTATAATTTTGCTAGATTCCGATAAGTATAGAAAAAGTTACGACCTTTACAAGTTTCAGCTTTTGCTGTAACTTTTGCTGTCTTTTGTTGTCTTTATATCGTGTTCAAAAAGAGGGGAATTGAATTCCATAAGGAATCTGAGAAAGTTGTTAACTAGGAAGTTGTAGTAGATGTTATTAGCTTTCCAGAAAGTCCAATTTTGTTATATTCCGACAAGTATAGAAAAAATTGTGAGCTTTACAAATTTTAGCTTTTGCTGTCTTTTTGCTGTTTTGAATTGTGTTCAAAGAGCGGGGAATTGAATTCCATAAGAAATCTGAGAAAGTTGTTAACTAGGAAGTTTTGGTTGATGTTCTCCCATTTTCAAAAAGTATAATTTTGTTGGATTCCGGTAAGTACAGCAGAAGTTGCAAGCTTTACAAGTTTCAATTTTGTGATGTCTTTGTTGTTCTTGAATTGTGTTCAAAGAGCGAGGAATTAAATTCTATAAGAAATCTGAGAAAGTTGTTTACTAGAGAGTTGTAGTAGAGGTTCTCACATTTCCAAAATTTTCTATTTGGTTAGATTTCTATAAGCGGAGTAGGAGTTATGATCTTTATAAGTCACAGCAGCTAGCCATTTGGCTGAAGCTTCGCTGTTTAACTAGAGAGTTTTAGTAGATGTTCTCACCTTTCCAAAATGTCCTGTTTGGTTAGATTCCATAAGCGGAGTAGAAGTTATGACCTTTACAAGTCACAGCAGCTAGCCGTTTGGCTGAAGCATTCGCTGTTTAGATTGTTCAAGGTTTTTTGCCTCTTATAGATTTAATTTGAGAAAGTTTTCAACTAGAGAGTTGTAGTAGATGTTCTCACCTTTCTAAAAGTTCTAATTTTGTTGAATTCCTAGCATATTTAATTACTTCTATGTAATGCCCCGAATCCCAAATACACTGAATTCGAGATGTTCTACAGGATCTTTCTGCTTCCTTTAGTACAATTTTACAAGGAAATTTGAACTTTTCACTTTACATCAGAGTTTACATGATTACATTACACTTTACATTGCACAGCGGAAGTAAACTTTACAACAATGAAACAAATGTACAATAACATTGAATAATCTTTAAGCATTTGTTCCTCTTTAATCTGTATCAAGCCATTTACCTGCATATAAGACTGTGGGTACGTCAGTTTATTCAACCGACGATCATTATACATGGCCATCCTCTCTATACCGGAAATAGTATAACTTATTTTCCATATTTAGCAAACACAAACTTGTCACATATCAAACTAAAGGGACTACCCTATTGATGTCGTGTTGTGATTGTGCACTTAGTCCTTAATACAGTTATTTATGTTACATGACACTAATGCGCACTTGTTCGGATTCTATGCATCCCATACTAGATAGGTCCGAGGACAAGCCCTTAATCGTTCTTCATCTTTGTAGGGTTCAATCCCTCGCCATGACTTAATTTACTACTGTAATTACGGTGAATATCCTATATGATCTATGAGTACAAGCACGTGCACCGGACCCTGGAGGGAAATTCCACACAATGTCTTGACTCATCATGCATGCATTCTGTGGCAATTCAGCCTCCTCCCTGAACACGATCCTCTTGCAGTCACCAAACATCCCACAAGCGTGGCTAAAGTCCAATCATTACTGAGTTGCGCCCACACCATGTCTTGACTCATCAAGCATGCATTCTGTGGCTCACACACCCGCACCGTAAACTCTAGTTCTCATACTCGTGTTTTCTCTCATTTTCAACACGTCTTCACTATGCACTATTCTTAATTTAATAGAATCATGAATAAAATCAAAGTTCTAGAGTTAGCCTCTCCACTAAACCGGACTTATTCATTTATTCAGACATGACCAACCTTGGTCTTTCATTTCAATATTTCATTTCATCTCTTTCCAAATGCCGGGGGAAACTTAGCTACTCCTTTGTTTCAATTCAAATTCATAATTTCCAATTTTGAGCATCTCTAACTCATAAATTCATATTCATAATCATAATAGGTTTCTTTCTCAATAGCATGATCTCTAAATTCATTCATGAGTCCATATCATACATGGAATTAGATACTTCATCAATTATCAACTTCACATTAAAATTCACATCACTACGAATATTCACATTTAATATCTTTCACATTATTCACATATGAGAATAATTCACATCCATCACATAATAAAATTTCTTTCTTGACTATATTAATCTTCCAATCATGCATTCCATGTTCTTTTTGCAAGATATAACTTTCACAAAAAATACATATAGGGCCATAGTTCTATTTATGCATTTTATTCCCAAATCATAGTTTATTTCATGCAAATAATCCCCAAATTATTTTTATAAAGTCCCATATATTTTTAGAAGAATAGTCATAATTTTCTCATAATTTTTTGATAACTAAAACCCCCAAAAAATATGTTTTTTTCAATCTTGCCGAGGGCAAGATTCGAACCGAGAACCACGGAGAACACAGCCGACAGCACAAACCACTAGGCCGAAGGTGCTAGGCGGAATAATTACGGCTGAGAGCATTAAATGCTCTCGGCTGCAGTTGGTTTTGTTTTAAAAAAACGAACAAAATATATGTTGCCCACGGGATTCGAACCGCAGACCTCTGAGAAACAGGCCGCGCACTCCGACCACTTGAGTTACGTGCTCAGGTCGTCTAGTATAATTCGAAATCCTTTTTAAAACAATTCTCTTTGTTATTTAAAAACGTTCGATATTCAACAAGTCTTCATTTCATTTTGCTTCTATAGAAATTACTGTAAAAATCCAGATTGATTCTTCCTCGTATAATTTACATACCAGTATGAACAAAATAATTTTTGTAACACTTAAAACATATTTTCATACAATTAATTCAAATTCTACATTATAACTACCACACTTCTTCTTTCTTCGATATTTCTTAGCAATTAGCATTCTAATCTCTTTATCAACAAATTTCACATTAATTCGCTGTCTTTAGTCATTTACCCAACATATAAACTCATATTTTAAACTATTCATGCCCACATTAACACAAAAGATCTATGTAACACATGAAATAGCATTATCAATCTGCTAACTTTGGTATGTCATTCTTGATGGTAATAAATGTGTTTCAATCAATCCATGATTCTAATCAATTCACATACAACTTAAATAATAGAACCACACACAAATTTGCATATCCACATTTCAATCATTCGATGGGTTATCTTTCCTAATTAAAGTAAACTCTTCTTAATTAATTTTTTTTTTCATGCTTCATTCATTCATTTCTAACATGCATTTCTAATTTAGAAATATGGAGAATTTACCCACCTTAATTTGGAGAGAAAAATACACTTTAGCAACCTCCTAGACGAATGTCCTTGCAACCGAATGCCTCTCCTCCTAGATGCGCGCACACGAACCTCCAAGCACACCCAAAACCGAGCACTTCTAAGCCAAAACCGAGAGCACTCCTTGATGCCGGCCTCCTCTTCTTGATTGAAGCACAACTCCCACACACACTCAATCTTTTACTCACAAAATCACTACTAGATAATATAATTTAGACTATAGGTTTGTAGAAATTATTTAGCACAAGAATAACTAGCCATGGGGGGGGGGTATTTATACTAAAAATTTAGGGAAATGGAGGGCTAGGATTGAAGTAGGAGTTAGGAACAAATGGTTTAGATTTAATGAGGAGTTACACTAACTACCCATAATCAAGTAACCACCACACTATGATCCCACTCAAATTTTTGGTTTCCCTCCAAGCTCACAACCGGCCTAGAAAGGAAATGCATGTTGCACGTGTACGTGCAATGCACGTGCAAGCAACTAGGTCCAAAAATTGTACATTTTATTTTATATAAAAATAAACTCTAGTTTGTATTCTAAATTACAAGTTGCATTTAAAAATAAATTGACTCATGGGCTTTAGTTTATGGGCCAAAATAATTATTTTAAAATAAAATAAATGAATTACATTTTGGGCTTTTTTAGAAGAAAAGGCTTTTCATTTATTTAAAAGAAGGCTTTGTATAAAATAATTGAAAGCACATATTTAAATATTTATACCCATCACAATGAAAATAATTATAAGATTTAATTCAACCAAAATATTGCACATGCACACCACGTGCAAAATAAAATAATTTTTCATTAATTAAAAAATCAGGGCATTACAACACTCCCTCCTTAGAATAGTTCCGTCCCCGAAACTACAGTCAAGAGCGAGAAAACAACACTCACAACAAGAACAAAAGATACAAAGATACAATCAAGCAAAAAGCTCAGGATAGTCCTTCAACATCCTCTCCTCAGACTCCCAAGTAGCCTCTTCAACCAAATGGTTTCTCCAGACTACCTTGACCATCGGTATCGTCTTATTCCTCAAGACATTCTCTCGACGATCAATAATCTCGACAGGAGACTCGATGTAATTCAGATCCAACTGCAAACCTTCTGGCACTTTAGGCAAATGATGACTCGGATCTGGAATATAATCTCTCAGCAAAGACACATGGAAGACATTGTGCACCTGAGACAACTCTTTCGGTAATTCAAGCCGGTAAGCAGTTTTCTCGATCCTTTTCAATATCTTATACGGGCCTATAAACCTCGGGGCTAACTTCCCGCCCTTGCCAAATCGAACTACACCTTTACTGGGTGATACTTTTCTGGTTGTCTGCATAGCTTTTCTGCTTGCTCTGAGCTTCTACCAACCTTTTCCTGATCAGAACAATCTTCTCAAGGTTTGTTGCACAAGCTCATAACCAAACAACTGACGCTCCCCAACCTCAAACCAACAAACAGGTGTTCTGCACTTCCTGCCATACAGAGCTTCGTACGGCGCCATCCCGATGCTAGTCTGAAAAATGTTGTTGTAGGCAAACTCTACCAAAGGTAAATGCCTTTCCCAACTGCCTCCAAAGTCTAGTACACAACACCGAAGCATATCCTCAAGAATACGATTGACTCTTTCGGTCTGCCCATCAGTTTGCGGATGAAAAGCAGTGCTGAAATCTGTCTTGGTACCCAAAGCTGTCTGAAGACTCCTCCAGAAATGCGAAGTAAACCACACATCTCGATCAGACACAATAGTTGACGGAACACCATGAAGCCGGACAATCTCGCCAACATATAACTCAGCTAACTTGTCCATCGAAGCAGTGAGTTTCATTGCCAAAAAGTGAGCAGACTTGGTTAGTCGATCGACTATAACCCAAAGTGCATCATTGCCTTTAGAACTCTTAGGCAATCCCGTAATGAAATCCATACTGATGTTATCCCACTTCCATTCCGGAATAGGTAACAGCTGTAATAGACCTCCGGGTCTCTGATTTTCGGCTTTGACTTGCTGACAAACCTCACACTTCGTCACAAATTCAGCCATATCCTGCTTCAAACCTGACCACCAGAAATGCTCTTTGATGTCTCTGTACATCTTAGTACTCCCATGATGTACCGAAAAAAGAGTAGCATGCACCTCCTGAAGAATACTTTCTTTCAGGTCCACCTGATTCGGAACACATAGCCTCTCTCCAAACCACAGCACTCCATCCCCGATTTGAAATCCGGGCAACCTGCCAGCACCAACATGCTCCTTCATCTCCAAAATATCAGCATCAACCTCCTGACTTGCAATGATCCTTGCATTCAAAGTAGGCTGAAGCCTCAGCTGAGCTAAAGATGCTCCCAATCCTTGCAAGACAACTTCAATACCTGCTCGATCCAATTCCTCAATCAGATGCTTTTGAGTTATAATCAAACTGGCTAAACTGCTCTTGCGACTAAGTGCATCAACAACAACATTAGCCTTCCCAGGATGATACTTGATCTCAGGTCGCATGTCCTCAAGCACTTCCAACCATCTCCGCTGCCTCAAATTCAGATCCCTCTGCTGATATATGTACTTCAAGCTCTTATGGTTAGTGTACATGTTCAATTTCTCACCGTACACGTAGTGCCTCCATTGGTTCAGGGCAAAGATAATCGCAGCCAACTCCAGATCATGAGTCGAGTAATTCTCCTCATGCGGTCGTAGTTGCCTAGACCCATAAGTGATTACTCTTCCCTCTTGCATTAAGACACAACCAAGCCCACGATGTGAAGCATCGCTATAAACATCATGCTCAACACCTGCTCTAGGCAAAACCAAAATAGGTGCAGTAGTCAGTTTCTCTTTCAACTCCTGAAAGCTTGCCTCACATTGCTCAGTCCACTTGAAATTCACATTCTTCTTGGTCAGTCCACCAAGCGGCACGGCTATCTGAGCATAACCTTGAATGAATCTCCTGTAGTATCCAGTCATTCCAAGAAAACTCCTGACTTTCTTCACTGTAGTAGGCCTAGCCTAGTCTCTCACTGCCTCTATCTTCTGAGGGTCAGTTGCCACTCCCTCCTTAGAAAGGATGTGACCTAGGAATGCCACTTCAGATTTCCAGAAATCACACTTGGATAACTTGGCATACAACTCCTGCTCTTCCAGCTTCTTCAAAACTGTTGCCATATGCTCGGTGTGCTCCTCTTCTATCTTGGAGTACACGAGGATATCATCGATTAACACCACGACGAAAGAATCAATGAACGGTCTCAGAACTCTGTTCATCAAGTCCATGAAGATTGCGGGTGCATTCGTCACTCCAAATGGCATAACTAAGAATTCATAATGCCCATGTCGAGTTCTAAATGCAGTTTTGTGCACATCTTCAGCTTTCACTCGAACTTGGTGATATCCTGATCGAAGATCTATTTTGGAGAAAACAGCTGCTCCTTGTAGACGATCGAACAAATCATCAATTCGAGGAATAGGATACTTATTCTGAACAGTGACCTTATTCAGCTCTCGGTAATCGATACACATTCTCATTGATCCATCCTTCTTCTTTACCAAAAGCACTGGTGCTTCCCAAGGTGACGCACTAGGTTGAATAAAGCCTTTGTCCAACAGTTCCTCAGTCTACCGTTTTACCTCATCCTGTTCCACTGGAGCCATCCTATATGGTGCCTTAGAAATGGGTGCACTTCCCGGTTGAACAATGATGCTGAACTCTACAGCACGATGCGGGGGTAACCCAGGAAAATCATCCAAGAACACAGTCGGATAGTCCCGAACCACAGGAATCCCTTGCACTTCCACAGGAGTCTCTTCCTTGCGGATAGCTGCCACCAGCCTAGAACACTTCTGCTTCCCTTGGAAAGTGACTTCAGGTCCTCCTGGAGCCTTCACTGTTACCGTCTTGGTCTTACACTCGATGCTTGCACTGTACACCGACATCCAATCAATGCCAATGATAACATCGACTTCCAAGATAGTCAGCTCGATCAGATCAATCCCAAAGATTCTGTCCTCAATCACAATCTCGCAATCCGCATAGTACCGATCAGTGGTTAAAGTTTTCCTTGATGGAGTAGCTACTGCTAAGATCTTGTCTGGAAAAATTTTCGGTTCAACTCCCAATACTTTAGCAAATTTAGGAGACACAAAAGTATGAGAGGATCCAGTATCGAACAACACAACAGCTTTCATTCCATTTAAATAAAGTTCTCCTGTTACATAATACACACTCATTACGTAATAGTTCACTAAATAGCGGAAAAAGAAATAACATAAACCACTAAACATCTGCCCTCGTACTAGTGATGACATGATCCACCTCATCAGCATCAGCTTCCGTCAAGGCAAATACTCGCCTTGGTTGGTACGCTCTCTTCCCAGTCTGCTGCGTTGGTACATTGCGATTAACATTCCGTGGCTTGGGGCATTGAGATTGGTAATGTCCCGTCTTACCACAGTTGAAGCAAGTTACCGCAGGAGGTCTTACCATATTGTTCCCAGGTCCTCCAGCCACACTAATAGCGTTTGCCGTTGTCGGTTTGAACCTTTGTGCAGATGGTTGACCCTTGAAACTCCCAGAATGTGCAGGCCTCTTTCCAGACTGCCAGTTGTTCCTCCGGTTCTGAACAATATGAAGCTGCTCCATATCTGCTTCCGTCGCTGCTGCCCTCTTGGTCAACTTGTCAAATCTCCTGATACTAAGAGGTATCATCCGGGACCTCAAGCTCGGCCTCAATTCATGCTCGAACTTACGAGCCTTCTTGGCATCATCCATCACTAATTCCGGAGCATACCTAGAGAGCTGAGTAAACTTGGTCTCGTACTCTATCACTGACATGCCGCATTGTTGTAGTGACAGAAACTCCATAGCCTTCTTCTCCTGGACGTCGGAGGGAAAATAGTGACTGCGAAATTCTTCTAAAAATTCCTCCCAGCCGAGAACTACACCTCCCATGGTCCTCTTCATCGACTGCCACCAAACAGCCGCATCCTTCTCAAGTTGTAGAGTCACCAACTTCACCTTACTGCCTTCAGGGGTCTCCAGCACTTCAAAGATTGTCTCCACTTGGCGAATCCAGTTGTCAGTCACATCAGGGTCTGACTTCCCTTCGAACACAGGTGGTTTCATTCGTTTGAACGATTCCACTAGTTTGATCGCTTCGGGCACCGGATTTGCAGGCCCCCTTCCTTGGTTCATGGCCACGGCGTTGAGCGTCTGATAGACCCTCGCAAGTTCTGTTTCCAGATCCAGACCTTTCCCGTTTCTAGCTCCTCTTCTAGACATATTCTGATGCAAAAAGGTCCATTAAATTCGAAGTATAGGACATTAATTTTAAATCAACTTGCATTTCATTGAATTCCAAACTTTATACATTCGAATTGAAAAATATTTTTGACATCAGAATGAAAGATAGTAGAAGCTACAACAGTCTAACTCCTACGGTTCCTCTTCGCTTCTCGAAGTTCTCCCCGTAGTTCATCAACTTCATCCTTCAGCACATCGGTCAGATTCTTCCTCTTCTTGAGTTCCCATACAGGAGGACTGAGAACAGAAAAGTCGTCCTTGCACTTTGCCAGCTGAGCCTCCAATAATCCGACTCTCTCTCGCAGTGTTTCTACCTGCTTCTGAAGAGAAGTCACAAGACTATTCGAAACTGGTTCTTCTTCTTCGTCAGAAGAAGAGTCATCAGATGAATCCGGAGGTGGGGTGATGTCTCGGGATTCAGGTCATTCTTCTCCATCAGAATCTACTTGCCCTGGATAGTACTCGTCATTGGAATCTGCCTGTTCAGGATGGTACTCTTCTTCAATGATATGCCAGTCGTCGTCTCCAGCAGGGTTGAAGTGGTCAGCCATCTTAGAAAATAGGGAGGAAGAAGCATAAGTCATAGAGCAACACAAATGTAAGTCACTTACATTTAAATCTCTAGACTCAAACACACACTCTAATGTCCACTACTAGGATGTCGTTCCTTATAAATTTGTACAAGTGTGGAAAGCGTGGCTCTGATACCACTCTGTAATGCCCTGAATCCCAAATACACTGAATTCGAGATGTTCTACAGGATCTTTCTGCTTCCATTAGTACAATTTTACAAGGAAATTTGAACTTTTCACTTTACATCAGAGTTTACATGATTACATTACACTTTACATTGCACAGCGGAAGTAAACTTTACAACAATAAAACAAATGTACAACAACATTGAATAATCTTTAAGCATTTGTTCCTCTTTAATCTGTATCAAGCCATTTACCTGCATATAAGACTGTGGGTACGTCAGTTTATTCAACCGACGATCATTATACACGGCCATCCTCTTTATGCCGGAAATAGTATAACTTATTTTTCATATTTAGCAAACACAAACTTGTCACATATCAAACTAAAGGGACTACCCTATTGATGTCGTGTTGTGATTGTGCACTTAGTCCTTAATGCATTTATTTATATTACATGACACTAATGCGCACTTGTTCGGATTCTATGCATCCCATACTACATAGGTCCGAGGGCAAGCCCTTAAGCGTTCTTCATCTTTGTAGGGTTCAATCCCTCGCCATGACTTAATCTACTACTGTAATTACGGTGAGTATCCTATATGATCTATGAGTACAAGCACGTGCACCGGACCCTGGAGGGGAATTCCACGCCATGTCTTGACTCATCAAGCATCCATTCTGTGGCAATTCAGCCTCCTCCCTGAACACGATCCTCTTGCAGTCACCAAACATTCCACAAGCGTGGCTAAAGTCCGATCATTACTGAGTTGCGCCCACACCATGTCTTGACTCATCAAGCATGCATTCTGTGGCTCACAATCCCGCACCGTAAACTCTAGTTCTCATACTCGTATTTTCTCTCACTTTCATCACGTCTTCACTATGCACTATTCTTAATTTAATAGAATCATGAATAAAATCAAAGTTCTAGAGTTAGCCTCTCCACTAAACCGGACTTATTCATTTATTCAGACATGACCAACTTTGGTCTTTCATTTCAATATTTCATTTCATCTCTTTCCAAATGCCGGGGGAGACTTAGCTACTCCTTTGTTTCAATTCAAATTCATAATTTTCAATTTTGAGCATCTCTAACTCATAAATTCATATTCATAATCATAATAGGTTTCTTTCTCAATAGCATGATCTCTAAATTCATTCATGAGTCCATATCATACATGGAATTAGATACTTCATCAATTATCAACTTCACATTAAAATTCACATCACTAAGAATATTCACATTTAATATCTTTCACATTATTCACATATGAGAATAATTCACATCCATCACATAATAAAATTTCTTTCTTGACTATATTAATCTTCCAATCATGCATTCCATGTTCTTTTTGCAAGATATAACTTTCACAAAAATATACATATAGGGCCATAGTTCTATTTATGCATTTTATTCCCAAATCATAGTTTATTTCATGCAAATAATCCCCAAATTATTTTTATAAAGTCTAATATATTTTTAGAAGAGTAATCATAATTTTCTCATAATTTTTTGATAACTAAAACCCCCAAAAAATATGTTTTTTTCAATCTTGCCGAGGGCAAGATTCGAACCGAGAACCACAGAGAACACAGCCGACAGCACAAACCACTAGGCCGAAGGTGCTAGGCGGTATAATTACGGCTGAGAGCATTAAATGCTCTCGGCTGCAGTTGGTTTTGTTTTAAAAAAACGAACAAAATATATGTTGCCCACGGGATTCGAACCGCAGACCTCTGAGAAACAGGCCGCGCGCTCCGACCACTTGAGTTACGTGCTCAGGTCGTCTAGTATAATTCGAAATCCTTTTTAAAACAATTCTCTCTGTTATTTAAAAACGTTCGATATTCAACAAGTTTTCATTTTATTTTGCTTCTATAGAAATTACTGTAAAAATCCAGATTGATTCTTCCTCGTATAATTTACATACCAGTATGAACAAAATAATTTTTGTAACACTTAAAATATATTTTCATACAATTAATTCAAATTCTACATTATAACTACCACACTTCTTCTTTCTTCGATATTTCTTAGCAATTAGCATTCTAATCTCTTTATCAACAAATTTCACATTAATTCGCTGTCTTTAGTCATTTACCCAACATATAAACTCATATTTTAAATTATTCATGCCCACATTAACACAAAAGATCTATGTAACACATGAAATAGCATTATCAATCTGCTAACTTTGGTATGTCATTCTTGATGGTAATAAATGTGTTTCCTTCAATCAATCCATGATTCTAATCAATTCACATACAACTTAAATAATAGAACCACACACAAATTTGCATATCCACATTTCAATCATTCGATGGGTTATCTTTCCTAATTAAAGTGTACTCTTCTTAATTAATTTTTTTTTTAATGCTTCATTCATTCATTTCTAACATGCATTTCTAATTTAGAAATATGGAGAATTTACCCACCTTAATTTGGAGAGAAAAATACACTTTAGCAACCTCCTAGACGAATGTCCTTGCAACCGAGTGCCTCTCCTCCTAGATGCGCGCACACGAACCTCCAAGCACACCCAAAACCGAGCACTTCTAAGCCAAAACCGAGAGCACTCCTTGATGCTGGCCTCCTCTTCTTGATTGAAGCACAACTCCCACACACACTCAATCTTTTACTCACAAAATCACTACTAGATAATATAATTTAGACTATAGGTTTGGAGGAATTATTTAGCACAAGAATAACTAGCCATGGGGGGTGGGGGGGGGGGGGGGGTATTTATACTAAAAATTTAGGGAAATGGAGGGCTAGGATTGAAGTAGGAGTTAGGAACAAATGGTTTAGATTTAATGAGGAGTTACACTAACTACCCATAATCAAGTAACCACCACACCATGATCCCACTCAAATTTTTGGTTTCCCTCCAAGCTCACAACCGGCCTAGAAAGGAAATGCATGTTGCACGTGTACGTGCAATGCACGTGCAGGCAACTAGGTCCAAAAATTGTACATTTTATTTTATATAAAAATAAACTCTAGTTTGTATTCTAAATTACAAGTTGCATTTAAAAATAAATTGACACATGGGCTTTAGTTTATGGGCCAAAATAATTATTTTAAAATAAAATAAATGAACTACATTTTGGGCTTTTTTAGAAGAAAAGGCTTTTCATCTATTTAAAAGAAGGCTTTGTATAAAATAATTGAAAGCACATATTTAAATATTTATACCCATCACAATGAAAATAATTATAAGATTTAATTCAACCAAATATTGCACGTGCACACCACGTGCAAAATAAAATAATTTTTCATTAATTGAAAAATCAGGGCATTACATTCTAGGTTGTTAGAAGGCTTTTATGTTGCTTTTGGGTATAAAATATCAAATTTTTATTAGTAAGCTTATACATGAAATTCTAGTTCATGTTAACTAGAGTTGTCGTGAATTGTTAGTAGTTTGAATTATACACTTGATTATGAGTAATAGGTATTCCTTGTGCTCATAATTCATGTATTAAGTATTGGTCTGTCTCATACGTAGCTCACTTGGCTCGTATGTAAATTTTGTTCATGCAAAGCTCATTGGGCTCGTATGTAGTAATTATCTTGAATAGATATGCGATGAGTGGAACCGAGGAGATCTTGTGAAGTCTAGGTTGAGACTTGGTAGATTGTGTCAACAATTATTACACGCTCTTGAAGAGGAACACGTGCGGTGCTTTTTCATGATAAGTCGGAAGCATAATGACATGTCTTGCTTGTTTGAATCTTTTGGTGCCGTCTCATGGCAAGTTGAGAGTACCTTGTAGCTCGTACGGCCCTATTTTATTGGTTAGGGTTAGTGACATCGTTAGGGTAGTAACTGTTACTTAACCATTTTTGTCTATGAATTGCCGAAGGGTGAGAGTCGGTGTTAGGGGTGATACCTTATAATCCGACTTCTCCTATAGGCCGACACTAGGTAGTGTTATAGGGATGTATCCCACTGTCAAAGGGATACGGGCGGTGCTTTTCATGATTAGTTGGGAGCACGGGATTCGTATCTCGGCTGTTAATTCTTGAAGTGCCATGATAAGAACAGGAGGTTTTCCTAGGAAAATTGACCCTACGATTCCGTTAGGTTCTATACCTTCTCATGATGAGTTGAGGGCACGACTCAAGGTTGTCTAGTATCTTGAGGTTCGTGTTGGCTTTTGAGTGAGGTCCGATTTGCCGAATAGATAGTGGCAAACATAGACACCACTATTGTACCGCAGTAGCAGAATTAGACCGTATCTGCAACCTCACCAGTCACGTTGTATCTGTCAGGAACAGGAATGGTCCAAGTGTAGCATTCATGATGCGGGTTCAAATCCCTATATATAAAGAAACGACTTGATATGGGGTGTATGCAGTATGGGCTGCATACTGTTCCAGAGTCTTGCTTGCATTAGCTTAAGTGAATCATTGTATTAGTTAATCCTGCATTAGATTCTAAGTGATAGCATACACTGACACATCAATTATATATACATGTTTCTCTTTTCATCAATCTGTTTGTTTAAAGTTGAGAATCGCTGCTAGTCAATAGCCTTAAAGTGTCACTATATGTACTGACGTCCCCACTTCAATAGGTACTGGATTGTAGAGCTACATGTACAAGATTCAGGAGGACTCAAGGCAAGAGAAGCAAAGTGTTGATTTCGATTGTAATATATGTTGGTTACCATTGTAACATCTGTTATAAATTTATTTATGTTGAGAAGCATCCAAGTGAAAGTACCAAGTGTTATATTATTCATTGTACTCTGATGTAATTTTTATTGAAAGTTTGTAACACTTGGGCTTGTATGGCATTATTGTAACATTGATGTAATGTGTTGCAGTTTTATAACATTCGGACTTGTAATACATTTGTGTTGAATAAAAAGTTTTAAATTTTTCTGTTTTTCTGTGTATTGTGGCTAATTGAAGGAAAAGATTTCTGGCTTATGTTACGATTTCCCAGTATATGGAAATCGGGACGTTACAGAGTGGTATTAGAGCCAACTTTAATTTACTGTCCAACACAGTAGGAAAATTAAACTTAGATGCCTTATAGGAGTCGGGTTTTACCTAATTGTAGACAATTATAATTCATATTGTTGTTTCTTTCAACTTATGTTTTATAATTTCTCTATATCTGGGTTAATACCCATGTTTATTGCTTTCTACCAGATGTCTCGCGAAACCAGGAGTGGTAGGAACGACCCGAATGAGGGCAAGGGTAGTGGAGGCAATGGCGCAGGTCTGGATATAGGGATAGAATTTGCCAGTATGTACCAGGAATTCGGAGACCTGGCAGAGGCAAGCCGAAAGAATGTGCAGCAACAAGGAGAACCCACAGGTAACCGGGGAGTAACCGCTACTGATCCTGTCAAGATGGTCGAATCTTTCTGAAGGATGAGGCCGCCTGTTTTTTAGGGCAAGGCAGACCCGACGACATTCAACGACTGGATATGTCCAGTCGAGACAGTGTTTGAGGTGATGCTGACACCGGATGACAACAAGGACAGATTGGCAAGCATTCTACTATCGAATGACGCTGGGGTCTGGTGGTAGTCAGTGAAGAGGGGCATGGGCAAAGGACCCATTACCTGGGAAGACTTCTTAAGGGAGTTCAGGCTGCACTACTTTCCTTTGGATGTGCAAGAAGACAAGGCCATGGAGTTCTTCAACCTGAAAGAGGGAATCCTGACGGTTTCTGAGTACGAGACCAAGTTCACTCAACTGTCCCGATATGCCCCAGAGATGGTAGAAGATGTGGTCAAGAAGGCCAAGAGATTGGAGCAAGGGCTCAGACTTGCACTCAGAACTAGGATGGTACCTTTGTGCATTCGGAGGTTCGAGAAGTTGGTCCGCTATGCGGCAACGACGGAGATTGATATGAGCCGAGGACCAAAACCGCAAGCGAACACTGGAGGGTGGAACAAGGGAAAAAGATCTACACCAGCACCAGGATTCGAGAACCAAGGTCAGAAGCAGAAGATTCAGAAACCAAACGGCAAACTTGGAGGCACCAAGCCATGGTGCTGTTTCCTGTGTGGTGAGTAAGGTCATTTCATGAGCCAGTGTCCAAGGAAGGACCCTTAGATGGATACCTGGTCTGTTACAAATGTGAAAAGATTGGTCATATCCGACCAGATTGTACCCAGTTTTAGAAGAATAGCAACAGATTAGCCCCAGAGATGAACCACAAAAGAAAGGAGCCGCTTCGCCAAGGACGAGTGTTTGCACTGACAGAAGATGATGCCAATGAAGGCGAGAAATTCATCGCTGTTGTGCAAAGAAGGGGGTACAACTAAGTTTGAAGTTGTATTTTGAATTTTATTTTGGACTTTAAGTAATGTATGATATAACACTTTTTGTTACCGAATGGATTTATATCTATATATATGTGGAATCCAAGCAACAGTTTGTTCAATAATAGTTCATCACATTCCCTATGTCTATGTCATTTTGTATCTGTTGTTTTCATTTCTCCTGACTAAACGTAGTTCTGAGGACAGAACTATTCTAAGGAGGGAGTATTGTAATATCCCAGTTGGTATTATATTTGAATAATTATTATTTTTAAAATTAAAATATTTTTATGGAAATTATTTAGTTTTAATAAAAAAAAATCATTATCTGTATCTTTATACTAGTAAGTATATATATGTATTGTATCGAATTTTTTGTATCGGTACAAAATCCTGTGAAATGCATTTTTGAGAAAATGTCTATAAAATTCCGGGCTGATATTAAAAATTATTATTTTATTTTTTGTTTTTAGGATTGATATATTTTTGGTGGATATTACCCGGTTTTATTAATAAATATTATATATATATACCAAACTGTATACATCTGTATAGTATCAAATTGGTACTGAAATCTTCCGAGCCGGTAATAAAATGATTTTTATTATTATTTCTGAATTAAAATATTTTTGGTAGAGATTATTGTTTTAACTAGTAAAAATTGTCTGTATAGACATATATATGTACGTATATGTACTGTATCGATTTCGTACGTTTGTACGAAATCATATAGTATGTGATTTTTTGAAAATACCTCTTATTCTTGATTAATCATGATCAAATAGAAGGTTAGGATTGGATTGAGGGTTTGATTGCAATTTAAATTTGCAAATCGAACGGATTAGGCTTTGATTGCATTTTAAATTTGCAAAAAAAACTCAAAATGTTTTGAGCCACAAAGAGAGAGAGAGAGACAAGTGACTCTCTCTCTACCACACCTCTCTCTCTTCCTCTCCTATAAGTGGCCGACCACACTCCAAAGGGAAAAAGCCCTCTTTCATTTTTGTTCTCTCCATCTCTTTCTCATCTCACTCTTCTTCTTGTATACTTGTTTTTATTTTAGAAAAAAATTGAGAAGCAAAGAAAAGAAAAGAGAGTTCAAAATCAAAAGAAAAAGAGTGGGTTCATTTGTGGTGTTCTTGAAGAGGAGCAAGAACAAGGAGAAAGGAGAAGAAGGATAGCAAAGCAAGTCCTTCCTACACTTTAGGGTGGGGGTTTCTCATCTCACTACAGGGAAAACCCTTTTTCGCAACAAGGTTTTGGCAACGAATTTTTACTCATTGTGAAAAAAAATTAGTTACGGCAACGCGAAAGTCGTTGCTAAAAATAAAATAAAATTTCCTTCCTCCAAAATGCCTTGCACGGGCCTTTGCAAATCCCACCGCCAGATTGTGTAAATTGGAAATGATAAATGTCGTTGCGTATATTTCCTTATATCTACTGCAACGATAGTATTGTTTCCAAAGATATAAAAAAATAAAAATAAATAACAATTTTAATAAACCCCCTATATATATTCTTCACTCTTTCTCTCCCAAATTCCAATCTACCCTCTCTCTCCTTTTGTTTTCTTTTTTGCCCAAACAGAAACCCTCCCCGCTCTGCCCCTCCCCGGTCCTCTTCAACTCCTCCCGGCGGCCCGGCCTCCTAGCCCTCCTCAACCGCCCAAATAGAAACCTTCCCCTGCCCTTCCGCTCCCCGATCCTCTTCTTATCAGGTAAAATTAGGAAGATGTATTGGGATTTGGATTTAGTTTTCCTATTTGTTGTTAAGGCTTGGTCTAATCTTTTGATTGTTGAAATTAAAAAAAAGAATCCATTCTGAGGATGGTATTGTGGGCATGAATCTGAAACTTTGATGAAACTATTCTAAATTTGGAGAGATTTGAGATTGCTTAGTAACTGTTTGATAAAATGCCTGAACGGCTTTGTAATTGGTTGGAAAAAAGTCTAGCTCCTTTATTGTATTTGTATCAAAATATTCCTCCTTCTTTTACTATTTTTATAAATAAGCACTTAAAGAGTAGAGATTGTAAGATCATAAGATTGCTACAGTAATCTATGAATCTCTACTTTTGAATAGGGTTCATTAGTGTCTCAAATTTTATGTAAATGATAATATCAAAGCTTAAATAATTTTACTAGCTTAATAAAGTTTACCTCGGATTGGTGGGTTTTTTGTTTTATCTATGCAAATGTTTGTGGCAGATTGTTTGAGGGTTGTTTGTAAGTTTGCACTTGTATTTTTTGGGTTAGGATGATGCTTATTCTGGTATTTTATTTATGTGTCTCTCATGTTGTAAGGTAGAATGGTGCTTGTGTTTGTCCTGTAGGTGTAGGTGTTATGTTATTTTTTATTTTGGGTAAAATTGACCGAATGTCCATTTTTAAGGCATAGTTTCATTAATTTTGTGTCAGTTTAATATTGACAGAATGTTTATTTTTAATCAAATTCTTCCTCCTCAACCTCTCAGTGCCTCCATCCTTTCCTCTTCTTTAATGCCAGCAAATACCGTGTTTTTTGGTATTTTTCATTGCTGGATTAATAACCAGTATCACTTTTTATTAATGGTTGGCATATTTTGTCATATAACCATCTCATTACTCATGTACGATCTCATGACCATGTTGCTCATTCAGGGTGTTGATGCATATTACTAATCTGCCACTCTAAATAAAGATGGCCTATATTAATTACATAGTTTCAACATTCTTTTGTAGATATCATATATTGAATGATCATAATAAGTACATCTATTTTGCTGCATGTTATAGCATGATGGTTGAGTTGCAAGCTTTTATCCTTCCTAAGCTAACGAGCCATGCTTCTTTTTCGGTTACTATCATTATAATCAGTTTACTTTCTTCTCAACATTGTTAATGACTTGATTTCCTGGTAAATATTTGCAGCTGCTGGTACTTCGGCTCGCCCTCGAACCTTTAAGAGGGTAATAATCTATCTTATTCTATATTATGACAGTTGGTGTGCTCAAACATGTTTTTTGGGTAAGGATAGTTGATAATCTTGTGGTTATGACTTTTTACTATGTTTCCTTGTTAAAGAAGGCCTAATGAGACTCTGCACTGATTGATTTAACCGCATTTTAATGTAATGTTGGCCATGCAATAGCTGAATTCTTTCCCTTGTAACCCTTATATCCACTCATACTTCGTAGTTTTGTTTTTTTTATGTGATGCAGAAGTAGTGGGTAACAAACGCCCTTCCCTGCTTGTGTGCATTTCTAAATATTTAATAAAACCTCCCGAAATATGGATACATTAGAAGAAAAGATAAAAATAAAACCGGAGTGAAAGGAAAAGTGTCCTGCAACCTTGGCTCCAACAGAGGTTAACTGAGACCCTATCTTTATGACATTTGTCCCATTTTTAATTGAGGTTGTATTATCCACCACCACCCGTTGACTCTAAACTAAGATCCAAAGCCTTCTTCATTTTGCCTTTTCTAAAGTATCAATCCAAGAGAGAGAAACAATGATGTGGATAGATAGTCCTGTAATGAGCAATCGATGCAGATGCAGATGTCAATTGCCATAATTTCACACATTCAAATGAGGACTTTCTGGTGGCCTCTTTAGCGACAGGTTCTTTTATGGTCGAAAGGGAACCTAGTGTTGTAAAATTAGTGAGAAAGGCGATTGAGGAGAATGGAAAAGATGATAGCTTTATCAATGATGGTGATATTGAAGTTTCTGATGGTACAAGTGAAGAGGAAGTGATGGATTATGACTCAGCAGAAGGATGAATAAAAATCATTTGCTTTCCTACCTTTTTACTTATGTTTTTTGTGATATATGCTTTAGTCAGTTGCCATTACCTTGTCATACTTGTGACATTTGTGTGGAATAAAAAGTATTGTAGCCTTTATTATTTTGCATGAGAGAATGAAGACTATAACATGGTACAATCGTGTATGTTAGATATAATATCCCTGTTTCATATGCAAAAATTTTACTTGAACCATAAGTCTCCAAATTGGTCTATTTTGGTAATTTATTTCTTGAGTTTTAGGCATACTGGCGTACTGCTCAAAGCTTTTTTTACTCTATTTATCATCTCAGTGGTGCTGGCTTATCACTATCTAAAACATTATGTCACAGTTTAGATGAGATTAAAATACTAGCAATTACATTGAAAAAGTTAATTACATTTAAACTAAAATTCTGCTTAATTTGCTATTATACAACAATTCTCTCCAATTATGTTTACCTACCAAATGCCCATGAATAAAGAGATGAAATTCCATGAGTGCCTGAAGATATGATGCTAAGAATTATATATTCAGCTTTATTCTCACAATCATTTTCTTTTTGTTGTTTATCTTATTATTTTGTTTGTAATATGCGGAAAATCTCACTCTTCATCTGTGTGCATTACAAATAGATATCGTCGTGAAAAGCAGTTCATCAGCAAAATTATTCGTTTACGAAAACATGTTGACTGAGGGATGATGGCCCATAATCTTTTAATGTTGGACCCATAACCTATAATCATGGTAGGATAGTTAATATCTCATTTATATCCTTTGTTCTTTTGCCACCTCTGGGCATTCTTGATCTAATCTATCTCTTTTTTTTCCTTTTTTTTGTGCAGTGCAGCTTGCAAGGATCAGTAAGATTGTGGAAGATAGAGTACTAATCTTCATGGAGTTATAATGACAAATCATTCCTTGTTTAGTTTATGATTTTTTTATTATGAATAAAATGAAGTATGGTCCACAGAGTGCAAGGCTCTCTGTTCAAAACCTACCGCCAAATTCTATTCTTTAGCTAAATGTATATGCACATGCTATTTTGATCTATTAGAAAACATGGTTAAGCTTATTATGCACAATGGAAATGATTATGAGATACTTAGATATCTTTTTGAGAAGTTGATGGTTGTAATATTTTGGCCATTGCTTCTTATATGACATAAATGTAATATGTTGGACATGTTTAATATTATAGTTTTTGGAATTATGTTGGTTTTTAATATTTTTAAAGTGTATGCGAGTTTGGACAGGGCTGATGAAACAAAAATATGTAATTTGTCTCGAAAAAAATTAAACTTTCGCAATGACAATTGGTAGCTTTAGCAACGACTATAGTTATTACCAAAATACAAGTAATGCAAAGCAATAATAAAAATAATTGCAAAACAGTCGAGCTTTGTCAACGACAGTAGTCGTTGCCAAAATAGAAAGAATGTAAGGCAATGACAATAATTCATTGTGAAAAAAACATCTTTAGTAAGGACATGAGTCGTTGCCAAATATATGAAGTATGTTTGCCAATGACAAAAGTTGTTGCGATTGATTTTATACCTTAGCACGGGTGAAATTAGGTATGGCAACGACAAAATATATTGCAACGACAATGTCGTTGCGAAAAATCTATGTTTGGCAACGACAGAAAGTCGTAGTCAAAATCTTTCGCGACGCCCGGACGC
Organism: Hemerocallis citrina; assembly: GCA_017893485.1. Taxonomy (NCBI): domain Eukaryota; kingdom Viridiplantae; phylum Streptophyta; class Magnoliopsida; order Asparagales; family Asphodelaceae; genus Hemerocallis; species Hemerocallis citrina. Next base: position 90,939,294 of record CM030364.1, on the reverse strand, counting down.
GCAACGACCTTGCAACGACAAATGTTGTTGCCAAAAATATTTTTCGCAATGACAAACGAGTTTTAGCAACGACATTTGGCGTTACGAAAAAAGGTTTTTCTTGTAGTGATATCATGTTTGTTTTAGTTATTATTATTGTTATTGTTGCTAATAAATTCAAGAACTTGGACTAATAAATGTGCATATTGTTTATGTGGACAAGAATAAAATGGCATGCAAGGATTGAAGTGGTAGAACACAAAATAACACACTAAAGATTCAATCTTTTCGTTTAGACGGTTAGAATTAATTACTTATGCTAAAGTTGGAATTTTGACTTCAAATTAATGTTAGGGGTTCTCATATGAGTTATTATCATGCTCTAATTTTTATAGAATTTTCTGGGTTAGTTTGATGGGTTAAACAAATCATTTTTCCAAAACAGCGAGTTTTGCAACAAAACTGCTGGTTTGGTTGATTCGACTTGCGTTTAAAGGACTGGATTTTGAGTTCCTTACGGAATCTGAAAAAGTGTTCAATTAGAACGTTGTAGTAGATGTTCTCCCCTTTCCAAAATGGCCTATATTGTTAGATTCTAATAAGTATTACAAAAGTTATGAGCTTTACAAATCTCAGCAGCCATCTTTTTGGCTGAAGCTCGCTGTCTGGATGGTCCGAAGTTTTTGCACCTCTTATTGATTGAATCATAAAAAGTGATCAACTAGAAAGTTGTAGTAGATGTTCTCCGCTTTCCAAAATGGCCTATTTTGTTATATTCCGATAAGTATCGCAAATGTAATAAGCTTTACAAGTTTCAGCTTTTGCTGTGCTTTTTGTTGTTCTTGAGTTGTGTTCAAACAGCTGGATTTTGAGCTCTATAAGGAATCCGGAAAAGTGGTCAACTAAAAGTTGTAGTAAGTTTTCTCCCCTTTCCAGAAAGCCTAATTTTGCTAGATTTCAACAAATATAGCAAAAGTTACGATCTTTACAAGTTTCAGCTTTTGCTGTAACTTTTGCTGTCTTTTGTTGTCTTTGTATTGTGTTCAAAGAGCGGGAAATTGAATTTCATAAGGAATCTGAGAAATTGTTAACTTGGAAGTTGTAGTAGATTTTCTCCCCTTTCTAGAAAGTATAAATTTGCTAGATTCTGATTAGTATAACAAAAATTACGACCATTACAAGTTTCAGCTTTTGCTGTAACTTTTGCTATCTTTTGTTGTCTTTGTAACGTGTTCAAAGAGCGGGGAATCGAATTCTATATGGAATCTGAGAAAGTTGTTAACTAGGAAGTTGTAGTAGATGTTATTAGCTTTTTAGAAAGTCCAATTTTGTTAGATTCCGACGAGTATAGCAAAAGTTACGAGCTTTAGAAGTTTGTGCTGTCTTTTATTGTTCTCGAATCATGTTCAAAGAGCGGGGAATTGAATTCCATAAGGAATCTAAGAAAGTTGTTAACTAGGAAATTGTAGTAGATTTTCTTCCCTTCCCAAAAAGTATAATTTTGCTAGATTCTGATAAGTATTGCAAAAGTTACGACCTTTACAAGTTTCAGCTTTTGCTGTCTTTTGTTGTCTTTGTATCGTGTTCAAAGAGCGGGGAATTGAATTCCATAAGGAATCTGAGAAAGTTGTTAACTAGGAAGTTGTAGTAGATGTTATTAGCTTTCCAGAAAGTCCAATTTTGTTAGATTCCGACAAATATAGCAAAAGTTGTAAGCTTTACAAGTTTCAGCTTTTGCTGTCTTTTTGTTGTTTTTAATTTTGTTCAATGCGCGGGGAATTGAATTCAATAAGGAATCTGAGAAGGTTGTTAACTAGGAAGTTATAGTAGATGTTCTCCCCTTTCTAGAAAGTATAATTTTGTTAGATTCTGATAAGTATAGCAAAAGTTGCGAGCTTTACAAGTTTTAGCTTTGTGCTGTCTTTTGTTGTTCTTGAATTGTGTTCTAAGAGCGGGGAATTGAATTCAATAAGGAATCTGAGAAAGTTGTTAACTAGAGAGTTGTAGTAGAGGTTCTCACCTTTCCAAAATTTGCTATTTGGTTAGATTTCTATAAGCGGAGTAGGAGTTATGACCTTTACAAGTCACATCAGCTAGCCGTTTGGCTGAAACTTCGCTGTTTAGATTGTTCAAACTTTTTGTACCTTTTACTCTCTGAATTTGGAAAAGTGTTCAACTAGAGAGTTGTAGTAGATATTCTCACCTTTCTAAAATGTCCTGTTTGGTTAGATTCCATAAGCGGAGCAGAAGTTATGACCTTTACAAGTCACAGCAGCTAGCCATTTAGCTGAAGCATTTGCTGTTTAGATTGTTCGAGGTTTTTGTACCTCTTATTGATTTAATCTGAGAAATTTTTCAACTAGAGAGTTGTAGTAGATGTTCTCTGTGACAACCATAAATTTTTGACGAGTACGTCTTGTATACAAACTAGATTCTACTAGCTATAAAATTTTATTTTTTGGTTAAAGAAATTATTTTCTTACTAATAACCTACAATTATGCAAATGAATGTGTATATAAACATATATACATACATGTACATGTTTGGAGTTGGACTTGTGAAGCCCAAATGAAACAAAACAACAAGGCAATGCTTGAACAAAATTCAAATAGGTCAAGCCCAACCCTTGGCCGACCTATGCATTAGAAGGAGGGAAAGGAGGGAAACAAGTTAGGGTTAGGGTTTCTTGGTGTTTGAATAAAGAGACATCACGATAACCCCCAAGACCACATCACATCACCTCCTCTCTACCCCAACCAAATGCATGATGTGATGCTCTCTTCTCTTCCCCATGCTCATCAAATCCGGCCAAACCCCTCCCTCCCTCTCTTCTCGTTTTGTTTTAAAACCCCATCCCTTCTACCATTCTCTCTTACAACTCTTACTATTTCCTAAGCCTCCGAACTTCATTCTCTACACCCTAGTACTGAAATTTGGAGTGATAAGAAGAACAACAAGCCAAGGGGAAGAATAACAAGGAGTCAAAGCAAGGAGAAAGAAACAAGGAGTTCCATAGGAGTCAAGAAGGACCTACAAGCAAAAGAACAAGCTACAAGCTAACGTGGGTGTTTCCAATTTCTTGTTTTCTTTTTGGATGGTTGAATGGTGTTTGCTGACTGAAAAAGTGACATGCATGCCCTAGGAGTGAACTTTAACAACTCTTTTTGTGCTTAGTAGACCAAACCAGAAAATCCTGTTAAAAGACTAAATTTTTGTTGTCAGTCTGTAGCTCATTGCATGAACACCACTTAGAATTTTGATCTGAAATTTTTAGAGGATGATCATATAGGTGTCGTACACCTTCAGTAATTTTTATGGATTTTTATAATTTTTCCTGCTATTAAAGTAAATTACGAACTTACATGCTGGTCAGAATAAAAAGAAGCAGTTTTTATTGTTACTATTGTGGAAAGAATGACTTGTATCTCACTGCATGCTTATGGGAATGATCTGAAATTTTAGTATGTATTTTTTAAGTGTATCTAAGACCTAAGTTTTAAATTTCATAAGATTTGGACTAATTAGCTATGTCAATAAAATCATGCAAACTAAACTAGATATTTTAGTGAACAGATCTACTATTGTTACTGTCCTATTTTTGGATGATATTCAAAAGGACATAAATGGAAATCTACTTGGTAGAATCACTTGATTTTCAGAAGAGGTGTGACATCATGTGTCAGGAACTAGGTTCTAAAATTTCATGATGATCTGACACCATTTACTATTTTAATTTGATTTTACTCCATGACTGTGTTGACATGATGTTCTGTTCTGAGATTCTGTACACTTGTTAAATATGAGACCATAAGACTTTGTAAACGACCTTGTATGGAGGAACTTGAAACTAAGAAGTTTTAGTAGAAACATAGAACTTTTTGGAATGACCAATTAACCCTGATTTTGACAAGTATTCGATTTTATATGATTTTTACAAGCGACGACAGAAACAGAGTAAATCTTAGAGCTTACTGTTTTGCACCATGATCTTTGAGGTGAGTTTAAACTTGTATCTTGTTGGCTTAGAGTTGTTGTTTGAGGTCAATACTCATGTTATAGATGTGTACTTGGGTTAGGACTTAAGTTATCTAAAAGTTTCTTGCTAAGAGTAGCCCATAGTTGTTTGCAGACCCCATTATAGACCACATCGTTCAATGTTTTGAAGTGAAAATTGTATTGAATGTTGGGATATTGTTGTAGACCACTTTGGGATGAAATTCATGCCCATTGTGTGCTTTTACTTGCTGTCTACTTTGAGTAGAAGCATGGAGAGCGCCCAATCGCGATTCCTCAAGGGAACGGGATTGGGAACGACTCCGTTTTGGCATAAACGCCAAGTGTGTGTTTGCTATTTAGAATCCTAAATTGTCATTTTTAGGACTCTTAGAACCCCTATTTGGGTATTCATGGGTTAGGACTTACTCCTAGTATAGTGTACCTTGTTGGGGTACGTTGGTTGAGTTTTGATACTCTAGGACTAAGTCTTATGACAAACCTAGACGGGTAGAATGAGACCCGTGTCGCATCGAACGCATTGGAGGAGATAACTCGTGCGCCGACGTACTCACCGTGCATGGATGGATTCCATGATTTGTGTTTGGAGCTACCACTTGTCAAGGACCGTGGAGCGTTAAGTTTAGCAGGAAGCTATTTGTTGGTCGGGCCGAGGTTGCAATGAAATTCCAAGCATCGATATGGGTGCGGCAATCGAAGGGGATGATTCACCGGGGGTTCATGCCAAGTGTGGGCCGAGGCGGGTCAACTCTTGGGCTGGACTAGAGGGCTAGTTGAGTCCTAGTGTGAAATGGGTTGAGATCTATTTTGATAAAGGTGGCTAACTAGGGAGAGTCTACTAATAGAATTGAACTAGTTGATCATGGCAAGCAAGTTGATTATCGAGTTAGGGATTTGGAAATGGTAGATAGATTGCCTAACTAAAATAATTTGAGTTGGCTAGAGTGATGGTTTGAGTAGTCGGTCGATAAAACAAATCTTGAATTCAACCTTAACCTTTAATCTTAGAGTGGGGTAGCCTTGATACTTTGGTAGGGCTAGATCGATTTTTGGTTGATTGTAAGGACAGGCACTAGCGAGGATGTTTGCCTGTCAGGGGGACGTTGTCTTGACTGCAAATTCTGCTCTAGTATAAGGACGAGTGTAGCGAAGTTGGGAAAACCTTATATCCGTCATGTCCTTTGTTGACCGATGCGGGCAAGAGGTTTAGAGGAAGTCTCCACAGAGCGAGACTCGACGAGAAAGATTCTACGTCCTCCGGCAGGGAGCCCTGGTGCCTGTATATTAGCTTTTGGTGAGGTCCGGGGAGACAACATATCGGGTAAGCCGATTGGATTACAGTCAACATATCGGGTAGGCCGATTTGATTATAGTCACGCAAAGTAAGCCTGCGACTGACCATGATTTCAGTCATGCAGGGTAAGTCTGCGAATGACTAGTCACGTAGGGTAAGGCTGCGATTGGAGTCCCGGGCATAATGGATAAAACTATGAGGATTGGACACCACTAACAACTAGCAGGGTAAGCCTGCAGCCTCACCATCACTGGAATCAGAAACAGGAGAGAGCACAAGAGTAGAATGCATTGCGGCGGATCGAGCCCCATTAAACTGAAGAACGTCATTTGATTGGGAGGTGTGTAGTATGGTATGCATATCTTTCAACCAAGCGTGTATTAGCTTTAGGAGCATGAGTGCATAATGTGCATTAGATTAGGTCATGGCATACACCGACACTTGTTTGACATCACCTTTTTCTTTGCATCAAATATTATTTGTGGTTGTTGAGGTTGGAATTATTATACTATGGTGTAGAGAGGATAGCCGGGTATAGCATTTCATCAGTTGTAATCAACTGACGTGCCCACATTATCAGTGCAGGACTGCCGAGTTGGGAGCACGGGAAAGCAGAAGCAGGGAAAAGCATCCAAGTGGAAGTTACCGTCCAAATTTTATTGTACATTCATGTTGTACCAATTATTTGTAATTGTTGTAATCATTGGACTTTGTAATAACAATTTGATGTAATAAAAGTTTTTAATTTTCTGTGATTTTTGTTGTGTTGTGACTCATTTGAAGGAAGATCCTAGAGAGTGTCATGAGTTCCTATGTTAGGAATTCGCGGCGCTACATTCTCACCTTTCTTAAAGTTCTAATTTTTTTGAATTCGGATAAGAGTAGAATGTTTAATTGCTTCTAGGTTGTTAAAAGGTTTTTTATGTTGCTTTTGGGTATAAAAGATCAAGTTTTTGTTAGTAAGCTTATACACGAAATTCTAGTTCATGTTAACTAGAGTTGTCGTGAATTGTTGGTAGTTTGAATTATACACTTCATTATGAGTAATAGGTATTCCTTGTGCTCATAAGTCATGTAATAAGTATTGGTCCGTCTTATACGTAGCTCACCCGACTCGTTTGTAGATTTTTGTTCATGCATAGCTCATTGGGCTCGTATGTAGTAATTATCTTGAATAGATAGGCGATGAGTGGATCCGAGGAGATCTTGTAAAGTCTAGGTTGAAACTTGGTAGATTGTGTCAACAATTGTTACACTTTCTTGAAGAGGAACACGTGCGGTGCTTTCTCATGATAAGTTGGAAGCATAGTGGCATGTCTCGCTTGTTAGAATCTTTTGGTGCTGTCTCATGGAAAGATGAGAGTACGACTCTAAGTTGAGAGTACCTTGTAGCTCGTACGGCCCCATTTAATTGGTTAGGGTCAGTGACATCGTTAGGGTAGTAACTGTTACTTAACCATTTTTATCTATGAATTTTTGAAAGGTGAGAGTTGGTATTAGGGGTGATACCTTATAATCCGACTTCTCCTATAGGACGACACTAGGTGGTGTTATAGGGATGTATCCCCTTGTCAAAGGGATACGAGAGGTGCTTTTTCATGATTATTTGGGAGCATGAAATCCATATCTCGGATGTCAATTCCTGAAGTGCCATGATAAGAACGGGAGGTTTTCCTAGGAAAATATACCCTACGATTCCGTCAAGTTCTATGCCTTCTCATGATGAGTTGAGGGCACAACTTAAGGTTGTCTAGTATCTTGGGGTTCGTGTTGGCTTTTGAGTGAGGTCCGATTCGTCGGGTAGATAGTGGAAAACATATACACCACTATTGTACCGTAGTAGTGGAACTAGACCGTATCTGCAATCTCACCAGTCATGTTGTATCTGTCAGGAACAGGAAGGGTACAAGAGTAGAATTTACGACGCGGGTTCAAATCCCTATATATGAAGAAACGGCTTCATATGGAGCGTATGTAGTATGGGCTGCATACTATTCCAGAGTGTTGCTTGCATTGGAATAAGTGCATCATTGCATTAGGTAATCCTGCATTAGATCCTAAGTCATAGCATATACTAACACATCAATTATATATACACGTTTCTGTTTTCATCAATCTGTTTATTTAAAATTGAGAATCGTTGCTAGTCATCAGCCTTAAAGCGTCATTATATGTACTGACGTCCCCACTTCAATAGGTACTAGATTGCAGAGTTACAGGTACATGATTCAGGAAGACTCACGGCAAGAGAAGCAAAATGTTGATTTCGATTGTAATATATGTTGGTTACCATTGTAACATCTATTGGAAATTTACTTATGTTGAGAAGCATCCAAGTGAAAGTACCAAGTGTTATATTATTCATTGTACTCTGATATAATTTTTGTTGAAAGTTTGTAACACTTGGGCTTGTATGGCATTATTGTAACATTGATGTAATGTATTGCAATTTTGTAACATTCGGACTTGTAATACATTTGTGTTGAATAAAAAGTTTTAAATTTTCTTGTTTTTCTATGTATTGTGGCTAATTGAAGGAAAAGATTTTTGGCTTATGTCACGGTTTCCCAATATATGGAAATCGGGTCGTTACACCGCTAATCATCCAGCTCCATGTCTTCCAGACAAGTGGTAGCTCCTATGGTGCAGGATTCCCTCTTTAAATGACGAGCACGTCGGCGCCCGAGTCGTCGCTCCAACACGTTTGGGGTCACGGGTTCCTATCTACCCGCCACAAATTTTATCCGTCCCGACCAAGTCCTAGGGTTTCACCATTCTATCAAGATAACCCTAATTTCATATACATAGTGTAAATCCCAAATTAAGGCATCGTGAATGGGGGGGAAAATCCATCCCAATCCCAACAACAATCACACATCCATCTATCTCAACCCTATTCTAGTCCATCACTAAGGATCTAGAAATAACCATGCCATGACTAAGATGACCTAAATTGGTCTACAATCCTTTCACATCAGTACTCAAGATCACTAAGTCTCATAAATAACACCTACAACCCTCAAATAGTCATACAAGGCTCCATCAGCTCATTGTCACTTCAAACAGTAAGTTTGGGTTCGGGTCTGACAGAACCAGTACACTATAAAAATCATATAAAATAGCACACTACATCAAATTTTACAATCTTAGGCTTTCTGGAAAGCTCTAGGTGTTCTCGACAACTTTCTAGTTGAACACTATCACTAATTCGGATGTTAACAAGCTCAAAAACTTGGTTCTTTAACATGCATCGAAACACTTCCAGAACAGAACACTTTGTGCACAGTGTTAAAGAAAATTATCTTATATAATGCTACTAGATTCACATGAAATTTAAGAATTGAGCACATAACATACATTCACAACACATATCCAAAATTCAAGTCATTTCATAAAGTAGACCTTGAGTTATGCCCTTTTTATTAACATCCTAAATAGTACATTCAACAATAGCAGTTTTGTTTATCATTTCTACTAGCTGAGTTTGCATGAATTAATTACCAAAGCTATATTAGTCCAAACTACATGAAATTTGAAACTTAAGCTCTAGATAGATAATAGAACAACATAAATTAATTTCAAGTCATTCCCATAAGTACACAGTGAGTTCTAAGTATTTTAACTTACAATAGTAACATGCAACAAGATCTGCTCTGTTTTTTGACCAATATGCAAGTTTGTATATTTATAAATTAGCAAAAATAATCAGAAAAATCCAGAAGGTGTACGACACATATATGATAATCCCCTAAAAATGTCAAGTTAATTTAACCATTAGTTTTCAAATTATAAGCTATGAACTAACAGCAACGATTTCAGTTTTCAACAGGATTTTCTGTTTTGGATTTCTTAACACTAACCGAGTTATTAATGTTCAATCTATAGCATGCATGTTATTTCCAGTCACTACAATCATCATTCAACAAGCAAGGAACAAACATAGAGATTAGAAACACCCACCTTGTAGTGTTGCTTGTAGTTGAAATGGCTTGGTCTACCTCCTTTTGAATCACCCTTATAAGCTTGGCTCCTTCTTCTCCTCTTGGTCTCATTCCCTAGCTCTCCCTCTCTCATTCTCTTGAAAACTTCATAATTTTAGAGGATGGGAGGGTGAGGGAGAGTTAAATAATGATGAGAAGTGAGAGGATTGCTTGAGATGACAAGCAAATTGTTTTTTGCAAAACCATGTGCTCTTTCCTTCCTCTTCTCATGGTATGGCCGGCCAACAATGGGCCTTTTTTTTGTCATGTTGGTCCAATTCAATCCCAACACAAAAATACATATATATACCCATATATTTGTATGTCAAGCGAGTTATAAATAAATATAATAGTTTCAATCATAAGGAAAAATAATTTTTATTAATAGTAGAATTTGGTTTAGGTACAAATCATATGAAAAGAAAAATCGGGGTGTTACATCATCATAGTGACTTCAAGCTCATACCACGTCTAATCCTGCAACTGGAAAAATGTGGGCACGTCAGTTGCATACAATTGAAGCTATAAAAGAACGATTCTTTAATTTAGCAAACACACACTTGAATGCAAACAAGAAAACTGACTAAACTAGCCGTGTCAGTGTATGATATGATTTAATGCATAATATAGATATTTTCATTATGATGAAATTAATGCATACTTGTTCAGATTCTATGCATCACATACTACATAGATTCGAGGGCAAGCCCTTACGTACTCCACATTATAGGGTTCAATCCCTTGTTATGAAAACCTACTACGATAACAAAACAAGGTTCAGACATCCCACAAGTATGGATTCTAGCCCCAGAGTACGCCGCCAGACTATATAGAATCCACCTCATGCGGCCATCCCGCAAGTGCTCTTTAGCCCCGGAATATCAGAGATCGGCCTCTCATCCGCCCGACTATTCATGATCTCGGAGTAAGCCGCCCGATCGTTCATAATCTTGAATTTAATTGAGGCTTGTCTCGTTCTGCATAGCAATCACAGTCTCGGAGTACACCGCCCGACTATATTGAAATGCCCCACTTAAGTTTGCCTAGGCTTCATAACATCTTCTTCTAGTGCCTACCCTTAAGTTTAAACATAAATAATAATACCACCTAGAGCTAGCTTACCTCCTACCGGTCTTAAACAATATACCGAGAACGATGGCCCAAATTGGCCACTTCACAAATTCTAATAATCACTTTCATCACTTTGCCGGTACTTTGGGTCTCTCTTAGCCTCTAGAATCAACACAATTCATATTCACAACATCATGGGTTATCCATACCCTCTTATTCACATTTTGAAATTTCATTTATTCACATATCCAATTATTCACTTGTTCACACAACTCTGTTATTTGTATAACTAGTTTCATAGTCTTATTCAACAATTTCAAATCAACATCCTTTATGTAAAAATAGATAGTTTATTCACCCCCTACTAATAGGATTCTCAATGAAGTTGAAATTACATTATATAGATTCTTTTTCTAAACAATACAGTATTCAACTTCCAATTTTATTCTTTAACAAAATCAAATTAAGTCTAGATCGAGTTTAATCCAAATGATTTAATTTTTAGAATACCTGTAGTCAAAATAATCAAAATTTGCTTCTTAATCAAAATGTAAATTAGTATTTATTTAGTTCCAACTCAATTTTTTTTATATTCAACTCAATTCCCAAATTTCCTCCTTAGTTCAAGGTAAGATATATCTTATTCAAATCAACTGCTATTCATTTTATCCCCAAAATATACCTTATAATAGTGTAGAATTATTTCCCAAAATTCTAGTAGTATTCTAAGATAATTCTACAATTTCCCCCAAATCTAAAACATGGTAAAAAAACATTAAAATAATATAAAATATAAATGTGCACAGTCGGGTTTGAACCCCAGACCACACAGTAATCCAAATGCCACCCACAACCAGTGAGCCAACTCGCTGTTGTGAAGAAAACCCATTTCAATTGTTTATATAGTCAATCTACGGTTATTATGTAAAAATCAAAATTTTCAAAAGAAAAGAGCCTCCCAAGACTCAAACTCGAGTACACCCAGAGTGCCAACCGTACTCACGTGCCAACCAAGAAGTCCAAGCATCAATTCTGATTATAAGTCTACTAGTATAATGCACGTGCGATGCACGCCTACAAAAAGGTATAGCCATCAAATTAAATGAATTGTGTAAAATATAATAAATAGTAAATCATTTAACCACCAAAATATCAAACTATCTAAAAAAAATTCTGAATAAGTTTTAAACTGACTTCAAATTTGATGTACATTCAGAACTTTTACAGCTGAATTAGAGGGTCTTTATATTGCACTGTTGTTGTCATGCCCTGCAGATGATGCAAAATACTTGCTAGTTTGTGGAAAAATCTATCATAACTAAGAGATTGCTTGCTCCATGTAATAATCTGTAAATTGTATTTATAAACTATCCATTGTGTTGCCTAAAATATCCTAACAGGTGGGGTAACAAAGAAACATACAGCGCAAGAAACTCGGAAATGCATTGGAGCTGGTTGCATTCTGACCGATGTAAAGATTTTGCTTTGACTGGAGAAAGAAACTAACTTCGTACATTGGATTCCATAGACAACGTGCACATAATTCACAGTGGTTATTGTATAGATGACAATGAAATTATATTTTGGCTATCATGTCGAGCAATATGTGGTTAGGTTATTCTCCATCAATACGACAAAAAAAAATATATTTTAAAAAAACTTGTAGAAATCAAGCAACATGCGTAGGTGATCTAATGCATGATAGATAAGTGCCATATAATTCCCTGGAAATTCCATCATAGGTTATCTACACTATTTAACATATGAACATGCCAAATTTATTTGAAGACTAATAGCCAAGTGTGGTGTATATTTTTTGTTAGAACATGATGGCTGAATATATATACGTCCAAAACACTTATTAATGGATTAGAAGACAAATCATCTGCAACTTGATCATTCATTCTTAAACTAATTTGAGCAGATACATCAAGATGGAGCACGCAGGATAATTTTGTGGATCAGCAACTAGATAACAACATTGAGTTTTCATGTAGCCTACACATGTTAGTAATGGGTAAGCAACCCTAGGGGAAATTGCATGACAAAAAGGTCATTTGTAGGGAACTACATCACTTTCTTGCAGTTCCATAAGTTGAATGTAACTTACAGTGGGCAATATCAAAGTGGATGGAGACCTATGAATCAGATTGTAGAGAAATAAGTAGACTCTATAATAAGGTAATGTCTTTTTATGAAACCTAAATACGGTTAACCCAATTACCCAACCAAGTTAAAAAATTTACCGAATTAACAGATTCGAACTTTAGAACAGCCAGCTCCAAAACCCTAATACTGACCATGAAAATTTCCCTGAAACAGCTTTATACCAAGCATAGATCCTAATTTGCATTTTTTCTTTGTTTATGATCAATAAATATTTGTCGAGAATTTCTTTAATCCATTAACTACTATACACAAAACAGTACTAAAACAACAATTGTTATAAAGAAAAATACTAAGTCAATTAAGTAGCAAACACAATGTAAATAAATAAATAAATAAGATCCCTTCCATAAGCTCCTTAAAAATACACGTGCAGAAATGAATTCTATTCCAACAACAGAAATTTGAGATGGACTTGCTATATTGCAAAAAGCATACCAAACACTAATTCTAGGGAATGGAAATCCAATTTGTGAACATCAATTAAGTAACATTGCATCCCTATGATAACACTAATTCTAGGGATTTTGTTTATCTCAGGTATTACCTATTGTTACAATTTTGGAGTTTTAAAGGGATATCTATAAATTTTCCATGGTGAAAACAATATAGCTTCAAGGCTTACCGTGAGCGAGGGCGACGACGCAGCAACGATGTGGCGGTAGGCAGTGAAGCGAGAGGGGGAGGTGAAGCAACAGTGGGCTATGAAACGTCTGTGTGGCAGGGTGAAGCAGCGGCAGTGCATGGCAGCGTTGCGGTGGTAAGACGGAGCGTCGGTGTGGCGGTAGGACGGAGCTTCAGTGCAGCGGCAGGGCAGAGCGATGGGAGGGCGAAGGAAAGTTGGGTGAGGTGGAGGTGAAGCGACGTTGGGCTGCGAAACGTCGATGTGGCAGGGGGAAGCGGTGGTAGTGCGTGACGGCGATGGAGTGGCAGACCGGAGCGTCGGTGCGGCGGCAGGGCAGAGTTTCGGTGCGGTGGCAGGGAGGAGCGACGGGAGGGCAAGGGAAAGTTGCATTTTTTTAGAAGGAGGGAGAGGAACATTTTTTTTTGGAGAGGGAGAGAGTTTTGTACGGGTAGGTTACGTGTTTGATGGGTTTATATTTGGGTTGTTTGGTTGTTCGTACCTTCTCCCATTATAGTAGTAGAGATTAAATTATTTTTATACTCACTCTCTGTTTCTTGATTATTTTTAATCTAATCATACAACTTCAAATTTTCTTCTTCTTTAAATATTTTTAGGATTATTACTATACCCAGCACCTGTAAAACTTCCAGATCGAAAACTTTCTCTAATTTAATATATTTTAACTTGGAAATTATTCAAATCAAGTTATATAGTGAAATCTTTAACCTTTACATTCTTGTTCCTTATTTATTCAAATTAGACTATAATTTGTTTTAAAAATTATAAAATTGGCATGATGCCCTACCAAATATTATAAGGTTGTGAGAAATACCCATACCCCCAATCTACATGCAATCTACATACCATTCTAACATAAATTACTCAATTTTTACAAATTGCTATACATTTTCAATATCACATGTACAATTAAATTATGGTGTATCAAAATCTAATATGAACCAACATTCATGAATTAACATACATGAGCAAACACACATGATATTAACATACAAGAAATCTTATGAATATTTATTTTAAAATCATGACAAATCAATTTCTATGTTGTATTTTCATATATTCATTTAGTCTATTTAATCTAGCATGCATTCATACTCAAATCAATTCACCAGTCATATTCTAGATTACACAAAACAATTATCTAACAATTTCATGCATCAAAATAACTAAATTAGAAATTAAAGGGACACCCACCTCAAAAGTAGAATTCCTAGTAGTAGAACCCGTAAAAAATGCTCCAAAGCTCTCCTAAAAGTCCTGGCCTCCTCCTCTAGCAAAACCGCAACTCCTTGGCTCTCTTTCTCTCTTTTCTTTTTTTGATTTAGATTTGCACTTTTCTCATGACAAGAGATGATCAATTTATAGGACAAATTAAGGAGTAATTACAATAACTTCCCACTCCCTTAAAGAGCTCACCACTCACCACAAACTCACCCCACTCTCCCTCATCTCAAAGCGTCGGCCAGCCACTTCTATGGTGTGCACAAAGCACGTGCACGTCTATTCAATGTGTGTGTGCACTCCTTCATACAAATTTTATTTTTAGTTTTTATTAAGTTATATGTGTGTGTTACACATGACAAGATGCACCAATTAACTATATTTTAAATATACATTAAGTGCACAAAAAAACAATCATGGGCTTTAAATTGTAATAGTCTTAGTGGGCTACAAAAATAGATTTAGGCCTAGTTGATTTTAATTAAAATAAATCATATAATTGTGACTAGAAAAATGAGAGGAAAAATTTCCATGATTCAAGAAATTTTTTAGAAACCAACATGTGCAAATTTTTTTGCATGCAATGCACGTACAACAGAAAATTAAATAAAAAATAATTTTTCTCTGGGAATGTTAAACTTGAAGATATTCAACTGCCCAAAAAACTTCCTCCCCTCTACTAGGTGAACAACGTTCCTTCTCCCCGACTGAACCAGAATTGAAATAAACATAAATAACAAGAAAAATACAAATGTTAGCACAAAAGATTGCTCCTTGTCATTCAACTTTGGATGTCACTGACACAACCAGTTCCAGCGGATGCTATGGTTGCTTTGATGCAGTGCCACATTGGGTACCTAAGGAACGAGTACTATATAGCTTTTTACATTTATTCTTCTCCTTGAAAACCACCATCCCTAACTCCATAACCACCCCAAAAGTGATACAAGAGCAACGATGATGGCGATACCATGGCACAGGCACCGAATTTGCCCCATCCCAACCGAGAGTTAGAACAACCCCCATACTCTGATTTGTCGAATGTTATGGTTTTTTGGATTCATCAAGATAAACACAACATAAGCAAACATCATATCCACAAGAGTTTGCCCTATCCCAACCAAGAGTTGGAATAACCCCCACAGTCCGATTTGTCGACAAACCCATCCTTCTCCTCCATGCCAATAATCATTCTAAACCCCCAAAATCCCACCAAAACTTGAGGTGGTGAAGCATCAACAAATATGGAGCTTCGAATATGTTGAAAATAACGAATAAAAGGAGAAGAAGTTAAGAAGATAATGAATGAATATATGGAGTTTTTCTTTTAATACTTGTAAAAGTATAAATTTAACTACAATAAAGAAAGTGTAACCATAACCAAAAATTGTAGTTACATTCTATGCCGATCCTACAAAAATTAGTAGGAATTTTGTAGAAAGACTAAGCACATGAATAAAAATACTCATTATTCTACTTAGAGTCAATATTCCCTAACCATCTTTAACTTATTACCTTGTCTAACTATAGAATTAAACATCAGAGAATCTTGTAATTGCGGTACTCGTTCATCCATTTTCACTTGCGAGAAATACAAATTGCAGACCCATTTATGAAAATGCAAACACATGAAAATGAGAGATGGAGACGTCAAACTATATTGTTATTTTGTCAGCTTTGAGTCCAGGAGCCCTAGCTTCTCCTTGATGAGATGCTGGAATCAGTGAAAATGAATGGCTCGTATGGTGAAGCTTGCAGAAGTTTTCAGACATATTTTGGGTCAACATAAGCTTCATTAATTTTTTCTACTAGTCTACTTTGTCGAGCAAAATAGATAATATCCGAAAGAAACATGAGAAATTTTACGACGTAATCCTACTAAATTACATTATTAACTTGATACAAGATTTAAATACACAATGTTGAGGATTGCCTTAACTCTGCACATAAGTAACTAGGTAGGCAGAACTTTCCTTCACCACCATCTCCATCTAAGAAGCGCTAGAGGAGAAACCATGACCGCAGCTAAGAGTAAGGCTGGAAATGAAGCAATAATTGTGTATCATAGTAAAAGATGAGTCAATGCAGATTTAAACATTAAGGACTTCCCAAAATTTGAAGAAAAAGAAAAAGAAAAAAAAATGCAATTTGTTGAGCAAACATATGATGTGAATTTTGTTGGAATTAATTTTTGCAGTTTTCCGGGCCGGATTCCGGCAGGCTCCGGCCACCGGTGGTGCCGGAAAATGAGTGGATTGCGATCCTCTCGTCGAGTACTATTCCGTAGTATACTCACTTGCCAAAAACGAATTCCGTATGAATGAGAAATGTTGATCCAAAGTTGGGAACTTGAAAGGTACCAACTTAACAAATGGATAGTCCCATATCGAAAATTGGGAAAGATTTTTACTAGTATATATACTACAAAACTGGACTAGAGGGCGTGGCCTGGGGGTTACCACTAACGTGTAGTGGAGGAGGACTTAGCCAAAATGACAAACACACGCGCGCGCGCGCCCGGCCCCAGCCCCGGCTTCGGCTTCGGCTTCAGTTTCGTTTGGTCTGGCTTAAATTTTTTATTTTATTTTTTTGCCCAGACAGCCTCTTCCCCTACTGAACTGAAAAGGCTTTTCAGATTCAGTAACTGGGGCCATTACTCTGTAACAGCAGAGTAATGGCTCACCAGTTATGAATCTGAAGAGTCCCTATTACTCTGCTGTTACAGAGTAATGGCTGCTGAACAGTCTCCAGTCCAACTCTTATCTATATATCCAGACATCAACTCCTATACAGAGATAGAAATTTTTGCACTTGGGTCTTCCTCTTCTTCTTCCTCTGCTCTGAGTCAGTGTCTGTCAACTGAGAGTACACACAGACAGCAGTTCGTTGTCTCTGAAGCAAGGGTGCTGCATTCTTCAGAGAAGGTACAGTTGTATCCTGGGAAGCAATTCTCCGGTAACCGTCACACTACGGGGCGAATTCTGCTTTAAGGATAGAGATTCTTAAAAATCTCGACTCTGTACAAGTTCATTGCTTACTGTTTTTTCCTTTCTGTATTTGATTTCTTCACAACCTTGTTGGAATTTCTTATTATTTTATATTCAGGTTCTAACAAATTTATTAATAGAAAACTATCAAGATCTAACCTTTACTTTGATCAGAATTGATCGCCGTTAATTGCTCCTTAATCTGAGTTCTGACGACTGCGGACACCTAAAACACCAGGGTGGGGCAGGCAGTACAAGTCCCAGAGGTAATTAAATTGGTGGACTCATTCAAGCAGGTGAAACCACCCGTGTTTGAGGGCAAGGCGGATCCAGATGCACCAGATGATTTGATCAAACAGATAGAAATAGTGTTTGAGGTCTTGGAGACTCCAGAGGCTAGCAAGGTGAAGCTAGCCACTATTCAGCTAGAGAAGGATGTCGGGGTTTGGTGGCAGTCCATGAAGAGAACCCTGGGAAATAAACCGATTACTCGGGAGGAATTTTTAAAGGAGTTCCACAGCCACTATTTCCCGATGGACATGCAGGAGAAAAAGGTTTTGGAGTTCCTGAGTTTGTAACAGGGGAGCTTGTCTGTTCGACATTATGAGATAAAGTTCACTCAGCTCTCAAGGTATTCGCCTGAGTTGGTGGTCGATGAACCAAGAAGGCGTAGAAGTTTGAGCAGGGGCTGAGGCCAAGTCTGATGTCTCGGATGATACCCCTCGGTATCAGGAGGTTCGACAAGCTGGTACGGAGAGCTACAACCAAAGAAGCAGACACGGAACAGTACCAGGTGGCGCAGAATAGGAAAACCAATTGGGGTAATAGTAAGAGACCCACAGCACCAAGCAACTTCAGGAGACAACCCGCACCTCACCACAGAGGTTCAGGCCGACTGGGGCGAATGCCATTATGGTAACTGGGAAGCCGAACAATGGAGGGAGAAGACCCCCAGGTGTGATCTGTTACTTTTGTGGAGAGGCAGGTCAATCCAGTTTTGAGTGTCCCAAGACACGGAATTGCCTAACTTATTTCAACTGTTGAAAAGAGGTCCATGCTAGGCCGCATTGCCCGCAATTCCAGTAAGGGGAGCAGAGTCAAAAGCAAGCCGAACCGGGGAGGAAACCATACCGGCAGGGGCGAGTATTCACGCTGACTGACGAAGATGCAGAGTATGCTGACAATGTCATCATTGGTATGGGAGCTTCTGAATCAGAGTTTCTATTGTTATTTCAAGTTTGTATTAGAGGAATGTTATGTATTGAGAGTATTCATTATGTAACAAGGGAACTTCTAATCAATGGAAAATTGCTACTATTTCTTTTGATACTGGATCGTCCTGCACTTTTGTGTCACCTACTTTTGCTAAGCGATTGTGAGTTGAACCAAAAAAATTTCCTGGCAAGGTTCTAGTAGTAGCTACTCCTTCAAGAGAAACATTGACTACCAATCGATTGTATGCTGGGTATGACCTCGAGATCGGAGGAAGAGTCTTTGGAATCGATCTCATAGAGTTGGCAATCTTTGGGGTCGATGTAATCATCGGCATAGCCTGGATGTCGATCTACAATGCCAGTATCGAATGCAAGAGTAAGGAGGTTTTGGTGAAGGCATCAGGAGGACCAGCAGTGACATTTCAGGGGAAGAGGAAGTGCAAGCAGTTGGTATCAGCTTTGATCAAGAAGAAAATTCCTGAGGAGGTCGAGAAGATTCCCGAAGTCTGGAACTTTCCGACAGTGTTCTTAGAGGATTTACTTGGGCTACCATCTCATCGGAATGTGGAATTCAGCATTTCCATTCAGCCAGGGAGCGTAAAAATATCCAAGGAACCTTACAGAATGGTGCCAGTGGAACAGGATGAGGTAAAGAAGTAGATTGAAGTACTGTTAGGCAAGGGTTTTATCAGAACGAGTGCATCGCCTTGGGGAGCGCCAGTTCTATTGGTGAAGAAAAAAGATGGATCGATGAGAATGTACATAGATTACAGGGAGCTGAACAAAGTGACTGTCCAGAATAAGTATCCGATTCCGCGAATCGATGATTTGTTCGACCGATTACAGGGAGCAGAAGTTTTCTCCAAGATAGATCATCAGCCGTGTTATCACCAAGTTTGTGTGAACGAAGAGGATGTGCACAAGACTACATTTCGAAATCGACATGGGCATTACTAGTTCTTGGTTATGTCGTTTGGAGTGATGAATGCACCGGCGATATTCATGAACATGATGAACAGGGTCCTGCGACCATTCATTGATTTCTTCGTCTTGGTGTTTATCGGCGACATTCTGGTATACTCCAAGACAGAAGAAGAGCATTTTGGGCATTTAGCAGAGGTACTGAAGAAGCTGTAGGAACAAAAGCTGTATGCCAAACTATCCAAGTGTGACTTATGGAAGTATGAAGTCGCGTTCTTGGGTCATATCCTTTCTAAGTAGGGAATGGTCACTGATCCGCAGAAGATAGAGGCGGTAAAGGATTGGCCAGAAGCATCTTGGGTTTGACTGGTTATTACCGAAGAATTATTCAGAGCTATGCTCAGATAACTGTGCCACTCACAGGGCTTACAAGGAAGAATGTGAGTTTTAAGTGGACGCAGCAGTGCGAAGCAAGTCTTCAAGAGTTAAAGGAGAGGTTGACTACCCCTCCAATACTGGCTTTGCCGAGAGCAGTGATTGATTATGAGGGGACTGGGCTGTGTGTTGATGCACATCATGGACTGGTCTGTGTGTTAATGCACATTGCGGACTAGGTTGTGTGTTGATGCATGAGGGGAAGGTAAAATCTTATGGGTCTAGGCAATTGAGACCTCATGAGATAATCCATGATCTGGAGTTTGCAGCGATTATCTTTGCTTTGAAGCAATGGAGGCACTATGTGTACGGAGAGAAAGTCAATATGTACACGGATCACAAGTGTCTAAAGTATATTTATCAGCAAAGGGATCTGAACTTGAGGCAGAGAAGGTGGTTGGCGGTGGTAGAGGATTTCCATCCTGAAATAAAGTATCATTCGGGCAAAGCTAATGTGGTGGCAAATGCACTAGTCGGAAGAGCGGCTTGTCCTATTTGATTACGATTCAGAAGAGACTGGCAGAGGAGCTTAATCGAGCTGGAATTGATGTTGTGTTGCAAGGACTGGCAGCGTCTTTAGCACAGTTGGGACTTTAGCCCACACTGAGAGAGAGGATTATCAACAGTCAGAAGTCTGATCCAGAGATCCAGAAGATGAAAGAGCAGGTCGAGGTAGGTAAATTGGCAGAATTTCGAGTGAAGGATGAAGTGTTGTGGTTTGGAGAAAGGTTGTGTGTTCCTGATTAAGTAGAGCTGAAGGAAAGCATCCTACAAGAGGTACACACCACTCTTTTATTAGTTCATCCAAGGAGTAACAAGATGTACAAGGATATCAAGCAGCATTTCTGGTGGTCGGAGCTGATGAGGGATGTGGTAGAGTTTGTAGCTAGGTGTGCTAATTGTCAACAAATTAAGGTCGAGAATCAGAAGCCCAGAGGATTTTTGCAGCCGTTACCCATTTCAAAGTGAAAATGGGATAACATCAGTATCGATTTCATCACGGGATTACCGGAAGCCCAAATGGACTAATTCGATTTGGGTAATAGTGGATCGAATAAACAAATCTGCTCACTTTTTGACGATAAAGATTACTTGGACAATAGAAAAGCTGTTAGAATTGTATGTTGGGGAGATTGTATGGCTACATGTAGTTCCTGTATCAATTGTGTGAGATCGAGATGCGCGGTTCACGTCGCACTTTGGAGAAGTCTTCAGGCAGTTTTGGGGACCAGGACTGACATCAATACTGATTTTCATCCTTAAACTGATGGGCAGATTGAAAGATTCAATCGGGTGATGGATGATATGTTGAGGAGTTGTGTGATGGACTTCGGTGGCAGTAGGGAACGACACTTAGCTCTTGTGGAATTATCCTACAACAACAGCTTTCAGACTAGCATCGATAAGCCATCATATGAGGCCTTGTTTGGGAGGAAGTGCAAAACACCGATGTGCTGGTATGAAGTGGGGGAAAGGAAGATGTATGGGCCGAAAATAGTGCAGCAGACTTCAGGGAAAATTGAGTTGATCAAGAAGAGGCTGGTTGATGCACAGAGCAGACATAAGAGTTATGCTGACAACCGGAGAAGGGATATGGAGTTTGAAGAAGGTGACTATGTTTTCTTGAAAATATCTCCGACAAAGGGTGTGGTTTGGTTTGGGAAAGGAGGAAAGTTCGACACAAGATACATATGGCCATTCAAGATTGTAGCGCCCCGAATTCCTAACATAGGAACTCGTGACACTCTTCCAGGGTCTTCCTTCAAATGAGTCACAACAAAAAAAAATCACAAGAAATTAAAAACTTTTATTATATCAAATGTTATTAAAATGTCCAATGATTACAACAATTACAATAAATGGTTACAACAAGGATGTACAATAAAGCTTGGACAGTAACTTTCGCTTGATGCTTTTCCCTTGCTAGAGCTTTTCCTGCGCTCCAAAATTGCCGGTCCCGCACTAATAATTGTGGACACGTTAGTTGATTACAACTGACGAAATGCTATACCCAGCCATCCTCTCTACGCCATAGTATAGCGATTCCAACCTCAACAAACACAAATAATATTTGATGCAAAGAAAAAGGTGATGACAAATGAGTGTCAGTGTATGTCATGGCCTTATCTAATGCATACACAATGCACACAATGCTCCTAAGACTAATGCACGCTTGGTTAAAAGATATGCATCCCATACAACATACCCCCGAACCAAACGACGTTCTTCATTATAATGGGGCTCGATCCCCCGTTATGCATTCTAACCTTGTGGTCACTCCTATTTCTATGTTCCAGTGATGGTGAGGCTGCAGGACCCCTGGTGTGACCGCCAGTCTCTGCTGTCTATAGTGGTGTCCATCTTATTAGTTTTATCCACTATGTCGGGATCTTCAGTCGCAACTACCGCCGCATCGATTGTACTCAAAAGTATATTGTTGTATCACATCTCCTCGGAACATCACCAAAAGCAGGTATATGGGCACAAAGGCTCCCCCGCGAGAAATTAGTGCAATTCCCGATAGGGCCTAGCTCGTCGGGATATCGTCTAATTCATCTGCCCGCATTGATCAACAAAGGACCCGATGGATATAAGGTTTCCCCAACTTCGCATCAACTCTCCTTCCACTAGAATAGAACTTGTAGTCGAGACGATGTCAACACTCCAAACCTACTCAAAGATTGTTACGGGTCATAAAGGCATTTCTGCCAAGAGAGCGGAGTCCCCAACAGAGGGCCACAAACCTCCTTATCCTGGTGCTTGCTCCGGGTCCCTGTCCGCATTAAATGAACCTAAGATTCGATCGGGGGTGATGACGCCATGCGTCCCCTAACGGGACGAACACCCTCGCTTGTGCCTGTCCTTACATTCAACCAAGACTCGATCTAGTCCTACCAAACTTATCATACTACCCCACTCCAAGACTAAGGAAATAAGGTTAAGAATTCACCGTTGATTTATCAACTGATCACCCTCTAGCCAAGCTCTAATTTTTCTTCCATTTCCTCATATCATCTATCCTCTTAGTTAGGCGATAAATCCACTATTTCCAAATCTCTAACTCAATAAACATCTTGCTTGCTATGATCAACATGTTCAATCTCGATCGTAGGCATTCCCTATCTAGTTATTTTTATCAATACTGGGTCTCAACCCATTTCACACTAGGACTCAACTAGCCCTCTAGTTCGGCCCATACTTGGCACGAACCCACGGTAAATTGTTCCCACCGATTGCCACAACCACATTGACACTTGGAGTCTAATCGCAACCTCGGCCCGACCAACAGTTAGCTTCCTGCTAAACTTAATGCTCCACGGTCCTTGACAAGTGGTAGCTCCAAACACAACCAATGGAATCCATCCATGTACAACAAGTACGTCGGTGCACGAGTCATCTCCTCTGATGCATTCAATGTGACATCTACCCATCAAGATTTTGTCAACAAGACTTAATCTTAGGGTTTCAACTTAATCAATGTATCCCAATAAGGTACACTCCACTAGGAGTAAGTCCTAACCCACAAATACGCAAAACGGGGCTCTAAGGGTCCTAAAAACGACATTTCAAGTTACCAAACAGCAAGCACACACTTGGCGTTTATGCCAAAACGGAGTCACTCCCGGTCCCGTTCCTTTGAGGAATCGCTATCGAGCGCTCTCCATGCTTATACTCAAAGTAGACAGCAAGTAAATACACACAATGGGCATGAATATCATCCCAAAGTGGTCTACAATCATACCCCAACATCCTATACAATTTTTCACTTCAAAACGTTGAACTACATTTGTCTATTTGGGGTCTACAAGCAACTATGAGCTATTCCTTGCAAGAAATTTTAGATCACTTAAGTCCTAACTCATAATCACATCCATAATAAGTTTCTTGACCTCAAATACAACTCTAAGCTAGTAAAGGAACAAGTTAAACTCATTTCTGTGAACATAATGCAAACCAGTGAGCTCCAAGATTCACTGTGTTTCTGTCATCACTTGGAAAAATCATATAAAATCGAATACTTGTCCAAATTAGGATTTATTTACCATTCCAAAAATTTCAAAGTGTCTACTACAAGTCCCTAATTGTATGTCTCTTCAGATAAGGTCATTTAGACACTGTTATGGGTCCATCTCTAACAAGTATACAGACTTCCAGAACAACAGATCATATCAGCATAGTAATGGGGTAAAATCTATTTAAAATATCATATGGTGTCAGATCATCATGAAATTTTAGAATCTAGTTCCTGACACATGATATTACAACATAATCAAAAGTCAAGGTATTCCATCAAGTAAAGCTCCAGTTATGCCTCTTTTGATTATCATCCAAAAACAGGGCAGAAACAGCAACAGTTCTGTCTACTAAAATCTCTAGTTCAGTTTGCATGATTTAATTGACATAGCTAAAGGGGTCCAAATCTCATGAAATTTGAAATTTAGACCTTAGATACATCTAACAACAACATACAAAAATTTTAGATCAATCACTTATGCAGTGAGTTCCAAGTCAATCTTTCCATAACAGTAACCATGAAAACTGCTTCTTTCTATTCTGACCAAAATGCATGTTTGTATTTTATTTAAATAGAAGAAAAAAATCATAAAACTCCATAAAAATTACTGAAGGTGTAAGACACCTATAGGTTCATCCTCTAAAAATTTCAGATCAAAATACCAAGTATAGTTCATGCAATCAGCTACGGGCTAACACCCTAAATTCAGTCATTTAACAGCATTTTTCTGGTTTAGACACCTAACACAAAAAGTGGTCTAAGTTCATTCCTATAGCATGCATGTTACTTTTTCAGTCATCAATCATCATTTCAAACATCCAAGAATCAACAAACAAAAGATTGGAAACACCCACCAGGGTAGTAGCTTGTTCTTTGCTTTGCAAGACCTCCTTCTTGACCCTTCTTGATCCTAGCTTCTTCTCCTTTGCTTGAGATCCTAGTTCTCCTTCTCCTTGGCTTCCCTTCTTCTTCTCTCCCCAAATCAGTAGCTAAGAGTATTTGGAATGGGGTTTTGGAGTTGTAGAAAGAGGTAAGAGTTGTAGGAGTATTGTAGAAGAGAATAGAGTGAAGGGGGTTTATAACAACAATGAGAAGAGTGGGGAGTAAGCATGAATTTTTGAGGGGCATGGGGAAGAGAGGAGGGTCTCATCAATTTGGAGATTGGCTCATATGGGTGGTGATGTGATGGGTTCTTACACAATCTCATGATGATGTTTCTATGAGTCCAAAACCCTAACCCTAAACTCAACCTTCTCTCTTTTCCCTCCAAAGAGTGGTCGGCCAATATGGGCTAGACCCATTTGGTTTAGTTCCAGTGTTGGGGTTTGTTCGGTTTCATTTGGGCTCACACGTCCAACTCAAAACTTGTACATACATACATATATATCTATACATATATTTGTATGCACAATGTGGGCTATTAGTGATAAAACAATTGCTTTAATCAAAACAAACACAATTGTTATAACTAGTAGCGCTCGGTTTGTTCACAAGACGCATTCGTCAAAAATTAGGGTTGTTACATCACTCACTCTTTAGAATAGTTTTGTCCTTAGAACTACGCTTAGTGGGAGGAAACAGAAAAAAAAATTTCACACAAACAGCTCCGGGAGAGTCTCCTGCATTCGGCTCTCGTGTCGAGAAAGTCAACCTCACTTCGAGGATCGTCCTGGGGCCTATTTCATCCCTCGTCTCGAAAAACCTAGCGACCAAACACCATCTGTGGATGTTGCTCTCTTCCTAAAATACTAGAGATCAATCCCACTCCACAGACCATTATGGGGCCTCATCACACAAACCCCTTGTGAGTGTCGCTCTCATCCCGAAATACTAGAGATCAATCCCTCTCCATCGAACTTTCTGGGGCCCATTGCATCCCACGTCAGGAAATACAGGGGAATATCTTGCTCTACGGATTATTCTGGAGCCCTCACCAAACGGACTCCCCATGAGTTTTGCTCTTATCCTGAAATACTGCGGATCAATCCCACTTCATAGATCATTCTTGGGCCTATTTCATCATTCGTCTGGATTATTGGGGAATATCTCCCTTCGTGGATCATTCTGGAGCCACTATTCATCCTTGAATTCCTTCGTGGGTACAACTCTCATCCTCGGAATACTGGAGATCAATTCCTACTCCACAGATCATTTTGGGGCATATTTCATCCCTCGTCTAGAATACTGAGGAATGTCTCGCTCCTTGGATCATTCTGGATTCAACATCCCACAATCTTTCCCATGAGTGTCGCTCTCGTCCTCGGAATACTAGACCAATTCCTACTCCACAGATCATTCTGGGGCATATTTCATCCCTCATCTAGAATACTGAGGAATTTCTCACTCCGTGGATCATTTTGGAGCCAACATCATACATGACTTTCCCGTGAGTATTGCTCTCATCCTCGGAATACCGGAGACTAATTCCTACTCCACAAATCACTCTGGGGCATATTTCATCCCTCGTCTAGAATACTGAGGAACTTCTCACTCTGTGGATCATTCTGGAGCCAACGTCATTATACGAATTTTCCATGAGTATCGCTCTTGTCCTCTAAATACTGGAAACCAATTCCTACTCCACAGATCATTCTGGGGAATATTTCATTCCTCATTTGGAATACTGAGGAACTTCTCACTCTGTGGATCATTCTGGAGCCTTCATCCCACTAACCTGCTTGTGAAGGTTGCTCTCGTCCCTGGAATGCTGGAGATCAATCCCACTCCACAGATTGTTCTGGGGCCTATTTCATCCCTCGTCTAGAATATTGGCGAATATCTCACTCCATGGATCATTCTGGAGCCATCATCACGCAATCTCTCCCCATGAGCGTCACTCTCGTCCCTGGAATACTAGAGACCAATCCCACTCCATAGAACATCCTGGGGCCTCTTTCATCCCACGTTCCGGAATACTGGGGAATATCTCTCTCCATCGATCATTCTGGTGCCAACATCCACAATCTTCCCCCACGAGTATCGCTCTCGTCCCTAGAATACTGGAGACCTAATTCCTTCTCCACAGATCATTCTGGGGGCTATTTCATCCCTTGTCTGAACTACTGAGGAATGTCTCACTCCGTGGATCATTCTGGAGCCTCCCTACTCACGATCATTCTTGCTTCATTATATCTCACTTCTAGTGCCCGAGTCAAGTTCTCAGCATATCTTCTAGCTCTTGGTTGCACTATTAGATGTTCGGTGACTACTCCCTCCTTAGAAAAAGGATAAGACCGAGATATGTAGCTCCAACCCTCCCGTACGAGGGCTGCCCTACTGCAATCCACCATGACTTTGGTTGGAGTTCTAGTCGAGCTAACATAACACCCAACTCTTCTGAAATCATCTCAATACCGGCTCCCCTTATCTCTTCTTCTAACTCCTTCATCCTTGACACGGACTTGATGGTAACCTGACCGTATATCTATCTTTGAGAATACTGCAGCTCCTTGTAGCTGATCGAACAAGTCGTCGATCCTGGAAATTTGTTTTGGACTGTGACTTTGTTCAATTCCCGATAGTCAATACACATCCTTGACTAGTAGTACTGGCGCTCCCCAAGGAGAGGCACTAGGTCTGATGAGTTCCTTCTGCAACAATTCCTCTATTTTCTTCTTAACTTCATTCTGTTCCACCGGTGCCATACAATATAGCGTCTCTGATACAAATGTGCTGCCTGGCTGGGTCACAATACTGAACTCTACATCCCTTGGTGGGGATAACCCTGGTAACACCTCCAAAAATACGAGTGGAAAGTCTCGTACAATGGGTATCCCCTTGACTTCGTTCCGCACTTTACTCCCGGCTGCATGCTTGTCTCCTAGACATCATGCAGTAGATTTGCCTCCTCGACGTCCAGTTGCACCATAAAAGTAAGTAAAAGAATAATCACAGTGGAGTTAGGTCAGACATAGGAAAAATTCGTAAACATAAGTTGCAAAAGTGCAATAATATGATTTACGACCATCCCACTATCAAAACTAACCCTGACTCTAGCTGGGGCATCCAAGTCTAATTTCCAGTGGTGTTAGACTACAATTTGAAGTAAGCTCTGATACCATTTCTGTAGCGCCCCGAATTCCTAACAAAGGAACTCGTGACACTCTTCTAGGATCTTCCTTCAAATGAGTCACAACACACAAAAATCACAGGAAATAAAAAACTTTTATTAAATCAAATGTTATTACAATGTCCAATGATTACAACAATTACAATAAATGATTACAACAAGGATGTACAATAAAGCTTGGACAGTAACTTTCACTTGATGCTTTTCCCTTGCTAGAGCTTTTCCAGCGCTCCCAAATTGCCAATCCTGTACTTATAACTGTGGGCAGGTCAGTTGATTACAACTGAAGAAATGCTATACCCGGTCATCCTCTCTACGCCATAGTATAGCGATTCCAACCTCGACAAACACATATTATATATGATGCAAAGAAAAAAGTGATGTCAAATAAGTGTCGGTGTATGTCATGGCCTAATCTAATGCATACACTATGCACGCAATGCTCCTAAGACTAATGCACGCTTGGTTGAAAGATATGCATCCCAAACTACACACCCCCTAACCAAATGACGTTCTTCATTATGATAGGGCTCGATCTCCTGTTATGCATCCTAGCCTTGTGCTGACTCCCGTTTCTATGTTCTAGTGATGGTGAGGCTGCAAGCCTCCTGGTGTGACCGCCAATCTCTGCTGTCTATAGTGGTGTCCATCTTATTAGTTTTATCCACTATGCCGGGATCTTCAGTCACAGCTACCGCCGCATCGACAGTACTCAAAAGTATATTGTTGTATCACATCTCCCCAGAACCTCACCAAAAGCTGATATATGGGCACAAAGGCTCCCCCGCGAGAAATTAGAGCAATTCCCGATAGAGCCTAGCTCGCCGGGATATCCTCTAATTCATCTGCCCACATTGATGAACAAAGGACCCGGCGGATATAAGGTTTCCCTAACTCCGCATCAACTCTCCTTACACTAGAATAGAACTTGTAGTTGAGACGACGTCAACACTCCAAAACTCCTCAAAGATTGTTACGGATCATAAAGGCATTTCTGCCGAGATAGCGGAGCCCCCAACGGAGGGCCACAAACATCCTTATCCTGGTTCCTGCTCCGGGTCCCTATCCGCATTAAACGAACCTAAGATTCGATCGGAGGCGATGGCGCCATGCGTCCCCCAGACAGGACGAACACCCTCGCTAGTGCATGTCCTTACATTCAACCAAGACTCGATCTAGTCCAACCAAACTTATCATACTACCCTACTCCAAGACTAAGGAAATAAGGTTAAGAATTCACCGTTGGTTTATCAACTGATCACCCTCTAGCAAAGCTCTGATTTTTCTTCCATTTCCTCATATCATCCATCCTCTTAGTTAGGCGATAAATCCACTATTTCCAAATCCCTAACTCAATAAACATCTTGCTTGCTATGATCAACTAGTTCAATCTCGATCGTAGGCTCTCCATAGCTAGTTACTTTTATCAATACTGGGTCTCAACCCATTACGCACTAGGACTCAACAAGCCCTCTAGTTCGGCCCATACTTAGCACAAACCCACGGTGAATCGTTCCCACCGATTGCCACAACCACATCGACGTTTGGAGTCTGATTGCAACCTCGACCCGACCAACAGTTAGCTTCCTACTAAACTTAACGCTCCACGGTCCTTGACAGGTAGTAGCTCCAAACACAACCCATGGAATCCATCCATGTACAACAAATACGTCGGTGCACGAGTCATCTCCTCCAATGCGTTCATTGTGATATCTACCAATCAAGATTTTGTCAACAAGACTTAATCTTAGGGTTTCAACTTAATCAATGTATCCCAATAAGGGACACTCCACTAGGAGTAAGTCCTAACCCACAAATACCCAAAATGGTTCTCTAAGGGTTCTAAAAATGACATTTCAAGTTACCAAACAGCAAGCACACTTGGCATTTATGCCAAAATGGAGTCACTCTCGGTCTCATTCCTTTGAGGAATCGCAATCGGGCGCTCCCTATGCTTCTACTCAACGTGGAAAGCAAGTACAAACACACAATGGGCATGAATGTCATCCCAAAGTGGTCTACAATCATACCCCAACATCCTATAAAATTTTTCGCTTCAAAACGTTGAACTACGTTTGTCCATTTGGGGTCTACAAGCAACTATGAGCTATTCCTTGCAAGAAACTTTAGATCACCTAAGTCCTAACTCATAGTCACATCCATAATAAGTTTCTTGACCTCAAATACAACTCTAAGCTAGTAAAGGAACAAGTTAAACTCATTTCTGTGAACATAATGCAAACCAGTAAGCTCCAAGATTCACGGTGTTTCTGTCCTCACTTGCAAAAATCATATAAAATCGAATACTTATCCAAATCAGGATTTATTTACCATTCCAAAAAGGTAAAAGTGTCTACTACAAGTCCCTAATTGTATGTCTCTTCAGATAAGGTCGTTTAGACACTGTTATGGGTCTATCTCTAACAAGTGTACAGACTTCCAGAACAACATATCAAATCAGCATAGTAATGGGGTAAAATCTATTTAAAATATCATATGGTGTCAGATTATCATGAAATTTTAGAATCTCGTTCCTGACACATGATGTTACAACATACTCAGAAATCAAGGTATTCCACCAAGTATATCTCCAGTTATGCCTCTTTGATTATCATCCAAAAACAGGGCAGAAACAACAACAGTTCTGTCTACTAAAATCTCAAGTTCAGTTTGCATGATTTAATTGACATAGCTAAAGTGGTCCAAATCTCATGAAATTTAAATGTAGATCTTAGATACATCTAACAACAACATAATAAAATTTTAGAACAATCCCTTAAACATGCAGTGAGTTCCAAGTCAATCTTTCCATAACAGTAACCATAAAAATTGTTTCTTTCTATTCTGACCAACATGCATGTTTGTATTTTATTTAATTATAAAGAAAAATCATGAAAATCCATAAACATTACTGAAGGTGTACGAAACCTATAGGATCATCCTCTAAAAATTTCAGATCTAAATACCTAGTATAGTTCATGCAGTGAGCTACAGACTAACACCCAAAATTCAGCCTTCAATAGCAATTTTCTGGTTTAGACTACTTAACACAAAAAGTGGTCTAAGTTCATTCCTATAGCATGCATGTCACTTTTTTAGTCATCAATCATCATTTCAAACATCCAAGAATCAACAAACAAAAGATTGGAAACACCCACCTTGGTAATAGCTTGTTCTTTGTTTTGCAAGACCTCCTTCTTGACCCTTCTTGATCCTAGCTTCTTCTCCTTTGCTTGAGCTCCTAGTTCTCCTTCTCCTTGGCTTCCCTTCTTCTTCTCTCCCCAAATCAGCAGCTAAGAGTATTTGGAATGGGGTTTTGGAGTTGTAGAAAGAGGTAAGAGTTGTAGGAGTATTGTAGAAGAGAATGGAGTGAAGGGGGTTTATAACAACAATGAGAAGAGTGGGGAGTAAGCTTGAATTTTTGAGGGGTATGGGGAAGAGAGGAGTGTCTCATCAATTTGGAGATTTGCTTATATGGGTGGTGATGTGATGGATTCTTACACAATCTCATGATGATGTTTCTATGAGTCCAAAACCCTAACCCTAAACTCAACCTTCTCTCTTTTCCCTCTAAAGAGTGGTCGGCCAATATGGGCTAGACCCATTTGGTTTAGTTCAGGTGTTGGGGTTTGTTCGGTTTCAGTTGGGCTCACAAGTCCAACTCAAAATTTATACATACATACATATATATCTATACCTATATTTGTATGCACAATGTGGGCTATTAGTGAGAAAACAATTGCTTTAATCAAAACAAACACAATTGTTATAACTAGTAGCGCTCGGTTTTTTCACAAGACGCATTCGTTAAAAATTAGGGTTGTTACAAAGATATTGAAGAGGATTGGGAAGACAACTTATCAGTTGGAATTGCCAGAAAAGCTAGCCATTGTACTGAATGGTTTTCACGTGTCTATGCTACGAGGTTACATTCCTGATCCGAGTCATAACTTACCAGAACTGCCAGAGGGTCTGCATTTGGATCTGAGATACAAGGAGCATCCGTCGAGATTGTGGACCAACAGAAGAATGTTTTGAGAAACAAAACTATACCTATGGTTAAGGTTGTATGGAGTAATCAATTGGTTGAGTAAGCCACTTGAGAATCAGATTAGAGGAGGTTGGGGGACCATCCCGAGCTTTTTGCATAAACCCGTAATTTTATTTCTTTGGTTTTTCTCACTCTTTAAGTGTTTTTCCGAGGACGGAACTATTCTAAGGAGGGAGAGCTGTAACATTCCAGAAAAATAAATTAATTTTATTTTACACGTGCTTTGCACGTAAAATTTAAACACTTTTGTCCCTACAATTTTCTAAGAGTTATGCACAATTTTCTTCTTTTTTTCTTTTGTTACACTTATATGTTTTTTTTAATCCGTTAGGCCTAAAGTTTCTTTTAAAGCCCACAAAAAAATTAAATAAAAAGAGAAACCCATAATTAATTATTTTTTTAAATGAACACTTTTAAATCATACACCCTTGTCATGTAACAAACACCTACAATTAGATTAATAACAATTAATAAAAAGAATGAGAAGAGTGGTGTGCACATTGGGTGCACATGCACTTGTGTGCACTAGTACTTGGCCGGCCACACATGATAGAAAACGGTGAGTGGGTGAGTGTATGTGGGAGATGGGTGGTTTTCTGCATAGTGGGAGTTTTCTCAACCACACAATAACCCTATAAATACCCCCTCCTATTGTATGAACAACACACAAAAGATTAAAAGTAACAAAAAGAGAGAAAATAGAGAATTTTGGTTTGTGCTTGAAAGGAGAGCTTTCGGTTTTGCTATTTGCTAAGGAGAAGGAAGGCTAGTTGTGTGGAGCTTTGGAGCAATCTTCTAGGAGTTCTAATTTTAATTTTCATTAAAACAAGGTGGGTGTCTCTTTTGCTTTCTAAATTATGGTATAATACATGTGTAGGTAATTTATGTTTGATTTCGATAATTAGTTTGATTTCTCTAGTTAATTTTGTGTTGCATATTGTGTTGTGAGAATCTTTAGTAGTAATGAAATATGAGAATTATTGTATGCTAGTTGAAAGTTTCATCATAGAAATGATAGATTTTCAATTCAAATTTATCAAAAGTATGTTGTAGTGTTGTTAGGCACAAATAATAAGCCATGACTAAATTATATGAATTATGTATATGAATACATAAAGTTGTTAATTTGTGCTTAAGAAATTGTGTAAATGTTAGGGGTGAATTATAAATGGATGGGAAGTGTGAATTGCTAAAAATAAAATAAATTTATTTTCAGGCCCCGCTTCCAAAAAAATACGGAATATAAGCACATAACATTGGCCCAACGAATGACTAACGTCACTCATAAGCTGTTTATTCGACTAGCTCAATAATATAATCAATACAGAACATATGCGCAGACAATAATAATAATCTCATGAACAATAGTACTCGGAATGAAGCAATAAAAATATCCAAATACATTAATAATAATCCAACGTCTGGAAACAATAATAAAATCCGGGACATAAGCCCAAAATAATAATAATCCAATCCAAAATAATAACAGGTCTCAATACATTAAGTTTATTAAAGCAATAGCAATTAGAAAGCGGTAGTCTTCAAAATGTTTGTTCTCCAATTCCAGTTGGCAATTCTCCTTCATTACCTATATACACTTCATCTAAAAAGAGGAGAAAATTGTCCTTAGAGCAAGTCATGGACAACAAGTAGAAAAAGCAAGTAACAATGGAATAACGGTATAACAATGAATCAATAACATGGCACGATAGTAATAATCAATAACATGGTAATCAACGCAACGGTGTAACAATGATTCAATATTCGGTAATGGTAATTAACGGTTAATACCAATAACACTTAGAAATATTGGATACAGATAGGAACAATGATGAACAATATGCAATGTCGGTGATGTGTCAATCCTTATGTCTATTAATCATTTTAATCGTAACTAATGCAAGTACTACTGCATCTCATACTATAGGTTCGATGCATACAATCAATTTTGTTTAGACTCAAGTGGTGCACTCGGTAGATCATGTACTTGGCAACAGTAAACACTATTCACCTTTCGGTGTATGATACGGTCATCGGTAACGGTACACGATAGATTGGGATTACGGCCATAATCCACAACCACACGATGAAACGGTAGCCGGAACGGTAATTAGGAAAACACGGGCCCATCCTCCAAGTTCAATCTCAACTTTTTCACTACTTAAATCACCCTTTAAACCCCGGCTTATTAATTATTATCACTGCAACAATACATTATGCAATCAATGGGCATTTCGGTGAACGATAGTATCAATAGGGAACAATAGGATGATAACATGGATAGAACGATTAGAATAGTGACAATAACTCATTGGGGACGTGCAATGTAACATACATTCATTAATTCGTACAATAGTACTACATAGGAATAATTAATCTATTAAAAAGCGGAATCTAAAATTCTGGATAGCAAGCACAGTCTGTACAAAAATATAGTTTCCCGCTGACTCAGAAATGGAAAGTTGAATCCATCAGAAATTCTGGAACTAGACTACCACACAGTTCCAACGCATATTTAAAGTTCAAAATCCGATAATAGTAGCTAGGTCAATCACATTATTTTATACAGATTTCATGTTCAGGTAGAATATCGACTTCATGTTATTTTAATGTTAGAATCAGCACAACTCATTATTAAATTCATTAAAATTATTTATTAGGTTCTCAAACATGTAAATTAATAATCTGGAATTTTTCAGAGCAGAATTCTATCATTTGATCAGCCTTTTTACTGTTTAAACATGAAAGATATAAGAATCTGAAAATCTGAAAGTCGAAACACAGCTATAGTAAAACGAGCATAACTTTTGCTACAAAATTCGGAATTTATATATTCAGGATGTTCTGGAAAATAGAAAGATAAGGTTACAACTCTTGTTTAGAAAGTAATTAAATTTAAGATCGTTTACTGGGTCAAAAAATTGCAGACAAATTCTAGGCAGGAAGCAAGATACACGTTTTAGGGTATTTTTTATGAAAATAAATTTATTAAACATGATGGGTATCGATTATTTAGTCAATAAATTTTATAATCAACATGATGGGTGTAATAACATGATAAATAAAATTAAAATCATATACATACACTAAATTATCATCGATCGAACCACAAACAATCAGCCAAACATACAACCTAGTAGTTGTTTCTACAATAATTAATTGTGTCATGATTATACGGTTAACCATGTTATCAATTCTACATGAATGCATGAAAGATCCAATCTTTAGAGTCAAAGTAGCATGATGTCAAGAATATTGGGTTTAGCTCGTGTAAACCCTCAATAGACTCAACGAAGATAGTCAATACAGCAATCTGATAATGAATAGGATCTACTTGCAAGAATTTCAATGAAACTTGAATTTGATACAATTAACAATTCAAGAGGATAGTGACTTGCCTTATAAATGGTGAATTTGAATACCAAGAATAACAGAATAAGGATCCCGAAGCAACAAACCCATGAACATACGAACTAGCACGTGCAATATACGTGCACTAATCAACTCAGCACCGAAAGAGACAAGCAGCAACAGTAAGAGAACGACAGCAACCATAACAGGCAAGGTCAGCCAAGGGAGGCGATGACGTCGCTGGGTCGTCGGTGAGCGGAGTCGATGGTCGAGGTCGACACAACGGCGGTGCTGGTGGTCCTGGTTGAAGGTTGAACAGAGAAGGTGGAAAGGCTATGGGTTTTGGGCTCTGCCGTCGTTGAGCAAAACATGGAGAGAAGGAGACAGGGAGGGGTTTCGGGGTGGCTTGGCTGGTGGCGCTAGGGGAGCGGTGCTGGGAAGGGGTTGACGACGACGGGGGTGCCGGAGCTGGCCAGGGAAGACGATCGGAAGAAGATGGAAGGGTTTTGGCGGGAAAGGCACAGTAACGGGGAGAGAGAAACGGGAGGATAGAGAATAGGAGAGAGAGTAGACGGCTGGGGTTTCGAAAATTGTGCAATTTTTAGGGTTTGCATTAGAGTTATATTGATGGGGTACAATGAGGTTACTGGGTTGGTGAATTAGGGTCCAATAATAGGGGATTAGGTTTAAGAATAAATGAAATTTGGTATAAGGGTTCACTTAAGAGATTGATCAAAATCAATAGGGTTCGAACCAAAATACACACAATTAAATAAGAGAACAATTGGATGACAAGAATAGCCCGATCAAAAAATGAAAAAATTCATGAACAAGTCTTAATTAAAATAATAATCAAGGAATAAATAATAGGGTTTTAATTCAATTGCAAATAAAAATATTACAAAAGGGGAAAAATTGAAAAATACAAAAATGGTAGTTACATTCCTACCCAACTTACAATAAAATTTCGTCCTTGAAATTTAAGCAAGTGGTAGTTGGGTAACTCCGAAGGAAAGAAAAGAACAAGAACGAGAACTACT
The DNA here is from genome assembly GCA_017893485.1 of Hemerocallis citrina. Lineage (NCBI taxonomy): Eukaryota > Viridiplantae > Streptophyta > Magnoliopsida > Asparagales > Asphodelaceae > Hemerocallis > Hemerocallis citrina. The sequence continues at coordinate 90,902,842 of CM030364.1, read as the reverse complement.
CAAAAAGATGAGGAAACCGCTTCCGAATCACACTCTCAAGCTCCCAAGTTGACTCACCAGGCGAGTGAGGATTCCAAGTAACACGTACCAACTTGATAACCTTATTCTTCAAAACCTTCTCCTGCGGGTCCACAATCGACACTGGATGAATCTCACAATACAAATTAGGTCGAACCGATAACTCTGAATAGTCAATAACATGACTATCATCCCGAACATACTTCCTGAGCTGAGAAACATGGAAGACGTCATGCACTCCAGCGAGCGCTGGCGGCAACGCGAGTCTATAGGCCACCTTGCCTACTCGCTCCACCACATCGAACGGACCAATGAACCTAGGGCTCAACTTGCCTCCACCACCAAAATGAATCACACCTTTCCATGGAGACACGTTGAGGAACACATGATCACCCACTTCGAACTCTAACGGTCTCTTGTGCATGTCTGCCTATTTTCTCTGCCTGTCCTGTGCGACTTGCAAATGCTTCCTGATTTGGGCCACTGTATCAACAGTCCTCGTGATCAATTCGGGCCCCAAAGCTTTCTCTCACCAATGTCATCCCAGCACACTGGTGATCTACACTTCCGACCATACAAGACTTCATACGGGGCTACCTGAAGACTAGCTTGGTAGCTATTATTGTATGAAAACTCCACCAAGTGGAGATGATCTTCCCAAGAACCTCCAAACTGAAGTACACAGAATCTCAACTTATCCTCCAATGTTTGAATAGTCCTCTCAGATTGACCATCTTTTTGTGGATGGAATGCAGTACTGAACTTCAGCATACTCCCAAGACTATTCAGGAGACTCTCCCAGAATTGAGATCTGAATCTAGTGTCTTTGTCTAATATAATACTGACAGGAACACCATGCAATCTTACAATCTCCTGCATATAGCTTTCTGCCAGGCTTTCTGTAGAGTGACCAACTCTGAAAGGAATGAAATGAGCACTCTTCGTTAAGCGTTCCACAATCACCCAGATGGCATTGTGACCCTTAGGACTTCTAGGCAAAGCAGTCACGAAATCCATAGTTACATTCTCCCACTTCCACTCAGGAATAGGAAGTGGTTGAAGAAGTCCAGCAGTCCTCTGATGTTCTGCCTTCACTTGCTGATAGATCAAACACCGAGGAACAAATCTTGTAACATCTTTCTTCATACCATGTCACCAGAAATGCAACTTCAAATTCCGATATATCTTCGTACCACCGAGATGAATAGAATATGGCGAACAGCGAGCTTCTTCAAACAACCTCTGCACGACTTCTCCCTTCGGAACCCATAAAAGAGTCCCAAAGCGAAGAGATCCATCCTCATGAATCATCATATCAGTTCGAGAACCAGCTTCAACCTCAGCTCAAAACTACTGCAATTGCACATCACCAGACATGCCTCCTTAATCTGATCCACCGAAGACGACTGCAACTAAAGCACCATACAAATCTGCTCAGAACCAGGCAATACCACATCCAAATCCAACCTCTTCATAGCTTCCACAAGCTCCTTCTGCTCAGTAAGAACCATTGCAACTGGTTTTCTTCTTAAAGCATCAGGCACTAAATTAATCTTGCCAGGATGATACTGCAAACTGATATCATAATCAGCCAGCAATTCCAATTATTGCCTTTGCCTCATATTCAATTCCTTTTGAGTGAACACATACTTGAGACTTTTTTGGTCAGTGAAGGTCTCCACTCGGTCTTCAAGTAAGTAATGCCTCCAAAGCTTCAAGGCAAAGATCACAGCAGCAAGTTCCAAATCATGGGTAAGATAATTCTTCTCATGCGGCCTTAATAGTCTAGATGCATATGCAACAACCTTGCCTTGTTGCATCAAAACAGCACCCAAACCTCTACTTGAAGCATCACAGTGAATTACGAAACCTCCTGATCCATCCGGTACAGTCAACACAGGTGCTAATGTCAACCGATTCTTCAGTTCAACGAGGGCTTCTTCACAGAACTCATCCCTCACAAACTTCTGATCCTTCCCTGTCAACTTGGTCAACAGCCCTGCAATCTTCGAGAAATCCTGAACAAACTTCTTGTAGTAACTCGCCAAACTAAGAAAACTCCGATCTTCTGATACAGACATCGGCGTCGGCCAATCTTTAACTGTAGAAATCTTGGACGGATTGACAGAAACACCATCACCAGAAATAATATGGACCAAGAAAGCCACTCGATCCAACCAAAAATCACACTTGCTAAGCTTCCCATAAAACTGGTGATCCCTAAAAGTTTGCAAAACAACCTTCAAGTGCTTAGCATGCTCATCCCGATTCCGAGAATAGACAAGAATATCATCAAAGAACACCACGACAAACTTGTCCAGGAAGGGAAAGAAAACCCGGTTTATCAAACTCATAAATACAGCTGGAGCATTAGTAACTCAAAAAGGCATCACCAAAAATTTATAGTGCCCATATCTTGTTTGAAAAGCAGTCTTCTGTACATTCTCGACTTTCACCTTAACCTGATGATAACCAGAACAAAGATCCAGCTTCGAAAATACTTAGGCACCTCCCAATTGATCAAATAGGTCATCAATCCTTGGCAATGGATACCTGTTCTTCACTGTGACATTATTAGGATCACGGTAGTCAATACACAACCTTCGACTACCATCCTTCTTGTTGACGAATAGAACATGAGCTCCCCAAGGCAAAACACTTGGCCTAATAAAACCTTTATCCAACAACTCCTGAATCTGCTCTTTCAACTCAACCAACTCAACAAGAGCCATTCTGTATGGACTCTTAGAGCTGTTATTGGCTGAACATCAATACTGAACACCACATAACGATCTGGTGGTAATCCCGGCAATTCCTTAGGAAAAATATCCAGAAAATCCCACACAACCAACGGTGCGCAACATCATCAGCACACACTTCTTCCATAATTCCAGCTTCCTGACTAGACAGCTTCTCCACACAAGCAAGCGGTGTTTCACCGACACAGAATTCAAATTCCAGCTGCTCTTGCATATGAAACACCACTTTCTTCTTGTGGTAGTCAATCACAACATGAGTGGCACCAAGCCAATCCATCTCTAGAATCACATCAAAACCAGAATTGCCAATGACAATCAGATCGAGAACAAAATCCACACCACCAATAACCAAGGGACACTACTTACAAATCTGAGAACACATGACAACACCTCCACCTGTAGAAATATTCCAAGCCACTGGCATAGCGCTACAAGCCAAGAGATGCATATCGACGAAGCATAAGGAAAAAAAATGAATGAGTTTCACCAGAATCAAAGAGAGCATGAGCGGGAAAGGAATGAACAAGGATAATGCCTATGAAGAAGTCAAAGTGAGAACACAAAAGGCAGAAATAAAATGCAAGAAATAGACATGAATGAGAGGCTAACATGAATAAACAACAAGATAAGAGAATAAAATAACAAGGAAAAAGGGAGCAACAATGCAAGGAAGGAGAAACAATAAGAGAATCCTGGGACCTGTGGGTTATGGGCCCACCACACTTCCGTTGCGCTACTCTGATGGTGAAACTCCAAGCTGTAGGCATGTCATTGTAGATCAAGCAATGCGATCAAAGGACCAAGCAAAAAGAAGAAGAACGGATGACACCAGAATCAAAAGAATATGAGTATGAAAAGGATGAAATCATACCCAATAAGGAATCAATGAATGGAAGGGATCAAAGAAAAATCAAATAAGACTAGTTTCCAGATCATGTTGGACATCAATTGTTCATGCGAGCACTTTATTGCACATACTGTTGAGTCAAACCGATAAAATCTCAAATCTTATTAATATATTAATAAAAGCATTAGTCACATTTGACTAATATATTATCCAAACCCGGGCTCTAATACCACTAAAAACCTTGTCACGCCCCTCTTCCTAAAAATACGGAATACGAGCACGTAACGTTGGCCCAGCGAATGACTAACGTCACCCATAAGCTGTTTATTCGATTAACTTAACAATATAATCAATACAGAACAGATGCGCAAGCAATAACAAAAACCTCATGAACAATAGTACTTGGAATAAAGCAATAAAATATCTAAATACAATAATCATAATCCAACGTCTGGAAACAATAATAAAATCTGGGATATAAGCCCAAAATAATAATAATCCAATAAAAAATAATAACATGTCTCAATACATTAAGTTTATTAAAGCAATAAGCAATTAGAAATCAGTAGTCTTCAGAATGTTTGTTCTCTAATTCCAGTAGACAATTCTCCTTCATTACCTGTATAAACTTCATCTGAAAAGAGGAGAAAAATTTTCCTTAGAGCAAGTCATGGACAACACGTAGAAAAAGCAGGAAACAATGGAATAACGATATAACAATAAATCATTGGATCAATAGGAATCAATAACACGTCACGATAGTAATAATCAATAACTTGGTAATCAATGCAATGGTCTAACAATGATTCAATATTCGGTAACGGTAATCAATAGTTAATATCAATAACACTTAGACAATATTGGATACAAATAGGAACAATAATGAACAATATGCAATATCGGTGATGCGTCAATCCTTATGTCTATTAATCATTTTAATCCTAACTAATGCATGTACTACTGTATCCCATACTACAGGTTCAATGCTTACAATTAATTTTGTTTAGCCTCAAGTGGTGGACTCGATAGATAATGTACTTGGCAACCGTAAACACTATTCACCTTTTGGTATACGATACGGTCATCGACAATGATACGGTACACGATAGATTGGGATTATGACCATAATCCACAACCACACGATAAAACGATAGCCAGAACGGTAATTAGGGAAACACGGGTCCTACCTCCAAGTACAGTCTCTACTTTGTTTGCTACTTAAATCACCCTTTAAACCCTGGCTTATTAATTATTTATCAATGCAACAATACATTATGCAATCAATGGACATTTCGGTGAACGATAGTATCAATAGGGTACAATAGGATGATAACATGGATAGGACGGTTAGAATAGTGAAAATAACTCATTGGGGAAGTTCAATGTAACATACATTCATTAATTCATGCAATAGTACAACATAGGAATAATTAACATATTAAAAAGTGGAATCTAAAATTTTGGACAACAAGCACAGTTTGTACAAAAATACTTTTTCCCGCTGACTCAGAAATTTGAATTTGAATCCGTAAAAAAATACTGAAACTAGACTTCCACACGGTTCCAACGAATATTTTAAGATCAAAATCCGACAATAGTAGCTGGGTCAATCACATTATTCTTTACAGATTTCATGTTCAGGCAGAATATCAACATCATGTTATTTTAATTTTAGAATTAGCAAAAACTCATTATTAAATTCATTAAAAATACTTGTTAGGTTCCCAAACATGTAAATTAATAAACTAAAAATTTTCAGAAAGAAATTCTATCATTTGATCAGCCTTTTTACTGTTTAAACATGGAAGATATCAGAAACTGAAAATCTGAAAGTTGAAACACAACTGTAGTAAAACGGACAAAACTTTTGCTACAAAATTCAGAATTCAAAAATTCAGGATGTTCTAGAAAAAACAAAGATAAGGCTACAACTCTTTGTCAAAAACAGCAGACAAATTCTAGGCAGACAGCAAGATACACTTTTTAGGGTATTTTTCATGAAAATAAATTAATTAAACATAATGGATATCGATTCTTTAGTCAATAAATTGTATAATCAATATGATGGGTGCAATAACATGATAAATAAAAATAAAATCATATACATACACTAAATTATCATCAATCGAACCACAAACAATCAACCAAACATACAACCTAGTAGTTGTTTCCACAATAATTAATTGTGTCATGATTATACGGTTAACCCTATTATCAATTCTATATGAATACATGGAAGATCCAATCTTTAGAGTCAAAAGTGGCACGATGTCAAGAATATTGGGGTTAGCGCGTGTAAACCTTCAATAGTCCTAACGAAGATAGTCAATACAGCGATCTGATAACGAATAGGATCTACTTGCAAGAATTTCAATGAAACTTGAATTTGATACAATTAACAATTCAAGAGGATGGTAACTTTCCTTATAAATGGTGAATTTGAATTCCAAGAATAATGGGATAAGGATCTTGAAGCAACGAACCCACGAACACACGAACTAGCACGTGAAACATACGTGTAATCAACTCAGCACCCAAAGAGACAAGCAGCAACAGTAAGAGAACGACAGCAACGGCAGCAGGCAAGGCCGGCCAAGGGGGGGCGGCGGCGTCGCTGGGTCGTCGGTGAGCAGCGTCGACGATCGAAGCCAACACAAGGCGGTGCTGGTGGTCTTGGTCGGTGGTCGAACAGAGGAGGAGAAAAGGCTATGGGTTTTGGGATCGGCCGTCATTAAGCGAAACATGGAGAGAAGGTGACAGGGAGAGGTTTCGGGGTGGCTTCCCTGGCGGTGCTAGGGGAGCGGTGCCTAGAGGGGGTTGACGACGACGGGCGTGCCGGAGCTGGCTGGGGAAGATGATTGGAAGAGGATGGAAGGGTTTTGGCGGGAAAGTCACAGTAATAGGGAGAGAGAAATGGGAGGAGAGAGAATAGGAAAGAGAGTAGACGACTAGGGTTTCGAAAATTGTGCAATTTTTAGGGTTTGCGATAGAGTTATATTTATAGGGTACAATTAGGGTACTGAGTTGGTGAATTATTGTCCAATAATAGCAGATTAGGGTTAAGAACAAATGAAATTGGGTATTAGGGTTCAATTAAGAGATTGATCCAAATCAATAGGGTTCGAATCAAAATACCCACAATTAAATAAGAGAACAATAGGACAACAAGAATAGCCCGATAAAAAGAACGAAGAATTTCATGAATAGGTCTTAATTAAAATAATAATCAAGGAAGAAATAATAGGGTTTTTTTCAATTGCAAATGAAAATATTACAAAAGAGGAAAAATTGAAAAATACAAAACCGGTAGTTACATTTATGATAGTAGTCAAATTTTTTCCTAATCAAAACATATGAATACTAGATTTATAAAAGTGATTATTGGAGTTAATTTGGGAATAACTTTATTCAAATATGAATAAAATTAATGAGAAATTATTTCTGGAATCTTAGGAATGTATTTTATGAACAATTAAATTAAGAAAAGAGACTAGAAATAAAAAATAGTTGACAGAGTTAAAAATGAGATTTAACAGAGATCCGAGCTATAAAGTTTTAAACACATATATTATCAGTAAATGTGCTTGGCTTTGGTGGCTAGCACAGGTGCCAGCGCACCTGGTGCTTTCACGTGTCGCCTGGGGGGTCCTCTAGTCGCGGGTTCGAGCCTGGGATTGGCTCTGCTTTTGTTTGACTTTTTTCGAAGTGAAATCAAAGAGTGTGTTTGGGTACAAAAACAACCCAGAGAGTTTTTATCTCGACTGTGAGTTGCCACAGTGGTTCGCTTGCGATCTTGGGCGGTGATTGTAACCCCTGTTTCCGATTATACGGATTCCCAGTTCCTTCCTTCTTCTCTATGTACTCTTGTATTTTAAATTCTGTATAAATCCTTCCAATGCATTTAAATCCATTTTGAATCTCCTATTGAAACCCAAATTATATTCAAACTTGAATCTTGTCCCACTTTGTTTATTTATCTATTTTGAAGCCTAATTAATCCATACCATCATTTATTAATTATTATTATATTTATATTCATTTGAAGCCCAAAGAGTAGCCCATCTCTTGTTGGATTTTAGCCCAAACCCAAACCCATAAACCCACATACACATCCGCATACAATATTCTCCACATTCTCCTCAACTGCACAATCCCCCACTATCTCCAACTACCCATTACTCTAATTATTATTATATTAAACCCCTACCGATATTCTCTCTCCCCCGTTACCCCCTCCTCTCTGTTATTTCCCCAAACACAACAGAACCCAAGATCGCCATCTTCCTCCTCCCGCTAAAGCTTCGACCGCCATTGCCTTCTCCCGTTCGACTCCGCTCCCCCTCATCGCGAGCCACACCGCAGAGAACCCCTATCGTCTTCACTCTCCGTCGAGCGCCACCGCCTCGATGCTCCTTCACAGTCGCCACCTTCGCTCATGCCGTCGTTCTCGGTGTTGCGCCGCTCCTCTACCACACGCCACCCCAGAACGCCAGCATCTTCAACCTCACGCAACTCGACTTCGCCATGCCAAGCTGCACCTCGATGTACCTCCGCTGTCATCTTCCTTATCTGCTCTCCGCCCAGCAGCGCCGCCCCTCATCGACCACCATCGCCGCCCCTCGCTCCTGTCGCTGCCGTCGTCCCCTCACCCCAGTCGTCTTCTTCTTCCTTTCGTCGAGCCTCCCTCGACTCGAGCACCACCTCGCCGAAGCATCGACCATGCCGCCTAAGCCCTCACCTCCCCCTCAAGTTGCCGCCATGGCATCTCCCTCTCTGTTTTCCTTCTGAAAACAGAGCATTCGCTCTCGCTCGCTCTGCCTTGGTCACTGCCATCACACCTCGGCTGCAGTGCGCAGCTCGTCATTGCCGTCCCTTGTTCTCCCCGCTCGCGTCGCCCCTGCGCCTTCTTCCTCCTTCTTCCGCTCGACTCAGCACCCATCGAGCATCACCCTCGAGCACGTCGACGGCCACCGTACTCCGTTGTCGCTCAGTCCTGCCACTGCACCGCCTGAGTCGCCGCCGCACACCCCCAGTCGCAATCGCGACCTCTAGTCGCTCAAGCCCGGCCACCGCTTCTCTCCCGCACCCTCTCTCTCTCAGTCGGATTAAAGAAGAAGGAGAAGGGTTTTGATTGGTCGAAAAATGTGTTTGGTGTTTTGTCTCACTAGATCTGAGTTCGGTGTTTGGCTATTCTATGTACGTGCTTGGGATCCGCTGTGGTGAGTTGAGTTTGGTTGCTATTTTGGTTTGCTGTGGGTTGTGTTTGTGTCTAGCTGTATTGTGGAGTAGGAGATGTGATCTGTATTGGTGTTTGTGAAGGAGAGAGGGGGGATTGGTCTGTTTTTGATGTGTGGTGTTTTGTGGAGTAGGAGATCCGGGAATTGGAGTTGTTTTTGGTTGTTTGCTGTTTGGGTGCTTGGAGTATACTGTTCAGTGTGAAGAGAAGAGTTGGTTGTTTTGGTGTTACTATTGTGTAGGTTGGGATCCGATAGTTGCCGTTTGCTGTTTGTTGGATCCGGGGCGCCTTGCTATTTTGCTGGTTTGGATTGCACGCGTCTCACACGTTTTCTTGGGATTGCTCCCCGGGATACTGATCCCGTTATTCTTGTTCAATTTTATCGTCGTCAACTAACAGGCAAGTCCACTTGAACTCATTTAATTATTCTAGTTCAAGCTTATTGACCTCCTGCAAGTAATTCCTTTTCAATTATCTTAAAATTGCCTTGTGTGCATTCCATTGGGAGTATCGAGGGTTTACACGAGCTAACCCGACGTACTTTTGACATCTTATTAGTATCCATTGACTCAAACCCAAGCCTACATACACAATTGACATAAATGAAATGACTAGAATTGTATACAAAGAAAATGAATAGTGATTGAATACATTGATTGATTGAAATATCGTGACTTGAACAATGATGCCGTGAATTGACTCGTACATGGTAATGAACATTCAAATTGCTGTATAAAAGTGTAATGCATTTCATGATACTATAGCATGTTAATTTCCCACTTAAATGAACATATACGTGATAGCTTTTATAATATCTGCTACCTTGTCTGTCTTGTACTGAAGTTTCGACCCAGTTATAATAGGAATCAGTTAAAATAATATAAAGAGAATTGTTCTTTCAGATTTACTATTTCATGTTATTATTGTGCAATGCATCATGTTGCTGCATTCGTATCGTTCCCTTGACATCCTTATACACACTGACATGGACATGAATGACTTAACAATAAAATACTAAACAAGCCGGGGTTTATAAGGGTTGACCTAGTAGTGGATAGTCTCAGAAAATGTACTCGGTAAGGCCTATTGTGATATCGTATTGACATGGAAGGAGAAGTATTGATTGTGAATGATTGATTGTAAATTGGAAATTGATTGATTGTAAATGGTAAATGATTGTTATTGACACCGAGTACACGCTCTGTAGACCCCACCACGATGTCTAAAACGAACACTGTTGTGCGTGCACCGAACCTGTGGTATGGAACGCAGTAGTACGTGCACTAGATAGGAGAAATGACACTATAATGAACTTAAATTGACATGAATATATACTTGATTATGTCCATTGTTATTAGTACCATTATTGTCTTTCCAATTTGATCTTGATTCATAATCTCCATGTACCTTATTCCCTTACTATCTGTTTTCACTACTTGTTGTCCGTACTTGCTCTAAGGACAAATTATTCTTTCTTTTTAGATGAACAAGTACAGGTGCATGAGGAGAATTTCTAGGAGGCATTGATGAGCAGTTCTTCTACAGTTGAAGCAGGAGCCTCTTGAGCTATTTAGTAAGTTCCTATATTCCAGATTTGATTATTGATTTTTCTCCTCGTTTATGTGATTATGTTTCCTGCGTGGTTGTAATTCATTTTTCTTATATTGTTGAGCTAAGACGGGTACAGCTTATGGATGATATGAGTTGGCGTACTTATATCATTCGCTGGGCCTCAGTTACATGCTTGTGTTCCTGTATTCCGGGAAGCGGGGCGTGACAGTGATTGGCCCTGGTTCGAGTCCGGTTGCCCTCTTTTGAGTTTTTATTTTTATTTCTGAGATTTTACAAGTTTTAAAAATTGGAAAAATTCATACAAATATTATAGAATATTATTTGATCACTTCGGAATTATTTTATAGTATTCTAACATATATTTTGAGAAATAAAGATCATGTTCAGGTATTAGATGAGATTTGAATTTAAGAAAAATGTATATGACTAAAGATTTTAAGGGTTGGTTTCTAATAAAATCAAAGTATAATGATGAGATTTAAATAATGAACTTCTGGTGATGAATCTTCAAGAGATTGTGTTTTAAATCTTAATTAACTTTTGTATTGAGAATTATACTTGAAGTATAGATAAACATGAAAAAGGGTCATTGTGAATTATTAAAGTGAATAGTTGATTGGTTAACTAAGAGTTGCTTACTTCATGACTGATAAATAAGAGAATAGATGAAGAGTTGAATATATGGATGAAATTGAAATATGAATAGTGAGGGTATGAATGACCCATGATGTTCAATATGAAAAGATGTTGATTCTAGAGGCTAAGTGAGACCCTGGTACCGGCAAGTGGTGAAAGTGATTAATTGATTTTAAGAAGGGCTAGTATGGGCTATCGTTCTCGGTATATTGTTTAAGTCTGGTAGGGGGGTTAAGCTAGCTCTAGGTTGTATTATTTATTCATGCTTCAAACTTAAGGATAGGCACTAAGAGAAGATGTAATACAACTTGGGCAAACGTAAGTAGGGCGCCGATATATAGTCTGACGGTGGACTCCAAGACTATAGACCCATCTTGATGGTGGACTCCCGGACTGTGGTTGCTTGCGATGTGAGACAAGACTTAATTAAATCCGGGACTATGATTGATTTGACGGTGGACTCCAGGATCATGAATATTCGGGCAGATGGGAGGCCGCTCTCCAGTTTATATGCGTATACCCAGGCTAGATGGGCACTTGCGGGATGTTCGCACGACGAGGATTCTGTAAGGTTTGACGGTGGACTCCGGGACTGGAATCCGTACTCGTGGAGTGTCTAAACCTTGATTTTTTTTACCAAGTAGTTTTGCAAGGAGAGGGAGTAAACCCTTTAATGTGTAGTACGTAGGTGCTTGCCTTCGGACCTATGTAGTATGAGATGCATTGAATCTCCGAACAAGTATGCATTAGTGTCATCGTAGTATAACATCTGCATTAGGCATTAAGTCATATCATACACTGACATATTTAGGATAGTTATTTTTTACATTTTATTGTGCATTCAAGTTTGTGTTTGCTAAAGTAACAAAATCATTGTTTTATAGCATTGAATCAGTTATATGCATCTGACGTGCCCACAGTTTTTCAGTGCAAGGCTTGGATTAAAAAAAAGACATAAAGATGAATTGATGCTAAAGATTATTTTAGATTTAAGTTGTTGATGTTAAAGTTGTATATATCATTTTGTATTCATTTAAATTTTGCTGCGTTGATGTAAAGAACAATGTTGTATATAAAAGTTTTAATTCCATGTAAAATTTCACGAATTTGAAGTTAAAGATCATGTTGTGCTACGAATTACATGTAAATGGAGTTCGGGGGATTGCAGTTTGGTATTAGGGCCAACTTCAATGTGTAGTACAAAATTACAAGGATGACACATTAGGGTGGACATTAGAAGTGTGAGTTCTGTTTATAGAGATTTGAATGTAAGTTGATTTACATTTGTGTTGCTCTATACACTAATGTATTCTCCCCACTTTCCCTATAAGATGGCTGATAACCAGGATCTAGTGGACGAAGTAGAATGGTTTTTTGAAGAAGACCGCGAAGAAGAAGTAGAGGAACCTGAAGAAGAACAAGACCCAGAAGAAGAAGAGGGAGAACTGCCCGAATCTCGGGAGATCACTCCACCTCCACCTGATTCCCCATATGAACCTTTAGATGAAGAGCCAGATCGAGACAAGAAGGACCACCTCATCGCTTCTCTCCAGAGGCAGTTGATCATCCATAAGTGGAGAGTAAACTACTTGGAAGCTCATTGGGCGGAGGACAAGTAGAACATTGTAGCTTTGAGTCATCGAGTGTGGGTACTATAGAAGATTCGACACAGGACTGCTCGGTATTTCACCCAGCTAGACAAAAAAACTCATTTGGGAAAGCAAGAATGCCGTCAAAGATGTGAAGAAATGCGGAAGGAAATAGATGACCTACAGGAAGAGCTCAGGGAAGTCAAGAGGAACCGTAGAATCTAGACTGTTTTATGTTGGAGTTTTCCGATGTTTATGTAATGGATGTATGGACATGTTTTATTTCTGAATGTATAAAGTTTAACTTTGGAAATGAAAAAATTTTGTTGGAAGATGTAACGCTCCGATTTCCATACACTGGAAAACCGTGACATATGCCAGAATCATTACCTTCAAATGCATCTCAACACAGTAAATAACACGGAATTTTAAACACTTTTATTGCCATCAGAGTTATTACATCAATAATTACAAATATCAATTTGTCATATCAAACTGTAACGCCTCCCCCCTTTTCTTTTGACTTCAAAATTCAATTCTTTCAATTTCTGTATCACTTTAAACATAAACTAAGATAGTTATATTTCAAAAAAAATTTTGGCAGAGTTTCCCCTGAAATTTCTGCTCCGAAACACAAAAAAACTTACGGAATTCTGCTCTAAATTTCGTAGCTCACAACACAGGCAATAATATCATGGGCTTTCCAGGCCAAAATGAGCAGAATCACACAAGCAATATAAATATCATGCTCTGGGGGCCAAACTCATAATAAGATATCAATTATCAATTAAAAACCATAAATTCCTTTGAAAATGTAGTAAAGCTTTTTTAAAATAACTTATAAAACATACCACAGGGCTCGGTATTCCACAACGAGATGGGTACGGGTCAAAAACATATCATGCCACTTCACACTATTACTCATCATCATCATCCACGTACTTAATACATCTAAAATACAATTTAAATTATAAGTTTCAGTATTCACATAATTAAACTTTAAGCAACAATTTTAAAATAAAAGCTTCACTCCACAGAGTCTACACCTCACCTCTGCACTGCTGAGGTCCTGTAACAGTAAGGGATCTAGGATAGTCCAGGGACTGCCTAACCCCCCAAACACTAAGGGGGTTAGCCATTTCTGGTGTGAGTATAATTACTAATTAAGCAAATAAATTAAACTTTATAAGTAAAAACAGAACGAAATTACGAATACCAAGATAATCAAATTTTACTTGACATCTGAACATGTAAACATCACAAATGGGATTTCACATCAAATAGTCTCTGAGTCATCACCTGTATGTATATCCATACCCGCTCATAACATACTTATCTTTAGTTGGGAAAAACCATTCATAATTTAGTCGTTTAACGCTCATCACTTTATGCCTTATACAAATGTTCCTATAGCTTTACTTTCCCATAAAGCTTTACATTTACAAATAACTCTACTTCCACATAAACTGCACCTCATTTACCATTCATTTGCATTTACAGACTCACGACTTATATTCTTTCGTGCTCAACTCCATTCATAAACACGATCCTTCTCAATCTCATATCACATAACATCGCATTCATTCATTTCTTACAACATATATCATCTCATCTCGTAATACATTATTTTTACACTCATTATACACTTCAACTATCACACTCATAATTCATCTTGAATGGAAAAAAAAACGTGTATATATAATTGATGTGCCAGTGTATGTTATGACTTAAACTCTAATGCAAGATTACCAATGCAATGATGCTCTCATTCTAATGCAAGCAAGTCTCCAGAACAGTATGCATCCCATACTACATATGCCCTATCTCAAGCCGTTTCTCCATATATAGGGATTTGAACCCGCGTTATGAATTTCTATTTGTACACAACATGTTCCTGACAGATACAACATGACTGATGAGGTTGTAGATGTGATCAAGTCCCACCAATGCAGTATGCTCATGGTGTCTATGTTTGCCACTACTACCCGGCTAACCGGACCTCACTTAAAAACCAGACGAACCCTCGGGGTTACCGCAACATAGGTTAGCTCGAAGCATCCCCTGTGGCCCCCTAACTCATAGACCATAGTCTATGGCCTGTTCGCTTCCCCGGCATAGAACACGACGGAGTTCCGGGGTCCATCCCCTAGCTCCGCCCGCCCTTATCATGGCACTTCAGGAATTAACAGTGTGAGATACGCAACCCGTGCTCCCAACTCGTGAGAGGCACCGTAAGTATCCCTTTAACGGGAAGGTACAACCCAATAACACCACCTAATGTTAGCACAAAGGACGAGTTGGGTCATAAGGTGTCACCCCTAATACCAACCCCTCTCTTTTGGCCAAAATGGTTAAGTAAAGATCCTTATAAGTTACTACCCTAATGATGTCACTAATCCTAAACAATCCAACAGTATTAACATGACTTGCTAGGTCATAAGTCAGACTTTGCAAGGTAACCCTACTAGGCTGCTTAACCTAGACTTACCAGAATCTCTAAGGATCTGGTTCATGGCCTATCGATCCAAGACCCCGGCAATACGAACGTATTCGCATGCTACTACCCTGAACTTGGATTTCGTCAACACTCCGGTCCGCGATCAACCTACACTGGTTAAGATCTGACGGTACACGCGAAGTGACTCGTCCACAGTCTCTTAGGAGTAAGGTAAACACACGTCTTGATGGTCGATAGCCCCTAGGGCGATAATAACTCCCTAGATGAGAACTACAAACTGCGTACTTGCTAATAATCTATATACGAGTAACCTAAACACATACGAGCCAAACGAGCCATGTATGGAACCAATAACTATATACGAGCCAAATAAGCTTCGTATGAGACTAATAGCTATACGGGCCAGGTGAGCCACGTACGAGCAAAACCACATACAAAAACAACCCTACAGGTAATCAACCTAGAAGCAACCAGACGTGCTTACTAGCAAACTTGATCTTCTATAATTAGAAGCAACAGAAGAATCTACTAACAGTCTAAAATAGGCATTCTACCAATGAGAAGTCCAAGAAGTTACATCAAACTTTTATCAAGCTAACGATTATTAGTGACCTTCCCAACCCTTATTACCCATGAAGATGGATAATGTTCATGTGATATGGTCCAACTTTACTTAGGGTCTCATACAACTAGAATCCGTGGTTTGCCTCCCCAAATTGAACTAGAACTACATGCACTAGATTCTTGGGTTCTTTCTTCAAGTTTGAGCTAGAATCACTTAGGACTAAATGCATGGATTCATGGGTTCTTTTTAATCTTTCACTACAACACTACCATATACAATTCAAGCATGGTTCTTTTAACTAGAATGCTATACTATACCATTCAAGCTTGTATGGGCTCTTTACTAACACTAACTACAACAAGATAGTTAACACCACAACTTCCAAAACATGATTCTTTTACTATAACTTAACTACAACATGAGTATCTACTACTACTTCAAGCATGGATCATTTCTACAACTCCGGCGAACCGCTCTACCTCTACCTTGCAGCTTCCGAACAGACGCTCAGTGCGGTCTTAGTTAGAGAAGAAGAAAGGGCTCAGAAGCCCATATACTACGTCAGCAAGGTGCTCCGGGATGCCGAACTCCGGTACCCGAAGATTGAGAAAATGGCGTATGCCCTGGTAATGGCCGCGAGAAAACTTAGACCCTACTTTCAGTCCCATTCGATGGTCGTCCTCACCGACCAGCCGCTGAAACAGATTCTTCACAAACCCGAGACTTCTGGTCGCCTCATGAAGTGGTCGATCGAGCTGAGCCAGCACGATATAACTTATCAGCCTCGGACTGCAATCAAGGCACAGGCACTGGCCGAATTCATAGTTGAGACTACAATCCCCGAGTCTAGCCAAGCAGCAAAGGGGCCCCCCGTCTGGACGGTCTACGTTGACGGGTCCTCTTGTAACGAGGGAAGCGGAGCAGGAGTCATCCTGGCGGGACCAGATGACTTCATCCTCCAATACTCCCTCAGGATAAATTTCAAAGCCTCGAACAACGAGGCCGAATACGAAGCACTAATAGCCGGGCTTCGAATGGCCCGAAATGCTGGGGCACATCGGCTACAGATTTTCAGCGACTCCCAGTTGATTGTTAACCAGGTCCTCGGCGAGTATGAAGCCCGCGACGATAGAATGGCTAAATACCTGTCCAAAGTAAAGAGCCTCATGGCGCTGTTCGACGAGGCCCTCATCCAAAGGATACCTCGGGAAGAAAATGCTCAGGCTGACGCCCTATCCAAGTTAGCCTCCTCCTCCCTTCAAGGTCTGGAACAGACTGTTCTGATAGAAGTCCTCCTGAAGCCGAGCATAGAGGACGAAGCGCCAGACTCCGTTGAAGCATTGCCCGTCCTCCTCGAAGACAACTGGATGAAACCCATTGTCGAATTCCTGAGGAACGGACTCCTCCCTGGAGATCCGAGGGAAGCACGAAGAATCAGGGCCCGAGCCGAGCGTTTTTCTTTACTCGAAGGCGTCTTATACAAACGCTCCTTCACCCAAGCGGATGGTCGACCGTATCTAAGGTGCCTCTCCCCCGAGCAAGCCGACTATGCCCTGCAAGAGCTCCATGAGGGTATCGGCGGAGCCCATTCTGGATCCAGGGCTCTAGCGCGCAAGGTATTGAACTATGGATATTACTGGCCCACTCTCCTACGGAACGCCGAACGACACGTTCGGTAGTGCAGCTCCTGCCAAAAGTATGCAGACATCCGACGCCTTCCACAGGCACCGCTAACCTCACTATCAAGTCCCGTTCCCTTCGCTATGTGGGGGATGGATTTACTGGGACCATTTCCTCCAGCCCCCGGACAGCTAAAGTTCCTAGTCGTGGCAGTCGACTATTTCTCTAAGTGGATAGAAGCCGAGCCCCTGGCTACGATCACCGAACATAGGGTCGTTCAATTCTTCTGGAAAAATGTGATTTGCCGGTTCGGCGTTCCCCGAGTCATAGTCACAGATAACGGGACACAGTTTACTGGAGCCGCCTTTCGAGCCTTGTGTGAAGACCTTTCCATACAACACCGATTCTCCTCTGTCTCCCATCCCCAGTCGAATGGCCAGGCTGAGAATGCCAACCGACAGATTCTTGCGGGAATCAAGAAGAGGTTAGACAAGTGTTCCAAGGGACTATGGGTCGATCAGCTGCCGAACGTACTCTGGAATCACCGCACCACCAAGCGGACCCCAACAGGCGAGAGCCCATTTAATCTCACCTATGGGGCCGAAGCCATCATCCCCCTAGAAGTCGGGATACCCTCTACTCGCCTGATCGCTTATGAAGAAGAGCAGAATGCTAGAGAACTCAGAACAAGCCTAGATCTGATAGACGAGATCCGAGAGAGAGCTGCCATACGCCAGCAAGCTTACCGAAGAAGGATCGAGCTGGCATACAACAAAAGAGTCCGCCCAACGGACCTTAAAGAAGGGGATTTAGTCCTTCGGAAGTTGGCCATCTCATTCCCCGGGCAGAAAAGCAAGCTGGCCCCGAACTGGGAGGGACCGTACAAGATCTCGAAAGTAATCTGCCCCGGTACGTACAAGCTAGAGGACCTCGAAGGCAGAGAAATTCCCAGGACTTGGAACGCCGACCATCTTTTGAAATACTAAGAGAAGGCAACCACGTCTCTCCAAGTAACTCGAGATGTCGAACCGTTCCCTTCCTTTCTCTAGTCATAGTTTGTCCTTTTGTTCTTTCTTCTATTATTGTAATAACGGCCAGCAACTTTAGAAGCAGCCGATCATTAGTTGTTAATAAATGAAGTTTCTTCATGTTTTCGCTACTATTACATCCCTCTGCTTGTAACTCTTTAATGTCACAATGGTTCCGGAGTCCAACACTTGGCTCGAGTCTACTTCGCGAGCTCGCTCCTAAGCGGGCTAGAAGTAGCTCGCCACTCGAAAATGCTCCCACAGCCGTTGAATGGTACGGAGTACAACACTTGGTTCGACCCTACTCCGCAAGCTCGCTCCCAAGCGAGCTAGGGTAGTTCGCCATTCGAAATTGCTCCTACACCCCTTAAACTGACAATGGTTCCGGAGTCCAACACTTGGCTCGAGTCTACTTCGCGAGCTCGCTCCTAAGCGAGCTAGAAGTAGCTCGCCATTCGAAAATGCTCCCACAGCCGTTGAATGGTACGGAGTCCAACACGTGGTTCGACCCTACTCCGCAAGCTCACTCCCAAGCGAGCTAGGGTAGTTCGCCATTCGAAATTGCTCCTACACCCCTTAAACTGACAATGGTTCCGGAGTCCAACACTTGGCTCGAGTCTACTTCGCGAGCTCGCTCCTAAGCGAGCTAGAAGTAGCTCGCCATTCGAAAATGCTCCAACAGCTGTTGAATGGTACGGAGTCCAACACGTGGTTCGACCCTACTCCGCAAGCTCGCTCCCAAGCGAGCTAGGGTAGTTCGCCATTCGAAATTGCTCCTCCACCCCTTAAACTAACAATGGTTCCGGAGTCCAACACTTGGCTCGATTCTACTTCGCGAGCTCGCTCCTAAGCGAGCTAGAAGTAGCTCGCCATTCGAAAATGCTCCCACAGCCGTTGAATGGTACGGAGTCCAACACTTGGTTCGACCCTACTCCGCAAGCTCGCTCCTAAGCGAGCTAGAAGTAGCTCGCCATTCGAAATTGCTCCTACACCGCTTAAACTGACAATGGTTCCGGAGTCCAACACTCGGTTCGACTCTACTCCGCAAGTTCGCTCCTAAACGAGCTAGCTATAGCTCACCGTCCTAAAACGCTCCGACGACGCTAACCTGATCAACCCAGTGTACAACTTGACTTGACATTACTTTGCGATTTCACCCATGATCGACCTAAAAGAAGCTCGCCATTCGGAGTTCGACAGTTTAGAAGTCACGCCATGACAGACAACATTCACATGAAAAAAAAAAAACACACGCAAGTTCGGCAATAACGCATTTATTGATGAAACAGGTGTGATACAAAGGCGAACACAAACGGGAGCACGACTCAACAAAGGAAATTTACAATACCGACTCGTCACACTTAACGAAAAGAAAAAAAAAGAGGGAGTAAAGAACTCGCGGAACCGACCACTTCAGCGCTTCTTCGGAGCTGGAGCATTCCGCTTCAAGGACACTCGAGAGTGACGACGCTTGTCCCCGGAGCGCGACCCCAAGCCGGCAAACTGGGACGTATCCTCGGCACCACTCCTGGCAGCTACGCCGACGGACGCCCCGCTCGAGGAGATTGCCACCGAGCTCTGTGCGTCCCCCGGGCTTGGTAGGCCGATCCGTTGACGGGTCGCCATCTCATAGAAAGTAATGCCCCGCTCACTCTCAGCGCGAGTGCATGACGTGCTTCGAACGTTGATCGGCCCTGAATGTGGCTTCAGACGAGCCACTTCCGCCTCCAACTCTGAGATCCTGTCCCGCAACGAGTCGTCTTTAACGTCGACTTCGAAACGTGGGGGTATCGCGGAGTCCGGCACTCCAGATCGACTAGCGACGAGGCGCCGAAGGTGGGTGACTTCGATGCTTTTATCCACCGTCGCCCTCTTGAGCGCTTCGACTTCAGCAGTCAACTCGACTCGTTCAGTCGTCAACTTGGCCACCTCGGCCGTCAGCCCCTCGCCCTCACTCCGGAGCTTCGCCTCTACGGACTGCAGATGCTGTATCTCGGAAAGCAACTCGTCCTTCTCCGCTGTTATTTTGGACAAATTATGACGAATGCACTGAACACGAATCTCATTACTGAAATCAGTGGGCAAGTGTTCACCTTCGGGTATGAGCTCGGCGATTCGGCTTTCCAAACGACGAATCTCGATATCACGCCGGCCAAGGACGAGCTGGAGATGCTTCCTCTCGCTCTCGGCTCGGCGCAATCCGAGCTCGACCTCATAAAGCTTCTCCCTACACCTAGCCAGACACAGCCTCGTCGCCCCTAGGCCAGCCTCGGCTCTAACCTCTTCGTCCGGGCGGGAAAGCTCGACGTCTTGGGGGATCACCATAAGCTGCAAAGAAATCGGAGCAATTAGCAAAAACGTTGAGCGTGGCCGAAGCACCGCACTTGGAAAAATTTTCATCTCTAAAAACAAAGTTTGACGGTTCGGCAAAAGAGGGGGCATAAAACAGAAATTTCCGAGCACCAACACTTGCAAAAATTTTGATTTCATTTACGTCAAAAGAAGCGGTGGCCAGTCCGCTATTAGGCATTACAAAGTTCGAAAAAAAAAAAAAAAAAAAAAGAGAAAAAGAGCAGAAACAGCCAAAAACAATAAAACGAGAGGCGGATTCAGTGCTCGACCTCTTTCCCCGGGCGACGAGGTGGAGTAGGGGTCGACTTCCCCGAAGGA
This sequence comes from Hemerocallis citrina, assembly GCA_017893485.1. Classification (NCBI taxonomy): domain Eukaryota; kingdom Viridiplantae; phylum Streptophyta; class Magnoliopsida; order Asparagales; family Asphodelaceae; genus Hemerocallis; species Hemerocallis citrina. The sequence goes on along the minus strand of CM030364.1, from coordinate 90,881,844 downwards.
GACGCCGCCGCCAGCGGAGTGGCCGTGGCGCTCGGGACCTCGCCAGTAATCCCGGCATCGGCATCAGCGCCGTCCTCCTCCTCCTCCTCCTCTTCCCCTTCGGACTTGGGGTCGAAGCCCTCGACGTGTCCGGGGAAGAGTCGCCATCCCGAGACGTCCACCCCGGGGTACGCCTCTCGCACCCGGTCGAGGGCAGTGGCGAAGGCCTTCGCCATGTTCTGTGCGAGGTACCCCTGGGCCTTCTTCAAGGTGGCGTCCTCCACCTCCTTCACGGCCGCCGCTCGCTTCGCCTCGGCCTCGACCAACTGGTTGGCCGACCCCTCCTTCTCCCGACGCAGCTCGTCCTCCAGCCTCTTCACTTCGGCCTCGAGGTGCTGGATCCTCGCGGACCGACCTTCATGCTCGACCCGGAGTTTGTCGAGCTGGTTCGACATCCGAGCCTTCTCGTTCCGAGCCTGGTCGGACTCCTGCTTCAGCTCCTTCTCGAGGGCGGTCAGCCTCTCGGTGAGGTGACCGAAGTGGACGACGATCTACAAAGGAAAGAAGAAGAACTCCGAGAGTTAGAAAATTTTTTTTTTTTGGGATCCAAAGGGACGAAACGAATGAAGCGAACTCGAAACTTACCGATACCGCCGAACGAGCGATCTCGATCACGTCGTCGCCCTGCCTCCCCGCGTCCATGGCGGCGCGGTCCTTCGGGGTGGCAAGATGCTTCACGGCCTGCATACTCGCCAACGAGTTCCCGAGGAACCCGTCGTGCTTCCGGACCTGCCAGTCCGGGATGTGGATCCGCTTGTGCTCCTCCGTCAGGAGCTCCTCGCCTGCCACGGTCAACGGCGGGGTCGGCATGGCGAGGGCGGCGGCGATGGGGAACTCGCCCGCAGATGCTGGAGCCGAGGTCGACACCACGGCGATGACCGGGTCGTCGGCAATCTCCACCGCCTGGACGGGGCCCTCGATCCTCGGCGCCTTTGAGGATGAGGGCAGCTTCGACGCTACCCTCTTGCGCTTCCTCGGCGCCTTCCTGGCGAGTCCTGCCCTGAGCGCCAACACCGCCTCGTAGTCCATAGATTCTGCATCAAAAAACAAAAAATGATTAGCACGAAAGAAGAACAAGGCAGCAAGTACGGAAAAAAGAACTTGGCGAAAAGCCGCGTACTAGGATCTACGCGGCCGAGCCCTCCCCTGTAAAGAACGTCTTCCGTCAAATCCTTCCAGTCGTACTTCGGCCGGTCGAGAAGGATCCGGACCGCCTCTTCTTCTTCTACTGAGAGCCTCGGCAGCGCCGTCGCCCTCTTGGTCACCCCCTCTGCCCAATTGGTGGGGATCGGCCAGGCCTCTCGACTCCGCACGACGACCCACTTCTCTCGCCAGTGCTTGATAGAGTCTGGGCAAACGACGAGCCTGCCGCCGTGCCTCGGAGTCAGATAATACCGATACTCCGACTTGTTCCCTTGGTGGAGCCGGTATATTGTCCGAAGCACGTTCAGCTGCGGTTCGATCCCCGCGGCCTGGCAATGGAGAACGAAGCCATTAATCACTCGCCACGCGTTCGGCATGAGCTGAATAGGGCAGACCCCGTACCAGCTCACCACGGTAATTGCGAACGCGTGGAGAGGTAGCCGGGCACCGGCGATAAAGGCATCAACCGGCCAGCAACACATGGTCACTGGCAGCGGCGAATTGGCCCTAACCCCGGGGCCCGGCAGCATGATTTCGTACTCCTCCGGGATGAAAAAAGCGTCCCGGATCGCCACCAACTCCTCCTCGCACAGGATCGACGCCGCATCGTCCGCCTCCGTCGTCTCCCTCGCTTCATTCTCCTCGAAGGTCCTCTCCCTCCCATGGATGATTCGTTCGGCCTGGTCCTTCGGGAGCTCCCGGACCCTGTGTAGTCCTGTCAGCGGACCCGGCAGCTGTCCGAACTCTCCCATCCTCTTCGGATCCTCGACAATCGAATCCTTGCCGAACACCTTGCCCTTGGTTGGAGTCGGAGTCGAGGCTTCGGCGCCTATAGGGGAGGACTCAGACCCAGAGACTTCATCTGAGACAGAAGCTACAGACATAGTTTATAAATTACCTCGAGAGAAAGAGCTGCCGAAAAACTTCGCCTGAGCTAACACCGGTTGCCGGAAAAGCTCGCCTGAAACACTAGAGAACGCCTGAACAAATGAGAGGAGAAGTGAGAAATGAGAGGGGGGGTGAGGATTTATAGAAGGGGGGCACGCGCCACGAGGCTAATGGGCTTGTACGACCGGCCCATCTAAACCAAGCGGCGGAGCGATCCCAATCGTCACCTCGTTAACCGCAGCGAATCATGAGATGCATTTAATGCTATCCCATCTGATGAAACAGAGGTCACAGCATTTAATGGGCGTCCCATCTGTCAGGGTTGTCAGAATTGTCAGAATTGTCAGACGTTCAAATGACGTTCGAGTCTGGGCGCTCGGCACCCACTGCCGAGCATTCGTGACACCGACCCTGTTATAGGGAAAAAGTCACGCTCGGCACCCACTGCCGAGCATTCGTGACACCGACCCTGTTATAGGGAAAAAGTCACGCTCGGCACCCACTGCCGAGCATTCGTGACACCGACCCTGTTATAGGGAAAAAGTCACGCTCGGCACCCACTGCCGAGCATTCGTGACACCGACCCTGTTATAGGGAAAAAAGTCACGCTCGGCACCCACTGCCGAGCATTCGTGACACCGACCCTGTTATGGGGAAAAAGTCACGCTCGGCACCCACTGCCGAGCATTCGTGACACCGACCCTGTTATAGGGAAAAAAGTCACGCTCGGCACCCACTGCCTAGCATTCGTGACACCGACCCTGTTATAGGGAAAAAGTCACCCTCGGCACCCACTGCCGAGCATTCGTGACACCGACCCTGTTATAGGGAAAAAGTCACGCTCGGCACCCACTGCCGAGCATTCGTGACACCGACCCTGTTATAGGGAAAAAGTCACGCTCGGCACCCACTGCCGAGCATTCGTGACACCGACCCTGTTATAGGGAAAAAGTCACGCTCGGCACCCACTGCCGAGCATTCGTGACACCGACCCTGTTATAGGAAAAAAAAAAGTCACGCTCGGCACCCACTGCCGAGCATTCGTGACACCGACCCTGTTATAGGGAAAAAGTCACGCTCGGCACCCACTGCCGAGCATTCGTGACACCGACCCTGTTATAGGGAAAAAAGTCACGCTCGGCACCCACTGCCGAGCATTCGTGACACCGACCCTGTTATGGGGAAAAATTCACGCTCGACACCCACTGCCGAGCATTCGTGACACCGACCCTGTTATAGGGAAAAAAGTCACGCTCGGCACCCACTGCCTAGCATTCGTGACACCGACCCTGTTATAGGGAAAAAGTCACGCTCGGCACCCACTGCCGAGCATTCGTGACACCGACCCTGTTATAGGGAAAAAGTCACGCTCGGCACCCACTGCCGAGCATTCGTGACACCGACCCTGTTATAGGGAAAAAGTCACGCTCGGCACCCACTGCCGAGCATTCGTGACACCGACCCTGTTATAGGGAAAAAGTCACGCTCGGCACCCACTGCCGAGCATTCGTGACACCGACCCTGTTATAGGAAAAAAAAAAATCACGCTCGGCACCCACTGCCGAGCATTCGTGACACCGACCCTGTTATAGGGAAAAAGTCACGCTCGGCACCCACTGCCGAGCATTCGTGACACCGACCCTGTTATAGGGAAAAAGTCACTACTCGGCACCCACTGCCGAGCATTCGTGACACCGACCCTGTTATAGGGAAAAAAGTCACGCTCGGCACCCACTGCCGAGCATTCGTGACACCGACCCTGTTATAGGGAAAAAAAAGTCACGCTCGGCACCCACTGCCGAGCATTCGTGACACCGACCCTGTTATAGGGAAAAAGTCACGCTCGGCACCCACTGCCGAGCATTCGTGACACCGACCCTGTTATAGGGAAAAAAGTCACGCTCGGCACCCACTGCCGAGCATTCGTGACACCGACCCTGTTATAGGGAAAAAACAGGTTCGGCACCGCTGCCGAGCGTTCGTGGCACCGACCCTGTTATAGGGAAAAAACAGGTTCGGCACCGCTGCCGAGCGTTCGTGGCACCGACCCTGTTATATGGAAAAAACAGGTTCGGCACCGCTGCCGAGCGTTCGTGGCACCGACCCTGTTATAGGGAAAAAACAGGTTCGGCACCGCTGCCGAGCGTTCGTGGCACCGACCCTGTTATAGGGAAAAAACAGGTTCGGCACCGCTGCCGAGCGTTCGTGGCACCGACCCTCTTATAGGGAAAAAACACGTTCGGCACCGCTGCCGAGCGTTCGTGGCACCGACCCTGTTATATGGAAAAAACAGGTTCGGCACCGCTGCCGAGCGTTCGTGGCACCGACCCTCTTATAGGGAAAAAACAGGCTCGGGGGATCGCCGAACTCGCTCCTGACGCTCGCAGCCCTGCCGAACTCGCTTCCCTCTCTGGAAAAGCTCGCCGAACCGCCTACGGACCTCGGCCCCTTCGCCAGCGAACTCTAGGGAGGTCTAAAGCGTGATCCAAGTACACAAGACCCCCGAACGACGAATTGGTGCTCCACAAAAGTAAAAAAGACGTCCCCGCAGTAACGCCACATGACCATCAGAGTTCAGGAGCGACTCAGAGTTCAATCCGCTTGAAAAATCACCAAACTACCTCCTTCAAGATTCAAAACCTTCCGTTTGGGCCCCGATACAACTCTACCAGCCATTAAAAACAGCTAAACTACTCCTCAAAGGCCGATCAAGCTCAGCCTTTAGGAGTGGGGGGCTCGTGATATGGCTAAAAATGGGGTTTAATCGGAACCGTCCAAATCGGGCGCGAATCTTGAGACCTGAGGGTAAAACAGTAATCTCACCCACAAAAGGACCAAAACGGATATTGGATCTGCCCTCCTAGGGCCCAATAATCCGCGAATGGATCCACCACCAAGAGGGTGCGAGTCTCAACCCGCTGCGCACCCAATCCATCAAGATAGAGTCAGGGTCCCTGATTAAATACGATCAACGGCCCTGATGGACGTCTACCTTTTCACGGGGGATTAGGGATTAAATTCCTTATCTGATTATAGGGAATATATATTATCAGATTACCTTCCTCATCTGATTATGGAGGACATTCCTTATCAAATCACGGGGATTACATTCCTAATCCGTTCCCTAAGACGCCTATAAATACCCCCCATCCATCTCCATTAAGAGGTAATCAACTCTTTACCAGTTTTTGTGCTCATTCATAGTCTTCTTAGATTACTGACTTGAGCGTCGGAGGGTGCGTCGCCGGGAACAACCCCGGTGTCTCGCACTTTTTGCAGGTGCATGGCGGGAACGACGAACGGGGCCCGACGGAACAGGTACGCAGGTTTTCCTATTCAGTTTCCCCCAAGAATCCACAAGTTCTATCTGTTTGCCCCCACACCAAATTTAGCGGCAACAGACAGTTAGATTGTTGTTTAAGAAGATTCCAGTTGTTTCTGGAGAGATTAGATCCATGCTCTTCTCCAATCCTAATGTATTCTTAGTTCTTAGGAAAGGATGCTCCATGTTGTTACCTTTTTAGAATATAAAGTTCATTTCAAGAACTTACTCTCAGGGTGCATTCTCAAGAACATGGTGAGATTACTTCTCTTCTTTGCATTTCATTTTTGAACATCAAATCAACAACTTTATTACAATTGTTCATTAATTAATTTCCATTCACTTGTTCAAACTCTTTATTGTTAATTAATTTGTCAGGTAATGTTTGCATCTCAAGAATAGTGTGTGGAACAAGAGGATTAGCTACAATATGTCAGGGAAGTATTCAATTCCCCAAATAGTCTGTTACATTCATGTGATTGTGAGTTTGCTTCCTTGTTGGATAACTTGGATTCTAGTTTTAAAAGTGATGATGAGATGGATTATGTTTATGAAGTTGCACACTATAAATCATTTATTTAATGATTTGTAGGAGTGACTTATGATGAATTAATCCTATCTAAGCTTTATTTTCCCTAATTGGTTATAAGTGATGATGAGATGGATTATGTTTCTGAAGTTGCACACTATGATTTAATGATTAATAGGAGTGACTAGTGATGAAATAATCCTATCTGAGCTGTACGATTGTCACTTCACTGAATGTTGCTAAATTCCTTGACTCATATATAGTTAGTCTATTAAGAGCTAGGAAGCTGAGATCCTTATTGGGAGCTGGAGTTTTCAGTTATTCGATAGCGACTGATCGCGATCAAACGGCTCAGATTTGATCCCTCTTATCTTGGCTTTGTCGAGAGGCAAAAGGGGAAAAATCGTTAATTAATGTTCTTTAATACCAAATAGCTTATTTGTTAAATTAATCGTTATGTAATGAAAACTGATGATGGACATAAAAGAAATGCATGACGATACTTGTTTTTGTTTGGTTGGTAGAAATTGACAATCGTGGAGATGATGATGATATATTCTGATCCTATATAACCTTTGCAGTATTGAAAATGACCAAACACTGGTAACTTTTGGAGATGATGGATGAGGATCATGTATAACTCAAGTATTGTTTTTTTTTTTTTTAACAATTTTACATAATGTGTACAATTTCCTTCCTGTGAAGGGTTCAGATTCTGCCGATGGCTTATCATGTTATCATGGTTTGTGAAGGCTTTTGTCACTTGATAACTCTGAAGAAGGGGTGTGCATTGAGATGCTTCTGATGTGTTCTCATGCTTTGGGCATTAATAATCAATATGCTAACACAATGGCTTCAATAAATGTTGTTGATGCGCCTTTGAAAAATTTGGAAATGAAGGCTTCTGATCTTGTGCAACTCAAGTGTTGAATTTTTTTACCTTAACAAATTTCCATAATGTGTACAATCTCCTACCTCTGAAAGGTTTCTGATTCTGCACATGGATTATGATGTTATCATGGTTTGTCAAGGCATCTCCATATTTGATAACTGTGAAGATTATTTGGGGTGTGCATTGAGATGCTTCTGATGGGTTCTCATGGATATTTGCAAAAATCTATCAGTATGTTAACGAGTGGTTTTGAATACATTTTGTTGATGTGCTGGAAGATACAATCGTGGAGATGATGGCTTCTGGTCCCGTATAAAAATCACTTTTGATTTTTAACTTTAACAAATTTCCATACTGTGCACAATTTCCTTTCTGTGTAGGAATCTGATTGCTGCTTATGGCTTATGATGTTATGAGGGTTTCTTACTGCTGTTCGTAGGTTATAACTATGAAGAATGATAATTTGGGATGTGCATTGGGATGCTTCTGATGGCTTCTCATGCTTCGGGCAAAAAATAATCAAGTATGCTAACACAACTGTTTCAACTCTTTTTCTTGTAGATGAGGAGGTTGAAAAAAGTGGTGATGAAGGCTTCTGATCCTGTATAACTCAAGTGCTACTATTTTTTTACCCTAACAAATTTCCATAATGTGTACAATCTCCTTCCTGTGAAGGGTTCAGATTCTGCTGATATTTTATGATGTTATCATTGTTTGTAAAGGCTTTTGATATGTTAAAATTGTGAATAAATAATTTGGGGTGTGGATTGAGGTGTAACTGATGGGTTCTCATGCTTTGGACAAAAAACTATCAGTATGTTGACACAAGCTTTTCAATAAATTTTGTTGATGTGCATGAAGATACAATCGTAGAGATGATGGCGTAAACTGACTATGAAGTTCAAAATGTGTAAGCTTAGAACAACACAAACCGAAGATGAAGTTGAAAATGTGTAAGCTCAGAACAACACAAAGTGAACATGAAGTTCAAAATGGGTAAGCTCAAAACAGCATAAAGTGAACATGAAGTTGAAAATGTGTAAGCTCAGAATAACACAAACTGAACATGAAGTTCAAAATGTGTAAGATCTGAACAACACAAACTGAACATGAAGTTCAAAAGGTGTAAGCTCTGAACAACACAAACTGAATATGATGTTCAAAATGTGTAAGCTCAGAACAATAGAAACTGAACATGATGTTCAAAATGTGTAAGCTCAGAACAACACAAACTGAACATGAAGTTCAAAATGTGTAAGCTCTGAACAACACAAACTGAACATGATGTTCAAAATGTGTAAACTCAGAACAACATAAACTGAACATGATGTTCAAAATGTGTAAGCTTAGAACAATATAAACTGAACATGAATATCAAAATGAGTAAGCTCTCAACAACAGAAACTGAACATGATGTTCAAAATGTGTAAGCTCAGAACAACAGAAACTGAATATGAATATCAAAATGTGTAAGATCAGAACAACAGAAAGTGAACATGAAGTATGGGTCAAAAATGGGGAGTCGAAAAGAATGTTCTCAAGGCTCTCAGGTTCTCCAATAACATCCTTCTTGTTCTTCCTCTTGAATTCTTGGACAATTTAATTCACCCAATAATATCAGAAGCAAATACGTAAATATATTAATTATAATGAATTGCAAATACGTAAAAATCTGTAGGCTCAGAATAACAACAACAGCAAAGAAAACTGTAGGCTCAGAACAACAACTGAAAAATAATCTGCAAGGTCAGAACAACAAGAGATGCAAAAATCTGTAGGCTCATAATAACACCACCATAACCACATCATAAAGTGAAAAATGTGTAACCTCAGTACAAGAGATTTTGAACATTCAGTAAAGTGACAATCGTAAAGCTCAGATAGGATTATTTCATCACTAGTCACTCCTATTAATCATTAAATCATAGTGTGCAACTTCAGAAACATAATCCATCTCATCATCACTTATAACCAAATACGGAAAATAAAGCTCAGATAGGATTAATTCATCACAAGTCACTCCTACAAATCATTAAATAAATGATTTATAGTGTACAACTTCATAAACATAATCCATCTCATCATCACTTTTAAAACTAGAATCCAAGTTACCCAACAAGGAAGCAAACTCACAATCACATGAATGTAACAGACTATTTGGGGAATCGAATACTTCCCTGACATATTGTAGCTGATCCTCTTGTTCCACACACTATTCTTGAGATGCAAACATTACTTGACAAATTAATTAACAATAAAGAGTTTGAACAAGTGAATGGAAATTAATTAATGAACAATTGTAATAAAGTTGTTGATTTGATGTTCAAAAATCAAATGCAAAGAAGAGAAGTAATCACACCATGTTCTTGAGAATGCACCCCGAGAGTACCCAAAACCCATTCCAGTATTACTATCACCTAAGCAAGCTAGTTATGAGTTTAATCAAATCCACCAACCCAACTAGTGCACACAACAGGATGAAAATCATTGTAGATGGAAGTTTGGGACTTTGGTACCAATCTATTGCAATGTTTATTAATTATGGTGTAAATTTAGCTCTATTGATGGCTCCCTATTCTTTTTGGCTTGTTAACTTAAAAACAACTACTGTGAATGCATCATTAGGAACAACGCTCCACCAGAGATGAATGAATGAATGAATGAATGAATGATAATTTGCATTGGTGCTGCTACTCCAGAACAATCAGATCTACTCGACAACCATGATCCATCCATTCAGAGTCCTCAGTCAGTCAAAAGCACAAAGCAAAGTAGAAACAAAAAAAAATGAAAAGGGCAATAGAAGAAGAAGAAGAAGAAGAAGAAGAAGAAGAAGAAGAAGAAGAAGAAGAAGAAGATGCTAACCTCCCTCAGAGCCTCCACCAAAGAGGACAAGGCAATTGGAATCAGAAACAAAGTTGAGGGAGTGAGAGGCCCTGGGACGGGCATAGGAAACATGAAGCCATCAACACCAGCATCATCATCGTCCTCTTGACTCAAAATAGTACTAGTTGTTAAGCTGCAGCTACGGCATGAGAGTGTCATGAGTTGGGAAACCTCCTTGTAGAGCCGCTTCCAAGAGAAGCTCATCGATTTCGATTTGGGGGCTAGGGTTTCTCTTCGAAAAGAGAGAGAGAGAGAGAGAGAGAGAAAGAAATTGGCAGTAGGGATTTGAGCTAGGGTTTCCCTTGTTCGACGAAGAGAGAGAGGGAGGGAGAGGAGACAGAGCGGGAGGGAGAGGAGACGACAAAGATAGAGAGATATGGGTTTCGATTTTAGGGACTTGAGCAAGGGTTTCCCTTGTTCGACGAAGAGAGAACGGGAGGGAGAGGAGACAGAGCGGTAGGGAGACGAGACGAGAAAGATAGATAGATATGGGTTTCGATTTTTTCCCTTTTGTCCCTCAACAAAGCCAACTTAAGCGGGATCTCTTTCGAGCCATTCGATCTAGATCAATCCTGATCGAATGGTTGAAAACTCCAGTTCTCGATAAGGATCCCAGCTTCCCAGCTCTTAATAGACTTACTCTCTCTCTCTCTCTCTCTCTCTCTCTCTATATATATATATATATATATATATATATATATATATATATATATATATATATATATATATATATATATATATATACATGGTCTTGGTCACGCCGCCCCAACTACCTCCTCTCTTTTGTCCTGTAGCTGCCTCCTGCAGTTATATAGTAGTAGAAAATACTTAGGGTTAGATTATCAAGTTTAGTTAATTATTTAATTAATTAATAAGAATATTTAGATTAAGATTAATTTATTAATCTAGTTAACTAATTTTTTAAATTCTTTCCTCACCCATCAATCCATATTGTACTTTTAAAATTATATAAATTGATAATAATATTTTCTATTGACTTTTTCGAGAACCAAATTGTAAAATTCGAAATCAACAAATCAATAAAAATTTAACAATCATTATGCTTGTTTTGTTTGTTGATTTTTACCAAAAATCTTCACATTTTGCATCAAAAATCTTATTCCTTCAAAAATAATAAATTAACTAAAATATATGGAAATAAGATAAATTATAAATAAGATAAACGAATACAAGCAATTTTTATGGGTAAATGAGTATAAATATTTGTATAAAAAAAATATCACGGAGCACCGTACTCATTGTATGGAATCAATGAGTTGTTAGAGGAGCTCAAAAAAGGAGCTGAGCACCTAACTCATTATAGGGAAGCAATGAGAGTGTGGAGGAGCTCAAGCGGTGAGCAGAGCATTGAACTCATTGTATAGAAGCGATGAGTTATTGGAGGACCTTGTGCAGCGAGCAACATTGCTTTGAGTTGATCAGTGGGCGGCGCTGCTTGGAAAAGGAGCTGAGCACCGAACTCATTATGGGGAGGAGGAGCTTGAGTGATGAGCGGAGCACCGTACTCATTGCTTTGAGTTGATGAGTGGGAGGTGTAGCCTGAATGACAAGCGGAGCACCGTACTCATTGTATAGAGTCAATGAGTTGTTGGAGGAGCTCAAAAGAGAAGTTGATCGGGGCACTCCTTGCTTACATTGGGATAGTAGTACAAGAATTTTCAAAATAAAATGTTGAACTTTAATTGAAGAATAAATCTAAGTCGTTGTTAGCTTTTATTACATGCTCAGGTCATTAAATATGTAAGGCTTTTTACAAAGTTTCAAAATAAAATCTATAGGAGAGCGTTAAGTGCCCTTGTTGAACCTCGTCAAACGCGCTGTTACCGCTAAATCTGGTGTGGGGGTAAACAGACAGAATTTGTGAATTCGAGGAAAACCTGAATAACAAAACCAAACCTGATCCGTCGGAGATTGATCGTTGACTCCCGCCGTTAACCTGCAAAAAGTGCGAGACACCGGGGGGGATCCCGGCGACGCACCCTCCGACGCTCAAGTCAGTAATCAGAAATGATTAAGAAAGAGCGTAAATTGAGAAAATACTGATTACCTCTCAATGGAGATGGATGGGGGGTATTTATAGGCGTCTTAGGGACTGGTTTTAGGAATGTGATCCCCGTGATTAGATAAGGAATATTCCTCGTAATCAGATAAGGCATGTAATCTGATAAGGTATATTCCCTGTAATCAGTTAAGGAATTTAATCCCTAATCCCCAGTGAAAAGATAGATGTGAATCATGGCCGTTGATTTAGATCTAATCAGGGACCTTGATTGTATCTTGCCGGATCGGGCATGCAGCGGGTTGGAACCCGTACCCAGTTGACGTGGATCCGTTCATGAGTTATTGGGCTTTGAATAAAGACCCAGTTCCCATTTCAGACCCGTTTGTAGGCAAAATTACCGTTTTACCCCTGAGCTTTAAGATTCGTGTCCGATGTGAACGGTCCCGATTTAATCCTATTTTTAGCCATATCACGAGCCCCCCACTCCTAAAGAATGAGTTTGATCAGCCTTTGAGGAGTAGTTTACTGTTCTAATGGTGTACGGGATTTTATCGGTGTTCTTAAGGGAGTTCGGATCTTGTTCGGGGGTGTAACGGTGTTATTCTGGGCTTGTGAAATACCCAAAAATATTCTCAGAATTTTCTGGATTTTTGGTGATTTTTCCAGATTTTTCTGAATTTTTCCTCATTTTTTTGAATTTTTTATTCATTTTCCGAATTAAAAAATTAATTATCGAAAATATTAAATAATTATTCTAATTAAATAATTATATTTCTCAGAATTTAAAATAATTTTTCTGAATTTATAATTATTTTAAGAATTTTTATTTAATTTTTTCCGATTTTTTAAATATTTTTTCGGATTTTTAAAATAAAAAAAACAATTTAATAATTAAATAAATAAATTAAATAATACCTGGACACGTGGCGCGATCGTGTGCGTTGATCACGATCAAGCGAGCGCGCATCGGGAGGAGGAAGAGGAGGCCATTTTTGGTGTAATAGGATCGGTGCCATGAATGCTCGGCAAAGTATCCGAAGTCCACATGGGCGACACGTGGCGAAGTCAAAGTTTGACTTTTTTTTTTTCTTTTTTTTTTTTTTTTTATTATTATATTCTCGCTGGCTTTCTCTTCTTCTTCATTTCTTTCTTTTCGTTCGTCTTCGACTCATCCCGTGCCCTTCCTTCGTCGTCACTTCAACGAAGAGAAGCTCGGTGGAGCTCATCAGAGCGGAACGGAGGCTCGAAGGGGTGAGGTCGGAGACTGAGGTGAAGGTGGAGCCTTGGTCAGGGAGCTCGAATGCTGGCGAAGAATCGACCGAGCTCTAGCGGGGAGGAGCTCGGTGGTGGGAGAGCTCGACGAAGGAGATGTTAGTCGTGGCGGAGCTCGCTCGACGTGGGAGAGCTCGACGGAGCTTGGCTGCGATTGGAGCTCGCGCCGTGGAGGAGCTCGACAGCGGAGCGATGGGTTCGAAGCTTCGGAGCTTTGTGAGCTCGGTGAGGGAGAGGGTGGAGTTCATCAAGTGGAGAGCTCGGCACTTGTAGTTGGAGCGGAGCTTGACGGAGGAGAGGAGTTCGTTCGCCGTGGCGGTGCTCGCCGCTGGAGCTTGGCAGTGGAGGAGATCGATGAGTGAGCTTCGGAGCTCGTCGAGTTGAAAAGGAGATGACACTTGAAGTCTCTAATGGCTCTCAGACTAATGCCCAACAACCCGTAGAGGAGAGGCTCGACGAAGGTGGAGGTCGACGTCGGAGGCGACTCGACGAGGAGCTCGTGAAGGGGAGTATTTTTGTGTTTGGGCTCCGGTGACGAGGGCGTGCTTCACGACTTCGATAGCGGGGGACCTCGGCTACTGTGGCGAAGAGCTCGACGGAGCTCGGCAGCGACGGTGTGGAGCTCGAACTTCGGCCATGGGAGAGCTCGGCGAGGAGATGGCTCGTTGAGGAGAGCGGTAGAGCTCTGCGAGGGGAGCTTGCGATGGAGGAGGTCGGCAACAGGGCTTTGGCAGAGCTCAGTGAAGCTTCGACGAGGAAGAAGGGCAGGAGCTCGTCGGAGCCATGGCGATGGGCGGCGACGGTGAAGCTTCGCGAAGGAGGTTTGGGCTTGGAGCATCGATGAAGATGGAGGAGCTCGATAGTGACGACTGTGAGTAGGGGGGAGCTTGATGGTAGCTCGCGACGCGGACGAACATCGGCAGACGCTCGACGTCGGAGAAGTTGGGTTCGGCGAGGAGTCGGCGAGTTCGCCGCTAGAGCTAGGTGATGGCGAGGCGGAGCTCGGAGGTTGGAGACAGGCCTGGCGGAGCACGGCGCTTCGGAGCTCGTCGAAGTGGAGTGGAGCTCGGCGGTCGGTGAAGACGATGGTCTGTGTTTTTGGAGAACTCGAGCTCGTCGATGGGGCGACGACACGGTGGTGTCGAGGTTGGGGGAGAACTCGGTGTTGGAGGCGGCCGGCGTCGGAATGGGGGGAGCTCCGCAATGGTGAGGTTGAGCTCGCGAGAAGGTGGTTCGGAGCTTGAAGGTGACGAACAGTGTTTTTTTTTTTTTTTTTTGGCGGGAATTTTACTGGAGAAGAAGGGGGGGCGACGTGGCAGTAGGGTTCGGGTACGGAGTTCGAACCCGAACTGCCGACCCGTTAGCCCTTCAAATATTTTTTTTTTCTTTTTTTTTTTTTCTTTTTTTGTCGGCGCTGAGAGCGTTCGGCAGCTGGTGCCGAACCACAATTTTTTCCCGTAACGAGGTCGGTGTCAAGAACGCTCGGCAGTGGGTGCCGAACTCGAATTTTTCCCCCATAACGAGGTCGGTGTCAAGAACGCTCGGTAGTGGGTGCCGAACTCAATTGGTGCCGAACTCAACTGGTGCCGAACTCAAGCCCGTAAAACGGTCGGTGGCAAGAACGCTCGGCAGAGGTGCCGAACTCAACTGGTGCCGAACTCAAGCCCGTAAAACGGTCGGTGGCAAGAACGCTCGGCAGTGGGTGCCGAACTCAAGCCCGTAAAACGGTCGGTGGCAAGAACGCTCGGCAGTGGGTGCCGAACTCAATTGGTGCCGAACTCAACTGGTGCCGAACTCAAGCCCGTAAAACGGTCGGTGGCAAGAACGCTCGGCAGGGGTGCCGAACTCCAATTTTCCCTGCAGAGTTCTTCTTGATATTCCCGGTGCTACGGAGGTCGGCTCGGGGCGTGCGACCCCTTGTTTCGAAGATAATTCGAAGATCTACGACTTTTCTTTAGGAGTGAGATGAAGATTCACCCTCCTTCCTGGTCAAAACAGCCAGAGAATATCCTTGTATACATGAGGTTGAGGAGAGTTTTCGATGTTCCCGGTGCTACGGAGGTCGGCTCGGGGCGTGCGACCCCTTGTTTCGAAGCTAACTCGACGATCTACGACTTCTCTTTAGGAGTGAGACAAAGATTCACCCTCCTTCATGGTCAAAATAGCCCCGCAACATTCTTGTCTTCATGAAGTTGAGGAGTATTTTGGCTTTTTGCTTGGGATCGGCGGCAACTTTGTGAGAGAAGAATGGGAGGAGAGAGAGAGAGTTTGGGTTTGGATCCTTAACGGGTCTGAACCCGACTCTATAGCCCCCCTCTTCTTTTTGTGTTGTTTGTTTGGTTGCTTGTATATGAGAGCGTTGGCGAAGGGGTGCCGAGGTCCGATTTTTCCCCCGTAACGGGGTCGGTTCCACGAACGCTCGGCAGTGGGTGCCGAACTGGAATTTTTCCCCATAACGAGGTCGGTGCCACGAACGCTCGGCAGCTGGTGCGGAGCTTGATTTTTTCCCCCGTAACAGGGTCGGTTCCACGAACGCTCGGCAGTGGGTGCCGAACTGGAATTTTCCCCCGTAACGGGGTCGGTTCCACGAACGCTCGGCAGTGGGTGCCGAACTGGAATTTTCCCCCATAACGAGGTCGGTGCCACGAACGCTCGGCAGCTGGTGCGGAGCTTGATTTTTTCCCCCGTAACAGGGTCGGTTCCACGAACGCTCGGCAGTGGGTGCCGAACTGGAATTTTCCCCCGTAACGGGGTCGGTTCCACGAACGCTCGGCAGTGGGTGCCGAACTGGAATTTTCCCCCATAACGAGGTCGGTGCCACGAACGCTCGGCAGCTGGTGCGGAGCTTGATTTTTTCCCCCGTAACAGGGTCGGTTCCACGAACGCTCGGCAGTGGATGCCGAACTGGAATTTTTCCCTGCATAACGAGGTCGGTGCCACGAACGCTCGGCAGCTGGTGCGGAGCTTGATTTTTTCCCCCGTAACAGGGTCGGTTCCACGAACGCTCGGCAGTGGATGCCGAACTGGAATTTTTCCCTGCATAGTTCTTCTCGATGTTCCCGGTGCTACGGAGGTCGGCTCGGGGCGTGCGACCCCTTGTTTCGAAGCTAATTCGAAGATCTACAACTTCTCTTTAGGAGTGAGATGAGGATTCACCCTCCTTCATGGTCAAAATAGCCCCGCAACATCCTTGTCTTCATGAAGTTGAGGAGTGTTTTGGTCGTGGGGATTTTGGAAGAGGAGCTCCACTCCTAGGGGCGGAGAAGCTGTGCTGGGAAAACTCTTGTGCCAGGAAGACCCTTGTAAGAGCCGTGGGAAGACCCATCCTTTGAGGTGAGCAAAACGAAGAGCTTGGCTTTAGAAGAGAGCCATTTGGAAGACAAGTTTGAGGAGCAACTCTAGGAGAGAGTTGTGAGCTCCGATCTTGTTGAGAAGAGGTCCGCTTCGGAGGCGAGCGGAGCAAAGAGCTCGGATCTGGAGGAGAGCTATTTGTGAGGCAAGTGTGAGGGGGAACTCTAGGAGAGAGTTGTGCTCCAAACTTGTTCGAGGAAAGGTCCACTTTGGAGGCGAGCGGAGTGAAGAGCTCGGCTCTAGGAGAGCCATCTGGACGAGGAGTTTGAGGAGCAACTCTAGGAGAGAGTTTTAGCTCCGAATTCGTTGAGAAGAGCTCCGCTTTGGAGGCGAGCGGAGGGGAGAGCTCGATTTGTAGAAGAGCCATCTGGAAGAGGAGTTTGAGGAGCAACTCTAGGAGAGAGTTTTAGCTCCGAACTCGCTTGAGAAGAGCTCCGCTTTGGAGGCGAGCGGAGCGAAGAGCTTGGCCCTGAGAAGAGGAAGGAGAGGAGAGGCATTCGGGTTCTCTCCCCTGCCTCGTTCCTTCGCACAGTGAAGAAGAGCAGAAGTGTTGGGTACTTTTGGCGGGAAGACTGAAGAAGGAGAAGAATGAAGGAGCTAAGAAGGGTATGGGTCAGACCGTTGGTATTGGATCCGACCCTGACCCGTTAGCCTCTTTTTCTTCTTGCTCTTCATCTGCTTTGCCGCTCGGTAGATGCATCTTGTTCGGTAGATCCGAGCACGGATTTTGGGGCACATTTTCCGCCACTTTGCTTCTCGGTAGATGGGTAGCTCGGCTCGGATGGTCGTGGGGGCAGTTCGGAATGGCCATCTTCCTCCGGCCCGTTTAAGGACGAGCGGGTGAAGTAAAGTCGAGCCATAGGACCCCGACCATCGTGAGGTTAGTTTGAGGGATGCAGGAGCAGTTTCGAATGGCGAGCTACTTCTAGTCCGCTTAGGAGCGAACTTGCGAAGTAGAATCGAGCCAAGTGTTGGACTCCGATCCATTCAACGGCTGTAGGAGCAATTTCGAACGGCGATCTACTTCCGGCTCGTCTGTGGGCGAGCTCGCGAAGTAGAATCGAGCCAAGTGTTGGACTCCGGAACCATTGTCAGTTTAAGGGGTGTGGGAGCAATTTCGAATGGCGAACTACCCCTAGCTCGCTTAGGAGCAAGCTTGCGGAGTAGGGTCGAACCAAGTGTTGGACTCCGTACCATTCAACGGCTGTGGGAGCATTTTCGAATGGCGAGCTACTTCTAGCTCGCTTAGGAGCGAGCTCGCGAAGTAGAATCGAGCCAAGTGTTGGACTCCGGAACCATTGTCAGTTTAAGGGGTGTGGGAGCAATTTCGAATGGCGAACTACCCCTAGCTCGCTTAGGAGCGAGCTTGCGGAGTAGGGTCGAACCAAGTGTTGGACTCCGTACCATTCAACGGCTGTGGGAGCATTTTCGAATGGCGAGCTACTTCTAGCTCGCTTAGGAGCGAGCTCGCGAAGTAGAATCGAGCCAAGTGTTGGACTCCGGAACCATTGTCAGTTTAAGGGGTGTGGGAGCAATTTCGAATGGCGAACTACCCCTAGCTCGCTTAGGAGCGAGCTTGCGGAGTAGGGTCGAACCAAGTGTTGGACTCCGTACCATTCAACGGCTGCAGGAGCAATTTCGAACGACGATCTACTTACGGCTCGTCTGTGGGTGAGCCGAGGAAGAAGAGTCGAGCCGAGTGCTGGACTCCGAACCATTGTGAGGTTAGTTTAAGGGGTGTAGGAGCAATTTCGAATGGCGAACTACCCCTAGCTCGCTTAGGAGCGAGCTTGCGGAGTAGGTTCGAACCAAATGTTGGACTCCGAACCATTGTGAAGTGCTTAGCAAGTTGTGGGAGCAGCCATGTAGAAGAAGCTGGACTCCGAACTCATTGAGAAGAGGTCCGCCTCGGAGGTGAGCGGAGCAAAGAGCTCGGCTCTGGAAGAGAGCCATTCGTGAGACAAGTTTGGGGAGCAACTCTAGAAGAGAGTTGTGAGCTCCGAACTCGTTGAGAAGAGGTCCGCTTCGGAGGTGACCAAAGTGAAGAGCTCGGCTCTGGAAGAGAGCCGTTTGTGAGACGAGTGCGAGGAGGAGCTCTTGGTGAGAGTGGTGAGCTCCGAACTCGTTGAGAAGAGGTCCGCTTCGGCGGCGGGCGGAGGGAAGAGCTCGGATTGGAAGAGAGCCATTTGGGAGGCGAGTTTGAGGAGCAACTCTAGGAGAGAGTTGTGAGCTCCGAACTCGTTGAGAAGAGGTCCGCTTCGGAGGTGACCAAAGTGAATAGCTCGGCTCTGGAAGAGAGCCGTTTGTGAGACGAGTGCGAGGAGGAGCTCTTGGTGAGAGTGGTGAGCTCCGAACTCGTTGAGAAGAGGTCCGCCTTGGAGGTGGACGGAGGCAAAGTGTTCGGCTCTGGAAGAGAGCTATTTGTGAGATGAGTTTGAGGAGGAAACTCTTGGAGAGAGTTTTGAGCTCCGAACTCGTTGAGAAGAGGTCCGCTTCGGCGGCGAGCGGAGGGAAGAGCTCGGCTCTGGAAGAGAGCCATTTGTGAGATGAGTTTGAGGAGCAACTCTAGGGGAGAGCTGTAGCTCCGAACTCGTTGAGAAGAGGTCCGCTTCGGCGGCGAGCGGAGGGAAGAGCTCGGCTCTGGAAGAGAGCCATTTGGGAGATGAGTGCGAGGAGGAACTCTTGGAGAGAGTTTGTGAGCTCCGAACTCGTTGAGAAGAGGTCCGCCTTGGAGGTGGGCGGAGCGAAGAGCTTGACTCTGGAAGAGAGCCGTTTGGGAGGCGAGTTTGAGGAGCAACTCTAGGAGAGAGTTGTGAGCTCCGAACTCGTTGAGAAGAGGTCCACTTCGAAGGTGAGCGGAGCGGAAGAGCCCGGCTCTGGGAAAGAGCTGTTTGCGGGATGAGTGTGAAGAGGAACTCTAGGAGAGAGTTGTGCTCCAAACTCGTTGAGAAGAAGTCCGCCTTGGAGGTGGGCGGAGCGAAGAGCTCGGCTCTGGAAGAGAGCCATTTGGGAGAAGAGTTTGGGGAGCAACTCTAGGATAGAGTTGTGCACTCCGAACTCGTTGAGGAGAGGTCCGCTTCGGGGGCGAGCAGAGTGAAGAGCTCGGCTCTGGAAGAGAGCCGTTTGTAAGATGAGTTTGAGGAGCGACTCTTGGAGAGAGTTTTGAGCTCCGAACTCATTGAGAAGAGGTCCGCTTCGGCGGCGAGCGGAGGGAAGAGCTCGGCTCTGGAAGAGAGCCGTTTGTAAGATGAGTTTGAAGAGCGACTCTTGGAGAGAGTTTTGAGCTCCGAACTCGTTGAGAAGAGGTCCGCTTCGGCGGCGAGCGGAGGGAAGAGCTCGGCTCTGGAAGAGAGCCATGAGTTTGATGAGTTTGAGGAGCAACTCTAGGGGAGAGCTGTAGCTCCGAACTTGTTGATAAGGGATCCGCTTCGGCGGCGAGCGGAAGGAAGAGCTCGGCTCTGGAAGAGAGCCATTTGGGAGACGAGTTTGAGGAGCAACTCTAGGATAGAATTTGAGCTACGAACTCGTTGAGAAGAGGTCCACTTCGGAGGTGAGCGGAGCGGAAGAGCCCAGCTCTGGGAAAGAGCTGTTTGCAGGATGAGTGTGAGGAGGAACTCTAGGAGAGAGTTGTGCTCCAAACTCGTTGAGAAGAGGTCCGCCTTGGAGGTGGGCGGAGCGAAGAGCTCGGCTCTGGAAGAGAGCCGTTTGGGAGGCGAGTTTGAGGAGCAACTCTAGGAGAGAGTTGTGCGCTCCGAACTCGTTGAGGAGAGGTCCGCTTCGGCGGCGAGCGGAGGGAAGAGCTCGGCTCTGGAAGAGAGCCATGAGTTTGAGGAGCAACTCTTGGAGAGAGTTTTGAGCTCCGAACTTGTTGAGAAGAGGTCCGCTTCGGAGGTGAGCGGAGTGAAGAGCTCGGATTGAGGGAGAGAGAGCTCGGCAACGATGGGTTTCGGCGAGGAGCGTGCCCGGAAATCGGAGCTCCGGAGTGTGAGCTCGGCATGGCGAGGAGTTGGAGTAGAGTTCGAGCTCGGCTCTTGAAGATGGAGCTTGATGACGGAGCTCGGTAGAGGAGAGCTCGGCATGGGTTCGGCGAGGAGGTGGCCGATGATGGCGTTGTTGGCCATGGTGAAGCTCGTCGGTGGAGAGGTTGCTTCATGCGGGAGCCCCCCACACCGGCATTCTGAGGACCGGTGAGGCCCTTGGGGGGTTGCCGGTTCGGAAGAGGAGGTTGGTCTTACTGGACACGGTCCTCGGCGGGCGGAGGGAGCCCCCCCAGTTGTTGAAAGGGATGGACCGGGACTTCTTGCTGGTCTGCGGGGTTGGGTGCACGATTAGACCCTCTGGATCTGACCTTTCTGGGAGGCATGGCTGGAGAAGAGCTAGTCAACGGGAAGGGGAGAGGCAGCTATTCGTATGGTTTCCCACAGACGGCGCCAATCTGTTACCGCTAAATCTGGTGTGGGGGTAAACAGACAGAATTTGTGAATTCGAGGAAAACCTGAATAACAAAACCAAACCTGATTCGTCGGAGATTGATCGTTGACTCCCGCCGTTAACCTGCAAAAAGTGCGAGACACCGGGGGGGATCCCGGCGACGCACCCTCCGACGCTCAAGTCAGTAATCAGAAATGATTAAGAAAGAGCGTAAATTGAGAAAATACTGATTACCTCTTAATGGAGATGGATGGGGGGTATTTATAGGCGTCTTAGGGATCAAATTAGGAATGTAATCCCCGTGATTAGATAAGGAATATTCTCCTAGTCATCAGATAAGGCATGTAATCTGATAAGGTATATTCCCTGTAATCAGTTAAGGAATTTTAATCCCTAATCCCCAGTGAAAAGATAGATGTGAATCATGGCCGTTGATTTAGATCTAATCAGGGACCTTGATTGTATCTTGCCGGATCGGGCATGCAGCGGGTTGGAACCCGTACCCAGTTGACGTGGATCCGTTCATGAGTTATTGGACTTTGAATAAAGACCCAGTTCCCATTTCAGACCCGTTTGTAGGCAAAATTACCGTTTTACCGCTGAGCTTTAAGATTCGTGTCCGATGTGAACGGTCCCGATTTAATCCTATTTTTAGCCATATCACGCGCCCTTGACACCTCCTTGCCCCCTGTGTCTCCTAGTCGGTGAGCTTCAAGGCGGATGACTTTGGATACCTTGTAATAAGTTATTCTCGGACTTGGTGGGCGAAAACTTTTGCTAACTCCGAAGCACTTGGATTAGTTTTCAAGGGAGAAAGGGACTTCTTCTAATTTATCAAAAAGTTGGGACATGACTTGATTCTTCTTTTGATGGAGCACTAATGTAGAACCCCGTATTTTCAAATTTTATTTTAAATATTTGAAAATGAATTTAAATGAATTTTTGAGGAATTAATAAATATTTTCAAAAAAATTTGTCTTTTTACACGTGCAAAATACGTGCAAATACTTTCTTGAGAAGTTTGAAAGTCAAGTTTTCTTTATGAAAAATCATTATTTAATATTTGGGATTTATTTAGTATTTTTCCCGATTTTCTGAAAATAATTGGAACTATTTGCAATTTTTGAGAAAAGAAGGACCTTTTTTGCAAATTTGACATTTTTAAGGGTTAAAATATAAAATGTACTTTCTGGACGTTTTGAACAGTGCCGATTGAGGTTTAGGATTATATTTTACTTTTAAATCCTAATTTAGATGCATTTTATTGAATTTCCAAGACTAGACCTATATATGTAAGTTGTATTTTGGAAGGGATTATTTTGCAAAATGGGTAAAACCCTAAACCTAATCCCGGATATTTAAAGGGATTTTTCCAGCCGTCATTTGTTGAGAATATACAGAATTTTGGTGATTTGTTTTGGTGGAGGAAGAGGAAGTTTTGATTTAGCAAAAGGAAGGCTTTTTCGTGGATTTTCTCAATTCAAAGGTGAGTGATATAAAATTGTTTTGTTGTTTTGATCTATGTATGCGAGTGACAATGTTGTTTTGATTTGACATTGAGAATGATATGGATCTTATATTGTGGTATGATTCATATGAACAATTGCTGTTGTTTGGACCATGTACGTAAAATCTATGAATGACTAGTAGATCTTGGTTTATAAAATTGTATTGCTAAAAAGCATGTTAAGATTTGAGTATGGTTATGAACGGATGGTTGAACATCTGGACATTGAGTTTATAAATCAGATCTTGATTTAGAGTTGTGAAAGAAATTTAGTTTTGAGTAACCCTAATAGAAGAATTAGAATTTAGAACATGAAAACATGAGTTTTGACATATTTGATGTTTGAGTAATGAATCCATAATAAGGAATTGTTGTGATTTGTCATTTTTCCTGAATATGAATTATTTCATGAACAAAGAATCTTTAGTAAACTCAAGTTTGATTTTGTATTCAGACCTAAATTATGAAAACTGTAGGCCGACAGTCGACTGGTCTACTATTCAGTCGACTGGTACGACCCTGCTATCGTTTCTTCAGATCTTTTGAAATCCCCTCTGTACAGTCGACTAGACTCTTATGCATTCGACTGGTGTACTGAGACCTTATTTTGTAAAATTATTTCAGTCCTTGTGGACAGTCGACCATGACCTCTTCAAGTCGACTTATGTACTTAGAATATCTTCTTGAGAACTATTGGAATTTTCTCGGGTAAGTCGACTAATGGCTTTCAAGTCGACTCTTATGACTTAGTTTATTTTTTGTAAAATTTTGGATACTTGTCCTCTGGACAGTCGACTTACTACAGTATAAGTCAACTGGTACTGATGAGTTTTTGTAACTTGAGTGTTCCTTTGAATGATTGGTTCTCAGATAATTCAGTATATACTAGATATTCAGTTAAGCATTTGGTTCTAAGATATTCAGTTAAGTATTTTATTTAAGATATTCAGTTGAGCCACTTTGTTTAGTGGAACTTTGGTTTAGACATTTGAGTTGAGTCTCTAGAGGTGTGTGACCCTAGTATAACGATGTTGAGTTATTTCGTTGGGGCCCATAGAGGCATTTCAGTTATTCAGTTTTGAATTTAGGCCGGTAGGGTACACCACCCTAGGAGATTCGTTGAGTAATTAAGTAACCCAAAAATAATAAGGATAGGCACTAGTGGTGATATGATGAACGGGAACATGGGTCAAGTACCTCAGTATGGCTTTCGGTGTGGGATTTAATCTCCTGAATTATCCAAGTAACTTACTTGCGGTGTGAGATCTATCTCCAAAATTATCCAGGTAAATTACCTGCGATGTGAGATATATCTCCGAAATTATCCAGGTAAATACTTGCGGTGTGGGATTGATCTCCGGAATTATCGGGGTCGAGGCGACGCACATGTGGTATTCATGTGATGATGTGTCAATATTTCGGTGTCGGATGATCACCGAAATTATCCAGGTAAATTACCTGAGATGTGGGATCTATCTCCGGAATTATCGGGGCTGGGGCTAACACTCACAGTTTATCTTTATCTCATAGTAGTCATCGTGATAGGATTAGTTGCATAGCGGGGGATTGAACCCTATGAAGTGGAGACGTTAATGGCTTGCACCGAACCTATGTAGAGTGGGAGGCATAGACTTCGACAAGTACGCATTAGAGAGTCCACATATAGAATTTGTGTTTTCTTGACTTAGTTTTATGCATGTGGTTTTCCGGTTTTCTACACTTGACACTTGGTTTAGTATCACTTGTTATTACATTTCTTGCTATCTCATATTTTATGTATTTTGGTTCACTATATGTTATTTATGAATCCTTGCTCAATGATTATTTATGTTGTTTGTTGTTTTATATCACTCGCACCATTTATGGCTAACCCCTTTAGTTTTGGGGGTTAGGGATCATCTCTAGCCTCACATGTTGCATGTTGATGCTTAGAGTTTGGAGGTTTGGATGCTTGAGGCATATTTGTGATGAATTGATTTATAAGAGTTTTGTGTAAATTTGTAAAAGCAGATTTGAGATAGTTTTGTGTTGTAAATAAAGAAAAAATTTGAGTTCCGCTGTGCTTTGTAAAAGTTTGTTGTAATAAAAGTTGAAAATTTTAGAGGTGTTGGTTGTGTTTAATGTTACATTGAAGTGGATGCTGGGATTGTGCCACGTATTTTCTAAGATATCATATTAGAAATTCGGGGTTCTACAGAGATTAGTATCAGAGCATGCTTCAATGGTAATAATAAACATAGCATAAAAATAACCTAGGTGTGGACACTAGAGTGTGAGTACCTAGGTGTGGACATTAAAGAGTGAGTATCACATAGAACTGAAACATGATGTTTTACCTTTGGGATACTATTGAAGTTTTGCCAAAGGATATTGATGTGAGTTTGAACTGTGTGTGATGCTCTAACTTTTCCCTTGTTTTGCAGTATTTAGAATGGTTGCACCCAGGCCCAGGAATGGTGGTAACAATGAGGATGGATCTGGAAGTTCTCGAGGAACGGGAATTGATCTTGAGGCTGAATTCGCCAAGGTGTATCAGACTCTGAATGCGCTAATGGCATTTAATTTGGTGCAAACTCAGAATCAGCAGCCAAATCATGGAGCTGGACAAGGATTGGTTAACGCCGATCCTATCAAGCAAATCGAATCCTTTAAGAGAATGAGGCAGACAATCTTCGAGGTATCGGAGACTCCGGCAGCCAGCAAGGTGAAGTTGGCTACGATGCAGCTAGAGAAGGACGTTGGTGTCTGGTGGGAGTCGCTGAAGAGGACTTTGGGAGATCAGCAGTTGACTTGGGAAGCTTTTCTGGAGGAGTTCAGGGATCACATCTTTCCCCTAGATGTTCAGGAGAAGAAGGCATCCGAGTTCTTGAACCTTCAGCAGGGCAACATGACCGTGCGGGAGTATAAGACCAAGTTTGCTAAGCTTTCGAGGTATGCACCAGAGTTGGTCGTTGATGAGGCGAAGAAGGCCAAAAAGTTTGAGCAGGGCTTGAGGCCATACTTGAGGTCGAGGATGATATCCCGTTGGGCATCAGAAGGTTCGACAAGCTGGTCAGGAGAGCAGCTATGACTGAGGAGGACATGAACCAGTTCCAGAAGAGGCAAGATACATGGAACCAGAATAAGAGGCCAGCATCAGGTCAGATTGGGAAGGGATTCCCAGCGAAACAGATCAAGTTCAGTGATCCAGTGCAGAAGGCACCTGCAATTCAAGGAGTGACTTGTTATTACTGCAACGAGGCAGGACATTACAGGTCAGCGTGTACGAAGTTGGCAAAGCATATTTGTTTCTAGTGCGGGCAGGCAGGACATTCTAAGCCCCATTGTCCACAATTGAGGAAGGATGGTTCAGGTGGAAGCAAATTCCAGAGGCAAGGGCGAGTATTTGCATTAACCGAGGAGGACGTGGGTAACTCGGAAGATGTAATACAGGGTATGCAAGAATTTTGATTTTTATTTTAAATCAATGTAATAAGTAAAACCTTTATTTGAGAACAATTTAAGATTGAGTATCATTCTTATTGTAACAGGAGTTGTTTTAATTAATGGAATAAAGGCAAACGTTTTATTTGATACTGGTTCATCGCATACTTTTGTATCGCCAAATTTTGCAAAGATCTTAGGTGTGGAACCTAAGTTGTTTCCAGGCAGGGTTTTGTCGGTGGCAATGCCGTCAGGGGAAGAGTTGATTGTGGATCGATATTACGAGGGCTGTGATATCGAGATTGGTGGGAGGTTGTTCGGCATTGATTTGATCGAGCTGCAAGTCTTGGATGTGGATGTCATTGTGGGCATTGATTGGATGGCAATATATGATGCCACAATTGAATGCAAGCAGAAGGAGGTGTTGGTGAAAGCACCAGGTGGACCCGCAGTGACTTTCCAAGGGAAGAAGAAGATTCTGAAGGTGGCTGCAATGGTATCCAAGATGGTTATTTCAGATGAAGTCAAGGGCATTCCGGTTGTTCGAAATTTTCCTAAGGTGTTCTTGGATGATTTTCCAGGATTACCGCCGCAGAGAGATGTGGAGTTTTGCATCAATCTTCAGCCGGGGAGTGCGCCAATTTCTAAGGTTCCGTACAGGATGGCACCTGTAGAGCAAGATGATGTGAAGAAGCAGATTGAGGAGCTGTTGAGCAAAGAGCTTATTAGGCCAAGTTCTTCTCCGTGGGGAGCACCAGTGCTGTTAGTCAAGAAGAAGGATGGGTCAATGAGGATGTGCATTGACTATCAAGAGTTGAATAGGGTGACTATTCAGAACAAGTATCCACTGTCGCGGATTGATGATTTATTCGACAGGCTTCGAGGAGCAGCTGTGTTTTCGAAGATTGATTTGAGATCAGGATATCATCAGGTTCGAGTCAAGGAGGAAGATGTGAGTAAGACAGCTTTCAGGACTCGTCACGGACTCTATGAGTTTTTGGTGATGCCATTCGGGTTGACGAATGCGCCAGCAGTTTTCATGGATATGATGAATCGAGTTTTGAGGCCATTTATTGACTCCTTTGTGGTGGTTTTCATTGACGATATCTTGGTGTATTCGAAGTCGGAGGAGGAGCATTCTATGCACTTGACAGCGGTATTACAGAAATTGCAGGAGTATAGCTTGTATGCCAAGTTGTCGAAGTGTGAGTTTTGGAAGTCTGAGGTAGCTTTCCTTGGTCATATCCTTTCTAAGGAGGGAGTGGCCACTGATCCTCAGAAAGTTGAATCAGTGAAGGATTGGCCCAGGCCAACGTCTGTAAAGGAAGTCAGAAGTTTCTTGGGTTTAGCTGGATACTACAGAAGATTCATCTAGGGTTATTCTCAGATTGCAGTTCCTTTGACAGGTTTGACCCGAAAGAATGTGGCATTTCTATGGACTGATAAGTGTGAAGAGAGTTTCCTTGAGTTAAAGGAAAGGTTGACTACTGCACCTATCTTAGCTTTGCCGCAAGCTGGGAAGGATTATGATATCTTCAGTGATGCGTCTCTCAGAGGTTTGGGTTGTGTCTTGATGCAAGAAGGCAAGGTTATTGCTTATGGTTCGAGGCAATTGCGTCCGCATGAGAAGAATTATCCAACGCATGATTTGGAGCTAGCAGCTATCATTTATGCCTTGAAGCAGTGGAGGCATTATGTTTATGGTGAGAAGGTTCACATGTACACTGACCACAAAAGCCTGAAGTACATTTATCAACAGAAGGATCTAAATCTTCGACAGAGAAGGTGGTTGGAAGTTTTGGAAGACATTCGTCCCGAGATCAAGTATCATCCGGGCAAGGCGAATGTGGTGGCTGATGGACTTAGCAGGAAGAGTAGTTTATCAAGTTTGATCACTACTCGAAGTGAGTTGACAGTAGAGATCGGTCAGGCAGGTATCGAGGTGGTGCTGCAAGATTTAGGGGCATCTTTGGCTCAGTTGAGGCTGCAACCGTCCTTGAGAGAGAGGATTGTGGAAGGTCAGAGATCAGATTCAGAGATTCAGAAGATGTTGCAACAGGTTTCAGAGGGCAAGCTATCAGAATTTCGTGTCCAAGATGGAATTCTTTGGTTGGGTAAGAGGTTGTGTGTTCCAGATAATGTAGATTTGAGAGATAGTATCTCGCAGGAAGCACACAGTACCTTGTTTTCAGTTCATCCAGGAGGCACGAAGATGTACAGGGACATCAAACAGCATTTTTGGTGGTCTGGAATGAAGAGGGATGTAGCAGATTTCGTGGCAAGGTGTCTGACTTGTCATCAGATCAAAGCAGAAAATCAGAGACCTGGAGGTTTGTTACAGCCGTTGCCCATACCGGAGTGGAGAATATCAGTATGGATTTCATCACGGGTTTGCCGAGGAGTTCGAAGGGCAATGACTCGATTTGGGTTGTTGTGGACCGTTTGACTAAGTCGGCTCACTTTCTAGTCATGGAGATTACTTGGTCAATGGAGAAATTGGCTGAGTTGTACATTGGTAAAATTGTGAGACTTCACGAAGTTCTTGTGTCAACTGTATCCAACAGAGATGCAAGGTTCACTTCAAGGTTTTGGAAGAGCCTACAAGTAGCTTTAGGCACCAGAACTGATTTCAGTACCGCTTTTCATCTACAGACCGATGGTCAGACCGAAAGGGTGAATCGAGTGCTGGAAGATATGCTGAGGGCTTGTGTTATGGATTTCGGTGGTAGTTGGGAGAGATACTTGGCATTGGTTGAGTTTGCTTATAACAACAGTTACCATGCGAGTATCGGGATGGCACCGTATGAGGCTTTGTACGGGCGGAGGTGCAGGACACCTATTTGTTGGTATGAGGTTGGCGAGAGGCAGATGTATGGTCCTGAGATCGTACAGCAGATATCGGAGCAGATTGAGCTGATTCGTAAGAGGTTAGTCGAGGCTCAGAGTCGGCAAAAGAGTTATGCTGATACTCGACGAAAAGACTTGGAGTTTGAGGTTGGGGATGCAGTTTTCCTCAAGGTTTCTCCGACCAAAGGAGTAATCAGGTTTGGTAAGGGAGGCAAGTTGGCGCCAAGGTATATTGGGCCGTACAGGATCGTGGAGCGGATTGACAAGACAGCATATAGATTGAAGCTTGCAGAGGAGTTGGCATAAGTGCATGATGTATTTCATGTGTCGTTGTTGAGGAAGTATGTGCTAGATCAGAATCATCTGTTGGTAGAGATTCCTGAAGATCTACAGGTGAACTTGAGTTACAAGGAACAGCCTGTTGAGATCGTTGACCGTAGAGAGAAAGTTCTTAGGAGCAAGGTGATACCTATGGTCAAGGTGTTGTGGAGGAATTAGCAGTTCGAGGAGGCTACTTGGGAGCCAGAGGATCGCATGCAGAAGGATTTCCCTGAGCTTTTTGTATGAGTGTATTTCTATTATGTGACTGTGATTCTTTTGAATGTTTGTACCATTGATTGAGTCAAGTTGTATTCCTTCTATTTTGATTGTGTTGTCATATGCAGTTGTTTGGACTATGTTCTATATATGAGATATTGTTTCTTTGTTGGTATGTGGTTTAGACTCATTGGTAGTAGTTCTGAGGACAGAACTCTTCTAAGGAGGGAGTGATGTAGAACCCTGTATTTTCAAATATTATTTTGAATATTTGAAAATGAATTTAAATGAATTTTTGAGGAATTAATAAATATTTTCAGGAAAATTTGTCTTTTTACACGTGTAAAACAAGTGCAAATACTTTCTTGAGAAGTTTGAAAGTCAAGTTTTCTTTGTGAAAAATCATTATTTAATATTTGGGATTTATTTAGTATTTTTCCAGATTTTCTGAAAATGATTGGAACTGTTTGCAATTTTTGAGAAAAGAAGGACCTTTTTTGCAAATTTGACATTTTTAAGGGTTAAAATGTAAAATGTACTTTCTGGACGTTTTGAACAGTACTGGTTGAGGTTTAGGATCATATTTTACTTTTAAATCCTAATTTAGATGTATTTTATTGAATTTCCAAGACTAGACCTATATATGTAAGTTGTATTTTGGAAGGGATTATTTTGCAAAATGGGTAAAACCCTAAACCTAATCCCGGATATTTAAAGGGATTTTTCCAGCCGTCATTTGTTGAGAATATACAGAATTTTGGTGATTTGTTTTGGTGGAGGAAGAGGAAGTTTTGATCTAGCAAAAGGAAGGCTTTTTCGTGGATTTTCTCAATTCAAAGGTGAGTGATATAAAATTGTTTTGTTGTTTTGATCTATGTATGTGAGTGACAATGTTGTTTTGATTTGACGTTGAGAATGATATGGATCTTATATTGTGGTATGATTCATATGAACAATTGTTGTTGTTTGGACCATGTACGTGAAATCTATGAATGACTAGTAGATCTTGGTTTATAAAATTGTATTGCTAAAAAGCATGTTAAGATTTGTGTATGGTTATGAACGGATGGTTGAACATCTGGACATTGAGTTTATAAATCAGATCTTGATTTAGAGTTGTGAAAGAAATTTAGTTTTGAGTAACCCTAATAGAAGAATTAGAATTTAGAACATGAAAACTTGAGTTTTGACATATTTGATGTTTGAGTAATGAATCCATAATAAGGAATTGTTGAGATTTGTCATTTTTCCTGAATATGAATTATTTCATGAACAAAGAATCTTTAGTAAACTCAAGTTTGATTTTGTATTCAGACCTAAATTATGAAAACTGTAGGCCGACAGTCGACTGGTCTACTATTCAGTCGACTGGTACGACCCTGCTATCGTTTCTTCAGATCTTTTGAAATCCCCTCTGTACAGTCGACTAGACTCTTATGCATTCGACTGGTGTACTGAGACCTTATTTTGTAAAATTATTTCAGTCCTTGTGGACAGTCGACCATGACCTCTTCAGGTCGACTTATGTACTTAGAATATCTTCTTGAGAACTATTGGAATTTTCTCGGGTAAGTCGACTAATGGCTTTCAAGTCGACTCTTATGACTTAGTTTATTTTTTGTAAAATTTTGGATACTTGTCCTCTGGACAGTCGACTTACTACAGTATAAGTCAACTGGTACTGATGAGTTTTTGTAACTTGAGTGTTCCTTTGAATGATTGGTTCTCAGATAATTCAGTATATACTAGATATTCAGTTAAGCATTTGGTTCTAAGATATTCAGTTAAGTATTTTATTTAAGATATTCAGTTGAGCCACTTTGTTTAGTGGAACTTTGGTTTAGACATTTGAGTTGAGTCTCTAGAGGTGTGTGACCCTAGTATAACGATGTTGAGTTATTTCGTTGGGGCCCATAGAGGCATTTCAGTTATTCAGTTTTGAATTTAGGCCGGTAGGGTACACCACCCTAGGAGATTCGTTGAGTAATTAAGTAACCCAAAAATAATAAGGACAGGCACTAGTGGTGATATGATGAACGGGAACATGGGTCAAGTACCTCAGTATGGCTTTCGGTGTGGGATTTAATCTCCTGAATTATCCAAGTAACTTACTTGCGGTGTGAGATCTATCTCCAAAATTATCCAGGTAAATTACCTGCGATGTGAGATATATCTCCGAAATTATCCAGGTAAATACTTGCGGTGTGGGATTGATCTCCGGAATTATCGGGGTCGAGGCGACGCACATGTGGTATTCATGTGATGATGTGTCAATATTTCGGTGTCGGATGATCACCGAAATTATCCAGGTAAATTACCTGAGATGTGGGATCTATCTCCGGAATTATCGGGGCTGGGGCTAACACTCACAGTTTATCTTTATCTCATAGTAGTAATCGTGATAGGATTAGTTGCATAGCGGGGGATTGAACCCTATGAAGTGGAGACGTTAATGGCTTGCACCGAACCTATGTAGAGTGGGATGCATAGACTTCGACAAGTACGCATTAGAGAGTCCACATATAGAATTTGTGTTTTCTTGACTTAGTTTTATGCATGTGGTTTTCCGGTTTTCTACACTTGACACTTGGTTTAGTATCACCTGTTGTTATATTTCTTGCTATCTCATATTTTATGTATTTTGGTTCACTATATGTTATTTATGAATCCTTGCTTAATGATTATTTATGTTGTTTGTTGTTTTATGTCACTCAAACCATTTATGGCTAACCCCTTTAGTTTTGGGTGTTAGGGATCATCTCTAGCCTCACTTGTTGCAGGTTGATGCTTAGAGTTTGGAGGTTTGGATGCTTGAGGCATATTTGTGATGAATTGATTTATAAGAGTTTTGTGTAAATTTGTAAAAGCAGATTTGAGATAGTTTTGTGTTGTAAATAAAGAAAAAATTTGATTGAGATGTTTTGAGTTCCGCTGTGCTTTGTAAAAGTTTGTTGTAATAAAAGTTGAAAATTTTAGTGGTGTTGGTTGTGTTTAATGTTACATTGAAGTGGATGCTGGGATTGTGCCACGTATTTTCTAAGATATCATATTAGAAATTCGGGGCGCTACATCTAATGCTTTGAGTGGCAGAACTCGTCCCCTATTATAGCAGTGTAGCACATCCAAGCCACTTCTTGACTTCCCTTAACTTCTCCTACCCTAGCTGGGGTGGAAAACTTCATCTTCATGTGAAACGCCGAAGTACGGCGTGGAGAGCAGCTAGGCCGGGGCACCAAGGATGGCATTGTAGGCTGCCTTCATGTTGACGATGATGAAGTCCATGGACTTAGTCCGAGTAGTTGGGGCTTTTTCTACAGTCACATTGAGTGAGACTATTCCCTCGATCTAGACTGGGCCCTGAAGAACCCATGGAGAGTGTACCCGTTAGGTTTGAGACGGTACTTGGAAAGCTTGAGGCCTTCAAAGGCTTCCAAGAAGAGGATATTCACTGAGCTGCCATTGTCCACCAAGATGTGGTGCACTTCATGATTCTTCATGAAGAAGTTGATTACTGATGCGTCACAGTGAGAGGTCTTAATGTCTTCTAGATCTTTATCTTAGAAATTTACTGGAACTCCTGAGCTCTTAGCACGGGGGAGGGGTCATTGTGCACTGAGTGAACTTCTCAGATGAACTTATCCCGTTTGGAAGGATATCATCCTGATAATGAATGCCTTTCTGGAGGAGTTGGATCCCCAACCCATAAGTCCTGCATGGAGAGGTCGAAATGCCTTCTATATCTTTATATGATAAAGTTATTCGAACTCCCAAGCTCTTTGTAGGTGGGCGGGGCCACTATGCATTGAGTGAACTTCTCAAATGAACGCCTTCGTGGAGGAGTTGGATCCCCCACCCATAGGTCCTGCGTGGATGGTAAGGAGGATGTCTGTAGGTTTGGAGACTTGGGACTCACGATCTTTCTTTGTGAGTTTGTTAGACTCCTGGACTAGAGGAGGTTCGACCTTGCCTTTCTAGGTTCACTTTGATAGGTAAGCGTAGCAACTGAGAGCTTTGATCTCTTCTATGGTGCCCGTGATTCCGGTGGAATCGAAACCATTGGTTTTTATCCCTTCTTTACTTTTCACTGGGTTCATCGTAGGAGGGGGCAGAGTAGCCCATCTCCTTCGATTTCCATGAATACCGTTGATATGTTGGCATTAAGGGCAGTGAACTTGTCGAAATAAGGGGTCTGAGGAGTGCGACACTGGATGGAACCATCCTTCTGGGACTTCTGGGGTCTCTCTCCCATAATACTCTTTAGTTTGTTCCCGGATGAAGGCTTTCCTTTGTCTTATGGATGAATGGCCTCTTCCAATCTGATGTACTTCTCAATCCTTTGTAGGAGGTCCGAGAAGTCACAAGGAGGACTCTTGACGAGAGAAGTTTTGAGTTTGATGTGGCTGACATTGTGCCTGACAGCAGCAGTGGCTACCGCCTAGTCAAGCAAGGGATCGATCGGGATCCTTGAGAGACTCCCCATCCCTTTGCATCAAGTCAAGTAGGGAGGTGCTTGTTTTCTCTGTCTTGTGACTGGTGACAAAGTGAGTGAAGAAAAGCTCCTCAAGTTGATCAGAGGAGAAGATGGACCCTAGAGGAAGACAAGAGAACTATTCCTGTTCTGATCCCTTCAGGGTTGCTCAGAACTTCTTGCAGAGGAAGGAGTCAGAAGCTTGATGGATCATCATGAAAATTTTCAAAACACTCAAGGTGATCTACAACTCACCAATATATGATTCAAAAGTTGGAATCTTGAAGTTTGTAGGGATAGGTGCTTCAAGGATAGACCGGAAGAAGGGTGGTCGGAGAGGGCGATATGCTTGATCTTGGCATCCCTTTTCTTGCCTTGTCAATGCTAGGTGGTCCTCCATCTCTTGGAGGCGCTGAAGGACTGCATTATCTTATTCTCCGGATCTAGTAAACCCATAGGACTCCTGTTGTCGAGAAGGAGTAGGGCAGCGACTATTGGTTGGTCGTCCCCAACCAGGGGTGTCGTGTAGAGCTTAAAGGATCTCATCCTTGAAGTTTCGGAACTCTAACTTGGTGATGGTGCATCTTCTTCCCAGTTATTCCGGGGAATTGGTCGACTTAATGGAGTTGGGCTTCTTTGCCCTCGAGGGGGAGGAGACAATCTTCGCCGCCTAGGAGAGGTAAATCTTCTTTGGCCTCCAGGTGAAGGAGTTCTTCTGGACCTCTGTCTTCGAGGAGGGGCTCTTCTTGCTTCCTAACGTTTTGGACGGAGACTCTCCTCTTAAAATCATCTTTCATTCAAGAGATCTCATAGGTCAGACCCCTGTTGTCAGGTGATAATGGCCTGGCGGAGGCCTTGCTGCGCCTGGGGCATCACAGAGGGTACCGTAGAGGGCATTCAGGTATAGACTAAATCATTGATTTGATCCGCACGCTATACAGGGTGCGATTCAGGATGACATTGTCGGGAATCCCCATGTGCAGTCCCTTTAGAGGGAAGCTGATGAAGGGGTTGTTCCAGTTGAGGAGGTTGAAGGGGGTCCTCCATATGAGGAGGAAGAGGGTTGGCTCGTTGGCTAGTAGCTGTCGCCTTCCCTTTTCCCTTAGGAGCCATGAATGAAAAATGTAATTTTTTTACTGGAGAAATATGATCGGTGTGTTAGATCTGTATATTCCATAGATGGCTCCAATATGTTGCTTCTATTTTCTGTGTGGGAGCAAACAGGTTTTGTGAATTCTTTAATGTAAAACTATCAAAGATCTAGCATTTACTTTGATCGAAATTGATTGCCGTTCACCGCTCCTTGATCTGTTTTATGATAATTGTGGATGCTTGGATCTGATTTTGACGGCCATGATCACTCCAGCAAACCTACAAGAAGTCTAAACATCGGGGTGTTCCTCGGCAAAAGATCTTCCGACACTCAAGTCAGAACTCAAAAAAATGGTGGAGTTTTTGGTGGCCGAATAATGATTACCTCGCTTAGAAGGAGGTGGAGGGTATTTGTAGGCTAAGTGTAAGTTACTAAAGATTAGCTTGAAAAAACATATCTAATGTTAAAAATGTTGATTTTCATGGTTATGAGATATGGTTAGTTGATAACTCTTTTTTGGATTGACGGTTTGGTCAAGAGTTTTTAATTAACCATGACCCATCTTCGTGGGCTGCAACTTACTCCTTAATTTTAGGTCTGTTTCGGGTTAATGGGTCTAAAAATAGTCAATGTTCTTCATACATGCCTGTATTCGCTGTAAAATTACTGTTCCCTTAGAAGCTTCAAGATTCGTTCCACAATCGTGTGGTCCTGATTTGCCACAATTTTCGCCTATATAAGGCTATAAAATTTTTCGAAGCATGGATCCAAAATACAAAATTTTATTTAATGATATAGATTACAACAAGAGGAATAGAAGTCGAAACAAATCTACAAACCTATAGTTTCAAGGATATCTCTACGAACAAATAGTTATGGTCCATATTCCATGAATAGTCTCTAGAAATTGCTTCACTAAGGAACATGTCATTTATGATATAGTTTTCTTTTATTCATCTCTATAATAAAACACAAAGAAAGCTATCAAGTGGCTCTCATTCAATAGGGTTGAAATCAATGGTTCAGATCCAACCTCACAAAACATATTTTTCCGCCCAAAAGTTTCCCCCCAAAACTCAAATTCAAATCCCCCCAAAACAACTCCTTTATTTATTTGTTTATCTCTCTCTCTCTCTCTCTCTGTTTATTTACTCAGAAATTTATATTTTCAGATTTCAGGTTTGTAAATTTTCAGAATTTTTATGCATTTTTTATTGCTCATGTTACATTGAAAATAGCAAATATCTCATCAACAGTTAAATCTATATAATAAAATACAAAGAAAGCTATCAAGTGGCTCTCATTCAATAGGGTTGAAATCAATGGTCCAGATCTAACCTCACAAAACATATTTTTCCGCCCAAAAGTTTTCCCCCAAAACTCAAATTCAAATCCCCCCAAAACAACTCCTTTATTTATTTGTTTTTTTATCTCTCTCTCTCTCATTCTCTTCATTTACTCAGAAATTTATGTTTTCAGATTTCAGGTTTGTAAATTTTCAGATTTTTTATGCATTTTTTATTGCTCATATTACATTGAAAATAGCAAATATCTCATCAACAGTTAAATTTCACCATTTTCCACACTCAAAGTTCTAATAAGTTGGATTTTACATCCCCATTTATAATTATTTTTCAACATATACTAATGGAAACACGGACTTATATATAACTAATTATTGTTTTCCCATTCAAACTTGAGCTACATAATTGTTGTTTAACTGTTTACAAGACTTTCATATGTTGTATCATTCCGAAGACGTGCCGTAGGCCTACGGGCAAATCTAGTCTTTCTATAACAAACAAACAAACAAGGTTGAAAATTGAATAGTTTTAGGCTAAGATAAAAAAAGAAGAGAACAGAGAAGAAGGCCATAATGTACATTTGGGAGACAACCAGATTATTACCGCCAAGGATTATCCAGAGGATCACCATCATTCACCCACTTCAGGTTTTTTATCTGATAATCTTTTTTCCACTCTTTCTCGTCAAATCCTAATCTAGAAGAAAAGAGAAGGAAACTTGCTTTATTATGTACATTAGAAAATTTAATTAATTAGAAAATTACTAGGAAACTTGCTTCATAATGTATGACTCCATTAAGTTCTAAGACTGTATATTTTCACTGCTATGTAGTACATTTCAAAATATGATAATTCTGTAAAATCTTAAATACGAAATTATGACTGGCTCAAGAACTAAAAAGGGGTTGGCTATTTTCTTAAAGCATAATAACCTAGATAATGCCTAACATACTGCTTCGAGACACCATACATAGCACAATACCAACTTATTAGGCAAACGGCCTCAAAATGGGTTCAGACCCGTTATGGATCTATTGTTTTGCTTAAAGCATAATAACCTAGATAGTGCCTAAAATACTGCTTTGAGACACCATACATAGCACAATACAAACTTATTAGGCAAACAACCTCATAATGAGTTGAGATCTGTTAGAAGATCCACTACTCAATTATCTGTTATTCATGACGATAGATATGTATACAGCGCGTGTTCCTATACAACTTAAATAATACAATTGTATCAAAATATATAAATAGATGCATGTAACATCAACTAGTTCATGGTGGTTGAACTACTTGATGCTGCTTATTTTCGGGTGTGGGAGTAACAGACAATGTAAATTCTTTTTGGTAGAGGAAACTCAGATCTCAGCCTCCGATCTGACTTCGATGTAAGGCTGATGTGATAGATTGGGTGGAACTAATTGGTACGACCATTGTCGGACACCTGCAAAAAAAGTCTGAGACACCAGGAGTATTCCCGGTGACAGACCCTCCAATGGTTAAGTCAATAACCAGAGGATTAAGAGAGGCTTAAGTGGTGAAATTGCGATTACCCGGTTACTGTAGAGGTAGGGCTGTATTTATAGGTGTGAAAACCTAATTAAGAAATATTCCCGAGTCCCCTAATTAGGGGATGCGACCCGGTCCACATTGGGTTGGGCTTGGGTGATGGGCTTGTAGTTGGCCAACAAGCAGTTGGGAGATCTCCTTGAGATTAGTGCCAGGATCGAGCGATGCATATCGTCTTCTATTTTTACCCTCATCAAAAGCCCCCCACTCTCGGAGTTGACCTTTTGGTCTTCTTCGAGGAGCAGTTGACCCATCGAGGGTGTCATGTAGACAGTGGAGATCTGCATGTGTCAGAATTAGGAGTGTCCTGTTGTGGCATGAATGTACAGGATGGAGTCCCCTCTGCTCAGGGTCCCTGTGGGGGGTCGGCCTCGAACGTCTCGCTGAGGGCGTGCTGTTCGGGAGGCTTTGTGAGCTCCTTGTGAGGGTCGTCCTGAAATGCCACGCAGAGGGCACGGTGAAGTTGTGGCCGTGAGAAAGTTCCTTGTGAGGGTCAGCTTCGGATGCCACGCCGAGGGCTTGGCATATTGAATCCATGAGAAAGTCCCTCATGAGGATCAGCCTCGGATGTTACGCTGATTGAAGCCATGAACAAGCCCCTCGCGAGGGTTGGTCTCTGATGCCACGTCAAGGGCATAGCATATTGTATCCATGAGAAATCCCATCATGAGGGTCAGCCTCTGTAACCTCATGTTTCAGTTGTACGTATTTTATTATGTAAACATTTTGTATATCAATCATTTTTGATTTCTTTTCTTCTCTTCGTACTCTTTATTGGGCATTATTTCATTCTTATTAGAACTCAAATATTTTTCTAACCCATTCTAATTTTTTGGGAATTTTTCCATTGGAGTTTAAATTTAAACACTGATTAATCCTACTCCTATTCCAAATCAAAATCCTAATCTAATTCTCTAATTCAACATCCAACTCTTCAACCCTCAACCCTCGACTTATTTTAACGACATTTAACACCTCCCCCTACTACTCCTCCCCCCCCCCCCTCTCTCTCTCTCCCTCTCTCTCTCTCTCTCTCTCTCTCTCTCTCTCTCTATATATATATATATATATATATATATGGAGTCTAACCCACTCCTTAAAATACTCAACCTCCTCCTACACCCTACTGCACCCACCCTATCATACAAACACACACACATATAGTTAACCTACTCCCCTTCCCCATATATATATATATATATATATAAACACACACACACACACACACACATGCAGCCCTACTACTACCACTATATAAATATCTATATACTCATTTTCCAACTCAACTCACACCACCTCATTTTCTTCTTCTTCGTTCTCCAACCGACCCAAGCTCCACTTCCTCTTCTTCATCCCTCACCCGAAGCTCCTCATCTTCACCGCCGATGCCCTCCACCTTCTTCTTCTTCCCCGAGCTCCATACCCAAGCCACCACCTCTCCATGTACACCTCCAATCACCCCCGACCCCCCTACCACACCCACACCAACTCCACCCCCCGACGTCACCTCGTCATTGCCTTCATCATCAACCTATAGTCTTCTTCTACTTCTTCAACCCAACACTGAACTCGAAGCTTCATCTCCTTCACCTTCTTCCTACACCCGACACCTTAACTTCACCCCGAGCTCCACTCTATTTCCGCACTCCTCTTGTTGTCGTTGCTCGCCGAAGGTGCCGTCTCACTCACCGTTGCTGTTGTTGCTGCCGATGTTGTAACGTTCCAATAAAAATTAATTTTTAATATTTTGCACGTGCATTGCACGTAATATTTTATGCACATTTTTATTCCAAAAGTTTTGCTAGTCATGAACATTTTTCTAGTCAAATTTTTTCTTTTATTTTTAATTACGCCCATTAGGCCAAAATCCACCTTTGAAGCCCACTAAAAACTAATTACAAATTGAGGCCCATGATTAATTATACATTTAAATGAACATTTAAAATCTAGTACACTTGTAATGTGTAGCATACACCTAGAATAATAATAAACTAATAAAAAAGTAAAATTGCATGATAAGAGTGTGCACATAGGGTGCACGTGCACGTGTTTGTGCACTAATGACAAGTGGCCGGCCTATGGAGAATGAATGAGAGTGGGGAGTGTTGTGAGTGAGTGGGGAGTTATTTTGGGTAGTGGGAATCATCTCAACCACACTATAACGTCCCGAGCCCGGCTCAGCTGCGCACGTGGCTACACGTGCGCGCACGCGAAAGAACGGACACAAAACTCTAGCCACGCCCACCACAGGCTGCCTCAAAAGGGTGGTTAACCATTTGGTACACCTTTATCATGGGCTTCCTAATATACATACTCACTTTCCTCCTATCCCATCCGATATGGGACTAACATGCCCAGGTCAACCCGGTCAACATTCCCAACCAGCGCACTTCCATTATTTCATTTAATCATTTCCTATGTCCCATAGGAAATCTCATAGGCCCAATAGTTCATCAATTCCCATAGGACCATCCTATAGGCCACACCAATTAATACCAGCTCATTTCCATTTTTCTTTTCCTTCTTTCTTTCTAATTATATATACTACTATATATATATATACATACTATATATACCATACTAGTATATATACTAATTCTAGAAATACGGGGTCTTACATTCACCCCTCCTTAAGAATCAGCGTCCTCGCTAAGCCCGGACTTACAACATGATTCAGGATCCTTTTCTAGCCGATGTGGAGAGGATTACCCTGATTCTGCTAGTTGTACAGTCTCCTACCCGAGCGACCTGTCCCAATCTAGCTCCTTCTCAGGCGTACATCTTGCACACACTCAGTGTCGAAAGTCGGCTCTGATACCATTTATAACGTCCCAAGCCCGGCTCAGCTACGCACGTGGCTACACGTGCGCGCACGCGAAAGAACGGACACAAAACTCTAGCCACGCCCACCACAGGCTGCCTCAAAAGGGTGGTTAACCATTTGGTACACCTTTATCATGGGCTTCCTAATATACATACCCACTTTCCTCCTATCCCGTCCAATATGGGACTAACATGCCCAGGTCAACCCGGTCAACATTCCCAACTAGCACACTTCCATTATTTCATTTAATCATTTCCTATGTCCCATAGGAAATCTCATAGGCCCATTAGTTCATCAATTCCCATAGGACCATCCTATAGGCAACACCAATTAATACCAACTCATTTCCATTTTTCTTTTCCTTCTTTCTTTCTAATTATATATACTACTATATATATACATACTATATATACCATACTAGTATATATACTAATTCTAGAAATACGGGGTCTTACACACACATTATTCCTATAAATAGACCCCTCCTTTAACATGAACAACACACAAACCCAAATAAGAAATTAAATGAGAAGGAAAGAGGGAGATTTCGGTTTTTCATTGCTAGAGGAGGAGAAAGCCAGAATTTTGTGCTTGGGAGCTTTGCAGCGTTTTTCTAGCAATTCTACTTACTATTTGCATCAAGAAAGAAGTGAGTGTTTCTTTTACTTTCTAGTTGTTTATAGTATGCATGCTTAGATAAATTGTGTTTGAAATGGAAAGTTTAGCATGAGTTCTTTAATTTCTAAACTTGTCATGATGCATGTTGTGTTGACATCTAGAGTTTTATTAGTAGATGAATATGAGTTGAAAATTTCAGTATAGAATTGTTATGTAGTCAAATTAAAATTATATTTAGAGCGTGCTGTAGTGATGTTAGGCGCATGATAGTATGCCATCATGTATACAAATTGTATGTGTAAAAAGTTGTTATATTTCATGTGCAATTCGGGGTGAACTATAAGTTAATGGAGAGGTGAGATTTTTCAGAAACTAAGAAAAATGGCTAAAAGAAAATATGTTCATGCTAGTTTGTTATAAAGAGTAGTCAATTTTACAAATTTAAGCATATGAGTGTAAGATTTAAAAAAGTGACTATTTAAGTTAATTTGTGGACAACTTCATGCTACTATTGATAAAAATCAAAATAGATGTCAACACCAATTGTTATACTACTAATTAATGCTAGTCCAAGCTAATTTTATGTCAACACCAATTAGTAGTATTTAAAATAGATGTCAACAATTTCAATATAGAATTGTTATGTAGTCAAATCTAAACATTTCTTGAAGTTTAGAAATGTAATTTAGTAGTATTAATTATGATGGAAAACAATAGAAATCAAAATAGATGAACCAATTAAAAGGAGGTGAAAACAGAGGGTCGAGTTAAAAGACTTTAAACCCATATAGTATCAGAATTGGTGCTTGGACTTCTTGGTCGGTGCGTGAGCGCGAGTAGGTTTTGTGCTCTGGGTGTGCCTGGGTTTTGTGCTCTGGGTGTGCCTGGGTTCGAGTCTTGGGAGGCTCTCCTTTTTGTGATTCTTTTTTTAATTAATCAATTGGTGTTCTGGGTTACAAAAACAACTTAGATGGGTGTTTATCACAGTCAGCGAGTGGCTCATTGTTTTGGGTTGCGGTCTGCATTGTTGTTGGGCCTGGGTTCGAATCCGGTTGTACCCCTTTGGGTTTTTATTTTTATTTTTATGATTTTTCAATTTTTAAAATTTGGAAAATTTCATAGAAGTAGTGTAAAATGATATTAGAACCCTTGGAAATAATTTCACATTATTCTAAGATATATTTTGGGAATTAAAAGTCATATTCATAGTAAATAATGTATTAGATGAGTTTTGAATTCAAATTTAAAGGGAAATGCACATGATTAAAAAATATTTAATAGTAGGTTATAGAATACAAATTTGGTATACTCTTTTGTGAAAATTTCATGGATATCAATTCATTCAATTAAAGAAATGGTTGAGGTGGTCATTAATAAAATCAAAGCATAATTATGAGTTGGAAATAAGAAATTTCTAGGGATTAATGTTAAAGAGATTTTGTATTAAGAAATAGTGATTTGATCTTAAAGAACTTTTGTATTAAGAAATACACTTGAAGTATAGATAAGCATAAAAAATGTTCTATTAATTGAAAGAGTGTTGAATATTATTCAAGTGAATAGTTTGGTTTGTTCACCAAGAAATTGTCTACACGAATTTGGTTTGATGAATTGTTATCGAATGTTGCTATAAGAAGTTGAATAATTCATAATCTATAAACATAAGGAAAGTGGATAAAGAAGAAATGGTGAATAATGAATGAAATATTTATGTTGAGGTTAGATGTAACCTAAGTGATCTTTATATTGAGATGGTTGTCCGAATCTAGAGGGTGAGCGAGACCCGTAGTGACCGGCAATTTGTGAATAGAGAAATTTGAGAAGTAGCCATTGTGGGCTAATCTTCTCGTGTGTTGATTTAAATCTGGTAGGGTAAGTGTCACGCTCCGCTTCCCAAAAATACAGAATACAAGTACATGACATTGGCCCAGCGAATGACTAACGTCACCCATAAGCTATTTATCCGATCAACTCAACAATATAATCAATACAGAACAATTGCGCAGATAATAATAATAATCTCATGAATAATAATACTTGGAATGAAACAATATGAAATATCCAAATATAATAAACCAATGTTTGGAAACAAATAATAATATTCGGGTCTTAAGCCCAATACAATATCTCAATAATAATAAGTCTCAATTAAGTTCGATAAATCAATAAGCATTTAGAAAGTATTAAATCTTCAGAAGGTTTGTTGTTCAATTCCAGCATG
This sequence comes from Hemerocallis citrina, assembly GCA_017893485.1. Taxonomy (NCBI): domain Eukaryota; kingdom Viridiplantae; phylum Streptophyta; class Magnoliopsida; order Asparagales; family Asphodelaceae; genus Hemerocallis; species Hemerocallis citrina. Next base: position 90,838,654 of record CM030364.1, on the reverse strand, counting down.
CAATTCTCCTTCGTTACCTGTGAACACTTTATCTAAAAGAGAAAAATTGTCCTTAGAGCAAGTCATGGAAAGCAAGTAGAGAAAGCAAGGAACAATGGAATAACGGTATAACAGTGAATTCAATAGATCAATAGGAATCAATAACATGGGAGAATAATCAATATCATGATAAACGATGCAATTTGGTATAAACAATGGTTCAATAATTGATAACAATATTCAATGATCAATATCAATAACACTTAGCCAAGATTTGATATCAATAGGGACAATGATGAACACAATGAGTGTCAATGTCGTGTCAATTCTTAAGTCTATTAATCATTTTAATCCTAACTAATGTAGCACTTCATGCATCCCATTTATTTGCCACATGGTTGCTACATACAAACAAGTTACGTTTAGACTTAGTTGTGAATTTTATAGTTCATGTACTCGTGAACGATGTAAACGATTCTCTTCAGTATTGAGTTATTCAGTCATTCAGTCATTCAGTCATTCAGTATCAATATCCATGGAACAATATGCAGTTATCCAGTTATTCAGTCATTCAGTCATTTAGTAATTGTAGGAAAACCACGAGCTCCCTTCCAAGTACAATCTCATATATTGTTCACTACTAGGTCACCTTTAAACCCTGGCGTGATTACCATTTTTATCGATGCAACAATACAATACAATACGCAAATACAATACAATATGCAAATATGAGATATTAGATGGACAATAGTAACAATGAAGGAACAACAGGACGATAACATAGATAGGACAATTAGAATGATGACAATAGGACACTAGGATCATGCAATGCAACATACACAATTTAATTCATGCAATAAAACGATATAGGAATAATTAATTTAAGAAAAACTGGAAATTACAATTTTGGACATTAAACACAGCAGTAGTAAAATAGCCATAACTTTTGCTATACAACTCAGAATTCAGTGATTCAAAATGTTCTGGAAACTAGAAAGATAAGGCTACAATTCTTATTCAGAAAGTTATTCATTATAAGATCATTTACTGGGTCGAAAATGTCAGGCAAAATACAGCCAGCAAACAACATATAGGTTTTTGGATAATTTTCATGAAATAAATTTAATTAGACATGATGGATATCAATTCTATTAGTCGATAAACTTCTTAGTTCGCATGATGAGTGTCAAACATGATAAATAAAATTAGAACACACAAATACATCAATTTACCATCAACAAACACTAATCAATCAACCAAACATATAATCTAACCATTATTTCTACAATAGATTAATTGTGTGACAATAACATGAGTACTTCTATCATGATTACTATATGGATGCATGAAAGATTCAATCTTTAGAGTCAATAGAGGCACGATATCAAGAATATTGGGGTTAGCTCATGTAAACTCTCAATAGACCCAACGAAAGACAGTCAATACAATGATACGATAACGAATAGGATCTACTTGCAGAGTTTCAATAAAAACTTGAATTTGATGCAATTAACAATTCAAGAGGAAAAGTGACTTGCCTTATAGACGATGAAATTGAATACCAAGCATAACGGGATGAGAATCCCGGAGCAACGAACACAAACCGCGAAGGACTACGTGCACACAACTTGCACAATCCAGAGCACGTGCAAACAATAGCGGGGATCAAAATATCAAGGAACGAAATAGACAATGATCACAATCTAGATCAAGGGCCAAGATCCAAAGCTAGATCAACTTCCACATGTACACAGCAAATCCACCCAAAATAGCAAACAACAATCAGACCCCAAAACAGCAACCTCCCAAACCCCAAACAGCGATCGGCAACACAATAGCATACGGTACACCACCCAATCAAAATAGCAAATCAAACCTTCCACAAAACAACAAACACCCAACAGATCCCCTACTTCCGAACACCACACAGCGGATGAGAAAGAGAGAGAGAGCACGACGGAGTTGAGGCTTGACTGGCGGCGGTGTACGACCAGAATGGATGGTTGGCGAGCTTCGGGGGACATCGACGGCAGTAGGGGATCAGTGGTCGTGCGCCGTGGTTGACGGGATCAGTAACAGGGCAGAGAGCAGGGGATGGATTTGGGACAATGGCGATGGGGTGGAGATGGTGAGGAGGACGGAGGGCGGTCGACTGTTGGAGATTCGGATGGGTTCTCGGCGACGAAAGAGGACATAGCAGAGCAGGATGGAGGTAGACTAAATGAGGGAGGCGAGGAGATGGCAGCGCTCTGTTTTCTTTCGAAGCAGAGGATGGAGGGGATGCTTAGGGATGACGACGAGGGTGAGAGGTCGAGGAAGGAGGATGAACGAGGGTGGCAATGGGTGGTGATCGGAGGGCAAGGGACGAGGGGATGGCGGTGGAAGATGGAAGGGCGGTAAGTCGAGTGAGAGGCGATGATGGGTTTCGGTGTGCAGACGAGGAAGAGAATGACAGAGGTCGAGGAAGGTGGAGACGGGATAGAGGAGCGGAGACGAGGGCGGACGAAGATCGAGGGATGGGTTCAGGATCGAGCAGACAGGAAAAGAGAGAGGGTCAGAGGATGAAGGAGAGGGTGAACGGTAGAGGGTAGCACTGTAATATCCCGGACGGATATTACCTTGTATAAATTATTATTTTATTATTATTTTATTATTATTTTGCTTTAATTCCAAAATTGGAATATTTTGGTGATTTTCGCCCGGTTTGTTTATAGACATTATCTGTATCCAGATATCGGTCAGTATACATCCGTATTGTATCAAATTGATACCGTGACATTCCGAACTAATAATAGAATTTATTTTATTATTATTTCCAAGATCAAATTATTTTTATACGGATTATGCGAAGATTTTCGGTATACAGACATATATGTCCACATACGTATAATATGTCGATTAGTACATTATACAAATTGTGTGTTGTGTATTTTTGGACAACACTTGTCTTGTTTATGACAAAACCTATTAGATTGTTAGGGTTTATAAATTGTTAACCTAGGTTAAGTGTGCATGAGGAGGTTAAGGAAACCCTTCTAGAAACCCTCACATAACACCTCCACCACATAGCACCATACCTCACCATACCTCCACCTCACCCCTACCCTCCTACAAGGTATGACCGGCCCCCATTATAGGGAAGGGCTTTTGTGCAATTATGTGTATGCACATTTGCACTCTCCACCCTTCTCTCCTCCTATAAATACCTCCTTCTCCACCTTGTCTCATTTTAGAAAGATCAAAAAAAAGAAAGAAGGGAAAGGAAAAGAAAGTGAGAACCTCATACTAACAAGAGAGTTTTCTTGTAGGTCTTCGTAGGAGTTCTAAGAGCTAGGGGAAGGAGAAGTATAGCTAGCTAGTCCTTCCTACAAGTAGAACAAGGTGGGGGTTTCTCTTTTGTATGTCTGTTTGCTTGTTTGTATTGTTGTTTTGACTTCTTCTTCATATCCTCCTTGTTTTGTTTTCTTTGGTTCTTTTGGAATGGTTTGTTGTGATGGTATTGTTGTATGTATGTTTGTAAATGTTAAATATAATAACCACATGAAAAGAAAAGAAATGAATAGTAGTAGTAATAAACATAAATATCAAATCTTTATAGTTGTAGTTGTTGTTTTGTGTTATGAAATTGGACTAAAATGAACACATACACATGGACTTGGCATATACAACAATTTTTTGTTGTAGGACTTAAATGTGGACTCACACATAAAGCATATGAACTTTTTATACAACCATTTTTGGTTGTAGGACTTGTATTGAACTTGGACTAAAAAGATAAGCATATAGTTGGTTGAACCAAATGAAGGTTCTTACCTTATTTTTATTATTGTTGTTTTCTTTTATAATCTTAAGTAAAAAAGAACCTAAATTAGATGTTAGTTCTAATTATGAAAAAGAAATCACTAGTTGTAGAATGAATAAAAAGATCTTTTTCCTAATCACTAGTTGTAAAAGGATTAAAAAGATCTCTTTTATGTCCACTAGTTATAATAAGAAACATGTGCTAATAAAGACTAGTAGACATTTAAGTAGTAGTATATTAAAATAAAGTAGTAGTAGTATGTTGAAATAAAGTAGTGATATTATGGTTAAAGAAAGTAGTAGTAGTAGTAGTAGACGATTAAAAGAAGTAGTTGTAGATGTTTATGTTCATATTAAAATAAAATAGTAGTAGTATGCTTAAATAAAATAGTAGTAGTATGTTTAAATAAAGTAGTAGTAGTATGTGAAATAAAATAGTAGTATTATGCTTAAATAATGTAGTAGTAGTAAGGATTAAAATAAAGTAGTTGTGGATGGTTATGATATGTAAAATGTTAGTAGCTATTCATGATTAAAATAAAGTAGTAGCTGTTGATGTTAATGTTTTAAGTAGTGTAGTAAATGTTCATGTTAAATAAGTAGCATTAGTAGATGTATATAAATTTGTATTAGATGTTCATGTTAAATAAAGTTTTGGTAGAGGTTTATGTTCAAGTAAAGTTGTAGTAGATGTTATGTTTCAATAAAGATAGTAGATGTTCATGCTTCATGCTAGGTTAGTAAGTATCATGCTTAACTATTATTCATGCTAAGTGTATAAACATGCTTAGAATGTTGTAGAATTCATTCTAAATTTATCTATCATGTTTAGGAAGGATATTTATGCTTAGAATGTTGTAGGATATATTCTAAAATTACCTATCATGTTTAGGAATGGTATTCATGCTTAGAATGTTGTAGGATTCATTCTAAAATTTCATATCATGTTAGATTAATTTATTCATGCTTAGAATGTTGTAGGATTCATTCTAAAATTTCCTATCATGTTAGATTAATTTATTCATGCTTAGAATGTGGTAGGAGAATGTTGTAGGATTCATTCTAAAATTTCATATCATGTTAGATTAATTTATATATGCTTAGAATGTGGTAGGATTCATTCTAAAATTTCCTATCAGGTTAGATTAATTTATTCATGCTTAGAATGTTGTAGGATTTATTCTAAAATTTCCTATCATGTTTAGGGATGATATTCATGCTTAGGATGTTGTAGGATTTGTTCTAAAATTACCTATCATATTTAGGGATGATATTCATACTTAGAATGTTGTAGGATAAACGCTAAAATTACTTATCATGTTTGGAAGTATATATCTATATACTTAGGAATGTTGCATGTTCATACTAGTAGTCATCCATGCTTAGTAAGATATTCATGCTTAGTAGTTATTCATGCTTAATGAGATTCATGCCTAGATGATTGTAGAAAAGTAGTATACCATGCTTGCTAAATTTGTCTATGCTTAAATGATTGTAAGAAAATAGTATACCATGCTAGATTAATTTATCTATGCTTAGATAATTGTAGGAAAGCATATACCATGCTAGATTAATTTATCTATGCTTAGATGATTGTAGGAAAGCATATACCATGCTAGATTAAATAAATATTCATGCTTACATGATACCCATGCTTAGATAAGTATATGTTCATGCTATGTTAGTAGATGATCATGCTTAATCATTATTCATGCTAAGTAAATAGGTGTCATGCTAATTATTGTTTATGTTAAGTTAATGGTATCTATGCTAATGATATTCATGCTTAAAATATAGTAGATACTCATGCTTAAATCAAGAGAACTATCCATGGTTAGTTGTATTGATTTTTATGTTATGTCCTATCCATGCTTGTAGAACTCATGCTATATGGTAGGTTGATACTTAACTAGTATACATGACTAGAATGTTACTAAAATGTACACCATGCCATATGTTCGTGTTAAAGTAGCATACCATATCTAGGAATGAGGCATGCTAAAGTTTAAATGCATGCTTAGAATGTTGTAGGGTTAATGTTAGAATACCTACCATGCCTTGCAATGTTGTATGTTCATACTAGTTATATATCCATGCTTGGGTTGTGGTGATTAGTCATGATAAGTAATAAGCATTCACGCTCAAGTTATAACCTATGCTTGACCATAGTGGACTTCATGTCTAGATCATAGTGATTTTCATGCTTAAGCTTGATATAAGTACATGCTTAATCATATTCGTACTTAGGACTATTGTGGTGAGCGGTTATGTTATATAGTTAGATTGTCGTAGGAAGATGCTTACAATTGTATGCCATGCTTAAGGTACTATAGGTTGAAGTAATAAGGATTGGGAAGACCACTAGTAGTAGTCAGTTGATAATGGTTGTTATGTCGCCTTCGGTTCTTCCTTAGTAGAATACCGATCATAGACTATTAGTAGATTCTTCTGTTACTTCTAATAATAGAAGATCAAGTTTGCTAGTAAGCACGTTTGATTGCTTTTAAGATTGATTACATGTATGGTTATTTGCATATGGTTGTGCTCGTACGTGGCTCGACTGGCCTGTACGTAGCTGTGGGTCTCATACGTAGCTTATTTGGCTCGTATGTAGGTTGTTGTTTCGTACGCGGCTCGACCGGCCTGTGCGTAGCTGTTGGTCTCATACGCTGCTTATTTGGCTGGTATGTACGTGGTTATCTGCTACGAGGCCCGCCTGGCTCGTAGGCAGCTATTGTTTCATACGTAGCTTATTAGCTCGTATGTGGTTGTTACTCGTGTATAGCTTGTTAGCTAGTACACTGAGCGTTGTGCTCGTCTAGGGTGATATTACCACTCTAAGGGCTATCGACCATCAAGACATATGTTTTCTTACCCTAAGGAACTGTGGAGGAGTCACTCCTTGTGTACCGTCGGATCTTAATCAGGGTAGGTTGATCGAGGACCTGAGTATAGACGGAATCCATGTTTAGGGTAGCGGCATGCATGTATATTCGCACGGCCGAGGTCTTGGATCGATGGACCAGGAACCGGATCCCGAAGGATTCTGGTGAGTCTAGGTTGAGCAGCCTAATAGAGTTGTCTTGCGAAGCCTAATTTAAGGCCTAGCATGCAATGTTTATAATATTATCGTTCCTAGGATTGTCGAGTCAGGGACATCATTAAGGTAGTAACTTATAAAGATCATTTTGCTCAGACCCTTGCCGAAAAGAGAGGAGTTGGTTGTAGGGGGCGCCTTACGACCAACTTGTCCCTTGAGGCAGGCCTTAGGTGGTGATAATGGGTTGTACCTTCCCATCAAAGGGATACGTACGGTTCCGTCTCACAAGTTGAGGACACGGGTTGCGTATCTCGCGCTGTTAATTCCTGAAGTGCCGTGGCTGAGGGTGCCACAGGGTAGGCTTCGCGCTACCCTGCGCTTGCGAGACCCCAGAGGGTGCCACAGGGTAGGCTTCGTGCTACCCTGCATTTGCAAAACCCTATGATTTGGATTTTGGAATGACGATCTTCTGTTTTTTTGAGTAAGGTCCGGTTAGCCGGGTAGCAGTGGCGAACATAGACACCACTGGCGTACTGTATCAGTAGGACATGACCACGTCTGCAACCTCATCAGTCATGTGTAGGTGTCAGGAACATGTTGTGTACAATTAGAAGTTCATAACGCGGGTTCAAATCCCTATATATGGAGAAACGACTTGAGATGGGGTCGCATGTAGTATGGGCTGCATGTTGCTTCAGAGATTGCTGACATTAGAATGGGAAGCATCCTAGTTCTATTTAAATATCGCATTAGAGTCTATTCATAGCACTCACGAATACTTAAACTACACCAACACCATTGCCATGTTTTGTATGTTGTTTGGGAGATTCGCTGCTTTGATATCAGCCTTTAAGCGTCAGTGAATACTGACGTCCCCACTTTCATAGGTACTGGATCGCCGAAGTACAAGGACGAGATTCAGGAGGACTCAAGGCAAGGAAAGCAAGGAGTCAATGTCATGTTTAGTTCCGCTGTAATATGTGTATTAGTTGAAAAGTACTCTGATATAAGATGTTGAAGGTTGTAATACTTGGAAATATAAGGGTAATATTGTAACTCTATTGTAATGCATTGCAGTTGTATAATGTTCAGACTTGTAATGTATTGAGTGTCGAATAAAAAGTTTTAAATTCTCCTGTTTTTCTGTGTATTGTGACTAATTGAAGAAAAGGTCTTGGCGAGTGTCTCGAATTTCCCAGCATTGGAAATCGGGGCGCTACAGAGTGGTATCAGAGCTAACTTCAATTTACAGTCCAACACAGCAGGAAAATTAAACTTGGTTGCCCTTTTAGGAGTCGGGTCTTAGTTAGTTGTAGGCAATTGTAATTCATATTGTTGTTCCTTTCAACTTATGTTTTATGATTTTCCTATATCTGGAGCGTCAACTTGAGCAAATCATAAAAGAAAATCCTGAAAGTCGGAAGTGATGATTCACATGTCATGTCCTATTCTAAGGAGGGAGTAGCTACCGAATTGCAAAGGTCGGGTTCTTTGGAAAATCAGTTCGTGGATGAGCCACTTAGGGGCCGGAAAGCAGCATAAGCTTTCTTTCTCCGAGTTATTAGGGTATGGGTGTTTGCCAGTTTTCCTAACTTAACGTAGTTTGAGGACAGAACTATTCTAAGGAGGGAGTAGTGTAATATCCCGAACGGATATTACCTTGTATAAATTATTATTTTATTATTATTTTATTATTATTTTGCTTTAATTTCAAAATTGGAATATTTTGGTGATTTTCGCCCGGTTTGTTCATAGACATTATCTGTATCCAGATATCGGTCAGTATACATCTGTATTGTATCAAATTGATACCGTGACCTTCCGAACTAATAATAGAATTTATTTTATTATTATTTCCGAGATCAAATTATTTTTATACGGATTATGCGAAGATTTTCGGTATACAGACATATATGTGCACATACGTATAATATGTCGATTAGTACATTATACAAATTGTGTGTTGTGTATTTTTGGACAACACTTGTCTTGTTTATGACAAAACCTATTAGATTGTTAGGGTTTATAAGAGGTTAACCTAGGTTAAGTGTGCATGAGGAGGTTAAGGAAACCCTTCTAGAAACCCTCACATAACACCTCCACCACATAGCACCATACCTCACCATACCTCCACCTCACCCCTACCCTCCTACAAGGTATGGCCGGCCCCCATTATAGGGAAGGGCTTTTGTGCAATTATGTGTATGCACATTTGCACTCTCCACCCTTCTCTCCTCCTATAAATACCTCCTTCTCCACCTTGTCTCATTTTAGAAAGATCAAAAAAAAGAAAGAAGGGAAAGGAAAAGAAAGAGAGAACCTCATACTAACAAGAGAGTTTTCTTGTAGGTCTTCCTAGGAGTTCTACGAGCTAGGGGAAGGAGAAGTATAGCTAGCTAGTCCTTCCTACAAGTAGAACAAGGTGGGGGTTTCTCTTTTGTATGTTTGTTTGCTTGTTTGTATTGTTGTTTTGACTTCTTCTTCTTATCCTCCATGTTTTGTTTTCTTTGGTTCTTTTAGAATGGTTTGTTGTGATGGTATTGTTGTATGTATGTTTGTAAATGTTAAAGATAATAACCACATGAAAAGAAAAGAAATGAATAGCAGTAGTAATAAACATAAAGATCAAATCTTTATAGTTGTAGTTGTTGTTTTGTGTTATGAAATTGGATTAAAATGAACACATACAAATGGACTTGGCATATACAACCATTTTTGGTTTTAGGACTTGAATGTGGACTCACACATAAAGCATATGAACTTTTTATACAACCATTTTTGGTTGTAGGACTTGTATTGAACTTGGACTAAAAAGATATGCATATAGTTGGTTAAACCAAATGAAGGTTCTTACCTTATTTTTATTATTGTTGTTTTCTTTTATAATCTTAAGTAAAAAAGAACCTAAATTAGATGTTAGTTCTAATTATGAAAAAGAAATCACTAGTTGTAGAATGAATATAAAAAGACCTTTTTCCTAATCACTAGTTGTAAAAGGATTAAAAAGATCTCTTTTATGTCCACTAGTAATAATAAGAAACATGTGCTAATAAAGACTAGTAGACATTTAAGTAGTAGTATATTAAAATAAAGTAGTAGTAGTATGTTGAAATAAAGTAGTGATATTATGGTTAAAGAAAGTAGTAGTAGTAGTAGATGATTAAAAGAAGTAGTTGTAGATGTTTATGTTCATGTTAAAATAAAATAGTAGTAGTATGCTTAAATAAAATAGTAGTAGTATGTGAAATAAAATAGAAGTATTATGCTTAAATAATGTAGTAGTAGTAAGGATTAAAATAAAGTAGTTGTGGATGGTTATGATATGTAAAATGTTAGTAGCTATTCATGATTAAAATAAAGTAGTAGTAGTTGATGTTCATGTTTTAAGTAAAGTAGTGTAGTAAATGTTCATGTTAAATAAGTAGCATTAGTAGATGTTTATAAATTTGTATTAGATGTTCATGTTAAATAAAGTTTTGGTAGAGGTTTATGTTCAAGTAAAGTTTTAGTAGATGTTATGTTTCAATAAAGATAGTAGATGTTCATGCTTCATGCTAAGTTAGTAAGTATCATGCTTAACTATTATTCATGCTAAGTGTATAAACATGCTTAGAATGTTGTAGGATTCATTCTAAAATTATCTATCATGTTTAGGAAGGATATTTATGCTTAGAATGTTGTAGGATTTATTCTAAAATTACCTATCATGTTTAGGAATGGTATTCATGCTTAGAATGTTGTAGGATTCATTCTAAAATTTCATATCATGTTAGATTAATTTATTCATGCTTAGAATGTTGTAGGATTCATTCTAAAATTTCCTATCATGTTAGATTAATTTATTCATGCTTAGAATGTTGTAGGATTCATTCTAAAATTTCATATCATGTTAGATTAATTTATACATGTTTAGAATGTGGTAGGATTCATTCTAAAATTTCCTTTCATGTTAGATTAATTTATTCATGCTTAGAATGTTGTAGGATTTATTCTAAAATTTCCTATCATGTTTAGGGATGATATTCATGCTTAGGATGTTGTAGGATTTGTTCTAAAATTACCTATCATATTTAGGGATGATATTCATACTTAGAATGTTGTAGGATAAACGCTAAAATTACTTATCATGTTTGGAAGTATATATCTATATACTTAGGAATGTTGCATGTTCATACTAGTAGTCATCCATGCTTAGTAAGATATTCATGCTTAGTAGTTATTCATGCTTAATGAGATTCATGCCTAGATGATTGTAGGAAAGTAGTATACCATGCTAGCTAAATTTGTCTATGCTTAAATGATTGTAAGAAAGTAGTATACCATGCTATATTAATTTATCTATGCTTAGATAATTGTAGGAAAGCATATACCATGCTAGATTAATTTATCTATGCTTAGATGATTGTAGGAAAGCATATACCATGCTAGATTAAATAAATATTCATACTTACATGATACCCATGCTTAGATAAGTATATGTTCATGCTATGTTAGTAGATGATCATGGTTAATCATTATTCATGCTAAGTAAATAGGTGTCATGCTAATTATTGTTTATGTTAAGTTAATGGTATCTATGCTAATGATATTCATGCTTAAAATATAGTAGATACTCATGCTTAAATCAAGGGAACTATCCATGGTTAGTTGTAGTGATTTTTATGTTATGTCCTATCCATGCTTGTAGAACTCATGCTATATGGTAGGTTGATACTTAACTAGTACACATGACTAGAATGTTACTAAAATGTACACCATGCCATATGTTCGTGTTAAAGTAGCATACCATGTCTAGGAATGAGGCATACCATGCTAAAGTTTAAATGCATGCTTAGAATGTTGTAGGGTTAATGTTAGAATACCTACCATGCCTTGGAATGTTGTATGTTCATACTAGTTATATATCCATACTTGGGTTGTGGTGATTAGTCATGATAAGTAATAAACATTCACACTCAAGTTATAACCTATGCTTGACCATAGTGAACTTCATGTCTAGATCATAGTGATTTTCATGCTTAAGCTTGATATAAGTACATGCTTAATCATATTCGTACTTAGGACTATTGTGGTGAGCGGTTATGTTATATAGTTAGATTGTCGTAGGAAGATGCTTGCAATTGTATGCCATGCTTGAGGCATTATAGGTTGAAGTAATAAGGATTGGGAAGACCACTAGTAGTAGTCAGTTGATAATGGTTGTTATGTCGCCTTCGGTTCTTCCTTAGTAGAATACCGATCATAGACTATTAGTAGATTCTTCTGCTGCTTCTAATAATAGAAGATCAAGTTTGCTAGTAAGCACGTTTGATTGCTTTTAAGATTGATTACCTATATGGTTGTTTGCATATGGTTGTGCTCGTACGTGGCTCGACTGGCCCGTACGTAGCTATGGGTCTCATACGTAGCTTATTTGGCTCGTATGTAGGTTGTTGTCTCGTACGCGGCTCGACCGGCCCGTGCGTAGCTGTTGGTCTCATACGCAGCTTATTTGGCTGGTATGTACGTGGTTATCTCCTACGAGGCCCGCCTGGCTCGTAGGTAGCTATTGTTTCATACGTAGCTTATTAACTCGTATGTGGTTGTTACTCGTGTATAGCTTGTTAGCTAGTACACTGAGCGTTGTGCTCGTCTAGGGTGATATTACCACCTTAAGGGCTATCGACCATCAAGACATATGTTTTCTTACCCTAAGGAACTGTGGAGGAGTCACTCCTTGTGTACCGTCGGTTCTTAACCAGGGTAGGTTGATCGAGGACCGGAGTATAGACGGAATCCAAGTTTAGGGTAGCGGCATGCATGTATATTCGCACGGCCGAGGTCTTGGATCGATGGGCCAGGAACAGGATCCCGAAGGATTCTGGTGAGTCTAGTTTGAGCAGCCTAGTAGAGTTGTCTTGCGAAGCCTAATTTAAGGCCTAGCATGCTATGTTTATAATATTATCGTCCCTAGGATTGTCGAGTCAGGGACATCATGAAGGTGGTGACTTATAAAGATCATTTTGCTCAGACCCTTGCCGAAAAGAGAGGAGTTGGTTGTAGGGGGCGCCTTACGACCAACTTGTCCCTTGAGGCAGGCCTTAGGTGGTGATAATGGGTTGTACCTTCCCATCAAAGGGATACGTACGGTTCCGTCTCACAAGTTGAGGACACGGGTTGCGTATCTCGCGCTGTTAATTCCTAAAGTGTCGTGGCTGAGGGTGCCACAGGGTAGGCTTCGCGCTACCCTGCGCTTGCGAGACCCCAGAGGGTGCCACAGGGTAGGCTTCGGGCTACCCTGCATTTGCAAAACCCTATGATTTGGATTTTGGAATGACGATCTTCTGTTTTTTTGAGTGAGGTCCGGTTAGCCGGGTAGCAGTGACGAACATAGACACCACTGGCATACTGCATCAGTAGGACATGACCACGTCTGCAACCTCATCAGTCATGTGTAGGTGTCAGGAACAGGTTGTGTACAATTAGAAGTTCATAACGCGGGTTCAAATCCCTATATATGGAGAAACGGCTTGAGATGGGGTCGCATGTAGTATGGGCTGCATGTTGCTTCAGAGACTTGCTGACATTAGAATAGGAAGCATCCTAGTTCTATTTAAATATCGCATTAGAGTCTAGTCATAGCACTCACGAACACTTAAACTACACCAACACCATTGCCATGTTTTGTATGTTGTTTGGGAGATTCGCTGCTTTGATATCAGCCTTTAAGCGTCAGTGAATATTGACGTCCCCACTTCCATAGGTACTGGATCGCCGAAGTACAAGGACGAGATTCAGGAGGACTCAAGGCAAGAAAAGCAAGGAGTCAATGTCATGTTTAGTTCCGCTGTAATATGTGTATTAGTTGAAAAGCACTCTGATATAAGATGTTGAAGGTTGTAATACTTGGAAATGTAAGGGTAATATTGTAACTCTATTATTATGCATTGCAGTTGTATAATGTTCAGACTTGTAATGTATTGAGTGTCGAATAAAAAGTTTTAAATTCTCCTGTTTTTCTGTGTATTGTGACTAATTGAAGAAAAGGTCTTGGCTCGTGTCTCGAATTTCCCAGTATTGGAAATCGGGGCGCTACAAGCACAGTAGGCGCCTAGGGGGTTAGGTTAGGGGTTAGGGTTAGATTAGTTTATATAGGGAATTAGAGATGTAGGGTTAATGGGTTATTGGGTAGGAATTCAATAGGAGAATGGACTTGGGTTTTAGGTTATAAATCAATTAAGATGTATAAATCCAATAGGGAAAAAATAATTAGCATTATTGGTTTATAAAATATACATATACATATACGTTAAATCAAATAATGAAATACGTATAAAATTGAGTTTGTTCGGGCTTTACAAAAATAATAATAATGACAAAAATATTAATAATAATAATAATAGTGATAATAATAATAGTAGTAATAACAATAATACTTCAAAATAATAATAATAATAATAACAATAATAATAATGATATGTATCAAAATAGGGTTTGAGATTTGCAATTTATTAAAATCCAAATAATAATAATATAAAATATAAATTTTCAATAAATTAGAAATTGAAAAAAAAGTTAAAATATATCAGCATTCGAAATAAACATAATTGTTGATTAGAAAAACACTTTAGTAGAAGATCCAAAGCGAATTTAGCACAAAATAAATTTATAAAAATCAAATTATAGAAAATACAAGGAAAATACTTATTGTCGAGAATGGGAGTTATAGTAAGCTAGCTCTAGGTTGTGATGATTATAATTAAACCTAAGGATATGCACTAGGAGAAGATATGATGAAACTTGGGCAAATGTAAGTGGGGTGCCTCCATACAGTCTGATGGTGGACTCCACGACTATAGACCCAGTTTAACCATGGAATTCGGGACTATGGTTGCTTGTGATGTGAGACGAGCCTTACTTAAATCCGGGACTACGACTGATTTGACAGTGGACTCCAGGATCATGAATAGTCGGGCAGATGGGAGGCCGATCTCCAATGTAAATGAGTACACCGGGGCTAGAGGGGCACTTGCGGGATGTTCACACGATGAGGATTCTGTATGGTTTGACTGTGGACTCAGAGACTGGAATCCGTACTCGTGGAATGTCTAAACCTTGCTTTTGTTACCTTAGTAGGTTTTGCATGGTGATGGATTAAACCCTATAATGAGGAGTACGATTAAGTGCTTGCCCTCAGACCTATGTAGTATAAGATGTATAGAATCCGAACATGTATGCATTAGTGTCATCGTAGTGTAAACATCTGCATTAGGCATTACGTCATATCATACACTGACACTACTAAAGTAGTCACTTTTCCTGTTTGCATTCAAGTTTGTGTTTGCTGAAGTAAAACAATCGCTGTATTATAGCATTGCGTCAGTTGTATGCAACTGACGTGCCCACAGTTTTCCATTGTAGGACTTGGATTAGCAAGGCATAAAGATAAATTGATACTGAAGATTAAAGTTGTTGAATGTTAAAATTGTATATTTTTGTTGTAACTTCCTCTCTGTATTTTGTAACAAACAATGTGTAATGAAAAAGTTTTAAATTCCTTGTAAATTTGTACGAATTGAAGTAAAAGATCCTGTTGTGCTTCGAATTAAATGTATTTGGAATTCGGGGCATTACAGAGTGGTATCAGAGCCAATTTCAATGATTAGTACAAAATTACAAGGATGACACATTAGGATGGACATTAGAAGTGTGAGTTCAGTTTATAGAGATTTAAATGTAAGTTGATTTACATTTGTGTTGCTCCATACACTAATGTCTTCTCATACCTTTCCCTATAAGGTGGTTGATAACCAAGACCCAGTGGATGAAGTAGAATGGTTCTTTGAAGACCCTGAAGAAGAGGAAGAATCCGAAGAATAAGAAGAACTCATAGAAGAAGAAGAGGGAGAATTGCCTGAATCTCGGGAGATCACTCCACCTCCACCTGAATCCCCAGATGAATCCTCAGATGAAGAGCCGGTTCGAGACAAGAATGACCACATCATCACTTCTCTCCAGAAGAAATTGATCATCCATAAGTGGAGAGTAAACCACATGGAAGCCCATCATGCGGAGGACAAGCAAAACATTGCAGCTCTGAGTTAGCGAGTATGGGAACTGGAGAAGTGTCGACACATGAATGCTCAACATTTCATCCAGCTAGACAACAAAACTTGTTGGGGAAAGCAAGAATACTGTCAAAGATGCGAGGAGATGCAGAAGGAAATAGATGAACTATGGGGAGAGCTCAGAGAAGCTAAGAGGAACCGTAGGGTCTAGACTACTTTATGTTTGGAGTTTCTGGTGTTTATGTATGGATGTATGGACAAATTTTATTTCTGATTGTATAAAGTTTATTTTTTGAAATAAATAAATTATGTTGGAAGAAAAGTCTACGTTGTTGCTACTTTTGGTGATTAATGATGTTTTATGACCCAGAAATGGCTGGACGAGGAACTCAAAATGGTGAGGGATCCAGCAGTGAAGGCAACCAACTTGATGTGGAGACAAAACTGGCCCGGGTATACCAAACTCTCAACACATTTACCACAAGTGTGAATCGAAGCACCACGGCGTTGCAGGCAGTGCTAGTCCCGGAGGCTATTAAATTGGTGGAGTCATTCAAACGGATGAAACTGCCTATTTTTTAGGGTAAGGCGGATCCTAGTGCAGCCGACGATTGGATCTGGTAGATCGAAACAATGTTTTAGGTCTTGGAGACTCTAGAGTCTAGCAAGGTGAAGCTGGCCACCATTCAGTTGGAAAATGATGTCGGGGTCTGGTGTCAGTCCATGAACCCTGGGAGATGAAACTATTACCTAGGAAGACTTTCTGGAAGAGTTCCGCAGCCACTATTTCCCGATGGATGTGCAGGAGAAAATGGTAATGGATTTCCTGAGCCTGCAACAGGGAAGCTTGTCAGTTAGGGAGTATGAGACGAAGTTCACTTATCTCTCAAGGTATGCACCAGAGTTAGTGATTGACGATGCCAAGAAGGCACGAAAATTTGAGCAGGGGCTGAGGTCTCGGATGATACCCCTCGGTATGGTACAGAACAAGAAAAACAACTGGAGTGCTAGCAAGAGGCCCGCAGTATCACCTAGCACAGAGGTTCAAACCTACTGGGGAAAATGCATTGTTGTAATTGGACGGTTAAGCACTTGCTATAGATGTGGAGAGACGGGCCACATCGCAACTGGGTGTCCTAAACCGCAAAAGGTCAAGACCTGTTACCACTGTGGTAAGGAGGGCCATATCAAGCTAGACTGACCATAATTCTAGCGGGCATGGCAGAATTCGAAGCAGGCCGACCCAGTGAAGAAACCATACCAGCAGGGGTGAGTATTCGCTCTAACTGAAGAAGACGCTGAGGATGCCGACAATGTCATCACCGGTATGGGAGCATTTGAATAGAGTTTTACTGCTGTTATTTCAAGTCTTGTATTAGAAGAGTGTTATGTACTGAAAGATAATATTCATTATGTAATAGGGGAACTTATAATAAATTGAATAAAAGCTACTGTTTTGTTTGATACTAGATCATCCCACACTTTTGTATATCCTAAATTTGCAAAAGAATTGGGGGAGCTAAAAAATTTCCCCAGCAAGGTTCTGGAGGTAGCTACCCTTTCAAGAGAAACACTGACTACTGATCGGTATTGTGCTGGTTGTGACCTCGAGATCGGAGGATCTGGAATCGATCTCATAGAGTTGGCAGTCTTGGGAGTCGATATAATCATTGGCATAAACTGGATGTCGATCTATAATGCTAGTATCGAATGCAAGAGCAAGTTATGGTGAAGGCACCAGGAGGACCAGCAGTAACATTTCAGGAGAAGAGAAAGTGTAAGGAGTTGGTGGTAGCTTTGTCCAAGGAGAAGATTCCTGAGGAAGTCAAGAAGATTCCTGAAGTCCGAAACTTTCCGACGGTATTCTTGGAGGATTTGCCTGGACTACCACCTCATCGGGATGTGGAATTCAGCATTTCCATTTAGCCAGAAAGTGCACTGATATCCAAGGCACCTTACAGAATGAGGTCAAGAAAAATATTGAAGAGATTTTGCACAAGGGTTCTATCAGACCGAGTGCGTCGCCTTGGGGAGCACCAGTTTTATTGGTGAAGAAAAAAGATGGATCGATGAGGATGTGCATTGATTACAGAGAACTGAACAAGGTGACTGTTCAGAATAAGTATCATATTCTGCGAATCGATGATCTGTTTGACCGACTTAAAGGAGAAGCAGTTTTCTCCAAGATAGATCTTCGGTCGGGGTTATCTCCAAGTTCGTGTTAAGGAAGTGGATGTGCATAAGACTGCATTCCAAACTCGACGTGAGCATTATGAATTCTTAATTATGTCATTCGTAGTGACGAATGCACCAGCCATTTTCATGGACATGATGAACTGGGTCCTGCGACCATTCATCGACTCTTTCGTCGTGGTGTTTATTGACGATATTTTGGTATACTCCAAGTCATAGGAAGAGCATGTTGGGCACTTAGCAGAGGTATTGAAGAAGCTGCAGGAACAGAAACTATATGCCAAATTATCCAAGTGTGACTTCTGGAAGTCCGAAGCCGCGTTCCAAGGTCATATCCTTTTTAAGGAGGGAGTGGCCACTGATCCGTAGAAGATAGAGGCAGTGAAGGATTGGCCAAGACCATATCAGTAAAGGAGATCAGAAGTTTCTTGGGCTTGCTGGTTATTATTGGAGGTTTATTCAGGATTATGCTCAGATAGCCGTACCACTCACGGGACTTACAAGGAAGAATGTAAGTTTCAAGTGGGCGGAGCAGTGCGAAGTAAGTTTCCAAGAGTTGAAAGAGAGATTGACCACCCCTCCAATAATGGCATTCCCCCGAGCAAGGATTGATTATGATGTCTACTGTGATGCTTCACATCGAGGGCTAGACTGTGTGTTGATGCAAGAGGAAAAGGTAATAGCTTATGGGTCTAGGCAACTGAGACCACATGAGATGAATTACCCAACCCATGATTTGAAGTTGGCAGCGATTATATTCACCTTGAAGCAATGGAGGCACTATGTGTATAGGATGAAGTTCAACATGTACACAAATCACAAGAGCCTGAAATACATCTATCAGCAAAGGGATCTGAATTTGAGGCAGAGGAGGTGGATGGAAGTGCTAGAAGATATCCATCCAGAAATAAAGTATCACCCGGGAAAAGCTAATGTGATGGCAATGCGTTCAGTCGGAAGAGCAGCTTGTTCTGTTTGATTACAACTTATATGAAACTAGCAAAAGAGCTCGATCGAGCTAGAATCGAAGTTATGTTGCAAGGACTGGGGGAGTCTTTAGCACATATGAGAATTCAGCCCACACTGAGAGATCACATTGTCGACGGTCAGAAGTCTGATCTAGAAATTCAGAAGATGAAGGAGTAGGTCGGCACTGTCAAATTGGCAAAATTTCAAGTGACGGGCGAAGTATTGTGGTTTGAAGAAATATTGTGTGTACCTGATCAAGCAGAATTGAAGGAAAGCATTTTGCAGGAAGCACACACTACTCTATTATCAGTGCATCTAGGGAGTAAGAAGATGTACAAGGATATTGAGCAGCATTTCTGATGGCCGGGAATGAAGAGAGATGTAGCAGAGTTTGTCGCAAGGTGTGCAACTTATCAACAAATAAAGGTAGAAATTCAAAAACCCGGAATATTGTTATAGCCGTTACCCATTCCGGAGTGAAAATGGAAGAACATTAGCATGGATTTCATCACTTGGATACCTAGAAGTCCCAAAGGGAATGATACGATTTGGGTAATAGTGGATTGTTTAATAAAGTTTGCTCATTTCTTAGCGATGAAGATCACTTGATCAATGAAGAAGTTAGTGGAATTGTACATCGGGGAGATTGTAAGACTACATGGAATTCACTTATCGATTATGTCAGATCGAGATGCACGATTCACGTCGCACGTTTGGAGAAGTCTTCAGGCAGTTGTGAGAACCAGGACTTACTTCAGTACTGCCTTTCATCCTCAAACTGATGGGGAGACTGAGAGAGTCAATTGTGTGTTGGAGGATATGTTGAGGTGTTGTGTGATGGATTTCGGTGGCAGCTGGGAGAGGCACTTAGCCCTGGTGGAATTTGCCTGCAATAATAGGTTTCAGACTAGCATCGGTTTGGCACCATATGAGGCCTTGTATGATAGAAGGTGTAGAACACCGTTGCGCTAGTATGAAGTGTAGGAAAGGTAGATGTACGGGCCAGAGATAGTACAGCAAACTTCAGAGAAATTTGAGTTGATCAGGAAGAGGCTGGTTGACGCACATAGCAGACAAAAAAGCTATGCTGACAATCGGAGAAGGATCTGGAGTTCGAAGAGGCTGACTATGTCTTCCTGAAAGTATCTCCAACTGATGGTGTGATCCGATTCAGGAAAGGAGGAAAGTTAGCTCAAAGGTACATATGACCATATAAGATATTGAAAATGATTGGGATGACAGCTTATCAGTTAGAATTGCTGGAAGAGCTAGCCCAAGTACACAATGTCTTTCACGCATCTATGCTGCGAGGCTACATTCCTGATTCGAGTTATCACTTATCAGAAGTGCCAGAAGGTGCCTCGCGGCGATAGGGCGTTTTCTCTCCAAATCCGGAGAAAAATGCCTCCCGTTCTTCAAGGCCCTCAGGGGGGCTAAAGGCAGCAGAAACACGAGTCATTTGATCATCTCAAGGCCTACTTAGTCAACCCCCCACTCTTGAGCAAGCCAAAATTCGGGAAAGTCCTCTACTTATACCTCGCCGCTTCGGAGTAGACCCTCAGTGCTGTTTAAGTAAGAGAAGAAGACAAGATGCAGAGGCCTATCTACTACGTGAGTAAAGTCCTGAGAGATGCTGAACTCCATTATCCGAAGTTAGAGAAGATGGCCTATGCCTTGGTCATTAAGCCCGAAAGCTCCACCCCTATTTCTAGTCTCACTCGGTGGTCGTTCTTACCAACAGCCGCTCAAACAAGTCCTTCACAAGCCCGAGACCTCAGGGCACCTCATGAAGTGGTCCATCGAGCTGAGCCAACATGATATCCACTATCAGCCTCGAACCGCTATCAAGGCTCAAGCCCTAGCGGAGTTCATGGTAGAGAGCACAATTCCCGACACAAGCAAAGCGATGGAGGAACCCCCCTTCTGGACAGTGTATGTTGATGGCTCCTCGTGCGCCGATGGGAGTGGAGCAGGAGTCATACTGGCGGGTCCAGATGATTTCATCCTCTAATATTCACTCTGTATCAACTTTCGGGCATCCAACAACGAGGCCAAGTATGAAGCCCTAATAGCCGGCCTATGCATGGCTCGCAAGGTCGGGGCCAAACGTGTCAAGATATTTAGAGACTTGCAGCTGGTCGTGAACTAGGTATCTGGGGAATACGAAGCACGAGACAATCGCATGGCCAAGTACTTGGCCAAGGTCAAGGAACTGATGGTCTCTTTCCAGGACGCACAACTCCAGCGGATTTTTCGAGAAGAGAATGCGCAGGCAGACACCCTCTCAAAATTAGCTTCCTTCCCTCCAAGGGCTCAAACAAACTGTCTTAATAGAAGTTCTACTGAGGCCCAGCGTCGAGGAAGAAGGCCCCGAGCCCATGGAAATGCTGACTTTACAACTCGGGGAGAATTGGATGAGGCCTCTGCTCGAGTTCCTCAGGGATAGGATCCTTCCCTTACACCCTAAAGAGGCTCGAAAGATCCGAACCAGAGCCGGGCGGTACACACTCATCGAGGGAGTCATGTAAAAACACTCCTACACTCAAGGAGACGGCAGACCCTACTTGTGTAACGCCCCGAATCCCAAATACACTGAATTCGAGATGTTCTACAGGTTCTTTTCACTTTCTTTAGTACAATTTTACAAGGAAATTTAAACTTTTCATCTTACATAAGAGTTTACATCAAAATTACACTTTTCTTTTGCACAGCGGAAGTAAAATACAACAATTAAATAAATGTACAACAACATGGTACTATCTTTCAGCATCCATTCTTCTTTAACATGTCATTTACCTGCATATAAGACTGTGGGTACGTCAGTTTATTCAATCGACGATCATTATACACGGCCATCCTCTCTATGCCGGAAATAGTATAACTTAATTTTCCATATTTAGCAAACACAAACTTGTCACATTACAATTAAAGGGACTACCCTATTGATGTCGGGTTGTGATTGTGCACTTAATCCTTAATGCAATTATTTATATTACATGACACTAATGCACACTTGTTCGGAGTCTATGCATCCCATACTACATAGGTCCGAGGGCAAGCCTCTTAATCGTTCTTCATCTTTGTAGGGTTCCATCCCTCGTTATGACTTAATCTACTACTGTAACTACGGTAGTGTCTTAGATGATCTATGAGTGCAAGCACGTGTACAGAAACTGGAGGGGAATCCCACGTCATGTCACAACTCATCGTGAAGAACCTATGGACAATTCAGCCTCCTTCATGGCACACGATCCTCATGCAGTCACCAAACATCCCACAAGTGTCACCACAGGGACGGTACCCTGGAGCCGTATCCACGTCATGTCACGACGCATCGTGAAGAACCTGTGAAATACTCTCCGCCGCCACGGCACCCTGGAGCCGTATCCACGTCATGTCACGACTCATCGTGAAGAACCTGTGAAATACCCTCCGCCGCAAATCTGATGGCTCTCACTCGTGTTTTTCTCCTACTTTCATCACATCTCCACTATGTACTAATCCTTAGTTTTTTTTATTAGAATCATGAACAAAATCAAAGCTCTAAAGTTAGCCTCTCCACTAAGCCGGACTTATTCATTTCAACATGACCAACCTTGGTCTTTCTTTTCAATATTCATTTCATTTCTTTCCAAATGCCGGGGGAGACTTAGCTACTCTTTCATTTCAATTCCAATTCACAAATTCTAACATAATCTGAGCATTCCCAGCTCATGAGTTCATTTTTCATTGCCTCAGCATATCATGATCTTAGCTTTCATATTCATGTAATTCTTCATTCGAAGTATGACTCATTTCATGTAAATTTCTCAATTCAAACTATGATTCATTTCATATAATTTCATCCAGCAAAAAAAGAGTTCATCGACAACAATCATAAAGTTCTCAATCTTCAAAATAGACAGAATAATGTTCTCTGACATATCTAAACACTCTGGACAGTCGACTTGGATCTCTTCCAGTCGACTTGTTCAGTCAATTCCAGTTATTCATAACCACTCGGGAGAGTCGACTGCTGCAGATGGCAGTCGGCTGTTCCGCAGTGTTTCCGATTTCAAATTATCACCCACAGCACAGTCGACTGTCGTTCAACAAAGTCGCCTGTTTTGCGGAGTTCAGTTATGTAATTTCTCAAGTCTATACAGTCGACTGCTACACACATTAGGTCGACTGAACAGTTTAAAATCTCAAATTAATGAATCATTCCTTCATACACATCACACTTTGTCTCGCTATTCTTCCACAAGAATAATTCACATTTTATTGTTCACATTATTCTCAAAATGAGAAGTACTAACGAATATTCATAATTCATGTTTTCATGCATCTATAATGTCACTTCAATCTTTACTATACTAGTCTTTTTAATTTCTAGTTCTTTTGCACGGTATAATTTCCCAAAAATACACATATCAAAAACCATAGTTCGGATTACACATTTTATTCTCAAATCACATTTTATTTCATGCAACAATCTCCAAATTATCTTTATAAAGTCTCATGTATTTCAAAAGAGTAGAACATTCGAGTTTATAAAAATGCATCAGTACCAGTCGACTCATACTAGAGTAAGTCGACTGTTCAGGGGGGAAACATCCATGATTTTAAGTAAATAGTTGACTTATAACAGCACCAGTCGACTTAAATGAGCATATAAGTCGACTTACAAGGTCCTAAGTCGACTTACCAGAACGTTTCTTTTCCGTCATTTCTCAACAATTAATGCCACAAGTCTCTTTATTAGCCAAGTTCACATTCATGGTTATAATTAATCCATATCAACTTAGATTTTTACTAATCCAGTCACATACAATTGCATACTCGCATTCCAATCAATTCATAGGTCAATTTTCCAATTAGAAGTGTACTCTTATTAGTATTTTTCATGCATCGTTTCTTAATATAATACTAGCATCATTTCTAATTAGAAATAAGAAAAAATCAAACCCACTATCATTCATTCATTCTAGCAAGCATTTTTACTTTAGAAATATGGAAAATTTTACCCACCTTGTATGGAGAGAAAACAACACAATAGCAACGAAAGTCCTTTTCGAATGAATGCACCTCCTCCTAGACGATGCGCGCACAAGCTCCACAAGCACCAATCCCGAGCTCCTCCTAGTAATGGCTGGCCTCGTCTCCTCCTTGTTGAAAGCAATACAATCCTACACAATTCCCTCAATCTTTTAACTCACAACTTACTACTAATTTAGACTATAGTTTTAGAAAGATATAATTGCATATGAATATAGCCATGGGAGGGGGTATATATACTAGAAATCAAGTAGAATGAAGGGCTAGGATTAGTTGGTTGGTTGTAGGATGGAAGGCTAGGATGAGAGTAGGAGTTACCACAACTACCCACATTCACATAACTACCACACCATGACCACCACTAAATTTTTGAATCTCCCTCCAAAAGAAGTGTACCCGGCCTACTAGGAGTAGTGTGCATTGCACGTGTACGTGTAGTGCACGTGCATGCAACTAGGCCAAAAATTGTGCATTTTAATTTGTACAAAAATAAAATAGACTTTTTAAATAAATTAATCCATGGGCTTAGTTTTATGGGCCAAAATAGTCATTTTAAAATAAAATATATTTTGGGCTTTAAGAAAAAGACTTTAAAATAAAGCTTTCTATTTATTTAAAGAAAGGCTTTTGTATATAAAAAAAATAATTTGAAAATAAAAATAATTATAAGATTTTATTTCAATCAAAATGTTGCACGTGCACACAACGTGCAAAATAAAATAATTTTTCTTTAATTGAAAAATCAGGGTATTACAACTTAAGATGTCTCTGCCAGAGGAAACCCAGTATGCTTTGAAGGAGGTCCATGAAGGAATGTGTGGCACGCACTTGGGAGCAAGGTCCCTAGCTCGCAAAATCTTGAATTATGGATACTTTTGGCCCACTCTCCTCCACGATGCCGAACAACACGTTCGCCAATGTGGCCCGCGTCAAAAAAATTCAACAATCCGCCACTTACCGCAAGCCCAGCTCTCCTCTCTATCTAATCCAACCCCTTTCGCAATGTGGGGAATGGACCTCCTCGGGCCTTTTCCTCCAGCACCGGGCCAGCTAAAGTTCCTCATTGTGGCAATCAACTATTTCTCTAAGTGGATCGAAGCCGAGCCCCTGGCAACGATCACAGAGAATAGGTCGCATCACTTCTTTTGGAAAAACGTTGTCTGTAGATTCGGCGTGCCCCGAATCTTGATAACGGACTATGGAACTTAGTTAACGGGGTCAGCCTTTCACACTTTTTGTGCAAATCTAGGCATTCAGCAACGATTCTCCTCAGTCTCTCACCCCCAGTCCAATGGACAGGGAGAGAACGCCAATTGGCAAATTCTCTTCGGCCTGAAAAAGAGACTAAGCAGGTCAACTAAGGGGTTATGGGTAGAGCAGCTCCCCAATGTGCTCTGGAGCTATCGCACTACGAAGAGGAACCCCACAGGAGAATCTCCCTTCAACCTTACTTACGGCTCCGAAGCTGTTATCCCTCTGGAGGTGGGTTTACCTTCCCCACGCTTAATAGCCTACAACGAAGAGCAAAATGCAAACGAGCTTTGCGGTAACTTGGACCTCATCGATGAGATCCCTAAGAGATCCTCCATCCTGCAAGAAATCTATCGGCGTAGGATCAAGCAATCCTACAACAAGAGAGTCTGCCCTACTAATCTCAAAGAAGGAGATCTGGTGCTCAGAAAGCTATCAATTTCTTTCCCCAGCAAGAAAGGCAAGTTGGCACCCAATTGGGAAGGACCATATAGGATCTCCAAAGTTGTCCGCCCAGGCACTTATCAAGTTGAAGACCCGAGGAGCAGAGGAGTGCCGAGGATATGGAGCGCAGAGCACTTGTTGAAGTACCGAGTGGGTGTTTGAACATCGCTCCAACCAACTTATCCTAGAGCGCACACTTGTTGAAGTACCAAAAGGGTGTTTGAACACCGCTCCAAGCAACTTCTTCTATAGCGTTCTTAAAACATTTTGAAGCTTTTTTCTTTTCTTCATTAAGTGTAATAGTGGCTCCCAACTCAGAAGCAGCCACTTAGTAGTTGTTTTTAATAAAGAACAGTTCTCTCTCTATCAGAAAAACTATTGTCTTAATGTTCTTTCACCGAGTACATACTCTCAAAATGACAAATTCGGAGTCGGACACTTGGTTCGATGCAACTTTTTCTACTTGCGAACGAGCGAGTACAAAGTATCTCACCATTCAGATTTGTTCCTACAACTGTTGATACTCTCTAAACGACAAGTTCAGAGTCCAACACCTGCTTCGATGCAACTTTTGCTACTTGCGAATGAGCGAGAACAAAGTAGCTCACCATTCGGAATTGCTTCTATAACTGTTGATACTCTCTAAACGACAAGTTCGGACTCCAACACTTAGTTTGATGCAACTTTTGCTACTTGCGAACGAGCGAGTACAAAGTAGCTCACCATTCGGAATTGCTCCTACAACTGTTGATACTCTCTAAACGAAAAGTTCGAAGTCCAACACTTGGTTCGATGCCGCTTTAGCTACTTGCTAACGAGCAAGTAATAAGTAGCTCACCATTCGGAATTGCTCCTACAACTGTTGAAAACCCTTCTAATGACAAGTTCGGAGTCCAAAACTTGGCTCGATGCCGCTTTAGCTACTTGTGAACAAGCGAGTACAAATTATCTTACCATTCGAAATTGCTCCTACAATTATTGATACTCTTGCAAACATTAGCGAAACACAAATCCTCACAAGAATCTTGACAAATGGGTATATTATTTCATCAAAATTTGAGGTACAAGTCTAATTCTAGACCAAAAACTCACATTATTTCATCAAGATTTGAGATGCAAGACTCATATGAAACAAAGACTACAAGGTTACAAAGTTTTGCCTTAGCCCCTTATAAGGAACGAGATGCTTCTATTAAGCGATACTCGGGGTCGGCGAGTGCTGTGTTGCTGTCACCTCATTTCCATAGAAGTTTCCAAGCCGGCGAGCCGAGTAGCGTCGTCAGCACCTAGGAGCCTAACAGTCACCCCGACAGATGCTCCATTCGACGAGCCAACCACCCTACTTTGTGCGCCCCCAAGGTGCCTCAAGACGGGGGGCAAACGAAGCGCTAACTCGTGGAACGACCTTCCTTAGGCATACTCACTCCGAGGGTAGGAAGTGCTTCTGACGTTACTCACCTCAGAAAGCCGTCGTAGATGAAGGTTCACCGCCTCTAGCTCCACGATCCGCTCCTTCAGCGAGTCGTCCGTCACTTTGACATTCAGGCGAGGCATTCAGCTCGAGTTGCCCCACGAGAAGCCTCGGAGATAGTCCTCCGAAGGTGCGCCGCCTCTATACTCTTTTCAAGCACCACATTCTTCAACTCGTCTCTCTCAGGCCTCGCATCGAATAAAGAGTGATGAAGTAACTTGAGTCTCATGCCTTGGCTGACAGCCATCGAGGGACATGTCTCTTCACCTTCAGGGGGCACTTCGTGAAACCTCTTCTCGAGGTGCCTCATCTCGATTTCTCGACGAGCCAAGGTCAGCTTCAAATGACCCAACTCTTGCTCGGCTCTATTGAGCATCTCTCGAGACCGAGCTAGCCCCAACTTGGCGACACCCAGATTAGACCGGAGACGAGACACCTCGCTGATCTGTGAAAGTCGAACAAAAAAAAAGCGTGAATCTTTAAGTCCGAAGAACCAACATGACCATACTACGCCTAGACAAAGCTACTGAGACAGCTCAGAAGTAGAGCAATCCTATAAAAGTTTCAAAGCCTCACCACACTTGTAAAAAAAGGGGTGGAGAAGAAAATCTTTTCATTAAATTCAACGAGTACAAGAAGCAGTGGCCAGTCCGCAATTAGGATACAATTCATAACATTCAAAACAGAGGTATGAAGTACAACAATGTCAAGGGAGAACCTCTTTAGAGTGATCCTCGGTCACCAAGGGCTCCGACCCTTGTGTGGCAGTGATGATCGCTTGGGGCATGGCCTCCGCATCGGCCTCTACCTCTACCTCGTCGACCCCTACATCTACCACCTCAACCTCGTCATCTTCTTCATCCTTCTCGGAGGCATCGTCGAACCCAGGGACAGGGTCGGGGAAGAGGAGCCATCGGCACAGTCTACCTCCGAGTGGGCCTCCTATACCTGCTCGTTTGCGCGAGCATAGGCCTTTGCCATATTGACGGTGAGGTACCCTTTCGCCCTCTCCATCTCTTCGGCCTTGGCCTCCTTAGCCGCGGTGACCCTAGCGGTGGCAACGGCGTCCTCCTTGTCCTTCGCTGCTAGCTCTTTTTGTTGGAGCAGCAGAGCGTTGTCAACCTCGAGCTTCACCACAACATTCTCGAGATGCTCCAACCATGAAGCCTTTGCCTCGGTTTCAACCCTCAACTGCTCGAGGTCCTTGGCAATCCGAGCCTTTTCTGCCTGAGCACGATCGGTCTCCTGCTTCAGATCTTTCTCTAATTCGGTCATCTTCTCCATCAGATGACCGAAGTGGCAAATTATCTGTGAAAAGAAAGGAGGAGCACCATAAGAAACTTGGAAAGAGTAGTTTATAAAAGGTGAAAACCACAAGTCAATACTAGACTTACCAACACCGCCCCTTATGCGATCTTGAGCCCGTCGTCACCGACGCCACCGGTGTCCATGGCAGCCTTTTCCTTCGGCGTAGCGAGGTGCTGAACGGCTTGCATGATGGACGACGAGTCACCAAGAAACCCTCGAGCTTGCGGACTTGCCAGCCCAGGATGAAAACCTTCTTGTTCCCCTCAGTCAGGAACACCTCAACCTTGGCCGACAACGGAGGGGCCTCCAAACCCAAGGCCACTGCTAAGGGGAAGGCCCTAGTCTTAGCCAAAGCCAACGTCGCTGTGGTGGTCGGCAGCTGCTGAACAACAGCGGCCTGCACCGCTGCCTGCTCTACGGCAGCGGCGACAGTCCTCACCCTCGGCAAGGATACCTTGGAGACCACCCTCTTCCTTTTCCTCGGGGCCTTGTTGCCCAAGACCCCACGCTGTGCCAGCATGTCCTCGAAGTTCATAGCTTCTGCAAAAAAAAGGAGTTAAGCACAAGTAAAGCCAGACTTAAAAGGAAGGGGAACACGAGGCTAAAAATAAACCGCATACTGGGGTTCATAAGGTTGAGACCCCCCCCCCCCCCGAAGAGCACCTCCACGGTTAGGTCCCTCCAATCAAACTTTGGCCGATCTAGGAGCGTCCGAACTATCTCATCTTCTTCGGGGCTGAGCACCAGGCTCTCTTTCACCCACTTCGAGACTTCATCGACCCAAGTCATCGAGATGACCCACGGCTCTCGACTACGGACAAGGAAGTCAACGGTCAACAGTCAACGGACCTTTGACTGGTCAACTCAACAGACCTTTGACTGGTCAACGGTCAACGGTTAGCGTGCCACCTGTCGCTCTCATGGACTTCGACAACCTGTGCCGAGCACTCTTGCCACCGACGTCCAAATGCGAGAAAAATTTCTCCTGGACTTCGGCAACCTGTGCCAAGCACCCTTGCCACTTACATCCAAATGCGAAAAAAAGTTCTCCCGGAGTTCGGCAACATTTGCCGAGCACTCTTGCCACCGACGTCCAAATACAAGGAAAAAATTCTCCTGGACTTCGACAACCTGTGCCGAGCACTCTTGTCACCGACGTCCAAATGCGAGAAAAAATTCTCCTAGACTTCGGCAATGTATGCCGAACACTATTGCCACCGACATTCAAATGCGAGGAAAAAATTCTCCTGGACTTTGGCAACCTGTGCTAAGCACTCTTGCCACCGACGCCCAAATGCGAGAAAAAAATTCTCCTGGACTTCGGCAACGTGTGTTGTGCACTATTGCCACCGACGTCCAAATACGAGAAAAAAATTCTTTCGGACTTCGGCAATCTGTGCCAAGCACCCTTGCCACAGACGTCCAAATGTGAAAAAAAAATCTCGGACTTTAGCAACGTTTGCCGAGCACTCTTGCCACTGACGTCCAAATACGAGAAAAAAATTCTCCTGGACTTCGGCAACCTGTGCCAAGCACTTTTGTCACCGACGTCCAAATGCGAGAAAAAAGTTCTCCTGGACTTCGGCAACGTGTGCCGAACACTATTGCCACCGACGTGCAAATGCGAGGAAAATTTCTCCTGGACTTTGGCAACCTGTGCCGAGCACTCTTGCCACCAACGTCCAAATGCGAGAAAAAAATTCTCCTGGACTTCGGCAACGTGTGCCGAGCACTCTTACCACTGACGTCCAAATGCGAGAAAAAAATCTCCTTGACTTCGGCAACCTTGCCGGGCACTCTTGCCACCAACGTCCAAATGCGAGAAAAAGTTCTCCTGGATTTCGGCAACATGTGCCGAGCACTCTTTCCACCGATGTCCAAATACGAGAAAAAATTCCCCAGGACTTCGGCAACCTGTGCCAAGCACTCTTGCCACCGATGTCCAAATACGAGAAAAAATTCCCCTGGACTTCAGCAACGTGTATCAAGCACTCTTGTCACCGACGTCCAAATGCGAGAAAAAATTCTTGTTGACTTCGGTAATGTGCGCCGAGCACTCTTGCCACCAATGTCCAAATATGAGAAAAAATTCTCCTGGACTTCGGCAACCTGTGCCAAGCACTCTTGCCACCGACATCCAAATGCGAGAAAATGCGTTGACTGGTCAACGGTCAACGGTCAACGCGTCATGTGTCGCTCTCCTGGACTTTGGCAACGGGTGCCGAGCGCTCTTGCCACCAACCCCCAATGGTGGAAAAATGCTTGCCTCATGATGCGCTCTCGTGATCGGAGCACTCAGATTGCACCACGTCATCAAGCAGTGGATCTGCCATTTTTTATCACCTAGGAAATCATGCCAGAGATCCGATGGACGCTCCAGATCACGCCACGTCGATAATAGCTAATTAATCCTTTTTTATTTATTAACTAGAAATAATTAATTAGAAAATGTGAAAAATAATTAATTTTTTTAAAAAATTAATTAAAATTCTAAAAAATAATTATAAATTCGGGAAAATATTTTAAGCGCCTGGAAAAATAATTAGCGATTAGAATAATTAATTGCTGCTTTTTAAAACTAGTTTGTTACTTCGCAAAATTAAATAAATAATTCAAAAGATAGTTTAAAAGTCTGGAAAAATCACAAAAAAACTAGAAAAATCTAAGAATAATTTTGGGCATTTTTTTAGCTCAGAAAAACACCATTACACTTTGAGCAAGATCCAAACTCCCTTAAGAACTTCGATAAAGTCTTGTATGCCATTGAAACAGTCAAACTACTCCACAAAGGCTGTAAAACACCATCTTTAGGAGTAGGGGGATCGTGATATGGCTAAAAATAGGACTAAATCGGGACCGTTCAAATTGGGCACGAATCTTAAAGCTCTCAGAGGTAAAACGGTAATTTCACCTACAAACGGGTCCGAAATGGAAACTAGGTCTCTTCTTTAAAGCCTAATAACCCATAAACAGATCTTTCCTATTGGATACGGGTACCAACCTGTTACAAACTACTTTATCCGTTACAAACTAATTCAGAAGGATAAAGAGTAATTCAAATTTGTGATTATCCCTAAGAGGCAGTTTTAACCACTTCTTATCTTGAAACGAGTTAAAACTCTCCAGCTTATCCATCAACACTGGGAAGTAGAGATTTGTCCTTATCTCGAAATGGGTTCCTAAAGCAATTATAAATATCCATCTCCCACACCGTAACAAGGTAATCAATCTTTTTCTACCTAAAGCTCTTTCTTAATCTTCGAGATTACTGACAAAAGCGTCGGAGGGTTCATCGCCGAGATCCATCCCGGTGTATCGAACTTTGTGCAGGTTCGCGGAAGCGGCAAGAAACAAGTCAACACATAGGTGAAGATCAACAGGTTTGCTTTATTATTTTCCTCAAAGAACTCACAAATTCATCTGTTTGTTCCCACACCCGAATTAGCAGCAACAATAAGGAAAGTGGCAAAAGAAGAAATGATGAATAATGAATAAATGTTTCTGTTGAGGTTAGATATAACCTAAGTGATGTCCATATTGAGATGGTTGTTCGAATCTAAAGGCTGAGCGACACCGGTAGTGACCGAAAATTTGTGAATAATGTAACACCCCACATTTCATTTTAATTAAAAATGCATTTTTTATTTTTTTACATATGATGCACGTGCAAATTTTTACTCTCATTTTATTACTCTCATTATCTATTTTTAGCATGCATAGTCTTAATTAGCCTTCTTTTGATCCATGGACCTAAAGAATAAATTCCAGCCCATTAGAAGGAGAGCCCACTAGGATAATTAAATTAATTAATTAAAAGAGAGCCCATGAATCAAGCCCATTAGTAAAATCACAAATCAAGTTGAGCTAGGACTAATACATGACAAGTTACAACTTTTAGTACACATTTAGAACCATAAAATTGTATTAATTTTTGTATGTGCATATGTGCATGTGTACACACATGTTTGGCCAGGTTGTACACTTTGTGTAGGCCAGTTTTGGGCTAGTGGGGGAGAGGGAAAGTTTGGAGTTATGGGAGTTAAGGTTGTGAAGGGTTGGAAAGGTGAAAGGTTTGGAGTTTTAGGAGTTAGAGAAATGAAGGGTTGGAAGAATTAAAAGAGAGAGTTATTAGGTGGAGATTTATGCATATTAGACCCTAATTTTACCCTATAAATAGAACCCCCTTTTCTCCTTCTCTTTTGCACCAAAAACAATATCAAAATAAGTAAAAGAAAAAGAAAGAGAGTAAGAGAGTCCTTGTGCTTGGAGAAGCTATTGCTAGGAGGAAAAGACTTGCTAGGAGCTAGGAGTTGCTTTGGAGCTAGAAGTGGTGTTCCATCTTTCCTTTCATTGTTCAAACTTAAATTAAGGTGGGTGGTTTCATTATTTTCTAGTGTAGAATACGCATGTTAAAATGAGTAGTATAAGAAGATATTGATATGAAAATTATAAGATAAAATTCATGCTAGTGTATCATGTAATGAATAAGGATGATTTTGTTGTGATTGTAGATATCATGCTAATTAAAAAAAAGAAATTCTTTATACCATGAATCATGTTAAGGTGCTTGCAAATTTTTTACTTGTTGAGTACGTGAAAATTTTATTGAATAATGTCATATGCAAACCATGCTTTAGGATCTATTGACTAAGAAAGAAGAAAGTAAAATTTTGTTAGTGTTGATATATGTATATTTTTGCATTGTCGCATTTGAAAATAATGATTTTTCATAAAAGAGATTTTTGTGAAACCCTCATGATTGAGACATGTTGGCATACTATAAATTCCCAATTTATATAAGAGGAATATAAACTATTTTTTTCATGAATACTATTTTCTTAAATTCAAGTTTTGAGAAATGCAAGTCTATGTGTAAATTGAAAATAAGAATTGTCTATGAAAAATGACTATAGGGCTTAAAATAATTTAAAATTGTTGTTTACTAATTTTTAAAAAAAAAGTCTAACATCAAGAAAAAGTTTATTTCAAATTATTAGAAAGACTTGATCTTGGATGAACAAGTTGCATGAAAAAGAACCACTTTCTGAATAGTTTAAACAAAAGTACATTAGTACATTTTCTAAACAGAAAATACACTTGGACTTACTGGTTAGCTAATACAAAACAGAGCACTGTTGTGGGAGATCTTGGGTTCAAAGCTTGATAGCCACCTTTATTTTTATTTCTTTAAATTAACCCCAAGACCGAGGAGTCAATATGTGTACGTTTCGACACAAGATTTTGATGCCAGGTCCATTTGGACCAAATGGCTTGCGGATGTGATTCTTTGGGTGTCACTGTAGCTCACGTGCAGCCCGGGTTCGAAACCCGGGGGCTGCATTTCTTTTGTGTGATCTTTTGACATTTTTTTGAACAAATTTTTATAAATAAAAGAGAATTTATTAAAAGGAGTTACAAGATTTTTCTTTAGTGTATTGAGATACAAAAAAATGAAAATTTAGATAGAAAGATGAATAACGTGAACTTAAAAAAATGAAAAATAGATCTTTCTTTAAGAAATGTGAAATAGTATTTTGTGAAGTAATCTTTTAAAGAGATTACACTTGTAGTTGTTTAAGGAATATTTTTTTATAGTGAATTGAAATATTGTGATAGCTTAGATTTGTTATAACAATTCATATGGTGAAATTGTATTCTTGAAAGGAATGTTTGTTTAAAAAGAATATGAATAAATAACTAGATCATGAATAGTGATGAGACTATGATCATTTTGTGACTAAGTTGAAAGATGAAAATATCTAGGTTTAAGACATGTTTATGAAAGGGTATGTGTACCCATGATTCTTGTACATGAGAAATTGTGATTTAGAGTTAGTAAGACCTCAGGTACTGGCACTATTGAAATAAAAGATTTTGAGATGTGATTTTGAGATATGGCTATGGAACTATCTCGGTAAATGTTGATTATGTCCGGTAAGAGGTAAAACTAATTCTAGGCTTAGAAATTTATTCATGTCTTGAACTAAATAATTAGGCACATAAGTGAAGATGTACTAAACTTGGGCAAACGTAAGTGGGTGCTTCTATATAGTCGGCGGTGGATCTCCATGGCTATAGACCCAGTTGGCAGACTGTGGTTGCTCCGTGGGAGATGGACTTTTAATTTTTCGGGACTTAGCGTAGTCGAGCAGATATTTACCATACTCCATTGTATATACGTATACCGGGGCTAGGGGAGCACTTACGGGATGGTTTGCACGGTGAAGGATCGTTATAATAGCCAGCGAGGCTAACCAGCAAGGCTGAGACCCTTAGTCGTGGAATGATCTAAACCATGCATTATTACTGAGTATTTTCATGGTGAGGGATCGAACCCTTTATTGTGGAGTACGTAGGCGCTTGCCCTCGGACCTATATAGTATGGAATGCATAGAATCGGAACAAGTGTGCATTAGTGTCATTCTAGTATAAAATGTGTGCATTAGACATTAAGGCATGACATGCACTTACATATTTAGCGTAGTCACAATTTAACACTTTATTGTTCATTCAACTTTTGTAATTTGTTAAAGTAATGAGACCGTTATATGTACGGCATAGAGAGGATGGCCGAGTATAACATTTTCGTCAGTTGTAAGTGACTGACGTTCCGACAGCTTGATATGCAGGTAATGGACTTTGCCATGAAGATGTTATGATGATTGTTGTACAAGTTATATTTTATTTCATTATTGTATTTTCTGCTGTGTAAAAAAAGATATAATGAACTCTGATGTATTGTTGAAAAAGTTTTAATTTCCTTGTAAAATTGTACAAAGCGAAGTAAAAATCCTGTGAAATCTTGAATTCGGTCTTATTTGGAATTCGGGGCGTTACAGATGGTATCAGAGCAGGCTTCACAAGTAGTACAAATTTATAGGGAACGACACCCTAAAGTGGACACTAGAGTGTGACTTTCAACTTATAGAGATTTAAACTTATGTTTGTGTTACTCTATAAGATGACATATTCTCCTCCTTTTCCCTATAAGATGGCCAATCAGCATGATCCCCAGAATGAGGCGCCTTGGTTTGTCCACTTTGAGGATGAAGAGGAAGAACCAATGGAAGAAGAAGAAAAGGACCCAGAAGAAGACCCAGAGGAGGAAGAAGAAGAACCATTTGAGATAGAAGAAGAATTTCCCAAGTCCAGGGAGATCATTCCACCTCCGCCTGATCTTCCCTAAGAACCCTAAGACGAAGAACTCATCCCAAATAACCCAAATGACATTGTTACTTCTCTTCGATGGGAATTGGACGCTCAAAAGTGGAGAGTTAACCACTTGGAGTTACAACGGGCACAGGACAAGGAGCGCATCTGGGAGCTTAACTTTCAAGTGTGCGAGCTTGAGAAGGTCCGACTCGTGAATGATCGACACTTCACCAAGTTGGACCACATCAATTGCTGGGACAAGGAAGAATGACAGCAGAATTTTGAAGACATGAGGAGGAAAATCCAAGAACTACGGGAAGAGCTCAGAGAAGCCAAGAGAAATCGTAGAATCTAGGATGTTTTCTGTAATGGATGTATTGGAACAAAATTTTTCTTTCTAAATGTAAAGAGTTTAAATTTTAGAATGAATAAATTTTGTTGAAGTGATGTTATTTGTGTTAATCATGATGAATTATGATAAATTTTATGACTCAGAAATGGCACAAAGGATCATGAATGGCAAAGAGCAAAACAGAGTGAATGGGCTGGATCTAGAGACTGTACTGGTTCGAGTCTATCAAACCCTAAATGCTTTTGCCGCAAACATCGCTGGAAACAGGGGACCAGGGCCAGCAGTGCATGTTCCGAAGGCAATCAGGTTGGTTGAATCGTTCAAGAGGATGAATCCACCTGTATTTGAAGGATAGGCCAATCCAGACGCAGCTGACGACAGGATCAGACAGATCGAGACTGTTTTTGTTGTACTAGAAACCCCAGAGGCCAGTAAGGTGAAATTGGCTACCATTCAACTAGATTAAGATGCAAGTGTGTGGTGGCAATCGCTAAAAAGGACCTTAGGCAATGTACAACTCTCTTGGGAGGAGTTTCTTGATAAATTCCGGAGCCACTACTTTCCATTGGACGTTCAGGAAAAGAAGGCCATGGAATTTTTGAGCTTGCAGCAGGGTGGTATGTCGGTCCGAGAATATGAGACCAAGTTCAACCAGCTTTCCAGGTACGCTTCTAAAATGGTACAAGATGAAGCCAAGAAAGCATGCAAATTTGAGCAAGGGTTGAGACCAAGTTTGAGATCCAGAAAGATACCTTTGGGCATTCAGAGATTTGAGAAGCTAGTCAGAAGGGCCGCTGCAACTGAGTCCGACATGAACTAGTTCTAGGCTGTGCAAGTCAAGCGGAACAATTGGAGTATGGGCAAGAGGCCTGAAGCACCAAGCAACTTTAGGATTCAGCCCCCAGCACAACGCTTCATGCCAATTGGCGCTAATGCTGTTGCAATGGCAGGAAGGGTACCCACGTGTTTCAGATTTGGAGAGTCAGGCCACATATCTACTGGGTGCACCAAGCCGCAATCTTTTAAGATGTGTTTTCTGTGTGGCAAGGAGGGCCACTTCAAGTCTGATTGCCCTTAGCTTCAATGGAGAGGACCGAGTCGGCAGCAGTCCAACCCTGGACAAAAGCAATTCAGGCAGGGGTGGGTGTTCGCCTTGACGGAGGCAGATGCTGATGATGTGGATAATGTGATCACTGGTATGGAGGATGAAGCCTAGTTGATTTGTTGTTTTTTTCCATTTTTATGTAATAAAATATTATGTAATGAGAGTACTCATATGTAACAGGAAACATTCTAATAAATGGAATAAAAGCATCAGTGTTATTTGATACGGGATCATCGCACACTTTTGTGTCATCCCTATTTGAAAAAAGATTGGGAGTTGAACCTAAAACTTTTCCTAGTAAGGTCTTATCTGTGGCTACTCCGTCAGGAGAGAACTTGACAACTGATCGATACTATGAAGGGTGTGATCTTGAAATCGGAGGCAGGCTCTTGGGCATCGACCTCATTGAATTGGCAGTTCTTGGAGTCGACGTCATTATTGGCATAGACTGGATGTCAGTTTACAGTGCCACTATTGAATGCAAGAGCAAGGAACTTGTGGTGAAGGCTCCAGGAGGACCAGTAGTTACATTCCAGGGTAAAAGGAAGTGCAAACAGTTAGCAGCAGCTTTGTCAGAGCAGAAAGTTCCAGATGAAGTGAAGCAGATCCCAGTTGTCCGAGATTTTCCAACTGTATTTCTTGATGATCTACCAGGGCTTCCCCCTCATCGAGATGTAGAATTCAGCATCACTGTTCAACCAGGAAGTGCACCTATTTCCAAGGCACCATACAGAATGGCACCAGTTGAACAAGATGAGATCAAGAAGCAAATCGAAGAATTGTTGAGCAAAGGATTCATCATGCCAAGTGCATCACCGTGGGGAGCCCCAGTTCTTTTGGTAAAGAAGAAGGATGGATTAATGAGGATGTGTATCGACTAAAGAGAGTTGAACAAGGTTACTCGAATCGATAATTTGTTCGACCGTCTACAAGGAGCAGCTGTATTCTCTAAGATAGACTCACGGTAAGGATA
The DNA here is from genome assembly GCA_017893485.1 of Hemerocallis citrina. NCBI lineage: Eukaryota > Viridiplantae > Streptophyta > Magnoliopsida > Asparagales > Asphodelaceae > Hemerocallis > Hemerocallis citrina. The sequence goes on along the minus strand of CM030364.1, from coordinate 90,800,532 downwards.
TCACCAAGTTCGAGTGAAAGAAGAAGATGTGCACAAGACGGCTTTCCGAACCAGGCATGGTCACTATGAGTTTCTAGTCATGTCATTTGGAGTCACAAATGCACCGGCTATTTTCATGGACATGATGAATAGAGTTTTGCGACCTTTCATCAATTCTTTTATCGTTGTATTCATCGACAACATATTGGTCTATTCCAAGACAGAGGAAGAGCATGCCAAGCACTTAGCAGAGGTTCTGAAGAAGCTATAGGAACATCAACTATATGTAAAGTTATCCAAATGTGACTTTTGGAAAACCGAAGTCGCCTTCCTGGGTCACATCCTTTCTAAGGAGGGAGTGGCTACTGACCCGCAAAGGTTGAAGCTGTGAAAGATTAGCCAAGACCGAGCATAGTGAAAGAGATCAGGAGCTTTCTGGGCTTGACTGGATATTACAGAAGGTTCATTCAGGGTTACGCTCCGATAGCTGTGCCGCTCACGGGACTTACAAAGAAGAACGTGAGTTTCAAATGGTCGGAGCAGTGTGAAGCCAGTTTCCAGGAGTTAAAGGAAAGGTTGACTACCACCCCTATTTTGGCTTTACCAAGAGCAGGAGTTGACTATGATATCTACAGTGATGCTTCCCCTCGCGGATAGGGCTGTGTGTTGATGCAGAAGGGGAAGGTAATAGCTTATGGGTCTAGGCAGTTTAGACCACATGAAAAGAATTACCCAACCCATGATTTGGAGCTGGCAGCAATCATCTTTGCTTTGAAGCAATGGAGGCATTACGTGTACGGAGGGAAGGTCAACATGTACACGGATCACAAGAGTCTGAAATATATCTATCAGCAGAGGGACCTAAATATAAGGCAGAGGAGACGGTTAGAAGTGTTGGAGGATATCCGACTAGAGATCAAATACCATCCAGGCAAGGCAAATGTTGTGGTAGATGCATTCAGCAGAAGGTGCAGTTTGTCCCAACTGATCACAACTAAGAAGGAATTAGCAGAAGAGCTTGACCGAGCAGGAATTGAAGTGGTTTTGCAAGGTTTGGGAGCTTCCTTAGCTCAGTTGAGGATTCAACCTACCTTCAGACACAGAATTATCGACGTTCAGAAGGTAGATCCAGAGATCCAGAAGATGATAGAGTAGGATGGTATTGGAAGGTTGGCAAATTTCCAAGAGAAGGATGCAGTACTGTGGTATGGCGAGCGACTGTGTGCCAGATCTAGTAGAACTGAAAGAGAGTATTCTTTAGGAAGCGCATGCTACTTTGTTATCAATACATCCAGGGAGTACCAAGATGTACAAAGATATAAAGCTATACTTCTGGTGGCCAGGGATGAAGCGTGATGTAGCCGAGTTCGTTGCCAAGTGTGCAGTTTATCAGCAGGTCAAGGTAGAGAATCAGAAGCCCGATAGTTTATTGCAACCATTACCCATCCCGGAATGGAAGTGGGATTGTATCAGCATGGATTTCATCACAGGTTTACGCAAGAGTTCCAAAGGCAATGATACAATTTGGGTGATAGTGAACCAACTCACTAAATCAGCTCACTTTTTTAGCAATGAAGCTTGCTTGGTCAATGGAGAAGCTGGCAGAGAGGTGTATGTTGGTGAGATTGTGAAGTTTCATGGAGTTCCATTGTCAATTGTAACCGATTGAGATGCGCGTTTCACTTCGCATTTCTGGAAAAGTCTCCAAGCAGCTTTGGGGACTAAGACTGATTTCAGTACCGTCTTTCATCCTCAAACTGATGGGCAGACTGAGAGGGTTAACAGGGAGCTGGAAGACATGTTGAGATGCTATGTGTTGGACTTCGGTGGCAGCTGGGGGAGGCATTTAGCTGTTGCGGAATTTGCCTACAACAACAGTTTCCAAGCAAGCATTAGGATGGCGCAATACGAAGCTCTGTATGGAAGGAAGTGAGGACACCGGTCTGTTGGTATGAAGTGGGGGAGCGGGAGCTGTATGGACCAGAGATTATGCAGCAGACCTCGGAAAAGATCGAGCTGATCAGGAAGAGGTTGGTTGACGCACAGAGCAGGAAAAAGAGTTACGTCGACAATAGGAGGAGGGACCTGGAGTTTGATGAGGGTGACTATGTCTTTGTGAAGGTGTCTCCGACCAAAGGGGTGATTCGTTTTGGAAGGGGAGGAAAATTAGCCCCGAGATACATTGGACCCTACAAGATATTGAAGAGAATTGGAAAGACAGCTTATCGGTTAGAACTACCGGAAGAGTTGGCCCAAGTACACAATGTCTTTCATGTGTCCATGTTACGAGGTTATGTCCCAGATCCGAGTCATCATTTGCTAGAAGTGCCTGAAGGTTTGCAATTAGATATGAGCTATGCTGAGCGTCCTATTAAGATCGCGGATCGTCGAGAAAAGGTCTTGAGAAACAAGACGATACAAATGTTCAAAGTCATTTGGAGGAACCAGTTTGTTGAGGAGGCCACTTGGGAATCAGAGGAAAAGATGATGAAAAATCACCATGAACTCTTTAACTAAAATTATTGTAAACTTTTTCTTTTCTTTCCTTGTATTTTTCTCGCTCCTAAGTGTAGTTCTGGGGACGGAACTATTCTAAGGAGGGAGTGTTGTAACACCCCACAATTTTATTTTAATTAAAAATGCATTTTTTTTGCACGTATGATGCACGTGTAAATTTTTACTCTCGTTTTATTACTCTCATTATCTGTTTTTATCATGCATAGTCTTAATTAGCCTTCTTTTGATTCATGGACCTAAAGAGTAAATTCTAGCCCATTAGAAGGAGTGCCCACTAAGATAATTAAATTAATTAATTAAAAGAGAGCCCATGAATCAAGCCCATTAGTAAAATCACAAATTAAGTTGAGGTTGGAGTAATACATGACAAGTTACAACTTTTAGTACACATTTAGAATCATAAAATTATATTAATTTTTGTATGTGCATAAGTGCATGTGTGCACACATGTTTGGTCGGGTTGTGCACTTGGTGTAGGCCGGTTTTGGGCTAGTGGGGGAGAGGGAAAGTTTGGAGTTATGGGGGTTAAGGTTGTGAAGGGTTGGAAAGGTGAAAGGTTGGGAGTTTTAGGAGTTAGAGAAATGAAGGTGTGGAAGAACTAAAAGAGAGAGTTAGTAGGTGGAGATTTATGCATATTAGACCCTAACTTTACCGTATAAATAGAACCCCCATTTCTCCTTCTCTTTTGCACCAAAAACAATATCAAAATAAGTGAAAGAAAAAAAAAAAGAGTAAGAGAGTCCTTGTGCTTGGAGAAGCTATTGCTAGGAGGAGAAGTCTTGCTAGGAGCTAAGAGTTGCTTTGGAGCTAGAAGTGGTGTTCCATCTTTCCTTTCATTGTTCAAACTTCAATTAAGGTGAGCGGTTTCATTATTTTGTAGTGTAGAATATGCATGTTAAAATGAGAAGTATAAGAAGATATTGATATGAAAATTATAAGATAAAATTCATGCTAGTGTATCATGCTATGAATAAGGATGATTTTGCTGTGATTGTAGATATCATGCTAATTAAAAAGAAGAAATTCTTTATACCATGAATCAAGTTAAGGTGCTTGCAAATTTTTTACTTGTTGAGTACGTGGAAATTTTATTGAATAATGTCATATGCAAACCATGCTTTAGGATCTATTGACTAAGAAAGAAGAAAGTAAAATTTTGTTAGTGTTGATATATGTATATTTTTGCATTGTCGCATTTGAAAATAATAATTTTTCATGAAAGAGATTTTTGTGAAATCCTCATGATTGAGACATGTTGGCATACTATAAATCCCCAATTTGTATAAGAGGAATATAAACTATTTTTTTCATGAATACTATTTTCTTAAATTCAAGTTTTGAGAAATGCAAGTCTATGTGTAAATTGAAAATAAGAATTGTCTAAGAAAAATGGAAATATGGCTTAAAATAATTTAAAATTGTTGTTTACCAAATGTTTTTTATTTCAAATTATTAGAAAGACTTGATCATGGATAAACAAGTTGCGTGAAAAAGAACCACTTTCTGAATAGTTTAAACAAAAGTACATTTGTACATTTTCTAAACAGAAAATACACTTGGACTTACTGGTTAGCTAATACAAAACAGAGCACTGTTGTGGGAGATCTTGGGTTCAAATCTTGATAGCCACCTTTATTTTTATTTCTTTAAATTAATCCCAAGACCGAGAAGTCAATGTGTACGTTTTGACACAAGATTTTGTCGCCAGTTCCACTTAGACCAAATGGCTAGCGGGTGGGATTCTTTGGGTGTCATTGTAGCTCACGTGCAGCTCGGGTTCGAAACCTGTGGGCTACATTTCATTTGTGTGATCTTGTGACATTTTTTTGCACAAATTTTTATAAATAAAAAAGAATTTATTAAAAGTAGTTACAAGATTTTTCTTTAGTGTATTGAGTTAAAAAAATGAAAATTTAGATAGAAAGATGAATAATGTGAACTTAAAAAAAAATAGATCTTTCTTTAAGAAATGTGAAATAGTATTTTGTGAAGTGGTATTTTAAAGAGATTACAGTTTTAGTTGTTCAAGGAATATTTTTTTATAGTGAATTGAAACATTGTGATAGCTTAGATTTGTTATAACAATTCATGTGGTGAAATTGTGTTCTTGAAAAGAGTGTTTGTTTAAAAAGAATATGAATAAATGACGAGATCATGAATAGTGACGAGACTATGATCATTTTGCGACTAAGTTGAAAGATGAAAATATCTAGGTTTAAGACATGTTTATGAAAGGGTATGTGTACCCATGATTCTTGTACATGAGAAATTGTGATTTAGAGTTAGTAAGACCTCGGGTACCGGCACTATTGAAATAAAAGATTTTGAGATATGGCTATAGAACTATCTCGGTAAATGTTGATTAAGTCCGGTAAGAGGTAAAACTAATTCTAGGCTTAAAAATTTATTCATATCTTGAACTAAATAATTAGGCACATAAGTGAAGATGTAGTAAACTTGGGAAAACGTAAGTGGGTGCTTCTATATAGTCGGCGGTGGATCTCCGTGGCTATAGACCCAGTTGGCGGCTGTGGTTGCTCTGTGGAAGATGGACTTTTATTTTTTCGGGACTTAGCATAGTCGGGCGAATATTTACCATACTCCATTGTATATACGTATACCGGGGCTGGGGGCACTTACGGGATGGTTCGCACGATGAGGGATCCGTTATAATAGCCAATGATGCTAGCCAGTGAGGCTGAGACCCTTAGTCGTGGAATGATCTAAACCTTGCTTTATTACTGGCTAGTTTCATGGTGAGGGATCGAACCCTTTATTGTGGAGTACGTAGGCGCTTGCCCTCGGACCTATGTAGTATGGGATGCACAGAATCCGAACAAGTGTGCATTAGTGTCATCCTAGTATAAAATGTGTGCATTAGGCATTAAGGCATGTCATACAGTTACATGTTTAGCATAGTCACAATTTAACACTTTATTGTTCATTCAACTTTTGTAATTTGTTAAAGTAATGAGACCGTTATATGTACGGCATAGAGAGGATGGCCAGTATAATATTTTCGTCAGTTTTAAGTGACTAACGTGCCCACAACTTGATATGCAGGTAATGGACTTTGCCATGAAGATGTTATGATGATTGTTGTACAAGTTGTATTTTATATCATTGTTGTATTTTTCGCTGTGTAAAAAAAGATGTAATGAACTCTGATGTATTGTTAAAAAAGTTTTAATTTCCTTGTAAAATTGTATGAAGTGAAGTAAACATCCTGTGAAATCTCAAATTCGGTCTTATTTGGAATTCGGGGCATTACAAATAAAGAAATTTGAGAAGTAGCCAGTGTGGGCTAATGTTCTCGTGTGTTGATTTAGTTCCGGTAGGGTGAGCTAGCTTTAGGTTGTTACGATTATAATTAAACCTAAGGATAGGCACTAGGAGAAGATGTGATGAAACTTGGGCAAAAGTAAGTGGGGCGCATCCATATAGTGTGACGGTGGACTCCAGAACTATAGACCTAGTTTGATGATGGACTCCGGGACTGTGGTTACTTGCATTGTAAGACGATCCTTAATTAAATCCGGGACTACGATTGATTTGACGGTGGACTCCAGGATCACGAATAGTCGGGCGGATAGGAGGCCGATCTCCAATGTATATGAGTATACCGAGGCTATAGGGGCACTTGAGGAATGTTCGTACGACGTTGATTCTGTATGGTTTGACGGTGGACTCTGGGACTGGAATCTATACTCGTGGAATGTCTAAACCTTGCTTTTGTTACCGTAGTAGGTTTTGCATGGCGAGAGATTAAACCCTATAATGAAGAGTACGATAAGGGCTTTCCCTCGGACCTATGTAGTATGGGATGCATAGAATCTGAACAAGTATGCATTAGTGTCATCGTAGTGTAAACATCACCATTAGGCATTAAGTCATGTCATACACTGACACTACTAGGGTAGTCACTTTTCCTGTTTGCATTCAAGTTTGTGTTTGCTAAAGTAAAAGAATCGCTGTATTATAGTATTGCGTCAGTTGTATTCAACTGAAGGGCCAACAATTTTCCAATGCATGACTTGGATTAGCAAAAAGCATAAAGATGAACTGATACTGAAGATTACATCCAGATTAAAGTTGTTGAATGTTAAAATTATATATTTTTGTTGTAACTTCCGTTATGTATTTTGTAACAGACAATGCGTAATGAAAAAGTTTTAAATTCCTTGTAAATTTGTTCGAATTGAAGTAAAAGATCTGGTTGCGTTACGAATTACATGTAGTTGAAATTTGGGGCGTTACAGATGTTATCGTTGTATTTCCGTACTTGCATCTCGCTTCCATAGCCATTTCCATGGTGCTGCTTTTCATCACGTGAAAGGCAAGCATCTCTTGAACTCCATTTATTATTCCTGGTTCAAGAAAACATTTATTGAACTCCAACAAGTAGTTATTGAATTGATCATCGTATCACATTGTTCCTCAGTGAATCTGAATCATAGATTTCTTATAATGCCATGTTATTGATTGAAGTTTAGAGAATCTAAATCGAACTTCTAGTATTCTGTCCTTTCAGTTGATCGAATTTGCACTATATATTTGACCCAGTTCCTGATACTGAATCGAAGAACTTTATACATGAATCTTGTAGCTCTTAAAGTGTAGAATCCATAATATCCTACAGTTTCACAATCCGATTTATAGATTGTGAAATATCGTGATTTTAGTATTGTCATATTGTAATTTTCAGAACACTGAAACTGTACAAAAACCCGTAAAGAACAGAGAGATTGACCTAGTTCCCGATACTAAATCGATAAACTTTGTGCATATGAATTGTAGCCATCCGAGCCTAGATTACTGAACATCTTACGGTTTCTCAATCCAATTTACAGATTGTGAGATATCACAATTTTAGTACTGCAATATTGCAGAACACCGAAACTGTGCACGGAATCTACTTTCATGTCTCTTGTACTGAGAATTAGACCATGTTCCCTATACTGGAATTACTATGTGCACATGAATTGTAGCCCTCTGAGTTTAGATTCGAAAACATCTTACGGTTTCTCAATCTTATTTATAGTTTCTGAGATATCGTTGTTTTAGTACTGTGACTTCTGAATTTCAAGAACAGAGCCTATGCATGAAACATCGAAATTCGTAAAGAATGAACTTTTAAGCATAGCTAATGTCCCTAGAATTTATCATGTGACTATGCATTAGAACCGGAATGAACTCTACTTTTTAGAATCTCTGACAGAATTTTTAGGTTTCAATAGCAAACACAGATTGAATACACAGCGGAAAAATTATAAAAATTATTGAAACCTAGCCATGGATCCATGTGAAAACATAAATCGTGTTTAGGAAATATACCTTATGGATGGATCTGCTGTCTCCAAGATATGTTGATCACAGCACTGCAATGTTGCGGTGCCTCTAAGGTATCCACACGAACGGATCAAAACCAAACTTTCCTCATGCCGCGGTGCTAGCTACGGGATAGGGCTCTTCCTCATGATCTCCCTCTCACAATTTCTGTGATGGCTAGGGTTTTCTCGTGTGTCTCTTTTTCACAGATATGTATCATATATATAGCTGCAAAAAATTAACCCTAAGAGAGTAACGAGGTCGTTGGGCTCACAATCCGACGTGGGTCAGATTCGTCTGTAGGCCTCTGAACTTTAATCAGCCCATTTGATCTAATTAAATGTCCAACCAATGTCAGAAATCTGAGTCTTACTTGGATTCCTAATTAAATTCATCTTATGAATTTAAATCCCAATTTAAATCCATTCTAAGTGTGTGACCCTGTAGGTTCTCATTACATTGACAGTAATATTAAAATCATATTCTAGTATTACAGACAATGAGCAGTATCTAGCAATACATCACTGCTACCCAAATAACGGGAATGTCAGTGATTAGACATAACCTATCCGTGACCAATGTTACCATGTACTCTATTCCATTTGTCCAGATATCTTAATTAAGCGCAAGCCATAGAGTGTGTCATCCTTGTATAGTTCAATCCTTGATTTCTTGATGTCCGAGTAGACTTACTAAAACAAATGAGCTCAATATCTCATATTGAATCATTTGAGCATGGCCATGCATTTTGTATTCTCACTCAAACAAGGGGCCCGTAGATATCGCTCTTGTTATGTAAGAGGGACAAATCCTATCTAAGTTAATCACATCCCTCCGCATGATTTGTAGTATATCCAATAGTTGACTTTATAATAACCTTATTACAGGCAACATTTGACGACATTAAAACATATAATTTCTCATGTAGGGAACCATAGTGACTTCAAGTCAAAGGACTACATACACCATGGTCACTGTGAGAACCGCTTATGACACTCACGTAAAGATCCATGAATCATTCTCATGGTGGGTCAGTCCAGTATATTATTACTCTAACATGTACCCATGTGAAGACTTGATATCTCATATCCATGACTCGTAAGATATGGTCATCAGTCTACGCACATACTAGTCTCTATGCATTATTTTTGTCCTAATTTACAATAATACGTGACTAGGGACATTTAAGAATAATGTTCTGATTACAACCAATACGATCTCACAATCAAGTCATGCACTTGATATCCCATGGTATTGAACCTACTATTCTACGGACTTTATTATGCTCATTTAATCACAATAAATAACACAATAAATGAAATACCTCAGATATGAAATAAATGTCATAATACAATGTAAACTAGTAATGTTAATACACAACTAGCCTCTAGGGCATACACCAACAGGAATCGGATTTGCTTTTCTGTAGCAACGGGAAAGTGAATTTGAACGCAGATAGGTGCTGTTGTCTAGAAATTCATCTGTATGTTTTTTGCATATAAACCCGTTATTTTCCATATTTATTGAACTAAACTATAAATATTGTTCATAATTTGTACCGATATAATAGGTTGATAGATTTTCTTTATATCATGCATTTTCATCTACCACTTGATGCTTTCTTGATTACCGTCATGACTCTATATCATGTATTGCATCATTTCTTGATACCTTTCCGATAACTGTCTTGATAATATTATCCCTTTTACTGATTATATCAACTTCTTATTCATGATTAATTATTGTAAAAGAATAACAAGTTGAGATTATAAGGACACGACTTAGTAGTGGACAATATTAGAGAGTATACTCAGAAGGGGGCCCATGTTTCCCAGAATAGTAATTCCTGATTCTTAATTCTTGATTACATGTCTTATTTATTGAAACTGTCACTGGAAGACCCGAGTACATTGTCACGCCCTGCTTCCCAAAAAGTGAGTACGGAATATGGATACGTGACTAAGTCCAGTGAATAATTTTCATCATCCATGAGCTGTCAGGATCTTTACAATATTTCTCAAGAATAATCAGAGTAGGAAGCAAGAGAAGTCAACCACGCATGCATAAATGAATTAATATACCAACATGAGTTTACTTGAAACAAAATTTAATAATCTCAAATAAACCAGATCTGAACAAGTCAAAATTCTGGGTCATAATGCCCAATACAGATAATCCATGTAACAGATACAAATTGTTTAAATAAGTAACAGGAAATAATAATAATAAAACTCCAACATCTAGAATCATAGATCACCTACACCATCTGGCAACTGATCTCCAAAATCTACAATTTAATAAATTGCAGGAAGAGAGAAAAGAAAACAAAACTCCAGTCAATGCAAGTTACGGGCCGCTTGTAGTGCAGGCACAAGTACATGGGAAAGAATAACAATTACAGAATAAAAGCGGAAGTAAACATGGCATGGTATAGGTATGTCAACAAAACAAGATAACTAACATGAATCAAGAAACAAAATCAAGTAATATGGTGTGATAACAGGTGCATGTAACATGTAACAGGTATCAAGTATCATGCAAGTAGGTAAACAAGTAACAGGTGTCAAGTAGCATGTACAAGTATCATGTAACAGGTATCATGTAACAGGTATAATGTAACAGGTATCATGTAAGTCGAGTCTTGTATTATTACTATCTAGGTAGCAATTCATGCGTCCCAAACTTTTACCACATGGTTGCTACTTACATGCAAATTTCGTTTAGGCCTAGTGGTGGATTTCTATAGGGTCGTGTACTCAAGCATCAGGAAACAAGTAACATGCACGAATCACGTAGTCGTGAAATTGCGGCAGCAGGAACATGCATGAATCATGTAGTCATGAAACATGGCAACACATAGTAATAACAGGCATGAATCATGTAATCATGAAACATAGCAACATATAGCAATAACAGGCATGAATCATCACGAATCATGGCAATATATAATAGATAGTAATAACAGATATGAATCATGTAATCATGAAACATGGCAACAAGTAATGGAAAACACGGGCCCCCTTCTGAGCACACATACCTATATTGTCCACTACTAAGGTCTTTCCCTTAACCCCGGCTTGATTAATTGTTATTATTATTAAATAGGCATGTATGTATCACAAACAGAAGCAAGAGTAACATGGCATGAACAAATAATAGGTACAGGATGAATAATAAACATGTTCAGGTGAAAGACAACACATAACAGGATAGAACAACGAAAATTCTAGTTCAGGATAGCAAGACAGTACTGCACTAAATCTGGAATTCCCATTGCTACAAATGTGCAAATCTGGATCCGTCAAAAAATCTGGAAAATAGACACTCGGCCGAATCCAGCAAATATATATAAGTCATATGTTATTTCACAAAAATAAGTCTCAAAATATATTTGAATCCAGAAAACATGATCAGCCCGAAATCAGAAGTTGGTATTCATAAATAGGAAAACAGCATAAAAACTTACTGATTAAATCCACGAAAAATCTGGGGTATTCCCTAGTATGTTTAGTAACAAAAAATAATGTTTCATAATTTTTCAATGTAGGTAGAATAGTAAAGTAAAATTAGAAAGCAACAAGGTGCAGCAGTTTTGTAAATCTGGAATCTTAAACACAGCAGTACTAAAACAGCAATATCTCACAAATATAAATCGAAATCTAGATTCGTCAAAAGGGTGATAAAATAGATACAGTAGGATTAATATTCACAAATTTTTTTAGAAAGCTAACAGAATCAGGTCGAAATTATGTATCTCTACTGAACAGTATGAAAATTCTGCATGTATAGTAATTGTTCACAAGCACAAAATGGTTTATAAAAGTCATCAATTAAATCCATAAAAATTAGAGGTTAATTCCAATCAAGTCTAATTGTACTCAGCAAAATACTGGATCGAAATATTATCTTTAACAGCAGTAGAAAAATAATTTACCATACAGAATTCATATAAAACTGGATCTGGAATTTTAAACACATCTATAGTAAAATAGTCATAATTTGCAACTCACAAATCAAAACTGAGACCTGTCAGAAAATCTGGAAAGTAGACAGAATTTTCTATAATTCATATTATCAAATAATTTTCATATACTAACCTTAATAGGGTCTAAAATACTGATAAAAAATGGGGTAAATCCAAAAATGAAATATCCTTCATACATATAATCCACATAGATAATATGAAACTCATCCAAGTCATAACAAACGTGAATTATGGTGTACTAGATGTCCAAGAAACATGGTATAGGGTATTTCACAAGTCTACAACATGTATACTACAACAAACACAACCAAGCACACGATATGATACGAACAACAAGTATGTATACAACAAGAAGTGGTCATCCCTAAGTTATTTCATGTCATGTGTGTAATGAGGCAACTACGGGCAGGTCAACACAATAGAGACAAGATACAACAGGAGTTTTGCACAAGAATTGTCTCTAGAACACAACTACACTACAGGTGGTATTTAGTACTTCTATTACACAAAGAAATGAATACAAGTGACTTACCTGAGAGACGACAACGAAAACAGCACAAAGCAAGAATAACGGGAACGGATTCCCGGGGCACGAACACAATGAACAGATCGAACACGAACCACGAACAACAACAGCCACACGATCCACGAACCCAAAAAGCGCACAAACATGCATAGCAAGAGAGTGAGAGACGGACGGTGCACGGGAAACAAACGGCACAACCAACGAGAACCAACACACGCACACAAGAGGAGCAGTCAGGGATGAAACGGGGCTGTGCTATCGTCGAGGCGGGGAGGCAGCACAGAGCGACAGGGGCTGGACGACGGCAGTTGGCTGGCATCGTTGGCTGTAGGCATCGGAGGGGCGCCAGGGTTTTGCAGGGCTGGCGCGCCGCAAGGAAGGGAAGAGGAGATGGGGGGAGAGGCTGAGAAGGAGGTTGCAGCTGAAGGCAGGAGTGGAGAGGGTGCACAGGAGAGGCTTGGGAGGTCGGGAGTTGGGTAAACATGAGGTAAGGGAAGGCAGCTGGTGGGGGGGGGGAAGGTAAACAGGTGCATGGGTTATATAGGTAGGGAAAATATGTGTTCGGGTTTAGGTTAGTGGTGATGGGTGAGGGGATGTAAGGGTAAACGGGTTTGTTATAGGGTTGCGGGTAGGAGTAGGTTAACGGGTATTTCATGGGTTAGAAAGTAATGGGTAATTTAATGGGTTATAGGGTTTAATAGAATATAGGGTTAAGTTAATTAGAATAGGTTGAGCCAAAAAGAGATGGTAACTAAGATGGATAAATAAAATAGGGCATGAATAAATATAATGAGAATAAAAAATAATGGCACGATCAAACAGAGACAAAACAATGGTGGACAATTGAATCAAGAACCCAAATAAAGGACGACAAAAATAATAAAATGGATATATTGAAAAAGAAGATCCAATATACGGTCCAAAAAAAGATACAATGAAAACAATACACACAAAAAATACACCCAAAAATACACAAAATGAAAAACAGGGGTTACATACATAATCCTATAGAATTCACTACTTAAGTTCAAATGCAACATGATTGATATGCACTCGAACTTGTGGTATGAGACACAGGATTGGGTGCATTAGATAAGTTAATAAAACTGGTAGTCTTAAGACCAACACTAAGCATGATTCGTGATTACATGATTCTTGATTCTTGATTATAAGATTCCCGATTCTTGATTACATGATTCCTGTTTCAAGTTACATGATTCCTGTATACAAGTTTGCATGATATGTTCTCGTTTAGAAGTTACATGTTTACATGATTCCTATTTACTGTTTACATGATACATGTTTACACATTTACATGATTCCAGTTACATGACATGTTTTCTATTACATGGTTCTTCGTCACCGATTGATTATACAATGAAATCCTGTTTCCATGTTTTTTGTTTCAATTACAAGTTTACATTTGTTACTTGTATCGCACTTGATCATATGTTTTCTTATTTCTTTTTCTTGTTCCTTGTTATATCATGCTTTATTGTTTTCTTGCCTGTTACTACTTGCCGCCCGAAGCTTGCTCTAACGGGTACTTTTTCATTTTCTTTGAGTTTATGTTTGTACAGGTACAGGTGATTATTAAAGAAGAAACTTGATGATCGGACTCTCTAGACGAAATTGCTACAACTATTTCTCTACCACCTCATTGTATAAACTGTTTATTGCACTATTTATTCTCGGGTATTTTGACCCAATTTTGTTGCCTCAGATATTGGTTGTTGTATTCTAGTTTTATTCATGTGATTATTATTATTACCCGTGTTGTTGAGATTACTGGTATTGTACAGCTTATGGATGATATGGGTTGGTATACTTATATCATTCGCCGGACCTCAATTGCGTGCCTGTACTTCCGTATAGTGGGAAGCGGGGCGTGACAGCCTCAAATGCCATGCCAAGGGCGTAGCATATTGATGCAATGAAATAGCCCCTCATGAGGGTCAGCCTCATATACCTCACAAGGGCGTAACATACTGAAGCCATGAGAAAGCCCATCATGAGGGCCAGCCTCGGATGCTACACTGGGTGTAGCATATTGAATTCATGTAAAAGCCTTTCATGAGGGTCGGCCTCGGATGCCACGACGAGGGCGTAGGATATTGAAGCCAAGGAAAAGCCCCTCATGAGGGTCGGTCTCAGATGCTACGCTGAGGGCAAAGCATATTAAAGCCATGAGAAAGCCCATCATAAGGGACGGCCTCGGATACCACACTGAGGTCACAACGAAATTGAAGCCTTATGAAAGCCCCTCATGAGGGTCGACTTCAGATGCCATGCCGAGGGCACGACATATTGAAGCCTTGTGAAAGCTTGGATCTAGTTGCCATGTGGCACTAGCCTCCCAGGCGGCATTCCGCATTCGTTCATGGTTATCGAGGAGGCGTCATGTGTCCTATTAATTGAGAAGTTTCTCTTTCCTTTATAAGTCTCTCTACCTCACTCATTTGGGACCAATTTTTCTTTCTTCATCAAAAACTTTCTGATTCCAATCAAACTTGCCTGCAAGCAAATCCAGTAGCTCGGCTTCATCTTCGGGAGGCGATGGGTCTTCATCCCCCGGGGCTTCTGCTCTTTCCTCATCTAAGGCAAGCGAGGCCAAACAAAAACCCTTGCGAGTCCCGACATCGGAGGAGGTCGATGATAAATCTATTAATGTCCACATTTTGGAGCAATAATCTGAATGCAATTAGACAATTAAACTCTCTATCTATGGTAATTTACTCCTCTTTTCCCTTTTCCATAGGAAACAGCCTAAAAGCAACTAAATGAAGCAAATTCAAGATTTACTCAAGACTAATCCATTACCGTGAGGATGATACACTGGAATGAAGAACCTTAATTTTGCACTTGTTAGAAGCTCCTGAGTACAGTCGACTGATTCCTTAACGACAGTCGACTGAACAGAGTGGGTTGAGTTTCCAAAGCTTCGCAGAACAGTCGACTGACTCATAGTCAACAGTCGACTGCTCTGACTGGTTTGAGTTTCCAAAAGTTCGCGGAACAGTCGACTGATTCTTAGCCAATAGTCGACTGAATTGGCATTCAACGGGAATTAGAGATAAGCACAGTTGAGATAAACCCTCATCCAAATCCGCAAAACAAATCAGATTGAGCTATCAAAAACCAGGAAACAAATATTGTATAACTGAAAATAACAACTTCCTAAAAATCAAGAGATCTGGTCAGGTAGTTAATGAAGAGGATTTGACTCAATCCATATTCGGTAGTTGAGGAGATTGAAATCTGGAGCTTGAGATCTGTAGAGGGGGAAAAGAAGCTATAAATAGAGGATCGATCGAAGGATCAAAGGCATCATCGAAAAGAGGAGGGATCAAGTACTAAAACTCGGCATTGAGGGGGAGGAGCACAAGTCGACTCAGGCTGATTGGTTTCAAGCTGATCATCATACAAATCAGTGTTTCTTCCTCCCTCTTTAATTTTTGTTCTTTGTTAATTCATTAGAGTCATGTATTCAAAACTTTTAGTAAATGAAGGTTGTATTATGTGCAACTAAGTTCATTTTGGGCAAATTGAAACCTTAGTCATGTAATAAATCTTCTTTTGCATTACTCCGATCACTTATTGATTAAACTTGGTAGTTCGTGATCAAATTTATAATATGCAGCCTTTGATGCTTGACATTCTTACTATTCAAGTGTTGTTAACTCAGCGTAGTTGTTGATGAATAGTCGACTGACTCTTTACGACAGTCGACTGAACTGACGTTCTGGTTAACCTAACCAAAGTTGAGTTATCAAGTTTGCTTATTAAAAAATTGAATTTGTTACATGAGCAGATTTAGATGATCGAATCTAGTGCTCATGAGAAGTAACACAAGAACTCATTTGGGTTCTGGGGTTTAATCAACTTGGAAGATCTAGATTTGATACCAACTTCTAGAGCTTTGAGTGTTTGTTAATTTCCACAGTTTCTATGCTTTCTTCAAGTCCAACTTAGTAGATATCATGCTAAAACACTTAAGGAGAGAAAGGAATTAGAGTAGATACCATGCCTAATTTCTTAGCCCAGGGAAATCTTTAATTTAAGAAGTAGATACCATGCTCTTAAATGAACAAACATGAGTGATCAGAGTAGTGTAGGAGTTGATCGAATGTTCTTGGCTACTTTCAGGCATACATTTAGAAATGAAACTTAATAAAGGTTTTCTGATTAGTGATTAGTAAGTTAATTACTATAATCTCTGTAGGATCGACCCTTGCTTTTCACTACGCTTCTGTAAACGATTCGTACACTTGTGAGGTTTTATAATTTGTGTTTAGATTATCTATTCATTTAGATAATTGAGCAGTCAACAAGTTTTTGGCGCCGCTGTCGGGGATTGTTTAGTATTTTAACTTGCAAATCAATTTCTTTTTATTAACTGAAAACTATGAATATTTTCTTTTAGGTACAGTCCAATTAAGAGGCTACAAGTTTTTGGCGTATGCACGGGGGGCGATCACTTCATCCCAAGATACTACCTATTGACCAAGAGAAAGAGCACACTCTGCACAAACTAAGTCAGTCCAGTCGACTGTCTTTAGGGTGTAAGTCGACTGTATCGTAAAACATTCCAAAAGCAACAATGGGTGAGGAAGTACCAAATCGAGTACCAATGTAGGAAAAATTCATTCTGAAGTATATTGAGAAACCTTCTTGCATAGCTTATCAACAGAATGTCACAGGGAATATGCACCTATCACCTCAGTTACTCACCATGGTTCCCCACTTTAGTGGCAAACTAAACGAGGATCCTCATCCCCACTTGCAAGATTTTTTTGATCTTTGCAGAACGCAAAGCATCCAAGGGCTTACTCCTGAAAAAATCAGGTTAATTTTGTTTCCATTTTCATTAAAACTTAATGCTAAATTGTGGTATAATTCTTTGGAACCAGGATCAATTCAATCATGGGAGCAATTGGCAGCAAATTTCTTGAAGGAATTTTTCCCAGCTCAGAAAACCAAACAACTAAAAAGGAAAATTTAACTCTTCCAACAAAAAGATGGCGATTTGTTCTTCGAGACATGGAAGGACTTTAAGAACAAACTTCTCAAGTGTCCTACACACAACATGCCTAAGGATGATCAGGTACAAGCATTCTATGATGATTTAAATGACACTAACAAAGCAATTGTAGATTCAGCTTGCAATGGAATCTTGATGAGGAAGAGTGGTGAGGAAGACAACAAGCTATTCGAAGAACTCAGCGAGAACTCACAACAATTCTCAACAAGGGGAAGGGGTTTTTCAAAAAAACAGAGAGTTTATGAAATTTCTACTAGTAATAACATGCAATTAGAATGGTAACCATGAACAAAAAAATTGATATGCTTGTTAATGCAATTTCGACGCTAGGTGGCGTAAAAAACCAAGCAAAAGAAATTTTTGCAATTTGTTCTCACTCTGATCATACAACTGATGCATGTCCCATGTCTTCTTTCACAGATCAGGAGCACGCAAACTACGTAGGACAGGGAGTGTATCCACCCAAGTTCAACCCCTATTGTCCTCAATTTTTCCCAGCTCAAAAAAAAACTATTCAATACATTGCATAAACTCGTCAAGTCTAGCTAAGGACAAGAAACGCAGCGCTTATTGGGAAGCAACCCAATTGTCAGGGAAGTTCTTACACTTTTCTCTTTACTTATTTCTCTTTATTCATTTCTTTATTCATTTTCTTTCCTTCAAACTGGATGGTGACACATGCCTATTTTAGTTTCAAACATTGAGGACAATGTTCCATCTAAGTTAGGGGGTATTTATTCACATTTGGAGTCTTTTGAATTTTCTTTTGTATTTTTTAAAATAAAAAAAAAAACCATTCTAACAACAATGATGAGAACATGAGCTCAGTTACTATAGGTAGAAAGTGGAGAACAAGTATTAATTGTGGTCTTTATCTTTAAAAATGTTAATAACTTATCATATGGATCATGCTTGAAACTTTTATTCATTTGACCATGTCAATTCAACGAATTTTGATAAAGAATAGCGAGTTCAACTATGAGTAAACTTAAATACACAAATTGTGAGTTTTGAGCCTAACATATATTTTTTTGAGAGAGTCATACACTTGAAGATCTCAGTTGACTACATGAATCTGCATTCTTGAGATGAACTAGAACTTGTTTTTGTTACTTTTCGAAACTTATTTTGGATTTTGCATGAAAACTTGAAAGTGATTAAGGCACCTAAGAATCTATCACCAAAGACAAATAGCCTACCCAACATCAATTATTCACTAGTTGCCCCTTTGAAGCCTATAAAAGCTTTCTTTTTGTAACCATGCCTAGATAAATAGGTTACCTTACCTATATCTATTGAGTTAGTAGAGCAAAAATTGTAAAAGAGATGTGGTATGTCAAGGTGAGGGGTTGAACTATATATAAAAATGGAAAGAAAAGTTGGAGGATTTGTCATAAGAAATATGAAAAGTTGTTCATCAAATGAAAATTGCTGAGTTGTGGGTGGTTGAGAGGTGTTGGTAGAAATAAAGTATAGGCCTGTGATATATGGCCTCATGATTGCATAGTAAAAAATAATAAAAAAAATGAAAAAATAAAAAAATAAAAAATGGAAGAAATATAATCTCTTAGAACAATACAAGTTGCTCTACTAATTCTTTAGAAATTTTGTATTCCTTTTTCCCTTCAATTGTTTAACCGCCACCCATGGCCCCACTACAACCTATACAAGACCTTTTGATCCAAGTATTGTGCAAATCAGTGGAGTGAAGATGTAGTAGCAAGATCAAGCATATGGTTTCATTTCATCCAAGTAATGAATATTTGCCAAGAGATCTAATTTGAACTACCCATGTTAATGTGAGCTATTATTTTTATTGGGAGTATATGCCATGGTGAGATTTTGGAGTTGAAATATAGTTGAACTTGCTAACCTTAATCATGATTATGTTGCATAGGCATTGGTCACCTTACTTATTGATGTTCAAGTTGAGTATTCTTGTGAATAAGTGATTAACATTTGAACTAATTTTTTAGGCCTATCTTAATGCTTGTTCTAATCTTGATACTAAAAGTAGCAAGTTCTTTGAGGTAAATGTTGGAAGGGTCAAGATGTTCTTGCGATGCTTGTAGTGTCAGTTTTTATTTTTACTTGAGGACAAGCAAAAGCTAAGTTTGGGGGTATTTGATAAATCTGTTAATGTCCACATTTTGGAGCAATAATCTGAATGCAATTAGACAATTAAACTCTCTATCTTTGGTAATTTATTCTTCTTTTCCCTTTTCCATAGGAAACAGCCTAAAAGCAACTAAATAAAGCGAATTCAAGATTTACTCAAGACTAATCCATCACCGTGAGGATGATACACTGGAATGAAGAACCTTAATTTTGCACTTGTTAGAAGCTCCTGAGTACAGTCGATTGATTCCTTAATGACAATCAACTGAGCAGAGTGGGTTGAGTTTCCAAAGCTTCGCAGAACAGTCGACTGACTCATAGTCAACAGTCGACTGCTCTGACTGGTTTGAGTTTCCAAAAGTTCGCAGAACAGTCGACTGATTCTTAGCCAATAGTCGACTGAACTGGCATTCAACGGGAATTAGAGATAAGCACAGTTGAGATACACCCTCATCCAAATCCGCAAAACAAATCAGATTGAGCTATCAAAAACCAGGAAACAAATATTGTATAACTCAAAATAACAACTTCCCAAAAATCAAGAGATCTGGTCTGGTAGTTAATGAAGAGGATTTGACACAATCCATATTCGATAGTTGAGGAGATTGAAATCTGGAGCTTGAGATCTGCAGAGGGGGAAAAGAAGCTATAAAAAGAGGATCGATCGAAGGATCAAAGGCATCATCGAAAAAAGGAGGGATCAAGTCGACTCAGGCTGATTGGTTTCAAGCTGATCATCATACAAATCAGTGTTTCTTCCTCCCTCTTTAATTTTTGTTCTTTGTTAATTCATTAGAGTCATGTATTCAAAACTTTTAGTAAATAAAGGTTGGATTATGTGCAACTAAGTTCATTTTGGGTAGATTGAAACCTTAGTCATGTAATAAATCTTCTTTTGCATTACTCTGATCACTTATTGATTAAACTTGGTAGTTCGTGATCAAATTTATAATATGCAGCCTTTGATGCTTGACATTCTTACTATTCAAGTGTTGTTAACTCAGCGTAGTTGTTGATGAATAGTCGACTGACTCTTTACGACAGTCGACTGAACTGACGTTCTGGTTAACACAACCAAAGTTGAGTTATCAAGTTTGCTTATTAAAAAATTGAATTTTTTTCATGAGCAGATTTAAATGATCAAATCTAGTGCTCATGAGAAGTAACATAAGAACTCATTTGGGTTCTGGGGTTTAATCAACTTGGAGGATCTAGATTTGATACCAACTTCTAGAGCGTTGAGTGTTTGTTAATTTTCACAGTTTCTATGCTTTCTTCAAGTGCAAATTAGTAGATATCATGCTAAAACACTTAAGGAGATAAAGGAATTAGAGTAGATACCATACCTAATTTCTTAGCCCAGGGAAATCTTTAATTTAAGAAGTAGATACCATGCTCTTAAATGAACAAACATGAGTGATCAGAGTAGTGTAGGAGTTGATCGAATATTCTTGGCTATAGGTGGAAATTGAGCCCAACTAATTTAATAGATATTTTTGTGAATCAAATCTCATTTCCTTTCAGGCATACATTTAGAAATGAAACTTAATAAAGGCTTTCTGATTATTGATTAGTAAGTTAATTACTACAATCTCTGTGGGATTGACCCTTGCTTTTCACTACGCTTCTGTAAACGATTCGTATACTTGCGAGGTTTTATAATCTGTGTTTAGATTATCTATTCATTTAGATAACTGAGCAGTCAACAGTCGATATCGATGGGGTGAGTTCGGAAGTAGGAGACCCGGGTTATCGATAGAGGTGGCCGCAACTGAGGTGACGAGCCGAGGTCTAGAGTTTATAGATATCGGGACTCAGGAGGAGAGTCCCCTGGTTCTGGTAAAGGCAGATGAAGAGTGGGAGGAGAGTTATAACGTCCCGAGCCAGACGAAGGTGAGGCTGCAGGGACTTCTTTTGTGCAAGGAACAAAGGCCGCAGCCTTGGAAACATCCTGGACGCCCCACCTCCTTGCGGTCATCAACCTGCCAATAGGAAGAGGCAAAACCTCTCTCCTGACAAGGAGGATGCGAAGATGCATTATCAGGACGATCTCGCAGGCTGTGTGTCTTCTCAGGTTTATTCGGAGAATTTGCAGGATCTGGTTCAATTCGGCATACCCCATCTTCGCTGAATAGACCTAAGACCGAGGCTGATGAGAAGCAGAATACTCTGTCGGAGAATGTCCTTGCTACCATCCAGGAAATGTTCTTTATATCCTCGGAGTATATTTTGATACTCCCGAAACCTGGCCTTCGTCCGACCGATAGGCTGGTGAAAAGGTTTTGTATGTTCCCTCCGAATGTTTTTTGTAATGCCCCGATTTCCATACACTGGGAATCCGTGACATAAACCAGAATTTTTTCCTTCAATTAGTCACAATACACAGAAAAACAGGAAAATTTAACACTTTTTATTCAACACAAATGTATTACAAATCCAAATGTTATAAAACTGTAATACATTACATCAGTGTTATAATAATGTCATACAAGCCCAAGTGTTACAAACTTTCAATAAAAATTACATCAAAGTACAATGAATAATAAATAACACTTGGTACTTCACTTGGATGCTTCTCAACATAAAATAAATTACAACAGATGTTACAATTTCAAATAAAGTCAACACTTTGCTCATTTTGCCTTGAATCCTCCTGAATCCTGTACCTATAGTTTTGCAATCTAGTACCTATTGAAATGGGGACGTCAGTACATAAACTGACGCTTTAAGGCTGATGACTAGCAACAATTCTCAACTTGAAACGAACAGATTGATTAAAAGAGAAACATGTATATATATAATTGATGTGTTAGTGTATGCTATGACTTAGAATCTAATGCAGGATTAACTAATGCAATGATGCTCTTATTCTAATGCAAGCAAGTGTCCAGAACAGTATGCATCCCATACTACATACACCTATAACAAGCCATTTCTTCATATATATGGATTTGAACCCGCGCCATGAATTCTACTCTTGTACTCAACATGTTTTTGAAGATACAGCGTGACTGATGAGGTTACCCTGAAACGGTCTAATCCCGCCATTCGCAGTCATATAGTGGTGTCCCTGTTTCCCACTATTGCCTGGCGTACCGGACCTCACTCAAAAATCTAACGAATGCGGGGTATCCGCAGAATAGGTTAGCTCGAAGCATCCCTTATGGCCCCCTAGCAGATAGACCGTAGTCTATGGCTTGTTCTCCTTTCTTGATATATAGCATGACGGAGTTCCGGGGGTCCATCCCCTAGCTCCGATAGGATACTTCCCGCTGTTATCATGGCACTTCAGAAATTAACAGACGAGATACGGATCCCGTACTCCCAACTCGTGAGAAGGCACAGACTGTATCCCTTCGACAGGAAGGGTACAACTTTCCAATAACACCACCTAGTGTTGGCCTATAGAACTGGTCGGATCATAATGTATCACCCTTAATACCAATTCTTTCCCTTCGGCGAATATGATAATAAATAATGGTTAAGTAGTAATAGTCATAATTTACTACCCTAACGATGTCACTAACCCTAAACAATCCGAGGGATGACAACAGTACTAACACAACATTCTAGGTCTTGAGTTAGACTTTGCAAGATAACTCTACTAGGTACTCAACCTAGACTTACCAGAATCCTTAAGGATCCTGTTCATAGCCTATCGATCCAAGACCCCTGTAATATGAACGTATTCCCATGCTACTACCCTGAACTTGGATTTCGTCTACACTCCCAGCCCACGATCAACCTACACCGGTTAAGATCTGGTGGTGCACGAGGGGTGACTCGTCCATAGTCCACGAGGAGTAAAATAAATACACGTCTTGATGCTCGATGGCCCCTAGGGAAATGATATCACCCTAGATGAGCACAATAACTGCGTACTAGCTAATAAGCTACATACGAGCAAAACAACTAACATACGAGCCGACTAGCTACGTATGAGCCAAACGAATTACATACGAGTCAATTGGGTATGTATGCGACAAATGAATCATACAGAAGCAACCATAAAATTCTTCTAACAACCTAGAAGCAAAATAATATGCTACCAGCATAACTTGATCTTTTATACACAAAGACAACATAAAAGTGTTTTAACATTCTAGAAGCAATTAAACATGCTACTCTTATCGGAATTCAACAAAATTAGACTTTTTAGAAAGGTGAGAACATCTACTATAACTCTTTAGTTGAAAACATTCTCATATTAAGTCAATAAGAGGTAGAAAAACCTCGAACAACTTAAACAGCGAGCTTCAGCCAAAAAGGCCAGCTGTTGTGACTTTGTAAAAGTCATAACTCCTACTCCGCTCATCAGAATCTAACCAAATAAAAAAATTTGGAAAGGTGAGAAACTCTACTACAACTCTCTAGTTGATGACTTTTCCAAATTCAGTAAGTTAGAGGTACAAAAACATCGAACAATCTAGATAGCGACTTCAGACAAAAGGCTAGCTATTGTCAATCTTGTAAAAGTCATAACTCCTACTCTGCTTAACGGAATCTAACCAAATAGAACATTTTGGAAAGGTGAGAAACTCTACTACAACTCTTTAGATGATAAATTTTCTAAATTCAGTAAGTAAGAGGTACAAAAACTTCGAACAATATAGATAGCGACTTCACCCAAAAGGCTAGCTACTGTCAATCTTGTAAAAGTCATAACTTCTACTCTGCTTATTGGAATCTAACCAAATAGGAAATTTTAAAAAGGTGAGAAACTATACTATAACTCTCTAGTTGAACACTTTTTAAGATTTCGTAAGGAACTCAAAATCCAACTCCTTAAACACAATACAAAAAGCAACAAAAATAGCCCAAAAGCTGAAACTTCCAAAGCTCATAACTTTTTCTATACTTGTCAGAATTTAACAAAATAGGACATTTTGGAAAGTTGGGAACATCTACTACAACTTTCTAGTTGACCACTTTTTCAGATTCTTTGTGCAACTCAAAATTCAGTCATTTGAACACAATTCAAAACAACAAAAAGCACATCCAAAAGCTGAAACTTGTAAAACTCATAACTTTTGCCATACTTATCAGAATTATACAAAATTGGACATTTTGAAAAGGTGGGAACATATACTAAAACTCTCTAGTTGACCACTTTCTCAGATTCAGCATGGAACTCAAAATCCAGTCCATTGAACACAATTCAAAACAACAAAAAAGCACAGCCAAAAGCAGAAACTTGTAAAGCTTATAACTTTTGCTATACTTATCGAAATCTAAAAAAATTGGGCATTTTGGAAAGCTCAGAACAACTCCTACAACTTTCTAGTTGACCACTTTTCAGATTCCTTATAAAGCTAAAAAAACCAGCTCTTTGAACACAACTCAAAAACAACAAAAATCACAGCTAAAGCTGAAACTTGTAAAACCTATAACTTTTGCTATACTTATCGGAATCTAGAAAAATTGGGCTTTCTGGAAAGGGGAGAATATCTATTACAACTTTCTAGTTGACCACTTTTTCAGAACTCAAAATCCATTCCTTTGAACACAATCCAAAACAACAAAAGCATAGCAAAAGCTGAAACTTGTAAAGGTCAAAACTTTTGCTATACTTATCACCATCTAGAAAAATTGGGCTTTCTGGAAAGGGAAGAACATCTACTAAAACTTTCTAGTTAGCAACTTTCCCAGATTCCTTATGGAGCTCAAAATCTAGCTCTTTGAACACATTTCAAAAACAACAAAAAGCACAGCAAAAGCTAAAACTTGTAAAGCTTGTAACTTTTGCTATACTTATCGGAATCTTGCACAATTGGACATTTTGGAAAGGGGGGAAAATCTACTACAACTTTCTAGTAGAACACTTTTTCATATTCAGTAAGTAAGAGGTGCAAAAAACTTTGAACCATCCAGACAGCGAGCTTCAGCCAAAAAAAACTGGCTGCTGAGATTTGTAAAGCTCATAACTTTTGCAATACTTATCGGAATCTAACAAAATAGGACATTTTGGAAAGGTGGTAACATCTACTACAACTTTCTAGTTGACCACTTTTTCAGATTCCGAAAGGAACTCAAAATCCAGCCCCTTGAAAACAAGTCGAATCAACCAAAACAGTAATTACTTTTTGATGTTCGCTGTTTTGAGGAAACGATTTATTTCACCCATCAAATTAACCCAGAAAATTCTATAAAAATTAAAGCATGATAATAACACATACAAGAAGCTCTCAAATTAATTTGGAGTCAAAATTCCAACTTTAGCACAAGTAATTAATTCTAACTACATACTAGTTTAAAATCGATTTTTTGGTGTTCTACTTGAGTTCTACCACTTCAATTTGTATACCTTTTATTCTAGTCCATAAAAATCCATATGCACATGTTTTATTCCAAGGTTTTAACATAACAAGCAAATAACAATGATAATAACAATCAAAAAGTTGAGAATCCCCACCCAACGATCGGAATAACTTCCTTGTTTTTCCTTCTCCTTCCTTGCATTTGTTCTTGCTCCTCTTCAAGAACAACCTCATGAAAAGAGAACCCATTCTTTCTTTTGATTTGATCTCTCTTTCTTTTCTTTTCTTATCAATTTTTTTCCTAAAATTAAACAAGTAAAGAAGAAGGAGAATGAGATGAAAGATATGGAGAAAACACAAAATGAAATAGGGTTTCTTGCCCTTTGAGAGGATGGCTGACCATGGGGGTAGGGGTGGGGGGGGGGGGGGGGTTATAGGAGAACGGGGTTGGGTTTGTGGTTGAGAAGGGACCACTTGTTCTTCTCATTTGTGGCTCACACAAATTTGAGGTTTATTTGTAAATAAATACTGCAATCAACACCCAATCTACTCCCTACCCTCCATTTGATCATGATTGATAAAAATAAGAGATATTTTTCCAAAAACACATACTACATGATTACGTACAAACGTACGAAATCGATACAGTACATATACGTACATATATCTGTCTATACAGATAATTTTTATTAGTTAAAACGAATAATCTCTACCAAAAATATTTTAATTTAGAAATAATAATAAAAATAATTTTATTACCGGCTCGGAAGATTTCAGTTCAATTTGATACAATACAGATGTATACAGACTGGTATATATAAATTGATAACGTTTATTAACAAAATCGGGTAATATCCATCAAAACATTTCAATTCTAAAAATAATAATAAAATAATAATAAAATAATAATTTTTAATACCAGCCCGGGATTTTATAGACATTTTCTCAAAAACGCATTTTATAGGATTTTGTACAAGTGCATAAAACAGATACAATACATATATATATACTTGTATATATATATAGATAAGTTTTTATTAGTAAAACCAAGTAATTCCCATAAAAATATTTCAATTTTAAAAAATAATAATAATACAAATATAATATCCAACGGGGATATTACATTTTTGCTTCGGGCCTGCATCTTCCCCACCACTCGTTTATCAAGCAGGTTCTAAACAGGACGGGGATGAGCTCGATGTAGTACGCGCCAAACTCGTGGAAGTAATTGAAGAGTTTCATCATGCTTAGTCAAAGGAAGGGTGTCCCACTGAGCTGTAGGTACTTCCGAGCGAGTTTGGGGTTGAGCGCACTTCCGAAGAGCTCCCACTAGTGGTATATTGCTCCCCGCTCTAAGCTGTGTGTGGTGCACAACCACCCAGACTCCGTAAAGGATTGGAGATCCAAGTACTTTATCATCTATAGCCCAGAGCCCTAGGCCTAGGGCTGCAAATGAATCGAGGTACTCGCGAGCTACTCGGCTCGAGCTCAGTCAAAGCTCAGCTCGAGACGAGCTTAAGTCAAGCTCGAGCTTGGGCTTGCTGTGATTGTTAGGCTAAGCTCTCGAGCTACTCGGCTCGAACTCAGTCAAAGCTTGGTTAAAGCTCAGCTCGAGATGAGCTCGAGCTTGAAAACTAAGCTTGATTGCTTAACGAGCCAAGCTCGAGCCTCAAGATACTCGACTCGACTGGGCTTGTTTTCAGCTTTACCTGGGACATCCCGACCTCATGGTCATACGGGGCCACTCTAAAGGAATCCTTAAGGTTCGAAGAGCTCTCCAAAGAGGAGCAGGTGGAGTTTGGTAAGTTGTTTAACGATAATTTGACCATCGTTTGGTCCAAGGTGACTGAGATGTCTCTTGTGGTCAACGAGTTGAGTCCTTATGTCCCTGACGAGTTTCTTTCTCTTGTAATGCCTATTGTTATTTGTCAGAGGTTCATTTCTAACATGTTTCTTTTGCAGTCCCTGAAGATGACGATGTTGATGTTCTCTTGGCCGCTTCGGCAGTGCAGTGAGCAGCTGAGGATACGGGGAAGAAGAGGGAGATGACACCGAGTGCTAGAGGGTCCCCAAAGGGGTGACCAAAGAGGGTGAGGGGGACGAGGGCCCTAACTATTAGGGATCCAGAGGATCCTTTCAGGGCGGAGCCGAACGAGAGAGCTCTCCTAGCCCAAGAACTGATAGAGTCTCATGTTCCACCAATCCACTCGCTCCTGGATAAGGCTATCCCCGATAAGGCTCAGAAGCCCTTCATGCCCGAATGGTCGATCAAGGCTATCAACTCTATCATGGAGTCTCAGATGGCCGTTGATGTCATGCACCGCTTCCCAAAGATATGGAATACGGCACGTAACATTGGCCCAGCGAATGACTAACGTCACCCATAAGCTATTTATTCAATTAACTCAATAATATAATCAATACAGAACATATGCGCAGTCAATAATAATAATCTCATGAACAATAGTACTTGGAATGAAGCAATAAAAATATCCAAATACAATAATAATAATTCAACATCTGGAAATAATAATAAAATCAGGGACATATGCCCAAAACAATAATAATCCAATCCAAAATAATGAAAAGTCTCAGTACATTAAGTTTATTAAAGCAATAAGCAATTAGAAAGCAGTAGTCTTCAGAATGTTTGTTCTCCAATTCCAGCAGATAGTTCTCCTTCATTACCTGTATACACTTCATCTAAAAAGAGGAGAGAAATTTTCCTTAGAGCAAATCATGGAAAACAAGAGAAAATAGGGAACAATGGAATAACGGTATAACAATGAATCAATGGATGAATAGAAATCAATAACATGGCAGGATAGTAATAATCATTAACATGGTAATCAATGCAACGGTGTAACAATGGTTCAATATTTGGTAACGGTAATCAACGGTTAATATCAATAACACTTAGACAATATTGAATACAAATAGGAACAATGATGAACAATATACAATGTCGGTGATGTATCAATCCTTATGTCTATTAATCATTTTAATCCTACCTAATGCATGTACTACTGCATCCCATACTACAGGTTCAATGTATACAATCAATTTTATTTTAGACTCAAGTGGTGCACTCGGTAGATCATGTACTCGGCAATGGTAATGAAAAACACTATTCATCTTTCGGTGTACGATACAGTCATCGACAACGATACGGTACACGATAGAATGAGTTACTACCATAACCATAATCACACGATAAAATGGTAGCCGGAATGGTAATTAGGAAAACACGGGCCCCTCCTCCAAGTACAGTCACTACTTTGTTCACTACTCAAATCTCCCTTTAACCCCGACTTATTAATTATTTATCAATGCAACAATACAATATGCAATCAATGGACATTTCGGTGAATGATAGTATCAATAGGGAAATAATACGTTGATAACATGGATAAAACGGTTAGAATAGTGACAATAACTCATTGGGAGCATGCAATGTAACATACATTCATTAATTCATGCAATAGTAAAACATAGGAATAATTAATCTATTAAAAAGTGGAATCTAAAATTCTGGACAGCAAGCGCAGTCTGTATAAAAATACAGTTTCCAACTGACTCAGAAATCAAAAGTTGAATTCGTCAGCAAATCTGGAAACTAAACTTAGACACGGTTCCAACGCATATTTAAAGTTCAAATTCCGACAAAATTAGCTAAGTCAAACACATGGTTCTTTACAGATTTTAGGTTCAGGCAGAATTTCGATATCACGTTATTCTAATTTTAGAAACAGCAAAAACTCGATATTAAAATTAGTAAAAATATTTTGTAGTCTCCTAAACATGTTAAGAAACAATCTGGAAATTTTTAGATTAAAATTTTATCATTTGATCATCATTTTTACTGTTTAAACATGAAAGGTACGAGAATCTGAAAATCTGAAAGTAAAAACACAGCGGTAGTAAAACGGGCATAACTTTTCCTAAAAACTCGGAATTCAAAAATTCAAGATATTCTAGAAACTAAAAAGATAAGGCTACAATTCATATTCAGAAAGTATTTCATTTGAAGATCATTTACTAGTTCGAAAATAGCAGTTAACATTTAGGTCAGCAAGCATACACAGGATTTTGGGTAGTTTTCTTGAAAATAAATTAATTAGACTATATGGGTATCGATTCTTTAGTCAATAAATTGTGTAATCAACATGATGGGTGTCAAAACGTTGATAAATAAAACTAGAACACGTTCATACATTAATTTATCATCAATCAATCATCAATCGATCAAACAACATACAACCTAGTAATTGTCTCTACAATAATTTATTTGTGTGATGATTATATGAACAACCCTATTATCAATTCTATATGCACTCATAAAATATCCAAACTTTAGAGTCAAAAGTGACACGATGTCAAGAATATTGGGGGTTAGCTCCTGTAAACCCTCAATAGACCCAACGAAGAGATGAACAAAGGATAATATGATAACAAAGAGATCTACTTGCAAGAGTTTCAACAAAACGTGAATTTGATACAATTAGCAATTCAAGTAGACGGTGACTAGCCTTATAAATGGTGAAAACAAATACCAAGAATAATGGGATAAGGATCCCGAAGCAATGAACTTACAACTAGCACAAACCACCAATAGCACGTGCGATGAACGTGCAATATTCCAAAGGAACCAACAACACAGCACAAAAAGAGACTGCAGCAACCACGTCAGTAAAGTGACAGCGGCAACAGCGACCAGGGGCGGTGGCGGTGCTAGCTGAGGACGGCGACAGGGTCAATGCGACGGCGACGCGCTGGTGTTTCTGGACGGCGATCGGATAGAGGAGAGCAGGGTGTTGGGATTTGGGTTTTGTCATTGCGAGCGAAATGGGAGAGGAGTAGGATAGGGGGGTGTTGGCTGGTGGCGCGTCGACGAGGGACGACGCTGAGGGAGGTCGATGGAGCATGGGCTGGCCGAAGCTGGTCGGGGAAGACGATCGGAAGGGGTCGAGGTGATTTTTGCGGGAAAACAACCGGAAGAGAGAGAACGGGAGGAGAGAGAGAGTATGAAAGAGAGAAATTTTGATGGCTAGAAAATTGCAAATTTGTTTTCTTAGGGTTTGTATTAGGGTTGTATTTATAGAATACAAGTGATTATTGGGTTATTGGGTTAGGATCCAATAATAGTGGGTCTGGGTTGAGAACAAACTGCAATTGGATTTTTTTAGGGTTCGATGAGGGATAGATCTAAATCAATTAGGTTCAAATAAAAATACCCAGAATTAAATAATTGGATTTTTTTAGTGTTCGATGAGGGATAGATCTAAATCAATCAGGTTCAAATAAAAATACCCAGAATTAAATAAGAGAAAATATGTTCACAAAGAAAAGCTCAATCAAGAAGAACGGAAATTTATCATGAACAAATTTAATCAAAAAGAAAATAATCAAGAAAGAACAATATTGTATTTAGTATATATATATATATATATATATATATATATATATATATATATATATATATATACATTTAATCAAACAGTGAAATGCATATAAAATTGAGTATGTTCGGGCTTAAAACAAAATAATAATAATAATAATTCTAATAATAATGATAAAAAAAATAATACCAATAACAATAATAATAACAACAATAATAACAAATATTAATACCAATAGCAATAAGAATAACAATAATAATAATAAATAACAATAACGATAATAATAATAATAATGATATGCATCAAAGTAGGATTTGAGTTTAACAATTTATTAAAATCCGAAAATTAATAATATGAATAGTCGATCAATTAGGGATAGAAAACAAGTTCAAATATACCATTATTAAAAATGAATGAAATCTCGATTAGAAAATACTTTAATACAAGATCCGAAATGAATCTAGCACAAAATAAATTTATAAAAATCAAATTATAGAAAATATATGAAAAATACTAATTATCGGGAATGGGGGTTACAGTTGAGGTGGTGAATAATCTTGCTCCTCCGAGGCACAAGAAGGCCCTCACTAAGGAGACGTTCAGATCAGCATACCTTTGGTATGTGCACCACTCGGTGGCGGTAAGTGCTCGATCTTGAGTGATGATATCCCCCAATTGGAGTCATTCTCATTACTTTTCTTTTCTTTACAGGCCACATTTTATGGGAGTAAGCTCATGATACAATATGATTATGACTTGAAGTTTTCCGAGTGCAGGGCCCAGCGGTACCAGTCTCAGTGGCAGAAGGAGAAAACCTGGGCCGATGGATTAGAGAAGACAGTGAAGGAGTTGGAGGCAGAGGTTGATGATGCAGCCGGCCAAATCGTGTGGGGCCAAAAGGAGGGCTACAAACGAGCTCTTCAACTTGTCAGGGATCGGCATCCTGATGTTGACCTTGATGGCCTCTCCTACGACCCCGAACCGGGCACTAACAACACTCCTCCTGGCGCTGACAAAACTCCTCCGACCCCTGGGGAAATCCCTCTTGATATTGGTGACCCTGTTGGGGTCGAACCCATTCAATCTCCTCATCGGGAGGTCATTCCTTAACTTGTAGTTTCCTTTTTTATTTTTACATGTCCTCGATGTGGTATACGCTGGGTGTGGAATGGCCACCGCATACTGTAAATTATCTAAATAAAAATTCACAACTAACCATGACTGTTCCTTTCATGTTATCTGAGTTGCGATGCATCTTACTGAACAGGTGATGAGGTGTGTACGTTGGGAGGGGGATCTCGAGGAAGAGGTTCACTCGCTCCATAACAAGCTGGGCCAGGCTGATGAGATGATCTTCCATCTTCGCAAGGAGGCGGTCGATCGGGAAGGAGCGTATGGTTTCCACAATAGTCGATTGCAAGAGGTGGCTCGGAAGCTTGCTCGTCTAAAGGTGTTATTTCTCGATGCTGACATAGCTCTTGCTCAGCTGATGCTTGCGGGCCCTTTCGTCCTTCGCAATCAGTCATCAAATTCTATCCTTAAATGGATGCTTGTGAAGGACTTTGAGATTTTTCGGTTGAGGGCTAGACGGGGGAGGTGAGCCAGGCTTTCACCTTTTGCAGTCCTTTCTCGAGGCTGGAGCCTTATCCGTTCAAAATTAGCAGCTTCGGGGGATGCCCAGAGCGGAGTAATGGGATCGACCAGTGTAGCCAGCGTGAGATATTTAGAGGTGCTCCGCCTGGGCGCCGATCCCTCCATAATCAGCGATACCTCCTAGATCAAGACCGGACAATGACCTCAGGGTCCAGAACCTCGTGCCTTGAACTTGTGGTTCCATTGTAATTCTATGAATATAATCACTTTTTTTTTACTATAACAAAGATGCTTCGTCGAACTTCGTTCTTTATCTGATGGCCTTTTGATAATTTTCTTTTCGAGAACTGTCACCGGGTTCCGGCATGAGATCAGGGAGAGGCGGAGCCTTGATTTCTTCCTTATGAGACTCGGCCTCGAAAGTAGCGTCGAAGGTGGTTGAAGAAGAATCTGACGCTTTGAGATTTTGCTGAGTTCTCTTTTTGAGGTTCGGCCTCGAAAACCCTGCTGAGGGGATGGAACTCTCTCTTTGAGGCTCAGCCTCGGAAGCCACTCCGAGGGCTGGGCAAATCGGTAGTGCTTTGAACTCTCCTCTTAAGGCTCGACCTCAGAAGCCACCACGATAGTGGAGGAAGAGGCGGTAATTTGGAATTTCTCCTCTTGAGGTTCAGGCTCAGAAACCATGCCGATGGTGGAGAACAAGTGCACTTAGCATGTGCTCATGCGTGTCCACATGGAATCATGCACCTAGCACAGTTATCAATGTTTCACTTCTATATATACCTCCCCAATTCATTGATTTCGCTCATTCGTTCTTCTTCCACCTCTGTTTTTGTTGAATCTTGTCTTTCGCTTTTGAGACTATCAAGGATGGTGGTCCCTGATCTCATTAAGGAGAAGCGTAAAGCCATGAGGGCCTAAAAGAAGGCACGGGAGGAGGCTGAGGCCGAGGTAAAGAGGAAGGTCGGGGTCGATGCTAAGCCTACTATTGGGGAGATGTTGCAGAAGTGGTTGCCCCCAGTTGTGGAGGAACCCTCGAACAAGAGAGTGAAAGGGGCCGAGCCCCCCAAGGCCAAGGTGGTCGGATTGACCAGAAAAAAGAAGGGTAAGAGGCCTCTAGCGCCTGCGACCGGTGCCACAGCCCCGGTTAATCATCTCAGATTGGTGAAGGTGTGGGTCCCCTCCTGGTCTGTGATCGAGATGGATGCATTGACCAACCGGTCTACTGCGTTAGAGAAAATTTCCCATCCTACCAGTCCTGTAATGCCCTGATTTTTCATTTAATGAATAATTATTTATTTTGCACGTAGTGTGCACGTGCAATATTTTTGGTTGAATTAAATGTTATGATTATTTCCATTATGATGGGTATGGATTTTTAAATATGTGCTTTTAAATTATTTTCACAAAGCTTTCTTTCAACTAGACAAAAAAGCCTTTTCTTTTTAAAAGCCTAAAGTTAATTTAATTTATTATTTTTATAAAAGTATTTTGGCCCATAAACTAAAGCTCATGGATTAATTTATTTTTAATACAACTTGTCATGTAGAATACAATTTAAAGTTTATTTTTTTTCCTTTTTTTAATGTACAATTTTTTGGACCTAGTTGCTTGCACGTGCATAGCACGTACACGTGCAAATTGCACTTTTTCAAACTAGGCCGGTTGGGAGCTTGGAGGGAAATGAAAATTTGAGTGGAAACCATGGTGTGGTGGTTACTTGGTTGTGGGTAGTTAATGCAACTCCTACTTTCATCCTAGCCCTCCATCTTATAACCAACTACTTGATCCTAGTCCTCCATTCTCTTTGATTTTTAGTATAAATACCCCCCCCCCTGGCTAGTTATTCTTGTGCTTATTAATCCCTCCAAACTTATAGTCTAAATTATATTATCTAGTAGTGATTTTGTGAGTTAAAAGATTGAGAGAGTGTGGGATTGTGCTTGCAACACCAAGGAGAAAAGAAGGGCCGGCATTCATCAAGAGGGAGCTCTTGGTTGGGTGCTTGGGAGGCTTGCGTGCGCGTGTTCAAGGAGGAGGAGCACTCTCGTTGCAAGGACATTCGTCTAGGAGGTTGCTAAATTGTATTTTTCTCTCCAAATTAAGGAGGGTAAATTTTCTATATTCTAATTAGGGATGCATGCTAGATTAAATTGAATGAATGAGGCATGAAAAATAGTAATAAGAGTACACTTTTAATTAGACATTGACCTATGAATTGATTGGAATGTGGGTGTGCAAATTGTATGTGATTGGATTAGTAAAAGTCTAAGTTTGTATGGATTAATTATAACCATGGTTCGTTAAAGAAGGTCTCATTATCTACGTCACAAATTATATACACAAAGTTAGTAGATTGGCAATGCTACTTCATGTGAATAAATGGATCGTTGTTTGATATTGAAATAAATGAATTAGATTATAGATTTGTATGTATGATAAAGGGTTAAAAACAGAGAATAAATCCTTAGTTTGCTAATAAAGGGATTAGTGGTATTAGTTGTTAATAAATGTCGAAATAAAGAATGTAGTAGTTATAATGTAGAATTTGAATTAATTGTATGAAAATATGTTTTAATTGTTGAAAAAAATTATTTTTTTCATACTGATATGTAAATTAGACAAGAAATGATCAATCTGGAATTTTACAGTAATTTTCATGAAAGCAAAATGAGATGAGGTCTAGTTGAACATTGGAACGTTTTAACAACAAAGAAAATTGGTTTAAAAAGAATTTAAGTTGTACTTTGACAACCTGAGCACGTAGCTCAAGTGGTCAGAGCGTGCGTTGGGTTCTCTACGATGGCTGGTTCGAATACCTGTGACACACATTTTGTTTCACAATTTTCTTAAATGTATAGGAATCAGCGGCCGAGAGTATTTAATACTCTCAGCACCTCTTTATACCGCCAGTGCAAATGGCCTAGTGGCCAGTGCCTTCGGCTGTGTTCTCTATGGTCCTGGGTTCGACACTTGGCTACGGCAGTTATGAAAAAAATGTTTTTTTTTGGATGTTTTAGTGATCAAAAAATTATGGAAAAAATATGACTATTCTTCTAAAAATACATAGGACTTAAGAAAAATAATTTGGGGAGTATTTGCATGAAATGAAACATGATTTGAGAATAAAATGTGTCAATAGAGCTATGGTTCTATATTTATATTTTTATAGAGTTATATCTTGCAAAAATAACTTGAAATGAAGGATTAGAAAATTAATTTGGCAAAAAGAAATTATATTGTGTGATGTGATGCAAATTATTCTCATTTGAGAATAGTGTGGAAATTATGAAGCGTAAATGTTCACCTTTGATTGAATAATTAGTGATGTAGGTTTTATGTGAAAATAACATTTCATGAGTTACATGATGAATAGTTGAATTTCATGTATAGTTATGGACTATTTGAACGAATTAGAAATCATGATTGGAAAAGAGAAATACTTTTGAGTATGACAAATCAACAAATAAATTTATGAGTTGGAAATGCTCATTTTGGAAATTGTGAATTGAAAATTGAAACAAAAAGAGTAGCTAAGTCTCCCCCGGCATTTGGAAATAAATGAAATGAAAATTGAAAAGAAAGACCAAGGTTGGTCATGTTTGAATGAATGAATAAGTCCGGTTTAGTGGAGAGGCTAACTCTAGAGCTTTGATTTTTATTCATGATTTTGATAAGAACTAAGGATTAGTACATAGTGGAGACGTGATGAAAGTAGGAGAAAAACACGAGTATGAGGGCCATCGGATTAGCTGTGTGAGAGTGATCCACAGGCTGCCTGCTTGATGCATCAAGACATGGCGTGGGCACTACTCCAGAATTATCGTCCCGGTGGCGACGCTTGTGGGATGTTTGAGTGGCTATGGGTGGTGCCATTGTTCCATGGCGGAGGCTGAATTGTCCATAGGTTGCCTGCTCGATGCGTCATGTCAGTGCGTGGGATTCCCCTCCAGGCTGCCTAGACATGGGCTCATAGATCATAGAACATCTAAGAGACCTACCGTAATTACAGTACTAGATTAAGTCATAACGAGGGATTGAACCCAACAAAGATGAAGAACGATTAAGGGCTTGTCCTCGGACCTATGTAGTATGGGATGCATAGAATCCGAACAAGTGTGCATTAGTGTAATGTAACATAAATAACTGCATTAAGGACTAAGTG
Source organism: Hemerocallis citrina (assembly GCA_017893485.1). Taxonomy (NCBI): domain Eukaryota; kingdom Viridiplantae; phylum Streptophyta; class Magnoliopsida; order Asparagales; family Asphodelaceae; genus Hemerocallis; species Hemerocallis citrina. Next base: position 90,763,624 of record CM030364.1, on the reverse strand, counting down.
CACAATCACAACACGACATCAATAGGGTAGTCCCTTTAGTTTGATATGTGACAAGTTTGTGTTTGCTAAATATGGAAAATAAGTTATACTATTTTCGGCATAGAGAGGATGGCCGTGTATAATGATCGTCGGTTGAATAAACTGACGTACCCACAGTCTTATATGCAGGTAAATGGCTTGATACAGATTAAAGAGGAACAAATGCTTAAAGATTATTCAATGTTGTTGTACATTTGTTTCATTGTTGTAAAGTTTACTTCCGCTGTGCAATGTAAAGTGTAATGTAATCATGTAAACTCTGATGTAAAGTGAAAAGTTCAAATTTCCTTGTAAAATTGTACTAAAGAAAGTGGAAAGATCCTGTAGAACATCTCGAATTCAGTGTACTTGGGATTCGGGGCATTACAAGTCCTTGTGACCATGCCGACTTCGAAAGCTGAACCAAGGAGGACATCTACGCTGATTGGCCGTAGGCTTCAGTTTTGGTGAGTCTCTCTCCATATCGTTGTTGTAATTGCTTCCTTTGTGCTTGGCTAAGTGTTTCCCGATGATCTTGTGCATGGGACCATTCATGGGGCCAAGCTGAAGCGGAGGCTAGATTAGCTTCAGCGAGATGTGCAATGCACAGAAGCAGCCGAGGCTGAACAACTTTCTTGGACCGACGACCTTTGGGAGCGCATAGGCCAGTTAGGGGCAGACTTGGCCAAGGAAGGGGAGGCTCAGGCAGAGCTCTCGAAGGAAAGGGACCAGCTGATCTCTGAGAAGGGGACGTGGCAGGTGAAGGCAGCAAGGTTGAAGAATGGATATGATGGGGCCCTGACCAAGATTGTCGATGCTAAGGACAAGGGATATGGGAAAGCCCTCAAATATGTCGAGGCGAAGCACCTGGGGATCGACCTCGGCGACCTTCCCTCTGAATCGGACGATGAAGTGGCTATTCGTAAGGTAGGTGAGGATTCGGTGAACCATGTGCCGATAGTCAATGTCCCCTTAACTGAGGAGGGGCCCCTCCCTGACGTAGAAAGCTAGGTCGCTTGTATGTTTTTCCTTTTTCGTGGACTGGCCACCGCGTTTGTATTTGTTTGTTTGATAAATAAAACTTTTTTTGCCTCCTGGTCTTCGAATTTGGTACTTTGCCTTAGATCCTCAGGTCGTCTCTATAATACTCCAGATTTTTAAATAATGCTTTTAAGACTAATAAATGAATTAAAATGATTTTGGTAATTTAATAAACATTTTTCTGAAATTTACTTTTTACACGTGCAAAACACGTGCAAATATTTTTTTGAGAAGTTCAAAGTCAAACACTATTTTGGAAAACTCATTGTTTGTTATTAAATATTATTTGTGAATTTTCTGGATTTTTCTGATAATTATTGGATCTATTGGTAAATATTAGAAAAGAGGGACTTTTGTGCAAAATTACCACTTGGAGTAAAAACTCCAGATTTTCGGATTTCTGGGCTGGGCATGATGCCTAGTCAACTCAGAAGTAAAGAGTTTACTTTTTTTATAATAAATTTGGTTTATTTTGCAAGTTTTGGTAAAGAAGGGTCTTTTTGCAAAATTGCCACTTAGAGGGGCAAAAGTGCAATTTCATTTTCTGGGTTTTCAAAATAGTGCCAGCTGATACTAGAGGGGTTGTTCTTGTTTTTAAATCTTAATTAAGATGGTTTTATTTAACTTCCAAGTATAAGGATCTATATATGTAAAAATATATTTAAAAGATGTATTTTGCAAATCTATTCAAAAACCCTAGATACCCTCAATTCCGGCGTATAAAGTGTGGAGTGAAACCGCACAACACAAAGGGATTTCTTATTATTATTTTTCTTGGAGTTTTAAAGCGAGGATCTTGATTTTCATGCGAAATGAGGGATTTTCCTTATTTCTTTATTATCTTCGGTTGATTTTTCAATAAGGTGAGTGACATATGTTTGTTTTCTTATTGTTCTAAGCAGGTTGTATGAGATGTTTTAACTATTAGAAAGCATGATAGATGATTGTATGAAGATATAATGAATTTTGATGAGTAGATGAACTAAAAAGCAAATCTTTTCATGGAACTATACTATTGATGATTGAAACCCTAATTTGATGACTTGAGAATTGTCAAGAACCTAATAGAAATCATGAGTAGGTGGTTTCTTGCATAATCTTGCTGATTTGAACATGGCCTCTGAGAGTATGAGAGTATATGATGTTATTGCAAAAGTGAACAAAAGCCATGCTTAATGTGTGTATATACATATATGCTCTGTTAGATATTATTAATGAATAAAACTTGATTGTTTGCATTTTATAATTGTATATATTCATGAGTAAACTATTGGGATCAGTAGGGTTTGTGTATAATCAGTTATGAAGGGTTTATTGAAATTTTGAAGTGAAGAGGAGTTGTTTCTTTTTGGGTTTGTTTATGTGCAGGCCAAAGTTTGGTTTGTGACTTTTGTGAAGTTTTGAGTTGGGTCTTAATTTGTTTCTTACTGAGTTGAATTTAGACGTTTTACTACCTATATATATTGGATTTTGAAGGTTTAACTAATACACAAATACACTCCTATTGACATTCACCTTATATATATACTGTTTTGAAGATTTTATGAATTTTGATGGGATTTTGATTAGATTTCAAGTGTGTTGATTATGAGATGAGTTTAAACTTTCTCTACTCTTATTTGATGTATTTTGATGGTTAAACTGATGATTAATTACCCTATGCATACATATATACTACTTTGCTAATTTTGAAGGATTTTTGGTGAAAAATTTCCATTTTGAGATCTTGATATGTTTTGATGTGTTTTAATAACTTCTATATGTTATACAAGTTATATCCAACTATGTCAGGAATTTGGTTTTTACAAATTTGTGTTTTTATAAAGTAAATCAATGTATCAGTTTAAAACATGCACAGATTTTCAAAACTGCAACCTGTTATAGTTGACAGTCGACGAAACTAAAGTCGACAGTCGACTGGTCGGTTACTGAATTTCAGATTTTGTTTGCAATAAAAGTCGACTGCTTCTTCTTTGAACTGAGCCGACAGTTGACTGATGGTTTTCTTGAGCTTTGGATTTTCACAGGACAGTCGACTGGCCACTTTCAACAATCGACTGCCACTGTCCTGACTGATGGTTTTCTTGACATTGGATTTTCGCAGGACAGTCGACTGGTCATTTGCAATAGTTGACTGTCATTGCTCTTGCTGATGGATTTCTTGAGTTTTTTGATGTTTTCTTTAAATGGTTATTTCTTCGATATTATGTATTATTAATCTACTGTTTTAGATGGGGTTTTGTTACAGATTACAGTATTTTACAAAAGTTGTATTTTGTTTATAATAGACTTCTAACTTTTACTTCTATAACTTCATATAGTAACATATATATATATATATATATATATATATATATATATATATATATCCTTTAAAGAAATTAATGTTTTTGTTATATTCTATGACTTAAAAATATGATTTTCTATTATTTAATGGATTTAATATTTCTGAAATTTTATGAGTACATTATATGGTTTTGGATTTTTGTTGATTTAAGGATTTTTCTTCATATAATCATTTTGATGATGGATTTATGACTTTTATTGAAAGTTTTGGTATTGATGGTTGAGTCTCTAGAGGATGTGTGGGACCCTAGGCACCGGCAGTTGTGGTTTTGTGGTTTGGTCAGTTGTGGCTGTATTGTGATCAATTGAGTTCAGTCCGGTAGGGTACACCAACTCTAGGAGATTCGTAATTAATTAATTAACCTAACAAGATAAGGACATGCACTAGATGGTGATATGATGAATTGAGTGGAAACATGAGTTATGGACTCTAGGATGATCTAAGGAGTGAGATATTCCCCAGTATCCTGGGATGATGGACGTACGGTCCACAGAGTGATCTGTGGAGTGGGATTGATCTCTAGTATTCCGAGGACGAGAGCGACGCTCATGGGATGTTTCTGCAATGAGGGTTCCAGGATGACCTGCGGAGTGAGGCAATCTTCAGTTTCCGGAAAGATGGACGTAAGGGCCACAGAATGATCTGCGGGTGGGATTTGCCTCTAGTATTCCAAGGGCGAGAACCGATACTTGCAGAATGTCCAAATCTCATAGTAGTCATCATAGTAGGATTAGTTGTATATCGGGAGGATTAAACCTTATCAAGTGGAGAGCGTTAAGGACTTGCACCGGACCTATATATAGTGGGATGCATAGAATTCGACAAGTACGCATTAGAGAGTCAGCATATAGCATTGATGTTTTCTTGACTTGTTTTCATGCATGTTGTTTCCTGTTTTTGTACACTTGACACATAATCTAGTTTCACTTGATGTTTTCATGTTTTACTTGCTGTTATTTTTTATTTCATTTACTCTTGTTGTTGATACATGTTGTTTATGACTCTATGTGTATGTTTTATTTATGTAGCAATTATTTTTATGTCACTCACACCATTATGGCTGACCCATGTAGTTTTGGGGGTTAGGGTTATCTCTATCCTCATGTTTTACAGGTAGGTGCCTATAGCATTGGGATTTGGATGCTTGACATAGAATGAATATTATGGCTTATGTAAATTGTAATGTATTGTAAAAGAAAGAATTTGTAATTCAAGGTGTTTGTTTTCTATTGTGCTTTGTAAAGAATTAATGTAATAAAAGTTGAAAATTTTTATCTGTGTTTTGGCGATGTTTACTATTACAATTGAGGTTGATGCTGCGAATTATGCCACGTATTTCTAAGATATCATATTGGAATTCGGGGCGCTACAGTCTCATTGGGATTGAGGGTTCGACACTTTATTTCTCTCGTGCCTGACATACAGTATCGGAGATCATGTGGCTTTGCTTGCATAACGTTCTCTAACAATTGTGGTCACTGTTGATCTCGGGGGATGAGCGTTGACCGCAATAAGTGCTGCGACTTTTGTGGCTGTAACTCCCTGAATTCCAAACACAGGTAATTCGTAGCAAAAACAAGATCTTTACTTCAATTTCATACAAAATACAAGGATTTTAAACTTTTCAATTCAATAATGTTTATCACAATACACAACGGAAATTACATAAATAAATACAATACAACATATGATCATGAAAGCTCTTCAATCTTGAGACATCCCTCATAGGGACTTCAAGTCCATGCCAAATCCAATTCTGCAACTAGAAAACTGCAAGCACATCAGTTGCTTACAACTGACGCAATGCTATAATACATCAATTTCACCATCTTACAAATTAGAAATTTGAATGCACAAAAATTGAAAGGTGACTATCCTAATTATGTCAATGTATGGTATAAACTTAATGCCTAATGCAGATATTTACACTTACGATGACACTAATGCACAATTGTTTGGTATCTATGCATCCCATACTACATAGGTCCGAGAGCAAGCCCTTATCATACTAATCATTATAGGGTTCAGTCCCTTGTTATGCAAATTTTCACCCGTGACTAGCATAAAATTTAGATATTCTGTAAGTATTAAATCCACGCCTCAATAATTCCGGAGATGAATCCCACAGCGCAGATGAGCTGGGGACACACCCAACCACATCTCGATAATTCTACGGAGACAATCTCACACCACAGACCAACTGAGGCCATCATACTCCTGTTTGCCCTTACTTTATCACATCCCCAATCTAGTGCATGTCCATATGTTAAATTATAATCATTACAATCTAGAGCTAGCTTACCCCACCGGACTTAAATCAACACAAAGAGAATTGTTAGCCGACACTAGCTACTTCTCAATTTTCATTTATCATAACTTGTTGATCACTACGGGTCTCGCTCAGCCTCTAGATTCCAACCATCTCAACACCGAGATCTTATAAGTCATCTTGACCTTAATTACACAACTTCGCATTCAATGTTCATTTGATTCTTTCATACATTCACTTTGAATTGTCAAATTTCAAATCATACTTTATCTCCCCTTATAATGCAGCTCGAAAGCATTTCAACTTTGACAAAAACTTTACAAATGTTATATGTTTATTTTCCCAAATACATTCGTTGTTTATCTTTTAATTGTCACAAAAATAATTTTTCATAAATTCTAGGATGAAATTTTCTTTCATATGACACAAATTACAGAATAAATTATCACATTTTAATCTTTCACCACAAAAAAATTATTAGCAATTTTACTCCTTAAAGTAAATAATATACAATATAATTTTCATTCAAATGGAGTTCCCACATTCATATTTAATTATCTCAACTAATCCAAAGTTAATTTATTTTATATAAAAAAAACAATTATTCTTTAAAGGATCCCACGATAACATCTAGGCATATTAATCAATGTAGTGGGATTTTACCTCAAATAATTGTTAAATTTGTACATAATTATTCTCAAAATATTGTATTAATATTCTATTATAATCTAAATACATCCTTAATTGTATTTATGCAAATTAGCTAATAAAATCTCGATTTTTAAAGTAAATGCCTCTGACCGAGTTTGAACCCAGAACCAACAGCAACCCCAAACCGTAGCCCAAACTAGTGAGCCAACTCATTGATGTGAGTAAAAAGGCTCACCACTCGTTTATAACTACAGTATGTGTAATAACTTGAAAACTTGATTTCTACGTATTACTTTACACCTTCAAAATGAAATTATTTCTACGATCAGTTTGTACGTAAGAAATAAATCATATACCAATTTTAATATTGAAAAACATGAGAATTTTTTATTTCTATGAATCACTCTTACTCCTAAAACTTGAATTAGAAGAACAATTGTCCCCCGCACAACTAAAGTTCTTGAGAAGTATCTATATTATTAATTTTTGCATATAATAAAAATTTGTTCTCATGGATTTATGATATGGAATTTCCACTAGATGAAATCTCTATAAAACTTCTACACATACACACCTTAATTTCATTATCTACCACACAATTATAGGGTATTCATGCACAAATAAAAGTTCTAGAGCAATTATTTCATGTGTACAAATCAATTCATCTTTATCTACACATTTCTAGTTTAAACAAACACAATTTCTACATACTAGAAGATTATGAAAACACCCACACATTCACATACCAAATTTAATTATCATCGACATATGTTTTGGCTAAGCATGCACAATCTACTAAAATAATAGAAGATAGTGAGAACACCCACACCAGAATAGACTTCCTAATAGTTGAATCCCTTACCAAATTGCACCAAAAGTCCTACTCCAACAAACCACAGCTCCTCCTTTCTTGGATTTCCCGAAAGCCAACAGCAAGCCCACCTTGCCTCTCTCTTTTGTTTTGTTTGAATTTTGTGTTTATGCATGGCTAAAGTGAGGGGTATTTATATGGATAATTTGGGGGTAGTTATAGCAACTAACTATCGATTAATCCACTCACACATTTCCCTCACTTAGGGTTGGCAAACGGGTCGACCGGGCTGGGTCAGGTCGAACCCGTCCGGCTTGGAACTCAACTTGGGCTGGTTCGGGTCTGGTCCAAGTGGCAACCAGGCTGGGTCGTAAGTGCAAATAGTCGACCTGCCCAACCCACGAACCCTTTCAGGTCCAACCCAGGTCGGGTCGCGGGTTAGGCCCGTCTAAAGTTATATTTTTTTTTACTTTAAAAAAATGTAATTTTAATAATAATAAAAACATGTAATAATAATAACAAGAATCAAAGAGTAAAATTGCCAAAAAAAATTTGTATATATTATTAATATGATTTCAACTTATACAATTTCACAATTTAAAATAAGAAATAAAGATTTTCTACAAATTTGTTTTATACAATAACAAATTTCTTAGATACAATGTCAATTTTCTTCAATTATCCTAATTTTTAATAACAAACAAAGATTTTATACAATTTTTTATACATTTACAAATTTTCTTCAATTTGTTGGTCTTCAATTTGTTGTTGTTGTTGTTAGTCTTCAATTCTTCATTTTGGTTACTATTGTTGTTATTGTTGTTGTTCTGGCGAGTTGCGTCCACTTGTAGAAGTGTCGAACGATTTTCCTTGAGTCCTATCTTTGGCCTTCAGCCAGTATTCCGTGCAGACGAGCATCTCCAACAATTGGGGCTTCAAGCGATTCCTGTAATCGGTTAGAACCCTGCCACTTGTAGAAATTGCACTTTTTTAAGCAACTGTAGATTCATGAGGAGATAGTAGATCTTTAGCCATATATTTAAGAATACTATAAGTATGTTCATGGTCTTTCCACCATTGTAAGAAATCTGGTGAAGAAGTAAAAGATTCATAATCTTGTTGATTATACAAATTTAATTTATTTGGTTGATTAGTCCTAGGTTTTTTTGATTGAATTTGTACAAGGAAATTAAATGTGGCATCATCTAAATTAATCCTTCCCTTACCTTTAGAAGTAGCAGAAGAAAAACTAACTAAAGAAGTTGTACTACTATATGCAATCACTGTCGATCCAATGACAAGTTATTCCCATCATTGAAATATTGTTGCAACCCATCCAACAATCGGAAGTTAAAGAAACTCTACAAGTTAAACTCCATAAAATATCAATCAAAGCTTCTCTCATTTTAGTGTACATTTTAAAACAATTAGACTTTACAGTATTCCTAGGGATTCTTTTAAAATGCAGGTTTAAGGCAGTTTGATTAAAATTTACTAAGTCTCTAGTCTCGGGATAGGAAAATGGTAACTCTTCCTTAATTACTAGTCGAGCCATTTCCCAACGAACAAGTTCGGGATCATAAGAATGACTATCAACTACACCGGTCCTAGGGTGAATTTTTTGTTAGCCAGGTAGGTCTACAAGAAGTTCTTTGTGCACATTTTGGATGTTTCATCTTATTGTACCCGTCCCCTCACCCCTCTTCCATTTGTATGGCTTCAAACATGTTTTACAAACTTTTATACCTACACCCGGATTTTCTTCGTTCGGAATATAATCATAAAATTTGTGCCAATCACTAGTTTTCCCTCTAGTTTTCCTACTACTACCCGGTTGTGTTGTTTCGGTTTCTTGTGTTTGTGGTTCTTCTTCTATGTCTATGTCTCCTACAAACTCATCGTGTGTACCAATGTGTTGGTTCATAGGGTACTCTTCAGCGGGTTCATTTTCTGGGACAATTGGAGGCCTACGAGAAATGTCGGTGGAATCTTGTCCACTTTGGCTACGGCTGCTACCTCGTGATCTAGACATGTTGATATAGTAGTGTATGTGAAAAAACTAAATATAATCTAGGCGAGAAAAGTTTAAAAAAAAATCTAGAAAACAATAAGAGGGTTGTGCGAGAGAAGATCAAAAAACCAACGAACAAATATGATAAAAAAAATTATAACTACAAAAAGTTTATCAAGACAATAAGAGGGTTGTGAAATTTTGATACCGTACTTCGCGGATACTCGTATATAAAATGAGAGTGAAAATAAAAGTAGAAGTAGAAGTAGAAGTCCAGATCGTATATAGATAGAAAGAGAGCTTCTTTGTTGGAGCCTTGGAGGAGTTGAAGACTTGAAGACGTAGTTAAATGTTGAATTTGATACGATCGGAATTTGTCGTTTGATCATTTCTATGTTGCTAGCTTCTTTGTTCACAAAATTTGGAATGAATTGAGATTGAAATGAGTAGTAGTAGTAGAGAGAGTAAGAGAGTAAGGTGTGAAATTTTTAGTTTGGGTTTAAAGGGTATTTATAGGTAAAAAATAAAACAAAAAAAAAGAAAACCAAAAAAACTAAAAAAACAGCTATAGCAGCTGTTAGACCCTCAATTCTGCTGTTCGACCCGTACAGGTCTAACGGTTCCAAACTCGCAGGTCGACCCGCGGGTTCGCAAGCGGGTCGAGCACTGTTCACCGGGTTCGCGGGCCGGGTTCTACGGGTCCAAATCCATGCATTAACGGCCCAGGTCGACCCGCTTATATTCGCGGGTTCGACCCGAACCCGAACCAACTTCTAACGGGTCGGGTTTGGTGGGCAGGTCACAGGTCAGCCCAGCCCATTTTCCATCCCTACCCTCACTCATAAAAATACCCAGTTGACCCAAAAATATTGCAGCCGGTTTTGGGAAAAGTGCACATTGCACGTGTGAATGTGTTTTGTGCATTTTCATTTTTTTTATTTTATTATTTTAAATTCTTTTCTTTGATGAATACTCATATCAAGTTTATTAACATAAATTTCAGTATATTTTCCTTAATTTACTCTTAATTAAATTTTAGTGCACAACTTGTGATAAAAATAACGAAACTTGCACGTGTATAGTAGAAAAAGCACGTGTAAAGCACGTGTGGAAAAATATTTGAAAGAAAATATTTTACAGTTGTTACAACACTCTCTCCATATAATCGGTTTTTCCTTAGAACTACGCTTAAAGAATAAGAGATGAGAAGCAAAAGAAACATGCATAAAGTACAAAATTTAAACAAAAAATTCAGGATAGTCACTCTTCATCCGCTCTTCCGATTCCCTAGTTGCTTCCTCGACTAGCTGATTCCTCCACGTTACCTTGACCATGGGTATAGTTTTGTCCTCTAAAATTTTTCCCATCTATCCACGATCTCCACAGGACGCTCCTTGTAGCTCAAGTTCAACTGTAGACCTTCTGGTACTTCCTGTAAGTGATTACTTTGATCTGGTATGTAGCCTCGCAACATGGAAACATGAAAGACATTGTGTACTAGGGCTAGTTCTTCCGGTAATTCCAACCGAGAAGCTGTCTTCCCAATCCTCTTTAGTGTCTTATACGGTCCTATGTATCTTAGAGCTAACTTTCCCCCTTTTCCAAATCGGATCACACCCTTCGTCGGAGATACCTTCAAGAAGACCAAGTCACCTTCTTCGATTTCCAACTTCCTTCTCCAATTATCTGCATAGCTTTTCTGTCTGCTTTGTTCCCCGACCAGTCTCTTCTGGATTAATTCTATTTTCTCCGAAGTCTGCTGCACTATCTCTGGCCCGTACATCTGCCTTTCTCCTACTTCATACCAACACACCGGCGTTCTGCACTTCCTCCCATATAAAACCTCATATGGTGCCATGCCAATGCTAGTCTAAAAATTGTTACTGTAGGCAAACTTTACCAAAGCTAAGTGCCTCTTCCAGCTTCCACCGAAATCCATCACGCAGCATCTCAACATGTCTTCCAATACACGATTTACCATTTCAGTCTGCCCATCTGTTTGAGGATGGATGGCAGTACTGAAGTCAGTCCCGATTCCCAAAGCTGCCTGAAGACTCCTCCAAAAGTGTGACGTAAACTATGCATCTCGATCTAAACCAATCGACATGGGAATTCCATTCAGCCTTACTATCTCCCCGATGTACAATTCTACAAACTTCTCCATCGACCAGTTAATTTTCATCGGTAAGAAATAAGCAGACTTGGTTAGTCGATCCACTAATACCCAAATCGCTGCATTTTCCTTAGGACTTCTAGGTAGCCCTGTGATGTAATCCATGCTAATGTTCTCCCATTTCCACTCCGGAATGGGTAACTGTTGTAGTAAACCTCCGGGTCTTTGATTTTCTGCCTTGATCAACTGATAATTCGCGCATCATGCTATGAAATCTGCTACATCCCTCTTCATTCCTGACCACCAGAAATACTGCTTAATATCCATGTATATCTTAGTACTCCTAGATGTACTGATAATAGAGTAGTGTGTGCCTCCTGTAGAATGCCCTCCTTCAATTTTGATTGATCAGGTATATACAATCTTTCTCTGAACCAAAGCACTTCGTCCTTTACTTGAAATCCTAACAATTTGCCAGTGTCGACTGGTTCCTTCATCTTCTGAATTTCTGGATCGAATTTCTGACCGTCGACAATCTGGTTTCTCAGCATGGGCTGAAGCCTCAACTGCGCCAGTGATGCTCCCAGTCCATGCAATACAACCTTGATTTTAGCTCGATAAAATTCCTCTATAAGTTTATTCTGAGTTGTAATTAAACAAGATAAACTGCTTTTACGACTGAGCACATCTACCCCCACATTTTCCTTTCCCGGGTTATACTTTATCTCTGGACGAATATCTTCTAACACTTCCAATGACCTTCTATGCCTCAAATTTAGGTCTCTCTGCTGATAGATGTACTTCAAACTCTTGTAATCTATGTATATGTTGACTTTCTCCACATACACATAATGCCTTCACTACTTCAAGGCAAATATGATTACTGCCAGTTCCAAATCATGGGTTGGGTAATTTTTCTCATGCGGTCTCAATTGCCAAGATCCATAAGCTATTACCTTTCCCTTTTGCATTAGTACACAGCCAAAATTGCGTGAAGCATCACTGTAGACATCGTAGTCTATTCCCGCTCACGGCAAAGCCAATATTAGAGCTGTAGTCAACCACTCCTTCAACTCTTGGAAGCTTGCTTCGCACTGCTCTGTCCACTTGAAATTTACATTATTCGTTGTAAGTCCTGTAAGCGGCACGACTATCTGAGCATAGCCCTGAATGAATCGCCGATAAAAACCGGTCAAACCCAAGAAACTCCTGATCTCCTTCACTGATGTGGGTCTTGGACAATCTCTCATTGCTTCTACCTTCTGCGGATCAGTGGCCACTCCCTTCTTAGAAAGGATATGACCCGGCAACGTGACTTCAGACTTCCAGAAGTCACACTTGGATTAGTTGGCATATAATTTCTATTCCTACAGCTACTTCAATACCATAGCTAAGTGCCTAGCATGCTCTTCCTATGACTTGGAATATACCAGGATATCATCGGTAAAAACCACGACGAAAGAGTCGATGCTGGTCGCAGGACCAGGTTCATTATATCCATGAATATGGATGGTGCATTCGTCAATCCAAATATTATAACTAAGCCCATGTCGAGTTCTGAACACTATCTTATGCACATCCTCTTCGTTAACACGGACTTGGTGATAACCCAACCAAAGGTTAATTTTGGAGAAAACTGCTGCTCCTTGAAGTTGGTCAAATAAATCATCGATCCGCAAAAAATGATACTTATTCTGGATAGTCACCTTGTGCAACTCTCTATAATCGATGCAATTCCTCATCGGTCCATCATTCTTCTTCACCAACAAAATTGGCGCTCCCCAAGGCGACGCACTCAGTCTGATGAAACCTTTGTGCAGTAGTTCCTCAATTTGATTCTTCACTTCATCCTGTTCAACTGGCGCCATTCTGTAAGGTGCCTTGGATATCGGTGTGCTTCCTAGCTGAATAACAATACTGAATTCCACATCTCTATGAGGTGGTAGTCCAGGTAGATCCTCCAAGAATACCGTCAGAAAGTTCTATTCTACATAATTTTCTTGACTTCCCCAGGGACTTCCTTCTTGGTCAAGGTGCCACCAACTCCTTGCACTTCCTCTTCCCCTGAAAATTTACGTCTGGCCCTCCTGGTGCCTTCACAATAACTTCCTTACCCTTGCACTCGATGCTAGCACTGTAGACCGACATCTAGTCTATACCAATGATAATATCAACTCCCATCACCTCCAACTCTATAAGGTCAATACCCAGAATTCTCCCTCCAATTGCAATTTCACTGTCAGCATAATACCGATCAGTGGTCATTGTTTCTCCTGATGGTGTAGCTACTGCAAAAACCTTGCTGAGAAACTTTTTTGGGTCTACCCTTAACCTTTGAGCAAATTTAGGAGACACAAAAGTGTGAGATGAGCTATTATCAAATCGGATGGTAGCATTCATTCCATTTACTAGGAGTCTCCCTGTTACATAATGAATTACATCTTTCAGTATATAACATCTCTCCTACTACCAGACTGGAAATAAAATACAAATTTTACTCAGATGCTCCAATACCGGTGATGACATTATCAGATTCCTTAGCGTCCTCCTCTATCAGAGTGAACATTCGCCCTTGTTGGTACGGTTTTCTCCCTACATCCGCTTGCTTCTGATTCTGCCCACCCCACTGGAATTGTGGGCAGTGAGGCTTAGCGTGACCTTCATTCCCACAATTGAAACAAGTTATGGGAGTCTGCGTCTTGGTACACTCCGATCTGTAATGACCAGTTTCTCCACAATTGTATTAAGTTAATCCTGGGGGCCTTGTTCCTTCATTGTCGGGCCTTTCAGCCACAGTAACAGCATTTGCCCCGGTTGGCTTGAACTTTTGTGCTGAAGGCTATCCCTTGAAGTTGTGTGATGCTGTAGGCCTCTTTCCAGCATTCTAGTTGCTCCTCTTGTCTTTCACCAGCTGATATTGTTCCATATATGATTCTGTAGCTGCAGTCCTCCACACAAGCTTGTCGAATTTCCTGATACCGAAGGGTATCATACGAGACCTTAGTCCTAGCCTCAGACCTTGTTCAAACTTTCTCGCCTTCTTGGCTTCATTGATCGCCGGCTCGGGTGCATACCTGGAGAGTTGAGTAAACTTCGTCTCGTACTCTGTGATGGACATACTACCCTATTGCAGGCTCAAATATTCCATCGCCTTCTTCTCTTGCACATCCATTGGAAAGTAATGACTGAAATTCCTACAAGAACTCCTCCAAGTAATAAGCTTATTGCCCAAAGTCCTCTTCATAGATTTCCACCAGACTCCGGCATCCTTCTCCAACGAATGGTTGCTAGCTTCACCTTACTAGCCTATGGGGTCTCCAACACATCAAACACCATTTCAATCTGCCGGATCCAATCATTGGCTGCATCGGGATCCACCTTGCCTCCGAAAATGGGTGGTTTCATCCTCTTGAGGGACTCCACTAGTTTTATAGCTTCTGGGATTTGTACTACCTGCTCTGCCCTTGCATTCTGGTTTACACTTGCTGCAACGAACGTGTTGAGAGTCTGATATACACGAGCCAACTCCACCTCCAAATCAAGTCAGTTGTCTTCTCCGCTTGATCCCTCACCATTTTTAGTCCTTCCAGCCATTTCTGCTTTATAAAACTTCATCAGTCATCAGAAGCAACAATAATATCTACATTCTACATTATCATCCAACACAATTTATTCATTTCCAAAAATAAACATCATAGATTCAGAAGTAAAATTGGTCCATACATCCATACATAGAGAACACCAAGAACTCCAAATCTTCCTATAGAACTTCAAACAAGCATCAAGAAGTCTAGACTCTGTGGTTCCTCTTGGCTTCTCTGAGCTCTTCCCATAGATGGTCTATTTCCTTCTGCATCCTCTCACATCTTTGACGACATTCTTGTTTTCCCGAACGGGTTTTGTTGTCTAGCTGGGTGAAATGCCGAGCATTCCTGTGACGACACTTTTCGAGTTCCCATACTCATTGACGGCGATGTTCTGCTTATTCTCCGCATGATGCGCTCTATGTGGGTTACTCTTCACTTGTGGATAATCAGCTACTTCCGGAGAGAAGCGATGATATGTTCCCTCTTGTTTCGAGCCGATTATTCGTTCGAGAATTCATCTTGGGATTCAGGCGGGGGTGGAGTGATTTTTCGAGACTATGGCTGTTCCTCCTCTTCTTCCGGGTCTTCTTCTTTTTCGGATTCTTCTTCCGGGTATTCTTATTCTTCGGATTCTTCTTCCGGGTCTTCAAGGAATACTTCTTCCGCTTCTTCCATTGGATTTGGGATATCCGCCATCCTCCAGCGAAAAGGGGAAGAACAACATCGATACATATATCGAGCAACATAAATGTAAGTTGATACAACTATAATTTTTAAACCTCTATAAAATGATACTCACACGTCTAATGTCCCCCCTAATGTGTTTTCCTTATAATTTTGTACTACTCATTGAATTCGGCTCTAATACCACTCTGTAATGCCCCGAATTCCAAACATAAGTAATTCCTAGCAACAACAGAATCTTTACTTCAATTTCGTACAAAATACAAGGATTTGAAACTTTTCATTTCAATAATGTTTATCACAATACACAATGGAAATTACATAAATAAATACAATAAAACAAATGATAATGAAAGCTCTTCAATCTTGAGACATCCCTCAAGTCCATGCCAAATCCAATCCTGCAACTAGGAAACTGCGGGCACATCAGTTGTATACAACTAACGCAATGCTATATTACAGAGGTTTCACCATCTTACAAATCAAAAAATTGAATTGTAATACCTCGAATTGGTATTAATTGTAATACCTTGAATTTGTAAAATACCAAAAATGCTTGTTTTTATATATTTTGAGTGGTGAAAATTATTTTTGATGTATTTTAATTAAATATTGAGACTGGTATGGATATTTATGGTAGATTGGTATTATTGATATATTGGAGCTACGAGTTGAAATTTTATGTGAAGAGATATTGTTTATTTTTATTTTATTTTATAATTTTGGAGGATTATTATGCGATAAATTTAGTGTATTTTGTATTGTTGGTATTATTAAAGAATAGAGTTGAGGTTATTTGAAATACTTGAGAGGTCTGGGGGCCTATTCGTAAATATCCCCTTATAAATATATTTTTATTATAATTTTTTTAATAAACCCCCACCCCATTCTCTTCCTCCTCCTTTTCTTCTATCCGTTCTTTCTCCACCCCGACCCCATACCGAACCCACTTCGGCCGATCGCTCCCCCGCCCAAATCCATGTCATTTCCTCATGTTTTTCAAATTAATTTGGAGGAATGGCTAATTGGAAGGTGCTCTTGCTCGTGGTGGCATCGATTTTCGGAGAGAACTTTGGAAAGGTATATCCCTTTTTATTTTATAGTATAAAATTAGGTTGGGTTCATTTCTTTGGAGTAGGATTATTATGGTAGAGAGATTTAGAGATGTTGGAAGTGGAAGATTTGAGGAATTAGTGGATTGTTAGAGAAATTGCGAGTTGTTAATAAATTAGAGTTTGGGTTTGTAAAAGAGATTATATAGAACATGTTAGAAGTTAGGATTGGTGCATATCATGGTGAAATCATGAAAATCTAATTTTGGCATAAAGCCAAATTTTAGAATATGTGAAGTGGAGTAAGAAACTTGCTTCTAGCGAGTTTAGAAAATGTATAGGAGGTTGTGGAGTGGTGTGAGAGTATTAATATGAATTTAGAAGGGATTTTGTAGACCTAGAACTTAATGGAAAAGAGGGAGAATGAAAGTATAAATTTTGTGCACGCCGGGTATTCGGTGAAATGCCCGAGCGATATAGAGGTGAGAATTTGATGAATTCGGAGGTGTAGATGAGTCTCATTATTGGTGTTAACCCTAATTGAGATATTAAGATAAAGGGATTGAAGAAATTAGGAAACAGAAAATTTTCCTATTAGAAAGCCTCCGATCAATAGGTAAGTTCTTGTATTGGGGTTCGAATTTGAAATCCGTCGATGTAGCTCGCCTACGTATGTTATTTGTGACCTGTGGGTGAAGACAGATTTGAATTTGGAGATCCGTAGGTCGAGTTTTGAGTTTCATGCTAATCGATCCTATAATTTCCTATTTAGGTGGAAAAAGTCGAACTTCGACTGGCTACAGGGCGGACGTGGGACATTGTTTGCTCGATCCGTCAGGTGAGTATGTTGTAATTATAAATAATTTATATTGTGGCCGAAATTTGTCGCCTTTTGATATGTTTTGTGGGAGTTATGCCAAAATGGATTTTTATTGAAAATACGGATTTTTAAGGATCCAAAATGGGTTTTTGAGATATGTGGTGAAAGTGTCTATTTTAAATATATAAAATCTATAGTATGGGTTATTGTTATGTGTTGAAGTATAAAACCTAATTATATTAGATTGTTTATGCACATTTTTATCCAGTGCATGATTTGTGCATGTTTTGGGGCATATAGGCCCTTATAGGTAATTATAATTACATGGAGCATGGTGTATAGCTAGTATGCTATAATTAGATATTATAAGATTTAATTAGAGGTAATAGTGGTTTTGGCCCCTTTTTCTTGGAAATCCGCATGTGTGGTGTATGTTGTGATATATATATATCATGATATTGACTTGTGATGTGATAAGTGATGAAATTAGTAAGTGGGTATATGTTTACAGTCTAATTATGTCCGACATGAATTAATGGGCAATAGTATGATATTACAATGCGATGAATTATCTATTTTGATACTCTTATGATATGGAATAACCTAATATGGTTCTTTTATTAATGTTCTAATTGGGTGTGTGTTTATATGTGATCTAATGAAGTAGCAAATAGCATGGTATTCATAATGGGGGATGTTATGGCAAATTAAATAATATGGTGCATTTATGATGTGTAATACTACGACATGATGGTTTCTATGTTAATTGACATTGTGTATGTATATATGTGCTACAATGGGATGATAATTAATATCGTGGACGCCGGATATGTATCAAATGGTAAGATAAAAGATAAGATGGTAAGTGTTAATAAATGTATTTTTATTCACATGATTAAAGTCAAGGATGTGACAATTGTTCAGTAAAAGTTGTGATGCTTTATGTTGATTTAGTAAGATGAAAAGATGAAATGATTAATGCTAATGACAGATGATTTTGTTGACCAGTACCTACAGCAATCCTGGGGGTTTGGGCTAGACCTCCTAACACCCAAGGACCGGCTTGGGGTAAGTGGACCCAAACTATGTTTGGGGTAAGTGGATTTTATCGCCCAAGCTATCGGCTTGAGGCCCGGCTTTCCCTCGATGACAGCTGTCGCGAGGAAGTACCCAGTTTATCTGGGGTAAGTAGTTTTTCCCTCCTGGCTTCGGCTGGGAGGAAGTACCCAGTTTATCTGGAGTTAGTGGTTTTTCCCTCGATGACAGCCATCGCGAGGAAGTACCCAGGTCACCTGGGGTCAGTGGCTTTTTACCTCTTGGCTTCGGCCGGGAGGAAGTACCCAAGTTCTACTTGGGGTTAGTGGTTCCCTCGCTAGTTCGGCTAGGAGGAAGACGTAGCCTCGGACGAGTAAGACTCTGTGTGAGCATCGGGCCGCGTGTTTACTGGGCTGTCGGCTTTTAGTATGTTGGGATACTGTGGCTCACTGGTCGACAAACTAATAAAATAACTAAGTGTTAATAAAAATGTGAAAGTACAGAAAGTGAATTGTGAATTGTATATGAGAAAGGAAGTGATTGTGAATGAAGTAAATGTGAAGGAAACGAGTTATGAGTTAGTGTATGAAAAGTAGTGATAAATGCAGTGCGTGGTTAATTTAAAATGATAATAATAAAAGAGACATGTGTTCTTATGAATAGTACGAAGTAATTGTATTATGTATGTGATCATTAAAGTAAAATACAGTTGATATGAGTTGTACCTTGGAATTGTGTCAAGGAACTACCTGCCCGCTATTTCTGTGGAAATAGTGGGAACTACCTGCCTTGGCATAATTCGCAGGGTGAGTTGGTATGATAGTGGTAATGATTAATGGAAATGAAGAATTAAGTAAAGTGAAGATGATAAGTGATTGAAGTGAATTAATAACCAAGCTATCGGCTTGAGATGTGATGTGATATTACCCAAACTGTGTGTTTGGGGTGCGGTGATTATTACCCAAGCTATCGGCTATAGAGTGTGATATGTTGTGGCCCCAGATTGTGTTTGGGGATTAAGTGAAAATGATAATAAGATTTATTGTGTATAAGAAAGAGAAATTACTAAAGTGGTGTAGTGAGTTATGAATGAGCTATAAAACGTGTTTTGATGCAATAAGAATGTGCATTCGTATAAGTGATACGGTGATGATCTGATGAAATGCAAGTAAATTATAATGTGTAAGGAGAGGTTATATTTGTGCTATATGACGTGAATGAATATGGCATTAAGGGAATGAATGCATATGTTTCTGATGTGATACATGATTTAATACAATAAAATAAATACTTGTACTATGAAAGTGGTTATGAAAATGATTAATGCAGAAAGTATGTTGTGTTATGAGTTTGTATCCATATAAATGGTTATTAAAGAAAGATATAATAGCATCTTGTTAGTGATATTTATATAGGTAGCGAAATGCTAATATGATGATAATTGTGAAGAAACGAATATTCGGGTTAGGGGATTCAAATTGAAAAGGAATGGATTGAATGGAAATTCGTATTGTGCGAATATAAATTAAGGATAGATATGAGGTTGATATGAAATATATAGTGGAATGTGTGAGTATGGGTAATTTTATAATTTGATACAAATTTGAAGAGTATTTGAATATAAAGCCGTATTGATGATGTTTTTAAGTTCAGAGGTTCGAGATGTATCTTCTTACTTGATGTTTGTAAGTTTAAATTATTTTCGTTATACAATTTAATTTATTTGTTAGATTTTTAAATTATACTCACACCAAAAATGGCTAACCCCTGATGTTTTCTCGGGGTTAGGGGGGTCCCTCCCTGAGAGTGGACCACCCTAACTCTCTTGCCGGTTGGTAGCAGCATGGCGAGGTAGTGATAGAGTTATGAATTTATTTTATTGAGATGTTAGATTATTTATGTATTTAGTATAAGTAGAAGAGTGAATAGTTGATGTATTATTTTGTATTATGGTAAAGGTATATGTATATAGTGCTTTGATGAGGTGAGAAAGCCCGTACCCACCTCGTTGTGGAATATTGGGTTCTGTGGTTGGTTTTTAAAAAGGTTTTTCTAAATCCTTACAAAAAAAATCTTATTGTTTTCAAAGGAATTTATGGTTTTTATTGATTATTAGATAATCCGTTATGAGTTTGGCCCCCAGAGCATTATATTATATTGCCTATATGTTTCTGCTCATTTTGGCCTGGGGAGCCCGTGAAATTATTATGTGTATTGTGAGCTACGGAATTTTGAGCAGAATTCCGTAAGCTATTTGTGTTTCGGGGCAAAATTTACATGGGAAACTCTGCCAAATTTTTTCCTGAAATATAACTTTCTTAGTTTATGGTTAAAGTGATATAGAAATTGAAAGAATTGAATTTCGATGTTTAGTTTTCGAAAAAAAAAAATATTTTGGGGTGTTACATGAATGCACAAAAATAGAAAGGTGACAATCCTAATTATGTCAGTGTATGGTATGAACTTAATGCGTAATGCAGACATTTACACTTACGATTACACTAATGCACACTTGTTCGGATTCTATGCATCCCAAACTACATAGGTCCGAGGGTAAGCCCTTATCGTACTCCTCATTATAGGGTTCAGTACCTCGTTATGTAAAATTTCACCCGTGACTAGCATATGATTTAGATATTCTGCGAGTATTAAGCCCGCACCTCGATAAATTCGGAGATGAATTCCACACCGCAGATGAGCTGGGGACACTCCCAATCACATCCCAATAATTTTGGGTATCCAATCTCACACCGCAAGCTATGGCGCCTCAATATCACCAAACACCTCATGATTGTCGGCTCGATCCCGATAATTTCGGAGATGAATCCCATACCACAGATGAGCTGGGGACACTCTCAATCACATCTCAATAATTCTGGGGATACAATCTCACACCGCAGACCAACTGAGACCCTCATACTCATGTTTGTCCTTACTTCATCACGTCCCCAACCTAGTGCATGTCCTTAGGCTTAATTATAATCATTACGACCTAGTGCTAGCTTACCCAACCGGACTTAAATCAATACAAGGAGAATTGTTAGCCGACAATGGACACTTCTCAATTTTCATTTATCACAACTTACCAGTCACTACGGGTCTCACTCAGCCTCTAAATTCCAATCATATCAACACCGAGATCTTATAGGTCATCTTGACCTTAATTACACAACTTCCCATTCTTGATTCATTTGATTCTTTCATACATTCACTTTGAATTGTCAATTTTCAAATTATACTATTATCCCCTTATAATACAGCTCGAAAGTATTTCAACTTTGATAAAAACTTTACAAATGTTATATGTTTATTTTCCCAAATACATTCTTTTTTTATCTATTAATTGTCGCACAAATCATTTTTCATAAATTCTAGGATGAAATTTCCTTTCATATGACACAAATTCTAGGATAAATTATCACATTTTAATCTTTCATCACAAATAAATTATTACCAATTTTACTCCTTAAAGTAAATAATGTAGAATATAATTTTCATCCAAATGAATTTTCCACATTCATATTTAATTATCTCAACTTTTCCAACGTTAATTCATTTAAAATGAAATAAAAATAACTATTCTTTAAAGGATCCCAAGATAACCATATAGGCATATTAATCAATTTGTAGTGGGATTTTACCCTCAAATAATTTCTAAATTTGTACATAATTATTCTCTAAATATTCCATTAGTATTCTAGTATAATCTAAATACAACTTTAATTGTATTTATGCAAATTTAGCTAATAAAATATGGATTTTTAGAATAAATGCCTCTGACCAGTCTCGAACCCAGAACCAGCAGCAAACCCGAACCGCAGCCCAAACCAGTGAGCCAACTCACTGATGTGAGTAAAAAGGCTCACCACTAGTTTTTAAATCCGAACTCCAATATGTGTAATAACTTGAAAACTCAATTTGCACGTAAGACGTTACACCTTAAGAATGAAATTATTTCTACGATCAGTGTATATGTACGAAATAAATCATATTCCAATTTTATTTTTGAAGAACATGTGAATTTTTAATTTGTATATATCACACTTAGGCCTAAAATTTGAATTAGAAGAACAGTTGTCCCCCACACAACTAAAGTTCTATAGAAGTATCTATATTATTAATTTTTGCATAGAATGAAAAGTTGATCTCCTGGATTTATGATATGGAATTTTCATTACATGAAATCTCTATAAAAATTCTACACATACACACCGTAATTTCATTATCTACAACACAATTATAGGTAATCATGCACAAATAAAAGTTCTAGGGCATTTTTTTCACGTGTACAAATCAATTCATCTTCCTACACATTTCTAGTTTAAACAAACATAATTTTTACATACTAGAAGATTATGAAATCACTCACATATTCACATACCAAATTTAATTATCCTCTATATATGTTATGCTCACAATCTACTAAAATATTAGAAGACAGTAAGAACACCCACACCAAAAGAGACCTCCTAATAGTTGAATCCCTTAGCAAATTGCTCCAAAAATTCTACTCCAAAAAATCGCAGCTCCTCCTTTCTCGGATTTCCCGAAAGCCAATAGCAAGCCCACCTTGCCTCTTCTTTATTTTTTATTTTTTTTTGCGTTCATGTATGGCTAAAGTGGGGTATTTATATGGGTAATTTGGGGGTAGTTTTAGCAACTAACTATCCACTAATACAATCACACACCCACTCACACACCCCGCTCACACACCTCCCTCCCTCATAATAATTGTACCATCCTGAATTTTTAGTTTTAATTAAATAAGAGTTTGTTGATTTTTACGTATTTTGGACGTACAAATTTATGTACATTTTCCTTTAGAAAATTATTTCATTTCATAACATGAACAAATATTTTAATCCTTCTCTTTTATTTTTTTAAAAGTCTATCTAGACTCTAGGCCTAATTGTCTAAATCTAGCCCACCCAAATTAATTAATTTTTTTTTATTAGAAGCCTATAGACTTTTAGCCCACTAGATTTGAGCCCACTAGTTAATTTCTCTTTTAATTGTCATAACATGTGGTGTAGACTAGTTTTGTAGACAATTAATTAATTAATCATGTACAACAAGTAACTAGGGGTACTATGGGTGACACGTGCATTGCACTAGCACGTGCCTTGGTGCATGGAGGGGTTGGCCGGATGGAGTCAAGAGAGATGGGAGAAGTGGAGTAGTGGATGGGGTGGTTTTGTGTTCATGGATGGTTGCTACAACTCCCTAATACATCCTAGCCCTTAATCTTTAACCATCTAGATCAGTCCTAGCCATCTATTTTGCTTTCAAAAAAGTCTAAATACCCCCCTCATTTCCCTTCATGTAGTATATTAGAAAAATTGGTAAAGAAAGAAAGAAAGAAAAGAACTAGTGTGAGAAAAAGATTGAGAGCATTTTGTGAGTAAAAGAGTGAGAGATTTGTGAGTGTGTTCATTCCCAATTGGAGGCCGGCCTACATCAAGGAGCAAGGAGAGGAGATCGGGTTCCATCTAGCACACGGAGGAGGAGACATTTTGGTGGCACAATCTAGGAGGAGAAGGATCCGTTTGTGTATTCTAGGAGATTTCTAGGAGCTTTCTATTTGTTTTTCTCCAAAAGGTGGGTGGTTTCTCAAGCTTCTACTTTAGATATCATGCCAGGGATTAGGTTGATGAAATTGCTAAGAAAAACTAATTAGATTGGCCATGTATTTGTTTAAATAGAGATAAATTATAGATGAAGTGAATGCTTGGTGAATTGATTGCTAGTTGATAAAGACTGTGATTATTATATTAGAAATTATCGTGTTGCCATGAAATATGTGTTTTGGGCCATGCTAAATTGAGAAATTGTGCTTATGAAATGATTAGTTGATTAAGTGAACCATTGAAATCTTATTGTCTAAATTAATGTAACACTAGAGTGGAATGAGGGAATTTTTGTTCTAGAAATGTTGTAGAATAACAATAAGTAAGAAAGTAGTCTTTTGTGAAAATTTTGGTTATAAATTATGTAGAAATTATGATTTGTTTTAATGTCGAAATTATGGACATTGTACATAAAATGGAAATAAGAATTCATGTTTTTATGTCGAATAATGATTCTTAAATTATTGTTTTACTATAAATTCCTATTATTTATAATCTGGAAGTTTTGGACACACATAGAGAAGAAAAGAATAAAAAGACTTGAATTATGATAAACTAGTAAAAAACAGAGAGTTCAATTATAAACAACTCAACCCAGGTTAGTCACTGGGACTTATTAGTCTTCGTGTGCACAACAGAGCGCTACTGTAGCGCTGGGTTGGTCTTTGGTTGTGGGTTCGAAACTGGACAGAGCCCTTTTATTTCGTTCTTTTTAAAAAAATCTGAATACACAAAAGTTGACCTGTATGGACTCTAGCCTATTTCATATCACCTTGGTGCCTTGGACTCTGTGGTCTTCGGTGGCACCACAAAGTGCTTACTGTAGCGCGGGTTTTGTCTCGGGTTGGGGGTTCGAAACCTGACCTTGGGTTTTTAATTAAAAGATGTATATTTTTGGGTTTAAGTACTTTTAAGGGTTTTTAAAAGTGAAATCAAATTGAGGAAAAATACTAAAAAGACTCTAATAATGCCTAGGCTTCTTGAGAATTTTTCTATAACTTTTGGCTTATTATAAGTAAGAATTGAAGACTATTTCAAGAAAGAAATTGATACAAATTATTAGATTGAATTATTGATTAGAGAGAGAAAAATGAATATCTTTGTTTAAAGGATTTCTAATAAAGAGTTGAAATGAGATTTGTGTAATGAAAAATTTGTAAGTAAAGATAAGTGTGATTTTTAGGCTTAATAATGAAAGAATGATACTATAAGAATAAAAGAAATTATGTGAAAGATAAATTATGAATGTGACAAGTTGAAAAATGAATTTATCGTTTTATGCATGAAATTGAACATGAAAAGGAAATAAAAGATCAAGTGGAATTATGAGACAGATTTTATGAGAGTGAATACTCAATTTTATGAACATGAAATGAGATTAAAGGCTAGAGTGTAGCTAAGCCTTATACCGGCAATGAATAAATTCTTTTGAGATAAGATATTAAAATGAAAGGACCAAGTTTGGGCCGTATTGTTGAATTGATGATTAAGACCGGTATGGACGGAGTGCTAACTCTAGGGTGTTGATTTTGTTCATGTTTCAAATAATTAAGGATTAGATACATAGTGAAAATGTGATGAAAGTAAGAGAAAAACACGAGTATGCGGGTCTCGGAGCTACGATGTGAGAGTATTCACAGGCTGTCTACACGATGCGTTGTGTCATGACGTGGATACATCTCTAGGATTTCGTACCGCAGGCGACACTTGTGGGGTGTTTGGTGACTACGGGTGGTGCCTTGTCCCATGACGAAGGCTGAATTGTTCATAGGTTATACACGATGTGTCGTGTCATGACGTGGGATTCCCCTCCAAGCTGTTTGGACATGGGCTCGTAACTCATAGAACATCTAGGATACTTTCCGTAGTTACCGTAGTAGTTTAAGTCATGGCGAGGGATTGAACCCTACAAGAGGAAGAACGATTAAGGCCTTACCCTCAGACCTATGTAGTATGGGATGCATAGAATCCGAACAAGTGCACATTAGTGTCATATAACATAAATAATTGCCTTAAGGACTAATTGCACATTTACACACGACACCAATAGGATAGTCCCCGTAGCTTTGTTTTGTGACAAGTGTGTGCTTTCTAAGTAAGCAAAATTGATGTATTATATCCTAGCGTCAGTTGAATGAACTGACGTGCCTACAGTTTCTATGCAGGATAAACTGAAAGAGAAAGACTAAGGAGGAATTGATGCTTAAAGAATTATTCAAGTGTTGTTCATTTCATTCATGTAATTGTTGTAATTTGCTTTCGCTGTTTAAATATAACTCTGATGTAATAAAAGTTTTTAATTCCTTGTAAAATTGTACGAAGGGTAGTGTAAAGATCCCGTGGAACTTCGAATTCAATCTTATTTGGAATTCGGAGTGTTACAAAGTGGTATCAGAGCCACGCTTCCAAGTAGTACAAATTTATAAGGAACGACACCCTAGAGTGGACATTAGAGTGTGTGTTGAGTATAGAGATTTAAATGTAAGTCACTTACATTTGTGTTGCTCTATGATTGATGTTTCTTCTCTTCCCTTTCTAAGATGGCAAACCACTACGACCCAGCCGGCGATGATGATTGGCACCTAATCGAAGAGGACTACTACCCCGGACAAGCTGATTCCAACAAAGAAGATCTCGAGGAATTTGAGGAGGAATGGCCTGAGTCCCAAGAGATCACTTCACCACCGGATTCATCTGATGATTCCTCTGCCGAGGAAGAGCCAGTTCCGAGCAGTCTCATTGTGTCTCTTCAGAGGCAGGTGGAGACTCAGAGGTAGAGAACAGAGCTACTGCAGGCCCAGTGTGCGAAGTGGAAGGAGGATATTGCAACTCTTAGTCATCGTATTTGGGATCTCGAGAAGAGAAAGAACATGTAAGATGCACTAAAGGAAGAAGTGGCAGAACTACGGGAAGAGCTTCGAGAAGCCAAGAGGAACCGTAGGAACTAGAATGTTGTATCTTCTTACTGCTTTCATTTGATGTCGGAAATGTTTTAATTTGAATGTACAAAGTTTGAATTCAATGAAGAGTTGATTTAAATTCATGTTTTCTACTTCAGATTTAATGGATATTTTACATCAGAATATGGCTGGTAGAAGAGTTAGAAGCGGAGAAGGGCTTGACATGGAAACAGAGTTAGCGAGAGTCTATCAGACCCTCAATGCCGTTGCCATGAATCAGAACCAGGGGGGATGCCTGCATATCCAGTACTGGAGGAAATCTAACTGTGGAATCATTCAAGAGGATGAAACCACCCGTGTTTGAGGGGAAGTCAGACCCAGATGTGGCTGACAATTGGATCGGGCAGGTCGAGACTATCTTTGAAGTCTTGGAAACTTCGGAAGCCAGCAACGTAAAGTTGGCTGCACTGCAGTTCGAGAAGGACGTAGCTGTTTGGTGGCAGTCCATGAAGCGGACGATGGGAAATGTTGTTCTTGGCTGGGAGGAATTCTTGGAGGAGTTCCGCAGTCACTATTTTCCATCTGATGTCCAGGAGAAGAAGGCTATGGAATTTCGGGCGCTACAGCAGGGCGGTATGTCGGTTAGAGAGTATGAGAAAAGGTTTACTCAGCTCTCGAGGTACGTGCCCGAACTTGTGATGGACGAAGCGAAGAAAGCTCGGAAATTCGAGCAGGGATTAAGGCCAAGTCTGAGATCCAAGATGATACCCCTTGGTATTAGGAGGTTTGACAAGTTGGTCAAGCGGGCTGCAGCTACGGAGGAAGATATGGAGAAATTTCATGCTGCTCAGAACCGAAGGAGAAATTGGCATGTTGGGAAGAGGCCCGTAGTTTCTAGGAATTTCAGGGGACAACCATCAGCTCAAAGGTTCAAACTGACAGGAGCAAATGCTGTCAACATAGCTGGAAGACCCGGAAATAGTTGGGTAAGACCTTCTATGGTGACTTGTTTCAACTGTGGTGAGACGGAACATTACAAATCTTAATGCCCTAAGCCGCAGAATGTCACCCGTAGTGGACCAACGCAGCAAGTTGGGAAGAAGTCGTACCAGCAGAGGCAATTATTTGCCTTGACTGAAGCTGACGCTGAGGAAGTGGACACGTCATCACTGGTACGAGAGTGGATATTTAGAACTGTTTTTCTGTTGTTCTCTTTTCTCTGCTTTATTTAGTGAACTATTATGTAACGAGAGTGTGTTATGTAACAGGAGAACTTTATTTGAATGGAAAAAAAGTTGTTGTTCTGTTCGATACTGGATCCGCTCATACTTTTGTATCTATAAAATTTGTTAAAATCTTGGGAGTCGAACCGAAGGTCTTTCCAGGCAAGGTCTTAGCAGTAGCTAATCCATCAGGGAAGACTTTAACCACTGATCGGTACTATGTGGACTGCGAGATCGAGATTGGAACCAAAATTTTCGGAATTGATCTTATCGAACTGAATATCCTAGGGGTCGATGTTATCATTGGCATTGATTGGATGTCAGTGTACAATGTGAACATCGAGTACAAGACCAAGGAAGTAAGAGTGAAAGCTCCAGGAGGTCCTGAAGTCACTTTTCAGGAGAAGAAGAGATGTTCAGGTCTGGTGGCAGCTATCAGCAAGAAGGAAGTTTATGTGGATGTGCAGTAGATTCCTATGGTTCGGGACTATCTGACTGTATTCTTGGAAGATTTGCCTAGGTTACCCCCGCAACGTGATGTAGAGTTCAGCATCACTATCCAGCCAGGGAGTGCACCTATTTTCAAGGCACCGTATAGGATGGCATCGGTGGAGCAGGATGAAGTTAAATGGCAGATTGAGGAATTGTTGGAGAAAGGCTTTATTCAACTGAGTGCATCACCCTAGGGAGCACCGGTGCTGTTGGTAAAAAAGAAGGATGGATCGATGAGGATGTGCATCGATTACCGAGAGCTGAATAAAGTCATGGTTCAGAATAAGTATCCTATTCCACAAATTGATGACCTGTTCGATCGTCTACAAGGAGCAGCTGTTTTCTCCAAAATAGATCTTCGATCAGGATACCATCAGGTTCGAGTGAAAGCTGAAGATATGCATAAGACTTCATTCAGAACTCGACATGGGCATTACGAATTCTTAGTTATGCCATTTGGAGTGACGAATGCACTTGCAATATTTATGGACATGATGAACCGAGTTCTGAGGCCGTTCATTGATTCGTTTGTTGTGGTGTTTATCGATGATATCCTTGTGTACTCCAAGTCGAAGGAGGAGCACACTGAGCATCTAGCTGCAGTTTTGAAGAAACTGCAAGAGCAGGAATTGTATGCCAAGTTGTCCAAGTGCAATTTCTGAAAATCTGAAGTGGCATTCCTGGGTCACATCCTTTCTAAGGAGGGAGTGGCAACTAATCCTCAGAAGATAGGGCCAGTAAGAGATTGGGTGAGGCCTACTATAGTGAAGGAAATCAGGAGTTTCCTTTGGCTAACTGGATACTACAGGAGGTTCATTCTGGGCTATTCTCAAATAGTTCTGGGCTATTCTCAAATAGCTTTGCCACTCACTGGTCTGACCAAGAAGAATGTGAACTTCAAGTGGACTGAGCAATGTAAGGCAAGCTTTTAGGATTTGAAAGAGAAGCTAACTACTGCTCTCATTTTGGCTTTGCCTAGAGCAGGTGTTGAGTATGATGTTTACAGCGATGCTTCACATCGTGGGCTTGGTTGTGTCTTAATGCAAGAAGGGAAAGTGATCGCATATGGGTCTAGGCAACTAAGACCGCATGAGAAGAATTATCCGACTCATGATCTGGAGTTGGCTGCGATTATCTTTGCTTTGAAGCAATGGGGACATTACGTGTATGGTGAGAAGTTGAACATGTATACGGACCATAAGAGCTTGAAGTACATCTATCAGCAGAACGACCTGAATCTGAGGCAACAGAGATGGCTGGAAGTACTTGAGGACATTTGTCCTAAGATTAAGTACCATCCTGGGAAGGCTAATGTTGTTGTTGATGCACTCAGCCGTAAAAGCAGTTTGGCCAGTTTGATTACGACTCAGAGGCATCTAACAAAGGAGTTGGATCGGGCTGGTATTGAAGTTGTTTTGCAAGGTTTAGGAGCATCCTTAGCTCAGTTGAGGCTTCAGCCCACGCTGAACGAAAGGATTATAGCAAGTCAGAGGGAAGATGCAGAGATTCAGAAGATGAAGGAGCAGGTTGGTGCAGGCAGGTTGTCGGAATTTCAGATCAGGGATGGAGTATTGCGGTTTAGAGAGAGGCTGTGTGTTCCGGATCAGTCAGACTTGAAGGAGAGTATTCTTCAGGAGGCACATGCTACTCTTTTGTCTATACATCCTGGGAGCACTAAGATGTACAAGGACATTAAGCAGCATTTCTGGTGGTCAGGTTTGAAGCAGGATGTAGCTGAATTTGTGGTAAGGTGTGAGATTTGTCAGTAGGTGAAAGCTGAGAATCAGAAACCCTGAGGTTTACTACAACCGTTACCTATTCCTGAGTGGAAGTGGGATAACATCAACATGAATTTCATCACGAGTTTGCCCAAGAGTTCAAAGGGCAATGATGCGATTTGGGTTATAGTCGATCGACTAACCAAGTCTGCTCACTTCTTGGCAATGAAACTCACTTCATCTATGGACAAGTTGGCCAAGCTGTATGTTGGGGAGATCGTCAGGCTTCATGGTGTTCTGTTAACCATTGTGTCTGATCGAGATGCGCAGTTTACTTCGCATTTTTGGAGGAGTCTTCAGATACCTTTGGGTACTAAGACGGATT
The DNA here is from genome assembly GCA_017893485.1 of Hemerocallis citrina. Lineage (NCBI taxonomy): Eukaryota > Viridiplantae > Streptophyta > Magnoliopsida > Asparagales > Asphodelaceae > Hemerocallis > Hemerocallis citrina. The sequence goes on along the minus strand of CM030364.1, from coordinate 90,732,840 downwards.
TCAGCACTGCTTCTCATCCTCAGACCGATGGGCAGACTGAGAGAGTCAATCGAGTTCTTGAGGATATGCTTCGGTGTTGTGTGCTAGATTTTGGAGGCAGTTGGAAAAGGCAACTAGCTTTGGTAGAGTTTTCCTACAACAACAGTTTTCAGACTAGTATCGGGATGGCGCCGTACGAAGCTTTATATGAAAGGAAGTGCAGAACAGCTATTTGTTGGTTTGAAGTGGGGGAACGACAGATGTTTGGGCTTAAGATTGTGCAGCAGACCTTTGAAAAGACCGATCTGATCAGGAAGAGGTTGGTGGATACTCAGAGTAGGCAGAAGAGCTATGCAGACAACCGGAGGAGGGACCTTGAGTTCGAGGTTGGTGACTTTGTCTTTCTGAAGGTATCACCTAGTAAAGGTGTGATTAGCTTTGGCTGGGGTGGGAAGTTAGCCCCAAGGTTCACAGGCCCGTATAAGATATTGAAGCAGATTAGGAAAACTGCTTACAGGATGAAGTTGCCGGAAGAGTTGTCTCAGGTGCACAATGTCTTCCATGTGTCTATGCTGAGATGTTACATTCTGGATCCTAGTCACCATTTGCCCGAAGGACCGGAGGGTTTGCAATTGGATTGAGTTACATTAAGCTCTCGATTGAGATTGTGGATTGTCAGGAGAAAGTCGACAATACCGATGGTCAAAGTAGTCTGGAGAAACCAGTTGGTTGAAGAGGCTACTTGGGAATCTGAGGAGAGGATGATGAAGGATCATCCAGAGCTTTTTGTTTGATTTGTATCTTCTTTTCTTTTCTTTTCTTCTTGTTGTATTCTGTTTTGCTCACTCTTTAAGCATAGTTCCGGGGATGGAACTAATCTAAGGCGGGAGTATTGTAACATCCTGAATTTTTAATTTTAATTAAATAAGCGTTTGTTGATTTTTAATTCTAAGTGCGCATTAGTATCATATAACATAAATAATTGCATTAAGGACTAAGTGCACATTCACACATGACACCAATAAGATAGTCCCCGTAGCTTTTTTTTATGACAAGTGTGGCCTTTCTAAGAAAGAGAAATTGATGTATTATATCCTAGCGTCAGTTGAATGAACTGACGTACCCATAGTTTCTATGCAGGATAAAGTGAAAGAAAAAGACTAAGGAGGAATTGATGCTTAAAGAATTATTCAAGTGTTATTTATTTCATTCATGTAATTGTTGTAATTTGCTTCCGCTGTTTAAATATAACTCTGATGTAATAAAAGTTTTTAATTTCTTGTAAAACTGTACGAAGAGAAGTGTAAAGATCTTGTGGAACTTCGAATTCAGTCTTATTTGGAATTTGGGGTGTTATAATAATACCCTATCAATCCAAAAATATGCAGCCGGTTTTGGGAAATAGTGCACATTGCACATGTGCACGTGATTTGTGCATTTACATTTTTTTTTATTAAAAATTTTATGTTATTTTCTTTGATGAATACTCATATTAATTTTATTAACCTAAATTTTAGTATATTTTGCTTAATTCAATCTTAATGAAATTTTAGTGCACAACTTGTAATAAAAATAATGAAACTTGTACGTGTATAGTAGAAAAAGCACGTGTGAAAAAATATTTGAAAGAAAATATTTTACAGTTGTTACTTCCCACTGGGTCCACATCACAAGACGGAATGTTACGTCCAACTGCTTATAAACCCCATTCCCCTTCACTCAATTCTCACATTGCAAGAGGGAATGGTCAAGACATTGAGTGGGGGACTTCGTTGTTCGAGTGTTCGACCCAGAGGGGATTAGAACTCGTTCTTGTAGTTTCAGGCTGCTTGCCCTTAATTTTGAGATCTGAGGAATTACCCCTCAGACCCGAAAGACGTGTCCCATTTGCGGTCGGGCTAGTCCATGGCTCCGGAGCATTTGGCCCAGCTGGAACTTCTCGCATTGGTGGCTTTGGTTTGTGGGAACCCGAATAGGACCGGGGGATCCCGTTGAAGCCTCATCAGGTACATCTCAGATTCCATGACCAAATGGTTGCCATCGGTATTTGAAGGCCGGGACCGAATATCCACCCTTTGTGGTGGTCTTGAGGGTGGTTCGTCTGAGAGGCGATTGTGAAAGTCTGGTGCTTGTTTATTACCTGGGCATCTTTGGTGCGGTTCCCCGACTTCACCGCCTGAGGAACCCTTAAGGTGGAAGTTTGCGAGGGAAAGTCTGGTCTGTGCGGTGGGTTCATATTTTTGCAAATATTACTACTGAGGTCCTGCAACCGAGGTGGATTGTATGAGTGATTAGCTGTAACTTCATTATAACGTTGTTTGATTTGTCGACCTCAAACTGGCCACCGCCCTTGTAATTTTTTGTTTAATAGAAATCTGACTATTGATTTGTGTAAACTGTCGAACTAGTTGGCTCTTTGTTCAGGTGTCGGCTCGAGTTGTAGTATCCTAGACAACCGAGTTCCTCACGGTGGTCGGCCTCGGACCCCACACCAAGGGCGTAGAGAATTGAGACCATGAGTGATGATCATGATGGTCGGCCTCAGATTCCACGTCGAGGGCGCGACGGAATCGAGGCCATGTGAACATCTCTGAAAGCTCAGCCTTGGACACCGTACCGAGCAACAAGGGATTTGGTATTCTCTCCGGTTCGAATACCACTTTAAGAGTAGTACTGAGGGGGGATCTTTAGGCTTAAAACTAGAGCTCAGTCTCGGATGACATACCGAGGAACAGATCCGGGCTTCACCAGTAATGAGATGTGGCACGTGTTTGATTACGTCACTAGTGGATGCATTCAATGTGCCTAGGAGTTGTAGTGTTGTCCACAAAAATACAGGAAGTTGAAGAGCTCTCCGTAGCGTCTATAAGAGATTTGTCACTAGGTGGTAGACTCACAACTTTCTCAAACTCCTCTCTTCAACTTGCAATCTCTTGGTGTTCAACAGGCCTTATGTCGAGCGTCCTGAAGATTCTTCCAGGGATCGAGATGGTGGGAAAATGTTCAGAGGGACTGGGCCCGACCCCATCGGAATTGGTGTTCAGTTAGGGAACCCATATTTGTCCCAGATTTTAAGAATTGAAGTACTTCCTACTGGGTCCCAAAGGGGAACGATGTTGCTTTATCCTTTCCCCTTGGTACTTGGTGGGGACTTCCCGGATAGGACCCCTTATGCGGATGTTGCTGCTTCAGTGAGGCTCGGAGAGGAGAGGAAAGCAGTACTCCTTCTTGGGGTTAGTAGAGGTATCCCGGATTCCAGGATCTGATGCTCCTAGACGAGGTCGGGGATGAGAATTGCCTTCCTCAGAGAGGAATCTCTCCAAATGAAGGGCTCGCTGTCGGGGCCGGGCACGTTTATGATGCCTTTTTTGCACTGTGAGTTAATCCCATGTATAGAGTTGTCGCGCTGCTCGGCCTGGCAGGCGCCCTTCAACATCGTCACTTTCGATCTTGGGGGCACCACCTCTGTGCTTGGGGCAGGTGTGATGCCTCTGCTGCACTGAGGCATTAGAGATGGAAATGAGTCTAGGCGCATGTCGGTCGCGAGCCGATACTGAAGTGCGAGACGACCACATGGCACACGACGACAAATTTTCTGCGTATCTGTTGTATAGGCTTGGAGTCAGGTGGATGCTTAGTCTATGCATGATGAGGTCTCGGATACTCCCGGCATGTCTGAGGGTGTCCAAGCGAACATGTCTTTATTACAGTGGATACAATGGATAATTTCCCCCTTGAGAGCAGGGGGAGAAACTTGCTCATCTTGAAGCATTTGGCAGGCTCAGCCTCGGAGAATGGGATTTCCTCGAGCTCGTCCACCGGCTCAGAACCTAGCAAGCTTTGGTCTGATCGGAGCTCGACTACTTTGAGAGGGTGGACAATGCCCCCCACCGTGGCGGTGTAACAGGCCCGAGCAGCCTCCTGATTTTCCTTGACGACCCACACCCTAGACTTGGTTGGGAACTTCATGCGCATGTGGTAGGCTGAGGGTACCGCCTGGAAGGAAGCGAGGCAGGGTCAGCCCAAGATAGCATTGTAGGCAGCCTTGACATTGACCACCATGAAGTCCATCGCCTCTATTCGGGAGGTCGGGAATTTCCCTGTGGTGACGTCCAGGGTAATGATTCCCTCGATCTGGACAGGGGCACCAGAGAAGCCGTGGAGGGTGTACCTCGCTGGTTTCAACCACTCTTGAGAGAGCTTTAGGCACTAGGAACTTGATGTTTACCGAACTTCCATTATCGACGAGGATACAGTGGACCTCGTGATTAGCGAGCGCAAGACTTATGAATAGAGTGTCACAGTATGAGATCCGGACACCTTGGAGTTCTTCATCATAGAAAGAGACCGCCAACTCGAGGCCTCAGAGAAGGGGGCAATTGTGAATGGAGTTTACCTCCCGGATGAAGGCCTTACAAGAGGAGCTAGACTCTCCCCCCATGGATCTGCCATGGATGCAGTGGAGGATGGCCAGATTATCGATATCATAATACTCTGGCTCTGGCTCTGGACGTTTGTTCGCTTCCCGAGGCGGCAGAGAGGCTCACAGGCCATTCCAAGTGAATTTGGCAAGGTAACCTCTTCAAATGAGGGCCTCGATTTTGTCATTCAGAGTTCGGCAATTATCGATGTCGTGGTCATGGTCCCGATTGAAACAGTAGTAGAACCTCTGATATTTCTTCTAGTTGGGATTGTTGGACCGAGGAGGGTGTTGGAGTATGTCATCGCCCTATATTTCCATCAGGATAGCTGACACGCTCACGCTAAGCGTAGTGAACTTGTCGAACTGCGGATGCGGGGGAGGGCACCTATGACCCGAGGCATCGTTCTAGGCCTTCTTGGAAGGCTCGGTGCCGTCCACCTTCCTCTTTCCTTTAGTAAGGGGTCCTCTCCGACCATCGGGGTGGAGGGCCTCTTCGGCCCGAATATACTTCTTGGTTCTTGCTCCTGTGGAGAAGGTCGAAAAAGTTGACAGGTGGCTTCTTCGCCAAAGACGCTTTCAACGAGTCATGGCGGACATTATGTTGGAAAGCTGCTGCCGCTACCCCAGCGTCGAGGGAGGAGACCGACCGTGCTTTGGTCATGAACCTCTGGATAAAATTTTAGAGAGATTCCTCGTACTTCTGTCTATGGTCCAGCAATGAGGCTCTCGTCTTCTCAGCCTTTCGGCTAGTCAAGAAGTGAGCGAGAAAACTCAACTCTAGCTGGTCGAACGAGTAGACTGAACCAGGGGCAAGTTTGGTGAACCAATCTCGTGCGGGGCCTCTCAGGGTGGTCGGGAACGTACAACAAAGAAGAACATTCGAGGCACTGTGAATCATGTTGAGAGTTTTGAAGCCCTCAATGTGATCAGCATGATCTATTTCTACGTTATAGGTCTCAAACACTGGAGGCTTGAAGCTCCTTGGGACGGGAGCACCAAGGATGTGGGAGGAGAAGGGTGGCATGTTCGGCCGGTATCTTTGTTCTGACTGCCTCCCACCTTCGGCTATCTGGGCAAGGCGACCTTCCATTTCTTGTAGTCATTTGAGGATGGGGTCTTCGCATCCCTCGGATTAGGTTGACCCGTGGGACTCGTCGTTCAAGTGCTCGATCCGGGCCCCACCTCAAATGGCCCAGAGGATTTCATGTGACGCCCCGAATCCCAACACACTGAATTCGAGATGTTCTACAGGATATTTTCACTTTCTTTGAGTACAATTTTACAAGGAAATTCAAATCTTTCTTTTTACATCAGAGTTACATCAATATTACACTTTTCTTTTGCACAGCGGAAGTAAAATTTACAACAATTAAATAAATGTACAACAACATGGTAAAATCTTTATGCATCCATTCCTCTTACACATGTAATTACCTGCATACAAACTATGGGTACGTCAGTTTATTCAACCGACGATAATTATACATGGCCATCCTCTCTATGCCAGAAACAGTATAACGAATCTCATTTCTTAACAAATCACAAACTTGTTCATAATAAGAATACAATTCAAAAGAGAACTCTTAATGATGTCGTGTCGTGATTGTGCACTTAATCCTTAATGCAATTATTTAATTCACATGACACTAATGCGCACTTGTTCGGATTCTATACATCCCATACTACATAGGTCCGAGGGCAAGCCTCTTAACCGTTCTTCATTTTTGTAGGGTTCAATCCCTCGCCATGACTTAAACTACTTCTGTAATTACAGTGAGTATCCTAGATGATCTATGAGTACAAGCACGTATCCTGGCCCCTGGAGTAGAATTCCGCGCCATGTCTTGACTCATCAAGCATGCATTCTGCGGCAATTCAGCCTCCTCCCTGAACACGATCCTCTTGCAGTCACCAAACACCCCACAAGCGTGACTAAAGTCCGATCATTCTGAGTTGTGCCCGCGCCATGTCATGACTCATCAAGCATACATTCTGCGGCTCACACACCCGCACCGTAAACTCTAGTTCTCATACTTATGTTTTTCTCTCACTTTCATCACCTCTTCACTATGTACTAAATATTAGAATCATGAATAAAAATCAAAGCTCTAGAGTTAGCCTCTCCACCAAACCGGACTTATCATTTCATTTCAATACATGACCATCCTTGGTCTTCTTTTCAATTTCATTTCATTTCCTTCATTTCACTGCTGGGGGAGACTTAGCTACTCTTCGTTTCAATTTCCAATTCACAATTTCTAATTGAGCACTTTCAGCTCATAATTCATTTAGAGTCTCACAGACTTTCTTATCATGATCTTAGTCTTTCATGTTCATTTAATTCTCAATTCCCATTTATGATTCATTTTACATAAATCCACACAGTCATAAAAAGAGTTCATAGATTTCAATCATAAAGTTCACAACTTCCAACAGCAATAAATAAAATGAAATCTCATACATATCAAAGTCCACTCTGTACAGTCGACTTGGAAGGACACCAGTCGACTCATACAGTCAATACAGGTTCATCATAAATACTCGGGATAGTCGACTGCTGTACACAGTCAGTCGGCTGTCCCGCAACCTTTCATGTTCACAGTCATCCACATGACAGTCGACTGATCAGCCACCAGTCGTCTGTCCTGGGATTTTTAACAGCACATTTCTAAGTTCAGCTCAGTCGACTGGCTACACGCACTAAGTCGACTGGACTGTTTCATAATTCAAAAAAACAGAAATTATCTTTTCAACCGTTCTCACATGCATTTTCATTACAGCATACATACATTCACATTTCATAAACACCACACTTCTTACTTGTTCAGTAGCATTGTAGCATGGAATTTCAAACTACTAATATGTTCTTTTCTTTAAGGAAAACACTTTAAACATGCACTCACACTATTCATAACTTTCTTACGAAGATGAAGATGTAAATCTCAAGTCATTATACTAGGTCAACATAATGGAATATCTCATTTCATGGAATTGCCGAATATTCATACTTAAATCGATGCACCAGTCGGCTGAACACCTTGTCAGTCGACTGCACCGACAGTTCTTAGTTTTGTCAATCATCGCTAGTTCTTTTCATCCATTCACCTTCCCTCCATCATATATGTCATAGGGAAAATATAAAATTAGTGATCACACGATTACGTCTATTTGCACATATGTTTATTACCACATCATGAAAAATAATTGTCTCGTACCAGTCGACTGGTTCATGCGACAGTCAACTGTACCGACTCACTCGTTCTTGTTATCAACAGCATGCTCAGGCAATTTCTAATATATTAAATTTACTTTTCATAATATGGCAGCAATTATAACAATCATGGTATAATTCCTACATTAGAAGTCCTGAGAAACACCCACCTTATTTGACGAAGTAATCGAATCCAGCAAAGTTCCTCAATGCGATGCAGCACTCCTTGCTCCTTGCTCCTTGTTCCACACCGAAGCCTTCAGAATGCTACTCGGTCCCCCACAGAAAAGCACACACACACACAACTCTCACAAATACTTCTCTTGAAATAATAATTTAGTGTAAAAGAAATAGAGAATGAGAGGGGGTATTTATAAACAAATTAGAGTGAGATGGAGGGTTAGGATGCACTAGGGAGTTGGAAGATCAAAGGCTAGGATGGACTAGGAAGTTGTGAAAACTACCCACACCACACATTAACCGCCCATGATCTCACACCCACTCACCACAATCCGGCCAAGCTTGTGCCTTGTGCACGTGTACATTGAATGCATGTGTACACACAAACCACTCTACAAAATTTGTACATCAGATACCCGGTAAATAAAAAGAAAAGATGCTACACATTACAAGTTGTAGAAAATAATAATAGAGTTTAAATTCATGGGCTAAAATTAATTGGGCCAAAATAATTATTTTGTAGAAGAGATAAATAAATTAACACTTGGGCTTTTAGGGAAAAATCCTTTATAAAAACAATGCTCTTACTCATCATGTTGAAAATAATAGCCAAAATATTACACGTGCATACCACGTGCAACAAAATAAATAATCTTCATTAATTAGGAAAAATCGGGGTATTACATTTCATCTCGGAATTCAGGGAACTCCGCTCTAGTAACGTGACACCTTTCCCTGCGGTTGTTCGAGGGTCGGTGGTCCCTCGGGGAGCGGCTGCACTCTCGGTCCCGACCATGGGATAAGTGATGGCTCAGACTTGGATTCCGGTCCGAGGGATCCCTTACATTCTAGGATCGGTTGATACAATTTCAGAGGTCATCCTCATTCTGTCGGTTGTTGGTGACATTCCTTATGTCAAACACCACCGGATGGGCGACCTCGCGTGCTACCGAGCGGGATGCACTCGGGGCTAGTTTCTACGGTCTTAGGTCCTGTTGCTATCGGGCCTTGAGTGGTTGCTCGACTTCGCTTCGTGAGCGGAGGAGGAAGGGGAGGGTCAGACTGATGCCCCCCTGGTGGAGTCTTCTTGGCTTTGGGAGCCATAAGGAGCATCGGTCATAGAGTAGAGTCTGAAGAAGAGGCTCAGATCTGAGGGTTTCCACAGATGGCACCAATCTGATGCTGCTTGTTTTCGGGTGTGGGAGCAACTAATAATGTGAGTTCTTTAGGGAAGAGGAAACTCTGATCTCGACCTCCAATCTAACTCCGCTGTGAGGCTGATGTGATGGATTGGGTGGATCTGGGTGGTTCGACCATCGTCAAACACCTGTAAAAAAGTCTAAAGCATCGGGAGTATTTCCAGTGACAGATCCTCCGATGCTAAGTCAATAATCAGAGGATTAAGAGAGACTTAAGTGGTGAAATTGTGATTACTTGATTACTGTAAAGGTAGGGCTTTATTTATAGGTGTGAAAACCTGTTTAGGAAATATTCCCGGGTCCCCTGATTAGGGGATACGACTCGGTTCACATTGGGTTGGACTTGGGTGATGGGCCTGTAGTTTGCCCACAAGCAGTTGGGAGATCTCTTCGAGATTCTTGCCAGGATAGAGTGGTGCAGATCGTGTTCTATTTTTACCCTCATCACGGCTGAAATAGATCCATAATACCTTTTGAGATTACATCAAATTATGAAGGTTTTGACTTCGTGATTCTATCTAGAAGAAAAGAGAAGGAAACCATACCTTATATTTTGTTTGTGAGAAGGCAGTTTACCGGATTAAGCTTACATAAACAGGCAAATAAGGACCAACTGATGAACCAATGATTTGTTTTGTGAGTACAGAATTTTGATACATATACTTCTTTCAATGATTATCTAAAAATATACTTCTTGCATAATGGTTGTCTTCATTGAAGCTTCACTTCACTAGAAGAGAAATCCATAATGGAATAACAACTAGACAAAACATACTTCTCGTGTATTTCTGATGCATATACCCCGCACAATACAGGAAAATCTCTTTTTATTATGGCTGATATACCTCCCACCAGGAGCTATCAGAAAAGCTAAGATGCAGACATAGCATTTCTTGCTGCAATTTTTTGTTCTGAACTGCTAATTTTAATATTCATGCAGATATCCTATAAAGGATATCGTGATTCTAATTTCATCACCTACCATCTACTTTAAAGGAACTGGTAGGAGATGGCCTTGGCACCAGTTTCTGGAAGGATGCTTGGTGTGGCTATGTAACTATTGAGGGAAGATTTCCTGATCTTGCAAGTGCTGCATCCCTCCAAATGCATTGCATGCTATGTACATATGCCCTAACGAAACATAGCATGTATGCTAAGTATAAGGCCAATTTGTCAGTTGAAGTAATAGAGAAATTTATTGGGTTCTATTGCTAACCTAATTAATCCATAAATCTACTATCCAAATAACCCGGATAACTCTTGGTAACAGCAAAATATTACACACTACAAAAAAGATGGAAAACCCCGGCGCATCTACCCCGGCATTTGGTTGAAGTGCCAACGAAGACGAAACATACCCCGGCGTTTCGAAACGCCGGGGATGTCAACATTATTAATCAGCCTACATCCCAAAAATTCCCCACTTCCCTCTCTCTTTCTCTCTTCGCGCTCAGCCGAGAAGCCCTAATTCCCTATTTCCCTCGTCGCCATCAATTCTCTCTTCCTCAATCCTCCCCGCCCTCAAACCAATTCCGAAACCCTCGTCGCCATCAATTCCGAAACCCTCGTCGCCCTCAAGATCGCCAAAACCTCTTTCCCTCGTTGCCCTCAAGATCGGCGAAACCCCCCTATCTCTTTCCCCTTCGAGCTCTATCCGACCGTCCGTCCAATCTCTTGTTGTACGGGTAGTCCAATCACTTTCTCCCTCCCCCCCCCCCCCCTCAGTTTTCGGCGCGCCCGTTTATTCCAATTTCTAATCAAATCCATTTTCCTTTCTTTAACTTCTCAGAGCGTTTGTGTACGAAGGTTTCTTGACTAACGAGGAATGCGATCACCTCATCTCTATCATGAGTTTCTTCAGTCTATTCACAGAACTTGGATCTAATTGGATTGAGTAGCAGTGATGTTGCTGCTGATTTTGGTGTAGGAGCAAACAGATAGAATTTGTGGATTATTGGAGAAAACAATAAAGCAAACCTATTGACATGTTGACCTTCACCGACTTGTTGACTTGGTCTCTTGCCGCTGCCGTTCACCTGCAAAAAGTGCGAGACACCGGGGTTGATCCCGGCGATGCACCTTCCGACGCTTAAGTTAGTAATCAGGAAAGATTATGAAAGAGCGTTAACTGGTAAAAGATTGATTACCTCTTAATGGTGGTGGATGGGGGGTATTTATAGCCGCCTTTGGGACCAGTTTAGGAATGAAATCCCTAATTCTCAGTGAAAGGATAGAGCGAATCAGGGTCGTTGATTAGGGACAATCATAAATCCTAATTCTATCTAGCTGGACTGGGTTTCTTGCGGGTTGGAACCCGCACCCAGTTAAGGCAGATCTGTTCGTGGGTTATTGGGTTTTGAAGAAAGACCCAGTCCCCATTTCAGACCCGTTTGTAGGTAAAATTACTGTTTTACCCCTGAGCTTTAAGATTCGTGTCTGAATTGAACGGTTTCGATTTAAGCCTATTTTTACCCATATCACGAGCCCCCTACTCCTGGAGACTGAGTTCTACAGTCTTTGAGGAGTAGTTCTATTGTTCTAATGGCGTACGGAATTTTATCAGTGTTCTTAAGGGATTTAAATCTAGCTCGGGGTGTAACGGTAGTTTTCTGAGCTTGTAAAATGCCCAAAATTATTCTCAGATTTTTCTGAATTTTTTCGAATTTTTTATTTAATTTCCGAATTCAATAATTAATTATCAAAAAATTTAATTAATTATTCTAATTTAATAATTACTATTTTCAGAATTTTAAAATTATTTTTTGAATTAATAATTATTTTTAGAATTTTTAATTATTTTTAGAATTTTTAATTAATTTTTTCATTAATTTTTTCTAATTTTTAAATATTTTTTCATATTTTTTAAATAATTAACTCGATTATTTAAATAAATAAATAAATACCTGGTGACATGGTGCGATCTTGTGCGTTGATCACGATCAAGCGAGCGCGCATCGGGAGGTCATTTTTTCCATATTTGAGCTCCGGTTCCAAGAGCTCTCGGCAAAAGTGGCCGAAGTCCATGTGGACGCCACGTGGCAAAGTCAACCGTTGACTTTTTTTTCTTTTTTCTTTTCCTCCTTGCTGCTGCTCTTTTCTTTCTCTTCTCCTCTTCTTCGTTCGTCTTCCTCCCGTCCCCATCCTTCGGCGCTACCTCAACAGCGAGAGGAGCTCACGTCGGAGAGGAACTCGGCGTGGGTGAAAGGAGATGGCGGGGAGCTGGCTCAAGCTCGGCATTGGCGAGAGTGGTGTCGAGGTCAGGGGCTCAACGAAGGAGAGTGGAGCTCGGCGAAGCTCGCTGATGGAGGAGTTCAACGAGTTGGCGACGAGAAGTTGGGTTCGAGCTCGGCATTGGAGCTCGATAGTGGAGCTTGGAGGCGACGGTGTTCGCCGAGGAATGGCTCGACTAAGCTCCGAGCTTTGACGATGAGCTTCGGCTGCTCATGCGAGCTCTGCGAGGAGAAGAGGCGAGCTCGGAGGCAGTGGAGGTGGAGCTTTGAGCTCTTCGACAGTGTGGAGACGAGCTTGGTGTTGGAGGTGAGCTCGCGAAGGAGACGAAGGTGGAGCTCAGCCCTGTAGCGGAGCTTCGTGTGCGGCGTTAGGAAATGAGCTCGACAGTGGAGGTGGCGAGGAATGGAGGTAAGCTCGGTGTTGGGTTCGGCAAGAGGAGCTCGCGAAGGAGACTAAGGTGGAGCTCGGCCCTGTAGCGGAGCTTCGTGTGCGGCGATGGGAAATGAGCTCGACAATGGAGGTGGCGAGGAATGGAGGTGAGGTCGGTGTTGGGTTCGGCGAGAGGAGCTCGCGAATTTCAGCACTGCGGTGACGTGCATTCGGAGCTCGAAGAAGCTTCGAGCTTGGCACCGGAGCTTGATGGCGTTCGGCAACGAGCTCGGCCACGATGGAGGAGGAGTTCGGAGGTTGAGAGGAGTTTGGAGCTTGGTGAATTGGAGCTCGGAGACGGCTTCGACGAAGGAGATGGAGCGGCCGATTTTGGGTTCAAGGGTTGTGAAGAAGAGGGTGGTTTTGGTGCCAATTCGTTGAAGAAGAAGGGGAGGAGAGAGAAAGGGTTTGGGTTTAGATCCTATCGGGTTCAGACCTGACCCTGTAGCCCCCTATTCTCTTCTCTTTTTTTTTGTGTTGTTTGTTTGGTTAGTTACACGAATTTCGAGGAAAAAAATTTCTCTCATTTGAGCTCCGGTGGCAAGTTGCTTCGGCGACGTTGCTGACCCCCTCCAAATATGTGTTAGGAAGGGGCCGGGGGGGTTCGGGGTCTCCTGCCGAGGTGTAGAGATACCTCGGCGTGGCGACACATGTAAAGAAGGGGTTCGGCAAGTCTTTGCCGAAGTCTGGAGTGAGTTTTTTCCATGCTTGAGGGTCGGTGGCAAGAGCGCTCGACGAAGGGTGCCAAGGTCCATTTTTTCCATGTAACATGGTCGGTGCCAAGAGCACTCGGCAAGGGGTGCCGAGGTCCAATTTTTTCATGTAACATGGTCGGTGGCAAGAGCGCTCGGCAAAGTGTGCCGAGATCCAATTTTTCTATGTAACATGGTCGGTGCCAAGAGCGCTCGGCGAAGTGTGTCGAAGTCTAGGGTGAGTTCTTCTCGATGTTCCCGGTGCTACGGAGGTCGGATCAGGACGGAGGACCCCTTGTTCTGAAGCTATTTCGAAGATCTACAAGTTCTCTTCAGAGATGAATTGGAGAACCCTCCTTCCTCAAGGTCAATATTGTAGAACCCCGTATTTTTAAAATATTATTTTTTTAATGGTTTATAAATGACTAAGATGATTTTTGGAGAATTTATGAATATTTTCAGAAAAATTTATCTTTTTACACGTGCAAAACACGTGCAAATACTTTCTTGACAAGTTTGAAAGTCAAGTTTTCCTCATGAAAAATCATTATTTAAAATTTGGGATTTATTTAGTATTTTTCCAGATTTTTCTGAAATTAATTGGAACTATTTGCAAATTTTGAGAAAAGAATGACCTTTTTGCAAATTTGTCATTTTTAAGGGTTAAAATGTAAAATATATTTTCTGGACGTTTTGAACAGTACCGGTTGAGATTTAGGATTATATTTTACTTTTAAATCCTAATTTAAATGAATTTTATTGAATTTCCAAGAATAGAGCTATATATATAAAGTTGTATTTTGAAGGGATTATTTTGCAAAAGTGGGTAAAACCCTAAACTCTTATCCCGGATATTTAAAGGGAATTTGCAGCCGTCATTTGCTACACCATACAGAATTTTGTGATATTTTTGGAGGATCAAGAAGAGGAATTTGGATCTCGCCAAAAGGAAGGCTTTTTCGTTGGATCTTTTCAATTCCAAGGTGAGTGACAATATTTTGTTTTGTTTTGATGTTGTGAATGATATGAATCTTGTATTGTGGTTTGATTAATGTGATCGATTGTTATATTGTTGGTTTTGCATGTATGTCATTTAGTATTTTTGCATGAGAACGATGCAAAGGTTGTTGTTTGTACCATCTATATGAAATCTATGAATGACTGGTAGATCTCGGCTTATAAAATTGTATTGCTAGAAAGCATGTTTAAGATTTGAGTATCGTTATGATTGGATGGATGAACATCTGGATCTTGTGTTTACAAATCAGATTTGGTTTTGAGTTGTGAAAGAAATTCAGTATTGAGAAACCCTAATGGAAGAATTAGGAATTTAGACCATGAAGATTGAGATTTTGAGGAAGTTGGTTGATTTGAGGATTGTATCCAATCTGAGGATACTTTGAGATTGTCATTTTTACCTGAATACGAATTATTTTCATAAACAATGATTTCTTTCAGAAAAACTTTGATTTTGATTATCATGTACAACCGAAATTAGGCAGACTGTAGGCCGATAGTCGACTGTCAGACCTTTCAGTCGACTGGCACGACCCAGCTACTGTATCTTTAGCTTTCTTGAAAAAATCGTTCTGGACAGTCGACTTAGACCCTTTTCAGTCGACTGGTATACTTAGAATTTATTTTTCAAAGTTATCGTAGATTTTTCTCTGGTAAGTCGACTTATGACCTTTTAAGTCGACTTATATTCTCCTTTAAGTCGACTAATGACTTTGCAAGTCGACTTATAACACATAGAATATTTTCTTAAAGATTTCTGGAATTTCTCTCTGTTAAGTCGACTTATGTTATTATAAGTCTTATTATATTGTTGGTAAGTCGACTTATGTTTTTATAAGTCATCCTATATTGTTGGTAAGTCAACTTATGTTTTTATAAGTCATCTTATATTGTTGGTAAGTCCACTTATGTTTTTATAAGTCATCTTATATTGTTGGTAAGTCGACTTATATTTTTATAAGTCATCTTATATTGTTGGTAAGTCAACTTATGTTTTTATAAGTCATCTTATATTGTTGGTAAGTCAACTTATGTTTTTATAAGTCATCTTATATTCTCTGGTAAGTCAACTTATGACTTTTATAAGTCAACTTATATTACTTAAACTTATTTTCTTAAAATCATGGATATTTTTCCCTCTGTACAGTCGACTTACTACAGTAATAAGTCGATCAGTACTGTTGAGTTTCATAAACTTGAATGTTCTTTCGAATGATTAGTTCTCAAATATTTTAGCCTATACTTTGTCTTCTGTTAAGCATGTGATTTTAAGATATTCAGTTGAGCTATTTATGGTGGAAAGTTGGTTTAGACATTTGAGTTTGAGTCTCTAGAGGATGTGTGTGACCCTAGGATAATGGCGTTGAGTTATTTTGTTGAGGCCATGTAGAGGCATTTCAGTTGTTCAGTTTTGAGTTAAGTCCGATACGGTACATCAACTCTAGGAGATTCGTTGAGTAATTGAATAACCCAAAAATGATAAGGACAGGCACTAGTGGTGATATGATGAACGGGAACATGGGTCAAGTACCTCAGTATGGCTTTCGGTGTGGGATTTAATCTCCGGAATTATCCTAGTATCTTACTTTGGGTGTGGGATGTATCTACGGAATTATCTCAGGTAAGTTACCTGCGGTGTGGGATATATTTCCGGAATTATCCAAGTAGTTACTTTGGGTGTGGGATTGATCTCCGAAATTATCGGAGTCGAGGCGACGCACATGTGGTATTCTTGTGGTGATGTGTCAATGTTTCGGTGTGGGATGATCTCCGAAATTATCTAGGTAAAATATCTTGGGTGTGGGATCTATCTCCGGAATTATCGGGGCATGGGCTACTATCCATAGCTTATCTTCATCTCGTAGTAGTCATGGTGTTAAGATTAGTTGCATAGCGGGGATTGAACCCTATAATGTGGAGACGTTAAGGGCTTGCACCGAACCTATGTAGAGTGGGATGCATAGACTTCGACAAGTACGCATTAGAGAGTCCGCATATAGAAATTGTATTTTCTTGACTTGGTTTTCATGCATGTGGATTTCCTATTTTCTACACATGACACTTGGTTTAGTCTCACTTGTTGTTTACATGTTTCCTTGCTACGTCATATTTTATATCTTCTTGTTTATTATATGTTGTTTAAGAATCCTTGCTTAATGTTCATTTATGTTGTTTGTTTGCTTTTATTTCACTCACACCATTTATGGCCGACCCCTTTAGTTTTGGGGGTTAGGGATCATCTCTAGCCTCATGTGTTGCAGGTTGTTGCTTAGAGTTTGGAGGTAGGATGCTTGAGATAGTTTTTGAGATAAATTGATTTGAAAGAGTTTTGTGTAAATTTGTAAAAGCATATTTGAGATAGTTTTGTGTTGTAAATAAATAAAAATTTTGAGTTGAGATGTTTTGAGTTCCGCTGTGCTTTGTAAAAGATTGTTGTAATAAAAGTTGAAAATTTTATTGGTGTTGGTTGTGTTTAATGTTACATTGAAGTTGATGCTGGGATTGTGCCACGTATTTTCTAAGTTATTATATTTGAAATTCGGGGCACTACAGAGATTGGTATCAGAGCATGCTTCAATAGTAATAATAAACATGGCATAAAAATAACCTAGGTGTGGATACTAGAGTGTGAGTACCTAGGTGTGGACATTAAAGAGTGAGTATCACATGGAACTGAAACATGATGTTTTACCTTTGGGATACAAGTGAAGTTTTGCCAAAGGATATAGATGTGAGTTTGAATTGTGTGTGATGCTCTAACTTTTCCCTCGTTTTGCAGTATTCAGAATGGTTGCACCCAGACCCAGGAATGGTGGTAACAATGAGGATGGATCTGGTAGTTCTCGAGGAACTGGAATTGATGTTAAGGCTGAATTCGCCAAGGTATATCAAACTCTGAATGCACTAATGGCATTTAATTTGGCACAAAGTCAAAATCAACAGCAGAATTAGCAGCAAAATCATGGAGCTGGATAGGGATTGGTTAACGTCGATCCTATCAAGCAGATCGAATCCTTTAAGAGGATGAGGCCGCCAGTTTTTGAGGGGCAATCTGATCCAACCGCAGCTGATGATTGGATTAGGAGGATGGATACAATCTTCGAGGTATCGGAGACTCCGGTAGCCAATAAGGTGAAGTTGGCTACGATGCAGCTGGAAAAGGATGCTGGTGCCTGGTGGGAATCGCTGAAAAGGACTTTGGGAGACCAGCCGATGACTTGGGAAACCTTTCTGGAGGAGTTCAGGGATCGCTTCTTTCCCCTGGATGTTCAGGAGAAGGAGGCGACCGAGTTCTTGAACCTTCAGCAGGGCAGCATGACCGTGCGGGAGTACGAGACCAAGTTTGCTCAGCTTTCGAGGTATGCACCAGAGTTGGTCGTTGACGAGGCGAAGAAGGCCAAAAAGTTTAAGCAGGGCTTGAGGCCAAACTTGAGGTCTAGGATGATCCCGTTGGGCATCAGAAGGTTCGACAAGATAGTCAGGAGAGCAGCTATGACTGAGAAGGACATGGACCAGTTCCAGAAGAGGCAAGATACATGGAACCGGAACAAGAGGCCAGCATCAGGTCAGAGTGGGAAGGGATTCCCAGCGATGCAGATCAAGTTCAGTGATCCAGTGCAGAAGGCACCTACAACTCACGGAGTGACTTGTTATTACTGCAAGGAGGTAGGACATTACAGGTCAGCGTGTCCGAAGTTGGCGAAGCAGATTTGTTCCCATTGTGGGCAGGCAGGACATTCTAAGCCCCATTGTCCAGAATTGAGGAAGGATGGTTCGGGCGGAAGCAAATTCCACAGGCAAGGGCGAGTATTTGCATTAACCGAGGAGGACGCGGGTAACTCGGAAGATGTAATACAGGATATGCAAGAATTTTGATTTTATTTTTAAATCAATGTAATAAGTAAAACCTTTATTTGAGAACAATTGGAGATTGAGTATCACTCTTCTTGTAACAGGAATTGTTTTAATTAATGGAATAAAGGCAAGGGTTTTATTTGATACTGGTTCATCGCATACTTTTGTATCGCCAAATTTTGCAAAGATCTTAGGTGTGGAGCCTAAGTTGTTTCCAGACAAGGTATTGTCGGTGGCAACGCCGTCAGGTGAAGAATTGATCGCTGATCGATATTACGAGGGCTGTGATGTCGAGATTGGTGGGAGGTTGTTCGGCATTGATTTGATCGAGCTGCAAGTCTTGGGTGTGGATGTCATCGTGGGCATTGATTGGATGGCAATATATGATGCCACAATTGAATGCAAGTAGAAGGAGGTGTTGGCGAAAGCACCAGGTGGACCCGCAGTGACTTTCCAAGGGAAGAAGAAGATTTCGAAGGTGGCTGCAATGGTATCCAAGATGGCAATTTCAGATGAAGTCAAGGGCATTCCGGTTGTCAGAGATTTTCCTAAGGTGTTCTTGGATGATTTTCCAAGATTACCGCCGCAGAGAGATGTGGAGTTTTGCATCAATGTTCAGCCGGGAAGTGCACCGATTTCTAAGGCTCCGTACAGGATGGCACCTGTAGAGCAAGATGAAGTGAAGAAGCAGATTGAGGAGCTGTTGAGCAAAGGGCTTATTAGGCCGAGTTCTTCTCCATGGGGAGCGCCAGTATTGTTGGTCAAGAAGAAGGATGGATCAATGAGGATGTGCATTGACTACCGGGAGTTGAATGGGGTGACTATTCAGAATAAGTATCCACTACCGCGGATTGATGATTTGTTCGACAGGCTTCGAGGAGCAGCTGTATTTTCGAAGATTGATTTGAGATCAGGGTATCATCAGGTTCGAGTCAAGGAGGAAGATGTGAGTAAGGCAGCTTTCAGGACTCGTCATGGACTCTATGAGTTTCTGGTGATGCCATTCGGGTTGACGAATGCGCCAGCAGTGTTCATGGATATGATGAATCGGGTTTTGAGGACATTTATTGACTCCTTCGTGGTGGTTTTCATCGACGATATTTTGGTGTATTCGAAGTCGGAGGAGGATCATTCTACGCACTTGACAGCGGTATTACAGAAATTGCAGGAGCATAGTTTGTATGCCAAGTTGTCGAAGTGTGAGTTTTGGAAGTCTGAGGTAGCTTTCCTTGGTCATATCCTTTCTAAGGAGGGAATGGCTACTGATCCTCAGAAAGTTGAAGCAGTTAAGGATTGGCCCAGGCCAACATCTGTAAAGGAAGTCAGAAGTTTCTTGGGTTTAGCTGGTTACTACAGGAGATTCATCCAGGGTTATTCTCAGATTGCAGTTCCTTTGACAGGTTTGACCCGAAAGAATGTGGCATTTTCATGGACTGATAAGTGTGAGGAGAGTTTCCTTGAGTTAAAGGAGAGGTTGACTACTGCACCTATCTTAGCTTTGCCACAAGCTGGGAAGGATTATGATATCTTCAGTGATGCGTCTCTCAGAGGTTTGGGTTGTGTCTTGTTGCAAGAAGGCAAGGTTATTGCTTATGGTTGAGGCAATTGCGTCCGCTTGAGAAGAATTATCCGACGCATGATTTGGAGCTAGCAGCTATCATTTATGCCTTGAAGCAGTGGAGGCATTATGTTTATGGTGAGAAGGTTAGCATGTACACTGACCACAAGAGCCTGAAGTACATTTATCAACAGAATGATCTAAATCTTCGGCAGAGAAGGTGGTTGGAAGTTTTGGAAGACATTCATCCCAAGATCAAGTATCATCCGGGCAAGGAGAATGTGGTGGCTGATGGACTTAGCAGGAAGAGTAGTTTATCAAGTTTGATCACTACTCGAAGTGAGTTGGCAGCAGAGATCGATCAGGCAGGATCGAGGTGGTGCTGCAAGGTTTAGGGGCATCTTTGGCTCAGTTGAGGCTGCAGCCATCCTTGAGAGAGAGGATTGTGGAAGGTCAGAGATCAGACTCGGAGATCCAGAAGATGTTGCAACAGGTTTCAGAGAGCAGACTATCAGAGTTTCGTGTCAAAGATGGAATTCTTTGGTTGGGTGAGAGGTTGTCTGTTCCAGATAATCCAGATTTAAGAGATAGTATCTTGCAGGAAGCACACAGTACCTTGTTGTCAGTTCATCCAAGAGGCACGAAGATGTACAGGGACATCAAACAGCACTTTTGGTGGTCTGGTATGAAGAGGGATGTGGCAGATTTTGTGGCAAGGTGTCTGACTTGTCAGCAGATCAAAGCAGAAAATCAGAGACCTGGAGGTTTGTTACAGTCGTTGCCCATTCCGGAGTGGAAATGGGAGAATATCAGTATGGATTTCATCACGGGTTTGCCAAGGAGTTCGAAGGGCAATGATTCGATTTGGGTTATTGTGGACTGTTTGACTAAGTCGGCTCACTTTCTAGCCATGAAGATTACTTGGTCATTGGAGAAATTGGCTGAGTTGTACATTGGTAAAATTGTGAGACTTCATGGAGTTCCTGTGTCGATTGTATCCGACAGAGATGCAAGGTTCACTTCAAGGTTTTGGAAGAGCCTACAAGCAGCTTTAGGCACCAGAACTGATTTCAGTACCGCATTTCACCCACAGACTGATGGTCAGACGAAGAGGGTGAATCGAGTGCTGGAAAACATGTTGAGGGCTTGTGTTATGGATTTCGGTGGTAGTTGGGAGAGATACTTGGCATTGGTTGAGTTTGCTTATAACAACAGTTACCATGCGAGTATTGGGATGGCACCGTATGAGGCTTTGTACGGGCGGAGGTGCAGGACACCTATTTGTTGGTAGGAGGTTGGCGAGAGGCAGATGTATGGCCCTGAGATCGTACAGCAGACGTCAGAGCAGATTGAGCTAATTCGCAAGAGATTGGTCGAGGCTCAGAGTCGGCAGAAGAGTTATGCTGATACTTGACGAAGAGACTTGGAGTTTGAGGTTGGGGATGCAGTTTTCCTCAAGGTTTCTCCGACCAAAGGAGTGATCAGGTTTGGTAAGGGAGGCAAGTTGGCGCCAAGGTATATTGGGCCATACAGGATCATGGAGCGGATTGGCAAGACATCATATAGATTGAAGCTTCCAGAGGAGTTGGCACAGGTACATGATGTATTCCATGTGTCATTGTTGAGGAAGTATGTGCCAGATCAGAATCATCAGTTGGTAGAGGTTCCTGAAGATCTACAGGTGAACTTGAGTTATAAGGAACAGCCTGTTGAGATCGTTGATCGTAGGGAGAAAGTTCTTAGGAGCAAGGTGATACCTATGGTCAAGGTGTTGTGGAGGAATCAGCAGTTCGAGGAGGCTACTTGGGAGCCTAAGGATCGCATGCAGAAGGATTTCCCTGAGCTTTTTGTATGAGTGTACTTCTTTTATGTGATTGTGATTCCTTTGAATGATTGTACCAATGATTGAGTAAAGTTGTATTCCTTCTATTTTTGATTGTGTTGTTATATGCAATTATTTGGACTATGTTCTATTTATGATATATTGTTTCCTTTGTTGGTATGTGGTTTGGATTCATTAGTAGTAGTTCTGAGGACAGAACTCTTCTAAGGAGGGAGTGATGTAGAACCCCGTATTTTTAAAATATTATTTTTTTAAAGGTTTATAAATGACTAAGATGATTTTTGGAGAATTTATGAATATTTTCAGAAAAATTTATCTTTTTACACGTGCAAAACACGAGCAAATACTTTCTTGAGAAGTTTGAAAGTCAAGTTTTCTTCATGAAAAATTATTATTTAATATTTGGGATTTATTTAGTATTTTTTCAGATTTTTCTGAAATTAATTGGAACTATTTGCAAATTTTGAGAAAAGAATGACCTTTTTTCAAATTTGTCATTTTTAGGGGTTAAAATGTAAAATGTATTTTCTGGACATTTTGAACAGTACCGGTTGAGATTTAGGATTATATTTTACTTTTAAATCCTAATTTAAATGAATTTTATTGAATTTTCAAGAATAGAGCTATATATATAAAGTTGTATTTTGAAGAGATTATTTTGCAAAAGTGGGTAAAACCCTAAACTCTTATCCCGGATATTTAAAGGGAATTTGCAGCCGTCATTTGCTGCACCATACAGAATTTTGTGATATTTTTGGCGGATCAAGAAGAGCAATTTGGATCTCGCCAAAAGGAAGGCTTTTTCGTTGGATCTTTTCAATTCCAAAGTGAGTGACAATGTTTTGTTTTGTTTTGATGTTGTGAATGATATGAATCTTGTATTGTGGTTTGATTAATGTGATCGATTTTTATATTGTTGGTTTGACATGTATGTCATTTAGTATTTTTGCATGAGAACGATGCAAAGGTTGTTGTTTGTACCATGTATGTGAAATCTATGAATGACTAGTAGATCTCGGCTTATAAAATTGTATTGCTAGAAAGCATGTTTAAGATTTGAGTATGGTTATGATTGGATGGATGAACATCTGGATCTGGTGTTTACAAATCAGATTTGGTTTAGAGTTGTGAAAGAAATTCAGTATTGGGAAACCCTAATGGAAGAATTAGGAATTTAGAACATGAAGATTTAGATTTTGAGGAAGTTGGTTGATTTGAGGATTGTATCCAATCTGAGGATACTTTGAGATTGTCATTTTTACCTGAATACGAATTATTTTCATAAACAATGATTTCTTTGAGAAAAACTCTGATTTTGATTATCATGTACAACCGAAATTAGGCAGATTGTAGGCCGACAGTCGACTGTCAGACCTTTCAGTCGACTGGCACGACCCAGCTACTGTATCTTTAGCTTTCTTGAAAAATTCGTTCTGGACAGTCGACTTAGACCCTTTTCAGTCGACTGGTATACGTAGAATTTATTTTTCAAAGTTATCGTAGATTTTTCTCTGGTAAGTCGACTTATGACCTTTTAAGTCGACTTATATTCTCCTTTAAGTCGACTTATGACTTTTCAAGTCGACTTATAACACTTAGAAAATTTTCTTAAAGATTTCTGGAATTTCTCTCTGGTAAGTCGACTTATGTTTTTATAAGTCATCCTATATTGTTGGTAAGTCGACTTATGTTTTTATAAGTCATCTTATATTGTTGGTAAGTCGACTTATGTTTTTATAAGTCATCTTATATTGTTGGTAAGTCAACTTATGTTTTTATAAGTCAACTTATGTTTTTATAAGTCATCTTATATTGTTGGTAAGTCAACTTATGTTTTTATAAGTCATCTTATATTGTTGGTAAGTCAACTTATGTTTTTATAAGTCATCTTATATTCTCTGGTAAGTCAACTTATGACTTTTATAAGTCAACTTATATTACTTAAACTTATTTTCTTAAAATCATGGATATTTTTCCCTCTGGACAGTCGACTTACTACAGTAATAAGTCGACCGGTACTGTTGAGTTTCATAAACTTGAATGTTCTTTCGAATGATTAGTTCTCAAATATTTTAGCCTATACTTTGTCTTCTGTTAAGCATATGATTTTAAGATATTCAGTTAAGCTATTTATGGTGGAAAGTTGGTTTAGACATTTGAGTTTGAGTCTCTAGGGGATGTGTGTGACCCTAGGATACCGGCGTTGAGTTATTTTGTTGAGGCCTGTTGAGGCATTTCAGTTGTTCAGTTTTGAGTTAAGTCCGGTAGGGAACATCAACTCTAGGAGATTCGTTGAGTAATTGAATAACCCAAAAATGATAAGGACAGGCACTAGTGGTGATATGATGAACGGGAACATGGGTCAAGTACCTCAGTATGGCTTTCGGTGTGGGATTTAATCTCCGGAATTATCCTAGTATCTTACTTTGGGTGTGGGATGTATCTCCGAAATTATCTCAGGTAAGTTACCTGCGGTGTGGGATATATTTCCGGAATTATCCAAGTAGTTACTTTGGGTGTGGGATTGATCTCCGGAATTATCGGAGTCGAGGCGACACACAAGTGGTATTCTTGTGGTGATGTGTCAATGTTTCGGTGTGGGATGATCTCCGGAATTATCCAGGTAAAATATCTTGGGTGTGGGATCTATCTCCGGAATTATCGGGGCATGAGCTACTATCCATAGCTTATCTTCATCTCGTAGTAGTCATGGTGTTAAGATTAGTTGCATAGCGGGGATTGAACCCTATAATGTGGAGACGTTATGGGCTTGCACCGAACCAATGTAGATTGGGATGCATAGACTTTGACAAGTACGCATTAGAGAGTCTGCATATAGAAATTGTGTTTTCTTGACTTGGTTTTCATGCATGTGGATTTCCTGTTTTCTACACATGACACTTGGTTTAGTCTCACTTGTTGTTTACATGTTTCCTTGCTACGTCATATTTTATATCTTCTTGTTTATTATATGTTGTTTAAGAATCCTTGCTTAATGTTTATTTATGTTGTTTGTTTGCTTTTATGTCACTCACACCATTTATGGCTGACCCCTTTAGTTTTGGGGGTTAGGGATCATCTCTAGCCTTATGTGTTGCAGGTTGTTACTTAGAGTTTGGAGGTGGGATGCTTGAGATAGTTTTTGAGATAAATTGATTTGAAAGAGTTTTGTGTAAATTTGTAAAAGCATATTTGAGATAGTTTTGTGTTGTAAATAAAAGAAAATTTTGAGTTGAGATGTTTTGAGTTCCGCTGTGCTTTGTAAAAGATTGTTGTAATAAAAGTTGAAAATTTTATTGGTGTTGGTTATGTTTAATGTTATATTGAAGTTGATGATGGGATTGTGCCACGTATTTTCAAAGTTATTATATTAGAAATTCGGGGCGCTACAGAGATTGGTATCAGAGCATGCTTCAATAGTAATAATAAACATGGCATAAAAATAACCTAGGTGTGGACACTAGAGTGTGAGTACCTAGGTGTGGACATTAAAGAGTGAGTATCACATGGAACTGAAACATGATGTTTTACCTTTGGGATACAAGTGAAGTTTTGCCAAAGGATACTGATGTGAGTTTGAATTGTGTGTGATGCTCTAACTTTTCTCTCATTTTGCAGTATTCAGAATGGTTGCACCCAGGCCCAGGAATGGTGGTAACAATGAGGATGGATCTGGTAGTTCTCGAGGAACTGGAATTGATCTTAAGGCTGAATTCACCAAGGTATATCAGACTCTAAATGCACTAATGGCATTTAATTTGGCGCAAAGTCAAAATCAACAGCAGAATCAGCAGTAAAATCATGGAGCTCGATAGGGATTGGTTAACGCTGATCCTATCAAGCAGATCGAATCCTTTAAGAGGATGAGGCCGCCAGTTTTTGAGGGGCAATCTGATCCAACCGCAGCTGATGATTGGATTAGGAGGATGGAGACAATCTTCGAGGTATCGGAGACTCCGGTAGCCAATAAGGTGAAGTTGGCTACGATGCAGCTGGAAAAGGACGCTGGTGCCTGGTGGGAATCGCTGAAGAGGACTTTGGGAGACCAGCCGATGACTTGGAAAACCTTTCTGGAGGAGTTCAGGGATCGCTTCTTTCCCCTGGATGTTCAGGAGAAGAAGGCTACCGAGTTCTTGAACCTTCAGCAGGGCAGCATGACCGTGCGGGAGTATGAGACCAAGTTTGCTCAGCTTTCGAGGTATCACCAGAGTTGGTCATTGACGAGGCGAAAAAGGCCAAAAAGTTTGAGCAGGGCTTGAGGCCAAACTTGAGGTCGAAGATGATCCCGTTGGGCATCAGAAGGTTCGACAAGCTGGTCAGGAGAGCAGCTATGACTGAGGAGGACATGGACCAGTTCCAGAAGAGGCAAGATACATGGAACCGGAACAAGAGGCCAGCATCAGGTCAGAGTGGGAAGGGATTCCCAGCGAAGCAGATCAAGTTCAGTGATCCGGTGCAGAAGGCACCTGCAACTCAGGGAGTGACTTGTTATTACTGCAAGGAGGCAGGACATTACAAGTCAGCGTGTCCGAAGTTGGCGAAGCAGATTTGTTCCCAATGTGGGCAGGCAGGACATTCTAAGCCCCATTGTCCACAATTGAGGAAGGATGGTTCGGGCGGAAGCAAATTCCAGAGGCAATGGCGAGTATTTGCATTAACCGAGGAGGACGCGGGTAACTCGGAAGATGTAATACAAGGTATGCAAGAATTTTGATTTTATTTTTAAATCAATGTAATAAGTAAAACCTTTATTTGAGAACAATTGGAGATTGAGTATCACTCTTCTTGTAACAGGAATTGTTTTAATTAATGGAATAAAGGCAAAGGTTTTATTTGATACTGGTTCATCGCATACTTTTGTATCGCCAAATTTTGCAAAGATCATAGGTGTGGAGCTTAAGTTATTTCCAGGCAAGGTATTGTCGGTGGCAACGCCGTCAGGTGAAGAATTGATCGTTGATCGATATTACGAGGGCTGTGATATCGAGATTGATGGGAGGTTGTTCGGCATTGATTTAATCGAGCTGCAAGTCTTGGGTGTGGATGTCATCGTGGGCATTGATTGGATGGCTATATATGATGCCACAATTGAATGCAAGTAGAAGGAGGTGTTGGTGAAAGCACCAGGTGGACCCGCAGTGACTTTCCAAGGGAAGAAGAAGATTTCGAAGGTGGCTGCAATGATATCCAAGATGGCAATTTCAGATGAAGTCAAGGGCATTCCGGTTGTTAGAGATTTTCCTAAGATGTTCTTGGATGATTTTTCAGGATTACCGCCGCAGAGAGATGTGGAGTTTTGCATCAATGTTCAGCCGGGGTGTGCGCCGATTTCTAAGGCTCCGTACAGGATGGCACCTGTAGAGCAAGATGAAGTGAGCTCCGAACTCGTTGTGAAGAGGTCCGCTTTGGAGGTGAGCGGAGCGAAGAGGTTGGCTCTAGGAGAGAGCCATTTAGGAGACAAGTTTGAGGAGCAACTCTAGGAGAGAGTTGTGAGCTCCGAACTCGTTGTGAAGAGATCCGCTTTGGAGGTGAACGGAGCGAAGAGCTTGGCTCTAGGAGAGAGCCATTTGGGAGTCAAGTTTGAGGAGCAACTCTAGGAGAGAGTTGTGATCTCTGAACTTGTTGTGAAGATGTCCACTTTGGAGGTGAGCGGAGCGAAGAGGTTGGCTCTAAGAGAGAGCCATTTGGGAGACAAGTTTGTGGAGCAACTCTAGGAAAGAGTTGTGAGCTCCGAACTCGTTTTGAAGAGGTCCGCTTTGGAGGTGAGCGGAGCGAAGAGCTGGGCGTTAGGAGAGAGCCATTTGGGAGACAAGTTTGAGGAGCAACTCTAGG
The DNA here is from genome assembly GCA_017893485.1 of Hemerocallis citrina. Lineage (NCBI taxonomy): Eukaryota > Viridiplantae > Streptophyta > Magnoliopsida > Asparagales > Asphodelaceae > Hemerocallis > Hemerocallis citrina. Next base: position 90,705,391 of record CM030364.1, on the reverse strand, counting down.
AGAGAGTTGTGAGCTCCGAACTTGTTGAGAAGAGGTCCGCTTTGGAGGTGAGCGGAGCGAAGAGCTTGGCTCTAGGAGAGAGCCATTTGGGAGACAAGTTTGAGGAGCAACTCTAGGAGAGAGTTGTGAGCTCCGAACTTGTTGTTTAAATGAGAGAATCGATGGTTGTGGGAGCAGTTCCGAATGGCGAACCACTTCTTACCCGCTTATGAGCGAGTAATTTGAAGCAGAATCGAGCCAAGTGTTGGACTTCGAACCCGTCGTTTAAGAGAGATTTAACAGTTGTGGGAGCAGTTCCGAATGGCGAACCACTTCTTACCCGCTTATGAGCGAGTAATTTGAAGCAGAATCGAGCCAAGTGTTGGACTCCGAACTCGTCGTTTAAGAGAGATTTAACGGTTGTGGGAGCAGTTCCGAATGGCGAACCACTTCTTACCCGCTTATGAGCAAGTAATTTGAAGCAGAATCGAGCCAAGTGTTGGACTCCGAACTCGTTGATGAATGGTGTTATCGAGTTCTAGGAGCAATTCCGAATGGAGAACCACTTATTACCCACTTATGAGTGAGTAATTTGAAGCATAATCGAGCCAAGTGTTGGACTCCGAACTCGTTGTTAGAGCTTAGTAAGTTGTGGGAGCAGCCATGTAGGAGAAGTTGGACTCTGAACTCACCATTTAACGAGTCGCAGATGTGACTCGAAGAGATAGAGATGAAGCAAGAGCAATAATTTTCAATAAAAAAATGTAAAGTTTTATTGAGATAAACTAAGTGGCCGCTTCAATGGGGCGAGCCATTATTACATGCTATTGGCCGGGTTACAAGCATCGGCGTTATTGAAAATCAAGATCCTACTTCTACGATAAGGTGAAGACCTCTCGGGAGGAGCTGGGTTCTCCCTCGATTGGTCCTCTTTGGATGAGGTGGAAGACGGCCCCAGGTTCTGAGTCTTGAAGCTTGGCGGGCGTCTCTGTTCGTTTGTACGTTCCTCAGGGGGGAGCTCGGCCCCATCTTTTTGGACGAACTTGGTCAGGTGTTCCCGCTGTATGAGTTCTTCGATCTCCTCTTTGAGAGCCCGACAATCATCCGTGTCGTGGCCGTAGTCCCTGTGAAAGCGGCACCACTTATCCTTGTTCTTCTTCTTGCCAGGGGTATTCATTCTAGGGGGAGCACGGAGTAGCCCTTCCTTGTCCATCTCCATTAGAACTTCTGATATATTAGCAATGAGGGGGGTGAACTTCTCAAAACGAGGAGTTGGGTGGCATTGGCCATTGCCGTCCTTCTGGAATTTTTGGGACCCCTCTTCGCTCATATTCTTCCGTTTGTTCCCGGAAGATGATTCTTCAAGAGTAGGGAGGTTGAGAGCCTCTTCCACTCGTATGTACTTCTCCACCCTAAGTAGGAGTTCTGAGAAGTCCCGAGGAGATTTCTTAGCAAGGGACACCTTGAGGCGAGCGTCGGTGACGTTGCGCTCGAATGCGGCAGAGGCTACTGATTGGTTGAAGGAGAAAATGGACCGGGCTTCGGCGATGAAGCATCGAACATAATCCCTTAGGCGTTCACCCTTTTTTTGGTTGAGGTTCACCAGAAATACACTTGTTTTCTTGGCCCGGCGGCTACTCATGAAATGAGTAAGGAAGAGCCCTTCGAACTAATCAAACGAGAAGATGGGGGCCGGGGCGAGTCGAGAGTACCATTCTCTCGTAGACCCTTTCACCGTGGCAGGAAAGATCTTGCAGAGGAGGGCGTCTGAAACGTGGTGGATCATCATGAGAGTTTTGAAACTCTCTATGTGATCTGCGGGGTCCGACTCCCCGACATACACCTCAAAGTAAGGTGGCTTGAAGTTCTCTGGGACGGGGGCCTCCATGATGGTACGGGAGAATGGATGTCTGCTCGGACGGAGGTTTATCGCCCGTTGCTCTTCTTCCCTATCAATTCGGCCGAGGCGCCTCTCCATCTCGTGGAGACGGCGGTAGACTGAGTCTTCTCTTTGATCATATCTTGCCGAGCCCCGGGACTCATCTTCGTACGAGGGTAGACTGGGGCTGTGGCGATGGTAGCTTGGAGATGGACGAGGACTATGAGTGTGAAAGCAGTGGCTCCTAGCCGGCTCTTGAGTAGGTGGCCTCTAGTCGTTCTTCGGGGCGATATTGAGGGCCCGTAAGACTGTTGCTTAGAAGTCTTGAAGATCTGCCCTTGTGACTGGTGCCTCTCCAGCTTGGTGGTCCCTATGTGTGGCTCGACTTATTGGAGAATGAGTTCTCCGCCGATGACGCTGAGGGGACTCTCTTCGCCTCCTCGGGGGAGGGGATCTTCTAGTCCTCGGTCTGCGGGGGGTCCAGACTCATGAGGCCCCTGGGTGCTCAGGTTGATGGACTCCCCCAAGGGCTCGCCATCCATTCAGGCGAGTTCTGAGGTCGACCTCCTTTTGGTGGTCGGCAATCACTTGACGAAGATCCCTCTCGGGAGGGCTTTGAAAAGCCATAGATTCAACTGAAGGATTGAGACCCGCGACATGGTCATGAGGAGGATGTTGCTTCGGACGACTCTGACGGGAGCCCCCCTGGGCAGCCCCCCGAGACCCTGGAGGGGCCTGTTGAGGAGGAGCACCTTGAGTTGGAGGAGGGGGAGGAGGAAGAGAAGTGGTTCTTTGGTTGGAGACCACTGTCTTCCCCTTCTATTTTGGATGCATGTCGATGAAGTTAGGTCGGATTGCTTTTTCGTTTCCCATAGACGGTGCCAATCTGTTGCTGCTGATTTTAGTGTGGGAGCAAACAGATAAAATTTGTGGATTCTTGGAGAAAACAATAAAGCAAACCTATTGACCTGTTGACCTTCACTGACTTGTTGACTTGGTCTCTTGCCGCTGCCGTTCACCTGCAAAAAGTGTGAGACACCGGGGTTGATCCCAGCGACGCACCCTCCAACGCTCAAGTCAGTAATCAAGAAAGATTATGAAAGAGATTTAACTGGCGAAAGATTGATTACCTTTTAATGGTGGTGGATGGAGGGTATTTATAGCCGCCTTTGGGACCAGTTTAGGAATGAAATCCCTAATTCCTAGTGAAAGGATAGAGCGAATCAGGGCCGTTGATTAGGGACAATCATAAACCCTAATTCTATCCAGCTGGACTGGGTTTCTTGCCGGTTGGAACCCGAACCCAGTTAAGGCAGATCCGTTCGTGGGTTATTGGGTTTTGAAGAAAGACCCAGTCCCCATTTCAGACCCGTTTGTAGGTGAAATTACCGTTTTACCCCTGAGCTTTAAGATTCGTGTCTGATTTGAACGGTTCCGATTTAAGCCTATTTTTAGCCATATCAAGTGACCATTTTTGGTTTTGATGATTGAATTGAATTGATTTGAATTTTTCTATGGTCAAGGCGAAATCGGAGATGAAGAGATCGGCGGTGGCTGATAATGTGTCCGAAAACAGTACGCTGAGTGAAGTTCGAACCAGTTCAGGGATGTTTATTAGGAAAGCAAAGGTTTGATCTTTCCTTCTTTTGTTTAATTAGTTGAGTTTATGAGTTTTTTCCTTAAAATGTGAAGTAGAATGCAATACCTTATGAATTTGTGGTTTGATGAATTTGTGGGGTGAATCGGTTTAAACGAAGTACAATTTTGGATATGAAACATAGTTAACACCATGAAGAATATCAAGTTGATAAAAGGATTCCGGTAGATATATTTATTGATGTAATACAGCGCCACCGTTTCTACACACTTAACTTGTTTATAACTTTTCAAGCTGAGATCTCTCCTTCCCTTTTTGAGCAAAGATTACATTCTCTCTCATTTAAAGGGAGCAAGTGCCTCTCTTTTACCCAAAGCTTGCAACCTGTGACATCTTGATTAGCTCCTCCTTCATACCAATCAAGCCCCTCTTAATTATTTATGATAAATTTTGTGGGGGTTTTATTCTTGACATTTGCATTAATCTATCTTATTGATGGGTAGGTACCTTTTGTCAGGTTGCACCGAAATTTTCGGGTGTATATCTCACTTCTGTGTTCAAATTTTTTATAGGTTAGTTGCTTATCCTCATGGTTCGAGTGTAATTTTTGATTCTATAGTGGACCTAGGGAATGCAGGAGAATGAGTAACTGAAAGGAGGAGAGAGAAGCTTGTGGTGTAGTATTTAGGAAGTTCAAATTGTAGGAGGTGCTTTAGTTGGTAAGTGGTAATTATAATTGAACTTGTTCAGATGACCCAGAATGCCGTGATAGAAGACTTTAAGTTCCACTATAGAACTAGTTTCTTATTGCTGTTCCTTCCGTTGGGGTTCTTCCTCGTGAAATCCCACGAGTTGCTTTACTGATAAACATCCCATCATACTGCTACTAGATTTGTGAATCATGTCATCCTTCTTCAAGGATTGAATATGTGTATTCACATTTCTTGCAACTTTTGATTTTCTTCAAAATTTGTTTTTAATTTGTAAGAGAGACAACAGTTTCCCCTTTGAGCTTTTCCAACCATCATGAGCTCTCTTAGATCTTATCCCTTAGATCTTATTTTGAATGAACAATGTTTGTTCTTGCTTACAAGCTTCTTCCATTTGTGACATCTGGTATTAACTTCTATACAGGATCCTATTGTTGCTGGAATAGAGGATAAAATTGCAGCCTGGACCTTTCTTCGAAAAGGTGAATGATTTATGAAACTTGTGAGTTCAACAAGCATGGTGTATGCTTTATGTTTGTGTCTTCAGATTCATGTAATTATAAAGTGGAACATCAAAGCATCTATTACTATTTAGAGAGAAGTGACCCTTATATCTATACCTTATATCTATATGAGGATATTCCCTCAATAATTAGTGCTATAGCTCTGTGAGCCTGGACAATCAGTGTGCTAATTCTTTTAGCCTTATTTTTTATTTCTTAACTTTACGATATCTCATTTAATTAATTAATTTCTCAAATGCTCTTGGGAATAGTAAATCTCATGAGCGCATTGATACAGGTGCTACTGATTGGGGGCTCAACAAGTAAAATTCTTGAAGCTCTTGAAGTTGTTGGTGAAGGTCTTCCTATAATGGAGGTAGACTCATATATTCTTTAGTTGTAATTATGAATTTTATTTTGCTTAATGTAAAAGCATTTTTCTATTGGATAATTATAATATTTTATATATTTGTTTGTTTGTTTTTAAATAGATTGTTTCTCTTTGCAACTATGGTGAAATTGTTAGAAAAGGGGTCCATACAGTGATTGACAATTTTGCGCAACATGAGCTTCGATCATTGACTGTAGCAACATAGGTATATTATTTGTGTACAATGATTTTTTTTGCCCCTAATAATAATATTCATTCTCTGTGTTAATGCAGGAAGTTCCTGAACTGAACAAGGATGGCCAAGGGGGACCACGGGAATTTGTTGGTTTGTTGCCACTATTTGATCTTCCAAGGCATTCTATATTATGTTTACTTTATGTTGTAATTTACTCTAGTGTGTCAACCAGAAAAGCTGAACTCAAGAGCTTGTAATGCTGCTGCACCGAACATAATTTATGTTATTATGCTTGATTATTGGAAAGAATTTGTGTTGTGTTGTATTTATATATCGTTTATTATGTTTGATTAATAGATTTGTGAAAAATATTTGAATGAATTCTGGAAAATGATTCTGATTTGAATTACAGGTATTTGATTTGATAAAATAGACAAAAAACAACCACCACAAATTTTTTTCTGAAAAAAAAAAAACCTACCCCGGCGTTTTGAAACGCCGGAAAAGGCCTTTTAAAGGGAATTTTTTTAAAAAATAAAATCAACATACCCCGGCGTTTGAAAACGCCGGGGAAAGTGTTCAGCAACTCCGGTGGGGAAAAGTACGGCGCTTGCGGCGGCACTTTTCGAAGTGCCGGGAGATCCAACCCCGGCGTTATAAACGCCGGGAATGGGCAAAACAAACGCCGGGGTTTGACTTCTTTTTTCTAGTGACATTAGAACTAAAAGGAACAGAGGCAAAATATATGTATTTCTTCTCCCGACAAACAAGAACAAGATCAACACAATCTTTAGGTCTCTGGTCTCTCTTTTCTTGATGTTTCGTTACTACTTATGAATGAAATGCAGGGAGGTTTTGATCTCATGATTTGATCCACTTGAAAAGAGAAGAAAAAAATCCTCATAATTTTTATTATAAGATAACATATGATATATATATCCTTAATGGAACATTTAACTTGAAGAACACAGACTTTACACAGATTTCTGATACATATTTATCACGGCAGTATGTGCATATAGGCATTTTTTTTATATTTCAGCTGACATAACTCCCATTAGAAACTATCATGCATAAGATAAGATGCAGACACAGCATTTCTTACTGCAAGTTCGTGTTCTGAACGCTAATCAAGTATAATCATCATGCAATAGCCTATCAAGGATATCATGTGATATCGGTAAATTGGAGCTACTAGATCTCGGCACACATTTCAAAGTTTCTCCAAGGCAGAACAGTAATTTCACAACAACTACAGGCCTACAAGAAGAACATGGACTGTTTCGCTTAATCAGGTTGACAATTAAGACTGACTTACAGCCTAAGAAAGAGAGATTTCGAGCTAATTAAGCATGTCTGTCAAATCCCTTATCTTAAACAGAATTATCAACTAATTCTATTCCATCACCATGGAAATCTTCAGTTTAAACTTAAAAAATATCTTTATAGGTCTATCTTTTGGATAGCCCATAAATACTCTCCCCCTTAATTAGTCAAAGGTAATAATCGATCTTCTGCCACTAAAACTCTAATCTTCTTTTCCAGTTATTGACTTGAGCGTCGGAGGGTCATTCTCCAGACCCAACCCCGGTATTCAGGGTTTGTACAGGTTCCTCAGACGTTTTCAGCAGTCCAGACCTCTATCCGGACTTTCTCAACCATTCAAATTCAAATCAAGTTGCCTTTGTTGGTGGTTGGCATGATTTCCAACACAATCAAGCTACAGTTTTTTGTGACCGGTTTCAATTTTGGATGGTAGTTTCAAGCATGCTGCAATATTTATTTGGCTTAGTCTTCAATACAATAGTTGTAGACAATTATACCTGGTACATAACAGGCTTCGAATCACTCAAATCTAAGTTGGATTGAAGAAGTTATCCACATTCTAAGTATCATGTCTGTTCCCATTCTGGGTGCAAGGAGAATTTCAAGGGTTGTGATTGTGTTACTGTATTTGTGGATTCTCAAGAGCTCCTATGCATTCATGAACATGAGAAAATGATGAGAACGACCGAGAGAGTTCATTCAAGCCTATAAATAGGCATGCTACTTGTTGTGGAGAGTCATTAAGTATCCTGGACTTTTCTTGATCCTAGATGAGTGTTGTGTGATTCTAAGGTGTTCACTTATTCTCTTGAAAGTATAGATAGTGAGAGTGAATGAGAGTTTCTCTTTCTTGTTTGAAGGAAATTCTTGCGTTGAGTTGTTGTTGGAGGCGGGTGAACGTGAGCTGTGTAAAAAGGAAGTTGACGCAGTCGGGTGTGTTGTGTGCCATGTAACCTTTTGTTAATTCCAACATAATGAAGCCCTCCAAGCTCTAAGCTCAACCTGTGGTTTTATTTTCATTTGGGTTTTCCACATAAATTCTTGTGTTCATCTATGTTGTTACATTACATTTATTTTGTGTGATTATTTTGTCATGTCATTAAGATCAAGTTCATGAAGTGGTGTTGATCGTAATGCCAACAAAGTGGTATCAGAGCAGTGTTTGGAGTGTTCAAGATGGCAGAAGAGAAGTCAACAATCAGTGGCATGAAGGTCGAATTGAAGTCATTTTATGGACGAAGAAACCTCATAATATGGCTGTTGCTGCTTAGGGAGCAAACAGATACTGAGTTTATATTTTGAAGGGAACTACTAAAGATCTGACATTTGATAATCGTTGTGAAAAGTGGTTGGAGCCCCTGAGATTGAATCTCGATCGTTGAAAGAGCACATGGATCGGGATCTAACGATTGCTGACGCGACCGATGGTCTTGCAAAAAAGCCTGAAACATCGTGGTTGGCCTCGGCGACAGACCCTCCGACGCTCAAGTCAGAATCAGAGAGAGGAAGAAGGTTTGAGAGTAGAAAAGATTGATTACCTTTTGACTGAGGGAGGGGGGAGGGTATTTATAGGCCTGGGAATCGTTTAGAAGATTAACATAAATCTATTATCTTCTGTACATTCCCCCTTAAGAGATAGAATTAGTTAGTCCCTTGTTGGAGATAAGAGATTTGATTACAGCCATGACTAGGGATGGCGAACGGGTCATACGGGCCGGGCCGGGCCCAACCCGTACGGGTTGGCACGAATACTTAGCCGGTCCGGGCCGGGTTGCACCCTTATACGGGTCGGGCCAGGCCGGGCTAAGTTTTCGTTTGGGTGGCCCGCCCAACCCGTGAACCCTTTAGGGTTCAACCCGGGTTGGCCCGGGTCGACCCGCGGGTTGGCCCATTTAATAATTTTTTATTTTTTTTGGTATCTTAAATTAAAATAATAATAATAATAATTTTACAAATGATGTATACAAACAACCATATCTTTGTTTGATGAATACTATAATTCTTCAAAAATTATAATACTAAGTAAGTAATAATACTAATAAGTAATAATACTACAATTCTTCAGATATCCCCAAATGATGTTTAATTATAATACTAAGTAAGTAATTCAGTAATAATACTACAATTCTTCAAATATCCCCAAATGATGTTTAATTATAAAACTAAGTAAGTAATAATACTAATAAACAATAAAAATCGTAATAATAATAATAAGATTGAAAGAGTGAAATTGACAACAAATTTTGAAATATTATTCATATGAATTTAAGTTATACAATTTGAACAATTTATAACGAAATGAAGAATTCAATTCACAAATAAGTTTTATACAATAACATATTTCTTATATACAATTTTAATTGAGTACAAGTTTTCTAATTTGAAAAACAAGCAAAGCTATTATTGTTGTTGTTGTTGTTCTTCTTCTTCTTCTTCGGGCGAGTTGCTCCCACTTGTGGAACTTGATAGTGCTTTCCCTTACGTCCTATCTTCAGCCTTCAGCCAGTCTTCTGTGCAAACGAGCATCTCTAATGTCTCGGGCTTCAACCGATTCCTGTAATCAGATAGAACCCTGCCACTTGTAGAAAATGCACTCTCAGAAGCAACTGTAGAGACAGGAGGAGTTAGTAAATCTTTAGCCATAATTGACAGAATACTAAAAGTGTGTTCATGTTCTTTCCAGCATTGTAAAATATCTAGTAGAGAAAGAGTAGGCTCAGTATCCTGTTGGTTATACCAATTTAATTCATTTGGTTGATTAGTCCTACGTTTTTTAGATTGAATTTGTTCAAGTAAACTAAATGTTCTATCACCAATTCTACTTTTACCCTTACCTTTAGAACTACCAGAAGAAGAACTAACTACAGAAGTTGTACTACTGGAAGCAAAATGTCTATCATAATAATCATACAAGTTATTTAACGTAGATTCAAACTGAACTAAAAAAGTAGCGCAATCAGCTGTTAATTCTACATTGTTCTCTAAATATCCAAACAATATTTCTATCAAATTCTTCGTACCTTCTAATTTGATACGGGGATCCATAACAGTAGCAACACAAATCAACATAGGAGGAGGAAAATAATACTTCAAAAAATTTTGAAATGCAGGTACTACAATGTCACTAATGTAGGGATCATTTAACATTTCGTTAAATATTTGCACCATGCTAACTAATTCAATAAAAATGCTACTAGAAGTTGATTCATATGTTTTTGAAAATTTTAAAGTTGCGGTTTTAAAATGTTCTAAAAATTTCAACAAAGATTCGGCAAAAAACCAATCGGTGGGAGTCATTTCAAAATTGTGCATATTTTTTGCGATACAAAAATTATTTACAACTGCTTTATAATCGGTGACAACATTTAGTAAATCAAAAGTAGAATTCTATCGGTGTCTAACATCCTTTGGAAATTTTCTAAAAGGAATATTTCTAACCCTACACCAAGCTTTCCATTCTTGTAAAATGCTTGGACTTAATGCAATGAAATGTACACAATTTCTAATTTGAACTATATATGGATCAGCTATTCTTAATGCATCTTGAACACATAAATTTATAATATGACATGCACATCTAACATGAAAAATATTGTCAGATGGAGGGTTTAATACAGATTTTAAAGTAGTAATTGCTACATTGTTGTTAGATGCATTATTAAAACTAATAGCCATAATTTTATCGCGAATATAAAAAACATCACAAATTTCTATAATACGGTTTGCTATTTCAGCGCCACTATGGGGATATGGCAACGGCGCAAGTGATATGATTCTTTTTTGAAGAATCCAATCATTATCGATCCAATGACAGGTTATTCCCATCGTTGGAATATTGTTGACACCCGTCCAACAATCCGACTAACCCTACAAGTTAAACTCCATAAAATTGCAATCAAAAAGTCCTTCATTTCCATGTACACTTTAAAACAATCCGATTTGCAAGTATTTCTCAGAATTCTTTTAAAATGAGGGTTTAAGACCGTTTGATTAAAATTTTCCAAGTTCCTACTCTCGAGATAGGAAAATGGCAACTCTTCCTTAATGACTAATCGGGTCATTTCCCGACGAACAAGTTCGGGATCATAAGGGTGGCTATCTACTTGACCAGTCCTAGGGTTGATTTTTTGTTGACCTTGTATTTGATCAAGAAGTTCTTTATGATTATGTTGTATGTGCCTACTAATTGTACCGGTGCCGTCACCCTTCTTGAATTTGTATGTTTTACTACATATATTACACACTTTCAAAGCTATTCCAGGTATATGTTCGTCCGGAATATAATCATAAAACTTATGCCAATCGCTAGTTTCTCCTCTACTTTTCCTACTACTACGGGGTTGTGTGGTTTCGGTTTGTTGTTGTTATTCTTCTTCTAATTGTATGTCACCTACAACATCCATTTCGTGTGTACCCCATTGTTCCATAGTAGGATCAATGTAATTTTGGGCGGGCTCACTAGTTGGGACAATTGGTGGCCTACGTGAAGAGGAGGAGGAATCTTATCCGCTACAACCGCATGATCTAAACATAATGTAGTAATGTGCTAAAGTAAAGTATGTAAAAAAAAATATACAATGTAGGAGCGGTGAATTAAACAAAAAAAATCTAAAAAACAAGAGGGTTGAGATAGAGAAGTTCAAAAAAACGAACAATAATTTTAACTACAACGCAAAAAAAAATTAACGAGAGAGAGAGAGATATTTTGATACCGTTCACCGTGGAATACGCGTATGTAAAAAAAACCGTTAAAATAAGAATAGAATAGGAAAGATGGAGGAGCGCTTTGCCGATTCCGCAATTGAAGAGTTGAGAAGAGGTTGAAGTAGATTTGACGAGGGTTGAAGAGAGTTGAAGACGTTGAAGACGTTGAATTTTGTTTCCGATACGACCGAAATTTGATCGTGTATATGCCTCCTTGTACACTTGTTTGATGAATACTAGAATTGTTCAAAAATTCTTTACAAATGATGTATAATAGTAGAGAGAGTAAGAGAGTGAGGTGTGATTTTTTTTGAGATTTTTAGGGGATATTTATAGGCTAAATAAGTGGGAAAAAACAAAAAAACCAAAAAAAAATCCAAACCAACGGCTATAGAGCCGTTCGGAACGGCTCTGTGGAGACAGAGCTACCGTTTCGACCGTTCGACCCGCGGGTCAACGGTCGACCCGTCACGGGTCGAACGTTCGACCCGCACGGGTCCAACGGGTCGAAACCCGCGGGTCGACCCGCGGGTTGGCGGGTTGAATTCGCGAGTTGAGCGGGTTCGTGGGCCGGGTTTTCGCGGTTTCAATTCGCGTTCTATGCAACCCGGGTCGACCTGGTACTGTTCACCGAGTTCGACCCGAACCCGCCAAACTGTTAGACGGGCTGGGTTCGCGGGCCGGTTCACGGGTGGGCCGCCGGTTGACCCGGCCCAGTTGCCATCCCTAGCCATGACGGGCTGGATGTCTCTACTAGTGGGCCTAATTGCTTTTGAAGGGTTTGAATGTTGCCCATGTTTTGTTAGTGAGCCTAGAGAAGACTTGGATCTATTAGAGAGGCTCATTACTATTAATCTGCCTGTACAAGATTTATGATCTGTGTTGGAATCGTATGGCCCATATTTGCTGCGATTTTTACCATTATCATAAGCCCCTACTCCCAGAGGACAAATTTTCTCAGCTTTCGGGAAGTAGTTTGCCTCATTCGGAGTTCTGGTCGTACTATATCGACTTTCAAGGACAATTGAAGATACCTAGAACTTGTTCGGAGATTCTAAAGGCAGTGGATATTTTCTTAAACTTTTTCATAATTTTCTGGTGTTTCCCATAATTTTTTTGGATCTTAATGATTTTTCCCGAATTTATTATTGCTTTCAAATTTATAATTAATTATTTCGATTTTTAAAATTTGTCCAAATTTTTAATTAAGTATCAGAATTTAATAATTACTATTTGGAATATTTTATAAAAATTTTCAAATTTTAAATATTTTTTGGGGAATTTATAATCAATTATCAAACCTTGCTCGCTTCTTTGGAGTGATCTGATGCATCGATCAAGTGGGAGATCGCCCGTTGAATGATTAGACGGTCGTGATCAAGTGTGTAACACCCCGTAAAATGAAAAACATTATTTTTGAATTATTATTATTAGTTTAATTTTTATTATTTTAATTATTATTTTCTTTGTCTACAATTGGTACGTGCAAAACACGTACATTACTATGTACTATAATACTAGTACTATTCAATTACTATTGCTTATTTATTTATTTACTATCTTTTATTATTTACTTTTATTCATATGAATGAAGATTTGTGTATTTTGGGTTAATAATAAAAATTAGGGACTAATAAAAAAAAAGAAAAAAAAAGAAAATATAAATATATGTTTGGTCCAATGGGCCCGATCCAAACCAAGCCCAAACCCAAGACTTGGTGGCGGGCCACATGGCTGGTTATGAAGGGGGTTTAATTTGGTTTAATTGTTGATTAGGAAATAAATATTTTATTATGGTGCAAATAAATTAAAATCACACAATTCTTAGATAATTTCAAAACCCTAACCCTAGGGGTCTATTTCGTTGGAGGGGAATGGAGGGAAGGGGAGGGGAGGGGAGGGAAGGGGTTTTTTAATACTTTTCTTGTTTGGTTCAATTTTTAGGAGGGGAGGGGAGGGAAATGGGGGGGTGCAACACCCCTCCTGAGCCAATTTTGGCTCCCCTCCAAAAGTGAGGGGATTTGGAGTGGAGAGAAAATAGGGCTAATTTTTTAAATTGGCTAAGACTAAATTGCCCTTTAAAAAATCTAAATCCTAAACCTCTCTCTTTCTCCCTACTAGCAGCGACTGTTTCTCTCCCAGTCTCCCGCTCTCTCTTTCTTCCTATCCCGTCCGCCGTTCGCACGCGACCCGTACATTACTTGCTTTGTGCACTTTTTCATTTGATTGATGATTGCTATTTATGTGTTGGTCGACTGTTGACCTTTGTGCACTTTTTCATTTGATTGAAACTGTTGTAATAGTTAATAGCTGATTTGTAAATGGGTAGTAACTGATAATTATTCAATCCTGTTCATGGGTAGTAACTGAAAGGTAATTGCAAAAATAGGCGAATTTGATAATAGAGTACATGAAGCAGGCAATTGAATACCAGGAATGAATAATTATCAAATATTTCAGACTAAACTGAGAAAGATAGCAGTATGCACTCGGTGAATGGTACTTTCCTTTTGAGCCTTCATTTTCGATCAAACTGTAATCATCGGTGACAGATGAGAGACTTGCAGCTATGCCCTAGTGAATTCGAGTCACTGTGATGTCTATCTAAAACTTGCCACCCATGCATCTCTGTAGCAAATGAATGACATCCAAATGAGGGGATAAAGCTGCAAATGAATACAATCAAAACAACTCCACAATATTTGTAGAAAGAGCACATCAGAATCAGAAATTGATTACTTCCTGGTGGAATTGCTTAATGAAAAAAATGAGTAGACATCTATGAAATAAGTAGCTTGATATTAATATCTTGATTTGCTATTAATTTCTTGATTTGCTATTATAACTTCAACAGGAAAGTGTCCATATGAAGTGATATGATGTACATCTATGGCTGTACACTTTGTGCACTTTTTCAATGCATCAGGTAATTTTTACAATAATGTTTCACTGCATTCTTTATCACTATGATTTGTAGTTCATTCTACCGGCATTTCAGTCCAAACAATTCATCTGATTGGAACCCAATAATCCAAATGGAGCACTTTCAATAGATGATGCAGTCGAGGAGCACTTTCAATAAATGCAGAGCTTTGGCTGTCATGTCCTCTGTCTCCGGCTTTTTTCCTGCAATAGTGGGGGTCGGGGTCTGTTAGTGCATGGCAATTCCCTCTCCTCCATTCAGCTACTTTGCATGAAATGCTCCATATTATGCTTGTATAATTTGCATTTGATTTGAAGTTCTATAAATCAAATTAGTTTTTTTTGTCTTAGTCGCTAACAAAATTAGATGTGCTCACACTTTCAAATAACACACTTGTTGCTGTATGTACTGAAATGACATCCTCCTAAAGATTGAATGATGAACTAGAAAAAGAAGAAAAAAAATTCTCTAATTCATTGTTGTTTCAATTCTTATTGTAAGAAGTGGTTGTATGAATTTCTTATTATATGCAAAAGGATATAAAAGTAACTTTATTATAAAATCCATTCCCTCCCCTTGTGAACCAAATAAGAAAATTATTATTTTCCCTCCCCTCCCCTCCTCTGAACCAAACAGAATTTTCATTAAATCCCTCCCCTCCCTTTCCCTCCCCTTCCCTCCCCTCCATTAAAATCCCTCCCCTCCCCTCCCCTCTTTTGAACCAAACAGACCCTAGAAGAAGGCCGGCTATTATATAAGGAGGAGGGGAGGCTCTCACTTATCATATTTTGGTGGCTATCTTTCATGGAGCGCTTGGAGCTTTGGAGGAAATGAGCTTTTGGGATTCTTTCGTTCAAGATTCGACCTTTGGGGTGGGTGTTCTTCCCTTCTTTTGTTTTGTTTTATAATGATTAATGATAATCAAAATAGAAGACAAGCTAGGACTTTTTGTATGGACATGTAGCTTTTAAATTAGCATGATACTCATGGATGGATCTATAACAGTTGATGTATGCATGTGTGAGTTGATGTAGTGTTTTGTATCTTTCATGAAACAAGAACTTTACTTATGATGTGATTATCATTTGCAAATATTCATTGTTGTTAACAATTTTGAATATGCAAAAGAACTCATCTTGATTTGTAAATCATGTTGTATAATTGTAGATTGTGTAGTAGATATGGTTTATGCAATAATTATTAGAAGAATTGAAGATTTTTAATTGTATGCGTTTTATTTCAGGTAAATACTTGCTGATTTTATTTGGTTTCTAAACTAATGATCTAATTAGTCTTGACTATCAATTTTTGGATCTTAGGTTTTTTTTTTTTTGTTTTTTTTTTTAAATGTCGTGTCGTCTGGGCTGAAGAGGTTTTCGGCCTAGTTTGATTGAGGTCCGGGGTAAATGTGTTCTAGTGGGACCAGAGAATGATAATGTTGACCATGCATGCGATTATTTGATTAATTTGGATGGGGTTGTTTAAGTTAGAAGGCATCTTAATTTGGGTTTGGCTGGTGTTGTTTTTCTTTTCTATTTATTTAGGCCTGGCATGTGTACAAGACTCGGGGTGAGTAGGAGTTCAGGGGTAGGAACTTAGATCAGTGTGGGGGCTTGATGAGTGAGTTTTAAATACATTCAGATTAAACTGATAACTATTTCCCACTTCATGTTAATTTGATTCTAGTGTAGGTTAATTAATTTCATGCTTAGTACATGTATTATTTCAGGTTATTGATGTATAAATTTTCAGATTATAGGTGTTATAAATCTCAGATTTTAGATATTACGAATTTCAGATTATAGATGTTATTGATTTCAGGTTTGTTAGTTTTAAAAATTGTATAATTTCAGATCTTACTCAAAGTTAGTTTCAGATTTACATAATTTCATAAATCTTTTATTGTTAGTTTCAGATTTTATTAATTTCATAACATGGGTAATTTTCAGATTGTTAATATTGTTAGTTTCAGATTTTAATAGTTTCAGATTTGTGCGAATTTCAGATTTTTATAGTCGTTAGATTCAGATTTTAACATTTTCGATTTTTATAGTCGTTGGATTCAGATTTTAACATTTTCATATGTCATGTATTAGAAATTCTAGATTTGAGATATTGTTAGCTTAATGTTTCATATTCTTGTATGATAAATTTCATATTTTGTATGTTAAAAGTTTCAGATTTGAGTACTTATTTGTTTCAGATTTTGGGAGAGTACAATTTCAGATTTTGGGAGGGTATAATTTCGGATTTGGGGAAAGTATAATTTCAGATTTTAAGGGTATACATTTCAGATTTTTAGAATTAGTAACTTTCAGATTTGATCGGTTATTCTCATATTTTTAAGATTGATTAAATCTATGTTTAAAGTAGATCAATTTCAATTTTTAAAACAATTAGTTTCAGATTTTGGAGTTAATTAAATTTCAGATTTTTGATTGATTTGTTTCAGTTTTTAGTGGATTAATTTCTGATTTAAACATATGGAGTTCCAATTATGGAAATATATAATATGTGTTATGATGTAGATGTTTTTGACCAATTTAAAACTAGTTGATTAATTTAGATCGCTTCCTATAAATGTGAATAATAGAAATGAAGCAATTATGGAAATAATATTCCCGCATTTCAGAAAAGAGAATTTTATCGTAATCTAGTTCGCTTTCTAATTTCTATAATTGATGAGTAGAATTAGAAATGAGTATAGATTTAATAATTTAAACAAACTAAAACTTGTGTAGACTAGCTCGCTTGATTATAATGATTATTACGTGAAATTTCTAATTGGGGGGAACTGACTAAAAGATAGAGTGGGTTATGAATGAACCGATTTATGATTATACTAAGAGTTAGGATTAACATAGAAAACTTACTAAAACGTGGTGATATTCTAGTGGTGTGGGCTCAATAGGCCGAGCAGGAACCATGATACCGGCATGTTGTGATTATTTAAATGTGGGGTTTAGCGAAGTTGGGCTAGTGGTCTTAGTGATGATGATTTAAGTCCGATACAGTGAGTTACCTCTAGGCAGTGGTTGTTTTTGTTTGAACATAAGGACGAGCACAAGATGGAGTTATGATTGAAAAGAACGACCAATATGTCCAGTAAAGAACTGTGGTTCCTAGCAATGTTCAGAACTGACAGGATACACCCGGTAAATCCACGGGTGGTGGACAAGGGGTAGTCCTGGTTCGTAATTATGGAGCGGTCGACTTGTTAGGATTGATGAATATGGCCGGTTAAGAGCTGCAGTTCTCCAGAATGTTCGGGACCTAGGATATGCCCGGTAAATCCACAATAGTGGGCTAGGGTAGGCCGGTAAGTCCACGATCGTAGGGATGCGATTTGCACATGATTACGCGTTGGAGTACATTCATTGAGTTAGGATTGCATAGCGAGGGATTCAACCCTATAATGAGGAGAATGCTAAGGGCTTGCCCTCGGACTTATGTTGCATGGGTAGCATAGAATCTGAACAAGTGTGCATTAGAGATGAGCATTGTGCGCATTTGTTTTTGGTGCATTAGATTTCAGGTTCATAACATACACTCATACACATAGATTAGATTTACTTTTTGTTTTACTTATCTTTATTATTTTTGCATCAAATATTTGGTTGTTGAGAATTGGAAAATCGCTATTATAATTAGTACTGCATCAGTTGCATTCAACTGACATGCCCATAATTTGATAGTTTTGCAGGTCTTTTGTTAGTGAGTGGCATGGATATAGATTGTGACATTGATTCTAGTGAAGACTGAAGTTTGAATATTGTATCGAGTTGTAATAAAAAGTGTAATGATTCTGCTACAAATTGTAAAGAAAGATGATGTATTAAAAGTTTTAAATTTTTTTGTATTTTTGAATTGTGCTTATATTACATTGAACCACAGATTTTGCATGAGTCACGGACTTTCTGTGTACGAAATTTGGGGGTGCTACAGAGTGGCTGCAATGTGCTTGGCGACATGGCACGATCGCGTGCGTTGATTATGCGAGCGCTCACCTGCTGAGGGAATTTGGACAATCGGGAGGTCAGAACTTGCGCGGAGGCTATGCTTGATCGCTAGACAAATTTGGGCGACCAATGAAGCAGATTCAGGATCTGGTTGCAGGTTTCAGGTCTGCTTTCTCCACTCGAACCTACTTACGCACATCTTGGCATGATCGGGTGGTGGTGGTGGCGCCGCAAACCCCTAGGCTGAATAATAGTTTTGTCGACCTAGGATTTGAGTTTTTCTTCGTCGACCTCCTTCGATCCCCCGTCGACCAACATCTTGTCGACCAACCCGTCAAGTAGGAGCTTCTTTGATGAGCTAGGGTTTCAGCTATCAATTTTCTTCGACCAACACCTCATCGACCAACTATCTTGTTGAACTCCACACCCATCTTCATCAACCAACATCTTATCCACCAACGCATCGACCAGGAGCTTCTTCAATGAGCTAGGGTTGTGGCAATCAAGTTCCTTCATCGAGCTAGGGTTCTAGCGACCAACGAACTTTGTCGTCCAACCCCTTCGTCAAGCTAGGGTTTTGGGCTACCCACTCCTTTGTTGACCTAGGGTTTCGGCAACCAACGAGCTCCTTCTACTAATCCCTTCACTGAGCTAGGGTTTTGGGTGACCAACTTGCTTCGGCGACCATCTCCTTCATCGACCATCTCTCCTTTTTCATTGACCAAAACCTCTTTCCTGACTAACATCTACATTGACCAAGTCTCCAATCTCTAGTCAGGAAATCTTCGTCGAGCTAACATTTTGCCAAGTT
The DNA here is from genome assembly GCA_017893485.1 of Hemerocallis citrina. Taxonomy (NCBI): domain Eukaryota; kingdom Viridiplantae; phylum Streptophyta; class Magnoliopsida; order Asparagales; family Asphodelaceae; genus Hemerocallis; species Hemerocallis citrina. The sequence continues at coordinate 90,686,434 of CM030364.1, read as the reverse complement.
TGAGTTTTACCAAGTCTGGTTTTTGCCAAGTTCGTATCTTACCAACTTTGCTGCTTTGTCGACCTAGGATTTTGCCAAACACCACCTTGGTTGTAGCCAACTTAGGGTTTTGGTCGAGTTTAATAAGTTCTTGATCTTCTTGGGTGACATTAGATTTTGTTTGGAGATCCTTGAGTTTTTGCCTACCAAGTGTTTGTTTCATGGTCTACCACATCGAATCGTTCTTTCATCGACTAATCATCATTCACTTGCTTTTACAATCAGCCATCCCCTCATTCATTTTGTTGCACCTCTCTTTCGCCAACTAAGCGTTAGGATGTTCACATGCTTTGTCGGTCGAGCATTTCGTCGATTACGTGCCTTGTTCGATAAGTGTTCTTTGATTTGGGTGCTAAGTGCTTCGACTGATGGATCTTGTGGATGTCTCAGATGTTGCCACATGGCAATCTAGTCTTGGTGATCAAATTAATAGGACCCAACACCACCCCTCTTTCTCACATCTTCTCATTTGCTCTTCCATTTTCTCTCTTCAACTCTTGTGGTGGTTCGTTGGGCGGTGCTGGCAATTTTCCTGGTGGTTTGACGGTGGTGCTAGCGGCCGTTGCATCTTTAGAGTTCTTGAGAGCTTGGTCAGGTAACTCATTTGCAATTGTTATCAATTATGTTAAGCATTTCGTCGAGCGACTCCTCCTCTGTTCCGATTTATTTAGAGGTAGACGATGTTGTAGTGTCTAGCCATTTTACTAAAGAGGAGAAGGCGAAGGGTGAGGCTAGTCGTTCCACTATAGTGGAGATGGTCGTTGAGCTAGTGAAAGATTTGGGGAGTGCACTTAAGACACCGTTATTTGTAGTTCCTGAGTTGATTAGGGAGTACCCCGAAGTAGATCTGGATTTTTCTTCAGAATGACATGGAGTATGTTGAGCCAGACCTAGTTCGCACTACTGAGGCTGACTTTGCCAGCACGATCCTTATGAGGGAGAATCTTGCCATCATTAAGGCGCCTTCGAGATCCTTTCAAAGTATGGGTTACTCTCGCCGGGTCCCGTAGTTAGGGCGTGCTACGGGATGTCCAATGAGTATTGTTTTCTCCCGTGAGATGCCTTCTACATAGGGCTTCATCTTCCTCTTCACCCCTTCGTCAGAGAGGTCTTGAATTGGTATAGGTTGAGTCCGATGCAGCTTATGTTGAACGCGTGAAGGCACGTGGTGGGATTCATCCTACGATTTCATAGGCTTGGAGCCGAACCGATTCTAACCGTTTTTAGGCGGCACTTTAAGATCGCCTAGTTGAAAAAGATGGAGGAATGGTGGTATTTCTTTCCTCATAGTAACCAAGATGTGATCGGGTTTCTCGACTCGATCAAGTGTTGGAGGGAGAAGAAGTTCAACGTATGCAGCCCTGAACCTTGGGGAATTCCCACGACATGGAGAAGGACAGTTCCGACAACACTAAAGGCAGAACCGATGGTGGCTGTGGCGGAGAAGTGTTTTAGTGATGCTCTTCTAGCGCAGAAGACGATATTATGGTGAGATATCACTGAGGAAGTTCCCTTCGAGGGTGGTCTCAACCCGGTGGACCCTAGTATTAATTACCGCTTTCATTTTCTTTCATTCTTGTAGTACTTAGTTGATGTTTTTGTTATTTGTGTTGCTTTGCATTGTGAATTCTCATTCCTTGGTGTCTCATTTCGCAGGGAAAGCAGGGATGGATTTCGATGATTTGATTGCTGATCTGGAAACCCTCCACAACAAAAGGGTCGATGAGCCTAAGATACGTAAAAGGACAGCGAGCCATAATCTTACTTTGAATACGTCGAAGGATCCCTCCACTCCGGCCCCGATTCTTCTGCCGAAGATCCCTTTGGGCCCCTCTAACATTGTCGCATGGGGTTCTTCCTTGGTGGCTATTGTAGCGGGTGCTATGCCTTTACTCCTGATCACCCAGGCTGTGAAGATTCTTAACGGTGAGAGGGTGATGATTCATGTTCCCAACTGGAGCGTGAAACAGCTGGAGATCTTCCTTGGTAACTTAGCTGCTTTCTTGGATGAGATCCGCCACCTCCTGACTCTGGCTTATCGGGAGAGGCTGAAGATGGAGCTACCTGAGAAGTCTACCCCAAAAATCGCTCGGGCTCAAATGACGGTATGTCTAGTATCTTTTTAAGTGTGACTTTCATATTTTATTTCATAGATCAATGTCTTGAAAGTTTTTCTGCTTTTTCTAGATGGCTTATCACTTTGGCCACTTGGTCGATTTTTATACCGCTGAGAAAAAAGAGCTGAGGGAACAGGTATCCCATGCTAAGAGGGAGAAGAAACGGGCCATTAAGGGGTTCAAGGAGGAGTTTGAGGTATCAAAGAAGAAGGGGAGGAGTTACGCCTGAACCTGGAGACATCAGAGAAGAGAGAAGAAGAGTCGCGTCAAAAGCTTGAGACATTGGAGATGAGGGTTGCTGATCTTGTTGCGGAGTTGGAGAAGTCGAGGGCTGAGATAGACTTGGTGGTGTAGGCAGCGAAGGCCATTGTGGAGGCTGAGGCAAATGCTAGACTGCAGAATGTGATCAACAGGTCTTACGCCTGGGCTATCTCTCACATGGTTGAGCGTGTTCCCAGGTTCACCGGGAAAAGGTACCATGTGATGCTCTGTCTTGAAGAGGCTACCAGGGAAGACGGAGATAGGGAGGATGGTGAAGAGGGTGGCACTCCCATGGTAGGCATGAAGAGTGACTCGGGCAAGAAGGGATAGGGGAAAAAAGTAGTTGGGGGCTCCTTGCCCACCATAGTCCTGCCGAGGCAGGTGGATCCTTGATTCCCCCTTCGCGCTTTAGTTACTTTTGTTTCCGATTTTTGAATGATGCCATATAGCGAACTTGCCACCTCATCCTTGTAGCTTTCCCTTTAGTTGATGAAAAATTCTTCCTTGCTTATCAATACTTGTGTATCGTTTTGGCATACTTGGAGTTACTCTCAGTTGAGATATTTTGATGTTTATCTCTTTTGTGATTGTATCCTTCGCCTTGTCGATGTTGAGATAACTCTCTATTTCTTCTCGTTGGGGGATGGTTGCGGGTGCCGAGGGAATCCCCGAGGTAGTGAGGTTGAGCAACTTCGCAACAGGTTAAGCATAACGGATTTAGTTCTCGATCACTTGCACGGCCAGTCACAGGCCGAATGGTTGGAGATGCATCGTTTCAAGGTAGTGTTAGTTGAGAGGGACTGTGAGCTAACTCTTGTTCATGTCGTTCGCCTAGTCGGTATGCCCTTGCTCCCCGAAATGATGAAGGACAGTGTTGGGAGGTGCTTGTTGAGAAGGATCTAGAGATATACTGTCTCCAAGCGAAGCTTGGCGGGTTGCGCACAACTAGCACCTCACGTATAGTTGGTGTTGGAGTGAGAGTGACGGTTGGTTAAGTAGGATCGACAGTTGGAGGAGTGGGCTCAGTTGCACAGGTGGCTGCTTGTTATCCTGGCAATGCTCAGAGTGGGGTGACTATATTGTCAAGTTTGGTTCCTACCTGTGAAGGGCCGTGTGCATCAGTTTATGGCATCCATACTCTGTCCGCTTGGTTGGCGCTTCCTATCAAGAGTTCAAGCGGCCCAGGAGAGGTGGTGTCTGGCAGAAGGCCTGCGAGGAGGATTATGTTCCTTAGGAGGAATATCCGTCGCCCGCATAGCCAGAAGGACGGTTTGTAGATCATCTTATAGGATTACTATATCACTTAGCATTTTACCCAACTTTTGTAGTGATGCTCATACCTAAAGTTGCAGAATCAATGTAATTCGGTCATTGTTATAAGGCTCATAGTTTTGTGCTTGTAAACTATGGTAGTGATATTGTATCGAAGACATAGATTTCTTCTAATTCAGAAGTTATAAGGAAACTTGTTGTTAGTGCGATGAAAGTTCTTTTATATGCTTGATCCTTGTCATGTGATATGTCGTCTTGGAGGTAGCTAGTCGTAGGAGCAGCTCTAGGGAAGACTTGGACTCCGAACTTACCGCTTTGTACTTAGCTAGTTGTAGGAGCAGCTCTAGGAGGGAGTTGGACTCGGATATTGCAGTTTTGTGTTTAACTAGTTGTAGGAGAAATTATTGGGAAGAGTGGGACTCTAAACTTGTTGTATAGGTGCTCCAACAAATTGTGAGAGTCACCTCGAGTGACGAGTTGAGCACAAAACTTGCTTATTTGCAGGTTTGGTGAAGCAACTGCAATCCATGATTATGACCTTCTAATTCATCTTTAAGGGTTTTATCTACTGAGATTTTCGTCGACCACTCATTTGTTGATCAAGTGTTTTGTCAACCTCCTTTTCTTCTTGGTCGGCTGAGGTCGAGTGTTGAATGTAGAACTTGTTTGTTCCCAGTAAGTTTATAGATGCAACTTGAGGATGGAGCTTAGACAGAGAACTTGTTGTTTTGCACCCAACAAGTTTGTAGAGGTAACTCTATGATGGAGTTGACCATTGAACTCATTGTATAGAGTTAATGAGTTTTCTGGGGGAGCATAAGCGAAAAGTGAGGGATTGAACTTGTTGTATGGACTTAACGAGTTGTTTAATGGAGCTCGAGCAAAGATCATGGCATCAAACTCGTTGTATGGGGTTAATGAGTTATTGACAGAGCTCGAACGATATGTGGAGCGATTGATGGAGTTGGGACTGGTCTGTTTAGTACTTAACAAGTTGTAGGAGCAACTCTAGGAGGGAGTTGGACTTCGAACTTGCTGTATGGGTACTCCAACGAGTTGTGAGAGTCGCCTTAAGTGGCGAATTGAGCTCCAAACTTGCTTATTTGCAAGTTTGGTGGAGCAAGTGCAATCTACGACAATGAACCTCTAATCAACTTTAAGGGTTTTAACAAGTTTCAGGAAAAGTTCGAATGGCGAGTTGAGCTCTGAACATGCTTGTTTGCAGGTTTCTAAAGAAACTTCGAGCCATGGGTATGATTCAGAACTTGCTGTTCAAGGGTTTAATAGGATGCGGGATCGAATGGCGAGTTGAGTTCTAAACGTGCTTGGTCGCAGGTTGCTAGAGCATCTTTGAGTCATGGGTATGGATTCCTAACTTTTAGTTGAAGGTTTTGACGGGTTATGGATTCGTAACTTGCTGAGAACTTGCTTCAGTGCAGATTACTAGACCAACTCCGAGCCATGCGTATGGACTCCAAAATCGTCTTATAAGGAGCTTCTAATGATTTTTTTGTGTCTTTTTAAGAGTAAGCTTGGCATTTAACTCATTGTTTGCATCTATAGAATTGTACAAGATCTTTGAAGAAAATAAATGGCAAATTTTTATTGAAAAAAATAAACTAAGTGGCTGCTCCAATGACCAACATTTATTACATGCGATGACCGATATTGAAGAATAAAACTAAGTGGCTGCTCTAGTAGTGACCTTTATTACATGCAGTAACCGGTGGGGGAAGCAATCTTAATTAGAAAAAATTAAAAATATATAGAGGAAGGGGTATTAAGCGTCATTATTGAAGTTCATGAGTCGTTCCACATTCCAAGCCCCTACTGATATCTCCTTGCTCCCCAGGTCTTCAAGTTAATGAGCTGCTAAGCGAACAACTTGGTAGACCTTGTCTGGACTTGCCTGTTTTAGAGCAAGCCTCCCTTTGTTTTGCATAAAGAAGGGGAGATCTTCACGTTCACCAATGTGTTTAGGCAGGACTATTTATTTCCGTTGAATGAGCGGAGTGGCTTCAGGCGGGGGATTGAAGTCTATTATTGTATTTTGATGAAGACAAATTTGGACCTAACGGGAGATGGCTTGACAGGTTTGGAAGCTCTTAGCAGGATTGTCTAAGGTGGTAGCTTCAAGCTTATTTATGGGCTTAGAGTTATTGTGACTGCATTCTTGTGGTAGTTCATGGTGTTGAGGGGGAGAACCGAGCCCTTCATTGTGGCAGTGTAGCATGCTCATGCTGCCTTTTAGTTTCCTACAACATGGCATACGCTTGCTGTTGTGGTGAATTTTATTTTCATGTGGAATGCAGAGAAACCTGCATGGAAAGCAGCCAGGCATAGACGGCCAAATATAGCATTGTACGCAACTTTGACATCGACTACCATAAAGTCTAGTGTCTCTGTTTGAGCAGCGGGGGCTTTTCCTGCTGTCACATCGAGCGTGATGATTCTTGAAATTGAACGGGGGCACTGGAGAACCCGTGGATTGTGTTCCTAGTAGGCTTGAGTCGGACTCTCGAAAGCTTGAGACTATCGAATGCATTCAAGAAGAGAAAGTTCACATAGCTGCCATTGTCTACGAGGATGCGCCGTACCTCATGATTTGCCAAGTAGAGGCCTTTGCAATGAGGCGTCCTGATGCCCTCTAGGTTTTATCATAAAAAGACACGGTACCCTTAGTCTCTTTGTAGATGGGATGTTATGCACTGAGTTCACTTTCGTAACGATTGCTTTGCAGGAGGAGTTTGAATCTCCCCCCCCCCATCGGGCCTTCATAGATGGAGTGGAATACTGCAGTGTGCTTTGAGTCTTGTGATTCAGAAGGCTTCTCTTGAAGCTTAGTAGCCCGCCTTGTCGGAGGGGTTTAGACATTGTTCTTTTGCTGGATGAATTGAGAGAGATAGCCTCGGCGAATCAGTTATTCAAGTTCTTCTTTGAGGGTTCAACAATTGTCGGTGGTGTGTCGATAGTCCCTATGAAATGCACACCACCTTTTCTTGTCTCTTCTCTTTCTGGTTGTGGTTATCTTAAGGGGTGGGCAAATTATTCTGTTCTTTTCAACTTCCATGAGGATGGCTGACATGCTTGCGTTAAGGAAAGTAAAGTTATCGAAGTGTGGTGTTGGAGGAGGACAGCGCTGAGCTGCGCCATCATTCTAAAAATTCTTGGGTTCTTCCTCACTGGTATTCTTTCGTTTGTTCCCGTAAGATGGATCCTTCTGGCCTTGAGGATGGAAGGCTTCCTCAGTTCTGATGTACTTATCACTCCTCTCCAGGAGCTCAGTGTAATCCTTAAGTGACTTTTTCGCGAAGGAGGCTTTCAGATCCTTGTGGGCGACGTTGTGGCGGAAGGCATTAGCCGCCACTGACAAGTCCAGGGAGGAAATGGACCTTACCTCAATTGTGAATTCCTTGACAATGTCTTTTACGAGCTTTCCATTTCTCTGCTTTAATTCAAACAGAGAAGCACTTTTTTAGCCTTGCGGCTAGTGATAAAGTGCGCTATGAAGAGTCCCTCGAGTTGGTCAAAGCAGAATATCGATTACGGAGTAAGGAAAAAGTACCACTCCCTCGCCAATTCCTTCAAGGTTGTAGGGAAGGTTCGGCACAAGAGCGCATTGGTGGCATTGTAAATCATCATGAGAGTTTCAAAATCGTCAATCGGCTAGGTCAGATTCACCATCGTAAGATTCACACTCAGGAGCTTTGAAGTTATTGGGAGTTGGTGCATTAAGGATGGATTCGCTAAAAGGAGGTCGGCTGGGGAGGTTAGCTTTGCTGGAGCGGTTCCCTTCATGCTTTATCTGCTCTAAGCGATCTTCTATTTTTCGGATGCGGTGAAGGACTTGGTCGTCCTTCCCCTTGGATCGAGTCGAGTCACTGGACTCTCCCATGTTTGAAGGTGTAGAGTGGCGACTCTATGAGTACCATGGATGGATTGGAGGATGTTGTGCTTGAAGTTTTGAAGCTCGACCCTAGTGATTAGGGGCTTTTTCTCTTTGTTCTTCACATTAATCTTTCGACTTTCACAAGTCGGGCTTCTTTCTTCACTGCACCCTTTATGAGAGGAGGAGCGTCTTGATCTCTGCCTTAGAGGAGAGGTGCTTCTCTGGTTCTTTTGATATTCTGAACGGGAGGCCTCCCCTCGGGCATGCCTCTCATTCATGCGGATCCGATGGTCAGACCCTTGTTGTCTGGAGTTGATGACTTGGCAGAGGTCTCTTGACCCTGGGAACCCCGAGAGGGCGTCGAGTGGTTGACGGCAGAATGGACTAAGACATTGTCATATCAAGGGTTTCGTTCATGATCTGGTACATGACGGCCTTGTCTGGAGCCCACTAGTGCATCTCCATTGAGAGGAGCTTGATTGGGATGTTAGGGCTAATCTGAATGATTAGGAGGAATAAAGTCTTCCACATGAGCAGTTTGTTGATGAAGAGGGTTGGCTTGTCAGCTTCAGGCTGCTGCTTTCCCTCTTCCTTTCGGTGGCATGGTGGGAAAACTTGGTGTTTCTCATGACAAGTTCTGAACTGTGACATTGATCTGTGTAGTTTTTCACAGACGACGCCAATTTGTTGCTGCTTTTTTGGTATGGGAGAAAACAGAAGGAAACAACTAAAAATCTAACCTTTGATCATCATCGTGAAAAGTGGTTGAAGCTCCTGAGATTGAATCTAGATCATTGAAAGAGCACCTGCATCAGGATCTGGCAGTTGCTGACAAGGCCGATGGACCTGCAAAAAAAGCCTGAAACATCGGGGTTGGCCCCTCCGACAGACCTTCCAACGCTCAAGTCAGAATGACTAGAGAGAGGAAGAGGGTTTGAGAGTAGAAAATATTGATTAGCTTCTGATCGAGGGAGGGGGTAGGGTACTTATATGCCTGGGAAATAGTTTAGAAGATTGACATAAATCTGATATCTTCTGTGCAGTCCCCTCTTAAGAGATAAAATCGGTTACTCTCTTGTTGGGGATAAAAGTTTTCACTTACAGCCCTGATGGGCTGGATGTCTCTCCTAGTGGGCCTAGTCGCTTTGGATGGGCTTGAATGTTTTTCAAGTTTTGTTAGTGAGCCTGGAGAAGACCTGGATCTATTAGAGAGGCTCATTACTGTTAATCTGCCTAAAGAAGCTTTAAGATCTGTGATGGAATCGTACGGCCCAATCTATCAGTGCTTTGACTACTGTAGAGGCATAGTATATGGCATTATCTAAAGCTACAAAGGAAACTATGTGGCTCAAAGTTTTGGCAAATGAAATGGGTTTACAACAATGCTCTTTGACAGTTAAATGTGACAGTCAAAGTGTTATTTGTCTTGCAAAGAATCAGATATTTTATGCAAGGACTAAACACATTGAAGTTCGCTATCATCAGATTCATGATTGGCTCAACTCGGGAGGAGTCACGGTGGGGAAAGTTCACACGGACGACAATGCATCCGACTTCCTTACCAAACTAGTTACGGCTGCTAAATACGAAGACTTATTAGTTGAAAAGTGAACCTAGCCAAAGAGGTGCGTTGAGGTGAGTTGGATATCTCGCCAAGTTGGAGATTGTTGGTGGTTGGCTCGATTTCCAACATAGTCAAGCTACAGTTTTTTGTGACATGTTTCAATTTTGGATGGATGTTTTGAGCGTGTTGCAATCTTTATTTGGCTCAGTCTTCAAATAAATAAGTTGTAGATAATTATACCAGGTGCATGTCAGGCTTTGAATCAATCAAATCGGAGTTGTACTGAAGAAGTTATCCTCATTCAATTTACCATGTCCATTCACATACTGGGTGCATGGAGAATTTCAAGGTTGTGACTCTCTGACTGGATTTGTGGATTCTCAAGAGCTCTTATGCATTAATTGAAGCACCCCGAGCTTGGCTCAGCTGCGCACGCGGCTACATGTGTGCGCACACGAAAGAACGGACACAAAACTCTGGCCACGCCCACCACAGGCACCATCAAAAGGGGGGGGGGGGGGGGAGGGGGTATACCCATGAGGTGACCCTTTATCACTTGGATCCTAATATACATACACACACTCACACACCCATTTCCGATATAGTACTATCACCCATGAACCCCACGTCACTTTCCATGCCCATGCATGCATTCTTCTCATTTTCCATGCAAATTAATGCCTAAGCCCCATAGAACTTCTATAGGCTTCAATCATTAATCCATTTAATTCTAAGCCCATAGAATACTTATAGGCCACCACCTTTTCTGCACATATTATATATATATATATATATATTATCATATATTTCTATATAGTATGATATATATACCCGCTTAAGTACGGGGTGTTACACATACCCCTCCATAAGAACTCAGCGTCCTCGCTGAGCCCGGGACTTGCAATCTAGCGTAGGACCTCCTTTCTAGTCGATGTGGAGCAGTCCCGTAAGCGTCGCTTTCATCTTTGGAATACTGGAGACCAATGCCACTCTGTGTCCCAGAATACTGGGGATTGTCTCACTCCGCCGAGCATTCTGGAGTCCATAACTCACGGCCCCCCACATTCAGTGTCGAAAGTCGGCTCTGATACGATTTTGTAGAGCCCCGAGCCCGGCTCAGCTACGCACGCGGATACATGTGTGTGCACGCAAAAGAACGGATACAAAACTCTAGCCACGCCCACCACAGGCACCATTAAAAGGGGGGTATACCCATTAGGTGACCCTTTATCACTTGGATCCTAATATATATATACACACACTCACACACCCATTTCCGATATGGGACTATCACCCATGAACCCCACATCACTTTCCATGTGCATGCATGCATTCTCCTCATTTTCCATGCAAATTAATGCCTAAGCCCCATAGAACTTCTATAGGCTTCAATCATTAATCCATTTAATTCTAAGCCCATAGAAGCCTTATAGGCCGCCACCTTTTCTTCACATATTATATATATATATATATATATATATATATATATATATATATATATATATATATATATATATATATATTATATTTCTATATAATATTATATATATACCTGCTTAAGTACGGGTGTTACATTAATGAACATGAGAAGATGATGAGATGGACGTAGAGAGTTCACTCAAGCCTATAACTAGGCATGCTACTTATTGTGGAGAGTCATTGAGTATCCTAGGCCATTCTTGATCCTAGATGAGTGTTGTGTGATTGTAACGTGTTCACTTGTTCTCTTAAAAGTATAGAGAGTGTGAGCGAAGGAGAGTATCTCTTTCTTGTTTGAAGGGAACTATTGCGTTAAGTTGTTGTTAGAGGTGGGTGTAAGTGAGCTGTGTATGATGAAAGTTGACGTAGTCGGGTGTGTTATGTGCCTTAGACCCTTTTGTTGATTCCAACATGGTGAAGCCCTCCGAGTTCCAAGATCAACACTTGGTTTTTTCCGTTTGGATTTTCCACGGAAATTCTTGTGCACATCTGTGTTGTTACATTACATCTATTGTGTGATTATTATCTCTTATCATTCAGAACATGATCTTGAAGTGGTGTTGATCATAACGCCAACAATCTTCAACCATAACAATTAAGGTCTGGTTGATAGTCCATATTGTAAGTTTCCTCACTAAAAAAGAACTCGGTATATGATTTCTCCAACACTAAAATGAAAGAAACAACTGATTGGCACTGTCTGTGGGAAACTACAGATCTACCTCTCCAATCAGATCTCGCCAGTAAAAAACCACTTTCTGCCATGCCTCCAGCAAGAAAGATGAAGGCAACGGATGTTGTTAGCAGCTATGGGGATCCTCCCCCACAGCCATCGTATCCTCCTCGCCAAGCCTCACAACAACCTCCTTCGCCACCCCAACATCCGTCGCTGCAGCCTCCTTCCAGTGGAGCTGCATCGGCATGCTCTCGTATCAACCATCCCGAACCCCATCAAGAACTGGAGGTCGATCTGCACGGCTACTCTCTCCACGGTACCCCATGCAGTGCCACTGCACAGCTATACCTCCACGATGTCATCAACTACCGACAGTAGGGAACTGACCACCACCTTTGCTTGGACGAAAGACACTCCCGAGGTGATATTCCTCCCTCAAAACACCGCATAAGTCGAAGGAGCTCTTCCCCAGACAACAAAAGTCCCCACGAATGTCGTCGCCACAGGGGCGAAAAAGCCAGAGGAGCCCAATCCTGATCAGTCAGCGAGCTTCCAAGAACAACAGAGAAAGGAGGACCCATTACTCGGGTTGAGTTCTTTAAGCCCTCCAAGTTTCCCTGAACAGGAACCGTCAAACAAGCTGTCACCATCCTATAACAATGTAAGAATAAGAGTCCTGCGGGTCAACTCAACCTGAGGGACAAGAAAATCTGGTTCTTCGTCATCTCCAAGAAATGGAGGGCCACCTTACCTAGATCAGTCAAGAAGATAGTCACTAAAGCAGATGTTATTGCTCCATCCAACCTCCCTTAGCTAGATCGATTCTTGAGGCCCCCATTTCGGAGAATTTCAAGCATCCTACCTTTGAGTCATACATTGGTGAATATTACCCAACAAATCACATCGAGAGTTTCAAAACTCTCATAACGATCCACCGAGCCTCCGACGTGCTCCTCTCTAGGATGTTCCCAGAAACACTCAAGAGACCAGCATGAGAATGGTACTCCTGCCTCTCTCCAGGATCTATCTTCTCCTTCGACCAACAGAAAGAACTCTTCCTAACCCACTTCATTGGGAGTCGCCGGACCGAGAAGACGAGTGCTTCCCTGCTCGAGTTAATGAAAAGGGTTGGGGAGACACATAAGGACTTTGTTAGATGTTTCACGACCAAGTCTAGGTCTATCCCAGCCCTTGACTCGGTGTTAGTAGCTGCTGCCTTCCGACATAGCATTCGCGACACCGACCTCAAAGCATCTCTTGCCAAAAAGCATTTTTAAGACTTCTCCGAACTTCTGCAAAGGATTGAGATGCACATCCGGGATGAAGTGGCTTTTCATCCTTAGAATTGAAGGGAGCCCTCCACGGGATACAAATGGATAAATTCAAACCGAAGACAGACCCAAGAAGTCCCAGAGGGATGGTTCTGGTCAACGTCGGCCTCCCCGCCTCGATAAGTTCACCTCTCTCAATGCTAGTATATCAATAGTCCTTTTGGTAATAGAAGGATACATGCGACTTTGCCCTCCTCCTAGGATGAACACACTCGGCAAGAGAAGGGATAAGAGCCAATGGTGCAAGTTTCATAGGGACGATGGTCATAACATGGATGACAACCGAGTCCTCAAAGACAAAATTGAAGCTTTGATTCACTGAGGCTACCACTCCAAGTACACCCAAAAACACAAGGTCGAGCTTCCTCAGGTTCGGGATAATAAGAGTGCAGAGAAGGCGACGAGCTACTTTGCCCTCCTCCTAGGATGAACACTCCTGGCAAGATAAGGGATAAGAGCCAATAGTGCTTGTTTCATAGGGACCATGGCCATAACACGGATGATGGTCGAGCCCTCAAAGATGAAATTGAAGCTTTGATTTGCCAAGGCTACCACTCCAAGTACACCCAAAAATACAAGGTCGGGCCTCCTCAGGTTTGGGATAATAAGAGTGCAGAGAAAGATCCTGAGTCCCAAGACTCAGAGCACATGCCTAATTTCCACTCCATCTAAGGAGGAACTATGGGCGGGGAATCTAACTCCTCAAAAACATTTTTCTGAGAAGTAAACTCAGTGCACAACATCTACCTTCCCCGAGAAGAGCCTAGGGTTCCAGTAACCTTCTCGGACAAAGACTTAGAAGGCATCTGAACACCTCATTACAACACACTAGTAATTAGCCTCTACATGATAACCATGAAGTGCACCACATCTTGTGGACATTGGAAGCTCGGTGGACATCATCTTCTAGGAAACCTACAAAGGTCTCAAGCACTCCTTGGACCATCTAAAACCCACCGGGTACATCCTCCATGGATTATACAAGGTTTTGGTCCAAAGTTGAAGGAATAATCATCCTCAATGTGACTACAGGAAAGTCCCCAGCTATCCGGACTGAGGCCATGGACATCATGTCATTGATGTGAAGACCGCCACAATGCCATCCTCAGTCATCCCAGCCTGGTAGCTCTTCACGCTGTAGCCTTTGCCTTCCACAAGAAGATGAAGTTCCCTACATCAGCAGGGTAGGAGAAGTTAAGTGAAGTCAAGAAGTGGCTCACTCATTTTATATAGCCACGATGGGGGGCCCAGTCTTCCCCCTCGATGCCATAGAACTCCCTCAAGATTGGAGTCAGGTTAACTCTGAGCTCGTGGATGAACTAGAAGAGATCACCTTCTCCAAAGATGATCATACCAAGTATGTTCGGGTAAGCAATGCTCTCTCCACCGAGTTAAAGAACAACTTCCTAGCTACATTAGAGAAAGAACAGGGACTTGTTCACTTGGACTGTTGTTGACATGCCTAACATCTTAGAACACATGATCATGAACCGCCTAAGTATGAATATAAATGTCAAGCTAGTCCAATAGAATCCGCGCAAATGGGAAATGGAGGATCTGCATCTACTTCACCAATCTGAACAAGGCATGTCCAAATGACCCATTTCCTCTTCCCAACATTAATTCCTTGATCGATGCCACATCCAGACACGAGCTCTTCAGCTTCATGGATGCCTTCTCGGGATACATCAAAATCTGAATGTTCCATCCCGACATTCTAAAGACATCCTTCATTACCGACCAAGGTCTCCACTGTTATTGGTTCATGCCCTTCGGGCTGAAGAATGTTGTAGCCACCTTCCAGCCCCTACCAAACAATGTCTTCAAGGAACAGATCAGTAGAAACATGGAAATCTATGTAGACGATATGCTTGTAAATAGCCTCAAGAAAGAAGACCATGTTTTTTACCTTCAAGAAGATTTTGACATTCTATGAAAACACAACATGAAGCTGAACCCCTCAATGTGCACCTTTGGTGTCTCCCCAGGAAAGTTATTGGGCTTCATGGCTAGCCAGAGAGGAACTGAGGCCAATCCAGAGGAAATTTGGGCCACACTTGATATGTCTCCCCTAACCAACATCAAGGAAATTAAAAAACATATGGAGTGCCTTATTGCCATTGGTCGCTTCCTCTTTAATTCTAGGGAGATATGCCTCCCTTTCTTCAAGGCTCTCCGAGGATCGGAGGGCTTTGAGTGTGGACAAATGTAGCAAGATGCCTTTGAACAGCCCAAGGTATACCTTACCAATCCTCCACTTCTGAGCAAGCCTAAGCATAGAGAGGTTCATTGCCTCTATCCAGCCACTTCAGATCAGACCCTCAGTGCCGTCTTGGTAAGGGAAGAAGAGAGTGTCCAAAATCCGATCTATTATGTAAGCATAGTACTTCATGACGGTGAGCTTCTTTATTCTAAGATAGATAAGATGGCCTACGCTCTGGTGATCGCCACCCAGCTCTGCTATTATTTCCAAGTAAACTCCATCTGAGTATTTACTGACCAATTCCTCAAGCAAGTACTTCACAAGCCAGAAAATTATGGGCGACTCATGAAGTGGTCCATCGAGTTGAGCCAGTACGACATTAGCTACCAGTGGAGAATAGCTATCAAGGCCCAAACCTTTGCTAATTTCATCGTCGCAAGAACTATCCCCAATCCCCCACCCCCCCAAACGAAAATGAGAATCCTCTGGTCTGGAGCATCTAAGTCGATGGCTCTTCCTGCATCGAAGAAAGTGGGGCCGGTGTCGTCTTGCTTGGCCCAGACGAGTGCATCCTCCAGTAATCACTTCGTCTTAATGTCTGTGCCTCCAACAACGAGGCTGAATATGAGGCATTGATTACCAGCCACTTCTTTCCTTGAAAGGCGGGAGCTCGAAATGTTGGGGTGTTTAGCGATTCCCAGCTTGTAGTGAATCAAATCCGAGGAGATTATGAGTCCATGATGCCTGCATGGTTAAGTTCTTGGCTTGTAGGAAGAAACTCCTAGCTACATTCCAAGAATCCAAAGTCACTCGCATCCCATGCAAGACAAATGGGAAGCAGACGCCTTATCTAAGTTAGCCTCCTCTTCCTTCGAAGCACTCGACCACACCGTGGTTATTAAGGTCATACTCAAGCAAAGCAGTTTAAAGGAAACTTTAGAGCTTATGTTCATCACTCCTTAGACACCAAGGGACAATTGAACGAAACCCTTGTTAGACTTCCTCGACAAGGAGATCCTCCCCACAGATCCAAGAGAAGGGAGCAAGGTACGAGTAAAGGAAGAAAGGTACACATTGGTTGAAGGACTCATGTACAAGTGCTCCTACACACTCGTGGATGGCAGAGCTTACTTGAGATGCCTTTCCCCGGAGGAGGCCAAGTATGCTCTTAGATAAGTACATGAAGGAAATGGAGGTGGCCACATGGGTGCGAGGTCCCTTGCACAGAAAATTCTCAATCATGGGTACTATTGGCCCACGCTCTTCGAAGATGGCCAAGAATATTTTCACCAATGCACCTTCTGCCAGAAGTTCTCCTTGATTAAGCGAGTGTCCCAGGTCGATCTTAGCTCCATGTCAAGTTAGATCCCCTTCACCATGTGGGGAATGGACTTACTTAGGCCTTTTTCCAGCCGCAACCGAAAAGAGGAACTTCTTAGTGATAGCTATTGACTACTTCACCAGGTAAGTCAAAGCAGAGGCATTAGCTACCGTCACTGAACACAAGATTCAGTATTTCTTTTGGAAGAACATTGTTTGCATGTTTAGGAACCTCCAAATTCTTATCACCGACAACAGAACCCAATTTTCCACCAAGGGATTCCTCAAATTCTACACCGATGTGGGGATTGAACAATGTTTCTCTTATATCTCGCATCCCCATACCAATGACCAAGCTGAGAATGCTAACTGACATATCCTAGATGGCCAAAAATAGGCTCGATGAGCTCCAAAGGGGTTATGGGTCGAAGAGCTCCCAAGTGTGCTTTGGTCCAATAGGACTACGAAGAGAACCCCAACAGGAGAGTCCCTGTTTAACCTCACTTATGGTTCGAAAGCACTACTCTCCTTAGAAGTCAGATTACCTTCCCTCAACCTCCTGTACTTCAATGAAGAAGGGAACTCAGATGACCTCTGGGGCAACCATTATCTCATTGAAGAAGTTCGCGACAAGTATGCCCTACAAAGGCATATATGTCAGTAATGAGTGGAGAAGTTCTACAACAAGAAAGTCTAGCCGGCTAACCTCAAAGAAGGGAACCCTGTCCTATGGAAGCTCAAAATCTCTGACCCACATAAGAAGGGAAAGCTTGCTCCAAACTGGGAAGGACCATACAAGATCTTCAAAGTCGTCCGCGCAGGAGATTACCAACTTGTAGACCTGGGGGGCCAGAAGATATCAAGGACTTGGAACACCGAGCATCTAATAAATCACAATGAGGATGCTTAACTGTAATATCCCAGTCAGATATTATATTTATATAATTATTATTTTTAAAATTAAAGTATTTTTATGGGAATTACTTGGTTTTACTAACCAAAAGTTATCTGGATATATATACTGGTAAGTATATATATGTATTGTATCAGTTTTGTGCACTTGTACAAAATCTTGAAAATGCATTTTTGAGAAAATATCTCCAACTATCAAGATCACAACCACCACATTTTCATTTCACAGACATTTTGCTAAGTATCTCCAACTATATCCTCAACATCTAAAATTTTATATAACATTTTTGTTGTTGACAGGATGTTGAAATCTGTTACAAAAAAACAATTTCACACCATTAAAAATTGAAACAATTGAAACCCTAAAACAATTTATAATGTTTTTATTATCATTTACACTACTGAACTATTAGTAATTGGGATCTCCAATTATTGCTCCTTTATGTGATTCACGCAAGGCTAGTTCTATAGCTTAATCAGATGAGTACTATGAGAGAAAATTACATACCAGACACCACACCAACCAAGACAACGAGCGCAGGAGGTCGACGACGGCGTAATGCGAGCGGAGGCCCAAAGGGTTAGACGGTGCGACGGTGGGGGACGTAGTGATTGGGAACTTGGACTTCGACGGTGCGGAGGTGGGGGACGTAGTGATTGGGAACTTGGACTTCGACGGGCGCAGGGGGGAGGTCGACGGTGGCCCAGTGGTGAGCGGCGCGCAAGGGTCACGATTCGACGGGGGGTTGGGGACAACGTGGTTTGGTAGGGGGGGTGGTGTTGGTTTGGATTAGGGTTTGTGGAGGAAAGAAAAAAATGGGGTATTGGGAGAAGAATCGGGGGGAGGAGTTGGAATTAATTTGAGTTGTAATTGAAATAGTTGAAATAGTTCTAATTGAAGAAATTCATAGTGACATGTCCATAAGGGAAGTTTTCCTATCATACCCTTATCTATTCAATTTATTTTTGGATATAACAGCATTTTTAAAATGCTATAAAAAGTATAGCATTTTCAAAACGCTGTCGTAGTTAACATTAAAATTTAAAATTACTAAAAGACAGCATTTTCTTTACAAATGCTGTTATTAATCACTTTCAACAGCATTAACAATTAAATGCTATAATAAATATGTTGTAGAGATCCATATATGTTGTAGTGGAGTGAGGTGAAGAAGAGCATTGCTAGGCTCTAGGGAAGAGTTGTTAAGGAGGTATGTTTAGGGAGTGGCTCAAGGGATGAGTTGAGCTCTGAACTCGCTGTGAAAGTAAAAGGCCGCTCGGGAGGCGAGCAGAGTATCAAACTCATTATATAGGGAGAATGAGTTGTTGGAGGAGCTGGAGCAATTGGTGGAGCACCAAACTTTTTGTATAGGGCTATGAGTTGTTGGGGGAGCTTGGAAGAAGAGTTAAGCACCTAACTCATTGTATGAATTCAATGAACTGTTGGAGAGTCTCGGGTGGTGAGCGGATCACCGAACTTATTGTATGGGTAGAATGAGTTGTTAGGGGAGCTCGAAAGAAGAGTTGGACCCTAGACTCGTTGGTTCCTTATTTCGGCGGGTTGGAGGAATATCTCTAAAGTGGCTAGACTAGTAACTTGACTTGTTAAGGAAACTTATTTTGGGTAAGTTGTGAGAGTAATTGCTTAGAAGAGGGGCTAGACTCGTAACGTTGTTTCCGTGAGGTAACAATTCGTAGAGGTCGTCTTAAGCGGCGGCTCGGACTCCAAACTTTACTTTCTCACAAGTTAGCTTAGAGTGGTTTTTTAGCCACGGTTTTGGACTTCGACAAAGTTGACTCTGGGGGTAACGGGTTGTGGGAGCAGATCGAATGGTGAGTCAAACTCTGATTCTACTTACATGCAGATTGCTAAAGCAACATGTGAGCCATAGTTATGGGCTCTAAACTCGTTGTCTAGGTACCAAGAAGTTGTGGGAGAAGACATCATGTGAACCAAATTGCTATCTAACTATGGGCAAGTAGATAGGAAGACTACGGTTTTGAGGGTATGGACTATGAAAAGGTTGTACCCTCATTTTACCCAGTTAGGGGAGTAGCTCTTGGGGGATCCAGTCCCGTAACCTGGCTTATTGAGGGAATTTTTGGCAAATGTTGCTAAGGGTTTAGTTCGCAACCTTACTTGGGGGAATAACAAGTTCGAGGAATCACCTCGGTGGCAAATTGTATTCCAGAATTCAACCCACAAGTTTGCCTAGAACAAGTCTCAGCCACGATTATGGACTCTGAACAAGTTGACTCCAGGGGTAATGGATAGTGGGAGCAGATCGAATGGTGAATCATGCTCTGAACCTACTTACATGCATATTGCTAAAGCCTTACTGGCTTGGCAAGTAGGTGGAGAGACTTCAGCCTATACTCCACATTTTTTAAAAAGAATAACAACAATAACAACAACAACAACAACAATAATAATAATAATAATAATAATAATAATAATAATAATAATAATCTTGTATTGTGTCCACACCACAAAAAAGGATACAAGTCATACATAGGATTGATACTAAAGTTGTACATATAGGTGTGGATGTGATGTTCTTATCCGTAATTAAAATTTCTATTCAAGTGAGAGGAGTGGTTAGACTCCTGACTTGACGTCAAGGGAGTTTGTTCCATAAGCCAATGAGTCTCTGGTGTAGCTAAGTAGGAAGGTAAGACACCCGACTCATTGTGTGCTTTTGAATTTTTGTACACATATATTGTGAAAGAAAACACCAATCTACTGTATAAGAAATTAAAGAGTTATGGGAGCAGGTCGAATGGCTAGTTGAGCTCTGAACTTGCTTGCTTGCAAGTTGCTAGTTATTTGAATTAAGAAATTGTGGGAGAAGCTCTAGGTGGACTCCGAACCCACCTTTGAGTTAATGAGTTGTTGGTGTAGTCTTGGAAGAGAAGCTGAGAACCCAACTCATTACTTGGAGTTGATGAGTTTTGGTAGCTCGGAGGAGGAGCTAGTCACCCAACTCATTTGTAACGACCCGAAAATAGCATATGGCTATTTTGCATCGAAATGTGTGCGTGATTGAGAATTTTGCGCGATCATGGATTTTCTGATAAAAATTATTTTAATTGAGAAATATAAGATATATTGTCTATCTTATTTTATTATTATTTTCAAAATTAAATTAATTTTTATACGGATTATCTACGAAGTAGTTTAATGTATTTTTGTATTGTTTATAATGTTAAAGTAGAGAGTTGGGCTTTATTTGGAAATGTATTAAAGCTAGAGGGCTTATACGAAACATTCCCTTAGATATTTATCTATCTATTATTGTTTATTTCCCTTTTTTATAAAAAACCCCTTCTCTCTCCCACCTCTCTCCTTCTCCTTCTTCTTCCCTTCTTCTTCTTCCCGTTCGTTCCCCATCCCGAACCCAAAGAAACCCCGGCCTCCTTCTCCATTCCCTTCTCCTTCTCCGTTCGCTTCCAACCGACGGAAACCCACACCCCGTTTCCCTTCTTCCTTCTCCTCCTTCTCCTTCCTATCGTTTCGATCCCAAACCCGCTGGAACCCACCCGACCTTCCTCTCCCTTCCTCCCTCTCCTGTCCACACCAGCGATCGAAACGAACCCCGACCGTCCATTCCCTTCTCCCTTCTTCTTCTCCTTCCTTTCCCCTTCCATTCCGAACCCAAAAGACCCAAAAGAACCATCGGTTGATGCTTTCCCCCACCTCAAATCCCCTCCGATCCTTCGTCAAATCCAAATTAAAGTGAGGGGTAGACTAAGTGAGAGATTCTCTACATCGTGGTAGCGTCGGATTTTCGAATGGATTCGGGAAGGTAAAACCCTAACTATTTTATTGTATAAAATTTAGTTGGGTTAATTTTTATTGAGTAGGAATGTTTGGGTAGAGAGATTTAGAGATATTAGAAATTGTAGATGTGAGAAATTAGTGAATTTTTAGAGAGATTTCAAGTTGTTAGTAAAATAGGATTTTGGGTTTGTAAAAGAGAATTATATGGATATGAATTAATTCTCGTATAGTAATAGAAATTGTAGTTAGGCTATTAGATTATTTAGGGGGCGATTTTAGTAATTAATTGAGGATGAAAATACCGTCGGTATTAGATTAATACGTGCATCGCACGTGTATATCCCTAGCATTCAATAAACGCTTGTGTGATATTTAGGATAGTGTTATTAGCTTTTATAATTGGTTTGGATGATTTGTGTTTTAATTGCTTTGAAATTAATGATAGGATATATTGCGACCATTGGATGCGAGGTGGCACAGCGCTTTGGATCTTCGCAAAATTATGTGAGTTATATTATTTATATATTTTCGTGGTTTAAAGATATATGTGAGTTGGTTTATTATATATTTTTGTGGTTTGATGGATATGTGAGTACTAATTTATCTACATATTTTGTGTGTTAAGAAATATGGTGAGTTTAATTTATATATATTTGTGTGTTTTAAGAAATATAGTGAGTTTAATTTATTTAGATATATTGTTCTGTTTTAAGAAAAATAGTGAGTGTTAATTTATTACGTGTTTTTGTATATTAAGAATTACGTGAGTATCGATTTATTACGTATCTTGTGATTGTAAGAATATGGTGAGTATGATTTATTAAGAAGGATTGAGTAACATATATGTGTATATGGGGATGAGTTATAATCATATGAGGATATCAAAATATGGTGTATATGGTTCTATATACGTAATTGATATTTTAAAGAAGTTGGATGAACTGAAGAGGTGACATGATTTATGGATGAGGCATATGGGGAAATTAACTATCCTTGAGTATATAAAACCTATATAATGGATTAGTTATGTATGTGAGGATTCTCTACTTCTAAGTTAGTTGCTTGCTCTCCTTATTGATGTTGATATTTGCAAGTGTACAAAATCGCACAAGTAATATAGATAGATGAGTAGAGTGTCGAACCCACAAGGACTAGATATTTTACTGAGTCCCGATATCGCTAGATTAATCACTATTTGGAAGATCAAATTTTATAAGGATAAAATTACTAAATTAAATTAATCTAACTAAATCTAACTAAATTGGTGAAGAGGGAGAGGGCTGTTAAACTATGAAGCTCTTGTACTTTGTTTGATGATAAAATTAGTTCTAGGGCTTTTGGTTCACCTCGTTTATCACACACACAAATTATTATTCCTTATAAATAAAAATATTATCTTTCCCAATTGTCGACCAAAATCCTAAAGATATTAACCACTCTATCAACGTAGTCTAAAAATTATTCTCAATTAATCATTCGTCTATCCACCAAATTATTAATTGAAAAATTGGATTTCTTAACGGTCACGTCCTCCAATATACGGTCTTAATTTTTATTAATCACAAATTACCTGTTCGGTCTCTTTATGATTTGAGAAATCATACAAAGTCTATCCACCATGTTGTATGCATAAATAATAAAAATTAAAACACAATCAGGAAAAATAGAATAATAACAAGAAATTAAAATTTGTGTTCTACAAAAATCGGCTATACCTTAGCCTCTAGAACAATAAAGTCAGTTCATGATCAAATTTGCAATTAATAGAATTGTTTGGATTGCATCTAAAAATATTTAGAGAAGAAGTACACAAAATTATAATAAAAACAATATATATATACTCCTGCCTCTGTCTCATAAATACCGAACCCAGGCTGCCAAGAAAACGCGTCGAAGTCAGCATGTCTGCCAGCAGTCGAGCTGTCACTTCGAATTCTGAGCCGCTGTTCTGAGCCGCGCGTCAAGTCAGTGGTCGCTGTCGCTAAGTCAGCGCGTGGAAGTTCGAGCCGCCTGCTGTCGTTTTGTACGCGCGAGGAGAAGAAGAAGTCGTCCATGTCAGCTTCGTCTTGGATGTCGCTCCTACTGCGCTCTCTCTCTCTTTGTTTACTTCGTTAATCCACACGCCAGCACAGGGTCCAGTCCACTGTCGGGTGCACTTCGAAAACCCCAATTGAAGAGGATTGCTACTGCCCGCACAGTATTCTCCTTGTTCCCCTTGGATGCCGTGCACAACAGGAAGAAGTAGTTCTCTCTCTCTGACTTTTCTTTGTTTAATATGTTTTGTATTTGTAGCCGTCACCTCTTACATCTTTTGTCTCCCTTGATTTGTATTTATAGAGAACGGAAGAGGAGTTTAGGGTTTGCACTTCTTGCATAAAAGTCCACACTCTTCCTTTATTTCCTTCCTTTTTAATCCAGAATTTTATTTGTTTCTCTTTCTTTCTTTTCTTCCTTTTCCTGACACGTGTTTCTGCATACACAAAATAATACCAGAAATTAGGACTTTTAAATAAAATAAAATTAATTAGTTTAAAATGAATTAAACTAACTATAAATCATATTAGCGTATAAAAATCATTTTAAAATTTATTTGTCGCAATTTTAACTCAACAAAACAATAAAAAATGATAATTCAATTATTTTACTTTGTTTGTTGATTTTTTCCACAATTCTTTACTTTTTGCATCAAAAATATTATTTCTTAAAAAATAATTAATTAAATGTAATCCTATAGAAATAAGATGAATTATAGACAATATCAGCGAAAACAAGCCATTTTAATAGGTAAATGGGTACAAATATTTGTATATAAATTGGACACATCAAATACCCCCAAACTTAAGATTTTGCTTGTCCTCGAGCAAAAAGTAGAATCATGAACAAGGGAATAATAATAGTGGACTCAACCCATCACACTAAAAATTCTTATCATGCAAGCATCAAAATTTCAATTAAAAATATAAACGATTGAAAATAAAGTCAACCTAAGCATACCCACTTTCTCCAGTGCAATTATTTATTCATAACTCCCAACCCAATCGCATTTGTCATGCAATTAATGTAATTATATTATGCAACAACTCAATCTGTGATTATCCCTTCTCTCTACTACATACCGAGTAGCAAACTAGAGGTTTTTTTTTTTTTTTTTTTTTAGTCTCTTCTTTAAGTTGTCACTTGCCTTTTGACGCGAATGTAAAACATTTGTGATGAATTCACCCCGTTACTCAGCACGTCACAAACTTAAAGTGCTTTGCATACTCATATTTCAAGTTGCTGTTCTACGTAAGTGTAGACATTTGTGATGAATACCCCTAGTTACTAAGCAACTCAAAACATTTGAGTAGATTGACTTTATTCATAAACATTTTTTTTCCCATTATTACTCTATTTACTTAAACTCTGTTTAGGACTAGATTCAAGGGGATAATCACGAGAAAAAACATCGCATTTGTCTTTTATGTATAATAGCATGACCCACACAATTTTGTAAGGAATTTTGAAACTCAATAATCCTAAAGTAAATAAGTATGCTTAATATTGCTTTATAAAAAAATTGTTTATCCCAAAAAAAATTGTTTCAATGCTTATCACAATAAAGAACTCAAAAGTGTAAAGGTAAGCCTAATTATAATCCTTTTGTTTTGTTTTTCTTTTCTAAAATAATAATAATAATAAATTTGTAAACCTTCCCCCCAAACTTAAATATCACATTGTCCTCAATGGGAAAGAAAAAGAAAAACAAAAAGAATGCAAGAAGTTTAGAATATCTCCCCTGATTCGTCTTTAAATTTCTGCGCGCGCAGCGTTCAGTATTTTGGCGATATCTGGAGCTGTAGATGTCGAAATGGACTGAATTTTTTTTTGCTGGAAAGCTAAGACAATTGTCTACAACTTCTCTTTGAATCACTTTTCCAGATTATGACTCCAAACTGCTCGAAAACAGCCATCAATGCAGGTGTTCAAAACAGCTCCGCCCGGCAACTTTCAAAATTGATGCAATCCTACAAAATAAAATCAAAAATTAAAATAAAATAAACTAAAAGATAAATAAAAAATAAATGCAATAAAATAAAACATGGGTTGCCAAGAAGCGCTAAGTTTTAAGTCTTCAGCCAGACATGGGGGTGAGATGGTTATGTAACGCCAAGATCCAACAACATTAGCACATCCTTTCTAATTTTTCTCTTCAGATGTGGATCAGGTTCAAGCTTCAATTTGAGGCGTTTCCTTTTAGATGATGAAGTCTTTGATTCCCCCACCTCTTTGAATTTATGCTGAAAAAATGAATAAATAGAATGTTCAGCATCCAAGTACATAACATGTTCAAAATTATTTTCGTTTTCGGTTTCAAAAAATGTTGAATTTGTTGGACATACTTCAATTGGTGATTTTTCACATTTAGCCTTATCTTTTTCGCCCACAATTAAATAAGTTTCACTTACTTGAATAGATGACTGTTCTTCGGGAGGAATATTTATGGAATTAAAAATGTTATACATTACTTGCTCATGCTGAATTTGTTCCTCCACACTTTGTTCAATCTCACTTTGCTTTTCAACCACCTTTTGTTTGGCAATTTCTTCTTGTGGTTGCTCAATTGACCTCCCGCTTCCTAGTGTTATAGTCTCGACATGCTCGTTGGGATTGACAACTGTGTTACTTGGGAATGTTCCTGCAGTTCTTTCATTTAAAATATTTAAAATTTGATCAATTTGTACCTCAAGATTGTGAATGGAAGCCGAAGTTGAATTTGCAACATTTTGAATTGTCGAATCTGTCTTTTGTATGTATTGCATGAACACCTCTTCCAATGTCGGCTTCTTTTCTTGCTGTGAAAATTGTTGAGGTGGTATAACTGCTCCTTGAATGTTGTTCCATGGATAACTGGGGGTGTTTTTCCATCCTGAATTGTATGTGTTTGCATAATAATTGTTTTGTATTTGAAAGTTCGATACAAAATTTTCATGTTCGGCATTTGATGGAGCAAAAGGGTTCCTCACTTGACAATCTGAACTTGCATGATTTCCTGCACAAAGATCACAAATCATATTAGATTGCATAACATTAAAATTCATATTTTCTACTCGTTTAGATAAAATATCATTTTTTGTATTTAAAGTATAAAAAGGATCAAGTTCAAAAACTTCAGCCACTTTTCTTGGCATTGCTCTCTCTGAAGACCACTGGTAATGATTTGATGCCATTTTCTCTAAAAGATCATAGGCTGCTTGATAAGTTTTGCTCATAAGTGCACCACCTGCTGCTGCGTCAACCATAGATCTATGTGTAACTCCCAAACCATTATAGAATGTTTGCATTTGCAGCCATTTTGGTAGTTCATGATTAGGACACTTTCTCAATAACTCTTTAAACCTTTCCCATGCATCATACAAAGACTCAGTCTCAAATTGAGTAAATGTGCAAATGTCCTTTCTTAGCTTTGCTGTCTTTGCTGGAGGAAAATACTTGGCTAGAAATTTTTGTGCAAGTCCCTCCCAAGTAGTAATACTACCGGGTGGTAGATAATGTAGCCAAGCCTTCGCCTTATCTCGTAGGGAAAAAGAAAAGAGTCTTAATCTAATTGCATCGTCTGATACACCGTCGTGCTTGAAAGTGTCACAAATTTCTAGAAAATCTGCAATGTGAGCGTAAGGATCCTCATGTGGTAGTCCCCAAAATTGAACAGTCTGTTGAAGCATTAGAATCATCGCCGGTTTAATTTCAAAATCGTCAGCTTCAATAACCGGCTTCTTTATGCTTGATTCATAAATTGAGGGCATAGCGTAGTCTCTCAAAGGCCTGTTCTCATCGTTCGCCATGATAATGCACTTGTATGTCCTGAAATGTAAGTATCGAAAAAAAGAAAAAAAATAGAAAAACTAAAAAAATAAAATAAAATAAGAAAAATAAATAAAAGAAAAAGTTAGTCAAAAGAAAATAAAGATGTAAAATAATAATAAAATAAAAATAATTACAAAGAATCCAAATTAGCAATAATCTAGCAATTTTCAATATCAATAAAAGAATAACTAGTCCCCGGCAACGGCGCCAAAAACTTGATGTTGATTTTTGCAAGTGTACAAAATCGCACAAGTAATATAGATAGATGAGTAGAGTGTCGAACCCATAGGGACTAGATATTTTACTGAGTCCCGATATCGCTAGATTAATCACTATTTGGAAGATCAAATTTTATAAGGATAAAATTACTAAATTAAATTAATCTAACTAAATCTAACTAAATTGGTGAAGAGGGAGAGGGCTGTTAAACTATGAAGCTCTTGTACTTTGTTTAATGATAAAATTAGTTCTAGGGCTTTTGGTTCACCTCGTTTATCACACACACAAATTATTATTCCTTATAAATAAAAATATTATCTTTCCCAATTCTCGACCAAAATCCTAAAGATATTAACCACTCTATCAACGTAGTCTAAAAATTATTCTCAATTAATCATTCGTCTATCCACCAAATTATTAATTGAAAAATTGGATTTCTTAACGGTCACGTCCTCCAATATACGGTCTTAATTTTTATTAATCACAAATTACCTGTTCGGTCTCTTTATGATTTGAGAAATCATACAAATGTCTATCCACCATGTTGTATGCATAAATAATAAAAATTAAAACACAATCAGGAAAAATAGAATAATAACAAGAAATTAAAATTTGTGTTCTACAAAAATCGGCTATACCTTAGCCTCTAGAACAATAAAGTCAGTTCATGATCAAATTTGCAATTAATAGAATTGTTTGGATCGCATCTAAAAATATTTAGAGAAGAAGTACACAAAATTATAATAAAAACAATATATATATACTCCTGCCTCTGTCTCATAAATACCGAACCCAGGCTGCCAAGAAAACGCGTCGAAGTCAGCGTGTCTGCCAGCAGTCGAGCTGTCACTTCGAATTCTGAGCCGCTGTTCTGAGCCGCGCGTCAAGTCAGTGGTCGCTGTCGCTAAGTCAGCGCGTGGAAGTCCGAGCCGCCTGCTGTCGTTTTGTACGCGCGAGGAGAAGAAGAAGTCGGCCACGTCAGCTTCGTCTTGGATGTCGCTCCTACTGCGCTCTCTCTCTTTGTTTACTTCGTTAATCCACACGCCAGCACAGGGTCCAGTCCACTATCGGGTGCACTTCGAAAACCCCAATTGAAGAGGATTGCTACTGCCCGCACAGTATTCTCCTTGTTCCCCTTGGATGCCGTGCACAACAGGAAGAAGTAGTTCTCTCTCTCTGACTTTTCTTTGTTTAATATGTTTTGTATTTGTAGCCGTCACCTCTTACATCTTTTGTCTCCCTTGATTTGTATTTATAGAGAACGGAAGAGGAGTTTAGGGTTTGCACTTCTTGCATAAAAGTCCACACTCTTCCTTTATTTCCTTCCTTTTTAATCCAGAATTTTATTTGTTTCTCTTTCTTTCTTTTCTTCCTTTTCCTAACACGTGTTTCTACATACACAAAATAATACCAGAAATTAGGACTTTTAAATAAAATAAAATTAATTAGTTTAAAATGAATTAAACTAACTATAAATCATATTAGCGTATAAAAATCATTTTAAAATTTATTTGTCGCAATTTTAACTCAACAAAACAATAAAAAATGATAATTCAATTATTTTACTTTGTTTGTTGATTTTTTCCACAATTCTTTACTTTTTGCATCAAAAATATTATTTCTTCAAAAATAATTAATTAAATGAAATCCTATAGAAATAAGATGAATTATAGACAATATCAGCGAAAACAAGCCATTTTAATAGGTAAATGGGTACAAATATTTGTATATAAATTGGACACATCACTTATCTACTTATGTATGTGTAGAAATAGCCATCCTTAGGGTACTACTTGTGTAGGTGAAGAAAAGAACCCATTTTGAGAGTTGAGTAAATTGTGGATGCTAAAAGAACCCAACTTGATGATTATGTTAGTTTTAGTATCATAAAGAAACAATCTTTGGATGTTGTCAATGGTAGGGGGTTAAAAGATCACACCTTTTGTGGATTACGTGTTGTAGGTTGAGGAAGAACCCATTCCTAGGGCTATATTAATTGTGTATGCCAAAGAGAACCCATTTGAGTTGTTAGCGGTAGCGAGTAAAAGAACCCACCATATGGATTAGATTGTTGTAGAGAAAGAACCCACCCATGTGATATAGTAAGAATCCATACTTGAAGTGTCGTAGAAAGAAACCCATGCTAAGTTGATTATAGTAGATTCTTCTGTTGCTTCTAATAATAGAAAATCAAGTTTGTTAGTAAGCACGTTTGGTTGCTTCTAGGTTGATTACCTGCATGGTTGTTGCATATGGGTGTGCTCGTACGTGGCTCGACTGGCCCGTATGTAGCTGTGGGTCTCATGCATAGTTTATTTGGCTCGTATGTAGGTTGTTGTCTCGTACGCGGCTCGACCGGCCCGTGCGTAGCTGTTGGTCTCATACGCAGCTTACTTGGCTGGTTTGTACGTTGTTATCTCCTATGAGGCCCGCCTGGCTCGTAGGTAGCTATTGTTCATACGTAGCTTATTGGCTCGTATGTGGTTGTTACTCGTATATAGCTTGATTAGCTAGTACACAGTTCGTTGTGCTCGTCCAGGGTGATATTACCACCCTAAGGGCTATCGACCATCAAGACATATGTTTTCTTACCCTAAGGAACTGTGGAGGAGTCACTCCTTGTGTACCGTCGAATCTTAACCAGGGTAGGTTGATCGAGGACCGGAGTATAGACGGAATCCAAGTTTAGGGTAGCGGCATGCATGTATATTCGCACGGCCGAGGTCTTGGATGATGGGCCAGGAACCGGATCCTGAGGGATTCTGGTAAGTCTAGGTTGAGCAGCCTAGTAGAGTTATCTTGCAAAGTCTAATTTAAGACCTAGCATGTGGTGCTACAATATTGTCATCCCTAGGATTATTTAGGGCTAGGGACATCATTAGGGTAGTGACTTATAAAGATCATTTACTTAGACCCTTGTCGGAAGGAGAGGAGTTGGTTGTTGGGGACGCCTCACGACCTACTCGTCCCTTGAGGCAGACCAGGTGGTGTTATTGGGTTGTACCTTCCCGTCAAAGGGATACGTACGGTGCCGTCTCACAAGTTGAGGACACGGGTTGCGTATCTCGCTCTGTTAATTCCTGAAATACCGTGGCTGGGGTGCCACAGGATGCATTGTGCAGTCCTGCGCTTGCGAGACCCCAGAGGGTGCCACAGGGTAGGCTTCACGCTACCCTGCGCTTGCGAGACCCTATGGTTTGATTTTGGAACGATGCCCGATACACTGTGATCGAGTGAGGTCCGGCATGCCGGGTAGTAGTGAAAAACGGAGACACCATAAGCAGACTGCTTAGGAGGACTTGATCCCTTCTGCAACCTCACAGAGTCATGGAGTATTGTCAGAAACAGGTCGTGTACAATTAGAATTCATAACGCGGGTTCAAATTCCTATATATGGAGAAACGGCTTGAGATGGGGTCGCATGTAGTATGGGCTGCATGTTGCTTTCAGAGACTGGCTGGCATTAGAATAAGAGCATCATCGTATTGGTAATCTTGCATTAGAGTTAAATCATAACATACACCGGCACATAAATTATAGGTGCACGTGTCTTTTCCATTCAAGTTGAATTGCGAGTGTGATATGTTATTGCCAAACCATGTTGGCGATGCGGAGTCTATTGTGATGGAAATCATATAAATGGTAATGTGCAATGAGACATTAGATTGGACACGAATGAATGGGGTAGTATGCAAATGAATGCATATGCCTATGATGTGATATGTGATATAAGGCAATAAGATCAATATTGTATTATGAGATGGGCTATTCAAATGATTACTAAGATAAGTATGATTATGAGCGGGTATGGATATACATACAGGTGATGGCTTAGGGAGAAATTGATTTGAAATCCCATTTATGATGTTATATATTCAGATGTCAAGTAAGATTCGATTATCTTAGAAATTGTGAGCTCGTTATGTTTTACTTGTAAGTTTAATTTATTTACTTATTTAATAAATTATACTCACACCAGAAATGGCTAACCCCTTAGTATTTGGGGGTTAGGGAGTCCCTGGACTACCCGAGGTCCCCTACTGTTACAGGTCTTCAGCAGTGCAGAGGTGAGGTGTAGGTACAGGTTTCCGTGGAGTGGAGCTCTAGTTATAATTCGTTGTTATGATTTAATTGTAAATAGTAAAGATTTATGCTTTAAATTGTATTTTTGATGTATAAGTATGCGGATGATGACGAAGAGTATAGTGTGAGGCGGTAGGATATGGTTTGGACCCGTAACAATTTCGTGTGGAGTGCCGGGCGTCGTGGTAGGTTTTTACAGGTTATCTTCTAAAAAACTTACTACGTTTTCAAAAGGATTTATGGTTTTTATTTGATAATTGTTATACTGTTATGAGTTTGGCCCCCAGAGCATATATATATATTGCCTGTGTGATGATGCTCATTTTGGCCTGGGGAGCCCGTAATATTATTGCCTGTGATGTAAGCTACGGAATTTAGAGCAGAATTCCGTAAGCTTTTTCTGTTTTGGGGCAGAAATTACAGGGGAGACTCTGTCCAATTTTTCTTTGAAACATAACTATTTTAGTTTATGTTTAAAGTGATATAGAAATTGGAAGAATTGAGTTTGAAGTCAAAAAGGAAAAAGGGCAGGCGCTACAGTTGGTATTACAAACTGATAATTGTAATTGCTGCATAGTAACTCTGTGTTGAATGAAAAGTTTTAAATTTTCCAGCATTTTTGTGTATCGTGACTAATTGAAGGAAAGATCTTGGCACGTGTCACGATTTCCCAGTTCTACGGAAATCGGGGCGCTACATCATTGCTTGGGTTGATGAGTTGGAGGCGTAGCTCGAGCGGCAAGCGGTGCACCCTGTTGGTGTATGTCCTAGAGGCCAGTTGTGTATTGACAATACTAGTTTACATTGCATTATGAAATTTATTGTGTTGTGTATTGACAATACTAGTTTAATATATGAGGTACTTTATTGTGTTATTTATTGTGATTAAATGAGCATAATAAAGTCCTTAGAATAGTAGGTTCAATACCATGGGATATCAAGTGCATGACTTGATTGTGGGGTCCTATTGGTTGTAATCAGAACACTATTCTTAAATGTCCCTAGTCATGTATTATTGTAAAGTAGGACAACAATAATGCTTAGAGACTAGTATGTGCGTAGACTGATGATCATATCTCACGGGTCATAAATATGAGATATCAGGTCTTCGCATGGGTACATATTAGAGTAATAATGTACTAGACTGACCCACCATGAGAACGCTGCATGGATCGTTATGTGAGTGTCATAAGCGGTTCTCACAGTGACCATTGTGTACGTAATCCTTTGACTTGAAGTCACTACGGTTCCTTACACGAGAAGCTATATGTTTTAATATCGTCAAACGTTGCCTGTAATAAGGTGATTATAAAGTCGACTATTGGATATACTAGATATCATGCGGAAGGATATGAGTGACTTAGATAGGATTTGTCTTACTTACATAACAGGAGCGATATCTATGGGCCCCTTGATTGAGTGAGACTACAAAATGCTTGGCCATGCTCAAATGAGTCAATATGAGATATGGAGCTCATTTGTTTTAGTAAGTCTACTCGGAGATCAAGAAACCAAAGATTGAACTATACATGGGTGACATGCTTTATGCCTTGTAGTCAATTAAGATATTTGGACAAAGGGACTAGACTACATGGTAACATTGGTCATAGATAGGTTATGTCTAATCACTGACATTTCCGTTACTTGAGTAGCAGTGATGTATTGCTAGATAACGCTCACTGTTTGTAATACTAGAATATGATTTTAATATTACTGTCAACATAATGAGAACCTACAGGGTCACACACTTAGAATGGATCGAAATTGGGATTTAAATTCATAAGATGAATTTAACTGGGAATCCAAGTAAGACTCGGACTCCTGACATTGGTTGTACATTTAATTAGATTAAATAGGCTGACAAAGTTCAGATGCCCACACACGAATCTGACCCAGGTCGGATTGTGAGCCCAACGACCTCATTACTCTCTTAGGGTTAATATTTTGTAGCTATATATGATACATATCCGAGGAAAAGAGACACACGAGAAAACCCTAGCCATCACAAAAATTGTGAGAGAGATCGTGAGGAACAGCCCCATCCTGCAGCTAGCACCGCGGCGTGAGGAAAGCTTGGTTTTGACCTGTTCGTGTGGATACCTTAGAGGCACCGCAACAATGCAGTGCTGTGATTGACATATCTTGGAGACAACTGATCCATCCATAAGGTATAATTCCTAAACACGATTTATGGTTTTCGCATGGATCCATGGCTAGGTTTCAATAATTTTTATAATTTTTTTGCTATGTATTCAATCTATGTTTGCCATTAAAACCTAACACACCCAACTCATTTCTTTGAGTTGATGAGTTGCTGGTGTGGCTCGGAGGAGGAGCTGGGCACCGAACTCATTGTAGAAGCCAATCAGTTTTTGGGAAAGCTCGGACGGCTAGCGAAGCACCTAAGTCATTGCTTGCAGTGGATGAATTTTTGGTGCAACTCAGAAGAATAGCTAAGAACCTGACTCATTGTCTTGAATGGATGAGTTGGTAGCGTAGCTTGGAAAAGGATTCGAGTACCTAACTCAATGAAGGGAGCCAATGAGTTGTTGGGGGAGCTCGGTCGGTGAGCGGAGCAACTAACTCATTTCTTGGAGTGGATATGTTGTTGGTGCGACTTGGAAGATGAACTGAGCACCTGACTCATTGTTTGGAGTGGATGAGTTGGCGGTGTAGCATAAAAGAGGAGTTGAGCACCAAACTCATTTCTTAGTGTTGATGAGATGGAGGCGTAGCCCGGAGGAAGAGCTGAGCACCAAACTCATTGCAAGGAGATAATGAGTTGTTTGAGGAGCTCGAGCAACTAACTTATTGCTTGGATTGGGATAGTATAACTACCTATCTCAATTGTACATATCTATATAATAAATTACCATGCAATAAATACCCCTCATTATTAACCCTAATTAATTACTCTCTCTCTCTCTCATGCCGTTTTCTCTCTCTCCCTCTGTTTGCCGAAACCTAAACCCACGCCGTTAAACTCCCGATCCCTGTCGTTTCTTCGACCCTCGTCCAACCTCGTCATCGTCGTCGTCTCCGTCTCCGTCTCCGTCTCCTCTACATCGTCATCGCTGTCGTTCGCCCCCGTCCTCGCCGTTAACCACCGAACCCAATCACCGAAGTTTTTCGTCGCCATATTTTCATCTTCGTCCCCCTATTCCATCGTCGTGTCCGTTCATCATCTTCGTCGTCCCTTGCCGCGCCTGTGCACCCCCCTAGCGTCGCCGTCCAAGCCCCGATCGTCGCCATGTCATCATCCCCTATTTTCAACTGCAAAAACAGAGTCTTGCCAGAGTTGTGTCGCCGCCATCGCTTCCCGACCGTGGTCACGACGCCGCTCCGCCACCGCAGTGGTCGCCGTTGCAGCCACCGCGCCGTCGAGTCCACCGCTCTCTCTCTCCTCTGCTGTCGAGAGATTAAAGACGCTCCGCAATTCATCAAAATCGCTGTCCCGTGTTTTTTCGCATCAGATCCCGAGCACGCTGTCCCCAGTTCGGTGTGTATCTGGTGCGAGGTCGTGATCTGATTGGTGGATTTCGCTGTTTCGTGTTCTGCCGCACCCGATCCAGTTTGGTGTTCTGTGTTTTGGGGCTGGATCCAGTATGAGGCTGTGGTTTTGATTGGCTGGAATTGGTGTTTCGCATTCTGTGTGCATCAGATCTGAACTTGGTGTTCTGTGTTCTGTCCTGATCCAGTGTGCGGTATTTGCTCAGGATTTTGCTATTGCGGTTGATTCTTCGTGCGATTTTTTGGGAGATTTTCTCCGGGATTCTGATCCCGTTATTCTATTTTATTAATATCTGCAAATATAGGCGAGTCTCTTCTTGAACCCTTTTATTTATTTGTGTTCAAGATTTTCTTTGATCTCCTGCAAGTAGATACTGTCCTTTCATTTATCAAAAACTGCTTTGACAATTCCGTTAAGATTATCGAGGGTTTACTCGAGCTAACCCAACATACTCTTAACTTCGTGCTTCTCTTCGATCTAAACCTAATCCCAATTGTTTCATGCATTTGCACATTAAACAACTTGATTCATGCATAGGGTTACTTGTTGATTGGACATTGAAATTGAACATGCTAGAATTGGATCTAATTGATGAATTGACACCATGACCATGATAAATGTATCTTAAACCTTAGAAATTTGCATGTTGACCCCTAGGATTGTTCTGTTTATTAATTTGCATGCTATATGTGAAAGTGTGAATTATTTGTTGTCTTTTTATGTTAAGTTGATTTCTGGACTGCTGTAAGTTTCACTTTAAATCAGATTTTCAACCCTGTTAATGACATAATTTGAGAAAACTTACTAAATATAAAATGTAACCCTTGATGTCTAGATAATTTTTCCCTACTCTGGATTTAAATTCCAATTTGCCATCTGTTAGATATCATCACTTTACTGCAACTGTATTCGTAATTTCAGACCCATAATTTCATGTGTGATTATTGTAACCTTTTGATCTTGCCTACTCTTTGTTTTGTTCTTTGTCTTTGACAATGTTCCTTTCCTTTGATATTCATGTTTATCCTATTATCCTTTGTTTTCTCTACTTGCTGCTCACGACTTGCTCTAAGGGCACTATTTTATTTCTTTTTAGACCAGGAATTTATAGGTACTGAAGGATCTGTTCCCGAAGGCATTGGTGAACAATGTTTCTAGTGATGGATCCAGTTTTCCGATGCATAGTTTTATAGTTGTTGCTAGATTTATTTTTCTGAACTCTGTAATCTCTTGTACTTTGTTTTGGGCTCTATGACCCGTAGTTTTGTTTTCCCAGATGTTGGATATTTACATTGTTGGTTTATTTCATTATTATTGGAACTTTATCATTGATTCATGAGGTTATGTTTCTTGCGTGGTTGTGTATTTGTTGATCTTATTGCCGAGTTAGTCTGGTACAGCTTATGAATGGTGTTCACATCATTCGCTGGGCCTACGTTACGTAGTCGTGTTCCGTATTTTGGGAAGCGGGGCCTGACATACTAATTGACATATTATACCCTGATTATCAGAATTTGAATAATCTCGGGTTCTACCAGAAAACCAATATATATTGGATAAGACTGAGTTTTGGGTACTGGGCTTGACATATCTTTATGTCCACTCAACCCGGTTCAACAACTAACAGATAACACGTGCAAACACGTGCTACCCCATACAATATTATGCACAATAATATTCTATTATATTGAGAATATACCTATATATCCAACAACTTTCTCCTATGTTCTCAATTGATTAGGCAATATCTGGTTATCTCATCAGTTCTACATGTTGTGGAATGGATCACAACAATTTCAAATAAACATTGAATCACAAGAAAATATAGTTTATAGACTAAATCAATTATAACTTGAATAGTTCAAATGAGACTGAACCAAAATAATCACATAGTTCCAAGACAATATCAATACAGAATAGTTCATAATGACTACATCAAATAGAGAAATCTGTCATAGTTTCAAAATCAACCAAAGCAAATAAACTTCAAGAATAAAATAAGAGTTTTAAGCTCAATGAACACAATAGTCTTAAACTCAACTGAAGTTTTACCAAACAAGTGACTAATTTATTCTCGAGAGAAATAAACCGAAACTATATCCTTGCAAATTGCTTTATGTTTACTCCTCCTTTTTTAGAAAATCATTATTTCAAAATCTATGTTGACAGATTTAACTTCTCTATCCTTGCTAGCATATTGCAAACAATAATATCACGAGACACATCTCCAAGAATTCTAGCGAATTTAATAAAGTATCATGTTGCACAAAAGAACTTAGTACGATTCAAAATTAGCTTAGCAAAAATGTAACGCAAGCATTACAATCAAGTTTCTTTAACAAAATAAAGAACATGAACTATTATAGTTTCTACACAAGAACTATACTATGTTTCATATTGGAATGATAAAACAGTCAAATCAATTATAATTAAATTCGAATCATCAAAATTAGAATGAAACATGAATCCACAAAAGAGATATATCATCAAAATTGGAATGATATAACAACAATTCTAAATATCGAAAACACATCGACAAGTTTTCATGCTTTCTTTTGAAATAATGATATGATTCTAAGTAAGTTATGAGAATATATAGCATTACCAATTTTGGAATGAATTTATATATAACAAAATTTATATAGAACTTTTCAAATTATCTAAAGCATGCCAACTGCCTAAATTTGATCCTTACGTTTGAACTTCTCTATGGCTCCAACTGTATTCTAAATTTTAAAATAACTAGGATGTTAAAGCTTTTGGCCAATAGCTTTTAACTTCATTTTTCGCACAGTTTTTATAATTAGATCAATTTTAAGTCTCTTAGTAAGAGCATTAGCCACATACTTTGTCTCAGTTGCACTTTATCTATGAGAAAGTTCAACTATTCTTCTTTGATCCTTAATATACTCCACTTACCATTATAGAGTAGTTATGAGCTAAAGTGCATTGTAGTTTGATAGTCGCAGAACAGAAGTATAGAGTTTAATAAAATCTTCTCAGTGGATGACTAGCAACAAATCCTTTAATCCACTCAGCCTCTTCCCCTGTAGAGGATAATATAGAGGTCAGATTATATGAATGATAGTGCAATTCTTGTTATCCTTTTGATCTCCATAAAAATTCAGCACCTCCTAGTGTAAACACATGTCCACTAGTTGTCGATTTTCACTAAATTATGAGCACTATAATGCATCAGATCATTCATTCAATCTCGAAGAATGACTATAGTAGCTGAGTACTTCTCAGGTATCTCATTTACCTCTTAAGGACACTCCAATGTGTATTAATAGGAATACTGATGAATCTGCAGATCATACACACCTCAAAAGCTATGTCTGGTCTAGTGTAGATCTTAGTTTACATGAGACTTTCAATAAATTTAGAATGATCTAACTATCTCATAGTTGCATTGATATAGCTAAAAACGGAACCAAATCGGAACCTTTCAAATCGGGCATGAATCTTAAACCTCTCAGAGGTAAAATGGTCAATTATACCAGAAACGAGTCTGTAAACGAAAGTTGGGCCTCATTCAAGCCCAACAACCCAAAACTGGCTTGTCTAATTGGGTAGTCATAAATTTTGTGTTCGATTGCCTGACTGTAGTGATGTTAATTGTGGTTACATCCATAAGTAGCTTGGTCCATCTTTATTCAATTTCATATATGTCCGAGGATAACCCAACATAAATGAGTCCATGATTATTTAAAAATGATTAAAATTCATTATTATCCATAAGAGCCGGTTCAAAACTCATATCTCTTATCAAGATAAAAATTTTAACTCTATCTCTACAACCACTCTTAACACTTTGTGAAGAAGAGATAACCAACTCTGTCCAAAACACTGGGAATTATAGATAAATCATTATATTGAAACTGATCCCTAAGAGCATCCACAGTCGTTGATGGTCAAAATATGCATATATGGATAAATGGATATAGCAATTCGCCGTTTTGTTACAGTCGTTGAATGCTATTTTTTAGCTTTTTAATTTAAAATAATAACAGACGGCACTTGAAGTGTCAACTGCCGTCGGAGGCAAAAAAAAAAATTTAAAAACATTAAAAACAGTGGGACGGCATGTGAAGTTCCGTCGGAGAGAAAAAAAAAAGAAAAGAAAATGGTGGGATGGCACTTCAAGTGCCGTCCGAGGGGAAAAGTTAGTCAAAGTGCAAAAAAAAATTACAAAACAATTATATAAAATTACAAAAAGAATTATAAAAATTACAAAAACATTACAAAAAAATACAAAAAAATACAAAAATTACAAAAAAACCCCGGAGAGGGTGGGACGGCACTTCGAGTGCCGTCCGAGAGAAGTGGGGGTTTTCTTTGGTTTTTTATTGCGAAATTAATTTTTTTAAGTGCCGTCCAACCATTAAAAAAAATAATATTTTTGGTCCGACGGCACTCGAAGCTCCGTCTCTTATATATGGATATTTCTCATTTCGTTTCTCATTTATAGCAATCTACTGTACCGAATTATGCATAATATGCATATTTGGCCAACGACTGCAGCGCTCTTGTTGGGAAAATATGCATATTATGCATATTTAGCAAATGACTACAGATGCTCTAAGTGACTATAAATACCTTATGACCTCCACAAGAACCAGGTAATCAGTCTTTTGCCACTAAAAGCTCTCATATAGTGAGTTCTGACTTGAACGTCGGAGGGTCTGTCGCCGGGGTCAATCTTTTAGACTTTTGTAGGTCAAACATGGCAATCGTCACCATCCATATTAGATTCAACGATTTAAACGAGTCAGATTCAAAAGTCAATATCAGATGGAAATAATAATTATCAAGGAGAATTGAAAGGTCATTTGTTTTTATTGTTTCAAAAAGAACTCGCATCATTTATCTGCTCCTACATAGAAAAAATAAGCAACAAATTGGCACCATTTGTGGGAACAAAAAAAATGATCCGACCAAAATTCGCTAGTAAAAATTGTTTTCTGTAACACCCCTGATTGTACGATACCTAAATATATATATGTATGTATATATATTTTCTATATGCGTGCACATGATTGCAGTGTTTTAGTTATCATTGGTGTGCGGTTAGGTTTGCGGGGCGGTTCATGAGGATTTTTTTGTTCTAGAAGATGCACGAGAATGAGGAGGACCGATACTAGCATAAACACTAGTTTTTGATACGACGCCTATGCAAATATAACATTGTATTATGATACTACGATGGGTATATCTTGCGTACACTCGATAAATTCCTCGTCTCGCATCAAAGAACCCACTTAATTGGTAAAATGGGCAGCCAACATAACATACCTCAAAACCAATGTCTAGACCATGGTTTCACTCCAAAACCACCCTACACCCTACCCCCTACTACCCTAGAAACCGGCCTCACCTTCCCCCCTCTTTCCTCACTCACTTATCCATCAAAAACCCCTCATTTCATCTCCCTTGTTCTGAAATTTCAGAACTCAAACCAAGAAAAAAAAGAAGAGAAGGAGAGAAAGAAGAAATATTGAAGAAGGAGCTCTTGGAGGGATTCTCAAGGAAGGGAAGCTCAAAGATATCAACTACTCTACATCAACTCAGGATCGGCAGTTAATCTAAACCTTTCTTATTGTTTCTTGAATGATTTCTTGCATGCATGTGTGGTAGTAAGTGTTAGAATGAATGCTTAAGAAGATTGGAAGTTGAAATCAGAAACTAGAACTAGAATCTTGATCTGTATGCTATTTTCTATATTTTCTCGAGAGCAAACCACATGGAATTAGATCATGAAATTATTACAGATTGTTTCTATATATGTTTAGATGGTTCATGAATTATTTCGGATTTTTCTGAGATTGTTTGATATTTTAATAAAATCTATTTGTGAAACTATGTCGTAAGGCAGCAGTAGTAGATGGTTAACATAATGCCTGAGATTGTTAGAATTTTCATAATTAATTGGAGTAGGTTCTTAATCTAAAAATTTTATCTTGTTTTCCCACTTGTTTATAGACTCTACAGAAAAATCAAGGAAATATTTGGATGAGGTTACAGTCATGTTAAAAATTTCTCTTTAAACAGTAGCCAGAGGTATAACTGAAGAGCATGATGATTTTTGTGCTTAATTGAAATATGAAGAACTCACTGTAGACTTGGAGTTTTGGACATGAAATCTTTTGCATGTTGTTCATTATGATATCTAGTTTCTTTATTGTAAATTTTGTGTCAATTGAATGAGTATAAAATTTATGATGATTTTATTAGTACGTATTGTGCTGGTTTCAGTCAAATTTGATACCCTGTAGAGATGACACATTTGAGGCTCCTTAGGAGCAAAGTTTGGGGACATATTTCATTAGAGGATTGTAGTAGACATCAAGACCTTTCCAACAAGACCTATTTGAGATATTTCCAGTAAGTGGTTGATTTATTATGATTTTTGAAATACTGGACAGAAATCAGGAATTGAGCTGAGTGCTCTGATTGAGAAAGTCTTAGTGTGTGACTTGGTACATTTGTGAGTGTGTGTGTATTAGGGTGATCTATTGGCATATTTTGGACTTATGACCAACTAGAGGATTGTAGAGGACATCCACATCTTTCCATAGAACTTGGGTTTGTAGCATTATGATAAGTAGGCAGTGTTTTAGGCTACCGGTAATGTGCAGCCCGTGTACAGGAAATACACAGGCTGAGGCTTGAGAGACCATTATAAGGACTTAGATGATAGAATTTGAGGTTTTGATCAACTAGAACGTTGTAGCCTAGGTTCTTACCTTTCCGGATTAGGCTTGTACACCCCAATCAGAGTTGTGTCGAGGGAGTTATGATCTTTTTAAGTTTTGGACAGAAACACCATAGGTTGCTTAGTCTTGGGTGTTGACTAGGTATTGTGAAGACTTGTTCCCCTGTGTACTATTAGAGTTAATAACTCCTGTCTAGAGATGTTTGGTATCTGTTGTTGGTTTTGTTGACTCCCATAGTGGGTGTGTGACTCGAGTTAGTCACTAGGGTAAGGTGATACCCTGCACCTGTCAAACCTAAGTCATGAACTTCCACCGAAGCGTAGGACGTCCAAGCCTTACCGTCAAATTAAGCTCATTAGGGATAAACACATACATTTACAGCCGGGTTAGGAGTGAATGTAGACCATGGTGCTGGACAAATCCAAGCCTGGGGAAGTGGCGAACCGGACTGGTATCACCAGGGCCAGAGGTTGATAGGCAAGTTTTCGAAAGCAATCTTATCTTTTACCCAAAGTGATTAGAATGAGGCTGGGATTAGAGTGATGCATTAGGGGTTTGGTAGTTGCATTAGTACTAGCAGACCATAGTCGGTGTTGTACCTTCCTGTCGTAGGGATACGTTTTCGACACTCATGAGTGAGTCCTCGGCTCGTATCTCAATCTGTTAATTCCCAAAGTTTTGCCGGAGTAAGGAACGGGAGGCTAGAGGGATTTGACCCTCGAGGCCATCACGTTCCTATGCACGTGGGTTTTGTTTATATATATATATATATATATATATATATATATATATATATATATATATATATATATATCAGTTCATAGTCGGGTTAGGGGTGAACACACATGCGTCAGTCCACAGCCGGGTTAGGGGTGGACACATGAATTATACGGTCTTGCGACCGAATTCAATGCGGCTTTCTGAAGAGGTTCGTACACGGGTACCGAGTGGCAAACACGACCACCACTTAGGCACTGCAGTGGCGGAACTAGACCGACCAACTGCAACCTCCTTAGGCAACGGACAATCTATTGGGAACTGCTTGAGTACAAGAGTAGGATGCATGGTGAGGGTTCGAATCCCTAAAATTGTTGAGAAAGATGGCTAGATTTGGGGGCGTATGTAGTATGGGATGCATTCATGCTCCAAAGTCTTGCTTGCATTAGAGTCAGGCATGTGATTTGCTGCATCTAGTCGTAGGATCATGGCATATCACTGCACTAGAACCCAAATCCATTAAACCCTTGTTTTGGCACATCACTTTTCCTTCTGCATAAATTATGGTTGCGCTTAAATTTTAGAGGATCGCTGTTATTATCAGCCTTGTGTCAGTCGAAGTACTGACATTCCCTACCTTTTAGGTATCGACTCCTACCTTTCGAGCAGGTGCAGAGATATCAAAGTCGCGCAGCAGAAGCCTCAAGCCGAGGAGCAAGTCCCAGGGGAGCCGATGGGCCACACAGCGAAGTTCGGAAGTAATCAGTCGATTATCATTTCGGGAGGCAGTTGATAGCTTTACAAGTGGAGTCTGTAAATATTTGTAATAAGTTGTAATGAGTTGATGTAATTTGTACTCCTTATCCAAGGACAAGGTATCGGTTGTAATCAATGATGTAATGCCTTTATTTGGCAATAAAAAATTTTAAAATTTCTGTGTTATTACTGTGTTGAGATGCATTTGAAGCCAAAGATTCTGGTGAGTGTCACGGATA
The DNA here is from genome assembly GCA_017893485.1 of Hemerocallis citrina. Lineage (NCBI taxonomy): Eukaryota > Viridiplantae > Streptophyta > Magnoliopsida > Asparagales > Asphodelaceae > Hemerocallis > Hemerocallis citrina. Next base: position 90,643,505 of record CM030364.1, on the reverse strand, counting down.
TCCGGTAACGGGGATCCGGGGTGCTACATTTTCAGCCATGCCTCCCAAGGGGAAAGGGAAGGCGATAGCATCAAGTCGACAAGCCAACCCTCTTCCTCCACCTCCTCCTCATGAGGACATACCTCCTACCTCTTAGCAGGAACAACCCCTCAACCGGATCAACCTCTTCAGCCGGAACAGTTTTAACAGCCTACCCAGCCTCTCTCTCCACCGGGGGGCTCCGAAAGAAGTCAGAGCCCTGCATAGCGCATTGGCGGGAACAGAGGGTTGGTCTACACCTCCATTCCTCCACGGTGCACTTTGAAGCACCTCAAACACAACAAGACCTTAACCATATCATAATCTTCATACAGCAATAGTCTGACCGCTGAGGCCGCTTGAGCGAACCGCGAGCCAGGCACGAGATCCCTCATTCAACATGCCAGGAAGTCATGAGGGACCCCTCTCCTCAAAATCAGGGATACAAAAGAACCCTATCTCCCAGAAGGCGAAGAAGTCATCCCTCTCCAAGAGGAGAGAGAAGGACTACTCCCTGCAGGAGAAGGAACCCAATTCCAACAAGTCTATCAGTCCCCAGGAGCAATAGAGAGGAAGAATCACCCGTCACCAGGGCAGAGTTTTGTGAATTCAAAAATGAGATCATTTAAGTCCTTAACATCGTTCCTAGTAGGAACGACAAACTAGCCTTCACTGCTTAACTTCTTCACTATGTAAAGAGTCTCATGGATCCACTAGATCCGACGAACAAGACAACTCCGCCCTCCAGCATCTCCAAAAGATGGAAAACCTTAACACTGAATACCCCATCTGACCCCCTTCTCCAAAAAAATCATTGAGGCTCATGTTCCAGTCAACTTCAAAATTCCAACATTTGAGTCTTACAACGGAGAGTCCGACCCAGTAGACCACAATGAGAGTTTTAAAACCCTCATGATGATCCACAAAGCACACGACTCTCTCCTCTGCAAGACTTTTCTAGCAACCTTGAAGGGATTAGCTGTAGTGCCCCGAATTTCAATAATAGAAATAAGAGACAACTCCAAAATCTTTACTTCAGTGTAATCCAAACATAGTATAAACACGGGAAAAATTACAACTTTTTCTGTACAACAGTTTTTTATTACAATGCACAGCGGAAAATTAAACATATTTATTACATCACATCTCAACATTTAACTTCAGTCATATCAGGTCCAAGCTTTAACCTTGCTCAAGCTAATTACTCGCAAATCCTGCAAAACTGACAAGAAAAGTGGGCACGTCAGTTGAATGCAACTGACACAATACTATAATAATAGTAACCCTCCAAAGTCTCATGATGTGAATTTTTGCAAGTGTAAAAAATCGCAGCAAGTAGTATAGTTAAGTGAAAAGAGTGTCGAACCCACAAGGACTAATTATTTTATCGAGTACCGAAATTTCTAGATTAACTACTATTTCGAAAATCGAAATTAATAAAGAAAGCAACTAAATTAAGTTAATCTAAACTTAAATAAATTAATTAAAAAGGAGCGGAATCTGAATATTTGTTATTTATTAATTGCAAAATTAATTCTAGGGCTTTTGATTTCACCTAGTTTATCTAACACAATTCATAATTTCATGTGAATAAAAACACCAAAATCCCAAAATTATTCAATATTCTCTCTCAAGCAATATCAAAAATATTCTTAACTAATTATTTGTCATAGTTCATGCACAAATTACTAATCGAAAATTCATTAAGATCTATGGATTTCTTAACGGTCACATTAACAACAGTTCGCTCTTGTAACGGTGTTTAATTTTATAAATTCAAAAATCACAAATTACCAGTTCGGTCTCTCCATGATTTAATAGATTATGCAAAAGTCGGTCAACCAATTGTAAGCATTAAGAACAAAAGTCAAACACACAACCATGGAAAAATAGAAAAATAACATGGAATTTAAAAATTGTGTTATCAAAACTAGGTTACATTAAAGCCCTAGAAAAATAAATTTTAGTTTATAATAAAATTGCAACTAACAAATACTGTCTTAGATTGCATAATAAAATTAGAAAGATAAAAGAGATAGAAAAGAACTATTTGCTGCAAAATTTTGCAAACCAAAGCCTTAATTTTTGTGCCCAACAGTCAACCCCTGTCTTTCTCTCTCTCTCTGTTGCGCTGAGTCCTCTCTCAGGTTTCGAGCCGCTACAGTAGCCACGCCACGTTAGACGTTGCCTACAGCTCTCTCCCTCTGTCGCTTTCGCTCTCGAGCAGTGCCAGCCACGTCAGACGCGACGTCAGCGCTCTCAGCCTCTTTTTCTCTATGTTTCGTCTCCGTCTCGAGGGTCCTGCCGCCATGTCAGCTGCGGCTTCGTCTTGGAGTGGCGCCACTGAGATAGAGGTCTCTGACTCTGATTAACTTTTTTTTTCTTTCTTTCTTTTTCCTGGTGTACGCCGCCACCTACCTACCCATGCATCCCAGACCTCTTTACGCCTCTCCTTCTCTCTTTCTGATATAGGGTAGGTGTAGGTGTAGGTTATATATTTGGGTTTAATTAATTAATATAAGATTAAGATTAATCTTTTTAATTAATAACTAACTAACCCAAATTCATAACCAAATTTCATCCGTACTCTTTCCCTTTCTTGAAGCACGTGCTGCACACACACAAAAATAAAATAAGAATTTAGAATTTAAAAATATATATGAAATTAATTAGTTTAAATTAATTAAACTAACTAAAAATCATATTAGTTCAATTAAATGCTTTTAAAATTGTTTATTGCACTTTCAGCTCTATTGATAATTTAAAATTTATATCTTGCTTTTCACACGGCAAAATTGTAAAATTTAAAATTCAACAAAACAATAAAAATTACTAAATTGTTCTGCTTGTTTTGTTTGTTGATTTTTACAAAAATATTGACCTTTTACATCAAAAAATCGTATTCCTTCAAAAATAATTAATTAACTGAATTTTATGGAAATAAGATAACTTATTAACATAATAGACGAACACAAGCAATTTTTATGGGTAAATGAGTACAAATATTTATATAAAAATTAGACACATCATCTCACAATCACAAACTTATCGCATGACATAAAATAAAACAACGATAAAAGACTCATAGAATGAGAAAGTGAAACTACATTAAATGAATACGTGTGTGTCAGGAAAACAAAGGGAAAATGCATAAAATAATGTTCAAGAAAACACAATGCACACTAATGCATACTTATTCGGATTCTATGCATCACATTCTACATAAGTTCGATGGCAAGCCCTTAGCGTTCACCACCTTTTAGGGTTCAATCCCTTGCCATGAAAACTACACCAGTGACAGAGACAAGATTAGACACTCCGTGAGTAGACCCCTGCCCCGGTACGCAACCCATCAAGCTGTACAAGTATAAACACGCAAACATCTCGCGAGCATCGCTCTAACTCTGGAGAACCACCTCCCTACCGTATATCCCGCAAATAGGCCTGCCGACCCTCAATGTGCAGATACATCATACATTCCGCGAATAGGCCCGCCGACCCTCAATGCGCAAACATACCGTACGTCCCGTGAATAGGCCTACTGACCCTCAACGTGCAAACATACCAAATCTATCTTAATTCTACACATTCCGTCAATAAGCCTGCCGACCATCGACGCGTGAACATACTAGAGAGACACAACAAATACACAGTCCAGAAAAATATCTGCCCGACTGAAAACAATGCTCATACTTACGTTGCCCAATGTAACGCCTCGATTTCCTTACACTGGAAAACCGTGACATAAGCCAGAATCTTTTCCTTCAATTAGCTACAATACACAGAAAAACGGGAAAATTTAAAACTTTTTATTCAACACAAATGTATTACAAGTCCGAATGTTATAAAACTGCAATACATTACATCAGTGTTACAATAATACCATACAAGCCCAAGTGTTACAAACTTTCAATAAAAATTACATCATAGTACAATGAATAATGTATAACACTTGGTACTTTCACTTGGATGCTTCTCAACATAAATAAATCACAATAGATGTTACAATGGTGACCAACATATATTACAAATGAAATCAACACTTTGCTTTTCTTTTCTTGAGTCCTCCTGAATCCTATACCTGTAGTTTTGTAATCCAGTACCTATTGAAATGGGGACGTCAGTACATATACTGACGCTTTAAGGCTGATGACTAGCAGCAATTCTCAACTTTAAACAAACAGATTGATGAAAAGAGAAACGTGTATATATAATTGATGTGTCCGTGTATGCTATGACTTAGACTCTAATGCACGATTAACTAATGTAATGATGCTCTTATTCTAATGCAAGAAAATATCCGGAACAGTATGCATCCCATACTACATACACCCATAACAAGTCGTTTCTTCATATATAGGGATTTGAACCTGCTCCATTAATTCTACTCTTGTACTCAACCTGTTTTTGAAGATACAGTGTGACTAATGAGGTTGTAGACATGGACAAGTCCCACCAATACAGTACGCTCATGGTGTTGATGTTTGCGACTACTACCTGACGTACCGGACCTCACTTAAAAATCTGACGAACGTAGGGTATCCGCAGCACAGGTTAGCTTGAAGCATCCCCTGTGGCCCCCTAGCTGATAGACCGTAGTCTATGGATTTTTCACCCTTCTTGATATAGAGCATGACGGAGTTTCGGGAGTCCATCCCCTAGCTCCGACAGGAATCTCTCCCGCCATTATCATGGCACTTCAGAAATTAACAGACGAGATACGGATCCCGTGCTCCCAACTCGTAAGAAGGCACAGACCGTATCCCATTGACAGGGATGGTACAACCAATAACACCGCCTAGTGTCGGCCTATAGGACGAGTTGGATCATAGGGTATCACTCCTAATACCAACCCTTCCCTTTTGGTAAAAATGGTTAAGTAATGATCTTTATAAGTTACGACCCTAATGATGTCACTAAACCTAAACAATCTTACGGGTTTTTAATTTAGACTTTCTTAAGATTATCATGGTCCAACTCATGGCCTATCGATCCAAGACACCGGTGATAAGATCTCCTTCACTCATCACTACCCCTAACTCGGATCTCGTCAACATTCTCGGCCCGTAATCAATCCACACCGGTTAAGATCCGTCGGCGCACGAGGTGTGATTTATCCATAGTTTCCAAGGTGGTAAGATACGAGTCTTGATGGTTGATGACGCCTAGGGTAACTATAAGACCCTAGACGAGCTTCTATCAAGCTAACAATAATAGTGAATTTCCCAACCATTATCACCCATACATTGAAGATGAAGAATGTTCACATGATATGGTCCAATTTTAATTAGAACCACCTACAACTAGAATTTATGGGTCTCTTTCCCAAATTGAACTAGAACAACATGCAACTAGGTTCATGGATTCTTTTCCAAATTTAAGCTAGAACACATGCCACTTGGTTCATGGGTTCTTTCTCAAATTTAGGCTAGAATCACCTAGAAACTAAATGCATGGGTTCTTCATCGAATTGAGTTAGAACTACCATGTTCATGGGTTTCTTTTAGAATTTGAACTAGAACAATCATGGAACTCTAACATTCATGGGTTCCTTTTGAAATCTTTACTAGAACAACTACAGCTCAAGCATGGGTTCCTTTTAAAATCTTTACTAGAACAACTACAACTCAAACATGGGTTCCTTTTGAAATCTTTACTAGAACAACTACAACAACTCAAGCATGCATGGAAGTAAACTCAACCATTATCAAAGACTTTACCTATATATTACAAGACTACTTTCTCAGGAATTTCTACATATTACAAAGACTACTTCTTTCATGAATTACAAGTCGTACATATTACAAAATTCTAATTTTATTGAATCTACAAATCCTACATATTACAAAACCTACTTTTTCTTCAATCTATAAGTTCCTACATATAACAAGGTCCACTTTTTATGAACTAGGGTTAATAAAGACTTGATCTTTAACATGGTAGAAAGCAACATACAACAAAAAAACTCATCTTTTATTAGCTTGTCGAGTTCTACAACTCCAAATTGGGTATGTAAGTATTCTCACTTCACTAATCTTATATGCTCATAGTTTTAGTCCAAGTTGTATAATTTTGTGTTAACAAAAATAATAATAATGACAACAATATTCATATCAAGTTTAAAGATTCCATCTTTATCGGTTTTTAGTGAGTTCTACCCTTCAAAACTTTTCATGTGATCATTTTTTATCCACACTACTCATATGCACATATTAATTAGTCCAAGCTTTTACTTTAGCAAAAATAACCATAACAACAACCATAACCATAACAAGTTCTTAAAGACTCAACCTTTATGTTATTTGTCTGAAATCTACCATCCATCTTTTCATGGGATCATTTTGATCCATACAACCATTTTTATGCATAAGATTTGGTCCAAATTGTTATAGAACACACCACAAACAACATACAACAAAAGAGAACAAAATCAATAATAATAATAATAATAATAATAATAATAATAATAATAATAATAATAAAAAGTAGAGAAATCCCCACCTTTGATTCTTTGTAGGAAGAACTAGACAAGAATCCTTCTCCTTCCTCCTAGCTTCTGTAGAAAACCTACAAATGAAGAACTCTCTAGTTTGGGTTTCTTTCTCTCTTTCTTTTCCTCTCTATTTTTTTCTTTTGGCAAATGAGGCAAGAGGTGAAGGGGGGGGGGGGGGGGGGGGGGGGATATTTATATGAGGAATGAGAGGGGGAGAGTGCAAATGTACTAGGGTTTTTTGCAAATACCCCCTTGGATCAAGGGGTGGCCGGCCAATGTAGTGAGGTGGAGGGGTGAGGTGGAGGAGTGTTCTAGTAGAAATACACATATTAAACTCTTATGTATTTCAACCCTCCAAACAAATCCTAGCCATCCATTTTTTGATTAATCATGACAAAAATAAGATATTTTTGTTCAAAACACATACTACACGATTTGTACAAACGTACGAAATCGATACAATACGCATACGTATATATTAATATATATACCGTTAATTTTTGTCTGTTAAACCGCACAATCTGTATAAAAATAAATTAATTTTGAAAATAATAATAAAAATAAATTTTATTATCGGCTCGGAAGATTTCAGTACCAATTTGATACAATACAGATGTATACAGACTGATATATATATATATATATATATATATATATATATATATATATATATAGATAATGTCTATTAGTAAAACCAGGTAATATCCACCAAAAATATTTCAATTCTGAAAATAATAATTTTTAATATCATCCCGAGATTTTACAGACATTTTCTCAAAAACTCATTTTACAGGATTTTGTACAAGTGCACAAAACCGATACAATACATATATATACTTACTGGTATATATAGATATACAGATAATTTTTTATTAGTAAAACCAAGAAATTTCCATAAAAATATTTTGATTTTTAAAAATAATTATAATACAAATATAATATCCGACCGGGATATTACACCCAAGTTCCGTCACAACTCCCAACTTAGTGCATGTCCTTAGATTTGTAATAATAACAACTTGAGCCACCTAGAACTAGCTCTACCCTACCAGACTTCACTTGCCAATCCAGGAGCACTAGACCCTCAGGCTATTTTTCTATAATCAAAATATCCATTGCCGATGCTCTTGGGTTTGCTCGGTATCTAGTGCTTCCAACTCAACGCCTCAAACATCCATCCAGGGTTCTTATAATAACCCTAATCACAATCAAAGCCCACTTGGTTCCATCATTCAAAATACTCTTTATATACTCTTTTCTGAAAAACAATACTTTTCCCACAACACCACGGTTGTGAATCAAAATCTCAAACATGAAATACTTTATTCCAAATAAATATTTGTACATCCACAAATCTCTTCATTATTCACGTTTCCTTTTAATAATATGTTACTGCCATAAAAAACTCTTTCTTATTTGGAAACAAAATTCAATTCACAAAATCCTTTAAATTCCACTTTTAAATCTCACTTTCCATACATACATAAAACTCAATATATTTCTCTTTAATCCAATCAACTTAAAATGAAACAAGTTTCTTTATTGTCAGGGATCTTTTCCCTAAAATATAAAGTTCTTTAGTTCTAAAAATCTGAAATATCACCTCTTTAGAAACTGAAAATAACCCTCTAGAATTCGAGTTTTCGTCTTTCAAGACTGAAACATATATCCCCTCAAACTAAGAATTTTATCTACAAAAACAAAGATTTGCATCCTCAAAATTATCACTTGAATACATTAAAATTTGAAACAAATCTGAAATTTATTTGACCCAAAAAAAGAATCTCAATTACTCCAACTACATATAAAAGTTATTAGAATAAAACTAAAGGATCATTAATAACCATACATGGAAAATAATATATATTTAATGAAATAAATAACCCTCCATTAAAAAAATCCAGCCCCGGGTTCAAACCCGTGACCCGCACAGCCACAACACAAGCAGCACGCACCAACTAGAAAGTCCAACGCGCTAGCTGTCATCTTGATTCAGAGAATTAAGATGAACTGACTCGAACACTAACCCACTGTTCAACCTTAACCCTAACCCTAACCCTAGGGTTTCTACTTTGATTCTTTTGCAATCTACATATCTTATCAAGTTCAGACAATAACAATTCATCATATAAAAATTATTTAGTATTAAAACATTGAATAAACCCTAAAAATCTCATCTTTAAATTATCAACATGAATTTTAAGAACATACGACAAGTTCTAATCATCTACAACAATTTATGGGTTCATTAAATCCCTTTATACAAATAAAGACTAGGTCTTTCATGCATAGAAACTCCATTATTCAAGAACAAAATATTTTAGATCCATACACAATCAAGATTCAATCTTTATGCCTCATAACCAACAATCTCACATCATACATACATCTCTACAAGTACTACAACATACAATTTATGATTACCAAGAGTTCATCCCTAGCATGGCACTAAATGTTTATAAGATAAAACATAGCAAGAGAGTCGGAGTGTTACCCACCTCAAGAAGAAACTGTTACAAATTAGTAGTCTTCTCTTCCAAGCAAAAGATCATCTCCAATGTCTCCAAAAATCACCAAAGCCAAAAGAAAGAGAGAGGCCGAAAGTTTTTGCTCTCTAAATAGGTCGGGATCCCATTCTAGGGTTTCTTTGAGAAAATTTTACAATAAAACCCCATAAAAGTCCCAATTTGCATAATTAATTATTTGTTCAATCAAATCAAATCAAATCAATTTAAATGGATAGAATTTCATCCCCAAATCTCTCCACTGCCAAAACCAGCCCCCAACATGCTGCCAACCATATTTTTTGAATTCAAATTTTTACCTCCAAACGACTTTTTACAAAAAAGTCCCCTTCTTTCGAAGTATTTACAAAAGTAGTTTCTCTTATTCAGAAAAATCCCAGAAACTAAAATATATCCAATTATAAATGATAGAATTTATTTAGAAACTCAATATTCCAAACATGCATTTCAAGAATATTTGCACGTGCAAAAGCACGTGCAAAACAATTATCTCACATAAATTCAAAATAATTAAATAAATTTATTTAAAAATTATTTATTTATCCAAAATACTATATTTAAAAATATGGGGCGTTACATTAGCACGGGAGTGGTTCACTTGTCTCTCTCCATGGTCCATCTTCTTCTTCGATCGGCTTGAGGAACTCTTCTCACACACTTCATCACCAGCTACAAGACAAAGAAGACAAGTGCCTCCTTACTTGACCTAAAGCAAGGAGACTAGGAGTCTCTCAAAAGTTATGTTTGGTGCTTCACAGTCGAGTCTCAATCCATCCCCTCTCTCAATTCAGCCATAGCCACGACTACATTTAGGTACAATGTGAATAATGACCACCTCAAAGTTTCTCTTGTAAAAGGCCCCCTCGAGGAATTTCTTCGACCTCCTTCAAAGAGTCAAGAAGTACATTCGAGTGGATAAGGTTATTCGACCCCAAGAACAAAATGTGTCATCATTTAGATATAAATGGAAGAGCACCAATGAAGACGGACCCAGGAAGTCCCAGAAGGATGCCACAGACCAGCGTCTTCCACCCCCAATACCTCATTTTGAGAAGTACACTCCATTTAATGTCAGCATCACTGCAATTCTGATGGACAATGATAAGGAGGGACTCTTCAACCTTCTCCTAAGATGAACACATCTAGTTGTCACATCCCGCTTCCCAAAAATACGGAATACGAGCACGTAACATTGGCCTAGCGAATGACTAACGTCATCCATAAGCTGTTTATCCGATCAACTCAACAATATAATCAATACAGAACAATTGCACAGGCAATAATAATCTGATGAACAATAATACTTGGAATGAAGCAATAAAAAAATATCCAAATACAATAATAATCCAACGTCTGGAAATAAATAGCAATATTCGGGTCATAAGCCCAATACAATAAAATAACAATAGAGAAACAATAGGATGGTAACATAAAATATGACAATTAGAATGGTAACAATAAGACACTAGGATCATGCAATGCAACATACACATTAATTCATGCAATACAATGATATAGGAATAATTAATTCAAGAAAATCTGAAAAGTATAATTCTCAAAATAAAAACACAGCTGTAGTAAAACAGGCATAACTTTTTCTACAAAACTCGGAATTCAAAAATTCAAGATGTCCTGTAAACTAGAAAGATAAGGCTACAATTCATATTCAGAAAGTAATTCATTTTAAGATCTTTTACTGGTTCAAAAACAGCAATCAATATACAGGTCAGCAAGCAATATACAAGGTTTGTGTAGTTCTCTTGAAAATAAATTAATTTAAACATAATGGGTATCGATTCTTTAGTCAATAAATTGTGTAATCAACATGATGGGTGTCAAAACATGATAAGTAAAATTAGAACACGCTCATACATCAATTTATCATCAATCAATCATCAATCGATCAAACATATAACCTAGCAATTTTCTCTACAATAATTTATTTGTGTGACGTTATATGAACAACCCTATTATCAATTCTATATGCACTCATGAAAGATCCAAAATTTAGAGTCAAAAGTGGCACGATGTCAAGAATATTGGGGTTAGCTCGTGTAAACCCTCAAAAGACCCAACGAAGAGATGAACAATAGATAATACGATAACAAAGAAATCTACTCGCAAGAGTTTTAACAAAACTTAAATTTGATACAATTAACAATTCAAGTAGACGGTGACTTGCCTGTTAGACGGTTAATATGAATACTAAGAATAACGGGATAAGAATACCGGAGCAACGAACCCACGAACACACGAACTAGCAATTTAACACGTGCAATATACGTGTGAGAGCAAGGACCTAAAGCAAACAAAGAGATAGCAGCAAATGAACCCAACTCAGCCACAACAGCAAGGGGTCGGCTAAGGGGGCGGCATCGCTGGCAACTAGGCGCGGCAACAGGGGTCGACGCGCAGTGGGACGGCGGCAGCGACTCAAGGCGGCGCTACAGTGGTCGACGGGATTTGGGGGGGGGGTTTGGCTATCGTTGCTGACGAGGACAGAGGAGGAGGTTGGGGGGTGAACTGGCGACGTGGAGAGGGTCTCCGAAGGTGGGGGTCGCGACTGGAGGGCAGCGACGGGGTTGGGAGTCGCTGGAGACGAGGAGCTTGCCGGAGAAGATGAGTTTGGAGGATTTAGGCAGGAAATCAGCGACGGGGAGAGAGAACGGGAGAGGAGAGTGAATAGGAGATAGAGAATAAGCTTCTAGGGTTCCAATTTGTGCAATTTTTAGGGTTTGCATTACGATTGTATTTATAGGGTACAATTAGGGTATTGGGTTAGTGATTTAGGGTCCAATAAAAGTGGTTTTGGATCAAGAACACATGAAATTAGGGTTTAGGGTTCAATTAAGAGATAGATCAAAATCAATAGGGTTTAAATAAAACTACCCTCAATTCAATAAAAGAAAAATATAGGATTAACAAGAATATAGTTCATTTAAGAAAAACAAAACTATTCCATTTACAAAAATTTAAATCCAAATGAATAAATAAGTAATACAATAAATATAAATTTGCTTGAAAATAAATCGGAATTCGACAAGAAAATTAGATCAAGTACGACAATAAAATAATTCGTTAAATGTACTTTAATTAAACAATCAAGGAATAATAATTAATTGTTATAATTACAAAAATAATAAAATCATACAATAAAATAATTATTCGGGTTTAACAATTTTTATTAAAATAGTCCAATAATAAATATATATATATATGATTTGGGCCCAAATATAATTAACCGATAAATTAATATTATAAAACAAGTTTAAAATACACCATCATTCAAATTAATATAATTTTCGATTGGAAAATATTTTAATAGAAAATCCCAAAATGAATTTAAGATAAAATATATTTATCAATAATTGAAATACAAAAAATATTCAGAAAACATGTATTTACGGGAATGGGGGTTACAATCCTACCCACCTTACAACAAAATTTCATCCTCGAAATTTGCTCAGGCGGTACATAGGACAAGGGGAAAAGCAAACTAATGAATAACAAAACAGGAGAATTCAAAGGAAAAACAAAATGGGGGCAACACCAAGATAAGAAGGAACACGGATAAGAATGAAGTGATCAAGAATGATGTTGAATAAAGATTCAATAAAAAATGACAATTGCAGATGTATGAATAAGGCAGTAAACAATGCAAGAAAGAGAAACAATAAGAGAATCCTGGGACCGGTGGGTTATAGGCCTACCACGCTTCTGTGGCGCTACTCTGATGGTGAAGCTCCAAGCGTAGACATGTCGTTGTAGATCAAGCGATGCCGATCGACGGACCAAGCAGAAATGAGAAGAACAAATGACACTTGAATCAAAGGAATATGGGTATGAAAGGAATGAAATCATACCCAATAAGGAATCAATGAATGAAAGGGATAAAAGAGGAATCAAAAGAGACTAGTTTTTAGATTGTAAGTTGGATATCAATTGTTCATGCGATCACTGTATTGCATATACTGTAGAGTCAAACCGAAAAAAAAAACCCAAATCTGATTAATATATCAATCAAAGCCAAACTTCTTTTCATTAGTCACGTTTCACTGATATATTATCCAAACCAGAGCTCTGATACCACTAAAAACGTTGTCCCGCCCCGCTTTCAAAAAATACGAAATACGAGCACGTAACATTAGCCCAGTGAATGACTAACGTCATCCATAAGCTGTTTATCCGATCAACTTAACAATATAATCAATACAGAACAATTGCGCAGGCAATAATAATCTCATGAACAATAATACTTAGAATGAAGCAAAAAAAAAATATCCAAATACAATAATAATCCAACGTCTGGAAACAAATAGCAATATTCGGGTCATAAGCCCAATACAATAAAATAACAATATGGAAACAATAGGATGGTAACATGAAATAGGAAAATTAGAATGGTGACAATAAGACACTAAGATCATGCAAGGTAGCATACACACATTAATTCATGCAATACAATGATATAGGAATAATTAATTCAAGAAAATCTGAAAAGTATAATTCTCAAAATAAAAACACAGCTGTAGTAAAACAGGCATAATTTTTGCTACAAAACTCGGAATTCAAAAATTCAAGATGTCCTGTAAACTAGAAAGATAAGGCTACAATTCATATTCAGAAAGTAATTCATTTTAAGATCTTTTACTAGTTCAAAAACAGCAGTCAATATACAGGTCAGCAAACAATATACAGGGTTTGTGTAGTTCTCTTGAAAATAAATTAATTTAAACATGATGGATATCGATTCTTTGGTCAATAAATTGTGTAATTAGCATGATGGGTGTCAAGCATGATAAATAAAACTAGAATACGCTTATACATCAATTTATCACCAATCAATCATCAATCGATCAAACATACAACCTAGCAATTGTCTCTATAATAATTTATTTGTGTGACAGTTATATGAACAACAATATTATCAATTCTATATGCACTCATGAAAGATCCAAACTTTAGAGTCAAAAATAGCATAATGTCAAGAATATTAGAGTTAGATCGTGTAAACTCTCAATAGACCCAAGAAGAGATGAACAATGGATAATACGATAACAAAGAGATCTACTTGCAAGAGTTTCAACAAAACTTGAATTTGATATAATTAACAATTCAAGTAGACGGTGACTTGCCTGTTAGACGGTTAATATGAATACTAAGAATAACGGGATAAGAATCCCAGAGCAACGAACCCACGAACACACGAACTAGCAATTTAACACGTGCAATATACGTGTGAGAGCAAGGAGCCAAAGCAAACAAAAAGACATCAACAACTAAACCCAACTCAGCCACGACAGCAATGGGCCGACCAAGGGAGCGGCGTCGCTAGCGACTAGGCGCGGCGACGGGGGTCAACGCGCGGCAGGACGGCGGCAGCAACTCAAGGTGGCAATTTGGGAGGGTTTTGGCTGTCGTTGCTGATGAGGACAGAGGAGGAAGAGGTCGGTGGGGGTGAACTGGCAAAGTGGAGAGGGTCGCTGGAAGTGGGGGTCGCGATTGGAGGGCGGCGATGGGGTTGGGAGCCGCCAGAGACGAGAAGCTCACCGGAGAAGATGGGTTCAGAGGATTTGGGCGGGAAATCAGCGATGGGGAGAGAGAAAGGGAGAGGAGAGAGAATAAGTAGCTAGGGATCCAATTTGTGCAATTTTTACGGTTTGCATTAGGGTACAATTAGGGTATTGGGTTAATAGTTTAGGGTCCAATAAAAACGGTTTTGGGTCAAGAACACATAAAATTGGGATTTAGGGTTCAATTAAGAGATAGATCAAAATCAATAGGGTTTAAATATAAATACCCACAATTCAATAAAAGAAAAAAATAGGATTAGCAAGAAAATAGTTCATTCAAGAAAAACAAAGAATTCCATCAACAAAAATTTAAATCCAAATGAATAAATAAGTAATACAATAAATATAAATTGGCTTGAAAATAAATCGGAATACGCCAAGAAAATTAGATCAAGTATGAAAACAAAATAATTCGTTAAATGTACTTCAATTAAATAATCAAGGAATAACAATTAATAGTTATAATTACAAAAATAAGAAAATCATACAATAAAATAATTATTCGGGTTTAACATTTTTGATTAAAATAGTCCAATAATTAATATATATATATATATATATGATTTGGGCCCAAATATAATTTACCGATAAATTAAGATTATAAAACAAGTTTAAAATACACCATCATTCGAAATAATATAAGTTCTGATTGGAAAATATTTTAATAGAAAATCTCAAAACGAATTTAAGATAAAATAAATTTATCAATAATCGAAATACAGAAAATATTCAGAAAATATGTATTTACAGGAATGGGGGTAACACTAGTAGAAGAAGGGATATGAACAAGTGGTGCGAGTTTCACAAAGATCAATGACAGATGACTGTCATACCCTTAAAGACGAACTTGAAGCCATACTCTGACAAGGATACCTCACCAAGTTTGCCTAAGAAACAGCTTCGAACCTTCTCCCATAAGAGGAGACAACAAGCAACCAGAAAGGCTTTCCGAGTCCCCAAGGCTCGGGATGCATGGAGGTATTCCACTCCATCCATGGGGAACCTATGGGGGGATTGTCTAACTCCTCATGGAAAGCATTACTCCTTGAAGTGAACTCCGTACACAACATCCCTCCTCCCAAGAGCTCGGGGGTTCCTATCACATTCTCATACTAAGACCTTGAATATGTTAGAACACATCACTGCGACGCACTTGTAATCAACATATGTATGGCCAATCATGAGATGCTTCACATCTTGATAAGTAATGGAAGCTTAGTAAACATCCAATTCTAGAATGTATTCGAGGGCATCAAGCTCAAGTGAGACCGCCTTAAACTCAACGGGTACACCTTTCATGGATTCTCAGGAACCCCAATTCTGATCAAAGGAATTGTCACCCTTGACGTAACCGTGGGGAAAGCTCCAACTACACGCACGAAAGCACTCGATTTTATGGTTGTAGACATAAAGTCCACCTACAATGCCATCTTTGGTCGTCCGAGGCTAGCATCCTTTTACGCGGTTGCCTCAGCCAACAATATGAAGGTGAAGTTCACTACAGTAGTAGGGGTAGGGGAAGCCAAGAAGCTGCTCAGGAGTATTACACTGCCACAATGGGGGGCTCAGTCCTCCCCTTCGATGCATCGAACTACTGCAAGATAGGGGACAAGCCAGTTCTAAACCCATAAACGAACTAGTAGACATCCCCATCTCACAAGATGATCAAGCTAAGTATTTTTCGGGCGAGAAATGCACTCTCTTATCAAGTCAATGAGCAACTCCTCACTTGCATTAAGGAGAACCGAGATCTCTTCACTTGGAACACCGAGCACCAGATGAAGTTCAACGAAGGCGCTTAACACTCTCCCCTAATAGTTAGCTTCAAACCATGTAATAAATGTTGGATCCTGTAGACTAAGCAACAAACACTAGAGGGGGGGTGAATAGTGTTAATTAAAAAACTGCGGAAATTTTCTTCGGTGCAGTCGACTTGGTTGTGAACCAGTCGACTGATATGATCAAATAACAGAAAATACAATAACTCGGTGCAGTCGACTTATAGATAAGGCAGGCGACTGATGACACAAAAAATACAACTTATAAGAGGCTGACCAGTCGACTGATAGTGCAAGGAGTCGACTGTCCAGACAATTTGTACACAACTTAAGAAAACAAAAGTAAATGCAAAATCAAGACAACCAATCACAGAGTACACAAGATATATCCTGGTTCGGTCCTCCCGACCTACGTCCAGTCCCCAAGCAACCCACTTGAGATTTCCACTATTCTTGAAAAAGTTTACAAGAATACCCTACGGCGTTAAGACAACAACCTTGTCTAACCCGTAGTCCTTTCTCTCAACCAGAGAAAGCAGACCCACTCTACTACCAAGAGTGAAACAAACCGACTCTACAACCTAGAGTCAAAAACACTCTCCCACCGAGAGCAAAAGTAACAAGAAGAACTTTACAGTCAACCTATAGCCTTGTTGGTGTATTGTGTTGTTGCACGTGGCTAAAACCATGGTCGACTTCTATACCCAGTCCAGAGCGAAATCGTTGCTATACTGGACTGAGTGTAGAGAACCAAAGAATTTGTACTTGAAAGCTTTTTTTCTCAAATTTTTCACTTAGAGTTTTCTCAAAGAGTGCTCGGATCTCAAGAAATTGTTGTAATAGTTGTTAGATCTTTTCAGTGAGATCTGAACTCTTTTTTATAGAGTTAGATCTCCTGGACGTTGGGGGACAGTTATTCCAACTGTCAACCAACGGATCTAAGAGTTGTTGCTTTTGAAAAATCAAATTTGAAAACAGAAAACGGTCAAAAGCACTCGAACAGTCGACTGGGTTGCCATATGAGTCGACTGGTCAGAGTTTGAATAAATTTAAAATAGTTTTGTACTATCAGTCGACTGCCAGAGGTATCAGTCGACTGGTACTCAACAGTTAAATTACTTCAAACTGTTTTGACTCTTTTGAGGTTTTTGAAAAACACACATTATGAAATTGTGAGTGTATGTGTGTGTGACAAGGCTTTACAATCAGACTAAGACTCAATAAAAATAAAATACAATGTTTTACAAGACATAATAACTTGACACATTTGAGCTTGAGGTCTTGAGTCTTGATTTGAGTCTTGAGTCTTGTTTTGAGTCTTGTCTTGAATCTTGTCTTGAGTGAAGTCTTTGTCTATAGCCTTTGAGCTTGTTCATTTGTTCAGCTAAAATAATCTTTTGTATGTGCAACCTGCAATGTTAGCTGTATAACATTGACACATGTTGCAATGTGTTGTGATCATCAAAATCAAGAATCAACATTCTCCCCCTTTTTGATGATGACAACACAATAGCTGATAATAACAGATAATATACAAGCATAGTAAAGATATGCTCCCCCTGTTAGAAACACATCATGCATACAGATAAAAATGTATCTTTAAATCATGTATCAGTCGACTTAAAAGTAATTCAGGCGACTGATCAGAAAACGCATACATAGTAAAATCACAAACATAAATAATAATCACAGATGCAACAGTCGACTTAAATGCTTGTAGCCAGTCGACTGACCAGAGATAATTTCAATACACAGAATCAAATACTTAGAGGATATCTCTCCCCCTTTGTCATCAACAAAAAGCACAAAATAAATAGTCTTTTGCATTACAAAAACATAGAAATAAACTAAGAAATGTTCTCATACATCATTAAGACAAAATAAAATAGAAAATTACATAAATAGCGAAAAAGAAAAATCTTCAATTGTCCTCATCTGAATCTTCATCAGCAGCATGAAATTGAGAATGGAAAAGATCAGTGAGGTGATCAAGTTTGGAATCAATGGTGTGAAGCTGGGTATCCACAGTCGCTGAATGTTTCATGAGATAAGAGACACAATCATAGAGAGTACGTCGATCATCATAGTTAGCTTGAAGAATAGGTGGATCAGAAGAGGCAGAAGGTTTAGAAGGTCTAGCAGTAGAACCTAAAGGAGCTTGAGAAAGTGGAGGAGAACTAGGAGGTGATCTAGGAGGAGGATCAAAAAGTTTCATACGTGCCAAACTAGCACGATCGAAACAATCATAGTGAGTAACAACATTGGTCTCGGAATCGAGATCAATATCATAAGCAGTAAAGACTCTAGTGAGAAAACCTCCAAAAGGTAGAAAGTGAATGTGGTTTTGTTCAAGTTTGGAAAAGATGACACGACCCCAATTTACAGCAATTTTACCAAATATTGCATAGACAGCTTTTTGTAATTCTAGAGAATACTGGTCATAAGTTCCTCTTTTGGGAAGGATGTTATAGGCTAGTATTCTAGCTACAAGCTTAGCAATAGGTTTAATATTTTTGCTAGTCATTGGAGGTCCATGATTGGGTAAAAAGATTTTAGATAAAACAGAGACATCATCTAAAATGACACCATCAAGATATAATCCTCCGTCATCAATACCCAGTATTTGATTGATTCTCATGGGTGTGAGTGTCATTTTGACATTTTTCACAGATGAACGGATAACTACATCCCCATCGGGTTTTTGTACAACCCCCATATTTGTGTAAAATAAATAAATGAGTTGGGGATAATAGTTGGGTTGATTAGATAGAGAGAGAAAATCATAAAGACTACTATTTTGAAACAAGGAGACAAGATTAAAACGATCAAGATCATTGAAATTAACAAATCTTCCAGGGAAGATGACAATGGTACACACAATGTACCATCGTTCAAGGAGATCGGGACTCAAAAGAAATTGAGAATAATCTTGAGAAGAACTACCCTCATGAGATCTCTTGGATCTTTTAGGAGCCATAAAAGAGAGAGTTGGAATGATTTTACCAAAGAAAAAGACGAAGGATCAGAACAGAGGCGAGCACCAGCAGCAGTTGTGAGTCGACTTCCTTCTTCTTCACAGATTAGGGTTTGGGATTTTGGGGGAAAAAATTGGAAATCGGTAAAAGTGAGAAAGAGGGGCTGGTAAAGGGTTTTTAACTGAGAATAGAGGGCTGAGATTGAGGGAATAGATATCAACGGCTGAGATAAAGAAGTCACGAGTGAAAAAGTGAAGAGTTTTATCTCAAAAGTGATGAACACAAGAATATTCACATTTAGGAGCAATAATCTTATTATAAATGCACATTTAAAAGCGATATATATGATATTTAACTCTTATTTTCTCTTTTCAATAGGAAACAGCCGATAACAGCAAAACAAAGCAGATTCCAGAACAATACAGACTACAGCAGAGATCAGTCGACTAATTCCTCAGTCAGTCGACCGGATAGAGAGTTTGCTAAGCCTCGACACAGTCGACTTCCCCAAACACCAGTCGACTTGACTGAGAAATCGTGAAGCCACAGATGTCTCAGTACCAGTCGACCTACATCCAAGGCAGTCGACTGGTATGCGGTGGAGTGAAAGGATAAAATGCAGTCGAATCTAAATCTAAATCTATCCAAACCCAGGCTATATGCGAATAATAACTTCTCCAACGAATCAAAGCCAGAGACAGGGGATTGGTAAGAGCACGTGGTTAGCAGATAAGGAATAAAAGAAGAAAAGAGAAAGATATAAATCGCCGATCAAATAAGGAAAGAAATAATAAAAAGAGAGGGACTTTCCTGAAAAAGGGGAAACCCTAATTCCTCAGCCGTGTTCTATAAATACCAACCAAGAAGCATGAATGAGGGCACTCGCTCTTCTCCCCACGTTCCTAAACCACCGAATCACAAAGTTCCAGAGCCATCAACAAGAAGCACTTTATCAGCATCAAAGAAGAAGAAAGGAGATCAAGTACTAAAGAAAGAACGGCCAGTCGACTGTGTGACAGCCAGCCGACCATCTAGCCGAACTACATCAGTTTATTCTTTCTCTTTCTTATTCTTTTATGTTAACCATGTATTCAAACTTGTTGATTAATAAAAGTATTATTATGTGGAACTAATTTCATAGTTGGGTAGATTGAAGCTGTAGTTATGTAGTGCTATATTCTTCTGAATCCTTCTATTTTACTTATTGATTAAATCTGATTGAATTGGTATAGATTTATGATAATCAAACTTGTTCTCGAAGCTCTGAGAGCAGTCGACTGAAGTGACAACCAGTCGACTGACGTACAGAGCTTGAGAAATCCAAGTTTGCATTACCATCTGTCTGAATCTGTTATATGAGCATATTGAGACGACCCGTATCTCGTGCCCGTAACTTGTAACAAGAGAATCTTTAGGGGTTCTTGGTTCAATCAACTTAAGGGATCTAGATCTAATACCAATTTCTAGAACCTTGAGTGTTTGTTCGTTTCCACTGATCTTATGTTTTTTTTAAGTACAACTTAGTAGAAACCATGCTAAACACTTAATGAAAGAAACGAATTAGAGTAGATACCATGCCTAATTCTTGGCTTAGGGAAACAGTACTTTAAGGAGTAGATACCATGCCCTTGAAGAGAACAAACATGAGTAATAAGAAGAAGTTCAGAAGGTAACTTAGCATTATTGACTATTGGTGGATATCTAAACCCAACTACTTCATAAATATTTGTGATTCAACACTTCTTTTAGTCTTTTTATTTCTTTTAGACTTTTAAAACAACTCTTTATGATTCTTAGTCTTTTTATTGATTAGTAAGTTAAAGTATACAATCTCTGTGGGATCGACCCTTGCTATTGCTATGCTTTTATAAACGATTCGTGCACTTGCGAGGTTTTTAATTTGTGTCTAGTTTTATCTATTTAATTAGGTATCTAGATTGCACAACAAGTTTTTTGGCGCCGTTGCGGGGGATTGTCTAGTATTTTAACTTACAGATCAGTAGAAAGTTTTTATTTATCTTTCTTTCTTTTTAATTTTATTATTAAATATTTTTCTTTTAGGTTACAGGATTTTGGTGGATGCACGGAAGGAGATCACTTCGTCCAGAGCTACTACCTATTGACGCAGAAACAGAACGCACTTTGCATAGATTAGGTCGACCGACTGCGACCAACCAGTCGACTGCTGCACGAAACCAGTCGACTGCTCAGAGACTCAATTCACAAGCAATAATGGCAGAAGAAATAACCAATCGAGTACCAATGCAGGACAAATTTATGCCTAAGAACATTGAACAACCTTCCTGCATTGCGTATCAACCTAATGTCACAGGGAACATGCATCTATCTCCTCAGTTACTTAGTCTGGTTCCCCACTTCAGTGGCAGACCAGATGAAGAGCCTCATCTCCATCTGCAAGACTTTTTCGATCTTTACAGGACACAGAGCGTCCAAGGGCTTACCCCTGAAGAAATCAGGTTAATCTTGTTTCCTTTTTCTTTAAAACTTAATGCTAAACTATGGTATAATTCTTTGGAACTAGGATCAATAAACTCATGGGAGAAATTGGCAACAAAGTTCTTAAAAGAATTCTTTCCAGCCCAAAAGACCAAACAGCTGAAAAGGGAGATTCAACTCTTCCAACAAAAGGACGGAGACTTATTTTTCGAAGCATGGAAGGATTTCAAGAACAAACTTCTCAAGTGTCCTATGCACAACATGCCTAAAGATGATCAGGTACAAGCTTTTTATGAGGGTTTAAATGATACTAACAAGGCAATTGTGGATTCAGCTTGCAACGGGATCTTAATGAGGAAAAGCGGTGAAGAGACCATAGAACTATTTGAAGAGCTAAGCGAGAACTCACAACAATTCTCAACAAGGAGGGCCCCTTCGAAAAAACAGGGAGTTTATGAAATTTCTAATAGCAATAACATTCAATTGGAAATGATAAACATGAATAAGAAAATTGATATGCTTGTTAATGCAATGTCAATGATGGGTGGAGTGAAAAATCAAACAAACGAAATCTGTGCAATTTGTTCTCATGTAGATCATACCACTGATACATGTCCCATGTCTTCTTTCACAGATCAGGAGCATGCAAACTATGTAGGTCGAGGAGTGTTTCCACAAAAGAACAATCCCTTCTCTAACACATACAACCCAGGGTGGAGGAACCATCCAAACTTCTCCTGGAGCAATAATCAGAATAATCAAGGGACTCAATTCACACAAGGACCTGCACGGAACATTCAAATAGGAAGTGGGTTTGATCGACCAGTTCAAGAACAGAAGAAGTTGGATTTTGAATCTACCGTTCTTCAATTGCTCCAACAACAACATCAAACAAGCAACCAACAAGGGCAAGCAATTCAAAAGTTAGAAACACAAATTGGTCAAATTGCGAAAGAATTAAGCGAACGAAAGGCAGGGGAACTTCCATCACAAACTATACCAAACCCTGGAGGCCAAGAACAGCTCAAAGCAGTGACAACATTAGGAAGTGGTAAGATAATTGACAACAAAGTTGGAACACACACAGAAGAAGCAGAAACACAACAACCAAAAATTTTGGGGTCCAACAAGGTAAGTGAAAAAGAAAGAACAGTTTTGCCACCATTCCCTCAAAGGTTAGTCAAATAAAAGAAAGATCAACATTTATTTGACATCTTTGAAACTCTCAGAAAGGTAGAAATTAATATCCCTCTACTTGATGCTATTAAACAAATTCCTTCTTATGCTAAATTTTTGAAAGAATGTTGTACTCACAAAAGAACATTTCAGGTTAGGGAGGATGTGGCTTTGACAGAGGAAGTGAGCGCTGTATTATTAAGAAAATTACCTCCTAAATTGAAGGATCCAGGTAGTTTTACCATTCCTTGCAGGATTGGTGAGCACTTCTTTGAGAAAGCATTACTAGACTTGGGGGCAAGCATAAATCTTCTCCCATACACCATCTATGAAAAGCTAGGATTGGAGGAACTCCAACCAACATCCATCACATTGCAGTTGGCGGATCGCAGTATCAAACGACCTAGAGGTATTTTGGAAGATGTCCTAGTTCATGTAAACGATTTTATTTTGCCTGCTGATTTTGTTGTGTTAGACATGGAGGACTCCTCAATGCCATCTTCTCTACCAATCATTTTAGGTAGGCCCTTTATGAGTACGGCTGATATAAAAATTTGTGTCAAAAAGGGTACTATAAGCATGAAAATAAATGGAGAGAAGGTTGAATTTAAAATGTTTGATACACTGAAATTACCACATGATGATCATGAATGCTATAATGTTGATGTGGTGCAGGATATTGTTGATCAAACATTTCAGGTACATAGCGTTGAACCACTACAAGCCATAATTACACAATCTCTAACTTTATCTAACGATGAACAGGAATACGATGACTGGGGGATTGCAGAGACAGTACATCACCTTGAAACTCCGAAGTCATACTCAGGTAAGTATGCACCTGTGTTTGAAAAATTGGTGACTGATGACATTTTTGTTTCTGCAGACAAGTCGACTGGTGGACTAGACAAGTCGACTGGTGGACAAGACCAGTCGACTGCACCGAAACTTCCGAACATAGAGCTTAAGCAGTTGCCCGACCATTTGAAGCATGCATATTTGGGTGAGAACCAGACACTACCAGTGATAATTGCTGCAAACTTAAGTACACAGGAAGAAGATAAGCTGCTGAGGGTATTACGAGAACACAAGAGTGCAATAGGATGGACCATTATAGACATCAAAGGAATAAGTCCATCCAAATGCATGCATCGAATACTCCTTGAAAACAACGCAAAACCAAGCAGGGAGGCACAGAGAAGGCTTAACGCAAACATGAAGGAAGTGGTAAGAGCAGAGATTCTGAAGCTACTAGATGTTGGCATCATCTACCCTATCTCAGATAGCAAATGGGTAAGTCCTATATATGTAGTGCCTAAGAAAAGTGGAGTCACAGTGGTGACAAATGAAGAGAATGAGCTTATCCCTACTAGAGTGACTACAGGTTGGAGGGTTTGCATTGATTACAGGAAACTGAATAATGAAACCAGGAAAGATCACTTCCCTCTTCCTTTTATTGATCAAATGTTAGAAAGATTAGCAGGATATAGTCATTATTGTTTTTTACATGGTTATAGTGGCTATAATCAAATTGTTATTGCTTCAGAAGATCAAGAAAAAACCACTTTTACATGTCCTTTTGGTACTTTTGCATACAGGAGGATGCCCTTTGGATTGTGCAATGCACCAGCAACATTTCAAAGATGCATGATGAGTATATTTTCAGACATGGTGAAAAGGTTCATCGAGGTATTTATGGATGACTTTAGTGTTGTTGGATCTTGTTTTGATGAATGCCTTAACCATTTGCAGCTTGTGCTTAAAAGATGTGAAGAATGCAATTTAGTGTTGAATTGGGAAAAGTGCCATTTCATGGTACAACAAGGTATTGTATTGGGACAAGTGGTGTCAAAAAGAGGCATAGAGGTAGACAAGGCAAAAATTGATATAATATCAAAACTACCCCCTCCCACTACAGTTAAGGGTGTTAGGAGTTTTCTTGGACATGCAGGGTTCTATAGAAGATTTATAAAAGATTTCTCAAAAATCTCCAAACCCCTTTGTGATTTGTTGGCTAAGGATGTTGAGTTTGTATGGACAGAAGAGTGCACAAATGCTTTTAATACATTGAAAAATCTTCTCATTTCTGCACCTATTGTCATGGCACCAGATTGGAGCCATCCTTTCGAGCTCATGTGTGATGCAAGTGATTATGCCTTAGGAGCTGTTTTAGGTCAAAGAATCAATAAGAAACCCCATGTTATTTACTATGCTTCTCGAACTCTAAACGATGCACAGCTAAACTATTCCACTACTGAAAAAGAAATGTTAGCTGTTATTTTTGCTGTAGAGAAGTTTAGATCATATTTGATTGGTTCTAAAGTTATTGTTTTCACTGACCATGCTGCTTTGAGATATTTATTTGCGAAAAAAGATGCTAAGCCTAGGTTGATCAGATGGGTGCTGTTGCTTCAAGAATTCGATCTTGAGATTAGAGATAAAAAAGGAAGCGACAATGTTGTTGCAGATCACATGTCCAGGCTACTGCAGGAGGAAGAAAGAATTGTGCCGCCACTTAATGAAAATTTCCCAGATGAACATCTATTTGAAATAAACATATCATCGGGACAGTCGACTGGTAACAGGACCAGTCGACTGGTATCTCATTGCTCAAATTTTCCATGGTTTGCTGACATTGTAAATTATCTCACTGCTCATGTTTTCCCTCCAGGTATGACAAATCAGGAACGAAAGAGACTGGTGGCTGTGTGCAAGCACTACTATTGGGATGATCCTTATTTGTTCAAATTTTGCCCTGATCAAATTATAAGAAGATGCGTGGCAGAGGAAGAGCAAATGAGCATTTTACAACATTGCCACCAATACGCATGTGGAGGACATTTTGGACCGAAAAGAACAGCACTCAAGGTACTGCAATCTGGATTTTATTGGCCTAAAGTATTCAAAGATGCTTTTTCTTTTTGCAGGTCTTGTGACAAATGTCAAAGGACAGGCAACATCTCTTCTAGAAATCAAATGCCACTGCAAAACATCCAAGTGATCGAGCTTTTTGATGTTTGGGAAATCGACTTCATGGATCCCTTCCCTAACTCATTTGGTTATTTATATATACTTGTTGGTGTGGATTATGTGTCTAAATGGGTCGAGGCTGTCCCCTCAAGAACTAATGATCACAAAGTTGTTGTCAAGTTTTTGCAGGAAAACATTTTCACTAGGTTTGGGACACCTCGAGCAATAATAAGTGATGGAGGAAGCCACTTCAATAACTTTCCATTTGCTTCTTTGATGAAGAAATATGGTATCACACATAGAGTGGGCACCCCATATCATCCCCAAACTAGTGGGCAGGTGGAGATTAGCAACAGAGAAATCAAGAGCATTTTGGAAAAGACAGTCAACACAAGGAGACAGGATTGGTCGCTGCGCTTGAACGATGCATTGTAGGCCTACAGAACCGCATACAAAACACCCATCGGCATGTCACCATACCGTTTGGTTTTTGGAAAAGCCTGTCATCTACCAGTGGAGTTGGAACACAAAGCTTATTGGGCCATTAAAAGGTTCAATTTCGATATGAAACAAGCAGGCGACAAAAGACGATTACAACTAAATGAGCTTGAAGAGTTGAGGCATGACGCTTATGAAAATGCAAAATTGTACAAGGAAAGGACAAAGTTGTACCATGACAAACAGCTAGCAAGGAAGGAGTTTTATGAAGGACAGAAGGTATTGATATACAACTCAAGATTAAGACTTTTTCTAGGCAAGCTTATGTCAAGATGGTATGGGCCATACACTGTCACGAGAGTCTTCCCACATGGAGCGTTGGAGGTTCATAGCAAAGAGAAGAATCAAACATTTAAGGTGAACGGGCATAGAGCAAAGCCATACATAGAGATGAGCATAGAACCGCAAGAGGAAGATGTGAATCTTCAAACCATTCACTACATGGCATGACCTCATCAAGTCTAGCTGAAGACAGAAAACACAGCGCTTATTGGGAGGCAACCCAATTTTCAGGGGAGTATTTACACTTTCCCTCTATTGTCTTTTCTTTATTCATCTTTTATTTTCATCTTTTATTTTCAGTCTCTCCTTACTAGATGGTGACACATGCCCATTTTTAAATTTTCTTTCGAACATTGAGGACAATGTTCCATCTAAGTTTGGGGGTATTATATTAGGGTTATTTATATTTAGAGTCTTTTGAAATTTTTTGTTTAGGATAAACAATTTCTTATAAAGTAAGAAGAAGGATACTTATTTACTTTAGGATTGTTGAGTTTCATAAGTTCCCTACAAGATTATATGAGTCATGCAATTATACATAATAAACAAATGTGATGCTTTTTCTGGTGATCATTCCCTTTAAATCTAGTCCTAAATTGAGTTTAAGTAAATAGAGTGACAACATATATATATATATATTTGAATAAAGTCAATATACTCCAATGTTTTGAGTGCTTAGTAACTAGGGGTATTCATCACCAATGTTTACCTTTACTTCAAACGGCAACTTGAAATACGAGTATGCAAAGCACTTTAGAGTTTGTGACTTGCTGAGTAACCAGGTGGACTCATCACAAATGTTTCGCATTCGCGTAAAAAAGCAAGTGACAACTTTAGAGAAGAAGACTAAAAAAAAAAAAAAAAACAACTCTAGTTTGCTACTCGGTTTGTAGTAGAGAAAAGGGGATAATCACAGATTGGGTAATTACATACTATAACTATAATTAATGGCATGACAAGTATGGTTGAGTTTGGAGTTATGAATAAACAATTGCACTAGAGAAAGTGGGTATGTTTAATTTTACTTTATCTGAAATTGTTTATACCTTTCTATGTTGATGCCCACATAATAAGAACTCTTGGTGGTTAAGGCTGTCATTATTATTATACCCTTGTTCATAATTCTAGTTTGCTTGAGGACAAGCAAAAATCTAAGTTTGGGGGTATTTGATGAACACAAGAATATTCACATTTAGGAGCAATAATCTTATTATAAATGCACATTTAAAAGCGCTATATGTGATATTTAACTCTTATTTTCTCTTTTCAATAGGAAACAGCCGATAACAGCAAAACAAAGCAGATTCCAGACCAATACAGACTACAGCAGAGATCAGTCGACTAATTCCTCAGTCAGTCGACCGGACAGAGAGTTTGCTAAGCCTCGACACAGTCGACTTCCCCAAACACCAGTCGACTTGATTGAGAAATCGTGAAGCCACAGATGTCTCAGTACCAGTCGACCTACATCCAAGGCAGTCGACTGGTATGCGGTGGAGTGAAAGGATAAAATGCAGCCGAATCTAAATCTAAATCTATCCAAACCCAGGCTATATGCGAATAATAACTTCTCCAACGAATCAAAGCCAGAGACAGGGGATTGGTAAGAGCACGTGGTTAGCAGATAAGGAATAAAAGAAGAAAAGAGAAAGATATAAATCGCCGATCAAATAAGGAAAGAAATAATAAAAAGAGAGGGACTTTCCTGAAAAAGGGGAAACCCTAATTCCTCGGCCGTGTTCTATAAATACCAACCAAGAAGCATGAATGAGGGCACTCGCTCTTCTCCCCACGTTCCTAAACCACCGAATCACAAAGTTCCAGAGCCATCAACAAGAAGCACTTTATCAGCATCAAAGAAGAAGAAAGGAGATCAAGTACTAAAGAAAGAACGGCCAGTCGACTGTGTGACAGCCAGCCGACCATCTAGCCGAACTACATCAGTTTATTCTTTCTCTTTCTTATTCTTTTATGTTAACCATGTATTCAAACTTGTTGATTAATAAAAGTATTATTATGTGGAACTAATTTCATAGTTGGGTAGATTGAAGCCGTAGTTATGTAGTGCTATATTCTTCTGCATCCTTCTATTTTACTTATTGATTGAATCTGATTGAATTGGTATAGATTTATGATAATCAAACTTGTTCTCGAAGCTCTGAGAGCAGTCGACTGAAGTGACAACCAGTCGACTGACGTACAGAGCTTGAGAAATCCAAGTTTGCATTACCATCTGTCTGAATCTGTTATATGAGCATATTGAGACGACCCGTATCTCGTGCCCGTAACTTGTAACAAGAGAATCTTTAGGGGTTCTTGGTTCAATCAACTTAAGGGATCTATATCTAATACCAATTTCTAGAACCTTGAGTGTTTGTTCGTTTTCACTGATCTTATGTTTTCTTTAAGTACAACTTAGTAGAAACCATGCTAAACACTTAATGAAAGAAACGAATTAGAGTAGATACCATGCCTAATTCTTGACTTAGGGAAACAGTACTTTAAGGAGTAGATACCATGCCCTTGAAGAGAACAAACATGAGTAATAAGAAGAAGTTCAGAAGGTAACTTAGCATTATTGACTATTGGTGGATATCTAAACCCAACTACTTCATAAATATTTGTGATTCAACACTTCTTTTAGTCTTTTTATTTCTTTTAGACTTTTAAAACAATTC
The DNA here is from genome assembly GCA_017893485.1 of Hemerocallis citrina. Classification (NCBI taxonomy): domain Eukaryota; kingdom Viridiplantae; phylum Streptophyta; class Magnoliopsida; order Asparagales; family Asphodelaceae; genus Hemerocallis; species Hemerocallis citrina. Next base: position 90,614,082 of record CM030364.1, on the reverse strand, counting down.
TTTATGATTCTTAGTCTTTTTATTGATTAGTAAGTTAAAGTCTACAATCTCTGTGGGATCGACCCTTGCTATTGCTACGCTTTTATAAACGATTCGTGCACTTGCGAGGTTTTTAATTTGTGTCTAGTTTTATCTATTTAATTAGGTATCTAGATTGCACAACAAAAAGCTGCGATAAATAGTCGCTGAAGACAATTGAGCTCGCGACAGTCGACTGGTAGGGTATATCAGTCTACTTAGTCGTGAAGAGACTAAATTTTATATGTCTACTGAGCAGTCGACTGTCATAAGGACCAGGCGACTGATCAGAGAACAAAAATAGATATGTTTTAAAGTACAGTACAGTCGACTTACTCAAGAACACAGTCAACTTAACAGAAACAATTTTCAACAAATATCAATAAAATCAGAAATTCCAAGTTCTATGCTTAAGTTAATGAAAGTATCTTCTTTAAGGGGTTTGGTAAATATGTCTACTACTTGTTTATCAGTAGAGATAAAGTCAAAAGATATATCTCCTTTTAAAACATGATCACGTAGAAAATGATGTCGAATATCAATATGTTTTGTACGTGAATGTTGAATTGGATTTTTAGATAGATTAATTGCACTGGTATTATCACACATAATTGAGGGTTTCTCAAATGAAATACCATAATCTAATAGAGTTTGTTTCATCCACAAGATTTGTGCACATGCCAAACTTGCAGCGATATACTCAGCTTCTGTGGTTGATAGGGATACGGAATTTTGCTTTTTACTGCACCAAGAGACTAGGGAATGTCCCAAAAAGTGACATGTACCACTAGTACTCTTGCGATCAGTTTTGCTTCCAGCAAAATCAGCATCGCTATATGACTGAAGTTGAAAATTATCAGTGCGTGGATAAAATGAACCATATTCAGATGTGCCCTTAATATATCTTAAAATTCGTTTCACTGCTTTTAAATGAGATTCTTTAGGACTAGATTGATATCTAGCACATAAACATACGCTGAACATAATATCTGGTCTACTTGCAGTAATATATAAAAGTGAACCAATCATACCTCGACAGAGTTTTTGATCAACACTCTTACCTAATATATCTTTGTCAAGAGTAGTAGTAGTAGCCATAGGTGTGGATTTACTACTAGTACTATCCATGTTAAAACGTTTGAGTAATTCCTTTGCATATTTTTCTTGATTGATAAATATGCCACTTGAGGACTGTTTAATTTGAAGTCTAAGGAAATAATTGAGTTCACCCATGTGACTCATCTCAAATTCATTTTTCATGGTATTAGCAAATTCTTGACATAGATTATTATTAGTAGAACCAAAAATTATATCATCAACATATATTTGTATGATTAAGATATCATTCTTAACTCTTTTGATAAACAACGTAGTGTCTACTTTACCTATTTCAAATCCTGTTTCTAAAAGAAAAGTTTTCAAACGATCATACCAAGCACGAGGTGCTTGCTTAAGACCGTATAAAGCCTTTTTCAATTTATAAACATGATTTGGAAATTGTTCATGTTCAAAACCTGGTGGTTGTTTAACATAAACATTTTCTTTAATAAACCCATTAAGGAAGGCACTTTTAACATCCATTTGATAAAGTATAAAATTCATCAAACAAGCAAAAGATAATAAAATACGAGTAGATTCTAGTCTAGCAACAGGAGCATATGTTTCATCAAAATCTATACCTTCTTCTTGATTATATCCTTGAGCAACTAATCTAGCCTTGTTCCTTACAACTTGTCCTGATTCATCTAACTTATTTTTAAACACCCATTTGGTACCAATAATAGTCTGATCAGGAGGTCGAGGAACTAAATCCCATACATCATTCCTTATAAATTGGTTTAGTTCATCTTGCATGGCATTCATCCAATATTCATTCTCACAAGCTTCTTGTATATTTTTCGATTCAAAATTCGACAAGAATGCTGTGTGAGAAATCATATTAACATGTGAACGTGTCTGAATACCATGGGAGATGTCACCAATTATTAAGTCATGAGGATGATCTTTAACTTCAACAAATGACTTTGGTAAAGTTGAAGATATCACAATAGGATCAGTCGACTTGACAGGTTCTTCAGTCGACTGCTTCACTTCAGTCGACTGGAAGTCCTTATCAGTCGACTTATCAGTCAGATTAGTTTGTTCTAAAGATTTAATCACATTAACTAAAGGTGATGAATCAATTTCATCATCTTTATTTAAAGTTGATGAAGGCAGAGATTCATCGAATGTAACATGCATTGATTCTTCAATAGTCATTGTAGACTTATTGAAAATTCTATATGCTTTACTCCTATTTGAGTATCCTAAAAAGATACCTTCATTAGATCTAGGACCAAATTTGTCTAAATTATCTTTTGTGTTTAGAATAAAACACTTACAACCAAATGTCTTAAAGTAAGAGACTTTAGGAATTTTGTTAAAAAATAACTCATAACAAGTCTTCTTTAGCTTAGGTCTTATAAGAATCCTATTTAAAACATAACAAGCTGTAGCAACAGCTTCAGCCCAAAAGTGCTTTGGTAAATTGCTTTCAACAAGCATAGTACGTGCGCATTCTTGTAAAGTCCTATTCTTCCGTTCAACCACTCCATTTTGTGGTGAAGCTCTAGGAAATGCAAATGAATGTGTTATACCATTCTTGTTGCAATATTCTGTAAATGTTTCATTCTCAAATTCTCCACCATGATCACTTCTAATAGTGACTATGGTTAGAGATTTTTGATTTTGAATACGTTTACAAAAATGTGCAAATTCATCAAACGCATCATTTTTATGTTTTAAAAAGAATGTCCAAGTGAATCTTGAAAAATCATCTACTAAAACAAATACATATCTACTTTTATTTAAAGAAGCAACTCTAGCAGGGCCAAATAAATCCATATGAATTAATTCGAGCAGCCTACTAGTGGAAATTACTTCTTTTGTTTTAAAAGTGGATTTGATTTGTTTTCCTAGTTGACATGCATCACATAACTTATCCTTTTTAAAGGATAGTTTTGGCAGTCCTTTAACTAGGTTATATTTAGATAATTTTGAGAGATTTTTCATGTTCACATGTCCAAATCTTCTATGCCATAGCCAAGATTCATTGTTAGAGGCTATTAAACAAAAATCATTTGCAAATTCAATTTCATTTAAACACAATTCATAAATATTATTTTTACGAAAACCTTGAAAAACAACATTTTGCATAGTGGAATCATAAATCAAACATGCACCTTTTTCAAAAACTATTTTATACCCTTTATCACATAATTGACTAATGCTTAAAAGATTATGCTTTAAACCACTAACTAATAATACGTTTTCTATGGTTGGGTTAGAAATTTTACCGACCATGCCAATTCCTATGACTTTGCCTTTGTTGTTATCTCCAAAGGTGACAGTTCCTCCATCTATGCTTTGAATGGTGGATAGCAGGTTGGCATGTCCTGTCATATGTTTTGAACACCGCTGTCTAGTATCCAGCGTTCTTTCTTGGGTACCTATAAAAAATTTAAGGTAAATATGGTACCCTTTTTATTGGGTCCAAAACACGTTAGTTTGGGGGAAACCAAACCCATGAAGAGTTTGATCTTCCTCCATAAGCAGGAATATAATTAATAGAATTACACATAGTTAAAACATATGAGTTAATATAAGCAATTCTATCATTCTTGTTTAAGTTGACTAGAACCCATATAACCTTGTTCTGTCCAGTCGACTTACCAGTGTCCTTCAGTCGACTGCTATTGTGAGTCAGTCGACTTGATGGTACACTAGGTCGACTTATATGAGGTTTTAATCTCGTTGAATGAGATTCAATTCCTCTGGACAGACGACTGGTAGATTGGTTCAGTCGACTTAACCGAACAGTAGATTTGCTTTTATCACTAGCATTAACAACCTTAGGCTTTTCAAAAAAAAATCATACAACTTGTGTGTAACACTAGAAATAGATGCTGACTTATTTTTACTAGTGTTTTTAGCAGGAGACTCTTTTACAAAAGAATTTTTAAAACCAAGACCATATTTTTGACTAGATTTTACTTGATGATGAAGGACATCATTTAAATTCTCTTTGCCTTTGTTAAACTTAGATACGTTCTTTGATATCTCTTCATAACTCTTTTTGAGAGTTTCAAGATCAGTATCTAAATTTGTAATGCGAGAATTTAAAGATTTCACTTCCTTATCAAGGTTAAGATTTTCTTGAGAAAGTGTTTGATTAACTTTCTCTAGATTCTTAACTCTAATCTTTTCTTTTTTCAACTCTTGGAATATTTCACTAAAAGCATCAAGAAGATCTTCTGAATCATAGTCATTACTTACATGTTCTTGTGCAGCCATGGAAAACATATTTGCCACTTCGTTGTTTTCATCCGTTTCTTCTTCGTGTAATACCCTGATTTTTCAAATATATGAAAGATTACTTATTTTTATATATGTTATGCTTGTATAACATGTGGACTATTATTTTCAACAAGATGGATAGAACATTGTTTTTATAAAGTATTTTTTCCTAAAGCCCAAATGTTAATTTATTTTATTTATTTTTCTTCTACAAATAACTATTTTGGCCCAATTGATTTTTTTAGCCCATGAAATTAATCTTTTATTATTTTCTACAACTTGTATGTGTAACATTTTTCTTCTAAAAAGACTTATTATTTTGTATGCACAAGTTTTGTAAGGGGGATTGGTGTACACACGTGCATGTTGCATACACGTGTGGAGCACACTCTAGCTTGGCCGGGTTATGGTGTAGTGGGTAGGAGATCATGGGTGGTTTCTTAAGGTATGGGTAGTTTTCTTAACTCCCTTATCAATCTCAGCCCTTGATTTTCCAACTTCCTAGTGCATCTCAACCCTCCATCTCACTCTAGTTTATGTATAAATACCCCTCTCATTCCCTATCTCTTTTACACTAAGTTTATTATTGTAAGAGAGTTATTTGTGAGTTTGTGTGCGGGAGCTTTTCTGTGGAGACGAACAGCATTTCTGAGGAGCTCGGTGTGGAACAAAGGAGCAAGGAGTGCAGCACCGTATCGAAGAGCTTTTGAGGGATTTTGTTTATTTCTTCATATAAGGTGGGTGTTTCTCAGGACTTCTAATGTAGGAATTTTACCATGATTATTATGAGTGCTATCATGCTATAAAAAGTAAATTGGATGTATTAGAAATTGATTGAACATGCTGTTGATAATGAGAACGGAAGTGTCGGAACAGTCGACTGCCATATGAACCAGTCGACTGGTACGAGACAATTTATTTATGATGTGGTGATAAACATGTATGCAAATAGACATAATGGTGTGAATTATTAGTTTGTATTTTCCCTATGACACATATGATGGAGGGAAGGTAAATGAATGAAAAGAGCTAGCAATGATTAATAACTTAAGAATTGTCGGAACAGTCGACTGACACTGTGTTCAGACGACTGGTACCGTACTTCAAGAATGACTATTTGGAAATTCCAGGAAACAAGATATTTTGTGATGTTGACCCAGTATAATGACTTCAGATTTATATCTGCATCATCGTAAGAAGTTATGAGCAATGTGAATGCATGTTTAAGTATCGTTTCTAAAGAAAAGAACATATTAGCAACTTGAAATTTCATGCTTCGTCGTTACTGAACAAGTAAGAAGTGTGGTGTTTATAAAATATGGAATGTGTGTATACTGTAAGGAAAATGCATGTGAGAACGGTTAAAAGAATAATGTTTATTTTGAATTATGGAACTGATCAGTCGACCGAATGCGTGTAGCAAGTCGACTGAGCTGAACTTAGAATTGTGCTGTTGAAAATCTCAGGACAGACGACTGATGGATGAACAGTCGACTGTCATGTGGTTGACACTGTGAACATGAAAAGTTGCGGGACCGGCGACTGGTTGTGTACAGCAGTCGACTATCCCGAGCATTTATGATGAACCTGTATTTGACTGTATAAGTCGACTGGTGTTCTTCCAAGTCGACTGTACAGAGCGAACTTTGATGTGTATGAATTTCATTTTATTTTGCTGTTGGAAGTTGTAAACCTTATGATTGAAGTCTGTGGACTCTTTTTATGGCTGTGTGGATCATGTAAAATGAATCATAATTGAGAATTGAGAATTAAATGAATATGAAAGGCTAAGATCATGATGAGAAAGTCTGTGAGACTCTAATTGAATTATGAGCTGAAGTGCTCAATTGGAAGTTGTGAATTGTAAATTGAAACCGAGAGTAGCTAAGTCTCCCCCGGCAGTGAAATGAATGAAATGAAAGGAGAATTGAAAGACCAAGGTTGGTCATGTATCGAAATGAAATGATAAGTCCGGTTTGGTGGAGAGGCTAACTCTAGAGCTTGATTTATATTCATGATTCTAATATTTAGTGCATAGTGAAGATGTGATGATGGTGAGAGAAAAACATGAGTATGAGAGCTAGGGTACGGTGCGGGTGTGTGAGCCGCAGAATGCATGCTTGATGAGTCAAGACATGGCGCGGGCACAACTCAATAATGATCGGACTTTAGTCACGCTTGTGGGATGTTTTGGTGACTGCAAGAGGATTGTGTTCAGGGAGGAGGCTGAATTATCGCAGAATGCATGCTTGATGAGTCAAGACATGGCGCGAAATTCTACTCCAGGGGCCAGGATACATGCTTGTACTCATAGAATCATCTAGGATACTCACTGAAATTACAGAAGTAGAGTAAGTCATGGCGGGGGATTGAACCCTACAAAAATGAAGAACGATTAAGAGGCTTGCCCTCGAACCTATGTAGTATGGGATGCATAGAATTCGAACAAGTGCGCATTAGTGTCATGTAAATTAATTAAATAAATTGCATTAAGGATTAAGTGCACAATCACGACACGACATCTTTAAAAGTTCCCTTTTGATTTTACATGCTTATATTGAACAAGTTTGTGATTTGTTAAGAAATGAGATTCATTGTACTGTTTCTGACATAGAGAGGATGGCCATGTATAATTATCATCGGTTGAATAAACTGACGTACCCACAGTTTGTATGCAGGATAAATTACATGTAAAAAGGAATGGATGCATAAAGATCTTATCATGTTTATGTAAAAGTTGTATATTTTACTTCCGCTGTGTAAATGTAAATGTAATATGATGTAAACTCTGATGTATGATGAAAGGTTTTAATTTCCTTGTAAAATTGTACTGAAGAAAGTGAAAAGATCCTGTAGAACATCTCGAATTCAGTGATTTGGGATTCGGAGCGTTACAGAGTGGTATCAGAGCCACGCTTTCTGCGCTTTCACACTTGTACAAATTTATAAAGAACGACACCCTAGAAGTGGACATTAGAATGTGTGTTTGAGTCTGGAGATTTAAATGTAAGTGACTTACATTTGTGTTGCTCTAAGATTTATGCTTCTTCCTCTCTATTTCTAAGATGGCTGATCACTTCGACCCTGCTGGAGGCGACGACTGGCATATTATTGAGGAAGAGTACTATCCTGGACAGGCTGATTCTGAGGACGAGTATCACCCTGGGCAAGCAGATTCTGATGATGAGGAGTGGCCTGAATCTCGAGAGATTACCCCACCGCCGGATTCATCTGACGATTCTTCTTCCGATGAAGAAGAGGGACCAGCTCTGAGTGGCACTGTGGCTTCTCTTCAGAGGCAGGTTGAGACCCTGAAGGATAGAGTTGGAGCTTTGGAGGCTCAGCTGGCACAGCGGAAGGCCGATTTCTCCGTTCTCAGTCACCGAGTGTGGGAACTTGAGAAGAGAAAGAACCTGACGGATGTGTTGAAAGATGAAGTGGAGGAACTGCGGGAAGATCTTCGAGCAGCGAAGAGGATCCGTAGGGACTAGATTGTTGTAGCTTCTATTTTCTTCAGTTCTGATGTCAAAAAATATTTTTAATTCGAATGTATAAACTTTGGAATTCAATGAAATGCAAGTTGGTTTAAATTCTTGTTTTATACTTCGAATTTAATGGATCTTTTGCATCAGAATATGTCGAGAAGAGGGACAAGGAATGGTGAAGGTTTGGACCTGGAGACCGAACTTGCAAGGGTTTACCAGACGCTGAATGCAGTGGCTGCGAACCAAGGAAGGGGACCGGTGAATCCAGTACCCGAGGCGATTAAGCTAGTGGAATCGTTCAAGAGAATGAAACCAACTATATTCGAGGAAAAGTCAGACCCAGATGCGGCTGACAACTGGATCCGGCAAGTGGAGACGATCTTTGAGGTATTGGAGACCCCGGAGGGCAGCAAGGTCAAGTTGGCGACTTTGCAGTTGGAGAAGGATGCGGCTGTTTGGTGGCAGTCGATGAAGAGAACCATGGGCGGCTTATTGCTTGGCTGGGAGGAATTTCTGGAAGAATTCCGCAGTCATTATTTTCCCTCCGACGTCTAGGAGAAGAAGGCGATGGAGTTTCTGTCACTTCAGTAAGGCAGCATGTCAGTGAGGGAGTATGAGACTAAGTTTACTCAGCTCTCCAGGTATGCTCCGGAACTGGTGATGGATGAGGCGAAGAAGGCTCGCAAGTTCGAGCATGGGTTGAGGCCGAGCTTGAGGTCCCGTATGATACCCCTTGGTATCAGGCAATTTGACAAGCTGGTCAAGAGGGCGGCAGCGACGGAGGCGGATATGGAGCAGTTCCATGTTGTTCAGAACCGGAGGAACAACTGGCAGTCCGGGAAGAGGCCTGCACAATCGGGGAGTTTCAAGGGGCAACCATCTGCACAGAGGTTCAAACCAACGGGGGCGAACGCTATCAGTGTAGCTGGAAGACCTGGAAACAATATGGGGAGACCTTCTGCAGTCACTTGTTTCAACTGTGGTGAAGTGGGACATTACCAATCTCAATGTCTCAAACCACGGACTGGCAATCACAATGTGCCAATACATCAGACTGGGAAGAGGCCGTACCAATCAGGGCGAGTATTTGCCTTGACGGAAGCTGATGCTAATGAGGCGGATCAGGTCATCTCTGGTACGAGGGCTGATGTTTAGTGGTTTTGTCATTTCTTCTTCCCGTTTATATTGTGAAACTGTTATGTAATGGTGTGTATTATGTAACAGGAGAACTCTATCTTAATGGAAAGAAAGCTGTTGTATTGTTCGATACTGGATCCTCTCATACTTTTGTGTCTCCTAGATTTGCTAAAGTGTTGGGAGATGAACCGAAGATTTTTCCAGGCAAGATCTTAGCAGTAGCTACTCCATCAGGGAAAACTTTGACCACTGATCGGTACTATGCTGATTGCGAGATTGTGATTAGGGATAGAATCTTTGGCATTGATCTGATCGAGCTGACTATCTTGGGAGTCGATGTTATCATTGGCATTGATTGGATGTCGGTGTACAGTGCAAGCATCGAGTGTAAGACCAAGACTGTAACAGTGAAGGCTCTAGGTGGACCTGAAGTCACTTTCCAAGGGAAGCAGAAGTGTTCTAAGCTGGTGGCAACTATCCGCAAGGAAGAGACTCCTGTGGAATTGCAAAGGATTCCTGTGGTTCGGGACTATCCGACTGTGTTCTTGGAAGATTTTCCTGGGTTACCTCCACATCGTGATGTAGAGTTCAGCATCACTGTTCAACCGGAAAGTGCACCCATTTCTAAGGCACCGTATAGGATGGCTCCAGTGGAACAGGATGAAGTGAAACGGCAGATTGAGGAACTGTTGGGAAAATGCTTTATTCAACCTAGTGCGTCACCTTGGGAAGCACCAGTGCTTTTGGTAAAGAAGAAGGATGGATCGATGAGGATGTGTATCGATTACCGGGAGTTGAATAAGGTCATTGTTCAGAATAAGTACCTGATTCCTCGAATTGATGACTTGTTCGATCGTCTACAAGGAGCAGCTGTATTCTCCAAAATAGATCTTCGATCAGGTTACCACCAAGTTCGAGTGAAAGCTGAAGATGTGCACAAAACTGCATTTAGAACTCGGCATGGGCATTACGAATTCTTAGTTATGCCATTCGGAGTGACGAATGCACCCGCAATCTTCATGGACTTAAGGAACAGAGTTCTGAGGCCGTTTATTGATTCTTTCGCCGTGGTGTTTATCGACGATATTCTCGTGTACTCCAAGTCTGAGGAGGAGCACACCGAGCATCTAGCAGCAGTTTTGCAGAAGTTGGAAGAGCAGCAGTTGTATGCCAAGTTATACAAGTGTGATTTCTGGAAATCTTAAGTGGCATTCCTAGGTCACATCCTTTCTAAGGAGGGAGTGGCAACTGACCCTCAGAAGATAGAGGCAGTGAGAGATTGGGCTAGGCCTACTACAGTGAAGGAAGTCAGAAGTTTCCTTGGGATGACTGGATACTACAGGAGATTCATTCAAGGTTATGCTCAGATAACTGTACCGCTTACTGGACTGACCAAGAAGAATGTGAGCTTCAAGTGGACTGAGCAATGTGAGGCGAGCTTTCAGGAGTTGAAAGATAGACTGACTACTGCACCTATTTTGGCTTTGCCTAGAGCAGGTGTTGAGTATGATGTTTATAGCGATGCTTCACATCGTGGGCTTGGTTGTGTCTTAATGCAAGAAGGAAGAGTAATCGCTTATGGGTCTAGGCAACTACGACCGCATGAGAAGAATTATCCGACTCACGATCTGGAGTTGGCGGCGATTATCTTTGCTTTGAAGCAATGGAGGCACTATGTGTACGGTGAGAAGTTGAATATGTACACAGATCACAAGAGCTTGAAGTATATATATCAGCAGAGGGATCTCAATCTGAGGCAGCGGAGATGGTTCAAAGTGCTCGAGGATATGCGACCTGAGATCAAGTATCATCCTGGAAAGGCTAATGTTGTTGCAGATGGACTTAGTCGCAAGAGCAGTCTGGCCAGTTTGATTACAACTCAGAGGCATCTGATTGAGGAGTTGGACCGAGCAGGTATTGAGGTTGTCTTGCAAGGATTGGGAGCATCTTTATCTCAGTTGAAGCTTCAGCCTACTTTGAATGCAAGGATCATTGCAAGTCAGGAGGTTGATGCCGATATCTTGGAGATGAAGGAGCAGGTTGGTGCTGGCAGGTTGCCCGGATTTCAAATCAGGGATGGAGTGCGGTGGTTCGGAGATAGACTGTGTGTTCCAAATCAGGTGGACCTGAAAGAGAGTATTCTTCAGGAGGCGCATGCTACCCTTTTGTCGGTACATCCTGGGAGTACTAAGATGTACAAAGACATCAAACAGCATTTCTGGTGGTCAGGTTTGAAGCGGGATGTGGCTGAATTTGTCGCGAAGTGTGAGGTTTGTCAGCAAGTCAAAGCCGAAAATCAGAGACCCGGAGGTCTATTACAGCCGTTACCTATTCCAGAATGGAAGTGGGATAACATCAGTATGGATTTCATCACGGGATTGCCTAAGAGTTCCAAAGGCAATGATGCGATTTGGGTTATAGTCGATCGACTAACCAAGTCCGCTCACTTTTTGGCGATGAAACTCACTACTTCGATGGACAAGTTAGTTGAGTTGTATGTTGGTGAGATTGTCCGACTTCATGGTGTTCCCTCAACTATTGTGTCTGATCGAGATGCGCGGTTTACTTCGCATTTCTGGATGAGTCTTCAGGCAGCTTTGGGTACCAAGACAGATTTCAGCACTGCTTTTCATCTGCAAACCGATGGGCAGACCGAGAGAGTCAACCGTATTCTTGAGGATATGCTTCGGTGTTGTATACTAGACTTTGGAGGCAGTTGGGAAAGGCATTTACCTTTGGTAGAGTTTGCCAACAACAACAGTTTTCAGGCTAGCATTGGGATGGCGCCGTATGAAGCTTTGTATGGCAGGAAGTGCAGGACTCCTGTTTGTTGGTATGAAGTTGGGGAGCGTCAGTTGTTTGGTCCTGAGCTTGTGCAGCTGACTTCTGAGAAGATTGATCTGATCAGGAAAAGGTTGGTAGAAGCTCAGAGCAGGCAGAAAAGCTATGCAGACAACCGGAGAAGGGACCTTGAGTTTGAGGTTGATGACTTCGTCTTTCTAAAGGTATCGCCCAGCAAAGGTGTGGTTCGATTTGGCAAAGGCGGGAAGTTAGCTCCGAGGTTTATAGGCCCATATAAGATATTGAAAAGGATCGGGAAAACTGCTTACCGGCTTGAATTACCGGGAGAGTTGTCTCAGGATCGGGAAAACATGATAAGAGGTTATATTCCAGATCCGAGTCATCACTTGCCGGAAGTACCGGAAGGTTTGCAGTTAGACCTGAATTACATCGAGACTCCTGTCGAGATTGTTGATCGTCGAGAGAAAGTCTTGAGGAACAAGACGATACCGATGGTCAAGGTAGTCTGGAGAAACCACATGGTTGAAGAGGCTACTTGGGAATCTGAGGAGAGGATGTTGAAGGACTATCCCGAGCTTTTTGCTTGATTGTATCTTTGTATCTATGTATTTTGGTATCTTTTGTCTGTTGTTGTTGTTGTGTTGTATTTCCTGTTTTTGCTCTTGGCTGTAGTTCCGGGGACGGAACTATTCTAAGGAGGGAGTGATGTAATACCCTGATTTTTCAAATATATAAAAGATTACTTATTTTTATATATGTTATGCTTGTATAACATGTGGACTATTATTTTCAACAAGATGGATAGAACATTGTTTTTATAAAGTATTTTTCCCTAAAACCCAAATGTTAATTTATTTTATTTATTTTTCTTCTACAAATAACTATTTTGGCCCAATTGATTTTTTTAGCCCATGAAATTAATCTTTTATTATTTTCTACAACTTGTATGTGTAACATTTTTCTTCTAAAAAGACTTATTATTTTGTATGCACAAGTTTTGTAAGGGGGATTGGTGTACACACGTGCATGTTGCATACACGTGTGGAGCACACTCTAGCTTGGCCGGGTTATGGTGTAGTGGGTAGGAGATCATGGGTGGTTTCTTAAGGTATGGGTAGTTTTCTTAACTCCCTTATCAATCTCAGCCCTTGATTTTTCAACTTCCTAGTGCATCTCAACCCTCCATCTCACTCTAGTTTATGTATAAATAACCCTCTCATTCCCTATCTCTTTTACACTAAGTTTATTATTGTAAGAGAGTTATTTGTGAGTTTGTGTGCGGGAGCTTTTCTGTGGAGACGAACAGCATTTCTGAGGAGCTCGGTGTGGAACAAAGGAGCAAGGAGTGCAGCACCGTATCGAAGAGCTTTTGCGGGATTTCATTTATTTCTTCATATAAGGTGGGTGTTTCTCAGGACTTCTAATGTAGGAATTTTACCATGATTATTATGAGTGCTATCATGCTATAAAAAGTAAATTGGATGTATTAGAAATTGATTGAACATGCTGTTGATAATGAGAACGGAAGTGTCGGAACAGTCGACTGCCATATGAACCAGTCGACTGGTACGAGACAATTTATTTATGATGTGGTGATAAACATGTATGCAAATAGACATAATGGTGTGAATTATTAGTTTGTATTTTCCCTATGACACATATGATGAAGGGAAGGTAAATGAATGAAAAGAGCTAGCGATGATTAATAACTTAAGAATTGTCGGAACAGTCGACTGACACTGTGTTCAGACGACTGGTACCGTACTTCAAGAATGACTATTTGGAAATTCCAGGAAACAAGATATTTTGTGATGTTGACCCAGTATAATGACTTGAGATTTATATCTGCATCATCGTAAGAAGTTATGAGCAATGTGAATGCATGTTTAAGTATCGTTTCTAAAGAAAAGAACATATTAGCAACTTGAAATTTCATGCTTCGTCGTTACTGAACAAGTAAGAAGTGTGGTGTTTATAAAATATGGAATGTGTGTATACTGTAAGGAAAATGCATGTGAGAACGGTTAAAAGAATAATGTTTATTTTGAATTATGGAACTGATCAGTCGACCGAATGCGTGTAGCAAGTCGACTGAGCTGAACTTAGAATTGTGCTGTTGAAAATCTCAGGACAGACGACTGATGGATGAACAGTCGACTGTCATGTGGTTGACACTGTGAACATGAAAAGTTGCGGGACAGGCGACTGGTTGTGTACAGCAGTCGACTATTCCGAGCATTTATGATGAACCTGTATTTGACTGTATAAGTCGACTGGTGTTCTTCCAAGTCGACTGTACAGAGCGAACTTTGATGTGTATGAATTTCATTTTATTTTGCTGTTGGAAGTTGTAAACCTTATGATTGAAGTCTGTGGACTCTTTTTATGGCTGTGTGGATCATGTAAAATGAATCATAATTGAGAATTGAGAATTAAATGAATATGAAAGGCTAAGATCATGATGAGAAAGTCTGTGAGACTCTAATTGAATTATGAGCTGAAGTGCTCAATTGGAAGTTGTGAATTGTAAATTGAAACCGAGAGTAGCTAAGTCTCCCCCGGCAGTGAAATGAATGAAATGAAAGGAGAATTGAAAGACCAAGGTTGGTCATGTATCGAAATGAAATGATAAGTCCGGTTTGGTGGAGAGGCTAACTCTAGAGCTTGATTTATATTCATGATTCTAATATTTAGTGCATAGTGAAGAGGTGATGAAGGTGAGAGAAAAACATGAGTATGAGAGCTAGGGTACGGTGCGGGTGTGTGAGCCGCAGAATGCATGCTTGATGAGTCAAGACATGGCGCGGGCACAACTCAATAATGATCGGACTTTAGTCACGCTTGTGGGATGTTTTGGTGACTGCAAAAGGATCGTGTTCAGGGAGGAGGCTGAATTGTCGCAGAATGCATGCTTGATGAGTCAAGACATGGCGCGAAATTCTACTCCAGGGGCCAGGATACATGCTTGTACTCATAGAATCATCTAGGATACTCACTGAAATTACAGAAGTAGAGTAAGTCATGGCGGGGGATTGAACCCTACAAAAATGAAGAACGATTAAGAGGCTTGCCCTCGAACCTATGTAGTATGGGATGCATAGAATTTGAACAAGTGCGCATTAGTGTCATGTAAATTAATTAAATAAATTGCATTAAGGATTAAGTGCACAATCACGACACGACATCTTTAAAAGTTTCCTTTTGATTTTACATGCTTATATTGAACAAGTTTGTGATTTGTTAAGAAATGAGATTCATTATACTGTTTCTGACATAGAGAGGATGGCCATGTATAATTATCGTCGGTTGAATAAACTGACGTACCTACAGTTTGTATGCAGGATAAATTACATGTAAAAAGGAATGGATGCATAAAGATCTTATCATGTTTTTGTAAAAGTTGTATATTTTGCTTCCGCTGTGTAAATGTAAATGTAATATGATGTAAACTCTGATGTATGATGAAAGGTTTTAATTTCCTTGTAAAATTGTACTGAAGAAAGTGAAAAGATCCTGTAGAACATCTCGAATTCAGTGATTTGGGATTCGGGGTGTTACACTTCGGAAGACGAATCACTATCATCCCATGTATCTTGATAGGCCTTCTTGTTCTTGGCAAATTTGATCTTTGAATATTTGTCCTTCTTGAAGTTGGATAGTTTTCCCTTGTTCTTTGCATTTTCTAAGGGACAATCCTTCTTCATGTGACCTATTTTATTGCACCTGAAACATGTAGGAGGGTCATTAGTATCTCTATTTTTAGAATTAAACTTACCCTTCTTTAAGAATTTCTTGAATCTTCGAGTGAACATTGCTATCTCCTCTTCATCTTCTTCCTCATCTTCTAAGTCTGTCATGGCTTTAAAAGCCCATGATTTCTTCTTTGTTTGCTGTGATTCTGTATCCTTCTTTCGAGCTTCAAGTTGGACCTCGTATGCCATGAGATTGCCCACAAGATTCTCAAGATAAAGTTGTGACAAGTCATTTGCTTCCTCTATTGTTGTGGTCTTCTTCTCCTATTCTGGAGTGAGTGCACGTAAGACTTTTCTAACCATCTCCGCTTGAGTGTAAATCTTTCCAAGTGCCACAAGAGAGTTTGTGATGTATGTGAATCTGGTGATCATCTCGGACACAGTCTCATTTTCCTTCATTCTGAACATCTCAAACCTGTGAACAAGAACAGAAATTTTAGACTCTTTAACTGTATTCGTTCCTTCATGTATTACCTCGAGTGTATGCCAAATTTGATGTGCAGTTGTAGCATTGGATACACGGTTGAATTCTTCCTTTGTGAGTGCACAAAATAAGGCATTCATTGCTTTGGCATTGTTCATCGTTTGGTTCTTTTGATCATCATTCCATTGTGCATATGGAATGGTAGGAGCAGTGTATTCCGTCTCTGTCATTTGCCATATCTCGTAGTTGATTGATTGGAGATAGATTCTCATTCGGCACTTCCAATAATTGTAGTTAGTTCCATCGAATAGCGGTGGCCGTTGTGTAGATTGCCCTTCATGGTACTGATTTGTATTTGAAGTCGTTGCCATAGCCTGTAACCTTGCTCTGATACCAAGTATTGGATCCTGTAGACTAAGCAACAAACACTAGAGGGGGGGTGAATAGTGTTAATTAAAAAACTGCGGAAATTTTCTTCGGTGCAGTCGACTTGGTTGTGAACCAGTCGACTGATATGATCAAATAACAGAAAATACAATAACTCGGTGCAGTCGACTTATAGATAAGGCAGGCGACTGATGACACAAAAAATACAACTTATAAGAGGCTGACCAGTCGACTGATAGTGCAAGGAGTCGACTGTCCAGACAATTTTTACACAACTTAAGGAAACGAAAGTAAATGCAAAATCAAGACAACCAATCACAGAGTACACAAGATATATCCTGGTTCGGTCCTCCCGACCTACGTCCAGTCCCCAAGCAACCCACTTGAGATTTTCACTATTCTTGAAAAAGTTTACAAGAATACCCTACGGCGTTAAGACAACAACCTTGTCTAACCCGTAGTCCTTTCTCTCAACCAGAGAAAGCAGACCCACTCTACTACCAAGAGTGAAACAAACCGACTCTACAACCTAGAGTCAAAAACACTCTCCCACCGAGAGCAAAAGTAACAAGAAGAACTTTACAGTCAACCTATAGCCTTGTTGGTGTATTGTGTTGTTGCACGTGGCTAAAACCAAGGTCGACTTCTATACCCAGTCCAGAGCGAAATCGTTGCTATACTGGACTGAGTGTAGAGAACCAAAGAATTTGTACTTGAAAGTTTTTTTTCTCAAATTTTTCACTTAGAGTTTTCTCAAAGAGTGCTCGGATCTCAAGAAATTGTTGTAATAGTTGTTAGATCTTTTCAGTGAGATCTGAACTCTTTTTTATAGAGTTAGATCTCCTGGACGTTGGGGGATAGTTATTCCAACTGTCAACCAACGGATCTAAGAGTTGTTGCTTTTGAAAAATCAAATTTGAAAACAGAAAACGGTCAAAAGTACTCGAACAGTCGACTGGGTTGTCATATGAGTCGACTGGTCAGAGTTTGAATAAATTTAAAACAGTTTTGTACTATCAGTCGACTGCCAGAGGTATCAGTCGACTGGTACTCAACAGTTAAATTACTTCAAACTGTTTTGACTCTTTTGAGGTTTTTGAAAAACACACATTATGAAATTGTGAGTGTATGTGTGTGACAAGGCTTTACAATCAGACTAAGACTCAATAAAAATAAAATACAATGTTTTACAAGACATAATAACTTGACACATTTGAGCTTGAGGTCTTGAGTCTTGATTTGAGTCTTAAGTCTTGTTTTGAGTCTTGTCTTGAATCTTATCTTGAGTGAAGTCTTTGTCTATAGCCTTTGAGCTTGTTCATTTGTTCAGCTGAAATAATATTTTGTATGTGCAACCTGCAATATTAGCTGTATAACATAGACACATGTTGCAATGTGTTGTGATCATCAAAATCAAGAATCAACAATAAAGGCTAACAATTATAATGGTCACAACATGTAATAAAGGCTTGCATTTAGAGAAGTCGCTTAGTTTCTTTTCAATAAATTTATAGTCTTTTCTTTTGCAAAATTCTTGTACAATTCCACTGGATGCAAACAATGAGTTAGACACATGCACCCCCCCCCCCGAAGCAGCACCATCCACTCACTAAGCACACCAACAGACAAGTGCAGAGTCCATACTCATGGTTCTTAGAATTGCTCTAGCCATTTGCCACTGAGTAAGTGTGCGGGGTATGCCTTGCCATTCGAATGCTCCCAAAACTCGACGTCAACCTATCTGGAGTCCATACTCATGGTTCTTAGAGTCGCACTAGTCACTTTCCACCGAGCAAGGGCAGGGCACGCCCCACCATTTGATTTGCTCCCAAAATAACCGTTGAATCAAGGTTCTCACATCACTCAAGCCACTTGCCACCGAGTAAGTGTGCGGGGAACACCTCATCATTCGATTGCTCCCAAAACTCATCGTCAACCTATTCGGAGTGCATACTCATGGTTCTTAGGGTAGCTCTACCCACTTGCCACCGAGCAAGGGCAGAGCACACCTTGCTATTCAATCTATTCCCAAAATAATTCCGAACAAGTGCGGAGTCCACACTCATGGTTCTTAGGTCACTCTAGCCACTTGCCACCAAGTAAGTGTGCGGGGCACGCCTCGTCAATCGATTGCTCACAAAAATCGTCGTCAACCTGTCTGGAGTCCATACTCATGGTTCTTAGAGTCACTCTAGCCACTTGCCTCCAAGCAAGGGCGGAGCATGCCTCGTCATTCGCTCTAGCCACAACTCGTATTTTATTTAAATAGCAGGAAAAATCTGGAAAAATTACTGAAGGTGTACGACACCTATATGATCATCCCCTAAAAATTTCAGATCAAAATACCAAGTAGAGTTCACGCAGTGAGCTACGGACTAACATCAAAAATTCAGTCTTTTAACAAAAATTTCTGTTTTGGACTACTTAACACAAACGAGTTGTTTAAGTTCATTCTTATAGCATGCATGTCATTTTTTCAGTCATCAAAAATCATTTCAATCATCCAAGAACAAAAACACAAGAAATTGGAAACACCCACCTTGTTAGTAGCTTGTTCTTTGTTTGAGAGACCTCCTTCTTGACTCTTCTAGATCCTTACTTCTTTTCCTTTGCTTGGGCTCCTAGTTCTTCTTCTCCTTGGCTTCCCTTCTCTTTCTCTCTCCAAATCAGTAGCTAAGTGTATTAGGAATGGAGTTTGGAGGTATAAGAAGAGAGTAGGAGTAGTAGGAGTTTGTAAGAAAGAATGAAGGAGTGGAGGGGTTTTTAACAACACAAAAAAGAAGAGAGTCAAAGGGGTGACCGAATTCATGGCATGGGGAAGAAGGAGAAATATCTCAGCAAGCAATAGGTTGGCTCTCTTGGGTGGTGATGTGATGGGGTCCTTTCAAAACTCATCATGGTGTTTTTGGTTCAAACCCTAACCCTAACTCATCTTTATCTCTTTTTCCCTCCACAAAGTGGCCGGCCCACTTCTAAGGCTTGTCCCATGTTGGTTTGGTTCAAGTATGGTGGGTTTGTCTTGTCCCATCTGGGCTCACAAGTCCAACTCAACATGTACATACATACATACATATATCTATACATATATTCGTATGCACAATGTAGGCTATTAGTGAAAAAATCAATTTCTTAAACCAAAAATATAATTTTCACAACTAGTAGCACTCAGTTCGTTTACAAGATGCATTCGTAAAAAATCAGGGTTGTTACATCACTCCCTCCTTAGAATAGTTCTGTCCTTAGAACTACGCTTAGTAGGAGTAAACAGAAAAGAAAAAAAAATTACACAAACAACTCCGGGTGAGTCTCCTGCATTCGGCCCTCTGGCTCCCAAGTAGCTTCTTCGACGAATTGATTCCTCCATACGACCTTTACCATCGGAATTATCTTGTTTCTCAGCACCTTGTCCTGACGATCTATTATCTGCACAGGTCGTTTCTTGTAGGAGTGTAATATCCCGGGAGGATATTACTGTAACACCCCGCAAAATTGGAAACGACAATTTTGCCCTCGTGTGTTGTGCACGTATATTTTGTAATATATTTCACTAAGTGTTTTTGATTACCTACTATGTATGCATTTTTCGTATTGATTTTATCTTATTTGTGTCAACTCAAATGCAATATTTCAATATCTATATTTTACGCGCTTTTTATGTATTTTTTATGCACGTGTCGATTATGTGTTTCTACCACTACGTGCAATATTCTCTATGTATTTAAATTATTTATTTTAGGTATTCAAATCAATTTTTATAAACAGAAATTTATTTTTCTCCATTTTGATTAAAATGATTTTGTACGTGAAATGCACATGCTTTCTACGTACGTAACAATTACGTCGTAGAATGTATAAAAATTAATAAATATTTTTCTTATATTGTATTTTTATTATGTTTAACATTTTTCGTTGATAAAACCGTATTTGGCATTTTTATGTTTTACGTGCGACGCACGTATTTTCGGCAAACATATTTGAGTGTATTTATTTTCAAAATAAATTTCGAAGTGTATAACACCCCGTAGTTTTCAACAAAAAAGAAAAAAAAAGAAAAAAAAAGAATATAAATAAATAAATATATATATATATATAAATATATATATATATATATATATATATATATATATATATATATATATATATATATGTTGAAAAGATAGTTACTCTTCTTTGGTAAAGAATACATGCAGGTTGGCATATATTAGTAAGAGCATCTGTAGTCGTTGAATGTAAAAATATCCATATATGGATAAATGGAAATAGGAATCCTACTTTTGCTGCACTCGTGCAAATCTATTTTTTAGCAATCTACATAAAAATAATAAGCGACGGCACACGAAGTGCCGTTGGAGAGGAAAAAAAATTTAAAAAAAATAAATTTTGGACGGACGGCACTCGAAGTGCCGTCGGAGCGCGAAAATAAAAAAATAATTTATTTTAAAGAACGGACGGCACATGAAGTGCCGTCGGAGAAGGAAAAAAAAAATCAAACCAAAGGGACGGACGGCACATGAAGTGTCGTCCAGACACAAGTTTACTTTTTTTTGACATTTTCCACTTTTTCCGAAATTACAAAAACATTTCATTAATTACAAAAAATTTCAAAAAATTACAAAAACAATTCAGAAATTGCAAAAAAAATTAAAAAATTGCAAAAACATTTTCACAAATTGCAAAAAAAAATTAAAAAATACAAAACCCTCCGGACGTCCGAGGATTTGGGGAGCGATGGGATTTTTTTAATTGAAAAAAAAAAATCAAAGGACGGCACATGAAGTGTCGTCCGAGGGATTTGGGAGATTTTTTAATCGAAAAAAATTATAAAAAATCAAGCGACGGCACTTGAAGTGTCGTCCCTCAAATATCGATAAAAGCTATATCGATTCTCATTTATAGCAATCGACTGTAGCGATTTATCGATAAAATGGATATTTGGCAAACGAGTGCAGCACGTTCGTTTGCCAAATATCCATTTTATCGATATTTAGCAAACGACTACAGATGCTCTAATGTATGTTTGAAATGGTATAAATAAGATGGGGCCCCACGGTGGATGGAACACAGCATGTCTCTGTGCTGTGTGCTTTCAATGATGGTTGACGTCACCAATTGGGTGACGTCGACTTCTCCACTGTTCACCCGGGTTTTTTTTGTTTACCGATTAGGCCGGTTTTGGAGAGAGGAGGGAAAGGTTGGGGATTGGGGTTTTTGAAGAGTTGGGATGATGAAGAGTTTGGGGGTTTTAGGAGTTAAGAAATAAAGGGATGAAGAATTAATTTGAATAATTTATTAGGTGTGAAATTCTTGCAAATGAGATCCTAACCTAGACCTATAAATAGCACACCATTCTCTTCTCTTTTCTTCACACCAAAAACAAAAACAAAAATCAAGAGAAAAAAAAAAGAGAAAAGAGAATTTTGTGCTTGGAGGCTCTTGCTAGGAGAAGAAGATCTAGGATGTCACTTTGGAGCTAGGAGTGGTGTTTCTTTTCTTTCATTTGTTCAAGCTTCAATAAGGTTGGTGATCTCTTTCCTTTCTAAAGTAGGACTTGCATACAAAATAGTTA
The DNA here is from genome assembly GCA_017893485.1 of Hemerocallis citrina. Taxonomy (NCBI): domain Eukaryota; kingdom Viridiplantae; phylum Streptophyta; class Magnoliopsida; order Asparagales; family Asphodelaceae; genus Hemerocallis; species Hemerocallis citrina. The sequence continues at coordinate 90,592,176 of CM030364.1, read as the reverse complement.
AATGATTAATTGAATGAGATATATGAAAAATTCATGCTAGCATAGTATGAAATGATCATGTTGAGAAGTTGTGAATAATTTGTTACCATGCTAATTTTTAAAAAAGAGAGTTCAACTAAGAAATTAATCATATGAATCATTGAAAATTTTATGCATGTTAAAATGTGTGTTTTGTATGGAAATTGTTGAAAAATGTTGTTTTCAGTATATGCTTTAGAGTCATGGTGATTAAAGAAGAAGAAAGAAAGAAATTAGGTTATTGCCATGAATTATATTATTATGGTTGTTATTTTATACATATAAAAATATATGGTTGTAAGAAAACTTGTGAGATTTTCTCGTAGTTTAAAGAATGCATTTTTTTTGTGTAGTTAAGTTGGTACACAAAAGGTTTATTTTTAAGATAAAACATTGTTTACTTTATTTTTTTAATTGGAAGAAACAAATTTCTTGTGTAATAAAAGAGAAGAAATAGACTTGAAATTTAGACGTATTATCAAATGCGAATTTTTAAATCCATGAGTTTCTGTTAGTAAGTGAATTCCAGTCTAATTAAACTATTATAGACTAATGAGAAGATTAGATTAAAATAAGAATCAAGTTTTCGAAATTAATAAAACAACAAGAAGACTGAACAAAAGATTAGTATTGTTTTCCTATGCCAATTAGTCGCAATGGACTTACTGGCTAGTCGAGGGGCTTTAAAATCGTTACTGTAGCGCATGTGGGATCGGGGAGTCACGAGTTCGAACCCTGCTGTCCCCCTTCTTTTCTGTTTTGATTTTATTTAGCCTACAAATCAAGTTTGAGTATGTGAGGGTTCGAGTCCCCTTCTGTGACAATATAGCCACTTGGGACTTTTGGCTAGCTGTTGAGTGTATGAGCGTGGGCTATGCGGTCACAAGTTCGAAACCCTGTGGCTGAAAACTTTATATATATATATATATATATATATATATATATATATATATATATATATATATATTACTATTTTAATGAGTTTTAAAGCAAATAAAAAATTGGAAAAAAATCTATTATTCCTATAAAATTATTTAGAACTTACTAAAATTAGTTTCAAGATTTTAAAAAGGAAAGGTTGAGATAAAGAGTAAGTAAAGATTGAAGATTTATTAATAAGAAAGGTATGATTTTCTTAAAGAATAAAAGAAATATATTGTGTGCATTATTTACTCTTGAAGAGTTTGTATTTGATTATTTGAAGATATTTCATGTGTTTAAAATTGTAAATGGAATTATGATTGTCGTGATTCGTGAATGAACTATGAACAATAAGAGAATCATGAATAATGCTTAATGTGACATGGGACAAATTATGGATATGTTAGAGACAGGAATATGATAAGTTTAAGACATTTGATTATTGAGGGTATATGTACCCATGTTTCTTGTACATGAAAGCTTATGATTAAGAATTAGTAAGAGCTCGGTTACTGGCAATATTGAAAGAAAGATTTTGAGATATGATTTTGAGATATTACTGTCGGACAATCTCGTATTTTGAGAACAAGTTCTGCAGGAGGTAATACTGATTCTAGAATTAATAACTTATTCATGTCTTGAACTAAAGTATTGGCACTTAAGTGAAGATGTAGTAAACCTGGGCAAACGTAAGTGGATTGCTCTATATAGTCGGGTGATGGGTTGGCTACGGCGATTCACCGAGACTATAGACCCATTCGGCGGACTGTGGTTGCTCCGTGGGAGACGAGCTTTTCTTTTTAAATTCGGGATTATGAGTACGGATCAGCGGTGGATTCCAGGATCTTGAGTAATAGGGTGGATAGTTTTTGTTTTGCCGTACTCCAATGTATATGCATATACCAGGGCTAGAGGGGCACTTGCGAAATGATTCGCACGATGTGGGATTTGTGATAAGAGTCAGTGGTGGACTCCGGGGCTGGGATTCAAATTCGTGGAATGATCTAAACCTTATTTTATTACTGAGTAGTTTCATGGCGAGGAATCGAACCCTTTATTGTGGAGTACGTAGGTGCTTGCCCTCGGACCTATGTAGTATGGGATGTATAGAATCCGAACAAGTATGCATTAGTGTCATCCTAGTATAAAATATCCGCATTAGGTATTAAGGCATAACTTACACTTATATGTTTTAGAGTAGTCACATTTCTACACTTTATTTCATTTAATCTTTTGTTGTGATTTTGTTAAAGTATGGAGATCGTTATACTATTTTCGGCATAGAGAGGATAGCCGTGTATAACATTTTTTCAGTTATAATCAACTGACGTGCCCATAGTTATACATGCAGGTAACGGATGTTCATGGAGTTATAAAGTGGATATGTTGTTGCTGTTTTGTTTGAAAGTTAAAGATGTTGTAATCATATTCATTGTAATTTATTTTGTCTTCCGCTGTGTATCAAATGTAAACAAACTCTGATGTATGATGAAAAGTTTTAAATTCCTTATAAAATTGTACGAAGTGAAGTAAAGATCCTGTGGAATCTCGAATTCAGTCTTATTTGGAATTCGGGGTGTTACAATTACATTGTATAAATTTATTTTATTATTATTTTTGAAATTAAATTATTTTTATACGGATTATGCGAAGATTTTCGGTATATGTATATTACATATATATATATTGTGTCAATTAGTACATTGTACAAATTATGTGGTATGTATTTTTGGATGAAATAGTTCTCTTTCATAACAAAAAAATCTAATTGATTGTTAGCATTTTAATAAGTGTTTAACCTAGGGTTAAAGTGTGCATGAGAGGATTAGGAGTTGTTCTTCTAGAAGCTCCCTCTCTCATCCACCTCACCCTCACACCCATGCCTCCACCTCACCCTCACACCCATGCCTCTACCTCACAAGTATGGCCGGCCTTGTACCCCTAGGGGGTTTTTGAAATTTGTCTTGTGCATTTTGCACTTTCCCCTTCTCCTTCACACTATAAATACTCCCTCCCCTCTTCTCTTGTCTCATTTTACAAGAACCAAAAAAAGGAGAGAAAAAGAAAGAGAGAACAAGCTAACTAGAGAGTTTTTCATTGTAGGTTTTCTTAGGAGTTTTTCATAGGAGCTAGGGGAAGGAGAAGGTGCATAGGCAAGTTCTTCCTTCAAGGAAAAAAAATCAAGGTGGGGGTTCTCCATTTCTTTTGTTCTCCTTGTTTGATGTTGCTTTCCTTGTGTGTTATTTTTGGTTCTTTTGTGGGTTTGTTGGTTGTGTTGTTGCTTTTGTGTGTGTTGGTTGTGTTAAACAAATTGGAACTAAGATTTGTATGGATAAAATGATGATGGAACTTTTAAAAAGAACATAAAAAAAGATTGAATCTTTGATTGTGGCAGTTTTTGTTCTTGTTGTTGTTATTTGGACTAAATGGACACAACAACATAAAGATTGATGTACATACCCATCTATGGGTTGTAGAACTTGACATGAACATATGCATATATTTGTGTACATACCCAATTGGGATGTAGAACTCAAACAAGGACTTTTGGCATAAGCACATAATAGAATTATTACATACCCTTTGAGATTGTAGAACTCAATAAAAATGAGTCTTAATTATTTATTGCTCTCTACTTGGTAATTATCAAGCCTTGTAACTCTTATTATAAGGAAGGGTAAACCTTATTGTATGTAGGAACTAGGTGGTTAAGAAAAGAATATTGTAGGAAGTAGGACTTGTAAATTGTTGTATGAAATTTGTAGTTCATAAGTTAGTTTGTTGTAGAAATTTCAAGGCTTGCATTTTTTTTGTAAAAAGAGATAGTCTTTGTAATAACTAGTAAGTGGATATCCATGCTTAAATAACATCCATGCTTAAATAGTTAGTAGACATTCATGCTGAAATATAAGTAAAGTTTATGTTGAAGTAGTAAATAGACATTCTTGTTTTAAATTGTAGTAGAAACCCATGCTTAAAGTAGTAATAGATATCCATGCTTAAACATAGTAAGCATTCATGTTAAGTTGTAGTAAGTTCATGCTTATGTTGTACTCATGCTAAATTGTTGTAGGAATTATAGTAAGAACCCTGTTTATGTTGTATCCATGCTATATTAGGTAGGTTTGATATAGTAAAGAAACCCATCATGCTAGATTGTAGTAGTAGATAATTGTACTTAAGTTGTGTTTATGCTTAGATTGTTGTAGGATTGGTGTTTAAATTACCTACCATGTTTAAGATCATTGTAGATTCAAGCTAAGTTATATATCATGCTTAGGAATGTTGTAGGATTGATGTTAAATTACATACCATGCTTAGAGTTGTTGTAGATTCATGCTAAGTTATTACCATGCTTAGGAATGTTGTAGGATTGATATTTAAATTACCTACCATGCTTAGGATTGTTGTAGATTCATGCTAAGTTATATACCATGCTTAGGAATGTTGTAGGATTGGTGTTTAAATTACCTACCATATTTAAGATCATTGTACATTCATGCCTAAGAAATAGAAAAGAACTATGCTTTAAGTAGTAGTAGATATTCATGCTTAAGTAAGCATTCATGCTTGAGTTGATCCATGCTTAAAGTAGAAGTAGATATTCATGCTTGAGGTGTAGTAACTATCCATGTTTAAGTAGTTGTAGAAAGGATCCATGTTTAAGTAAGTAGTAGATATACATGCTTAAATTGTAGTAGCTTCATACTTGAATTGTATCCATGCTTGAGTTGAAGAACGATCCATGTTTAAGGTAGTAGAAGATATCCATGCTCTAGTATAGTAGTTACTCATGCTTAAGTTATAGTAGCTCCATGCTTAAGTTATGCCATGCTTAAGATGCATAGTTATTCTGGATAGAAAAGGGTCCATGTTACGGTAGTAGTAAACATTCATGTTTAAGTGGTAGTATGTACTCATGTTAAGTGTAACAATTATCCATGCTCATGTAGTAGTAAAGAAACCCATGCTAGGTTTGAAATTATTGTAGGTTGATGCCTATGTTCAATACCATGCTTAGATCATTGTAGATTGACATATCATGCTAAGATTGTTGTAGGGTAATACTTAAGTTGTATACCGTGATTAAGTATAGTAGTTATTTATGCTTGAGTTAAAGAACCATGTTGAGTAAAGAACTATCGTGTTATAGTTGTAGTATTAACTATCATGTTATGGTGGTAGCGTTTGTGAAGAACCATCGTGTTTTAGTTGCAATACTCGAGTTGCATAGTAGTTCTAGATTCAAAGGAACCACGCTTGAATTGTATTATGATTGTAGTGAAAGATTAAAAAGAACCCATGAACCCATGCTTGAGCTAGGTATTCTTGTTAAACTAGTAAAATGAACCTATGTTCTATGTTGTCCTAGTCAACTTTAAAGAGAAACCCATGAAACTAGCACTATGGTAGTTCTAGCTCAATTGATAAGAGAACTCATGTATTTAGTCCTAGGTGATTCTAGCACAACTTGAAGAAAGAACCCAAGAATCTAGTGCATGTAGTTCTAATTCAATTTGGGGAGGGAGACAATGGAATCTAGTTGTATGAGACCCTAAGTAAAGTTGGACCATATCACATGAGCATTACTCATCTTCATGGGTAATAAGGGTTGGGAGGGTCACTAATAATCGTTAGCTTGATAAAAGTTTGATGTCGCTTCTTGGGCTTCTCATTGGTAGAATGCCTATTTTAGACTGTTAGTAGATTCTTCTGTTGCTTCTAATTATAGAAGATCAAGTTTGATAGTAAGCACGTTTGGTTGCTTCTAGGTTGATTACCTGTATGGTTATTTTTGTATGTGGTTTTGCTCGTACGTGGCTCGACTGGCCCATATGTAGCTGTTGATCTCATACGCAGTTTATTTGGCTGGTATGCATGTTGTTGTCTCATACGTAGTCTGCCTGTCTCGTATGTAGTTATTGGTGTCATACGTAGCTTGTTGGCTCGTATGTGTTCTATTTACTCGCATGTAGCTTATTATCTAGTACGCAGTTTTGTTGTGCTCGTCTAGGGCTATATTATTATCCTAGGGCTATCGACCATCAAGATGTGTGTTTACCTTACTCCTAAGGGACTGTAGACGAGTCACTTCTTGTGTACCGTCGAATATTAACCGGTGTAGGTTGATCGCGGACCGGAGCTTAGACGAAATCCAAGTTCAGGGTAATATCCTGCGAATACGTTCGTATTGCCGGGGTCGTGGATCGATAGGTCATGAACCAGATCCTTAGGGATTCTGGTAAGTCTAGGTTGAGCAGCCTAGTAGAGTTATCTTGCGAAGTCTAACTTAAGACTTAGCATGTTGTGTAAGTTTGTTGTCATCCCTAGGTTGTTTAGGGTTAGTGACATTGTTAGGGTAGTAACTTATGGTCATTACTACTTAACCATTATTATTATCATCTTTCACAGAAGGGAAAGAGTTGGTGTTAAGGGTGATTTCTTATGATCCGACCTGTCCTATAGGCCTGCATTAGGAGGTGTTATTGGGTTGTACCCTCCTTGTCAAAGGGATATGGTCTGTGCCTTCTCACGAGTTGGAAGCACGGGATCCGTATCTCGTCTCTTAATTTCTGAAGTGCCATGATAAGGGCGGGTGCGAGTGTAATGCCTCGATTTTCATTTAATGAAAATTATTTTATTTTTGCACATAGTGTGCACGTGCAATATTTTTGGTTGAATTAAATGTTATGATTATTTTCATCATGATGAGTATAGATTTTTAAATATGTGCTTTTATATGAAGCCTTCTTTCAAATAGATAAAAACCTTTTCTTTTTAAAAGCCCAAATTGTAATTCATTTATTTTATTTTAAAATAATTATTTTGGCCCATAAACTAAAGCCCATGAGTTAATTTATTTTTAATACAACTTGTCATGTAGAATACAATTTAAAGTTTATTTTTATATAAAATATAATGTACAATTTTTGGACCTAGTTGCTTGCACGTGCATTGCACGTACACGTGCAAAATGCACATTCCTACACTAGGCCGGATTGCATCATGGAGGGAAATGAAAATTTGAGTGGGAATCATGGTGTGGTGGTTACTTGATTATGGGTGGTTAGTATAACTCCTCCTTAAATCTAAACCATTTGTTCCTAACTCCTACTTTAATCCTAGCCATCCATTTTCCTAGATTTTTAGTATAAATACCCCCCCCCCCCCTCCATGGCTAGTTATTCTTGTGCTTATTACTTTCTACAAACCTATAGTCCAAATTACATTATCTAGTAGTTAGTTAGTGAGTAAAAGATTGAGAGATTATGTGGGTTTGTGCTTGCAACATCAAGAAGAAGAGGAGGCCGGCAATCAACTAGGAGCTCTCGATTTTGGTGCTTGGGAGGCTTGTGTGTGCGTGTTCAAGGAGGAGGAGCCCTCTCGTTGCAAGGACATTCGTTTAGGAGGTTGTTAATTGCACTTTTCTTCAATAAGGTGGGTAAATTTTCCCTATTTCTAAATAGGAATGCATGCTAGATTTAATTAGAAAAATGATGCATGAAAATGATTACTAAGAATGCACTTTTAATCGGAAGAATGATCTATAATTGATTGAATTGTTGATATGCAAATTGTGTGTGTTTCTACTATTAAAATTCAAGTTGGGTGCAACATGAATATGGTTATGAATTGTGTAAATGAACCTTCGTTAGTAGCATAAAAATTATGTGCAAGATTAGTATATTGACAATGTCGCTTTGGAAATTTTGTTATGACGTTGTAACGAATAAATTAAAATGCAGTCATTATGTTTATGAGATGAATAAGGCCAAAAAATTAGTATAGAGATTAATGAAATTTTAATGTCGAAAAAGGAATGTATTAGAGGTAATATATCAAATTAACCAATTTGTATGGTAGAAATGTGTTATTTATTGGGAAAAATATGTTTAATTATTTGAGAAAATTATTTTTATACTGGAGTAGGATTCATGATGGAAATGATAAATCTGGAATTTTTACAGTATATTAGTAAGAGCAAATTGAAGTAAGATGTTGATGAACATCGATGTATTCTAAATAAACAAAGAATAATTGGTTAAATAAAATTCGATTTGTACTAGTGACAACCCGAGCCCATAGCTCGAGTGGTCGGATCACTCTTAATCGCTACAGTATATATGCGGCTCTCTGAGGTTGAGGGATCGAATCCCGTTGACACCATTCTTTTTAGTTTCGAACATTTTAAATAAAACAGGGCGGCCGAGAGCACTTAATGCTCTCGCTCCCTCTTCTATGCGTGGGCAGCACTCGGCCTAGTGGTCTGTGCTTTGGTTGTTTCTCCTAGTGGTCGCTGGTTCGATCCGTGGTCTTCGGCTGTGTTTATGTTGTGGAAAAAAAACATTTTTTTGGGTGTTTTAGTGATCAAAAAATATGGGAAAAAATATATTTATTATTTTAAAAATATATGGAGTTTATGAAAAATAATTTGAGGATTATTCGTATGAAGTGGAGTATGTTTAAGGAATAAAAGTATAATTTAGAACTATAAGTTCCACACTTGCATTTGTATAAAGTTGTATTTTACAAAAGATTTAAAATGGAATATTAGAAAAAAAAAATACGAATAAGATGTGAATTATTCTCAATGGAGAATGGTGTGACAATTCTTGATGTATAAATATTCATCTTTGATTAAGTAACTAGTGATGTGGTTTTTTTTTAATGTGAAAATAATATTGCATGAGTTACATGATGAATAGTTGAATTTAGTGTATAATTATGGACTATTGAATGATTTGGAAATCATGATTTGATAGTAGAAATATTTTGAGTATGACAACTCAACATGTAAACTTATGAGTTGGAAACACTCAACTTTAGAATTTGTGAATGGGAATTGAAACAAAAGAGTAGCTAAGTCTCCCCCGGCATTTGGAAAGAAATAAATGAAATATAAAAGACCAAGGTTGGTCATGTTGAACAAATGTATAAGTCCGGTTTAGTGGAGAGGCTAACTCTAGTACTTTGGTTTTGTTCATGATTCTATATCATTGGAATTAAGGATTAGTTACATAGTGAAGACGTGATGAAAGTAAGAGAAAAACATTGAGTATGAGGGCCATTGGATAGCGGCGAGAGCGTATCCCAGGAAGTCCCATGATGAGTCTGGGCGAGGATACTGCTCCAGAGTTGTAACGCCCCGAATCCCAATTACACTGAATTCGAGATGTTCTACAGGATCTTTTCACTTTCTTTAGTACAATTTTACAGGAAAATTAAAACTTTTCATCATACATCAGAGATTACATTAATATTACACTTTTCTTTTGCACAGCGGAAGTAAAATACAACAATTAAATAAAAGTACAACAACATGGTACAATCTTTAAGCATCCATTCTTCTTTAATCTTTAACAAGTCATTTACCTGCATATAAGACTGTGGGTACGTCAGTTTATTCAACCGACGAACATTATACACGGCCATCCTCTCTATGCCGGAAATAGTATAACTTAACCTTCCATATTTAACAAACACAAACTTGTCACATTCAAACTAAAGGGACTACCCTATAGATGTCGTGTTGTGATTGTGCACTTAATCCTTAATGCATTTATTTATGTTACATGACACTAATGCGCACTTGTTCAGATTCTATGCATCTCATACTACATAGGTCCGAGGGCAAGCCCTTAATCGTTCTTCATCTTTGTAGGGTTCAATCCCTCGCCATGACTTAATCTACTACTGTAACTACGGTAGTGTCTTAGATGATCTATGAGTGCAAGCACGTGTACAGAAACTGGAGGAGAATCTCACGTCATGTCACGACGCATCGTGAAGAACCTATGGACTATTCAGCCTCCTTCATGGCACACGATCCTCATGCAGTCACCAAACATCCCACAAGTGTCAACACAGGGACGGTACCCTGGAGCAGTATCCACGTCATGTCACGACGTATCGTGAAGAACCTGTGAAATACTCTCCGCCGCCACGGTACCCTGGAGCCGTATCCACGTCATGTCACGACTCATCGTGAAGAACCTGTGAAATACTCTCCGCCGCAAAACCGATGGCCCTCACTCGTGTTTTTCTTCTACTTTCATCACGTCTCCACTATGTACTAGTCCTTAGTTTTATTAAAAATCATGAACAAAATTAATCTCTAGAGTTAGCCTCTCCATCAACCGGACTTATTCATTCATTTCATCATGACCAACCTTGGTCTAATTTCATTTCATTTCATTTCCTTTCTCAATGCCGGGGAGACTTAGCTACTCTATTTCAAATTTCATTTCACAATCTTCAACTTATAAATTTCCATGTTGAGTTCTCATACTCACATGTATATTCTCTTTTCAATTCATGATTTCAATTTTGTTCACAAGTCCATCATTGCACATAAATTTGTATATACTTATCAATTATCACATCATAATAATTCTTCATCACTAAACAATATGCACACTTCATATTGTTCCACAAGTGAGAAAATAATTGCATCATATCATATAACCACATTTCTTTTTGCCAATTCAACTCTTAATGTTCCAATTCACTTATTCTTTCAAGTTATAGTTTCATACCAATAATCCATTTAGAACCATATGTCTATATATGCTTTTTGACTCCAAACCATAGTAAAATTTATTCAAATAATACCCAAATCATTCTTATAAAATTCCTTACATTTTTATGAGAATTACCATATTTTTTTCACATTTTTTGGACATCTAAAACTCCCAAAAAAAATATTTTTTTATATATGCCGAGGGTGAGAATCGAACCCAAGCACAACGGAAACAGAGCCAAGAGCACCCGCCATGTGGCCGAACTGTGCTAGCGATATAAAGGGGGCGAATTTAGTATATATGGCTTTCGGGTCGAAAGTTATATACTTTCAAATTGTATGAAAAAAATGTTGTGGACACAGGGATTCGAACCGTTCAACCCAGAGAAGCCAGCTACTAGCTCAGGTTGTCACGATACCCAATAAAAATCCATATGAGTCATTTTGGTACTGTTTTTAAAACAACTCGATGTTCAAATTAATCTTGGTTCATATTGCCTTTGTAAAAACTACTGAAAAATTCCAGATTAAACCCTCTTCACATGATTTTCATAACAGCAAGTATAAAATAATTTTTTGCACTAAAAACATAGTTTTTTCCCCACAAATCAATGAATTGTTCATTAAGACTACTATACTTTTCATTTTCGACATTGAATAATCAATTAGTCTTCTAATCCCTTTTTATTCACAATTTTTCTTATGATAATTCACTGTTATTAATTCTCATTCAACAAACACATATATTTTAGATTTATCCATACCCATATCAACATAAAGGTCTATTTAGCACATGAATAGGTAAAACTCAAAACTACTAATTTTTGAGTAGTTCTTCTTTGATGATAACAAAGTAATTTCATTAGTCCGTCTATGTCACAATGTATACTATCACTTATCAATTAGCATAATTACATCTCAATCATTCAAGAAAATCACTCTTTTCAAATTAAAGTGTGCCCTTTTTCTTAATCAATTTCATGTTTCAATATTACAATTAACAAGCGTTCCTATTGGAAATTTTCATGCATCATGCTAGCAATATTCTTAAGGGATTTTAACCACCCTCATTCATTCATGCTAATAATCATGGAGAATTCTACACACAATTTAATTTCATGCTAGAATTACACACAAGTTAATGACAACATTTCAATCAATTCATACACTAACTTTTCAATTAAAGTGTGTTCTTATTAGTACTCTTTTTCATGCATAGTTTTGACAATTAAATCTAGCATAGCTTCCTACATTAGAAATATGAAAGGTTACCCACCTTGAATGGAGAGAAAACACAAAAAGCAACCAAGTCCTTGCAAATGAAAGCACCTCCTCCTAGACAAAGCGCGCACAAGCTCCACACCAAGCAAAACCGAATGCTTCCTCTTGTAGTAGCCGGCCACTCCTCCTTGGAACAAGCAAGCAATCCCACACAATCTCTCTATCTTTTATAACTCACACTATTGCTAATTAAGACTATAATTTGGAAGTATGTAATTGCATATGAAAATAGCCATGAGAGGGGGGGTATTTATACTTGAAATCAAGTGAAATGGAGGGCCAAGATTGATTAGTTGGTTGTAGAATGGAGGGCCAAGATTAGAGTAGGAGTTATAAAAACTACCCACAACCACAAAACTACCTCCATGAACACCATGATCAATTTCAAAACTCCCTCCAAAAAGAATGCATGCCGGCCATGAAAAAAGTGTGCAATGCACGTGTACGTGTAGTGCACGTGCATGCAACTAGGCCAAATTTGTACATTTTAATTTTGTATAAAAATAAATTAGTTATAAAATAGTCTTCTACATGACAAGTTTAAATAAAAAAGAGATTAATCCATGGGCTTTATTTTTGGGCCAAAATAGTTCTTTAAAATAAATAAAATAAAATACATTTGGGCTTTTAAGAAAAAGGGGCTTTTTAATTAAATTAAAGTAAGGCTTTCTATTTGTTTAAAGAAAAGATTTTGTACAATATAATTTGAGAAAATATTTAAATATTTATACACATCATAATAAAATAATCCAAACAAAATATTGCACGTGCACACTACGTGCAAAATAAATAATTTTTCATTAATTGAAAAATTAGGGTATTACAAGAGTACCGTCCCGGTGGTGACGCTCGTGGGATGTTTGAAGACTACGGGTGGTGTCATGTCTATGGTAGGAGCTGAATTACTACAGGATGCCTGCATGATGAGTCATGTGTCAGTGCGTTGGGATTCCCTCCAGGGCGCCTAGACATGAGTTCGTAGGTCAGAAAACATCTAGGATACTTACCGTAGTTACAGTAGTAGGTTAAGTCATGATGAGCGATTGAACCCTACAAAGATGAAGAACGATTAAGGGCTTGCCCTCGGACCTATGTAGTATGGGATGCATAGAATCCGAACAAGTGCGCATTAGTGTCATGTAACAAAAAAAAATTGCATCAAGGACTGAGTGCACAATCACAACACGACATCAATAGGGTAGTCCCTTTAGTTTGATATGTGACAAGTTTATGTTTGCTAAATATGAAAAATAAGTTATACTATTTCCGGCATAGAGAGGATGGCCGTGTATAATGTTCGTCGGTTGAATAAGCTGACGTACCCACAGTCTTATATGCAGGTAAATGGCATGATAAAGATTAAAGAGGAACAGATACTTAAAGATTATACAAGGTTGTTGTACATTTATTTCATTGTTGTAAAGTTTACTTCCGCTGTGCAAATGTAAATTGTAATGTATTCATGTAAACTCTGATGTAAAGTGAAAAGTTCAAATTTTCTTGTAAAATTGTACTAAATGAAGCGGAAAGATCCTGTAGAACATCTCGAATTCAGTGTATTTGGGATTCGGGGCGTCACAGAGTGGTATCAGAGCCACGCTTCACACTTGTACAAATTTATAAGGAACGACACCCTTGAAGTGGACATTAGAGTGTGTGTTTGAGTCTAGAGATTTAAATGTAAGTGACTTACATTTGTGTTGTTCTATGACTTATGCTTCTTCCTCTATTTCTAAGATGGCTGATCACTTCGACCCTGCTGGAGACGACGACTGGCATATCATCGAGGAAGAGTACCATCCTAGACAGGCAGATTCCGAGGATGAGTACTATCCAGGGCAAGCAGATTCTGACGGAGAAGAATGGCCTGAATCCCGAGAGATTACCCCACCTCCGGATTCATCTGATGACTCTTCTGACGAAGAAGAAGAACCAGTTCCGAATAGTCTTGTGACTTCTCTTCAGAGGTAGGTAGAGACACTGCGAGAGAGAGTCGGATTATTGGAGGCTCAGCTAGCAAAGCAAAAGGACGACTTTTCAGTTCTCAGTCATCGTGTATGAGAACTCGAGAAGAGGAAGAATCTGACCGATGTGCTGAAGGATGAAGTTGATGAACTACGGGGAGAACTTCGAGAAGCGAAGAGGAACCGTAGGAGTTAGACAGTTGTAGCTTCTACTATCTTTCATTCTGATGTCAAGAAATGTTTTTCAATTCGAATGTATAAAGTTTTGAATTCAATGAAATGCAAGTTGATTTAAAATTCATGTCTTATACTTCGAATTTAATGGATCTTTTGCATCAGAATATGTCTAGAAGAGGAGCTAGAAACGGTGAAGGTCTGGATCTGGAAATAGAACTTGCGAGGGTCTATCAGACGCTCAACGTCGTGGCTATGAATCAGAACCAAGGAAGGGTACCTGCGAATCCGGTGCCCGAAGCGATTAAACTAGTGGAATCGTTCAAACGAATGAAACCACCTGTATTCAAGGGGAAGTCAGACCCTGATGCGGTTGACAACTGGATTCGTCAAGTGGAGACAATCTTTGAAGTGCTAGAGACCCCTGAAGGCAGTAAGGTGAAGTTGGCGACTCTGCAACTTGAGAAGGATGCGGCTGTTTGGTGGCAGTCGATGAAGAGGACCATGGGAGGCATAGTTCTCGGCTGGGAGGAATTTCTGGAAGAAATCCGCAGTCACTATTTTCCCTCCGACGTCCAAGAGAAGAAGGCTATGGAGTTTTTATCACTACAGCAAGGTGGCATGTCAGTTAGAGAGTACGAGACCAAGTTTACTCAGCTCTCTAGGTATGCTCCTGAACTAGTGATGGATGAGGCTAAGAAGGCTCGTAAGTTCGAGCATGGATTGAGGCCGAGCTTGAGGTCCCGGATGATACCTCTTGGTATCAGAAGATTCGACAAGTTGGTCAAGAGAGCAGCGGCGACGGAAGCAGATATGGAGCAGTTCCATATTGTTCAGAACCGGAGGAACAACTGGCAGTCTGGAAAGAGGCCCGCCAATTCTGGGAGTTTCAAGGGGCAACCATCTGCACAAAGGTTCAAACCGACAGGGGCGAACGCTATTAGTGTGGTTGGAGGACCTGGGAACAATGTGGTGAGTCCTCCTGCGGTAACTTGCTTCAACTGTGGTGAAACGGAACATTACAAAACTCAATGTCTCAAGCCACGGAATGGTAATAGCAATGCACCAACGCAGCAGACTGGGAAGAGACCGTACCAACCAGGGCGAGTGTTTGCCTTGACGGAAGCTGATGCTGATGAGGTTGATCATGTCATCACTGGTACGAGGGTTGATGTTTAGAGGTTTTTGTCATTTCTTTTCCCGCTTATTTAGTGAACTGTTACGTCATGAGTGTGTATTATGTAACTGGAGAATTTTATCTTAATGGAATGAAAGCTGTTGTGTTGTTCCATACTGGATCCTCTCATACTTTTGTGTCTCCTAAATTTGCTAAAGTGTTGGGAGTTGAACCGAAAATTTTTCCAGGCAAGATCTTAGCAGTAGCTACTCCATCAGGGGAAACTTTAACCACTAATCGGTATTATGCGAATTGCGAGATTGTGATTGGAGATCGAATCTTCGGGTTGATCTGATCGAGCTGACTATCTTGGGAGTCGATGTTATCATTGGCATTGATTGGATGTCGGGATGTCGGTGTACAGTGCAAGAATCGAGTGCAAAACCAAGACGGTAACAGTGAAGGCTCCAGGTGGACCTGAAGTCACTTTCCAAGGGAAGAAGAAGTGTTCTAGGCTGGTGGCAGCTATCTGCAAGGAAGAGACTCCTGTGGAAGTGCAAGGGATTCCTGTGGTTCGGGACTATCCGACTGTGTTCTTGGAGGATTTTCCTGGGTTACCCCCACATCGTGATGTAGAGTTCAGCATCACTGTTCAACCGGAAAGTGCACCCATTTCTAAGGCACCATATAGGATGGTCCCAGTGGAACAGGATGAGGTGAAACGGCAGATTGAAGAACTGTTGGAGAAAGGCTTTATTCAACCTAGTGCCTCACCTTGGGGAGCACAAGTGCTTTTGGTAAAGAAGAAGGATAGATCGATGAGAATGTGTATCGATTACCGAGAGCTGAATAAGGTCACTGTTCAGAATAAGTATCCTATTCCTCGAATTGATGACTTGTTCGATCGTCTATAAGGAGCAGCTGTTTTCTCCAAAATAGATCTTCGATCAGGATATCACCAAGTTCGAGTGAAAGCTGAAGATGTGGACAAAACTGCATTTAGAACTCGACATGGACATTACGAATTCTTAGTTATGCCATTCGGAGTGACGAATGCACCCGCAATCTTCATGAATTTGATGAACAGAGTTCTGAGGCCGTTCATTGATTCTTTCGTCGTGGTGTTTATCGACGATATCCTCGTGTACTCCAAGTCAGAGGAGGAGCACACCGAGCATCTGACAGCAGTGTTGAAGAAGCTGGAAGAGCAGAAGTTGTATGCCAAGCTATCTAAGTGTGATTTCTGAAAATCTGAAGTGGCATTCCTAGGTCACATTCTTTCTAAGGAGGGAGTGGCAACTGACCCTCAGAAGATAGAGGCAGTGAGAGATTGGACTAGGCCTACTACAGTGAAGGAAGTCAGAAGTTTTCTTGGAATAACTTGATACTACAGGAGATTCATTCGAGGTTATGCTCAGATAGCTGTACCGCTTACTGGACTGACCAAGAAGAATGTGAACTTCAAGTGGACTGAGCAATGTGAGGCGAGC
The DNA here is from genome assembly GCA_017893485.1 of Hemerocallis citrina. Taxonomy (NCBI): domain Eukaryota; kingdom Viridiplantae; phylum Streptophyta; class Magnoliopsida; order Asparagales; family Asphodelaceae; genus Hemerocallis; species Hemerocallis citrina. Next base: position 90,575,691 of record CM030364.1, on the reverse strand, counting down.
TTTCAGGAGTTGAAAGAGAAACTGACTACTGCACCTATTTTGGCTTTGCCTAGAGCAGGTGTTGAGTATGATGTTTATAGCGATGCTTCACATCGTGGGCTGGGTTGTGTCTTAATGCAAGAAGGTAGAGTGATCGCTTATGGGTCTAGGCAACTACGACCGCATGAGAAGAATTACCCAACTCATGATTTGGAGTTGGCTGCAATTATCTTTGCCCTGAAGCAATGGAGGCACTATGTGTACGGTGAGAAATTGAACATGTACACGGACCACAAGAGCTTGAAGTATATATATCAGCAGAGGGATCTGAATTTGAAGCAGCGAAGATGGTTGGAAGTGCTTGAGGACATGCGACCTGAGATCAAGTATCATCCTGGGAAGGCCAATGTTGTTGCTGATGCACTTAGTCGCAAGAGCAGTTTAGCCAGTTTGATTACAACTCAGAAGCATCTGATTGAGGAATTGGATCGAGCAGGTATTGAAGTTGTCTTGCAAGGATTGGAAGCATCTTTAGCTCAGTTGAGGCTTCAGCCTACTTTGAATGCAAGGATCATTGCAAGTCAGGAGGTTGATGCTGATATCTTAGAGATGAAGGAGCAAGTTGGTGCTGGCAGGTTGCCCGGATTTCAAATCAGGGATGGAGTGCTGTGGTTCGGAGATAGACTATGTGTTCCAAATCAGGCGGACCTGAAAGAGAGTATTCTTTAGGAGGCGCATGCTACTCTTTTGTCAGTACATCCTGGGAGTACTAAGATGTACCAGGACATCAAACAGCATTTCTGGTGGTCAGGTTTGAAGCGGGACGTGGCGGAATTTATGGCGAAGTGTGAGGTTTGTCAGCAAGTCAAAGCCGAAAATCAGAGACCCGGAGGTCTATTACAGCCGTTACCTATTCCGGAATGGAAGTGGGATAATATCAGTATGGATTTCATTACGGGTCTGCCTAAGAGTTCTAAAGGCAATGATGCGATTTGGGTTATAGTCGATCGACTAACCAAGTCCGCTCACTTTTTGGCAATGAAACTCTCTGCTTCGATGGACAAGCTAGCTGAGTTTTATGTTGGCAAGATTGTCCAGCTTCATGGTGTTCCGTCAACTATTGTGTCTGATCGAGATGCGCGGTTTACTTCGCATTTCTGGAGGAGTCTTCAGACAGTTTTGGATACCAAGACAGATTTCAGCACTGCTTTTCATCCGCAAACCGATGGGCAGACCGAGAGAGTCAATCTTATTCTTGAGGATATGCTTCGGTGTTGTATACTAGACTTTGGAGGCAGTGGGAAAGGCATTTACCTTTGGTAGAGTTTGCCTACAACAACAGTTTTCAGATTAGCATCGGGATGGCGCCGTACGAAGCTTTGTACAGCAGGAAGTGCAGGACGCCTGTTTGTTGGTTTGAAGTTGGGGAGCGTCAGTTGTTTGGCCCTGAGCTTGTGCAGCAAACTTCTGAGAAGATTGTTCTGATCAGGAAAAGGCTGGTGAAAGCTCAGAGCAGGCAGAAAAGCTATGCAGACAACCAGAGAAGGGACCTTGAGTTTGAGGTTGGTGACTTCGTCTTTCTGAAAGTATCACCCAGTAAAGGTGTGGTTCGATTTGGCAAAGGCAGGAAATTAGCCCCGAGGTTTATAGGCCCGTACAAGATATTGAAAAGGATCGGTAAGACTGCTTACCAGCTTGAATTACCGGAAGAGTTAACTCAGGTGCACAATGTCTTCCATGTGTCTATGCTGAGAGGTTATATTCCAGATCCGAGTCATCATTTGCCTGAAGTGCCGGAAGGTTTGCAGTTGGATCTGAATTACATCGAGTCTCCTGTCGAGATTGTTGATCGTCGAGAGAAAGTCTTGAGGAATAAGACGATACCGATGGTCAAGGTAGTCTGGAGAAACCATTTGGTTGAAGAGGCTACTTGGGAGTCTGCGGAGAGGTTGTTGAAGGATTATCCTGAGCTTTTTGCTTGATTGTATTTTTGTATCTTTTGTTCTTGTTGTGAGTGTTTGTTTTCTCGCTCTTGGCTGTAGTTCCGGGGACGGAACTATTCTAAGGAGGGAGTGTTGTAATGCCCCGATTTTCATTTAATGAAAATTATTTTATTTTTGCACATAGTGTGCACGTGCAATATTTTTTGGTTGAATTAAATGTTATGATTATTTTCATCATGATGAGTATAGATTTTTAAATATGTGCTTTTATATGAAGCCTTCTTTCAAATAGATAAAAACCTTTTCTTTTTAAAAGCCCAAAATGTAATTCATTTATTTTATTTTAAAATAATTATTTTGGCCCATAAACAAAAGCCCATGAGTTAATTTATTTTTAATACAACTTGTCATGTAGAATACAATTTAAAGTTCATTTTTATATAAAATTTAATGTACAATTTTTGGACTTAGTTGCTTGCACGTGCATTGCACGTACACGTGCAAAATGCACATTCCTACACTAGGCCGGATTGCATCTTGGAGGGAAATGAAAATTTGAGTGGGAATCATGGTGTGGTGGTTACTTGATTATGGGTGGTTAGTATAACTCCTCCTTAAATCTAAACCATTTGTTCCTAACTCCTACTTTAATCCTAGCCATCCATTTCCCTAGATTTTTAGTATAAATAACCCCCCCCCCCCCTCCAGGGCTAGTTATTCTTGTGCTTATTACTTTCTACAAACCTATAGTCCAAATTACATTATCTAGTAGTTAGTAAGTGAGTAAAAGATTGAGAGATTGTGTGGGTTTGTGCTTGCGACATTAAGAAAAAGAGGAGGCCGGCAATCAACTAGGAGCTCTCTGTTTTGGTGCTTGGGAGGCTTGTGTGCGCGTGTTCAAGGAGGAGGAGCACTCTCGTTGCAAGGACATTCGTTTAGGAGGTTGTTAATTGCACTTTTCTTCAATAAGATGGGTAAATTTTCCCTATTTCTAAATAGGAATGCATGCTAGATTTAATTAGAAAAATGATGCATGAAAATCATTAATAAGAATGCACTTTTAATTGGAAGAATGATCTATAATTGATTGAATTGTTGATATGCAAATTGTGTGTGTTTCTACTATTAAAATTCAAGTTGGGTGCAACATGAATATGGTTATGAATTATGCAAATGAACCTTCGTTAGTAGCATGATTATTATGTGCAAGATTAGTATATTGACTATGTCGCTTTGGAAATATTGTTATGACGCTGTAACGAATAAATTAAAATGCAGTCATTATGTTTATGAGATGAATAAGGCCAGAAAATTAGTATAGAGATTAATGAAATTTTAATGTCGAAAAAGGGATGTATTAAAGGTAGTATATCAAATTAACCAATTTGTATGGTAAAAATGTCTTATTTATTGGGAAAATTATGTTTAATTCTTTGAGAAAATTATTTTTCTATACTGGAGTAGGATTCATGATGGAAATGATAAATCTGGAATTTTTACAGTATATTAGTAAGAGCAAATTGAAGTAAGATGTTGATGAACATCGATGTATTCTAAATAAACAGAGAATAATTGGTTAAATAAAATTCGATTTGTACTAGTGACAACCCAAGCCCATAGCTCGAGTGGTCAGATCACTCTTAATCGCTACAGTATATATGCGGCTCTCTGAGGTTGAGGGATCGAATCCCGTTGACACCATTCTTTTTAGTTTCGAACATTTTAAATAAAACAGGGCGGCCGAGAGCACTTAATGCTCTCGCTCCCTCTTCTATGCGTGGGCAGCACTCGGCCTAGTGGTCTGTGCTTTGGTTGTTTCTCCTAGTGGTCGCTGGTTCGATCCGTGGTCTTTGGCTGTGTTTATGTTGTGGAAAAAAAAAATTTGGGTGTTTTAGTGATCAAAAAATGTGGGAAAAATATATTTATTATTTTAAAAATATGTGGAGTTTATGAAAAATAATTTGAGGATTATTCGTATGAAGTGGAGTATGTTTAAGGAATAAAAGTATAATTTAGAACTATAAGTTCCACACTTGCATTTGTATAAAGTGGTATTTTACAAAAGATTTAAAATGGAATATTAGAAAAAGAAAAATACGAATAAGATGTGAATTATATGAAGTGATGTGAATTATTCTCAATGGAGAATGGTGTGACAATTCATGATGTATAAATATTCATCTTTAATTAAGTAACTAGTGATGTGATTTTTTTTTTAATGTGAAAATAATATTGCATGAGTTACATGATGAATAGTTGAATTTAGTGTATAATTATGGACTACTGATTGATTTGGAAATCATGATTTGATAGTAGAAATATTTTGAGTATGACAACTCAACATGTAAACTTATGAGTTGGAAACACTCAACTTTAGAATTTGTGAATGGGAATTGAAACAAAAGAGTAGCTAAGTCTCCCCTGGCATTTGGAAAGAAATAAATTAAATATGAAAGACCAAGGTTGGTCATGTTGAACAAATGTATAAGTCTGGTTTAGTGGGGAGGCTAACTCTAGTGCTTTGGTTTTGTTCATGATTCTATATCATTGGAATTAAGGATTAGTTACATAGTGAAGACGTGATGAAAGTAAGAGAAAAACATTGAGTATGAGGGCCATTGGATAGCAGCGAGAGCGTATCCCAGGATGTCCCATGATGAGCCTGGGCGAGGATACTGCTCCAAAGTACCGTCCCGGTGGCGACGCTCGTAGGATGTTTGAAGACTACGGGTGGTGTCATGTCTATGGTAGGAGCTGAATTACCACAGGATGCCTACATGATGAGTCATGTGTCAGTGCATTGGGATTCCCTCCAGGGTGCCTAGACATGAGTTCGTATGTCAGAAAACATCTAGGATACTTACCGTAGTTACAGTAGTAGGTTAAGTCATGACGAGGGATTGAACCCTACAAAGATGAAGAACGATTAAGGGCTTGCCCTCGGACCTATGTAGTATGGGATGCATAGAATCCGAACAAGTGCGCATTAGTGTCATGTAACAAAAAAAATTGCATCAAGGACTAAGTGCACAATCACAACACGACATCAAAAGGGTAGTCCCTTTAGTTTGATATGTGACAATTTTGTGTTTGCTAAATATGAAAAATAAGTTATACTATTTCCGGCATAGAGAGGATGGCCGTGTATAATGTTCGTCGGTTGAATAAGCTGACGTACCCACAGTCTTATATGCAGGTAAATGGCATGATAAAGATTAAAGAGGAACAGATACTTAAAGATTATACAATGTTGTTGTACATTTATTTCACTGTTGTAAAGTTTACTTCCGCTGTGCAAATGTAAATTGTAATGTATTCATGTAAACTCTGATGTAAAGTGAAAAGTTCAAATTTCCTTGTAAAATTGTACTAAATGAAGTGGAAAGATCCTGTAGAACATCTCGAATTCAGTGTATTTGGGATTCGAGGCGTTACAGCGAGTCCTGTCGAAGCTAGGGGATAGACCCCGGAACTCCGTCATGTCCTTGGTCTAAGGGCGAACAAGCCATAGACTAAGGTCTGGCTAAGGGGCAGTAGGGGATGCTTCGAGCTAACCTGTGTCTGCGGAAACTCCAAGGGATAGTCAGATTTTTGAGTGAGGTCGGGCAATAGTGGCAAACAAAGATACTACTATATGACTGCAATGGCAGGATTAGACCGTTTCAGGGCAACCACATCAGTCACGTTGTATCTTCAGAAACAAGTTGAGTACAAGTGTAGAACTCATGGCGCGGGTTCAAATCCCTATATATGAAGAAATGGCTTGAGATGGGCGCATGTAGTATGGGCTGCATGTTGTTTCGGAGACTTGTTGGCATTATAATAGGAGCATCCTAGCCTTATTTGATATTGCATTAGATTCTAGTCATAGCACTCACGAACACTTAAACTACACTGACACATTTGCCATGGTTGTATGTTTGTTTTGGGAGATTCGCTGCTTGTTATCATCCTTAAAGTGTCAGTGAATACTGACGTCCCCACTTCAATAGGTACCGGATTGCAGAAGTACAGGTGCAAGATTTGGGGGGACTCAAGGCGAGGAAAGCGAGGAGTCGATGTCATTTGAAGTTCCGCTATAATGTTTGTGTTGAGTATCTATTTGTTGAAAAGTTTTCAAATGAAATACCAAGTGTTATTCTTTCTTCATTGTACTCAGATGTAAATTGTTGAAAGTTGTAACACTTGGAATTATAAAGGTATTATTGTAACACTATTGTAATGTATTGCAATTTGCAATAATCGGACTTGCAATACATTCGTGTTGAATAAAAAGTTTTAAATTTTCCTATTTTTCTGTGTATTGTGGCCAATTGAAGGAAAGATTCTGGCTCGTGTCACGGTTTCCCAGTTACCGAAAATCGGGGCATTACAAGGAGATATCCACTTGCAAGTCTTCTGGGGTTTCGGGTAGTTGATGACTCGGATCTGGCACGTACTTCCTTAGCATTGAGACGTGGAAAACATTGTGCACCTGGGCTAACTCAGGAGGTAGTTCCAACCTGTAGGCGGCCTTCCTAATCCTTTTCAAGATTTTGTAGGGTCCAGTGTATCTAGGGGCCAGCTTGCTACCCCTTCCAAATCTAACCACGCCTTTGGTCGGTGAGACCTTCAAGAGTACGAAATCTCCTTACTCAAATTCTAGCTCTCTACGGTGGGTGTCGGCATAGCTCTTCTGCCTACTCTGCGCGATCTGTAACCTCTTTCTTATCAATTCAATGTTCTCCGAAGCCTGTTGTACGATTTCTTGTCCGAACATCTGCCTCTCGCCTACTTCATACCAGCATACGGGTGTCCTGCACTTCCTCCCATACAAAGCTTCGAATGGAGCCATCCTGATATTAGCCTAGTAGCTATTGTTGAGAAGCAAATTCAACCAGCGCTAGATGCTTCTCCCAGCTCCCTCTGAAGTCCAAGATGCATGCTCCGAGCATATCTTCCAGAATTCTGTTCACCCTTTCCGTTTGTCCATTGGTCTATGGGTGAAAAGCAGTACTGAAATCTGTCCTTGTTCCAATGCTGTCTGTAGACTCTTCCAAAATCGTGAGGTAAACCTCGCGTCTCTGTCAGAAACTATAGATACTGGTACACCGTGTAGTTTCACGATCTCTTGAATGTTGACTTCTGCCAACTTCTCCAAAGACCAAGTCATCTTCACCGGTATAAAATGTGCTGATTTCGTTAACCGGTCCACGACCACCCAAATGGAATCACTTCCTCGGGGACTCCTTGGAAATCCTGTAACGAAATCCATGTTGATGTCCTCCCACTTCCACACTGGAATGGGCAAGGGTTGTAGTAACCTTCCGGGCTTCTGATTTTCTGCTTTTACCCTCTGACTAGTGAGACATCTGGCTACAAATTTCGCTATATCTTGCTATATTCCGTCCTACTAATAGAACGGCTTCACGTCTCGATACATCTTCGTGCTTCTTGGATGAACTGTCAGTAAGGTGGTGTGTGCTTCCTTCATGATCTCCTCCCTAAGATCCCCCGCCTTTGGCACACACAACCGGTCTCCAAACTATAGCACTCCTTCCTTAACAATGAACTCGGGAAGTTTCCCTTCGTTCACTTGCTCCTTGAGTGTCTGTGTCTCTACATCGCCATCTTGACTCCTCTTCACTCGGTCCTTCAACTTGGTTGGAGTTCTAGTCGAGCTAACATAGCACCCAACTCTTTAGAAATCATCTCAATACCAGGTCTCCTTATTTCTTCTTCTAACTCCTTCCTCATAGCAGTTAGCATGGAAATGCTCCTCTTCCTGCTGAGTGCATCTGCCACAACGTTAGCCTTTCTTGGACGGTACAAAATCTCCGGTCTGATATCTTCCAACACTTCCAACCATTGCCTCTGCCTCAGGTTTAAGTCATTCTGCTGATAGATACATTTTAAGCTCTTGTGATCTGTGTACATCTCCACCCTTTCTCCGTAGATATAATGTCTCCATATCTTCAAGGCAAAGATGATAGCAGCTAGCTCTAGGTCATGAGTTGGATAATTCTTCTCATGTGTTCTGAACTGCCTCAATCTATAGGCAATGACTTTCCCCTCTTCCATCAGAATGCATCAAAAACCCAAGTGAGGTGCATCATAGTAGACCACATACTCTTTGCCCGGTTGAGGTAAGACCAAAATCGGTGTTGATATCAGTCGGTTCTTCAGCTCCTGGAAACTGGCTTCACACTTATCGATCCATTCAAACTTCTTGTCCTTCCTGGTCAAAGCTGTGAGGGGTACCGCAATCTTGGCATAATCCTGAATGAACTTCCTGTAGTACCCGGTCAAGCCCAAAAAGCTCCTTACTTCCTTCGTTGTCCTTGGCTGAGGCCAATCCTTCACCGCCTCTATCTTTTGTAGGTCAGTGACCACTCCCTCCTTAGAACGGACATGGCCGAGGAAAGCTACTTCTGTCTTCCAGAATTCGCACTTGGAAAGCTTCGCGTACAATTCTTGCTTTTGAAGCTTGCTCAGAACTGCAGACAGATGCTTGGCGTGATCCTCCTCGATCGTTTAGTACACCAAAATATCATCTATGAAAACCACCACAAATGAGTCGATGAATGACCGTAGGACTCGATTCATCAAATCCATGAAGACTGCTGGAGCATTGGTCACTCCAAATGGCATCACCAAAAACTCATAGTGTCCATGCCGCATCCTGAAGGCTGTCTTTGGTATGCCTTCCTCCTTAACACAGACCTGATGGTAACCTGACCGTAGATCTATCTTTGAGAATACTGCGGCTCCTTGTAGCTGATCGTACAAGTCGTCGATCCTAGGAATTGATATTTGTTTTGGACTGTGACTTTGTTCAATTGTCGATAGTCAGAACACATCCTTGATGACCCGTCCTTCTTCTTGACTAGTAGTACCGGTGCTCCCCAAAGGGAGGCACTAGGCCTGATGAGTCCCTTCTATAGTAATTCTTCTATTTGCTTCTTGACTTCATTCTATTCCACCGGTGCCATATGATGCGGCGTCTTTGATATAGGTGCGCTGCCTGGCTGGATCACAATACTGAACTCCAAATCTCTTGGTGGGGGTAATCTCTTGTTGGTCTTCCTTCCAGAGATGTGGAGTCCACTCCTCCGCTTTCTTCCTCGACTTTTGCATCGTGGGCTCTCCTCTATCGACGCCCTACTGCATGCTTGACTCCTAGACATCAGGTGGCAGATTTATCTCCTCCTCGATATCCAGTTGAATCATAAAGGTTAGTTAAAGAATAATCGCAGTGGGGTTAGGTCAGACATAGGAAGAAAATTCATAAACAAAAGTAGCGAAAATGCAACAATATGATTTACGACCATCCCACTATCAAAACTAACCCTGACTCTGGCTGGGGCATCCAAGTCTAATTTCCTATTGTGTTAGGCTACAATTTGAAGTAAGCTCTGATACCATTCCTGTAGGGTCCCACATTCCTAACATAGGAACTTGTGACACACTCCAGGATCTTCCTTCAAATGAGTCATAACACAACAAAAATTCACAGGAAATTAAAAACTTTTATTACATCAAATTGTTATTACAATGTCCAATGATTACAACAGTTACAGATAATTAGTACAACATGAATGTACAATAAAAATTTGGACGGTAACTTCCACTTGGATGCTTCCCCCTGCCTTTGCTTTCCCGTGCTCCCAACTCGGCAGTCCTGCACTGATAATTGTGGGCACGTCAGTTGATTACAACTGACGAAATGCTATACCCGGCTATCCTCTTTACGCCATAGTATAACGATTCCAACCTCAACAACCACAAATAATATTTGATGCAAAGAAAAAGGTGATGTCAAATAAGTGTATGTCAAGACCTAAACTAATGCACACTTATGCACACATGCTCCTAAAGCTAATGCACGCTTGGTTGAAAGATATGCATCCCATACTACACACACCCCCACCAAACCACGTTCTTCAATTTAATGGGGCTCGATCTCCCGCTATGCATCCTAATCTTGTGCTCTCTCCTGTTTCTAATTCCAGTGATGGTGAGGCTGCAGGCTCCCTGGGTGACTTCCAGTCACTGCTGTCAATAGTGGTGTCCAATCCTCTCTTAGTTTTATCTACTATGCCCAGGTTCCCAGTCGCAGGCTTACCCTGCGTGACTGTAATTAAATCGGCTTACCCGATAAGTTGTTGTTTCCATGTCTCCCCGGACCCCACCAAAAGCCGATATATGGGCACAAGGGCTCCATTACCGAGTGATTAGAGAAACTCCCGATAGACATAGAGTCTAACTCTCCGGGACATCGTCTAATCCGTCTGTCCACAGTGATTGACAAAGGACCTATCGGATATAGGGTTTCCCAACTCTGCTACACTCGTCCTTACACTAGAATAGAACTTGCAGTCGAGACGACGTCAACACTCCAAACCTTCTCAAAGGTTGTTACGGATCATAAAGGCATTTCTGCCGAGACAACGGAGTCCCCCAATGGAGTTGTCACCACTCCCAGGGCAGCTCGGGGTCCATGTCCGCATTAAACGAACCTAGGATTCGGTCGGGGGCGATGACGCCATGCATCCCCCTGACAGGCGAACACCGCCGCTAGTGCATGTCCTTACATTCAAACAAGACTCGATCTAGTCCTACCAAAGTATCAAGTCTACCCCACTCTAAAATTAAAAGTTAAGGTTGAATTCAAGATTGCTTCATAGACCAATCTCTAAAACCATCACTCTAGTCAACCTCTGATTTTTCTTCCATTTTCCCATATTATCCATCCTCTTAGTTAGGCGATAAATCCACTATTTCCAAATCCTTAATTTGTTGATCAACTTGCTTGCTATGAACAACTAGTCCAATTCCATTAGTAGACTCTCCCTAGTTAGTCACCTTTATCAATACTGGGTCTCAACCCATTCCACACTAGGACTCAACTAGCCCTCTCGTTCGGCCCAAAGGTTGACCCACCTCGGCACGAACTCACGGTGAATCGTCCTTATCGATTTGCCGCAACCACATCGATGCTTGGAGTTAGATCGCAACCTTGGCCCGACCAACCAATAGCTTTCTGCTAAACTTAACAAAGATTGAACTATACAAGGGTGACACGCTATATGCATTGTGGTCAATTAAGATATCTGGATAAAGGGACTAGACTACATGGTAACATTGGTCATGGATAGGTTATGTCTAATTACTGACATTCTCATTACTTGAGTAGTAGTAATGTATTGCTAGATACCGATCACTCTACTAGAATATGATTTTAGTATTACGGTCAACGTAATGGGAACCTACAGGGCCACACACTTAGAATGGATCGAAATTGGGATTTAAATTCACAAGTTGAATTTAATTGGGGATCCAAGTAAGACTTGGACTCCTGACATTGGTTGGACATTTAATTAGATTAAATGGGCTTACTAAAGTTCAAAGGCCCACACACGAATCTGAACCATGTCAGATTGTGAGTCCAACAGCCTCATTACTCTTTTAGGATTGATTTTCTGCACCTGTATATACGATACGAATATGTGGAAAAGTGATACATGAGAAAACCCTAACCGTCTCAGAACTAGTGTGTGTGTGTGTGTGTGTGTGTGTGTGTGTGTGTGTGTGTGATTGTGAGGAACATCCCCTTCCTGCAGCTAGCACCGCGACGTAAGGGAAAGCTTGATTTGATCCATTCGTGTGGATACTATAAAGGCACCGCAATATTGCAATACTGTGATCGGCATACTATGGAGACAGCAGATCCATCTACAATGTATAACTCCTATACACGATTTATGGTTTTTTTGCATGGATCCATGGCTAGGTTTCGATATATTTTTCCACTGTGTGTTTGGTCTGAGACTACCCTCGAAACCTAACAAGATTGACTTCAACCGATCTGGAGAGAGCCGTGTAAGCAAAAGTGGTTAAAGGTGAATGCTCTCGCTCGAGAAGAGACGTCATGGAAGTAGCCTAGGAGTGGGGCTCCTAGAAGACACCTGGGGTGAGCCCAGGTCTGCAGCGGGCGAAGAAGGCGATGAGCTCCTAGCCATCTTCCCATCCCTGGGCCTCGTCACCGTCTGTTTCCTCTTCTACCTATAGGGTGTCGTGGTACTGAGCCTAGTGTGCTTCACCATGATCGCAGCAAGATCCATACCCGCTGTGTCTGCCAAATGGAAACAAGGAGATATGTCAAAACAAGAAATAAAAATGCGGAAAAAGTAGGACACTAAAACACTTAGGCAAATAAAGATCTAAAGTCGTACTAGGGTCTATCGAGCTCAGACCCCCAAGAAATAGGACCTCTTCTGTAACCTGTCTCCACTTCAACGGATTTTGCCTAAGGAGGTCGTCACACAACATCTTCTCTGCCTCCCCTAACTCTGGCCCTACCCTCACTTGCTTTGGCACCGTCGTTTGCCATTTAGTAGGAATTCCCCATGGTTCCGAACTAAGCATCACAAAGAACTTCTCTTTCCAATTCTTGATCGAGTTAAGAACCTCAAACAGTTCACTCTAGTATGAGGAGTAAGGTAGAATCGGTACTCCGATTTGTTCTTTCGATGGAGTTTAAAAAGCACCCGAAGTACTGCTAGACTCACCTAGGAACCAACTGCCCAGCACTGTAGAATGAAAGTTGTCACCTGTCTCCACATATTCGGTAGAAACTGTACTGGGCTAATCGTGTACCATCTCAAACATCCTTGATGAAGGGGTTTATTAGGAAGCGAAGACCGGCATGAAGAGCATCAAAAGAGAAGAAACAGAACTGATTAGAGAGCGTCGTGCACACCCTTGTCCCGGGGGAAGGGGGAAGAAGCTCGAACTGAGAAGGGATCGCAATACAGTATCTAATAATATCAAGATATTTCTCCGATTAGATACTCGAAACTAAGTCAACTTCAGTCACTTCATGATACTCGGGCTCCTCATACCGAAGGCTGTGCCCTACTACATCCTCTAAATCATCAGGATACTGTCGAACACTGGTGAGACCGGTTAAAGGGCACGGGAGCCTCCCAAACTCGCCAGCTCTCCTACCCACCTCTACAATCTCCTCTACCTTCATACAAGGTCGCTCTGCCACCCCCTTCCCCTTCTCTCTCCTACTAGGTCAGGAAGTAGATACTTCCTCGACAAATCGATCTAAAGAGTAGTTGTCACCCGATAAAATTCTAGACATTATAAAATATAATAAAAAATTACCTTCGAAGTGACCCGTACGGTCAGGAAATTTTGCTAGGGAAGAAAAAGTTTGCCGGAGTTTTTGGAAGAAAAAATCGCCAAAGAAAGAGAATTAGAAGAATGAAGAAAATGGAGAAGAGTTAGGGGTTTAAACCCCCTTAACTCGTGGGCCCCATCGGAAGGAAAGCCCACCAAAAAAGAGAAGGACCAAGAAGAAGAAGCCCAGAAAAGAAGAAAAGAAGGGGGGGTGCACATGTCGCCACCGCATAAACCCAAAAAAAAGGTCAGCGTTGACCAAGTCAACATTGACTAATCAACGATGATGTGGCACCCCCTCATCACGCCATGTGGTGCCTTACCCAGCGCCACGCCAGGTAACCCCGAAACCGGGTTACATGCGTGTGAGGCAACGTGTGGACCCTCCGATCTCCCCGATCCACGTGCTCGCTGCAATGGAGGGCTCATATCTCCTCAAAAGGTGTACCTGATTCCAAATCGTTTAAGAGTGGTCAGGCTCAACGGTCCAGATGCTACCACGTCATTAGGTATTTAATTAATTCCTTTATTTTAATTATTAATTCGAATTAATTATTTCAAAATTCTGAAAAAATAATTAAAAGTTTGAAATAATTAATTAAAAATTCTAAAAGTAATTATTAATTCGGAAAAATATTTTAATATTCTGAGAAAGTAATTATAAATTTAGATTAATTAACTAAAAATTCAAAAATTAATTATAAAAATTTGAAATTGAATAAAAAATTAGAAAATAATTAAAATTGAAAATGTTTCAAAAAAAATTTGGAAAAAACACAAAAACCCCAGAAAATTCTAAAAATATTTCTGGGTATTTTACAAACTCAAAATAACACTATTACATCCCGAGCAAGATTCAAACGTTCCCAAAAACTTTGATATGTTTTGTGAACCATTACAAATGGGCGAACTACTCCTTAAAGGATATAAAACTCAGTATTTGGGAGTGCGAGCATGTGATATGACTAAAAACGAAACCAAATCGGGACCATTCAAATCGGGCACGAATCTTAAAGCTCTCAGGGGGTAAAACGGTAAATTCTACCAGAAACAGGTTTGTAAATGGAAGAGGGGCCTCTTTCAAGCTCAACAACCCAAAACGGACTTATCTAAATGGGTTGTCATAACAGCCCAACATAAATGAGTCCATGATTATTTAAATAAGATTTAAACTCATAACTATCCACAATAGACAGTTCAAAAATCATATCTCTTATCAAGATAAGAGTTTTAACTCTGCCTATACAATCTCTCTTATCTCTTCATGAAGAAGAGATAACTAACTCTATCCAGAACACTAGAAAGTAGAGATAAATCATTATCTTGAAACTGATCCCCTACGCAACTAGTAATACCCCATGACCTCCACAAGAATCAGGTAATCAGTATTTTGCCACAAAAAGCTCTCATATATTTTTTGAGTTCCAACTTGAGCATCGGAGGGTCTGTCGCCGGGGTCAACCCCGGTGTTTCAGACTTTTGCAAGGCAATTTTCACCATCCAGATCATATTCAACAGTTCAAAGAGTCAAGATTCAGAAGTCAAGATCAGTTGGAAATAGTCAATATCGGCGAGAATTGAAAGTTCAGTTATTTTTATTGTTTCAAAAAGAATTCGCATCATCTGTTTGCTCCTACACAGAAAAAGTAGCAACATGCACCATCATTAGGTGTCAACCTTTTATCATAATTATAAGGTGTTACAAAACACACTTTCAATCACTATATCCCCACTTTCAGAACACATTATTTTTTTTGAAAGCAAGGATGGAGCACAAAAGCTCCAGCCTGATATATTAATAATAAAAGGTCGCTCAAGAAACAACAATTTTATGCACCGTAAAACTATTAAAACTACAACAAACACTAGAATGCAAAATGTGTCAAAAATAGCAAAGACAGAAAGAATGGCCTAGCAACTGCACCACCACAAACAAGCAACTGCACAACCGGAGATGCAAGGAGAAGAAGCTGATGTAGTACAGGTCCTCGACCAAGCCCCAACACCCAGAACCACAGCTAGCAAAGGACGTACAGGCTGGCTCAACGCTAAGATCGAGCCCAGGAGGCAGCACTCTCGTGCAAGGGGCTCAAGGATGCACCTCCAGGCCAGACGTAGAAGCCGAACACTCCGCAATGGAATGGAAACCATCCAGCTCAAGAAAACACAGAACCAAACAGCCCGACAAAAACGCAAAAATAAACAAGGAGAGAAGTAGAGCGAAGAACCCCCTCAAAAGAGGATAAACGACTGAGAGAATACTAATAGAGCCACCAGTCAAGAACGAAAAAGAAAACACCGCAAACGCACCATGAAACCAATACAGCCACCAAAATCCAGACGCACCACACCAGACCTCCACCTGAAGAGGGCCTCAAAAGACCCCAACAATACCCCCTGCCGAGAGTCTCGAAACACCTAATAACACAGCAATACAACAACACCGCAAAGGAATAGGCTCCCAACAGTCCAGAGCAACCAACTAGAGAAAGAACAATGTAAAACAATCCAGCCTGCACCCACCAAGCACCTCAAAGAACATGAACACCTATCAAAGTGCAAACCCAATATACCCTGGGCCGCAACAATAAAGAAATAGCCACCTAGCAGCAGGCAAGTACATAAAAATCACACAGAAGAGAAACAAGAAAGATAAGAACTTTAAAAGAACATATTATAATAGCTAATAACAAAAAGGAGCTCAAGAGAGATATATAGAGGATAGCAATCTACACCCATAGAACCAAAAGATAAGAGAATAACAATCACAAAAACTCCGAAAAAGGTTCTCCAAGAACCCGAGGACCTCCAGACTGTTGCAAATCCAACACACACAAAATAAGCCAACTCCCTCAACGAAAGGGAACAAAGAGACGCTGTTACAGCCGTCTCATTCTTGTAGAAGGACCACCAGAAAGAACAGCCAATATATGGTTAAAACCAGGAATAACAAACAACTAGGGGAGCTAGCAATTAAAAGCCCAAAAGAACTCTGCAGCAATTTAGAAAAAGCTAAAAAAAGAGTAAAAGAAACCATAACAACTAATTAGAAATAGATAAATTCATAATTGAATTAGAAGCACGAAATAATAACACCGCTTCATCTATGCGATGGAAGGTTTAGAGCATGAATTTTGTGCGGAGAAAGCGCAAACGACCAATGTTTAGAAAAGAACACAAACTCATCAATAATTGTGTCTAAAGGTTGGAAAGTAATAGAAAAAATACGCGCATTTCTTTCCTTCCAGATCACCCAAATAATAGCCATGGTGGTAAGAATCCACGACTTGCGGATGCTATTCGAGACTATATGAGACGTCCAACAAGCTAGGAAGGAATCGGGGACAGAGGAGACCTGCCAAGCCGTCATATTAATCTGCCAAATAGATTTGGTGAACTCACAGTGAAGGAACATATGGTCTATATCTTCGAAGCTCTGAGAGCAAATTGAACAAGATTAACCAATAGCAAAATTTCTACGATTGAGAATTTCAATCGTAAGAATCTTGTTGTTGATAACTAGCCAAGAAAGAATTTTTGCCTTCAGCGGAGCACAACAACTCTAGATAGACTTAGAGAAAGGTGACTTAACGCCTCTATGGATAAGGAAGTTATAGAAAGAATGGACTGTGAAGGTCCCTGAGCTGGTCCAATGCCAGCCCACATCTTCCGTAGGATGCCAGGTGTAGTTATTTAAGCACGAAATAAGTTGATTGAAGTGTAACACCCCGAATTCCAAATACAACTGAATTCGAGATTTCCACAGGATCTTTTCGTCTCATTCGGTACAATTTTACAAGGAATTGAAAACTTTTCATTTTACATCAGAGTTACATGAGATTTTACACTTTACATTTTACAACGGAAGCATATAACATAATAATTTACATGTAATGACAGCGGAAGCAATTTACATCATTCAAATAAATGTATATCAACAATGAATAATTTGTAAGCATCAGTTCTCCTTTCAATTTTATCAAGCCATTTATCCTGCATACAAAACTGTGGGCACGTCAGTTTTTTCAACCGACGAAAATTATACATGGCCATCCTCTCTATGCCAGAAACAGTATAACGATTCTCATTTCTTAACAAATCACAAACTTGTTTACATATCAAATTAAAAGAAATATCCTATTGATGTCGTGTTGTGATTGTGCACTTAGTTCTTAATTCAATTATTTATATTATATGACACTAATGCGCACTTGTTCGGATTCTATGCATCCCATACTACATAGGTTCGAGGGCAAGCCCTTAATCGTTCTTCATCTTGTAGGGTTCAATCCCTCGTCATGACTTAATCTACTACTGTAATTACGGTAAGTATCCTAGATGTTTTCCGACATACGAACTCATGTCTAGGCGCCCTGGAGGGAATCCCAACGCACTGACACATGACTCATCATGCAGGCATCCTGTGGTAATTCAGCTCCTACCACAGACATGACACCACCCGCAGTCGTCCAACATCCCACGAGCGTCACCACTGGGACGGTACTTTGGAGCAGTATCCACGCCCTATCATGACTCATCATGGGACATCCTGGGATACGCTCTTGTCGCAAATCCAATGGCTCTCATACTCAATATTTTTCTCTTTCTTTCATCACATCTTCACTATGTATCTAGTCCTTATTTTATTAGAATCATGAACAAAATCAAAGCTCTAGAGTTAGCCTCTCCACTATACCGGACTTAATCATTCATTCAACACGACCAACCTTGGTCTTTCTTTTCAAATTTCATTTCATTTATTTTCAATTGCCGGTGGGAGACTTAGCTACTCTTTTGTTTTAATTTCAATTCACAATTACCAAAATTGAGCGTTACCAGCTCATGAGTTCATTTTCATAATCTCAATAGATTTTCCTTTTCCATGTCCACAACTTTCACATTCGTACAACTTTCATAAATTCAAATAAATGATTCGCTTCATTTCAGGTATAAATTCATGCAAAGACAAATAGAGTTTACTTAAATTGTCACAACCAATAATCATTCAACATAAGATTCATAATCTTTACCATAAAACAATTCATAGAATTTCTGAGATATCAAAAGTGATCTGGACAGTCGACTTAGAGCTTATCCAGTCGACTTGTTCAGTAAGAAAGTTCTTCAATAACCGCTCGGAAGAGTCGACTGCTGCACATGGCCAGTCGGCTGTTCCGCAGCGTTCAAAATCTAAATATCATTTACGGGGCAGTCGACTGCCATTCAAACCAGTCGGCTGTTCTACAGAGTTCAATTATACAACTTTTCAAGTTCAGTACGGTCGACTGTTACATACATTCGGTCGACTGAACAGGGTAAATTTTCAAATTAAGGGGTCATCTCTCCCTTCTGTTCTTCATTTAGCACACAACATTTTATTCAATTACAGTACGTTTAAATGCCAACATAAACATGTGATTCTTATCTATTCACCATCATCATAACATAGTTTATGATTAAATGTAAATTTCACATACTAATGTTTTCTTTTCTCCAATGAGATACTAAACATACATTTTTTCTTTACTCATCATTTATCTACGAAGATGAATATTATTCTAATTTAGCATGCTAGAAAATCAAGTTAACAATTCATATTAAATACATTGTTTCATGGAATTCTAAACTGTACATATTTTATTTCAGTGTACCAGTCGACTGCTCACATGATCGGTCGACTGTACCGGTCATTTCCAGTTCTCTAATTATCATTAGTTCTTTTTCATTCATTCGTATTTTCAACATTTCATACAGTATTAATTTAGCAATCATCTTATCACTTCAGTTTATAAATACATACACAATTCAATCTCAATCTTAACATGAGTTCTATTTTAGAAGTCATGAGAAACACCCACCTTGTTGACGAAATAAACGAATCCCGTAAAGCTTCTTAATGCGACGCACGACTCCTTGCTCCTTGCTCCACACCGAAGCTCCCTCTGAACTGATGGCCGGCCTCCAAAAGTACTTACTCTCAACTCTCTTAAAAAAATAACTCTCTTCTCACAAGGAAATTTTGTGTAGAAAACAAGTAAGTGAGGGGGTATTTATATACAATTTTGGGTGAGATGGAGGGCTAGGATTTAGTAGATGGTTATGAGATGGAGGGCTAGGATGAGAGTAGGAGTTGTAGTAACTACCCACAACTAAGTAACCACCCATACACTAACTCCACTTCTCCAAAACCGGCCAAGGAGAATAGTGTGCAATGCACACCATGTTGCATGCACGCGCTATTCTAGTCTCCATATAAAAAATTGTACATTATACATTATAAAAATAATCTTTTAAAAGATGTTACCTCACAAGTTGTTATTAAAAGAATTAATTCATGGGCTTAAATTGATGGGCCAAAGTATTAGTTTTTACAAAATAAATAAATTAGATTTTTGGGCTTGTGTTTATTTGAAAATAACTTAAAGAACATATATACATACATATGCATATACTCATCATCCATAAAGAAAATAATTATAAGATTTCATATTATGAAAACTGCACGTGCACACTACGTGCAAAATAAATAAGTAATTTTCATAAATGAAAATCGGGGCATTACATGAAGTCCATCTCGAGAGGAGGAGGAAGAGGGCTCACGAGAAGGACCTGCCAAGCTGTAGTGCCATTTTGGACAGAAAGATAATCAGCAACTGTAGCACAAGGGTTGAGGGCTAAATTAAAAAGGGCTGGGAATGCTGTAGCAAGTTTTAGATTACCAATCCAGAGATCCAGCCAAAATTTGGTCTTGGAACCGTCCGCACAGACATGAAAGATACTACAATGGAAGGGAGCGACCACTTTCCACACCCCCTTCCAAAAAGGAGATGCTCTGGGGTAGGGATGGCATCAGGGCCGGGCTGGCCCGGCCCCTCTCCAACCCGGGCTGGCCCCTGAACCGGCCCCCACCCACCCAGTTCAGGTCCGGTCCCCATTTTTGCCAGGGAAGCTCGGTCTAGCCCGGCCGGCTCGAGGCCCGGGACCAGTTGAACCGGCCCGCCCGGGCTCGGGCCGGGCCAGGCCAACCATTGGCTGCCTTTTTTTTTCCAGAAAATTAAAATTAAAAAAAATTTAAATTACGAAACTACCCCCCAACGAATTTATAACGGCTAGTTTTGGGGGGTACTTTAGGAAATCAAAAAAATTGCATTTTCTATAAATACAATAACATTCCTTTCATTTCTCTTCACCAATTCACTCAACTATCTCTTTCTCTCTACTATTTCTTTCTCCAATTTGGTGATCAACATTCTTTCAAGTGATCAAGATCAAATTTTGCACATTTTGAAGGAAGGAAATCAACAACAATAAACAACAACAACTCATCAACATTCAACAACAATAACTCAAGTCTCTACTTTCTTACGATATTTTAGTATAATTTTAATTTGTAGAATTAACATAGCATACTACTTCATTATTCTCATATAATTTGTGTTTTCTTGATCTTCTTTCTCTCATTTTTTTTAGATTTTATTTTTAATTTTGGTAAAGTGGTAAAAAAACATACACTACTCACTCACTACTTCATTTTTAGTTTTTCATAGTTAAATGGCCTCTAATCGATCACGCGGTGGTGGTAGGCATAGTAGTCAAGAATCTACTAGTCATCACATCCCTTCCATCCCTAACCAATATATAGATAGTCAAGAAACATTTATGAATTATGATAGTTTTCCCGATTTGAATGAAACACACTCAAATCCTATAGAAATAGAAGATCATGTAGAACCACAACCGTCGGAACAAGGTCCTTCTCTAAACTCAAGGAAAACAAGAGGGACTACTTCGGAAGTACACAATTTTTTCAATTTTGTCCCTTCACAAAATGATAAGAGTGTAGGACTTAAAATATGTAAGAAGTGTCAAACCCCATATAAGTTTAAAGTAGGATCGGGCACGGATACACTTCAACATCACTTAAACAAATGTCAACCACAATTTTCGAAAGATAACCTCACACAATAAAAAATACATCCTAAAACCGGTCAAGTAGATAGTCATACATATGATCACGATCACGTTCGTAAGGGAATCGCTAAATTAGTAATTAGGGGTGAATTGCCATATTCGTTTGGTGAACAAAAATATGTAGAGAATTTTGTACAAACCACCTTCAACCCCCATTTTAAAAAAAATTCTAAGAATGTTGTTAAGGGTGATTGTAAATTAGTTTACAATGAGAGCAAGGATTTTTTGATAGCAACACTAAAATTACTAAACACTAGAGTTTCATTGACATCTGATGGGTGGGTAGAAGTAAACGGGATTCCAATGATGTGTGTAACATGTCATTGGATAGATTCGGATTGGTTACTTCAAAAGAGAATAATTTCTTTTGGATATGTTAGGTACCCACATAAGGGTGAAATTATAGCCACACACATTATGGAAGCATGCAATAATTTTTTTATTCATGATAAAGTGTTTGCTATTAGTTTTGATAATGCATCCAATAACACTCAGGCAATTGAGAATTTAAAAATTACTTTAGATCCTGTGGAACCCGAAATTTTTCATGTTAGGTGTGCTTGTCACATTTTAAATCTTTGTGTGCAAGATGCACTAAATGATAAACTAGAAGCTATGAGAGATTGTGTTCATTATATTACATTGAGTGGTTCAATTTATCAAGCTTTTCATGATTGGTGTAAACTTAGGGGTATTGTATGTAGACGTTTTCCTAAAGATGTACGACATCGTTGGAATTCTACCTTTGAATTATTAGGTGTTGTTCTTCATTATCGTTTTAATCTTAGAGATTTTTGTGTCGCAATGGGTATGCAAAATTGTATGTTAGATGATGATTTTTGATTATTTGTCGATAGTTTATATAAATTTTTACAACCTTTTAACAATGCATCCTTGCAATTTTCGAAAACATATATATCTACATCTAGTGGTATTTTACTTGAAATTGTGACTATGATGACAACAATTAAAGATTTGTAAAATGACCCTTTTATTGGAGATATGGTTAATGCGGCATATGTTAAGTTTTTGAAATATTTTCATCCAATTCCTATGTTATATTGTGTAGCTAGTGTAATGAATCCTATGATAAAATTAGAAGGTACAAAAAATTTAATTGAAATTTTCTACACTTATGCCCCACACGATGCAATACTAGATTTTGATTATCTTGCTTTTACTCATAAATTTGAGAATGTTTTGACTAGGTTATATGATTCTTATGATAGGATTTATTCAACTAACACTATTCAAACACAAACACAAAATGTTGAATCTTCTTCTTCTTCTTCCTCCATATTAGCAAAAGGAAAGAGTCAAGCTAGTATTGGTGTTTTAAATCTTATTAAATCGAAAAAGGCAAGAACCAATTCACCTAATGAGTTGAATTGGTATAATGCACAAAGTGCAGTTGAAGATGTACAAGATGTGTTACAATTTTGGAAGACTAATGAAGCAATTTTTAATATTCTTTCTCGTATGGCTAAAGATCTGCTAACAACACCGGTGTCAACTGTTGCATCGGAAAGTGTTTTTTCTCTTGGTGGCAGGATAATGAGCCCGAGCATGAACCGATTGACAGCTAAAAATTTGGAGATGCTAGTATGCGCCGAAGATTGGATGAAAGCGGAAGAGAGGACCCAAGACTTACTTAAAGCACAAGCTGGAGGTGGATCAACAAGTAGCGATGAATGAACGATTACATTTAGTTAATTTACATTAAAATGTTGTTCAATTAATTGTAATTAATTGGGAAATTTAGAGTGATGAGATTCTATATTTAGGTTAAGTTGAAGTGCACGACAATAGTCCAATGCCTTCTCTTCAATCTAAGTAGAGGCCATCTCGATCTTTAAATTCAAGTAATTCCCTTGATTTGTAATTTGATGATTTGAGCTAAATAGACAAATTTGTATGAATTTTATTCATGTACTTAATTTAATTCAAGAAGTTCAAATTTATTTAATCATGTACTTTATTTATTCATGTACTTCAATTATTTATGAAATTTTATTCTTTGCAATTGTTATGCAATTACAAATCCATATACTTGTTCTTTAACAATACTAAAAAAAACCTTTACACACAGGCCAGGCCCGGCCCGGCCCGGCCCGGACCCCACACTAGGGGCTGGGGGCCAGGTCCGGGCCAAGGTTTCTTACCTTGAGCCCAGGCCCGGCCCGCGTTGGGAGGAGCCCGGCCCGGGTAAGCCCGGGACCAGTCAAAACCCGGTCAAACCCGGCCCGAATGGCCCGAATGCCATCCCTATCTGGGGGAGGAACACATTATTGATTTGATAAGTTGGACTAAGGGTTATCCATTGCCAACCGAAACTCATCCTTATACCTAATATGGTGTCCACAACACCTAGGTATTTCATGCTGAATTCTTTGGATAACATTATTTTGACTTCATTTATACTAGAGATGTTACTTCCAACAACAAGAATGTCAACAATAAGCAAGTAAATCATGGCCATTATGTTTAACACACCACAAAATTAAAGATATTAATCCGAATTAGTTGATTCAAATCTAAGCTCATTAAAATTTTGTCAAATTATTTGTGCCTCAGTTTTAATACATGTTTTAAAATATACAATGATTTTACCAATCTATAAATCTTATTCATTAAACATATTGGTGCAAAATTTTCCAGAACAAAACTGTTCATTACCAAACTGTTCAGTACAAAACTTTTCAATACAAAACATTCAGTACAAAACCTGTTAGTAAAAAACTGTTTAAACATCTTTGATGAATAATAGAATTTTCAATAGATGTAAGGGCAAGAAGAATTCTTATTGTAGCAATATGACAAATATGGAGTAGACATCAAACAAATCTACCTCACTTATCTCAGTCAATCCTTTAGCTACTAAAAGTGCATTAATATTGCTGCTGAACAATCAAAATTAAGTTTCTTCTACAAAACCCCACTTACTACAGATTTAGCCCCTTTTGGCAAATCAACTAATTTAAATTATTATTGAATAATAACAAATTCATTTCATTATCTATGAAAGAGACTTCTTGGCTCATCTGTCATTGAAGTTTTACGTGTCAGTAAGGCTAGTTCTTGATTCTATCTGTGAATCATTGACCGTGTCTGTAGAACTAGATAATTTCATACATTTATTTTTGATGAACACATCCTCAAAGAACTCTGCAAGTCTAGATTCAACTAACACAAATTAGATAGATCCAAAATCTGTCCGTAGAACTACATTCTGCATTTTTTAAGTACACACAAATATTTGTTATATGTCCTACTTTAGGTCTTCTAGGGTCATGTACTCTAGCAAATGTATCACACCACATGTTTTTACTTTAACAAAATTATTTGTGTTTTTATTTAGAGTGTAAATAATTTAGAGTGTAGTAACATATTAAAATATGATTAACAATACAATATCACACATAATTACACAAAGTCAAATAACATTCAATAACATAGAATTCAATATTTCACTAAGTATATAATTCTAACTTTTATCAATATCGTTTTGACTGTAGTAAATATAGTGCACTAGAGATTATGTCAAATGCAAGCTTCTACAAAATTATTAAAACATATTCACAACCTCTATCAAATCTGAACCCTTTTTGATCTTAGCATTTAACAAGATTTTTAATTCATTAAAATAACAGGTGCTTCATCATTCCTCTATATGACAAATATTGAATAATCATCTACAAGAGTGATTAAATACTTCTGAAAAATCATTATCTCATCTAGTCATAAAGCTGCTGAGATCACAAATATCAGATTGTATTGACTGAAGAAGTTGTGTACTCCTAGAAACCATACTAAATGGTTTTCTATTGATCATAATCTGAGCACAAATTTCGCAATTGTCATAATTTAATGAGGTATCATTCAGCAGAGTTATGAGTTTGAACAAGAGCAAACAATTTAGTATACAACTCACATGTCCTAGTCTTTTATGCCATGCTCAAGGACTACACAAATTAGAACTACTATTATCAATTACATCGTTTGTTAAACTCAACTTACGCATTATAAAATAACAATAATATGAGTTAATACAAAATTACTCTACCACATTTTACAACACTATTTGCTTTCTCTCGTGGTTCTAACAATGGCCTAGTACTCAAACACTTCGAGCGAAGAGTTCTTTCCTTTATTCGTTCTTCATCATCATCAAAATGCTAAACGAGATAATGACCAATATGTTATAATTCAACTTTGCACACATAGTAAAATGAATGAGAAATAACAAAATGTAACTAACTGAGTCGCATCCTCCATTACAGGATGCTCCCACTTAAGTTACAAACATTTGTCACGTAATTTATACATCAATCTTTATTAGAGAAGCAAATATATGATCTTGCACAAACTGCAAGCGTACGGTTGATCTCTATACTTATACACACAATATGATAAGGCATACTAAGGAACCCTAAACATGCTAGTTATGATCATGAGATTAATTATGACCTAAAAAAATTTCAAACATGTGATCAGTCCCACAAAGCATCACCGATCATATAATCTAAGTTGGGATAGTTCATTCATCACATGAAAATACTAATAGAGATTAGAATAGATCATACTGACACTTCAAGTTAAAAGTGTTTTCCAAATTCGATGGAAAAGTCTGCGACGTGCAGAGTTTTTCACTATGTGACAAACATGTAAGTTGAGAGGAATACATTGTCCCCAACACATGCAATTGGTAGGTAACTTAAATTCCTACATAGTTGTTAAAGATTAACAAGTTAAACTGTAATCCCCGTTTCCGATTATACGGATTTTCATTTTTTTTTCTTTACTTTGTAATCTTGTATTTCATTTTTCCTATAAATTTTTTATTCTTTTGACCCTAGTTGCATTCACTTGGATATTCGATACTTTTGTTAGAGCCCAAATCTTATTTCATTATATAATCTTACCTCTTTTCTTTGAATATTTGTTAATTTAAGAAACCTACTATATATATATATATATATATATATATATATATATATATATATATATATATATATATATATATATATATATATATATAGAAAAATACTCGGTTGAAAACAGATCTGTTTTCAACCGGGTTGGGAAACACGATTCTGGGCCCTCCGATCTTGCAAGATCTTGATCAGCGGATCAGATCGAAACCCGTTAAAGTCTCCCACTAACGGCTCTAAAAGCGGAGGGGCAATTTCGGAAATTCATGCCAAAAATGTTTCACACTTAGTGTTTTTTTTTGGCGTGAAGTTTTTTTTTTCAGAAACCTATACTTAGGCAGTTGTTGGGAACAACGGCCTAAGTTGTTTGAAGTTTTTTTTAAAGAAAATTGTACTTAGGCCGTAGTTGGGAACAACAGCCCAAGTTGTTTTTTTTAACAAAAAATTTAACCTAGGCCGTTGTTCCCAACAACGGCCTAAGTATGTACAAGTGTTTTTCCAAACACTTGTACATACTCAGATCGCCATCTTGCTCACAACTCTCTCTCACTAGTGGAGCTCGAGAAACCCATTTCCCTAAACCCTAGCTCTCTCTCTCTCTCGATCTGAAAATTCTAGCTCTCTCTTGCTCGTTGCTTCTCACTCAATCTCTCTCTATTCTCACACTCTTGCCCTCTTCCTTTGAAAATCCCAATTACAAAAAACCCTAACCCATATGAAATCTCCCTAACCCTAAAACCCTAATCCTAAAGAAATTAGCCAAACCCTACTCCCCTTTCTTTCTCTACAGCAGTGCGCAAGGGCCTCCTGTATCTCCTTTCCGAACACCCTCATTGTGAAAGGTATTAATTTATTCCTACTTTAGTAGATCTAACTAGGTTAATTGATTGGAATTTTTCTCCAATGTTTGAGTGTACAATTTCTATATTATGCGTAGGTATTTATAGAATAGGTAATTCTAGTTTTATTATGGATGTAGATGTAGTATTAGTTGTTGTTGGTCGTTGTTCGATGTTAGTAATAGTGTACAAAGAGATTAAAAAAAACTATGCAACTTTGCGAGTACATCGGGCTCGCCACGCACAAGCCAACGCAACTTGTAGAAGTGTGTTTGGATTCATAGTTTGAAGTGTACGGCCGTGTATCGTTTTCGAGTATTTTCCGTGAGTGAAAGCGGTACATCGGTGTATATTGCAAACCGTGAGTCAAAACTCACCTCTACAAATTTTGTTGGCTAATGTGTTTGCATCCGTCCTTCTCCCAAAGTTTCAGAATTTTTTGATCTCGTTTGTGCGGATTTGTAACTATATCAAACAATAATCACAATTAATATTTGATTTCTGTCGATGGTACTTTTCAATACGAAACGACATCCAAAAAAAAGAAATTTTGCGAGCATATTGGTCTTACCGCTCGCTACCAAACGGTACTTGTAGTTGAGAGTTTGGACTCCCGGTTTGAGGTCTACGTCAATGTATCACATTATTGGCATTTTTCATGAATGAATACGATACACGATCGTATCTTACAAACCGTTGGTCCGAACTCGCTTGTACAAGTTGTGTTACCTTGTGTGCAGGGAGCCCGACCCAATCACACAGTTGATTTTTTTTACCGTCGATTGTGCGGTTTTCTCATGAATTTTGTTATGTTTTGAGGGGGTTTTCAATAGAGAACCCACTTGAAAAATCCATAATTTTGCGAGTAGGTCGGTCTCGTCACTCACAAGTTATAGCAACTTGTAGTTGCGAGTTGTCACCCACGGTTTGCTATGTGCATCCGTGTATCGCATTCCCTTCATTTCCAAGAGTGAAAGCGAGCGAGACATGGCCGTATCTTGCAAACCGTGGATCGGAACTCGCTTCTACAAGTTCCGTTACCTTGTGTAAGGCAAGTCGGACCTAATCGCAGAGTTTCGTATTTTTTTGACGTCGTTTTTTACGTTTCGTCAATTTTTTTGTTTCGTATGTATATATATCACAATCGTTTGTTAACAAGCTTGTTTTAAATATGATGTGTGTATTAATTTACCAATAATATATTTTTATCCCAGATGAATAACAATACGGAGAGTTCTGCTACCGGTGATAATTTTGTGCGGGTAGAACCAATCATTGATTCCATGCCGTTAGTCGAAGAACATCTAAACCAAAGTTAGGTATGACGTTTCCCACTTTAGTTGAAGCCGAAAATTTTATTCTTCATATGCTCGTTGTGGGGATTTTGCAAAGCATAAGGGTGGGAATAAATTAAAGGAGGACTGAAAGTAGATAAGTCATATCTTTGTAATAAAGCCGGATCGTCGCCGAGTCAACATAGTGATGGTAGATGGGGAACAACCTATAGAACGGGCTGCAAGGCTTGCGTTCATGTAAAATTGAACAAAGCAAGTAACACATGGGTGGTGTATTCATTTCATGAAGACAATCACGAATTCACCTCACCCAGTAGAAGGCATCTTTTGCCCCGAAACCGTTCCGTGTCAAATACGGATAAAAGGATAATAGTGCAATTCAACCAAGCTAATATCCAGACATGTCGATAAATGCTTTTCTTCGAAAGTGCTAGTGGTGGTCATGATCAAGTAGGATTCACCGAAAAAGATGTTAGAAATTTACTTAGAGATTCACAAGAAGCATTGAAAGGACATAATTCTACAATGCTAATTGAATTTTTTAAATCTAAGAAACAGACGGATCTTTCATTTTTTTATGAAATTCAAGGAGATCCCGAAGGGCGGTTGTCACATTGTATGTGGATTGATGGTATTTCTAGGATGAATTATCAAGAATTTGGCGATTTACTTTGCTTTGATGCCACGTACAATACGAATCGGTATGGAATGTTATTTATTCCCTTTGTTGGAGTGAATCAACATTGGCAATCTACTTTCTTAGGAGATGGGTTCATACCAAATGAGACGGCCTCTTCGTTTGAATGGTTCTTTGAAAAGTGGTTAGGGGTTATGAATCGTGCTCCATCTGGTATCGTCACCGATCAAGACCGTGGGTTCGCCGCCGCCGTTAAGAAAGTTTTCCCCCAGACTCGGCATCGTTTTTGTATTTGGCACATTTTGGATAAGTTACCACAGGAAGTGCTTATGTCGAACGATGTCGACAAGTTTAGGAAATTTTTGAAGAATGTCATCTACAATTCCGAATATGTACATAACTTTGTAGGAAAATGGATTTTTTTGGTTTCACAATACGGATTAGAGAGTAACAAATGGTTGAACAATCTATTTGATATCCGTGAAAGTTGGGCACCCGTCTACGCTAAAAATTCTTTTTGGGCCGGCATGTTGAGTAGCCAACGGGTTGAGTCAGCACATTCTGCCTTGAAGCATCATACAGAAAAGAAATATTCCTTACATAAATTTGCCATCATCTTCGACCATTTTTGGGGAAGGCAAAGACACAATGAACTGAAAGAAAATCATCGTAACCGTGAGAAGAGACCGAAGTTGAAGAGCGAATGGGCTTTGGAGGCACAAATAGCGAAAACATACACTTTTAAAAAAATTTACAAATTCCAAGATGAAGTTACAAAAAGCTTCATGTACAATGTGAGTTGTTGCCGATCTTGAGACACCGGATAGTTCAACCTTCCGTGTGATACTCTGTGGAGAATCAGATCCGGCTTGCCTTCTTCAGTTATGCAAGATCACCAGAATTATTACATGTGCATGTCACTTCTTCAACTTTGTTGGCATTCCATACAGGCATATTTTAGTCGCTCTTCTAAAGCCATCACACTTCCCTTCCGGATGTATATATTAAAAGAAGATGGACCCGGGATGTGATGAGAAGAAGTTATATAGCTGTTCCAACCGAACCCAATACCGAGAATTTTGCTTCTCGATATTGTGAGTTGAGCTACCATACAAAATAGATTGTCAATCTCGGTTGTTCCTCCAATGAAAGTCACAAATACACATTGGAGAATTCGTAGAAGATCATTGACAGCGACCCTCGGCAACAATCCGGATTGGGTGAACAACCAGAACAGGCCTCACAACCACATGACAGTGTAGATACGAGAGGTAGTTCACAACCGCATGGTAATGCACAACCTCATGATGAAGGCAGTAGACACATACCTACACGCGTAAGTGACCCACAGCAATGCACAACAAAGGGAAGGCCTCGTGCCAAAAGATTGAGGCCGATAAGAAAGCAACTCCGCATAAAAACCGAGACGGTGCCGAAGATGCAGCATTGTGCAAATGAACCATGATTCAAGAAATTGTCCAACATTATTTGAGGGGTAAGACTCATACTTTCTTTGTTTATTCCTCTTTTAAATTTATTATACTTCATTTGTGGTAAATGAGTTTCTCACTAACTAAAACTTATCTTTGAATGAAGGCCAAACAATCCGCAAGAAGTGATTCCATCCGATGAAAAGAGTTCTGACGAGAGATATGATGATCCATTGTGAATTGGAATTTTTGGGGTGTAATGTTTCAGTATATTACATATTGATGCAGGTGTTGTTAATTACTTTTTGTTGTTAACTGTAAATGTTCTTGAGACTCAAGTGTTGTTGATTTGTGTCGATTGTTAATTTTGTTGTTGTTGTTGTTGAGAGATTATAGCTGATGGGGTTGTGTATAATTTAGCTGCAGTGTCAAAGTGTTGTTGGGAGATTGTAGCTGCAATGTGAAAGTGTTGTTATTTTTTTTTTTTTTTACTTAGGTAAGTTCTATGTGCAAAATTTATCTTTGGATCAGTAGCTTTCTATATTGGACTTTTGGGAAGAAGCAAATTTTTTTATACCTTATACCTTAGGCCGTTGTCCAACAACGTCCTAGGTTATAGGAAAAATTTTGAAGTTTTTGGGGTGCTCTCTGACTTGGCCAAGTTTAAAAAAAGCAACAAGTCAGAGAGCAACACCCCTATTTTTTTATACCTTAGGCCATTGTCTCCAACAAAGGCCTAGGTTATAGGCCAAAAGTTGAAGTTTTTGGGGTGCTCTCTGACTTGGCCAAGTTAAAAAGAGTAACAAGTCAGAAAGCAACACACCTATTTTTTTATAGGTTATAGGCCAAAAGTTGAAGTTTTTGGGGTGCTCTCTGACTTGGCCAAGTTAAAAAGAGCAACAAGTCAGATAGCAACACCCCGATTTTTTTATACCTTAGGCCGTTGTTTCCAACAATGGCCTAGGTTATAGGCCAAAAGTTAAAGTTTTTTAGGTGCTCTCTGACTTGGCCAAGTTAAAAAGAGCAACAAGCCAGAGAGCAACACCTCTTTTTTTTATACCCTCCAACAACGGCCTAAGTTATAGGCCTAAAGTTGAAGTTTTATGCTTTTTACAGCTTTCTCTTCACTCTTTACGAAAAGTGTCTCTGGAACTATATATCAAAGACAGATGATCTATGCTTGTATATCGTTTATATGTTTTATTACTTTCCATTTTTTCCCACCTATCTAACCAATATAAAATCATAAAGGTTATATGTTTAAAAATAATTCCAAAAAATAAAATTTGATCTTTTCATTTGTAAAAAACAATTTCTTAAATATATTCTTACTCCTAATATGTAAATTCTTCTGCAATGCGTACATCTATCCGGTTACTATTAAGTGTAGGGTTTCAACCTAAGTAGTAACTTGTAGGTTGTTTGAGGATAGGGTTAGGGTTAGGGTTACGTTTTTTATGCTTTTTCCAACTGGGGTTAGGATTATGGTTAGTGTAAGGTTAGGGTTAGTGTTAACAGGGGTTAGGGGTAGGGTCAGGGTAAGCTAGGGTTATGGTAGGGTTAAGGGTTATTGTAGGGTTGGAGTGTAGGGTTATAGGATAGGGTTAGGGTTAGTGGTTATAAAAACATTCCAATTTTCAAACCCATCTGAATTTTCCAAAAACGGCTTATTAACCCTAACCCTACCCTTACCCTACTCATAAGTAGAGTTATGGTAGGGTTAGGGTTGAGTGTATGGTTATGAATAGGGTTATGGTTGGTTCATTAATTAGGTTAATATTTGTAGTTGGAGGTAGTAGAGCGCACTGAATCTTTTTCCTTATTGGGTTATACATGTGGGGATCTACATGTGGTGCCCACTTTGTAGAGTGAAATGTAATAGTAGGAAAGTTAAGGACTTTAGATTTTTTCCATGTTGGATCTGATGACTCTCCACTCTAAAACGCACTGAATCTTTACCCTTATTGGGTTATACATGTGGGGATCTACATGTGGTGCCCACTTTTTAATAACAAATGTAATAGTAGACAAGTTATGGACTTTAGGTTTTTCTCGGATTGGATCTGATGACTCTCCACTCTAAAGCACACTGAATCTTTACCCTTATTGGGTTATACATGTGGAGATCTACATGTGGTTCCCACTTTGTAATAACAAATGTAATCGTAGGCAAGTTATAGACTTTAGGTTTTTCCCATGATGGATCGAATGACTCTCCGCTCGAAAGCGCACTGAATTTTTTCACTTATTAGGTTCTACATGTGTGGATCTACATGTGGTGCCCACTTTGTAATAATAAATGTAATAGTATGCAAGTTATGGACTTTAGGTTCTTCCTATGTTAGATCTGATGACTCTCCGCTCTAGAGCGCACTGAATCTTTTCACTTATTGGGTTCTACATGTGCGGATCTACATGTGGTGCCCACTTTGTAGAGTGAAATGTAATAGTAGGCAAGTTATGGACTTTGGATTTTACCCATGTTGGATCTGATGACTCTCCGCTCTAAAGCACACTGAATCTTTTCACTTATTGGATTCTACATGTGGGGCTTTACATGTGGTGCAAGTTATGGAATTCGTTATGTTGATAAAACTCCATTCCAACCTCATTCATATGATCCTTGTAATAATGCTCTTTTTCTTGGTCCTTACTCTTTTTCTTTTCATAGTTTTCCCTTCACTCGGATAGACTTTGCTAAATCTATGTCGAGGAATGGAGTGTTCAATTTCTTTAGGATAAC
Source organism: Hemerocallis citrina (assembly GCA_017893485.1). Lineage (NCBI taxonomy): Eukaryota > Viridiplantae > Streptophyta > Magnoliopsida > Asparagales > Asphodelaceae > Hemerocallis > Hemerocallis citrina. The sequence goes on along the minus strand of CM030364.1, from coordinate 90,542,754 downwards.
TTTGCCTACTATTACATTTCACTCTACAAAGTGGGTACCACATGTAGATCCCCACATGTAGAACAAGTCCATAACTTGCCTACTATTACATTTCACTCTACAAAGTAGGCACCACATGTAGAGATTCCCACAAGTCCATAATGCTCTTTGTACTTGTCACAGATTTTGCATATATTAGTCACAAAGAGTATTATAACCACTAACCCTAACCCAAACCCTAACCCATAACCCTACACTAACCCTTAACCCTACCATAACCCTAGCTTGCCCAATCCCTACCCTAAATATCATATTTTATTGATTTTTACGAATGAAAATATCATATTTTATTTTTTCTAAACTTTTTTTACATTTAACCTTAACAATTTTATATTGGTTAGTTAGGTGGCTATAAATGAAAATTAATAAAAAATATAAACAATGTACAAGCATATGAATGTCTATTTTGTAGAGTTCAGGAGACAATGTTCGTAAAGAGTGGAGAGACAGTTGTAAAAAGCATAAAAAACCTAACCCTAACCCTAAACTTACCCTAACCCTATTTTTAAACAACCTAGAAGTTAATACTTGGGTTGAAACCCTACAATCACCAGCAACAAGTTTTAGGTGTACGCTATGCAGATGAATTTACATAGTAGGGGTAAGAATATATTTAAGAAATTGTTTTTTACAAATGAAAAGATCATGTTTTATTTTCTGGTATTTTTTGTAAATATCTAACCATCATGATTTTATATTGGTTAGTTAGGTGGAAAAAAGGAAATAAAAAATATATATAAACGATATACATGCATAGATCATTTGTCTTTGGTATAAAGTTGCACAGAGACTGTTCGTAAAGAGTGAAGAGAAAGTTGTAAAAAGCATAAAACATCAAACCTAGGCCGTTGTTGGAGACAACGGCCTAAGCTATTAATAAAAAGGGGTGTTCTCTGACTTTTTGCTCTTTTCAAGTTGGTCGAGTCAGAGAGCAACGCATAAACTTCATATTTTTAGCTATAACCTAGGCCGTTGTTGGGGACAACGGCCTAGGCTATAAATAAAAGGGGTGTTGCTCTCTGACTTGTTGCTCTTTTTCACTTGGCCAAGTCAGAGAGGACCCCAAATAGTTGAAAATTTTTCCTATAACCTAGGCCGTTGGTGCAGACAACTGCCAAAGGTTTAAAAAAAGGGGTGTTGCTCTCTAACTTATTGCTCTTTTTGACTTGTCCAAGTCAGAGAGCACCCAAAATACTTCAAAATTTCTCCTATAACCTTGGTCGTTGTTTGAGACAATGACCAAAGGTTTAAAAAAAATGGGGTGTTGCTCTCTGACTTGTTGCTCCTTTTTAACTTGTCCAAGTTAGAGAGCACCCCAAATACTTCAAAATTTTCCCTATAACCTTGGTCGTTGTCTCCAAGGTTTAAAAAAATGAGTGTTGCTCTCTGACTTGTTGCTCTTTTCAACCTTGCCAAGTCAGAGAGCACCCAAAAACTTTAAAAAAAATTTGCCTATAACCTAGGCCGTTGTTCGAGAAAACGGCCTAAGGTATTAAAAAATAGGATGTTGCTCTCTGACTTTTTGCTCTTTTCAACTTGACCAAGTCAGAGAGCACTCCAAAAAATTCAAAATTTTTTGTCTATAACCTAGGCTGTTGTTGGAGACAACAACCTCAGCTTAAACATAAAATAAGGTGTTGTTTTCTGACTTGATGCTCCAATACAGAGAGTTATTGATCAAAAAAAAAAAAAATCAACAAAAAACCTAGGCCGTTGTCGAACCGTTGTCTTCAACAACGGCCTAGGTTAAAAAATAATAATAATAATAATTACATGTCCAACAGCAGCTACAGCTACTACAATTCAATCACCCCCAAAATCATAATTTAAATCAAGCCACCAAAATCACCAACATAATTGACAATTACCAAGTAATAACAACAACATCAACAACACTTAAACTGGCGAACAACAATTATCACATAATTAGTTACAACAGAAAAACAAACATAATTTGAATAAAATACTACAGCAAAAAAATTGTATCGGGTATTAGCTAAGAACCAGGAGTGTATGGTTGTGGTGCTCGCCTCTTCCGAGCAGGATTTCGTCGCCGGAGCGGGGATGACGCCTCAGGAACTCATCAGAGCCGGAGCGATACATTGACGTATCTCGCAAACCGTGGGTCGGAACTCGCAAATAGAAATTGTGTTAGATTGTGAATGGTTAGCCCAACCTACTCGCACAGTTTCATATTTTTTGGACTTCGTTTAAGCATTTTTTCTATTTAGAACGTACTAAAAAAGTTTCGAGCTAGACTGAAGTTTTTTCATATACACGTCAAAACAACACAAACGAGATGCCAAAATTCCTAAATTTGGTCTTCAATTCTGGCACACCAAACACAAGCCAACAGAACTTACAGAGGTGAGTTTCGACTCACGGTTTGAAAGATACTGTTGTGTATCGCTTTATATCCATTTTGTTGAATAAAAGTGATAAACGGACGTATCTTGCAAACCAATAGACGAAAATTGCCTCTACAAGTTCCGTTACCTTCTACGCGGTGAGTCCGACCTACTCGTAATATTTGGAAATTTTTGGATCTCGTTTGCTTGCTTTTCTTATATTATACAACTACAACTAACACCACATCTACAAAAATGTCAACAAAATATATACAACATACATGATCCGAGCTAATTGTATACTATCTAAATTATAGACTACTACGCATAATACAAAAAATCAAACTCAAAAATTGAAAAAAATTCAATAAATTAACATAGTTCATTATAGTAAATTGTAATTAAGTAAATACCTAGTCCAAAGAGAGAGAGAGATAGTTGGTGAAGATGTGAGAAGCCGCTGCTGTAGACGAACAAGTTGTAGAGTCTAGTGCATTAGAGAATTTGTGCTAGGGTTCAGGTGATTTGGGATATCGGGTTAGGTTAGGGTTTGGGGTATTCGGGAGTGGGAGAGAGAGAGAAAGAGAGGCTTCGACAAGAGGGGGAGATCGAGAAGGCAAAGAGATCGAGAAAAGGAGTTTGGAGAGAGAACTAGGGTTTGGCGATGGGTTTCGGGAGCTCAAGAGAAAGAAAGAGAGAGTTTGTGACGAAGACAGCGTCAGGGAGATCTGGGTATGTACAAGTGTTTGGAAAAACACTTGTACATACTTTGGCCGTTGTTGGAAATAACAGTCAAGGTTGATTTTTTTTTAAAACAACCTACGCCGTTGTTGGTCCAACAACGGCATAGGTGATTTTTTCGACAAAAAAAACTTCATGCGAAAAACCGAAGCATTTTTGGCGTGAAGTACCAAAAATACCCCTCCGCTAAAACACTAAGAAACCAAACCGATCTGAACGGAGCAAATCTGGGCCGTTGATCAAGATCATGAGCGATCCAACGGCCCAGAATCGCGTTTTCCAACCCGGCTGAAAACGGATCCGTTTCCAATCCGGTTGAAAATGGATGCATTTTCAATCGAGCATTTGCCATATATATATATATATATATATATATATATATATATAAGCGCTTTAGTTGCGCAATCTTCTTTTCGCACTCCCCGTGCGCACTCTCTCTCAGGCCTCCAATTTCGATCATGATCATGATCGAAATCAGAAGGCTCTCCTTTCATCCACTCTCTCTCTTAAGCTATTAGGGGTTTTAAAGTAATTTTCCCCCTTCAGATCTTCTCTCAAATCTATCCCTGCTCCTACCTTCTCTCTCCCCGCTCTCAACTCTCCTGATCGAAAATCTCACAAACCCAAACCCTAGATCCAAAATCCGACGACCCAAGCTCCAAATCGAAACCCTAACTCCGACAATCTCTCCCTAATCTCTCTTACTCTTTGATTTCGACAGTCTTCTTCCTTCGTGGTGTGGTGATATTCCCCCAAGCTCCAAATCGAAACCCTAACTCCGACGATCTCTCCCTAATCTCTCTTCCTCTTCGATTTCGACAGTCCTCTTCCTCCGTGGTGTGGTGATATTCCCCCAAATCACTGACATCCTTCTCTCACGGCTCCAAAACTCGAGCCTATCTCCACCCACCCTCAAATCATAGCACTAAAACCCTAGATCTGCCCCTCCACTTTGATCCTTTCTTCTTCTGTCGCCTACACCCCTTGTCGAAACCTCACCTCACATCCCTCTCTCAATTACTGCCATTAACATTAGTTTAGGTATAATTTTTTTAAACATTTTGTTACTATTTTTTCTCTCAATTACTGTGCATCTTTTTGACTATTGATTTGTTCCTACTTATTAGTGTTTTAGTATTAACTGGAAACATCTAGTTGAGCTAAAAGCTATATGATTCATCATGAATTTGAGTGGCCGTGTTAGAATTATTCATACGATATACACGCATGATGTTCGTTTACCATAGGTTTATCAGTTGATGACATCTTTGTTTAAGTGTAGAGTATGTATATGAGTACTTTTTTAAAAGACGGATTAGAGAAAGCTTTCCATTCTCTTAACTCAGTATTGTGAATTTGGGGTATCCTAGGTACCCAATATTTTCCTTCGTTGAGTATATCTTCAGGTTGCAGCTTAAATGTGTCCTCGTTTAACTCTTTAGCGACCAGCTTGAATCAGTAAACTTATTTATGTCGATTCACAGTGTTATTAGTGGTATCCTTGCTGGCATCCTCAAGAATACAATAATCTGTTTAACTTCTTTACATCCATTTTTGTCCAACAAGGTTAAAACATATTTGATGATTGTTACATAACTTGATAACATATTTAAACTCCCACTTGAGCATAAAATTTGTGGCATTCTTCATTTTGTATTATGTTCATTGATCTTATTTTTTTGCTTTGATAATAGGTATGGAGATTGATGAAAGGAGCTCTAATGTCTGGTCATCTTCCCCATCAAAATCGTAGCCCTGATTTGGTCATCTTCATCATCAAAATTTCCCTTTTTGGATTACATTCTTCAATATTCAGGAGTGCTTGGGATTTGGATATTTTAGTTTATTTGTATGCAAATTTTTTTGGTAGATTAAAAAATTTTCAGGATGTGAAATGAAGCCAAGTCTCAGGCGGGAACAACAACAACATCAGTGGTTGCGAAGGGATTAACTATTTCAATTTTCAGGAAATTTGAGTTCCCTCCCCCCCCCCCCAAATCTCAAGTGACTAGGAGGGAAGAGATTGCTTATGCGAAGAAAAAGGGGTTCAGTGGTCGATGCTGGTTGGCTTTGTATGTGGGTTCATGGTATGCCTCTTTTTTGTTTTAGTTCTCATGAATTGTGGTGGTCGTGGGTATTGAATCTATGTTTTGGTGAAATAATTTGTGATAGTAGTGGAGGGGGTTGAACTAGTGTTGTGCAATGGTTGGCTTGTATTACTAAGTTTGTGCATTTACTAGGAAGAAGTATTGTTACAATGTAACTGCATAACTCTTTTAAGTTCAAGGTAGAAGATGAGGGTGTAATTTGCTTGGTTATGTGCAACATTTTCGTAATCAAGCACTTCATATGTACTATGTTCTTTATATATGATGAAATGAAGTTTCTCTTAGTGTTAAACCTCTTGTTCTTTGTGCATTTATCTTGCCTGAATGTGTTTTTTTTAATGTGTATTGTTATTGTTGTGGTGGTTGTTATACGGAAGCCTACTCAGAGATCATGTTGACTATGCATTTAACTTTGATTATTATTGTGGATGAGTCAAGAAATGATGAGTAAAACTTTGATGAATGGATGGTTATATGAAGGAGATCTATATATATGGGTGAAGAAGAATGAAGGAGATTTATGTATCAGTGGTAATGCTACACCTACTAGATTAGATTTTCTAGTAGGTGTAGCATTACCCATGTATTAGTTTGCATTGATATGTGAGTTGTTGAGATGTGGATCTTTGATATGCGCTGATATAAGATATTTCTAGTATCATACAACTTGTAGAATTCCACCTGTATAAACAGATGAGGCTGCCAAATGTATCACACTACGTCTTCTCCATATCTTCTCTATCTCCATATGAGCTTCACCTTACACAACAAATTAAAATGATATTGGGTTCACAAACACGTCCAAAATAACCAAAATTTCATAAGTGCATAATGAAGCATCTAACTATATTTTCATCACAGCCACATAACCAACATATATGTTAATCATTAGCCATCATAGTGAACCAAATATGTGAATATTTAGCATAAGTATCATTCAGAAACCATAATTAAGAAAATCATATGGCTGATTTTCTAATAGCAGAGTTGAGGATTTTTAGTAATTTAAGGTGAATATACATTGGAAGCATCAATACAAAGTGATCTTGGATGCTGTAAAAAAATTCAAATTTATACATAACAATATTATTCTATTAGCTGCTGCTTGTGCTGCTACTGCTTCTACTTCTTCTATTTCTTCTTCTTCATCTTATTCAGCTTGTGCTGCTGCTGTTGCTGCTGCTTCTCACAAAAAAAAACAAGAATTAACTATCGAGTTACTCTTGTTGCTACATGAATTACAACATAAACTGTAGAACAATACTAAAACTGTGCATAACGAGACTCATAATAGCTTCTCATTCCAAATCAGTAATATTCATCAACTGCCTGCGTTTGAAATTGGCAGACAAAAAAGCATGTGACAATGTGCATGCAAATATGTGCGTCAGATACAACTTTTGTGAATTACAAAACATTAGGCATTGCACAACACATTCTGAAAATTAATGCTAGAAAAGGACCATCTATTCAAGCTAGAACCACTCCAGGCATAGCAATTCAACTTTTGAACTTCAACATATCTACACTGAATGTGCTGATGCTGCTGCTGCAGCTTAATCGTGCTACTGCTGCTGCCGCCTCATTCTGCTAATGCTGGTGCTTCTTTTTCTTCTTCTTATTCTGCTTGTTCAACTACTGCTCAAAAAATTACAAAGATAAAATGATTAACTATCCAGTTACTCATTGTTGCTGCATGAATTAAAATATAAAAGCTGAAACACCTAAAGTTTTTTTTTTAAAAACAAAGTAAGCTCAGACACATATTTAAAACCATGGCTGCATTCCAATGCCATGCCAACTAGTTCAAATACATAAATAATCAAGCATCAATATCTGAAGGAAGAAGTAGAGGGAGAAGCAACAACAACTAAATTCTTGCTTTCTGTTAGCATATACAGGGATCATTTTACTGATCGTTGTTAGTATATATAGGGAACACTTCACTTGCGTGGCGCACTCTCTGTTGCATCATACTAGAAATGAGTAGAAAAATTGATTTTCTCCATCACAACTGATATTAACTTACAGAGAGTAGAAACAATGCCCTCTTATAAAAAATATTCAAAATTAACTATGTTCATTAGTTGCCATCACTGCCTACTTTCACACAAACAAAAACAAGGAACCAAATTAGTAAATGAGATTCATATGGTCAAATACTTCCCTGATCATATCATAGGAAGCACATAGTTGTCCAACAGCTGCAATCTCTTTCATTACCTGCAAAGTCATTAAACATGCTCATGTAGTGATGTTTGAACAAATGAATGGGGAGTAGTGTAAGTAAATGAAAAAATGCATAATAACATACCTCAATCTACATCATCAGTTGTGTCCTCGGAACTTTCTTCTTCTACATTTTTTCCTCTAAACAAATGACAATAATAGTTACTTAGTCAACAACACTTTTTTTAAAACACAATATTTAAGGAAATTCATTAAAAATCAAGTGAAAGTTAGAAATTTGACCTATCAATTTTGGTTGGGCAATTTCTTGAATCGTGTTCTTCGTTATGGATACCGCAAGCACTGCACTTTCAGGGTTTTCGTCTTTTTTTCTCTCTTGTAGGCTTCATTCTCTTCCCACGAAGCCTTCATTTTGTTATGCATTGTACTGACTCCTCCATTTCAACTTGAGACAATTTTAATTGTTCTTGATATGCCTCTCCACTTATTCCGGGTTGCATAAGATGAAAGTCTTTGATATTTTTGAACATTTTCTCACGCATGAATTTGTAGCCTTCATTAGAAGCTATTGCAATATCAACTTGTTGTTTTGCTAGATTACTCAACTCACAAAAGCGAGAACCAAAATTCTTGCCTGTGCCTTCACTTGCCATGCTTCTTCTTATTACATCTTGGGTCCATCTTCTTAAAATGTATTGCTTTGGTAGTTCATTATGATCCAAGTACTTGAGATATGCAAAAATATGCTTGCAAGGAATACCCATGAATTCAAACAACTTGCATGAACAACTAGCCATTTGATTACTTTTGGAATAAGTAACCACTAGCTCATTATTATCTGATTTCCCACACCGCTTCACTAAGTATAATATATTCGACTCATTCTCATAATCTAGTAACAAACTGACATTATATATTAGGCTTGAATGTATTTCCTTTTGGAAAGTGTAGAACATTACTGATGTATAGACTTGTGCCATTTGTTCCTCCAAAGGCCACTCGGTCTTCAATTTTGGTTTCTTTTCTAGTGTACGATGATTTTTTTTGAGTTCTTCTTTACTTTGTCTTCCTAAGACTCTCTCAAAAATTACAGCAAATTCATGAAGTGAGTACTTCTTTTGAGTATGGAGCTTCAAGAATGAATTCATCCCTTCGCTTCGTTGGCTACTCGACATACCGCCCCAAAAATGACTTCTATGATAAACGGGGTGTAATGACCCAGAAAATAGCATATGGCTATTTTGCATCGAAATGTGTGCGCGATTGGGAATTTTGCGCGAATATGTATTTTCCGATAACAATTATTTTTAATCGAGAAAAATAAGATATATTGTCTACCTTATTTTGTCATTATTTTCGGAATTAAATTATTTTTATACGGAGTATTACGGAGTGGTTTTAATATATTTTTGTATTGTTTATAATATTAAAGTAGAGAATTGGGTTTTATTTGGAATGTATTGAGGACTAGGGGGCTTATATGTAATATTCCCCTTATATCATTTATTTATCTATTTATTTATTTATCCCTTATAAAACCCCACTCTCCCACCTTCTCTCCTTCTTCCCTTCTTCTTCTTCCCTCTTCCGTTTGCTTCCCAGACCGAAGGAGAAGAACCCACCCCCCGGCCTCCTCCTCCCTTCCTCCCGTTCGTCCACGCCGGCCGATCGAGAAGAAGCCCCGACCACCATCTCCCTTCGTCTTCTTCTTCCCGTTCGTTCCCAAACCGACCCAAAAGAGCCCCGGCCTCTTTCTCCTCCCCTCCTCCTCTCGTTCGCACGCCAGCCAAGGTCAAAAGGAACCCCGATCCCCCGTTCCCTCTTCCTCCTCCTTCTCCCATTTCCATCCCGATCGGAAAGAACCCCAAAAGAACCCATCGATGATTCCTTCCCCCACCTCAAATCCCCTCCGATTCTCCGTCATTTCCAAATTAAATTGAGGAGTAGACTAAGTGAGGGATTCTCTACGTCGTAGTAGCGTCGGATTTTCGATTGGATTCGAGAAGGTAAAACCCTAACTATTTTATTGTATAAAATTTAGTTGGGTTAATTTTTATTGAGTAGGAATGTTAGGGTAAAGAGATTTAGAGATATTGAAAATTGTAGATATGAGAAATTAGTAGGTTATTAGAGAGATTGTGAGTTGTTAGTAAATTAGGGTTTTGGGTTTGTAAAATAGAATTATAGGGATATGAATTAACTCTCGTATAGAAATAGAAATTGTAGTTGGGCTATTAAAATATTTTGGGAGCAATTTAGTAATTGTTTGGAACTAAGAATCTCGTCGGCACTAGTTATTACGTGCATCGCACGTGTATATCCCAAGCGTTCAATAAACGCTTGTGTGATATTTGGGATGGCGTTATTAGCTTTTATATTGGTTTGGATGGTTGAGTTTTAATTTCTTTGAAACTGATGATAGGATATATTCGCGACTTCGGATGCGGGATGGCATGGTGACGCTTCGAACCTTCGCAAAATGTGGTGAGTTAGTTTATTATATATTTTTGTGGTTCGAAGAAAATGTGAGTGTTGATTTATTATGTATTCTTGTGTGTTAAGAAACATGTGAGTATCAATTTATCTGCATATTTTTGGTGTTTTAAGAAATATAGTGAGTATGATATCTTTTATTTTACGCACATGGTGCGTTGTGAAAATTTTAAATTATAAATTGCTGTGTATTTCTGTTTTGTATCTTAGTGTAGCATGGATGTTTGAGTTAAGGATTGGTGTGGACACTCTTGTATGTGTCCACGACTGTAGGTTAAATTTCATAAATTATCGAGGTCAGTTGATACCTCAGAACTTGTAGAGTTCAGCTGGTCTGAAGGAGCAGAGCTGAAACCGGTTGCTTTTTGGACTGAAGTCCAAAAGGTCATAACCATTTGTGTAGGTATGACCTTGCTATGAACCTTGAGAGTAGCTTTTGGTATGGGTTTATTTGATGATTCTCAAGTGTTAGAAATTTTAGAGTTCGTTTGGGTGAAGGGTAGCAAATGCTTTGCTGAGGGAGTGGCTGAATTTGTGTGCCATGTTGAAAGTTGCGGTTGTTGTAAGTTTGGCACCCTGTTGTTGAGATTGACTTCAAGATTAAGTTAGCTTGGGGACTTGAGCTCTTAAATATCTGAGAGAGTCGCCCACTAGGAGATTGCTGTGGATCTCCCTACCCTTCTAGAAGTCTGATTGTGTTGCACTCCGATGAGCGTAGCTTGGGTCACAGCTACTGCTTTTTCTTGAACTATCTTATCGGAGAATTGATGAGGAGCCCTCTGCATATCGCAGTGTGGTGATTATACACTATCGGGTTTCAATGATGTTTTAGCATTTTATCTGGGACTTGGATAAGTTCCTGTACTTAGTACTCATAGTGGACACGAACGGGTCGTACGGACTGCGGTCCGGTGAAATACGACGCTATAGGTATACTGCGGTATATCTTTAAGTATCGTCACGGCTGTTGACTGCAGAACGGTGGGACCGTTGACTGCCATACGGTGGGACCGTATATCTTTATCGTCACGGCTGTTGACTGCAGAACGGTGGGACCGTTGTCTGCCATACGGTGGGACCGTATATATTTATCGTCACGGTCGTTGACTACAGAACGGTGGGACCGTTGTCTGCCATACGGTGGGACCGTATATATTTATCGTCACGGCTGTTGACTGCAGAACGGCGTGTCTGCCATACGGTGGGACCGTATATCTTTATCGTCATGGCTGTTGACTGCAGAACGGTGGGACCGTTGTCTGCCATACGGTGGGACCGTATATCTTTATCGTTACGGCCGTTAACTACAGAACGGTGGGACCGTTGTCTGCCATACGGTGGGACCGTATATCTTCATCGTCACGGCCGTTGACTGCAGAACGGTGGGACCGTTGACTGCCATACGGTGGGACCGTATATATTTAGCATCACGGTTGTTGACTGCAGAACGGTGGGACCGTTGACTGCCATACGGTGGGACCGTATATCTTTATTGTCACGGCTGTTGACTGCAGAACGGTGGGACCGTTGACTGCCATACGGTGGGACCGTATATCTTTATTGTCACGGCTGTTGACTGCAGAACGGTGGGACCGTTGACTGCAACCTCATTGCCACGATCTATCGGGAACAGAAAGTAGACCTAATGAGAATGCATTGCATAGCGAGGGTTCGAATCCCTAAACTTAGAGACAACGGCTTGATTTGGAAAGTATGTAGTATGGGATGCATACATTTCCACAGTCTCGCTTGCATTAGACTAAGTATGTTGGCTTGACCTGGGTCACATGTAGTATGGGATGCATGTGCATCCAGAATCTTGCTGACATTAGATTAAGTGCATCTGTTCTATATTCTGTATTGTTGCATTAGACTCGGGTCATGGCATACACAAACACTAGAAAATTAGGATACACGTTTATTTTCCATTTAAGATGAAGTATGAGTGTGGAAGTGATGTATTGCGAGACGTGATGATATATGTCATAAGAAATGAATGAATGTGATGTTATGTGATATGAGATCGCGAAGGAATTTACGTCGCGAGTATGTAATTGCAAATGAATGGTAAATAAGATGCAGTTATGTGGAAATAGAGTGTGTGTGAATGTAAAGCTTTCTGGAAAAAAATAAAGCTATGGGAAGATTTGCATAAGGCGTAATGTGATGGGCCTTAAGCGACTAATTTGGAAATGATTTTCCAAATTAGAGTTAAGTATGTTTGTGAACAGGTATGGATACGCATACGGGAAGTGATGCAGTGAGTATTTGATGTGAATTTCCGTATATGACATTTACATGTTCAGTTTTACCTTGGTATTCATAAGTTCATTCTGTTTTACTTATAAGTTTAATTTATTTGCTTATTAATATATTGTACTCATACCAGAAATGGCTAACCCCGCAGTGTTTGGGGGATTAGGGGGTCTTTGGACTACCCTAGGCCCCTACTGTTACAGGTCCTCAGCGGTGCAGAGGTGAGGTATAGGTTCAGGTTCCGGTGGAGTGGAGCTTCACTTTACTATTTGTTGTTATGGTTTAATTGTAAATAGTAAAGGTTTTATACTCTAAATTGTATTTCTGATATATAAGTAGGTGGATGATGATGGAGAGTAGAGTGTGGAGTGGCATGATATGGTTTGGACCCGTGCCCATCTCGTTGTGGAGTACCGGGCGCTGTGGTAAGCTTTTGCAAGTTATTTTCTAAAAACTTACTACGTTTTCAAAAGGATTTATGGTTTTTAATTGATAATTGATAAACCGTTATGAGTTTGGCCCCCAGAGCATATATATATATTGCCTGTGTGATGATGCTCATTTTGGCCTAGGGAGCCCGTGATATTATTGCCTGTGATGTGAGCTACGGAATTTAGAGCAGAATTCCATAAGCTTTTTGTGTTTCGGGGTAGAAATTACAGGGGAGACTCTGCCGAAATTTTCCATTAAACACAACTATCTTAGGTTATGGTTAAAGTGATATAGAAATTGGAAGAATTGAGTTTGGAGTCAAAAAGGAAAAAGGGCAGGCGCTACAGTTGGTATTACAAACTGATATTTGTAATTACTGCGTGGTAACTCTGTATTGAATAAAAAGTTTTAAATTTCCAGCATTTTGTGTATCGTGACTAATTGAAGGAAAGATCTTGGCATGTGTCACGGTTTCCCAGTTATATGGAAATCGGGGCGCTACACGGGGACCCATTTCTCACGGATAAAAAATTTTATCATTCAACCATTTATAATTTTCCGCCCCATACTCAATAAGCAATGATTTCCATCTTTCTTCAAAAGCAACGGAATCATAGGAATTATAAATATTATCCTTAAAAGCATCCATAAACTGACTATTTTGATTCAATTGAGGCACCTCTGTTGGTATCTTGTCTAGGATATGCCACATGCAATACCTATGCCGAATTGTAGGAAAAACTATTTTGATTGCAGCACCTATCCCACGATCTTCATCCGTCACCATACCAAATGGAGCATGTTTCATTACACCTAACCATTTTTTAAATAACCACACAAATGAACAAGCTTTCTCATTTAGAATGAACCCACAACCTAGAAATACCGATTGCCAATGATGATTTATTCCATCAAATGGAACAAATAGCATCCCATAGCGATTCGTACTATGTGTTGCATCAAAGGAAACAACATCACCAAACTCTTCATAGTTCCTCTTAGCAACCCCATCTATCCAAATACAATGATTCAATCGATCAAACTCATCTACCTCGAAATCATAAAAAAATGAGGGATCTTTTTCCTGTTGTCATTTGAAAAAATCAATCAACATTTGCCCATCGTGACCTTTCACAGCCTCCCTCAAGTCTCTCTCATGATTGCAAACATCGATGTCGGTGAATCCAACTCTATTATGACCTCCACTAGAACTTTCAAAAAAAACCATTTTTTTGCATGTAGGAATATTAGCTTGTGTAAGTTGTCCAATTACTGCTTTATCGAAATTTGATACACTACGGTTTTGCGGTAATAAATGCCTTCTACCGGGGGAAGTAAAAACATGATTGTGTACTTCGTGAAATGAATAAACAAACCATGAGTTTGATTCTTTGTTTAGTTTCACACGAAACAAAGCGTTGCAAGCTGTTCTAGATGTAGTTCCTCTTTTAGATGTACTCTTACTAATCGACACCCCCACTTTATTACAAACATATGTCTTTCCACGATCTCGCCATCCTTTAGTTTATTTGAACCCTTACGCATTTGAAAACCCCCACAATTGACATAACTCGCATAAAAATTCTCAGCTTCTACCTGGGTATCAAATGTCATACCTACATGTGGTTTTAAGTGATCGTCAACTTCCGAAAGAAAATCACCTTCTTGTACTCTAAAAAAAGGGTCACCGACATTAGAGCTCCTTTCATCAATCTCCATACCTATTATCAAAGCCGAACCCCTCCATCCCTTGGTTGCCAATCTCCACACACCACCATCATCTTGCACCATTAAACCCTTGTACTCTCTCTTCGTGGTGTTCTCAAAGTGGTATCTTGCCATTTTGATCGTTGCTTCAAGAAGATTCGTTCGTGAGCAGATTTCGTTCGTAGTTGTTTGGATTCGTGCTTGTAGCAGATTTCGTTCGTGGGTTTTGCTTCTAGGCGTGATTGCATCGTTCTTCATCCCCAAATTAAGGCAAGTAACTTGTACTCCAATTGATTTGTTTGATACAAGTACCAAAGTTCACCTATAGTGTAGTTGGGTCTAGAGACAACCTTTATTTATGCCTTGTACACTTGATCACTTTAACATGCTACTTGTTTACTTTGACATCACACTTATACCATGTGCTAGTTAGTTTCCCCATGTGCTTGTGTCCTACATTATAAGTGACCCGTGACTTACAATTGACGGGTACTTGTGTTTTCTCTTTTCGTCTTTCCTGCATTCGATGAATTACAGATTTTGGAGAACATGTTCCAGATGGTATCGGAGACTTGAAGTATTAGTGCTGCATTTATTATTATTTTTTGTATCGTGCTTGAACAATAATTGTATTCGTGAGACTTGGATTATTCATGTATTTTTGAGACTTGGTATTATTCTCGTATTTGGGCAATGTGACCCAAGACGTGTGTTTTATTCAGATCATGACTATTTGAGATTTATGTATTTGGTTTCAAGTATTCTTGTTGGTAATTTGACTCATTATGTGCATGTGGTTGATTAATTCGCTTCCGACTCTGAATGTTTCTTGTGCATGTTGTTAAGATTTCTCGAACAGCTTATGGATGATGAAAATCATTCGCTGGGCTTTTGTTACGTATCCATATTCCGTATTCTTTTGGGAAGTGGGGCGTAACAGGGTTTTTAGTGGTATCGGAACACCAGGTTTGGCTAATATATTGGGCAACTAATATATTAGGCCAGCTTGGCTCGAACTGGAAATCTGCGCAACATTCACCAACCATGCATGCATAGAATGAATCAAATATTATCAATGTTGATCTGAATGTTGACTGCTTTTGGTTTTATGCAGACTATGGCTCGTAAAGGTTCTACTTCTCAGTCGCAGGGTGACCCGATTGAGGCGGTCACTGTAATGCTTGAGCGCTTGATTAATCAGCAGCAGAACCATAGTGACTTGGTGATGGCTGCTTTGGAAGCCGCTCGAGCTACTCCGCCTGTTGCGCCTAGGCAGGATGTTCTTCCACCCTGTTCGGGAACGGTCACAGACTTTATGAGTCTGCACCCGGACAGGTTTTCTGGCACTGAGATGCCTTTGGAGGCTGAAACTGGTTGATCCGAAAGATTTAAAAAGCCGATCACTTGGGCCACTTTCACTATAAGCTTCTTGGAGAAGTTCTTTCCTAGCAGCACCGGAGTTGAGATGGAGCAGCAGTTCTTAGCCCCGAAACAGGTTGGTCGTTATTTCTAGTAATAAAATCTTGTTACATATTGTTCATGCAATGTTGTAACATAAGACTTTCTGAAACAGGGCTCCAGATCTGTGGACGAGTACGCAGCCGAATTTACGAGACTTAGCCGCTTCGCAGCCGTTCTTGTGGCGAACGAAGAGGATAGGGCTCGTAGGTTCATCTTGGGGCTTGAGCGAGATATCAAGGTGCAGCTTGTCTCTCTGCGCTTGCGTACCTATGCTGAGGCTCTTGAGGCAACTAGGGTCCAGGAGCAAGCTCGTGGTGGTTTGACTCCCTCTCAGCGGACTGTTCCGTATTCAGTTGCTAGGTCTTCTGGTGGGCCTATTCGGAGACCTGTTCCAGCCCTTTTAGTCAAGGCAGCTCCTTACTCTTCTGTGGGTCCTCCGAGAGTTGGTTTCTGTGACTTTTGCCGTATTCCAGGGCATGGGTGCAAGGATTGCCGACGTGCCAATCATCGCTATTTTGGATGTGGTGCTGCTGATCATTCGGTGCGGGATTGCCCGTGGTTGGCTCCTCCAGCCAGGGGTCCTGTCCAGTCAGTTGCCTCAGCTCATGGTCCAGCTATACCACTGCTTCCCCCGCAGCGTTAGATCGTCGGTCAGAGTACCGCTGTTCCGAGGAGAGGTCAGGCTTTCAACCTGACTGCTACAGATGCTGAGTCAGCTGAGGGTGTGGTTGCAGGTATCTTTTGTTTTATTGTT
This sequence comes from Hemerocallis citrina, assembly GCA_017893485.1. Lineage (NCBI taxonomy): Eukaryota > Viridiplantae > Streptophyta > Magnoliopsida > Asparagales > Asphodelaceae > Hemerocallis > Hemerocallis citrina. The sequence goes on along the minus strand of CM030364.1, from coordinate 90,526,225 downwards.
TTATTGTTGGTTGCTTCTATTTGTTTTTCTTCATTTCATTTTTCCTTTGCTTTGTTTCCTTCTGTTTGTTCCCCTACATTTTTTTTTCCTCACCCCCTGTTCAACCCTTCTCTTCTTTGTCTCTTTTGCTTTCTATCTTAGGTGTTGTGTTTGTGTGCTCTTTTCCTACTCATGTTCTATTTGATTCTGGGCCAACCCATTCTTTTGTCTCCTCTCGATTTGTCGCTCGCCATCAGTTGGAGTGCAGCAACATGTCAGGGGCTGGGAACATTGTGACAGGTGGTGGAGTTGTCATTTGTTCCCGGGAGTGCAGGCAGTGTTCTGTTGTTATTGGGGATGCAGATTTCAAATCCAATCTGATTGTAATTGGGAATTCGGGATTCGACGTTATTCTGGGTATAGATTGGTTGGGTGAAACCCATGCCATTATTGATTGTCGTGCCAAGATGGTTGTGTTCCAGATTCCAGATCGCACAGAGTTTGAGTTCCATGCTGGGGAGTCTTCCTTTGACTGAGCTACAGTTGATCAGGAGATTTATGCGATGGAGTTGCATTCAGGCTGTGAGGCTGCGCCTCTAATAGTTCAGGATTTCTTGGATGTTTTTCCAGATGAGTTGCCTGGCTTATCCCCTGATAGGGAAGTGGAATTCGGTATTGATGTTCAGCCTGGAACAGATCCGATATCGAAGAGTCCCTACAAGATGGCACCGGTTGAGCTGGCAGCGCTTAAGGTGCAGATTCAACAGTTGCTTGATTTGGGTTTCATCAGACCTAGTATTTCGCCTTGGGGTGCTCCGGTCTTTTTTGTTGACAAGAAGGATGGTAGTCGTCGACTGTGCATGGATTATCGAGAACTAAACAGAGTTACTGTGAAGAATCGGTATCCGTTGCCCAGGATAGATGATTTGTTTGATCAGCTGAGTGGGGCTGCTGTTTTCTCGAAGTTGGATCTTCGTTCTGGGTATCATCAAGTCAAGGTGAAGGCTGCAGATATATAGAAGACTGCTTTCAGGACTAGATACGGGCACTATGAGTATCTTGTAATGCCGTTCGGAGTCACGAACGCACCGACTGTATTCATGAGTCTTATGAACCGGGTTTTCTCTCGGTTCTTGGACAGATTTGTGGTGGTCTTTATTGATGATATTTTGGTGTATTCTCGAAATCGGGAAGATCATGCTGAGCATCTTAGAGTGGTTCTGCAGACTTTGAGAGAGAATCAGCTCTATGGGAAACTTAGCAAGTGCGAGTTTTGCTCGACAGGATTTCATTCTTGGGGCACATTATCTCAGGTGATGGTATTTCTGTGGATCCTGCCAAGATTGAGGCTGTGAAGGATTGGCCTATTCCCAAGTCAATTTCTGAAGTCAGGAGTTTTCTCGGTTTGGTTGGCTATTATCGGAAGTTCGTCCAAGATTTTTCAAAAATAGCGGGACCGTTGACTAAATTGAATGGCAAGGATCAGAAGTTCTTTTGGTCTGATGAATGTAATGAGGCTTTTGTTGAGTTGAAGAACAGACTGATGCCAGCGCCTGTGTTAACTATTCCCGATGGTTCAGGCGGATTTGTAATTCACTGTGATGCTTCTGGTAAGGTTCTTGGAGCAGTTTTGATCCAGAAGGGCCGAGTCGTTGCGTATGCATCGAGGCAGTTGAGGCTGCATGAGAAGAACTATCCTACTCATGACTTGGAGTTGGCAGCAGTGATTTTTGCTTGAAGCTGTGGAGACATTATTTACTTGGGGACCGAGTGGAGATCTTTACAGACCACAAAAGTCTCAAGTACGTCTTCACCCAGAAGGAGTTAAACATGCGGCAAAGGCATTGGTTGGAGCTTATGGCCGATTATGACATCAGTTTGCAATACCATCCTGGTAAAGTAAACTTGGTGCCAGATGCTTTGAGCATGAGACTGGTAGTTATGTTCTTGACTCTGCAGAGGGATCTGATTGAGCAGATGAGGAGGTTGGAGTTAGATGTTTTGTTGCCGAGTTTTGATCGGAGTTGTTTGGTGCTTCAGCTACAGTCGTCTCTTGTTGATCAGATTAAAGAGGCGTGGGCTAGTGATGCACAGTTGCAGAGATTTCGAGCTGAGGTTGAGTCTGGGTCCAGGACAGACATGGTTATTCATTTGGATGGATCGCTTCATTTTGGTTCCAAATTATGTGTCCCGGAAGGTGTTGTTCGTCAGAGGTTGCTCGAGGAAGCTCATCAGTCTTCGTATTTTATCCATTCTGGCGGTACTAAGATGTATCGGAATTTGAAGCTTCATTTCTGGTGGTAGGATATGAAAAGGGCTGTGGCTCAGTTTATTGCTCAGTGTTTGATCTTCCAGCAGGTTAAGGCAGAGCATCAAAGAACCGATGGACTTCTTCAACCGCTTCCTATTCCAGAGTTGAAGTAGGAACATATCACTATGGATTTTGTGACTGCTTTGCTGAGAAGTCCTAAGGGTCATAATGCCATTTGGGCGATTGTCGACCGTTTGACGAAGAGTGCTCACTTCATACCTTTCCGTGTCGGGCAGTCTACTGAGAGCCTAGCTGAGAGGTATATGCAAGAGATTGTTAGACTTCATGGGGTTCTCATAGTATTGTATCCGACAGGGATACGAGATTCAGATCTCAATTTTGGGAGAGTCTTCAAAATAGTTTGGAGAGTAAATTAAAGTACAGTACAGCTTTTCATCCACAGACTGATGAACAGTCAAAGTGGACTATTCAGATTCTTGAGGACATGTCGAGGTCCTGTATGCTTCAGTTTGGTGGGTCTTGGGAGGATCATTTGCATCTCATGGAGTTCTCGTACAATAACAGCTTTCAAGCCAGTATTAAAGCTGCTCCATTCGAGGCACTCTATGGGTGGAAGTGCAGATCACCAGTGTGCTCGGATGACATTGGTGAGAGAAAGTTGTTGGGTCCGGAGTTGATCACCAAGATAGTTGATGCAGTGGTTCAGATCAGGAAGCACTTGCAAGCAACTTAGGACAGGCAGAAGCGATGGGCCGATGTCCATCGGAGAGCTTTGGAGTTTGTTGTTGGTGACCATGTTTTCCTTAAGGTATTGCCGTGGCACGGTGTCATTTGGTTCGGTGGCGGGGGCAAGCTTAGCCCTAGGTTTATTGGACCGTTTGAGATTTTGGAGCAAGCAGGCAAGGTGGCCTATCGTCTTGCTTTGCCGCCAGCTTTATCAGGAGTGCACAATGTTTTCCATATCTCACAACTCAGGAGATATATCCGAGATGAGAGCCACGTGATCGACTATTCTGAGTTGACCATTCCGCCGGATTTGACTTGTGAGATTCCGCCAGTTGCTATTGTGGATCGGCGGGAGAAAGTGCTTAAGAACAAGGTCATCAAGTTGGTTCGTGTTGCTTGGAATCCTCACTCGCCTAGAGAGTCGACTTGGGAGCTGGAGGAGGAGTTTCAGCAGAAGTTTCCTCATTTTTTTGGCTAGTTTTTGTTTTGTTCTGTTGGATGTTTTGGGGTTACCCTATGTATCTTCTTTTTGAATTTCGAGGACGAAATTCTTCTTGTTAGGTGGGTAGGATTGTAACCCCTGTTTTTTATTTTTGTGTATTTTTGACTGTATTTTTCGTTTTGGTGTATTTTTTTCTCTCTTGTATTTTTCTAAACCGTATATTGGATTTGTTTTCAATATATATTCATTTTATTTCATTTTGAGCTCCTTGTGTTTGATTGATTGTCTCTTTTGTATCGTTTTTCATCATTTTAATCTTTTCCTCATTTGTGGTTTCGTTATCTTTAATTTTATTTTTTTTGGTTTTGTGGTGGTGTTTTGGTTGCCTTTTCCCATTCCCATTATTTTTTATCCCAGATAAGATTTTTAAAGCCAAAGAATCCACTATCCTATTTGCATTCCTATTGTTATTTTACCCAAAATCCAAAACCCATTTGTGTACCTATTACTAACTACTAATACCCATTACCCATTAGCCCACATCTAAATCATATATATGAACCCTCCTAATTCTCTCCTCTCCCTTTCCTTGCGGCTGCATCCCGACCCCCACACACACCAGCCCGGCCTCCACATCCAGGCCGAACCCTACCCTGGCCGAGCTTCACCCTAGCTCCGGTCATCTCCACCTTCGACCACCTACACAATCAAACCCGAACCCCTCCATCCCTTGGTTGCCGATCTCCACACACCACCATCATCTTGCACCATTAAACCCTTGTACTCTCTCTTCGTGGTGTTCTCAAAGTGGTCTCTTGCCACTTTGATCGTTGCTTCAAGAAGATTCGTTCGTGAGAAGATTTCGTTCGTAGTTGTTTGGATTCGTGCTTGTAGCGGATTTCGTTCGTGGGTTTTGCTTCTAGGCGTGATTGCATCGTTCTTCATCCCCAAATTAAGGCAAGTAACTTGTACTCCAATTCAATTGTTTGATACAAGTACCAAAGTTCATCTATAGTGTAGTTGGGTCTAGAGACAACCTTTGATTGTGTTTTCCTTGATGGATTTTGTCTCTATTGTGATATTTTGGCCATAGAAAACTCACGACACCAATCTTGATATGAAGTAACCTAGGAATCGCCTGTTCTTGATTTTAGACGTGTATGTGAGACTTCTGTGCAAATTCGTGTTTTGTTGATATCCATGTGAAATAATAGGCGTGGACATGTTAATAACCCTAATTCATGATTTTTAAACACTTGGTAGACTTTATGTCAAGTTTGGATGAGTTTGGATCAATATTCTTGAATCTATGTTGTTTTTGTGCTTGAGGGTGAAATCTGTATTTTCTGGATATTCTGTTTTATTTGCTATTTTCGACTGTGCTACAGTCAGTATCTTAATTTCAGTATAAACCATGAGTTTTAGATAATTTTGTCTATTTTCAAAGACCTCTGACCTTGCTTGATTTTGATTTCGTATGACTGAGTTATGACTGTTTTAGTACAGAAGTGTCGATCTTTTCCAGATTCTATTTTTAGGTAATTTTGATAACAAACTATTTTCAAGAACCATGCTATAAATATTATTTTGATTTGAAACTTTGGTCAGTGTTTCTTTATCTAGTTAGGGATTACCCAGAATTTTGGTGAATTTTATTGATAAGTTTTATATGGTGTTTCATGCTCGTTTATAAAATCTATACATGCTATATTTTGCTCGTTGTTCTGTAAAAAACCCTATTTTCACTATGATTCCTTTTACTGTATGAAAAATGTTTGTGAAATGTGAAAGTTAGTAAATTATATCTATTTTCATATCCCTTTGGCAGAATTGGATTTCGATTCACTGGTTGCGAGATATCTTAGTTTTCGTACAGCAGTGTTGAGATTTCAGATTCGTTAAACTATGTTTTCTTGATGCTTTTGTATTTTTGATAACTAATCTACCTTTACTAGAAAATTTTGAAACTTTATATTTTGATTCTGGGCATATAGGAAAATACCCTAGATTTTTCGTGGATTTATTTAATGTGTTTTCATGCTGTTTTCCTGTTCTTGAATTTGTTTCCTTGATTTCTGGTTGAACCTAATTTATGTATTCAAATCAATTTTGAGCTGTGTGGTTGTGAATTAGTATATGACTTAATTATACTCTCTGGATTATTGTGGATGTCTATTTTCCAGATCCTTCGACGGATCTAGATTTTCTTGTTTGTAACTCTTGGAATCACTGTTTTACTACAGCATGGTCTTGCTGTCCTGAACTTCAAATGTATTTATTTTAGTCTTTTATGAGATATCTTACACTTGTACATGTTTAGTTTGCTACTTGTTGTAACTCCTGTTTCCCTGTCACGCCTCGCTTCCCAAAAATACGGAATACGAGTACGTAACAAAAGCCCAGCGAATGATTATAATCATCCTTAAGCTGTTTCGAGAAATCCTTGCAACACATCACAGGCAATATAGACATATATATCAGAGTTAACAGAGTCGGAAGCAGAAATGGAACCAACATGCAACATTGAATCAAACTCACCAACATAAATTACTTGAAGTTAAATACCATGTTCTCAAATAAACAGAGTCTGGAAAACAATTAATTCTCTTGGGTCACATCGCCCAAGTACAAAATAATAATCAAGTTTCAAGCACGAAAGTAATGCAAGTCTCACAATTACATATAATGTTCTAGCATGAAACAGAAATGATAATAATTATCCAAAAGCAACTACTACTGCAAATCTCCAGCAGCATCGCGAACCTGTCTGCCATAATCTGCAATTCATAGAATGCAGGAGAGGGGAAAGAGAAAACACAAGTATCCGTCAACGGCAAGTGCGGGTCACAAAATAGAGTAGGATACAAGCACATGGATTGGGATAACTAACTAGCACATGGTATAGGTATAAAGTCAACCTAATCAAACTAACATGGTAAAAGTGTCAAGTGTCACGACAGAAATCAAGCATCCTATAAACATGCGTCTAGTGTCAAGTGTCATGCGGTCATGTATCATGTATCATATTCATGTAATTCATGTCTCATATATCATGTAGTCAAGTGGGTGTCATATCATGTATCATGTTCTTGTATTAAGTTCAAGTCTTGTGTGATTACTATCTAGGTAGCATGACATGCAACCCATCCTACATAGTTGCTACAGTACAATAGTTTCGCTTTAGATTTCGTAGGGAAACCATGCAGGGCAGTATACTCAGGTACAAGCAAGTAATTGAGCTCCAAGCTCCATGTATCATGTAAACAAGCTCCAACTCCAAACACTCCAAATATCATGTAAACAAGCTCCAACTCCAAACACACCACATGTCATGTAAACAAGTTTCAACCAAACCAGGTTCTTCCGAGTACACATTTCTGCACTATCCACTACTAGATCTGTCTCATATACCCCGGCTTGATTACTTTTAGTTATTAATATCCAACATGCACGTATACGTGTAAACTAGTGTCAAATAAGCATGGTAGGATCAGGTATAAGTTCAGGTTATCAAATCAGAGTGCATGGTTAATAAAGATCCACATATACGAGCAAAATATACAAGTTCCATAATCAGGACAGCAAGACTAGTCAGCACTAAATCAGTGATTTACAGAGCTACAGGCATGCAAATCTTGATCCGTCAAAAGATCTGGAAATTAGACTTCCACACGCTTCTAACGAATATAATAAAGATATACACTAGTTCACAAAATCACGGCTTCAAAGTCATTTCAACACAGATTTCCTGTACAGCCAGAAAACAGGGGAATGACTTCCAACACATAAAAACAGCAAGCAAAGTCATCAAATAAACCCACAAAATTTCTGGGGTAATCCCCTATATATATAGATTCAAAATAATCATTTTCATAATTTTCCAGAAAGTATAGATATGATATCAAAAATGGAATACAACACAAGTCCTGGTTTTGATGGATCTGAAATCTCTCAACACTGCTGTGCAAGATTGAACTTATCTTGCAAACAGCACATCGAAATCCACTTCCGTCAAAACGAGGTGAAAGTAGATACAATTACCCAACTTTCATATCTCTCATGAAATATTCATAAAGTAATTAGAACTAGGGTGAAAACAGCATTCAACATATGGCAACGCGCAGTTTACAGCAAAAGTGATACATAGAAAAGGATACGAATCATCACCCAAAACTCATCTTTAAAATACAACATAAATCTGAGAACTACCTAACATCATGGTGAAACACTGTACAAAAGATTGTGGCATGATATCATGTATAACTTGGGTCTTGAAAATAAATAGATGATAAACTCTACCCCGAACTGAAACTGGAAACTACCAATATACAGTCACTAAAATAATCATAGTTAATTCATAAGATCTCCAAACGGGGCGAAACCAGTGGGGTTAGATAATAGGTTCAGTCCTCTACAATTTACTCTGAAATAGCCATGTTGAGATTCGGACTCTAACCTAGGCAAAAACAGCAATCAATCCAGTACAACCCAAATTTCCAGATTCCTCAACCAAACTTCAAAACGTCATAACTTCCTCAAAAATCATCCAAACTCTTCCAAATTCAAAACGCAGCCTACCCATTATCTAAATATCATATCTAAGGGTTTCTATCATGTCAAAATCTAATATTTCTCATATGGGTGTTCAAACATATATCGGGTATACAATATGTCGCATACGCGATCAAAATCGCGTTTGAGTGAATCCTAAGGCATAAACCTATCAAACTCCATGTCCTAAGTCATCTATGGCCTGTTTTGAATAATAGAGATGAAACCCACAAATAAAAACATGATCTTTGGCCGTCTCTAGTCTCAACTACCCTATTAGGTGAACTTTCTACTTGTATCATACTAATGAAGTTAAGTACAAGTTACTTGCCTTGTTGTGACGACGATAACGACGAATCCAAGCCTAGCAAAGAAAACCCACGAGCAAGATGCCCTCTAATGCGATTTCTAACGAAATCCACGAACAAAACGCGCCAACGATGGATCTCTTTAACTCACGAACCAAAGTGGGAGATGCCCACAACTCAAAACAGCGAGGGGAGATGATTAGGTGCTGTTTTGGGATGGTTGGGTGCAGCCTTGGTGCTTGCCGGCCACAAGAAGGAGGAGAGACGAAGTATTAATGGTGCGAAGTAGTATAGAATAATGGATGGAAGGGTTTTTGGTGATCGGCCAAGGCAAGAGAGGAGAGGGGAGGTGTCGGCCTGGGGTTTTTGAAGGCAGGCCGGGGGTACTAGGGTAGGGGAGGCCGGTTTTAGATAGGAGAGGGAGAGAGAAATAATATTAGGGTTAGGGATTATTTAGTGTTTAGGGGTATATATAGGAGATCAAATGTGGGTTAATGGGTAGTGGATATCAGTAGGATTAAATGGGTGTACAATTGGGTAATGGATATTGGGTAGATTTCAAATGGGGATACAAGATGCAATGAACCCTATGGCTCCTAAAAATCTCCTTAAGAGCCAAAAATCTCAAATTGACCAAAACTCCTCTAAAAGTCCACCATGACCCAAAAATAATATTTAAACATGAACGGGACCAAGAAAATGAGAAAAAGATCTCAAAATGACGAAAAAACGGACGATCGGCGCACAAACGGCACACGGAGATCAAAATGCCAGAAAAATAATATAAAATAAAAATAATCAAATATATTGTTCCGAAAAAATACAATGGAATATAATAATCCACAAAAGAAAAAAAATATTCTCAAAAATACCAAAAGTGAAAAACAGAGGTTACATTCCCCATATTTGCATTTTTATACTGTATTTTGCTCAATTGTACTGTTTTACCTATTTGAGATTCTGTATCTTGTTTCCATTCAAATAAAACCATTAATTTGTTTTCGACTCAATTTTTGGTCATTTCATCTAATCCAATTGTGTGTGCTTGATGAACCCAATAATATTCACATTTAGGAGCAATAATCTTAATGCAATTGGACATTTAAATGCTCTATATGTGGTATTTTACTCTTCTTTTCTCTTTTCCATAGGAAACAGCCTAAAAACAGCTAAACGAAGCAGATTCAGGATTTTGAGGATGATACACAGAAACTGCAGAGCATAAGTCGACTGGTTCTTCAAACAGGCAACTGGACAGAGAGGTTGAGTTTCCGAAGCTGCTCAGTCAAGTCGACTTACTCCAAAGACAGTCGACTTGACTGATGAATTATGAATCTACAGATGTTTCGACACAGTCGACTGATTACAGAACCAGTCGACTGGTATTCAGCAGAGTTAGAAGATAAGAACAGTTGAAGATTCATCCTCATCCGAATCCGAAGCAAGATTACGTTATCCAAACCCAAGTTGTCTGCGAATAACAACTCTTCATTAATCAAGTTAGAGAACCAGGATTGGCAAGTGAGAAGATCGACTCAGATCTATATCCGATGTGTAAAGAGATAGAATTGAAATCTGCAGATGTGGGCAAAAGAAATTATAAAAAGGCTGGAATAAGGAGTTGAGAGGACGGCAGAATCTCTGAATCATCAATCATCAACCAACGGGCATTATTCTATCAGCATCGAAGAAAGAAGGAGATCAAGTACACTGGAAGGAACGATCCAGTCGACTTAGAAGCAACAAGTCGACTTCTCAGGCTGAACATCACCAATGTTATTTCTTCTCTTTCTAGTTTTTATTTTAATCATGTACTCGAAACTGTTAGTCAATAAAAGTCTTATTATGTGGAACTAATTTCTTAGTTGGGTAGATTGAAACCGTAGTCATGTAATGCTTATATTCTTCTCAACGCTACTCTATTACTTATTGATTAAACCTGTTTGTATTCGTATAGATTTATAATATGAATCAAACTTGTTCAGAAGTTCTTAGAGCAGTCGACTGAGAGTGACAGCAAGTCGACTAACATGCAGAACCTGAGATTATCAAGTTTGCGTATTATAAAACTGAATCTGTTATATGAGCATAGAGACGACCCGTATCTCGTGCTCATAACTTGTAACACGGGAATCTTTAGGGATTCTTGGTTTAATCAACTTGAAGGATCTAGATCTGATACCAATTTCTAGAAGTTTGAGTGTTAGTTCATTTCCATTGTTCCTATGCTTCCTTTAAGTGCAACTTAGTAGATACCATGCTAAATACTTAAGGAAAGAAACGAATTAGAGTAGATACCATGCCTAATTCTTGTCCTAGGGAAACATTAACTTTAAGGAGTAGATACCATGTCCTTAAAGAAACAAACATGAGTAATTAGAGTAGTATAGAAGGTGACTTAGCATTATTGACTATAGGTGGAAATCGAAGCCCAACTACTTAATAGATATTTGTGATTCAGAACTACTTGATCTAGTTTTAATCTTGTCATTTCTTTTAGAACAACACTTTAAGATTGTTATTTCTGTTTTATTGATTAGTAAGTTAATTTCTATAATCTCTGTGGGATCGACCCTTGCTTGTCACTACGCTTCTATAAACGATTCGTACACTTGAAAGGTTTTAATTTGTGTCTAGTTTATCTATTTATTTAGATAGCTGGATTGCACAACAGTGCTCTTTGTGTCGTTCTTCATGAAGAAATGGCTATTCTTCTCATTCATCCTTTCATTTCCCCACTTTATTGCATTTTGACCAATTCTCCAGTTGGATCCTATTCGAAGCGGATACCCTAACACCCATAACCTAAAACCCTATCTATATAACCCTAACCCTATACCCTAACCCTAACCCCAACCCCATTTACTGTGTAGACCCAATCAACCCCCGCCGTTCTCCATCTTCCACCTCCGCTTCTTTCTCCTTCGATTTCGAAACCAATCCCCCACCTTCGATCGCCCTCCGATCGTCCCTCCCACCATCACCTTCGATCTCCCTCACCATCTCCTTCGTCCACAGCACCAACCACCAACCACCGTCGTCCCCAACCATCGACTCCGAAACCCATTTCACCATCGAACCCATCGCCTTTACCACCTCCTGAACCCAATTTGCCATTACCCATCGCTTGTCACCACCCCATCGCCTCGTCAACTCCACAACACCACCACCATCAATCACCAACACCCCGAACCCGAACCCATTCCCTTCGCTCCTCCCCTGTTTCGAAACCACGACCAGAGCGCCATTTCCCTGCTAGCTTCGTCGTCGCTGCGCCGCTATCGCCGTCGCAACCTCCTTCCGTCGTGTCGCCGCAGACGCACCGTCGACGCGCCAGCCTGGGCCATCGTACCTTTCGTCTCTCTCGCTCGCTAGTTCGTCGAAGAAGAGAACGAAGAAGAAGAAAGGAGGAATTGGCGGGATTTGATCTCGACCGTAGGATCGCGCCAAGATTCGTTCTCTCCGATCGTCGTCCCATGTTCACCCACAGCGAATCCTACATCGCTATCCCCTGTTTGGATCAGACCCGCTGCGGAGGAGCTCACCCATTGGCTGCATTCCCTGTCCCGTGTTTTGGGCGCAGCGAATCCCGTCTCGCTGTTTGCTGTTCTGGCCGATCCGGTGTGGGGGAAAACTCGATCTACGGTTGATTTTCACACGTGCTTTTGGGAGACTTCGTCCGGGATTTTTCGATCCAATTTTCTTCAACAAGTGGATCTAATCGTCGTCAATTAAGGCAAGTATCCCTTATACAATTTATTTGTTCTAATACAAGCATCTCTTGAAAATACTACAAATAGTTAGAATTGTGACTCCTCCTTGACTATCGTTGTTGATCAATATTAAACCTCCAAAATTTTATGATTCTAAGAGTCACAAAAATTTCATTGTGTTAAATTATAATTACTTGGACTCTTTTACCCCTGAATATATGGTCACATGAATTAAGAAGCCCTAGATTTGTAGACACGTGTTATATTTGTATTTGATGATCTTGCAACCATTTGACTTGAAAAAAAAACAATTATTACTTACTGTTTTGACCAATACTATCCTGTATTTATATCACACAATAACTTAGACGCCTAGTAACAAATTTTCTTGTAATCTATACTAGTAAGATATTCCCTCATGTTGCTATCCTGAATCTTGCTTCGCTGTTTAGACCCCTTTAACATTAGAATCTGAACCCGATCCCCGAATAGAAAATGTAGTTCTAGATGTCTAGATATCGATAGCCTCCGGAATTTTTGAATTCGGAGTTATGTTCTAGGAGTTGTTGCAGTTTTACTGCAGCTGTGTCGGTAGACGCAGATTCGTAAAACTGCTGCACACCTTTACCTTGCGAATTAATTTAGCTATATTAACAGCAAGCGTTTGACTTGAAATTTTATATGTAGTTGTTGGACACCCTATAGGACATTCCCAATTTTTCTTAGAATTAATTTACATTATTTCAATCCTGTTTCACATGTATAAACTCAAATACACAAATTCTGCCTGAACAAATGTAATAAGCCGGGGTTAAGAGAAAGACCATAGTAGTGGACAATATAGGTAAGTGTACTCAGAAGGAGGCCCGTGTTTCCCAGTACTCGGTTCATGAACCTGTTGCATGTGATGTATTCATGGAGTCAGTTACTTGGCTCATGAACCTGTTATATTCATGAACCCACCGTATGGGTCTTGAACCTGTTAGTATTCACGAACTTGCTTCGTGAACCTGTTATTTGTTTTCGTATTCATGAACCGTGCCTGCTTGATACTTGATACCTGAGTACATCGCCCTATAGACTCCATTACTAGGCCTAAACGAAATTATTTTGACTGTAGCAACCATGTAGTAAAAAGATGGATGCATGAAGTGCTACCTAGATAGTAATAACTACAAGATCTGAACATGAAACTTGAACATGACACCTGTTACTTGATACGTGAAACATGATACATGAGACTTGAAACATGAAACTTGAACTTGACAACTTGTTACCTGATACTCGACAACTTGTTACTGGAGACTTGTCACTTGATGTTAGATACCTCTACAGGTTCACTTGTCATGTGCTTTACCATTAGTAATTGTTATCCAGCCGTTTACTAAGATGTCCCTCTTGCGAGCTAGTTCTTGGTTTTTCCATTACTTGTTGTATCCCTGTTACATTCTTGATTCCAATTCTTGTTCCCCATTACTTGTACTCGTTTTTACTATTTGTGGCCCTAACTTGCACTAAGGGCATTTTCTCTTATTTTCCCTATGTTTTTCCTTTTATATTTGTTAAGCAGACTTTGGAGACGAGCTACCTGCTGGAATTTGCGAGCAGACATTTCAGGTTTTTCTTGGAGCAAGGACTTGTTTAAATAATTGTTTTCCTTAAGTTATTTATTTCTTCTGCTGTATAAGACTTGTAACGGGCTTTTGTTCCCGAGTTTTACATTTGATCCAGACTTGAAAACTATGTGGACATTATTATTTGTTTTCAATTGTTTTCTGTTGCTTAATAAATTATTCATGCATACTTGGTTGTATATATATTCGTAATATTCTTGTTGTGATGCTGAGTCGATCCTACATCTTATGGATGATGTTAAAATCATTCGCTGGGCTTCGTCACGCGCTCGTATTCCATGTTTTTGGGAAGCGGGGCGTGACAAGGTTTTTAGTGGTATCAGAGCTCAAGTTTGGCTAATGTGTTAGTTTGACTAATACATTAGACAGGCTTGACTCAGTCAGGATTAACTCAACATTAAACAGGCCATGCAACTACATGAATAATTTGATAATCAACTCGATCTGGACACAAGTCTTATCCCATCCATTTTGATCCATTCCTTGATTCATTGCTTCCTTCCATTTCTTACAGTCATCCTGATTTATTGATTCTTTATTGGGTACAATTTATTCTTTCCGTACCTATATACTTTTGCTTCCGGTGCAAGCAATCTCTTATTTCTGCTTGCCTCGTTGAACCCTCCTTATTCCAGTTCGTGTGTCGTTTATTGCTCTTCGTGCCTTGCATTCAACTTCAATTGTTGACTCACTTTGAGTACCATGCTAGTTATTTCTCCTCTGCTATATTCTTCTCAATTCCGATTTTGCCCCTCGTCCTTCTTCCTTCGCATTCAATTCCTTAATTTTCTCTTGTCCCTTCTAGTCATCCTCCTCTTTAACTCCTTATTGGATGTGGCTTCATTTTTCTCCTACTTATTTTTCTCTTTATAATTATTTTTTCCGAATACTTTCTATATTTAGATTATCAATGGTTATATTTATTTTCGATCTTCAATAATAAAAAAAAATGTTTCTCACCAAAGATTTTGTTATTTCAAACAATGGTGTATTTCAACTTCACCTTTCATTTTTGACCGACTATATATTTCTACTGGATTATCTTCATAAGACAAACTCTCACTTTGTTGTATAATGCTATTATTACTACTATTATTATTGTTGCTATTATTTTCATTATCGTTACTAGTATTATTTCTGTTGTTTTCACTATTATTATTATCATTCTTTTGCGATTACTGTTATTATTACTGTTATGATCATTGTTATTACCATTGTTATTCTTATTGTTATTAGTATCGATGTTTTATTATTATTATTGTTATTGGTACTATTAATTTTATCGTTACTATTATTATTATTATTAATTTGTTTTGAGCCTGAGCATGCTTAATTCTATATACATTTCACCACTTCGGTGCAACCTAATGTCGAGATGACAAATATGCAACACGATGTCAATGGAGGCAAATTGCAACTGGATATCGGCGAGGCAAAACGTGCAGCCGAATATCCGGACGGCAACCTGCAACCTGATGTCGTAAAGGCAAACATGCAACTTGATGTTAAGGAGGCAAAATTTTCTACCTATTGCTAATTGATATTTCAAGACTCGTTACTTATATAAATAAATTGATGTTAAGGAATATTTTCGTTATTATTGGTATTATTATTATTATTGTCATTTCAATTGATGATATTATTATTGTTTTCATCACCTTTATTACTGTTATTATTTTTATTATTATTACTATTACTTTATTGATATTATTGTTATTATTGCTATTACTATATTATTTATTATTATTATTGATATTATTTTTAATTCTATCATTATTATTATTACTGCATTATTTTCATGAGTGTGTTGAATTCTATTATGTCATGTATGTGTTATCGTTATTATTAGTATTGTTGATATTTTTATTATGTTATTATTACCTGTATGATTATGACGATTTTGATTTCTGTTATTATTATTGTTATTATTATTATTTTTGTTACTATCATTACTAATTTTATTATTTTCATTATTTTTATTATTGTTATTATTATTTTGTTACTATTGATATTATTATTATTGATATTTGTTGTGTTATTATTTCTGTTAAAAGCCATTAGTTTTGATACGTATTCTATCTTTTAATTATGAAGATTGAAGCTCAAGCCTTATATCCATTTTGCATTATTGCCTATCTCTATTTGGAGCCCATATTCTCTTTGATTCTGGTGTCTCATCCTTTCTTCCTGCTCGGAGCATCGCTTGGTGTCACGTGGTCTACAACGACATGTCTGGAGCTTGGAATGTCACCATCAGAGTGTCGCAGCGGAAGCGTGGTAGGCCCATAACCCACAGGTCCCGGGATTCCCTTGTTGCAACTAGTCATTTGTATTGTTGCTTCCCTCTATGTTCCTTGTATTCATCCCCATCCGTTGATTCACTGCATGGTTTGATTCTTCCCGGTCCTTTCCCTCTCTGATTTCAGTTCTGCCGACTTCTTATCTTGCTTATTATCTCGTGTTGTTCTTTCCTTTTGATACCGTCTATTCTCTTTCATGCATTCCATTTGATGTCGTTGTTATCCACTCCCTTCTTATTTTGGTGTTACCCCAAGTTGAATTTTCTTTGGATCCCTTGTTTGTTACCTCCCCTAAGTTGCTTTTACCGTGCCCTATGTACCGCCTAAGCAAATTTCGAGGACGAAATTTTTGTGTAAGGTGGGTAGGATTTGTAACGCCTGTTTTCCCATATTTGTATTTTTATGCTGTATTTTGCTCAATTGTACTCTTTTACCCATTTGAGATTCTGTATCTTGTTTCCATTCAATTAAAACCATTAATTTGTTTTCGACTCAATTTTTGGTCATTTCATCTAATCCAATTGTGTGTGCTCTTTGTGTCGTTCTTCATGAAGAAATGGCTATTCTTCTCATTCATCCCTTCATTTCCCCATTTTATTGCATTTTGACCAATTCTCCAGTTGGATCCTATTCGAAGCGGATACCCTAACACCCATAACCCGAAACCCTATCTATATAACCCTAACCCTATACCCTAACCCTAACCCCAACCCCATTTACTGTGTAGACCCAATCAACCCCCGCCGTTCTCCATCTTCCACCTCCGCTTCTGTCTCCTTTGATTTTGAAACCAATCCCCCACCTTCGATCGCCCTCTAATCGTCCCTCCCACCATCACCTTCGATCTCCCTCACCATCGCCTTCGTCCACAGCACCAACCACCAACCACCGTCTTCCCCAACCATCGACTCCGAAACCCATTTCACCATCGAACCCATCGCCTTTACCACCTCCCGAACCCAATTTGCCATTACCCATCGCCTGTCACCACCCCGTCGCCTCGTCAACTCCACAACACCACCACCATCAATCGCCAACACCCCGAACCCGAACCCATTCCCTTCGCTCCACCCCTGTTTCGAAACCACGACCAGAGCACCATTTCTCTCGCTAGCTTTGCCGTCGTTGTGCCGCTATCGCCGTCGCAACCTCCTTCCGTCGTGTCGCCACAAACGCGCCGTCGACGCGCCAGCCTGTGCCATCGTACCTTCCCTCTCTCTCGCTCGCTGGTTCGTCGAAGAAGAGAACGAAGAAGAAGAAAGGAGGAATTGGCGGGATTTGATCTCGACCGTAGGATCGCGCCAAGATTCGTGCCCTCCGATCGCCGTCCCGTGTTCACCCACAGCGAATCCTAGATCATTGTCCCCTGTTTGGATCAGACCCGCTGCGGAGGAACTCACCCACTGGTTGCATTCGCTATCCCGTGTTCTGGGCACAGCGAATCCCGTCTCGCTGTTTGCTGTTCTGGCCGATCCGGTGTGGGGGAAAACTCGATCTACGGTTGATTTTCACACGTGCTTTTAGGAGACTTCGCCCGGGATTTTTCGATCCAATTTTCTTCAACAAGTGGATCTAATCGTCGTCAATTAAGGCAAGTATCCCTTGTACAATTTATTTATTCTAGTACAAGCATCTCTTGAAAATACTACAAATAGTTAGAATTGTGACTCCTCCTTGACTATCGTTGTTGATCAATATTAAACCTCCAAAATTTTATGATTCTAAGAGTCACAAAAATTTCATTGTGTTAAATTATAATTACTTGGACTCTTTTACCCCTGAACATATGGACACATGAATTAAGGAGCCCTAGATTTGTAGACACATATTTTGATGATCTTGCAACCATTTGACTTGAAAAAAAAAACAATTATTACTTGATGTTTTGACCACCACTATCCTGTATTTATATCACACAATAACTTAGACGCCTAATAACAAATTTTCTTGTAATCTATACTAGTAAAATATTCCCTCATGTTGTTGTCCTGAATCTTGCTTCGCTGTTTTGACCCCTTTAACATTAGAATATGAACCCGAGCCATGAATAGAAAATGTAGCTCTAGATGTCTAGATGTCAATAGCCTCCGGAATTTTTGAATTCGAAGTTATGGTCTAGGAGTTGTTGCAGTTTTACTGCAGCTGTATCGATAGACGCAGATTCGTAAAACTGCTGCACACCTTTACCTTGCAAATTAATTTAGCTATGTTAACAGCAAGCATTTGACTTGAAATTTTATATGTAGTTGTTGGACACCCTATAGGACATTCCCAATTTTTCTTAGAATTAATTTACATTATTTCAACCCTGTTTCACATGTATAAACTCAAATACACAAAATCTGCCTGAACAAATGTAATAAGCCGGGGTTAAGGGAAAGACCATAGTGGTGGACAATATAGGTAAGTGTACTCGAAAGGGGGCCCGTGTTTTCCAGTACTCGGTTCATGAACCTGTTGCATGTGATGTATTCATGGAGTCAGTTACTTGGCTCATGAACCTGTTGTATTTATGAACCCACCGTATGGGTCTTGAACTTGTTAGTATTCACGATTTTGCTTCGTGAACCTGTTATTTGTTTTCGTATTCATGAACAGTGCCTGCTTGATACTTGATACCTGAGTACATCGCCCTATAGACTCCATTACTAGGACTAAACGAAATTGTTTTGACTGTAGCAACCATGTAGTAAAAAAATGGATGCTTAAAGTGCTACCTAGATAGTAATAACTACAAGACCTGAATATGAAACTTGAACATGATACCTATTACTTGATACTTGATGATATGATACATGAAATATGATACATGAGACTTGAAACATGAAACTTGAACTTGACAACTTGTTACCTGATACTCGACAACTTGTTACTGGAGACTTGTCACTTGATGTTAGATACCCCTACAGGTTCACTTGTCATGTGCTTTACCATTAGTAATTGTTATCCAGCCGTTTACTAAGATGTCCCTCTTGCGAGCTAGTTCTTGGTTTTTCCATTACTTGTTGTATACCTATTACATTCTTGATTCCAATTCTTGTTCCCCATTACTTGTACTCATTTTTACTATTTGTGGTCCTAACTTGCACTAAGGGCATTTTCTCTTGTTTTCCCTATATTTTCCCTTTTATATTTGTTAAGCAGACTTTGGAGACGAGCTACCTGCTGGAACTGGCGAGCAGACATTTCAGGTTTTGCTTGGAGCAAGGACTTGTTTAAATAACTGTTTTCCTTAAGTTATTTATTTCTTCTGCTGTATAAGACTTGTAACGGGCTTATGTTCCCGAGTTTTACATTTGATCCAGACTTGAAAACTATGTAGACATTATTATTTGCTTTCAATTGTTTTCTGTTGCTTAATAAATTATTCCTGCATGCTTGGTTGTATATATATTCGTAATATTCTTGTTGTGATGCTGAGTCGATCCTACAGCTTATGGATGATGTTAAAATCATTCGCTGGGCTTCGTCACGCGCTCGTATTCAATGTTTTTGGGAAGCGGGGCGTGAAACTTGCACTTGTCACATGATCATGCTAGGTTATTCTTGATATATTTTGCACATATACATGCTTGTTTGACATTAATAATAAAATAATCAAGCCGGTGTTAAGGGACAGATCTAATAGTGGATAATTCAGAAATATGTACTCGAAAGGGGATCCACTGATCCTACGTGATAACTTGACATGATTATTTGATACTTGCACGCAAGATACGATACTTGTCACTTGCACTACTTGACACGTAATTACATGATACCTGATACTTGGAGCTTGGAGCTCAATTACTTGCTTGTCCCCGAATATACTATCCTTTATGGTCCACTATGAAATCTAAAGCGAAGCTGTTGTGTTGTAGCAACCATGTAGTATGGGCTGCATGAAGTGTTACCTAGATAGTAATTCACTACAAGACTTGACACACGATACTTGAACATGATACGTGAACATGATACATGCTTGCTTGAGACTTGATTACATGATACATGAGACTTGATTACATGAGACTTGAGCATGATACTTGACACATGATTACATGAATATATGATACTCGACACTTGATGCATGTTTACTAGATACTTGAGTTCTTGACACTTGATTTATGCCATGTACACTTGATCACTTTTACCATGCTAGTTGTTTACTTTGACATCACACTTATACCATGTGCTAGTTAGTTTCCCCATGTGCTTGTATCCTACATTATAAGTAACCCGTGACTTGCAATTGATGGGTAATTGTGTTTTCTCTTTTCTTCTTTCCTGCATTCGATGAATTTTAGATTTTGGAGAACAGGTTCCAGATGGTATCGGAGACTTGAAGTATTAGTGCTGCATTTATTATTATTTATTGTATCGTGCTTGAACAATAATTTTATTCATGAGACTTGGATTATTCATGTATTTTTGAGATTTGGTATTACTCTTATATTTGGGCAATGTAACCCAAGACTTGTGTTTTATTCAGATCATGACTATTTGAGATTTATGTATTTGGTTTCAAGTATTCTTGTTGGTACTTTGACTCATTATGTGCATGTGGTTGAATAATTCGCTTCTGACTCTGAATGTTTCTTGTGCATGTTGTTTAAGATTTTTTGAACAGCTTATGGATGATGAAAATCATTCGCTGGGCTTTTGTTACGTATCCATATTTCGTATTCTTTTGGGAAGCGGGGCGTGACAGTGTAGGCTACAGAAGAAGAGAGGATCGAAGTGGAGGAATGGATCTAGGGTTTCAGAGCTATGATTTGGAGGCGGGTGGAGATGGGCTCGAGTTTTGGAGCCGTGAGAGAATGTCGTCGGTGATTTGGGGGAATATCACCACACCACGGAGGAAGAGGACTATCGAAATCGGAGAGTAAGAGATATTAGGGAGAGATCGTCGGAGTTAGGGTTTCAATTTGGAGCTTGGGGGAATATCACCACACCACGGAGGAAGAGGACTGTCGAAATCGAAGAGTAAGAGAGATTAGGGAGAGATCATCGGAGTTAGGGTTTCGATTTGGAGCTTGGGTCGTCGGATTTTGGTGCTAGGGTTTGGGTTTGAAAGATTTTTTATCAGGAGAGTTGAGAGCGGGGAGAGAGAAGGTAGGAGCGGGGAAAGATTTGAGAGAAGATCTGAAGGGGGGAAATTACTCTAAAACCCCTAATAGCTTAAGTGAGGGAGCGGATGAAAGGAGAGCATTCCGATTTCGATCATGATCATGATCGAAATCGGAGGGCTGAGAGAGAGTGCGCACGGGGAGTGCATAACGAAAAGTGCGCAACTGAAGCGCTCTGTGTGTGTGTGTGTGTGTGTGTGTGTGTGTGTGTGTGTGTGTGTATTATTTGATTTATTGTTTTTTAGGCCTAATTTAAACCCAAGCCCAATTCAATTCAAAACCCCAAGCCTACATACATACCATCTAAATCCCTATAAATTCCCTAATCACAATTAATTAACCCTAAACCTAATTTTATATATTTATATAAATCAAATAAATAATATATATATATATATATATATATATATATATATATATATATATATATATATATATTATTTATTTGATTTATTATTTTTGAGGCCCAATTTAAACCCAAGCCCAATTCAATTCAAAACCCCAAGCCCACATACATACCATCTAAATCCCTATAAATTCACTAATCACAATTAATTAACCCTAAACCTAATTATCCCTCACTTCTTCAATCGCCTACCCCCGACCTTCTTTTTCTTCTTCTGGTTCCTGAAACCTACTCCATCGCCTTCTCTCCTCCATCACCATCGACCACCCTCCTGCCTCGTTGAACCCCACGCACCATTAGCCTCTCCCTCTCCTTACTGAGCGCCTCCCGCCTTCCACTCGCTGCCAACTAGCAGCACATCGACACCCACCTGCATACCCGCCCGCACCTTAGCCCCTAGCCACACCATTGTTGCCTTCTTCCTCAACCTCACGCGATCACCTCCGCTTGTTGCCTTGTTGCTCAACCAGGCAACCACTCTCACCTCACACCCCGACTTCCACCATCGCAGCATCACCTCCATCAAGAGCCACCTCCTTCTTCTCCCCAAGCACCGACTGTAGCTGCCTTGTTCCTACCACTTCCGAGCACCGCAACCCCGTCTACCATCTCCCGACCATCACCTCCCATCTGCTTCCCCATCAACAGCCAGCCACAACTTCGACAGCACCTCCACCGTTGTCTCCTCCCGTCCCCAAGCACCTCCCGACTGCCTCTTCAAACCACCGACTCGAATCACCGCTGCCTCCCCCTGCACCTCAATCCCAATCAACATCCCGCCATTGCTACTCTGTCGCTGACAACACCTTCTCCTTTTCTCCTTGCTATTTACTACTTACTGCCATGACCCACCAACTCCGCCAGCAAGCCTACCAACTTGCTACTTAGGTGCCTGCTCGCAACCAACACCATCCCGACAGTGAGACGCCGTTGCCATCTCCCTGTTGTCACTATGGTGTTGCCCTTTAACCCCACTGCCATTCATATTTGACGTCATGTCGTGTGTTGTTTTCATTCTAATTGTTGCTATTTGCTATTGCTTGTGCCGCCGTCATCGCTCGTGCCACGACCGTGTGTAGTCGCTGCTCTTTTTCTTTCCATTGATCGTTCTCATTCATAATCGTCGTATATAAGGCAAACATCTCTTGAACTTCGTTTTTGTTCTTGGTCAAGTATTTCCTTGAATCTCTGGCAAGTAGTTCTTATCGTTTTTATTATTGAATTCTGTTAATGATTTTTCGTTGAGTTCATGCTCGACTTCTATCCTTGATTCATCAAAAAATCTGGCTCATAGCTTCTTTATCGTGCCATGTTATTGACTGAACTCTAGAACCTTTAATTACCATTTATTGAATAATCGAATATCCTGTCATGTCTCTGACCTGAACTTGTACTGATAATTCGACCCAATTACCAATACTGAAATTTAGAACTTTGTATATGAAATTTATAGCCCTCTGTGTCTAGAATCCAGAACAATCGACGGATCAGAAATCCAAATTGTAGGCTGTAAGATGTAATGATTTTTGGACTGTAATATTTTTAATTCCATATTACTGTCTTGAAGTATATCGTCATGATTAAATGATTATAATAATATGATATCAACAGAATTAAGACATGAGATTTACCAGTATGTTACTGGACATGATTAGGAGTTATTTTATGATTTTTTTTTAACATTTTTAAATGAATTTACAGTTGATTTATATATATAAGAATTTAACCTTGACATGCTGCCTGAACACTAGATCAGCTTAGAATCGACTGATAGACCTAGCTACTATAATTGGATTGTGTCGTATGAGTATCGTGGGTACCAGCGCGGCATCTAGTTTCTAGAACTCCTGACGGACCCTGATTCTCTTTTCCTGTAGTAACGGGATAGTGAGTTTTTGTATAACAATGTACTGTTGTCCAGAATTGTATATTTATGTCTTTTAAAATATAAACATATTATTTTTGTATTTAATGATTTGAATTGATACAGTAGATAGATCGAAAAACTTTATACCATGTACTGTATGGCTTATAATACAATTGTTTCTATTGATTACACTGACTGTATGTTAACGATTGATCCCAACTGTTTCCACTAATTATACCGACTGCCTGTAGATCGAATGCATGTTTTACGATTGATCATAGTAAAAGAATAACAAGTCAGGGTAATAAGGGTATGACTCAGTAGTGGACAATATAGTGGACTGTACTCAGAAGGGAGCTCATGGTTTCCCTGCTGTTACTGAATAACTGAATGACTGAATAGCTGAATCATATTTCCTATTTACATGTTTTTCTGAGTACATGATCTATAAAATTCACCATTAGAGTCAAAACATTCACTTGATTGATATGCATCTGAACTTGTAATATGGGATACAGGATTGTGTGCATTAGATACGTTAATAAAGTCTGATAAACATAAGATCGACATTAAACATTGACATCGATACTGGATACTCATTACTGATTATAATGATTACTGATTATTGAATATTAATTCTCGATTCCTGATTCCTGATTCCTGATTTCTGGTTCCTGATTCCTAATTACTGATTCCTGGTTATTATTCTGATCCATTGTTTATCGACTATTGATCATGCTATCAAATATTGTTTATCAACACTTGACAACCAATTGAATATATTTTGAAGTCCTGTTTTTATGTTTCCCGTTTACAAGTTTACAGTTGTTACTTGTATCGTTTTTGTTTCTTGTTTCCTCATTCCATGTTAGATTGTACCATATTGTTTCACTGCTTGTTACTAATTGCATTCGAAGCTTGCTCTAACGGATATCCTCTATTTTTAGTTAATGTTCATATAGGTACAGATGATGGGATACCGAAGGAACTTGGTGAACTATTTACTGCATTGTATATTCTTGGACTAATTTTTTGTAAGTTCTTGTATCTTAGATATTGGTTATTGTATTATATTCTTGTTCACGTGATTATTATTGTACTGTTAAGCTTACTGGTATTGTACAGCTTATGGATAAAATGAGTTGGTATACTTATATCATTCGATGGGCCTTAGTTGCATGCATGTGCTTCCGTATTTTGGGAAGCGGGGCGTGACATAAACAAATTATTGGCACTATTGTATTCTAATTAGATATTCAATTTTATAGTCAAACTACAATCTGTCTTGCAAAAATAAATATTTGATCTATAGCACATAGCCAAAATAATTATTCAATCTTGCATCTAATTAAACAATGGTTAATACAGTTTTGAACTTTAGCACTTAGCAACAAAACTCAAATAAACAATTAAAATTATAGTTATGAAAACAAATTATCTTCATATTTGAATCCATCCAAACAATATCCTCACTGCTTGCACCATCTACAACAATTGCATCGACATTCATATTATGCTTTCCTCTTCCAGCTATTAAAATCAGAATCGCTAAATCCCTTTTATTTAGAAACTCGTACGAACAATCTTATTCTTCTATATCAAAGAAATAAACAATAAATTTCAAAAAATATAGGGATTATTTTGAATAACAACTGCTCATGTAATTTCAGAGAAAGATGAGGGGTATTCTGTAAAAATTTCTCTAAAACAATAAAATAGAAATTTAATTAAATAAAACAGCACAGATCTTAAAGTTTAAAGTGTACCGGATCTTGATGAAGATCAAGAGGTTGTGGGTTAGATCCGAATCAATCAGCTGCCAACTATGATTTGATGTTCGGAAAAAAACACACAACAACAAGCATAAGACCAATGAAACTCCTTGTTGGTCGGAACTGATTCTAACAGCAACAATCCCCTCCTCTGGGCCGAACAGGGAACAGAAAATGCACAGCCAACCAGATCGCCTCATTTGGATCCGATCTGGATCAGATCCCAGGCCCCGAACTGTAAAACCCCGTAAAATTGAGTTATGATAACTTTGTTCCCATATGTGTTATGCACGGGTATTTTGTACAATTGTGTATAATATCTTATGTAATACCTTCAATATTTTTATGTGTTAGTTTGTAAAAATATAAATATTTGGGAATGACCCATATGCATATTTAATATTATATTTTTGAATAAGGACTTAAGAACAATTGTGTTAGTGAAATAATTATCTTGAAAAGGGGGCCTTAATGAAATTATCAAAAATTTTATATTATGCATGATTCTTGCTAGATAGTGGCATAGGGGAGGTTTAGGGAGGTGGAATTAATTAGATTCTAGAGTTAAGGGAGTTGGATGGTATGGTCCATATTTAGGCTTATAAATACCCACAAAAGCCTAAATGAGAAACTAACTCTTTGGAGTTGACATTTTCATAAGGTAAACTTAGAAATTTATTTTATTTCATGAGTTGTAGATTATTAACATAAGACATGATAGTAATAGTGTATGATTTGTTCTGGTCGTAAGGTTAAGTTTATCGATTTTGGTGTTGGAACGCTTCGAGGAGCTTAGAAGCAATCGAATTCATAAGCTATAGGTGAGTAAAAACTTTGTTACTCTAATTTCAACTAAATTGTAAGGTGCATGCATGTTAGAGAAGCTATATATATTGTATTGGATGAGTATTCATGCATAGATTATGTGTTAATTGTTAATTAACTGTGTGAAATTATGGTAAGATTAACTTGAAAATGTTTTACAGTTTCTATCCTGAATTTTAGGCTTATTTCCGAAAAATCATTTTTCTTTAACTAGATGGGATTTGAAGGCTGAAACTTTTATATGTGTATCTCATATATGTCTATAACATCTCTTCAAACTTTCACGATTTTTTGATGTCATTTGTTGTTATAAATAAATCTGAAATCATTCTTGGTTAAGAACTGAAACATGACATTTTCTATAATTTCGTCCTAAATATCATGCTTACTTCCAAAAAACATTGCTCTTTAACGGTACGGAATCTAGAACTAAAACTTTTATATGTGTATCATATATATGTTTATAAAATCTCTTCAAAATTTCATGATTTTTGGAAGTCATTTGGTAAATCAGAACTCAATTCTGGTTAAGAACTGAAACATGACATATTCTATAATTTTGTTTTGAATAGCATGCTTACTTCCAAAAATTATTTTTCTCTAACTAGATGGAATTTGAAGCTGGAATTTTTATTTGTGAAACTAGTATGTGTTTATAAAATTTTCACAAAATTTCATGAGGTTTGGATATCGTTTAGTATTCTAAAGAAATTCGAACTTAGGACTTGTTTACAGATTGCCTTAGTTCTAGATATTTGTAGACCTTCCGGTTTTTTACCATTTTAATCTCTTATATGCAATATTTTTAGGAAACTCAAAACAAAGAATTTGAAGTGGATTCGTTAATCTTTCTTTCAAGTCTAGAAATCAAGTTTCCATGAAGTATGTAATTTTCGGTGATTTTTATAAGTAGCAAGAGTTGCAGTTTTCTGGAATCTAAACCTACTGTTTTGCATATGGATTTAGACAAATTAATTGTGGTAAATTTATACGTTCTTAACTATAATGTTGTATTAGACTCATTTAGATTTCATATGAAACTAAGAAATCCATTTTTCTGATAAGTATTGAAATTTGTATGATTTTTTGCAAAACTACTATGTTGTTGTCCAAAAACATAGTTGATTATTCAAATAGTGGATTCTATATGAGATCGAGGATATGCCATGTAAATCCACGTGTGTGGGCCAGGGGTAAGCCGATAAGGTTTATGAATCCGAGAGAATGACTTCATCAAATCCAAGGAAATGATTGTGACTTAGGCGATGCCCGAGTCTGGAAGAGATGAGAACTCTGAGAGATGAGTGGAATATGGTCAGTATAACCAAGATTCCAGTTTCTGTGTAATGTAAATCTGGAATAGGGATCGTTAAGTCCATACTATATTTCGCATCATTTAGACTAAGATCTTGCATAGTTAAATTAATATTTTGCATTAGAAGAAAATATGAAAGAAACAATGATGAACATGCCTGGTAGAGAACTACGGTTCCTAGGAATGTTCGGGACTGAGGATACGCCATGTAAATTCACGGTGTGTGGACTAAGAATATGTCTGTCAAGTCCTTAGTTACGGGAGATCGACTTGTTAGGGTTCGTGATTGAAGATATGCCCGGTAAATCCACGGTGTGTGGGCTAGGGGTATGCCTATTAGGTCAAATATCCTGGGAGTCTGATTTACATATGATTACGTGTTGGAGTATAAATCATTGGGTTTATGCATTGCATAATGAGGGATTGAACCCTGTAATGAGAAGAAACGCTAGTAGCTTGCATTCGAAAACTATGTTGTATGGACGGCATATCATTCCAAATAAGCGTGCATTAAAAGAGCATATTTGAATTGTGCATGTTAGCATAGTAAGTATATGTTTGACATTTTAGTAAATTAGTTCCACACTCACTCATACGATATTGTATAATTGTCTATTTTCATTTACATTTAATACATTGATTCAAGTTTTTATTATATTATGTTGTGTTTTAGGAGTTAGTTAAAGTTCTTGGGATTTTTACCGTCGGCCTCACAAGCTGACAAACCCACAGATTGTGGTTTTTCATGTAAGTGTCTGAGGTCTTAGCATAGAAATGTGACATCCTGATCCCATCATCTTATCAATCAAAGTGGTTTGGACTTCTTGTAAGATTTCTACGTTTTCCAGTATTATATTGTGTTTATGTACTCACTTGAAGTAAAAGATTCTGGTGTGTCACGAATTTGTTTTTTGTATGAAATTCGGGGCGCTACACGAACATCGAACAACAACTGCACAACCAACTAGATTGCCTCTTTTGGATCGGATCTGGATCAGATCCAAGGCCCCGAACAGCGAACAACAATCTCGCAACCAATGGGAGTCCTCCGTAGATCTGGGTCTTCACGGGTCTGACATCGATGGAGTGAAGGCAGCGGCGGCTGCCACGTGCGGCGACGGCTGCTAGCGGCGATGGCGATGGTGATCGGCATCGGCGTCGGTGACGGAGGCAGCGATCGTCAACGACGACGAAATCTCAAAGAACGGTGGTTTCAACGACAACGACAATTGGATTTCGACAATCTCTCTCTTAATCTCAAAATTAAAATAATATTAATATCTCAATATTGTTGAATAATAGTGAGAATAAGAACAAAGAGAAATTAGAGTTGTGGTTTAATATTCCTACTATTTGAGATATTATACCCAGATTATCAGAATTGGAATAATCTCAGACACTACCACAAAACCAGTATATATGGGATAAGACTGGATTTTGGGTATTGGATTTTATACCCACTCAATCCGGTCCAACAACTAATTAACATATAACACGTGCAAATTCGTATTTCTCCATACAGTATTATACACAATAATATTCTATTATATTGAGAATATAACTATATATCTAACATCGAAACCCAGTTTAACATAGTAAGAGACAAATAAGTGCAAAAAAACATCATAAAGCCATCAAACCTCCCTAAAAGGGTGGGAACAATTAAAAGAGCAACATGCAAGGTAATATAAAGTAAATACCCACCAATAACCTTGGGGGATAGACACTATTTCAAGGTGAGGTCGAATCTGAAAAGTGCCTGCAATGCAATTCCACAAACTTGCTACAACTGTATCTGTCCAAAATGAAATCAAAAATATAACACCAGTTAGCCTACATAAAATATTATTATTCGTCCCAGAAAAGTAAAAATTATTTCCATTTAATCAAAGTAATCGCTGCAATTGCAGTGTACCATGTGCTTTTCATGCTATTGCTTTATCTAGTAACTAGTAAAGTGTGGACGCACCCATAACCCATCACAGGTCACCAAAAATCCATTCGCTGCTTGGGCTTGGAGGACTTCTACCGACTACTTTATTGAGCATTCGAATTAGCAAGTGGTCCGCATGTTCATCCAAAATAAAAGCAAATAAAAACAATGCTATTGTGCAGTTCTTCTCTAAGCCACCAAATAATGAAAAATATGTACTGCTAAATAATAATAAACAGAGTAATGCTACATCCACTATCAATTTTACTACATTTCTCTTCACTATCTTAGGTAGTACACTTCAATAAGTAAGAAAATATAGAGTAGGTGGGAGAACTCTCCAATAGGAATGTGCCCCTAAGATGGTGAAAAAAATTATAATAAAATTGGTAGTGGCTGAAGCATTACTCTAATAAACAACAGACCTCATTAAAACCAATAGCATAAAGCAATCGCACGTGGCCAATTGCCAAAGATCATTATTGTAAGATTATTTCCTTCAAAATATATATATATATATATATATATATATATATATATATATATATATATTGTAAGATTATGAGCTATCATTAACCATTAATCAATTAATGCAATTGTTCCATACTTTCCATTGCCTTTTGACATTGACTTGGTAAACAAAATACAGCGAGTCACTCTCCATCACAACCCTATCCTTGGACTTGCTCGGCTGTTTCCTACAGTCATGTTGATGACAGAAAGTTATTGTCTTATCTTCTAGGTGAGAGAATCCCATGTGCTAGCCCCAATCATGAAACTATGTGTCCCAAAAAGGACTAAAGATGATGTTAGATATTATAGTTTTACATTGGGTATTTGGTTAATTTTGTACTTGATTTACTCATATATATAGAAGATATTGTAATCAGTTATTTCTCAATTCAATAATCAGTATTGTTTTCATCTCTCTAATTTATCTTAACATGGTATCAGAGTTCCAAAAAATTAGGGTTCCTTTTCCAATAAAAAAATATTTAAAAATAAGCGTTCATCATCAACAAGAATCAGACCCATCATCAAGAAGAAGAAGAAGAAGTGTCAGTACCCTCATCGGCATCCGTTAATCACCATCCAGTCGTCAAAGAACCCATCGTCCTCGGCACCCTCATCGTCAACAACAACTCATCGTCGTCAACAAACCCATCACCGTCCAACCCCGCAACCCCCCGCCTCCGGTTCTACTTCGAAACCCTAGCCGCCCCTCTCCTAGACCACCGCCAATTCCCCCCCCCCCCCCCCCCCCCCCCCCCCGCGGACCTCCACTGTCTCCCACCTCAAACCCTAACACGCCACTCTACTCTCCCCGCCACTCTTCTCTCCCACCTCAAACCCTAATCCGCTCCTCTTCTAAACCCATTACTCGAAACCCAGACCCGTTTTCAGTGTTTTCAAAAAAAAATCTGAAAATAAAATAAAATCCGAAAAAAAAAATTCAAAAAAAATTAAAAATTTTTTACAGGTACTACTACTTGATGGAATCTCAGTCTCTCCCACATATTTCCGCCTCCACCGACTTCCCCACTACAACCGCTTCACGTTCCCTCTCCCTCCGATCTCGTTCCTCCTCCAGATTCAAACAGCAGCAGCGCCACCTTCAGTCTGCCTCCGGCCTCCTACCTTCTCCCAGCATCATTCATCACCCTACCCCACCTTTACTTCTGCCACCGGTAGCACTGTCCTGCTCCCTACCCCGATCTAGACACCAGTAGCATCTCCCTCCTCATTGTGCTCTCAATCACAGCAGCACTAGTCTTATTCCTCCTCGCAGTACTTCTTCCCTTACATCCTCGACCATGCCCGTCACTCCAGCCTTTCCGTCTCTTACTGATTAGACTAATCTTCAGCAATGCCTCACTCAGCTGGAACTACAGCTCATGGGTCAATCTATCAATGTTGGCTCCTCTGCTCCTGCATTTTCTGTCACTCCCAGTATGAATTCGTTCTGTATTTTAAATTCTGGTACATCACATCATCTCACTAGTAATCAGAAACTTTTCACTACCTGTACTGCACTCTCCCCTCACTCTCCATCTCTACACACAGCTGATGGCTCACCACTTCTCGTTACACATTCAGGGGCAATTAGCTCTTCCACTCTCACATTACCATATGTTCTTTATGCTTCTCATTTATCCATAAACCTTATTTCTATTAGTGTGTTGTGCGATAGTGGTCTTGTCATTACTCTTGATTCTTTCGGTTGTTCTATAACTAATTCATGCACCGGTGAGGAGTTTGGGCGTGCTAGTCATCAGGGGCATTTAGATCATCTAGATTTTCTTCGTGCACATCACTCTCCTTCGAGTTTTTCCGGTATTGTTTCCTCTGATGCTAATCCGTAGCATAGACGTTTAGGTCATATTAGTAAGTCTCGACTCCAGACTTTAGCTCGTAGTGGTGCCCTTGGTTCTCTTACTTTTTAACATTTATCTGATTGTCAGGGTTGTTATTTGGCCAAACATATCGCACTACCCTTTAGTCACAAAAGCACTTTTCAAACCACTCATCCTTTCCAACTTGTTTATTCTAACATATGGGGACCCTCTCCTGTATCTTCGTGGAAAGACTATCTCTATTATGTTGTCTTCATCGATGACTTCACTAGACATACATGGTTTTTCTTATGCGTCAGCGATCTAAGATACCTGATATTTACCGGTTCTTTACAACTATGATTCACACTTAGTTCGGTATGTGCATTAAGAATTTTCAATCGAACGGTGCTCATGAGTACACATCCACTACTATGAAATAGATCATTCAGTCTCACGGCACCCTTTTTCAGCAATCATGCCCTCACACACATAAACAGAATGGTGTAGCTGAACGCAAGCATCGTCACATCCTTGAGACGGCTCGCTGTAACGCCCCTGCCCCAACTTAGACAATTTATACAATTTATCAGACAAATTATATATAGTATAGTACAACTGCCCACCACAGGCTACCTCTCAAAAGGTGGTTAACCGGATTGGTGACTCTTGATCATAGACTATATTATTTAATATTATTTAATTCTTGCTAATTCCCGATATGGGACTATTCTAATCACCACTCTCCTCTTTTCTCCCGTGAGCACAGAGCCCCAACAGTGGGCCTCATGCCCATGTCAATAAGAGGCAAAGACAGCGCCTTGCTGTCTTACCTGAACCTGGGTGGGCCCCCTCCTGGTGATGTTATCATGACGTCACCGCAACACAACAGCAACGACGTGCTGTTCAACTCGTGCCCCCCCCCATGTTCACTTTATTTACATTTTTGCCATATATATATAACAGGGTGTTACATATACCCCCCCTTCAGAAACCAGCATCCTCGCTGAGCACGGGGCATGCACAATCTAGTGCATGATCTACTTTCCAGTCGATGTGGAGCATCTACTCTCCTATCCGCCCGACTAATCATGATCTCGGAATCGACAGCCCGATCAATCATAGTCCTGGATTTAATTGAGGCTTGTCTCACTCACCACAGTCCCGGAATCCACCGCCTGACTATATAGACATGCCCCACACTCGGTGTCGAAAGTCGGCTCTGATACCATTTGTAACGCCCCTGCCCCAACTCAGACAATTTATACAATTTATCAGACAAATTATTTATAGTATAGTACAACTGTCCACCACAAGCTGTCTCTCAAAAGGTGGTTAACCGGATTTGTGACTCTTGATCATAGAATATATTATTTATTATTATTTGATTCTTGCTAATTCCCGATATGGGACTATTCTAATCACCTCTCTCGTCTTTTTCTCCCGTGAGCACAGAACCCTAACACTGGGCCCCATGCCCACGTCAGCAAGAGGAAGAGACAGAGCCTTGCTGTCTTACCTGAACCCGGGTGGCCCCCCCCTCTTGGTGATGTCATCATGACATCACCACAACACAACAGCAGCGACGTGCTGTTCAACTCGTGCCCCCTCCCCCATGTTCACTTTATTTAAATTTTTGCGATATATATATATATGAAACGGGGTGTTACACTCGCGCTCTTTTACTCTCCTCTTCCGTTCCTCGTTCTTTCTGGGTTGAAGCTGTCATGATCTCTGTTAGTCTCATTAACATTACTCCCTCATATGTCCTAGCTGGTACGACGCCTTATAAGGCTCTTTATCATTCACCTATCGACTACAGTATGCTCCGTACCTTTGGGTACACCTGTTACGTCCTTCTCCTTCCTACTGAGCACACGAAGCTCTCCGCTCATGCTGCTAAGTGCGTTCACCTAGGTCTCAGTCCCGAACACCAATGTTATCGTTCTTTTGATCCATCGGCAGGTCGTGTCCACATTTCTCGACATGTATCCTTTGTGGAAGACTCTTCTTACTACCTGAATCCCCCCGAGGATGCTAGATTTCTCGATTCCCCAGTTGTTGCTAGCTCCCCGACTTCATCTTCCTACATTCCTTTTGATCCCACTCTCCTGGCTCCATTCAGATCTCCTGTAGTCCTTACACCTATTGCTCCTAATGAAACACCATCTGCATCCCCACAGCTGCCAGCACCCACCCCACCTACTTCCCCACAGACACATGCACCCGCTCCACCGTCCTCACCCCCACACCCTGTCAGTCCACCACCGCTTTGTCAGTTTACACGTTCCACTTCTGGTATTCCTCCGGTACGTTATACATCTGATGTCACTGGTCCTTCTGACCAGTTTGGTTTTGCCATCCTAGCTTCCTACTCACCATAGTTTCATGCATATCTCACTACTATACACTTTACACACGAGCCGAGAATCTATCATGACGCAATTCAATATCCCGAGTGGAGGAAAGCTATTGCAGAGGAATTCAATGCATTTGATAAGATTGGCACTTGGGATGTTGTTCCTCTGCCAGAGGGCGTTAAGCCTATTAGCTGCAAGTGGATCTTCAAGGTCAAATATCAACCTGATAGATCTATTGAGCAGCACAAGGCTCATCTAGTAGCCCAAGGATTTACTCAGGAGTATGGCATTGATTATGATGAGACATTTGCTCCCGTTGCACAGATGACTACTATTCGAACTCTTCTTGCTGTTGCAGCCATCCGTCAGTGGGCGTTATACCAGATGGACGTGATGAATGCTTTTCTTCATGGTACCTTATCTGAGGTTGTTTATATGGATCCTCCTCCTGGCCTCTCTACTCCTCGTCATGTTTGCCGGCTGCGACGAGCTATATATGGTTTAAAGCAGCCCCTTCGAGCCTGGTTTGAGTGTATTCGCCTTATCATCACCAAGGCTGGTTTTAGTCAGAGTTCTCAGGACCATTCTATGTTTATGCAGTCATCACCGCAGGGGAGGGTACTTCTACTACTTTATGTTGATGATATGATCATTACTAGGGATGACTCTGCAGGTATTACATCCACCCATAAATACCTTCACCAGCCGTTCCATATGAAAGACCATGGCAGACTACGTTATTTTCTGGGTCTAAAGATTACTCATGGATCTCAAAGGATACTCATTTCTCAACAGAAATACACATCATATATTATCTCCACTACATGCCTCTCTGACAGTCGATCAGCCGATACACCTTCAGAGCTTCATTTGAAACTTCGTCCTACTGATGGTGAGCTCCTTTCTGATCCCACTAGATACAGACAGATTGTTGGACAGCTTGTCTAATTATGCATGACCAGATCCGATATTGCTCACGCAATGAGTGTTGTGAGTCAGTTTGTTTCTGCCCCTACATCAGTTCACTACGGTGCTCATCTTCGGATTCTCAGATATCTTCGGGGCACTATTAATCACTCATTATTCATGTCTGCTACATCCAAACTAGAGCTGAGTGCATATTCTGATTCAGATTGGGTAGGTGATCCTACTACCAGACGGTCTACCACCGATTTCTGTTTATTTCTTGGTGATTTGCTGATCTCATGATGAAATAAGAAACAGGCAGTTGTTACATGTTCTTCGACTAAAGCTGAGTACAAAGCAATGATAGCTACTACTAGAAAGATTGTTCATGTTTATTGGCTTCTATCAGATATGGGTGTCACTCTTTCAGGAGCTACTTCTCTTCATTGTGATAACTGGAGTGCACTACACATTGCAAGCAACTCGATCTTATATGAGTGAACGAAGCATATAGAGATTAATTGTCATTATGTTCGTGAGCGCTTTAAAGCATGGACCATTTCACTTCATTCTATTGCCTCGTCACAGCAGACGGTAGACTTCTTCACCAAATCTTATACTGTTTAGAGATTTCGATATTTAGTGGGCAAACTCACATTGTTTGACTCACCGTGAGTTTGAGAGGGGGTGTTAGATATTATAGTCTCATATTGGGTATTGTCCTAGTTTTGTATTTGGTTCACTCCTATATATATGGGATATTATACTCAGTTATTTCTCAATTCAATAATTAGTATTGTTTTCACCTCTCTGATTTATCTTAACATAGGAGGCTAAAATCATTCAAGGAAAATCAGCTTAGCTCAACAATTTTTTTATGGAACCGTTTGTCACCTTGATCTATGATAAAAAATTATTGAAGAAAAAATTCATTTTAAGCTTCACTTTAACTATTAATATGCACGTGCGATACACATTCTACTTAAATTTTTTTATATATAGTAAATAATATGACATAATCTCCAACCTGAAACTTTTCTTTACTCATTACATACTCTTTAGAAATTATCACTAGTGGCATAAACTTTTATTTTATATGAGTGACATTTTTGTATGTCGTAAAAAAAATTTAAACTTTGAGAGTATTATGGTAACCAACAACAGTTGAGTAAATGAATAGTTAATATAACTCTCACTTAAAAATGAATGATTAAGATTAGATGGTTAAATAAATGCCTACAAATTAGAGATTGTCTACAAAAGACTATTTCAACTCTTATTATAATAATATTAGAGATTACAGGCAATAAGTTCTTTGACTTTAAAACCTTCGATTTTAACATCTAAACCCTTGTATTAGGAGTAGACCCTTTAGACTGTACAGTTACCTCGAACTTTTCTATCGGGATAAGAAAGAATATATGATATACTCCCTCCGTTCCACTTTAAGTGATATTTAGGGGTTATTTTCTTGTTCCACTTTAAGTGATATTATCCAATTTTTTTCCTTTTTTTTTCCAAGAACACCCTTATTTATGTTGAAGTTTTATCTTAATTACTCATCTTAATTCTATCAACTATTCTTAGAAAATTGTAGTTTCAAGTTTCTAGATTTTATTTTCTTCAAAAATTTAATGCCAACTCCCCCTCACCTACTACTTGCAACTCTATATATTTTCCAAATCAAAAGTACTACTCCTAAATATGGGTTTGAAAACATTAATTACATTTTTTGATATCTGGGTTTGAAAACATTAATTACATTTTTTGAAATCAGAATTACTCCTAGTAATTACTCATAGAGACTTATTAATAAGGGTATAAAGGGAAAAAAATATTTATCTCACCCTTCCTTAATTTGTGTGCAAAACTCCTAAATATCACTTAAAATGGAACGGAGGGAGTATTATTTTCTATATCTCAGACTAATTATTTATCCTGTGAGACTTCATACGTGGCTACAGAAGAGAATCGGAATGTGGACTTCGTTGCAAACAGATAGTGCAATTGAAAATAAAATTTTTTCCCGAAATAGACCAAATCTCGAAAATAATTTTCAAAATAAATCACTTTTGAAATTAATTCTCAAAATAGGCCACTTACAGCTGGGAACTGCGGCCTATTCTATTTCGTTGTCGCAACTCTGTACTGCGACCAAAGTACATACCATAATACTCTATACTCCAAGACTTGGTCCCAAAAAATTTCAAGTCGAAAACTAAGTTAACTTAGGACACAGTTGGCTACTGTAGCATCGATATTACTGCGGCCTTCGTTCAATGCTCCTTAAACCCTTCTAATAACTTCATTTTTTCTTCATCTCTTTTCCCAATTCATTGCCCTAACTTTGAAATCCAAATTCTTTGAAAACCCTATAACCTTAATCTAGCTTCTCTCCCTCCATAAAATCTCCCCCTAATTAATGAATCAACCTTCAACCCCCAAATCCTCCAAGTCCTCAAACCCTAATTTCCCTAATCCTCAACCAATTCTCCAAATCTCGCTACCCACATTCTTCGGCGACAACACCCACGACGATTAGCACCGTCTTTGTATTCTCCGACATCATCTGTGTCATCATTTTCCCTCTCAAACACCGGGATTTTTTTTAAGGTATTCATACAGCCGCAGAAAGTATAATTTATGTTTCTTATTATTATTTGATTAGATAATTTCTCACATATTCTTCCATTTACGTATAGGTATGGATTACAAAATTCCTATTTGGTTATATTATGTGGGAGAAATAATTCGAAACCCAAAATTAGGAACTTGTTATAGTGATGTTGAACCGGAAGGTAGTTTGGGTTCCCCGTAATATTACAAAGCATGAACTTGTAGAAAAGGTGTATGAAATTACTAACTAGGATAGAGTTGAATGGAATGTTAAAATCTGAGCTCGATATGCAACCAGTAACGTGTCTGCGAGATTTTTCGTTGCTACAATTATTGGAACACATACATGTGTGTATTGATAAGCCCAATAC
Organism: Hemerocallis citrina; assembly: GCA_017893485.1. NCBI lineage: Eukaryota > Viridiplantae > Streptophyta > Magnoliopsida > Asparagales > Asphodelaceae > Hemerocallis > Hemerocallis citrina. Next base: position 90,488,491 of record CM030364.1, on the reverse strand, counting down.
TGAGATTACAGAGTTATATTAGTTTCAATAAGTTATTGACAAACTGTATTTATTAGTTAAGTAAATAACGATTACATTAAATGTCACCTCGAGTACTTGTCATAGGCCGTTAAAATCCTTTACTTTTTTTCTACAACATGGATCCAGAGACATATACAATAGTTCTAGTGCTGGACTACCCCAATCCTTTACTTTAGTAAGATCTTCAAGTGTTGCAAGCCAACCACATTTTATAACTGAAGCAGCATTGGAGAAAATAAACTCACCAAAGAAGAATATAAAGAATGCTCATGCAACCATCAAGGCTTTAGTATTATCAACTTTTGCTGCCTCGATCGTACTGCTATGAAAATACTTATTACTTCTGCAGGAACGAACATCGTATTTCCTGAGATTTCCAATCAGATTCAGTTATTTCATAAAAACTTCAGGTCTGAACTAATTCGAAGTGGTACTCCTTGTCGTTACATGGAGGTTTTTCACCGACTCCGATGGATATTCACGTTAGCATTGCCCAATCCAACAGGATGAATCTTAACTCACCCCACGCGCAGGTGAAATGTGTGGTTAGTATCCCACCATCTCTCAACCAATGCCTCGACAAGCAGATGAGATGACTTCTCAGTATCAAATGTAAAAAAACAATGCTATCCCGCAGTATCGATTATTTACTTCATTAGTGGGACATTAGAGCATAACTCGTATGCTTTGATTGGACCATTCCAATTTTCTCTAAAGGTACAAAATTCACCATAAGAGATCTCGGTAATATGCTTACAAATATGAGGGCGGTCATCGACTACCACTTTCCATATTGTCGGATCGCTTAAATCCATATTTGGAGTATCTAATTTGGCTTCTTTCCTTGTGTTGCCATGATCCGAACCAATTTGACTTTTCAATGATCCTACCAATAATCATCGGATCTTGTCGTTTTTTAGTGGATATTCTGGAGAAGGAATTGAGACGAGGGAAAGAAATTTTCAATGTCAGATGAGTGAAGTCAAAGGAGCGAAGAGTGAGATAGTATAAAGAACTGATGAAACTATATGAATATATAGGTTGAGAAGCAGATAAGGTGTGAAGGGAAATTAGGAAGAAAAAAGTAACAAAAGAGATGGACGATACATGATTTATCGATCGTCCCTTAAAAAAAATTAAAAAGAGTTTTCGGGCAAAATTTGCTAAGTCGTTTGTTGCTCAAAGAGGCCCATAATTGTCGAACTGGATTTGATCTCCGGTCTGTGACTTTTTAAAAAAATTTTAAAAATTCCGGACGGTAATTGATCTCGTCTGTGACTTTTTAATTTTTTTTTTAAATTAAACGTGACGATAAATTATCTACCATCTGTCATTTTTTTTAATTAAAAAAAAAACTCATATTATGGGTTCAACGGACTACAGCCATAGCCCCAAATTTTTATTTCTAATACTAAATATTTATTTTGTTTATAGTTTTAAAACCTGTTTTCTGTTTTTTAAAATTTTAAAATCTAAAAATCGTGTTTGTATAGGTGTTTTCAAAAAATCGTTTCTAACATTTTTTTGGAAAATTCTCATTTTAAAACCCATTTTTAGAAAACTCCAAAAACAATTTTATAATTTTTTTTTTTCATTTTCTTCATCTCTCAAAAAAAACGTCATGTTCCTTTTCTTCTCATTTTCAAAAAACAGTTTTCTAAAAAAATTTATCCAAACAAACCCTCTTGTTTTATATCTCAAAAAACTCATTTATAATTTTTTTTTACAAACCTAAATTTAAAAATTGTTTTCAAAATAACGAACCAAACACAGTCAGGCATTTTGGGTTCAAGCAACTATAGTTGCTCTCAGAAATTGTTGTGGTGAAGAACCTAACACTAACTTTTGACATTTTCAGAATTAAAGGATAAAGCTATAAGAGTCAAAATGCTCACCGTGGCCAAAAATTTAGTATGAGGGACTGAAATAAAATTCTGCATCAATTAATCCTCGCTTGTACGATTAATTATTGGACCTAAACGCGCTTCCATAATTTTGAGGACCCACTGCCGTGTGGAACCAACCAGACAATGCTTATCCACCAAACGAAGTCAATTCAATGCTGTGAACCAAAAGCTGGGGATGGTAACGGGTTGGGTTCAGGATCCGATTAGATTGTCATAGCCACTAAGACATTACGGATCCATTTGGAAAAATAGCAACTTCGATTTTTGTACCTATTACTAGTTGTTTTTTTTATAAATTTTTTATAAATGTACTAGTTCGTGCTATTACACTGCATTGATTTATTAGAAGCTTAGAACATTTAATTTTAGTTGGTTACCATCCATATCAAAGACCTAATAAAAATATGAGCATGATCATAACCAACAACATTAGCGTTTGTTAACGTGCTCCAAAATACTACTAAAGAAAAGAGTGGTATAAAAGCATTCAGAACGTCATCATTGCATCTCTTATTGGTTGTTATTGTGTCTAGTGACACATTAAGCAATGTTTTAAGTATATATTGGATACTTACCTCGTTTAGGATAAACGTCAAATATATATTGGATTTATACTGTTAGAGCATCTGTGGTCGTCTGTCATTTACTCATATTTCGGAAAAAATGAAAATAGAATCGCTGTAGTCGTTGGCCATTTATCTAAATTTTGACGAATAGTTGAATAGTAGTCGGCCAAATATGAGAGGTGAAATGACTTTTGCCAAAATATAGCAGACGAGAGAAAATCTATCGTCCGTTTAATGGGACGAAAAATTATCCTTCGTCGAAGACGTGAGAGGAAAATGAAACATCGTCCCTACACAATTTCATTTTGAACATTGATGGACTGGAAATGATCTTTCGTGCATTGAATTAATTAAAAATAAATTTGAAGGCCGTACTTTCATATGAGACAAAAACCCAATTGGTCGGACGGTAGATTACCGTCCCTCCTTTTTTTTCTTGATTTGTTGAATTACATATTTACCCTTCATCTCAAAGTGGAACAAAAACCCTTACCGTCCCTTCATATGAAACAGTTGGTAAATTAGTAAAATGCAGCAGTATCATGTTGACTTACAATGTAGATGTAAGAGCATCCACAGTCGTTTGCTATAATTCTCATATTCTCATATTATGAGAATAATATGAGAATGGAGCGCTGCAGTCGTTTGCTGTTTTCTCATAAAATAGCAAACGATCTACAGTCCATTCTCATATTTGAGAAGTGGGGTTGCGAATATAGCAATATAGAAGACGAAACATCTTGTATCGTTCTAAAGTCGGACGAGAGATGTTGTCTCGTCTCGTAAATTTTTTTTTTTTTTTTTAAATGGGTCGGACGATACATCATGTATCGTTCTTCCCAAAAGAAAAAAAAAAAATTAAAACCACCTCAAACGGGACAAGATGTCCCGTTTTATCACAAAAGCTCTCGGACACAACATCATGTTGTGTCCCATGGGTTTTGAATTTTTTTTTTTTTTAAAAAACACTAGAACGAGACATCATGTTGTGTCCTTCTAAAATATGAGAATACACCATTGCACAAGTTCGCATCTATTCTATTCTTATACTTCTCATTTTGCTAAAAAATAGAAAACTCCATTGTGGATGCTCTAAGAAACTTACTATCAGCAAGCTCATGTTGACTTACATAAGTTTTTTTTTTTTTTTTCTTTCTCAAAACAAGGTGGGACGAGACATAAAGTCCCGTCTGTCACGAAAAAAAGCAAAAATTGAACACTGTTGACGGACGGAAAATAATCTCCCATCCGTTCAAATTTAAAAATAAAAAAGAAAATAAAAAAATCATTGGACAATACTTCATTTGCCATCCCACATGTTTTTAATTTTTAATTTTTTTTTTTCGACAGGCGATAGTTAATCCTCCCTCCTATCTCATTTACGTGCACAATTTGCTCCGATGAAAGTAAAAAACTTAAATTTTAGTTTTAAACGGCTACAGTGTAAACTTATTTTTTTTATTTTTATTTTCCAAATATCCAAATTTTAGCAGAAGACAGACTAGAGGTGCTCTGATCTCCTATTTAAAAGAAGTGGACTATCCAAGCCCAAGTCCCCAACCCGGAACTCAACTTGGAATTTTCTAAACTGTTTACCAGTCTGCGTTAATTAATTAATTAAAGGCCAAGTCCAAGTCAGTAATGAGACCCTCACGCCCGTTGTTTATCGACGACATTCACACGTATATATAACAACCACTCGAGTCTCATCTTTCCATCCATCCTTCCTTCCAATCACTCCAAATCTCAAGCCCTCTCTCAATATCTCTTCTTATATCTGTTAAACAGACAAATGTATCCCAACAATGAGAACAAGCCATACTACTCACAACAGGAGCCACCACCACCAGCAGCAGCAGTAACCACCGGAATTCCGGTGAAAACTAACAACCAATATAACTACCCGCAATCGGAGAGTTCTGCATTCTATGTCGATTCTCAGCATCAGGAACCCGCAAATTGGTCGACTGGCCTTTGTCATTGCTGCGACGATCCCACCAACTGTAGACGCTAATTCCTTACATAATGTCTTATTATGATTTTTTTTTGTTTTGTTTTGTTTTTTTTTTTTTTGTTATTGTGCTCAACAGCTCATAATTAATCCTTGACAGGTATGGTAACTTGCTGCTGTCCCTGCATCACCTTCGGCCAAATTGCCGAGATTGTCGACAGAGGATCCACTTGTAAGTCCCAGTTGACCCCAGCAAAACTCACCAAAATTATTGGTGTTAGGTTAAATTAATAACTTTTCAGTCCTGAATTAGTGTTAACCTACAGAATTTGGACGCAGATTAAACTTGAAGGACTTATTCCAAATTTCCAACCATTAACAACAATTAAATCACAGAAAGGAACTTATAGCTAGAAACCTAATTGAAAATCCACTTTTGTTGTTGTTGTTGTTGTTGTTGTTGTTGTTGTAGGGGGGGAGGAATCTACTCCCTTTTAGAGAAATTTTGCTTATGAAGTTGTTAATTAAATATGGAATCAATTTGTGCAGCATGTGGAGCAAGTGGAGCTCTGTACACATTGATATTGTGTTTAACTGGATGCCAATGCATATACTCGTGCTTCTACCGCCAAAAGATGAGGGCACAATACTCGTTAGCTGCGAGCCCGTGTCACGATTGCCTGGTTCACTGTTTCTGCGAGTCCTGTGCTCTCTGCCAAGAGTACAGAGAGCTTAAGAGGCGCGGATTCGATATGAGTATCGGTACGGTTTTGTTTGATTCATCTTCTTTTTCTTTCTTTCTTTCTTTCTTTCTTTCTTTCTTTCTTTTTTGCCGAATTGTTGAAAAATTGTTTTAGTGTTTTGGGTGATTATTGGACTTAAATTTGATTTACAGGATGGCATGGGAACATGGAGAGGCAAGGAAGGGGGCCGGTGAACGTCCCACCGATGGTTCCTGGAGGCATGACTCGTTAAGAGACGGCCGACAAGTCTTGGATGTGAGTTCAAGTATTTATGTTTTCCCTTTTTACAGGGCATGTGATGATGATGATGATGATCTTCATTGTCTATGTTTTTATGTAATGTATGTATCCTTTTATGAGGGAAATGCTGCTCTGTCATGTATATTTGGAGAGACATAACGGTGGATAATATATTTCACCCTTTCCTTTGAGAAAAATGGGGTTGCGTATGAGAGTATGTAATGTTTGAGTTGTCAGATTGGTGAATTTGTTTGCAATCAAATTGTATTTTGATGAACTACTCTCATGATTCAAATCTTGCTTGGTAATTGATATGGCTAAAAAAATGGTTAAATCGGGACCGTTCGAATCGGGCACGAATTTTAAAGTTCAAGAGTAAAATGGTAATTTCACCTATAAACGGGTCTGAAGTGGAAACTGGGTCTTTTATCAAATACCAATAATTTATAAACGGACCTGTCTTACTAGGGTATGGGTTCCTACCCATAAGAAATCCACTCAAACTGGATAAAGAAGCATTCAGATTCACAATTATCCCTAAGAGGTGGTTTTAACCACTTCTATCCATTCACACCGGGAAGTAGATATATGTTCTTATCTCGAAACAAACTCCTAAGGCGGCTATAACTAACCCTCTCCCCCCACCATAAGAAGGTAATCAATCTTTTGCAATTAAAGCTCTTCATTAATTATTCAAATTACTGACAAAACCGTCGGAGGATGCGTCACCGGAATCAACCCCGGTGTCTCGCACTTTTTGCAGATTAACGGCGAAAGGATCTCGGTCAGACTCCGGTAAAGTCGTTCAGGTTTGACTATTCACCTTCCCTCGAATCCACAAATCTATCTATTTGCCCACACACCGATTTCAGCGGCAACAGATTGGTGCCGTCTGTGGGAAAACTCGAATAGCAGTCCAACCCCTTCCACCAGTCAAGACCGCCTCCAGCCATGCCACCAAGGAAAGTAAGATCTACGGCCTCCAACCGTAGACCCACTCCCATTCCTTCCCAGTCGCAACAGGAGGCTCCCGTCCAACCCGTCCAGCAACAGGGACAGCTCCCTCCTCAACCTGTTCAGCCACTGCAGCAGGGGCAACCTTCTCTTCAAAATCCTCAACCCCAGCAGGCTCAACTCGAGACCCAGAATGCTGGCGTAGGGACCTCTCGTCCTAATCCCCAGAAACAACCTCTTCACCGCGATCATATCTCGGTACATGATCCTTCCACTGACTCTATGGCATCCCATAACCCTCGGCCATCGGAAGATCTCCACAATATCATAATCAACCGGCAGAAGGAGGAAGACCTTCGCCGCCATTTGGATGAGAGGCGGACCCGAGAGGGAGGCTCCCATTCAGAATGTCCAAAGGCTCGATCTCCTCGCCACCGTGACCACAGGAGGTCCCCTTCTTCTAGGAGGCAGAGGGAGTCCCCCCAATTCCGTCGAAGGGGAAGCCGTCCTCCTGCTGGTCGACAGGCCCAAAGGGACTAGAACGGACCCATCACCAGGGCAGAATTCTAAGACTTTCAGGCGGCAGTCTTGCGGGCCCTAAATGCCCCGCCAAACAACAACAATAACATCCAGAGGGTCCCCACTCCTGAGCCGGTTCGAAGCCCTTGCCATCGATCCCAAAGTCCTCGTCAAGCTCCGAGCCACTGCCATCACATCTCCAGTCCTCACCAGTCTCTGAACTACCGTCGTCGTAGCCCACGTTCCCCTTCGTACGAAGATGAGTTTCGAGGCTCACCAGGGTACCGTCGAAAGGAGAATGCTGTCTACCACCGTCTCTACGAGATGGAGAGGCACCTCGATCAACTCGATAGGGACGAGGAACTAAGAGGGAGGACCCTTCGTCCAAGCAGGCCTCCATTCTCTTGTACCATCATGGAGGCCCCCGTCCTGGAAAATTTCAAGCCTCCGCAGTTCGAGACATACACGGAGGAATCAGACCCCATGGATCACATCGAGAGTTTCAAAACTCTCATGATGATCCATCAGGCCTCCGATGCCCTCTTATGCAAGACATTTTCGGCCACTCTCAAAGGCTCGGCTCGGAAATGGTACTCCCGCCTCGCCCCGTCCCCCATCTTCTCTTTCGACCAGTTCGAGGCCCTTTTCATAACCCATTTCGTGTGCAGCCGCCACTCCGAAAAGACGAGTATTTCACTACTCTTCCTTAGTCAGAAGAAGGGCGATAAATTGAGGGACTATGTCAAGCGATTTGCCGCGGAGGACAGGTCCATCGCCTCCCTTGATCAGTCAGTCGCCTCGACCGCCTTTCAATCCAATGTCCTCAATGCTGGCCTCCGATCGTCCCTGGCCAAGAAGCCCCTGCGAGACTTCTTCGAGCTTATTTTCCAAAGCGAAAAGTACATCCGGGGGGAGGAAGCTGTGCACCGCCCTACATTCGAGGGGTCATTTTCTGGAAGTATGAGGAAGGCCGCTGAAGATGAGGGAGCTAAAAAGCTCCAAAAGGACAACTAGGGTCAGCGTCGCCCACCTCCCAGGTTTAAGAGATTTCACCCCTCTCAACGTCAATGTCTCGGCCATTCTAATGGAGGTTAAGAAAGAAGGAATTCTGCCTCCTGCCCCAAAGATGAACACTCCTGGGAAGAAGAGGGATATGGAGACGTGGTGTCTCTACAATCGAGACCACAGCCACGACACCAATGACTGTCGGGCCCTGAAAAACGAGATCGAAACCCTCATTCAGAGAGGGCAGCTCGCCAAATTTGTAAAAAAGGACCGGGCCGATCCTCCTCCACCCCCCAGGGGGGCTAGCAAGCGGCCCGAGAGGCGTGAGGAGACTCCCGACTTCGAGGAAGTGCGCATCTTGCACCTCATCCACGGAGGACCAATGGGAGGAACTTCCAACTCCTCCCGAAAAGCCTTCGTCAGAGAAGTCAATTCGGTGCATAGCCTCCCCCCCTTCCAAAGGTCTTGGAGTCCCAGTTACTTTCTCGAATGATGATGTGGAGGGTGTCCGAACCCCCCACTATGATGCATTGGTGATCAACCTCCACATGGCCAACTTCAAGGCAGAGAGGGTCCTAGTGGATAATGGTTGTTCTGTCAATATCCTCTTTCTAGAGACCTTCCGAGGGCTCCAATTATCGAGAGACAGACTCAAGCCCGCCGGTTACACTCTCCATGGGTTCATAGGAGTACCAGTGACGATCGAAGGTGTTATAACCCTCGACGTAACCGCTTGCAAAGCTCTTACTATCCGAACGGAGCCGATGGACTTCATGGTGGTTGACATCCAAGCTGCCTATAATGTGATCCTAGGTCAGCCAGGCCTAGCTGCTTTAGAAGCCGTCCCATCAGCTTACCATCTAAAGATGAAGTTCCCCACCAAAGTGGGCGTAGGAGAGGTGAGGGGAAGTCAGGAAACGGCCCACAAATGCTATATGACCTCGACTGGAGGACCCGTCCTCTCCCTCGAGGCCCTTGAGATTCCCGAGGGGAACACCCCGCCTATGTCAGAGCCGGTAGATGAGCTAGAGGAAGTCTTCTTCTCAGAGGAAGATCTGACCTGCAAATTCTTAATCGGTAAAACCTTCGCTTCTGCCCTCTGTTCCGACATAGTCTAGTGCATAAAGAGAAATCGCGACCTCTTTGCTTGGACAGCAGCCGACATGCCGAGGATCTCCGAAGAGCTTCTCATCAACCATCTAAGTTTCGCTTCGGGGGCCAGACCGGTCCAGCAGAAGAGGCGCAAGTTTTCCCTCGAGCGCCAGCAAGCCATAAAGGAGGAGGTGGAGAAGCTCCTCAAAGCCCGGTTCATACAGGAGGTCAACTACCCGGAGTGGCTCTCCAACGTTGTGATGGTCAAAAGGCCAATGGAAGCTGGAGGATCTGTATCGACTTCACAGATCTAAACAAGGCGTGCCCCAAGGATCCATTTCCGCTCCCTAGCATCGACACCTTGATCGACGCCACATCGTGCCATGAACTGCTGAGCTTCATGGACGCATACTCCAGATACAACCAAATCCGAATGTTCTCCCCAGATATCCCAAAGACATCCTTCGTCACGGATCAAGGCCTCTACTACTATAGTGTGATACCTTTCGGGCTTAAAAATGCTGGTGCCACCTACCAATATCTCGTCAATAAGATCTTCAAAAATCAGATCGGGCAGAACATGGAAGTTTACGTCGATGATATGTTGGTGAAGAGCATCAATGGGTCTGACCATGTCGCTGACCTCCAAGAAGCCTTTGACGTGCTAAGGAGGCATAACATGAGACTAAACCCGAATAAATGTACATTCGGGGTCTCATTGGGTAAGTTCTTAGGCTTTATGGTCAGCCAGATGGGAATTGAAGCCAACCCTGAGAAGATAAAGGTCATACTCAATATGGCTCCCCCCTCAAACGTGAAAGAAGTGCAAAAGCTCACCAGGCGCCTCGCGGCTATAGGGCGCTTCCTTTCCAAGTCCGGAGAAAAGTGTCTCCCATTCTTCGAAGCCCTCAGAGGGGCTAAGGGCTTCGAGTGGGGCCAGCAGCAGCAAGAGTTGTTCGACCAACTCAAAGCCTACTTGATCAACCCCCCACGCCTCAGCAAGCCAACACCCGGGAAGACCCTTTACCTCTACCTCGCCGCCTCCGAACAGACCCTCAGCGTTGTCCTGGTGAGGGAAGAATACAAGGCACAGAAGCCTATTTATTACGTGAGCAAGGTCCTTAGAGATGCCGAGCTCCATTATCCGAGGTTGGAGAAGATAGCCTACGCCCTGGTTATGGCAGCCCGAAAGCTTCGTCCCTATTTCCAATCCCATTTAGTGGTCGTCCTCACCGACCAGCTGCTCAAGCAGGTCCTATATAAGCCCGAGACCTCCGGACGCCTCATGAAGTGGTCAATCGAGCTGAGCCAACACGACATATCCTATTAGCCTTGGACCACCATCAAAGCTCAAGCGCTAGCCGAGTTCATAGTGGAGAGTACGATCCCTGAGGTCAGTCAAGCGGCAAATGGGCCACCCATCTGGACGGTGTATGTGGATGGGTCTTCTTGCGCCGAAGGGAGCGAAGCCGAAGTTATCCCGGTAGGCCCAGATGACTTCATCCTCCAATACTCCCTCTGCATCAATTTCAAGGCTTCCAACAACGAGGCTAGGTACGAAGCCCTCATAGTGGGCCTGGGCATGGCTCGCAAGGCAGGAGCGAAGCGTGTTCGAATGTTTAGCGACTCTCAGCTCATGGTGAATCGGGTTTTGGGAGAATACGAGGCACGAGACGACCGTATGGCCAAGTACCTAGCCAAGGTCAAAAGTCTCATGGCTTCATTCGAGGAAGCACAACTCTAGCGGATCCCCTGAGAGGAGAATGCCCAGGCTAATGCCCTCTCGAAACTAGCCTCCTCCTCCCTCCACGAGCTCAAGCAGACCGTCTTGATCGAAGTTCAACTAAGGCCCGATATAAAAGAAGAAGCCCCCGACTCAATGGAGTCGCTACCGGTCCAACTCAAAGATAACTGGATGAGGCCTTTAGTTGAGTTCCTCAGAGACGGAAGCATTCCCCAAGATCCCAAAGAAGCTTGCCGAATCCGAACAAGGGTGGAGCAGTACACCCTCATTGAAGGAATCTTGTACAAATGCTCCTACACCCAAGTAGATGGCCGACCCTACTTGAGGTGTCTCTCTCCAGAAGAAGCCCTGTATGCTCTGAATGAACTCCACGAAGGGATAGGCAGAGCCTATTAGGGATCAAGGTCCCTCGCCCACAAAGTCTTGAATTATGGGTACTTCTGGCCTACCCTCCTTCGGGACGTCGAGCAACATGTCCGACAATGTGGCCCCTGTCAACATTTCTCCACTATCCGTCGCCTACCGCAAGCTCAACTCTCTTCCCTCTCAATTCCAACCCCCTTCGCAATGTGGGGAATGGACCTGCTAGGTCCGTTCCCACTGGCTCTAGGCCAGCTAAAGTTTCTAGTCATGGCGATCGACTATTTCTCTAAGTGGATTAAGGCCGACCACTATCGACTATTACCGAGAATAGAGTGCAACAGTTCTTCTGGAAGAACATGATCTGCAGATTTGGCATACCCCGAGTCTTGGTGACAGACAACGGAACACAATTTGCGAGGACAACATTCCGCTCCTTTTGTGAAGACCTCGGCATTCAGCAGCGGTTCTCCTCTGTCTCCCACCCTCAATCCAATGGCCAAGTAGAGAACGCCAACAGGCAAATCCTCTCGGGCATCAAGAAGAGACTAAGTAAGTCGGCTAAAGGATTGTGGGTAGAGCAGCTTCCTAACATACTGTGGAACTACCGCACTACAAAGAGAACCCCCACAGGAGATTCACCCTTCAACCTCACCTACGGATCCGAGGCCGTGATCCCCTTAGAGGTTGGTTTGCCATCCCCCCGCCTAATTGCATATAATGAAGAGCGGAATGCAAGGGAGAAACGAGCCAATCTGGATCTTATTGATAAACTCCGCGAGAGAGCCTCGATTCGCCAAGAGAATTATCGAAGAAGGATCGAGCAATCCTACAACAGAAGAGTCCGCCCTACAGATCTTAAGGAAGGGAACTTAGTCCTCAGAAAGCTATCCATCTCGTTCCCCAACCAGAGGGGCAAGCTAGCCCCAAATTGGGAAGAACCCTATAAGGTCTCCAGAGTAGTTCGCCCCGAAGCGTACCAACTTGAAGACCTGGGGGGCAGGAAGATACCAAGAACATGGAACGCCGATCATTTATTGAAGTACGAAGAGGGCGTTTGAACACCTCTTCAAGCAACATTAGTTTTAAGGCTATTCTATTTGTTTTTCCATTGTAATAACGGCTCGCAATCTAGAAGCGGCCGATTAGCAGTATTAAATAAAGAATTTCTTTTGAATAATAATTCTCTTGTGCCCAGTTTATCTCTGATTAATACCTCAAGTGTATCGTTTTAAATGATGAGTTCGGAGTCCAATACTTGGCTCGACTCTGCTTCATCTACTTGCTCATAAGCGAGTAAGAAGTGGTTCACCATTCGAAACTGCTCCCACAACCGTTGAATCTCTTTTAAACGACGAGTTCGGAGTCCAACACTTTCCTCGACTCCGCTTCATCTACTTGCTCATAAGCGAGTAAGAAGTGGTTCGCCCTTCGGAACTGCTCCCACAACCGTCGAATCTCTTTTAAACGACGAGTTTGGAGTCCAACACTTGGCTTGACTCTGCTTCATCTACTTGCTCATAAGCGAGTAAGAAGTTGTTCGCCATTCGGAACTGCTCCCACACTCGTTCAATCTCTTTTAAACGACGAGTTTGGAGTCCAACACTTGGCTCGACTCCACTTCATCTACTTGCTCATAAGCGAGTAAGAAGTGATTCGCCATTCGGAACTGCTCCCACAACCGTTGAATCTCTTTTAAACGACGAGTTCGGAGTCCAACACTTGGCTCGACTCTGCTTCATCTACTTGCTCATAAGCGAGTAAGAAGTGGTTCGCCATTCGGAAGTGCTCCCACAACCATTCAATCTCTTTTAAACGACGAGTTCAAAGTCCAACACTTGGCCCGATTCTGCTTCATCTACCTATTCATAAGAGAGTAAGAAGTGGTTCGTCATTCGGAACTGCTCCCATAACCGTTGAAAAGTTCTCTCTGGGGTATACTCCTCCCAAGGATAAGAGAGACTCCTAACATTGCTTCCCTCAGTCAACCACCGAAGGCGCAAGTTCTCCGCCTCTAACTCAATCACCCACTCTTTAAGTGCTTCATCAGTCACTTTGATCTTGAAACGGGGTAATCGACTCGAACCACCCCCGTGCGGAGCCTCTGAGATGTCTCTCCGAAGTTGTGCCGCCTCCATAGTTTTCTCAAGCATCACATTCTTCATCTCGTCCCTTTTAGCTCTTGTTTTGAATAGAAGACCCCGAAGAGCTACTTGCCTCAGGCCATAATGATAATCCCCTAAGGGGCATCTCTCCTCCCCTTCGGGGGGCGCCTCACGAGCCTGCTCTTTTAATCGCTCCAGTTCAGAGTCTCGTTTAGCCAACAGCACCCTAACATGGTTTAGCTCCGACTCAGCCTTGAAGAGTTTCTCACGAGTTCGAGCAAGAGGCAGCTTAACGACGCCAAGCTAAGAATGGGATGATGATAGTTCGACTAGCTGAAAGAGTTGAAAAAATTGGCTAAGTCTAAAGGACCAAAGTATAAAAGCTAAGCCTAGGCGAGCATAGTGCGAGACTCAAAAGTTAGACAATCAATGAATTTAAAATATCTCCAACACTTAGTCAAAATGGAAAGTTTCATTCATACAAAAGTTTGATTGCTACAAAAAAAACAGTGGCCAGTCTGCTATATGGCAATACAAGAAAAGAAGACGAAAATATGAGACAACTGAAGTCAAGGGGCCACCTTGAGTGGTAGCTCGGTGACAGGCTCCTCGGTGGTCGCCTCCCCTTCCTCCACCGCTCCGGGCTGGGGGTCGGCCACAGCATCGTCGCCCCCTTGCTCCTCCCCTTCCTCTTCCTCGAACTCTTGATCAGCTTCGAGGTCCTCACCATCAACTGGACCCCACAGTCCATATCCCGACCTATCGAAGCCAAGGACTCGAGCCTCAACGTGCTCGAGCGCAGTTGCGTAGAACTTCTCCATATTTGCCATCAGATGCTTCTTCGCCTCGGCCTCTATCTCCGCCCTCGCCGCCTCTACTACCGCGTCCTTCTTCCTTATCACGTCCTCCAAGTCCTTCTTCACCTTTTCCCTCTCCTCGTCCGCCTGAGCCGCCTCCGAGGTGACCTTCGCGTTCGCCTGTGCCAGGGCCGTCTCAAAGTGCGCAGCCTGAGCTGCCAAGGATTCCGAGCGGCGCTGCTCTGCCTCGTACAGCTTCGCGACTCTAGCCCTCTCAGCTCGATCCCTGTCGCATAACAGCATCAGCTCCTTCCCCTGCTCGGAATATTGCTCAAGGAGGCGGCTGACGTGGCACGTGATCTAAACAAAAGAGAAAAGAAATGATGAAAACCGAGTAAAAGACTTAGAAATTTTTTTTGAATTATCAACGAATCGACTAAGAGATTCACCGACATGGTCGCCCGAGCAATCTCGAGAGCGTCGTCGCCCGTCGTCCCCGCCTTCATTGCTGCTCGGTCCTTCGGGGTCGGAAGATGGCGCAAGGCCTGCATGCTCATGGCCGAGTCCCCCAAAAAGCCATCGTGGTTCATCACCCACCAGTCGGGGACGAAGAGCTTCGTGTGCCCCTCAGTCAGAATCGCTTCGGCCTTCTCGGTGAGGGGCGGGGCTTCAAGGCGCCAACGCCTGCCGAGATAGAAAAGCCTGTGGCTGAGGACTCGGACGGGGTCGGTTAAGGAAGAGCAGTAGCTGAGGCAAATCGCTGAGGAGACGCCAGGTCTACAGTCTCGACCATGGCAGAGGACACTTTGGTAGGTCAGCCAGATGAAGGTCCCGCGGTCGTCCTCTTCCTGGCGTCAGAAGCCTTGTTTTGCTCGGCCATGATCGCTCTAAAGTCCATGTTCGGAGCCTCTGCCAAATAGAAAAAGGCGAAGTTAAGACAAAAAATACACAAGGTATAGAGAGTAAATAAAAGAACAAGATGTCCGGAGCGTACTCGGGTCGATCGGACTGAGACCCGACCCGTGGAGCACTTCCTCGGTCATATCCTTCCAACTCAGGGTCGGGAGGTCGATTAGCTTCGTCACAACTTCTGCTTCGGCCGGAGTCAACACCAGCTCGGTCTTTGGCCATTTCGGCACATCCTCCTTCCACCTAGTCAAAAAGTCCCACACCGAGGGGCCTCGGATCAAAAAATACTTGCCCTTCCACAACTTGATAGAGTCTGGATTCTCTATCAATTTGATGCCTTTTCGTGGCGCCAAGTAGTATCGGTGCTCCGTCTTGTTTCATCCGGTTGATCCGATACATACTTCGGAGAACGACGAGCTAAGGCTCCACCTTTGCCGTCCGACACTGGAGCAGAAACTCGAGCACGTGGCGCCACATGTTCGGCATGAACTAGATCGGGCTCAGTCCATACCACCGAAGCACTTCGGTCACGAAGGGGTGAAGGGGAAGGCGCAGGCCTGCATTCAGCGCGTCGTAGGCAAAGATGCACGTATCAGGCGTGAACGCCGTGCACGCTCGCACTCCGGGTCCGGGGAGGATTAGGGTGTACTTCGGGGGTATCATGAAGCTCTTTCGTATCCGAAGCAGGTCCCTTTCCGTCAGAACAGAGGCGATGTCGTCAACCTCGGTAACCTCCTTTGGCTCGTTCTCTTCATATGTCTCTGATCTCCCATAGATGGTCTTTGTCAACAGGTCACCGGTATACTGTCTGATCCCCCAATGGCCTGATATCTCTGTCGGCAGACCCATTTCTCCTCCCTGTCTGATGGGCTCTACCACCGTCTCGAAAATTACCGACCGCACCACCTCTTTCCCCTTTCCCTTGGCGAGCGAAGCGACTGGCTCGATGTAACTCCAGTTTTCCCATATTTGTATTTTTATACTGTATTTTGCCCCATTGTACTCTTTATAAATTTGTGATCCAGTATTTTGTTTCTATTCGAATAAAATCATCAAATTGTTTTCGACTTAATTTTTGGTCCTTTTATCGAATTCATCTGTGTGCACTTTGTATCATTCTCCATGAAGAATTGACCGTTTCATCTCATTTATCTCTTTAATCCCCATTTTGATACATTTTGACCAATTCTCCTGTTGGGCCCTATTCGAAACGGATACCCTAAAACCCAAAACCCGATACCCTCACTATATAACCCTAACCCTATACTCTAACCCTAACCCCTAACCCCGTATACTGTGCAGCCCCAAATAAACTAACTGCCGCTACCCCCCACGTCTCCTACTTCCGCTTCCTTCTCCTTCGATAACAACCCATCTCCAACCTTCGATCGCCCTCCGTTCGATCTCCCTCACCATCGCCTCGTCAGCACCCAACCACCATCATCTTCACCATCGTCTCCTCCTCGAACCCAACTCATCCATTTCCCAAACTCCCGTCGTCTTCAACCTCTACCCACCTCCATTACCTCGCCAGTCTCTACCTCGTCGCCTCGCCGTCGCCTCCACAATCCGCAACCTCACCCAGCCGCCGCCTTCACACCGAAAACACCCCCGAGCCACCCCACTTCCCCTCGCTCCCCTGTTCTTGTACGCAGAACAGAGCGTCGTCGCTCCTCAACACGCGCCGTCCCGTCATCACCGACGACCCCGCGCTGCGTCGCTTCCTGACCAGTCGCTGCCGTCGACGTCGCCGCTCGCCAGTGTCGTCGCCGTCTCACTCTTCCTCTCTCGCTCTCTATTTCGATGAAGAAGCGAACGAAGAAGAAGAGCAGCTGTTTGGGCAGGGATACGATCTCGGCCCTTGGATCGCATCAAGATCCGTGCACTCTTGATCTGATCAGATCGGTATTTGGTGTTCACCCACAGCAGATCCTCGATGGCTGTTTCCTATTCTGGCGATCCGCTGCATAGGAAAGAATCCCATTGGTGCGATCTTGTGTTCCGTGTTTTGGCACAGCGAATCCCAGATCGCTGTACGCTGTTCGGCCCCGATCCGGTGTGGGGAAATTCACTATACCGTTGGATTTTCGCACGTGCTTCACACGTGCTTTTGGGAGACTCTGCCCGAGATTCTTTGACCTCATTTTTCTCAACAATCGGATCTAATCGTCGTCAATCAAGGCAAGTATTCTACTTGTACCCATTTTTGTTCTAGTACAAGCATCCCTTGAAAAATACTACAAATAGTTAGAATTGTGACTCCTTGACTATCGTTGTTGATCAATATCAATCCTCCAAAATTTTATAATTCTCAGAGTCACAAAAATTTTATTGTATTAAATTATAATTACTTGGACTCTTTTACCCCTTCAACACATGAACACATGAGATTAAGGAGCCCTAAATTTGTAGACACATGGTATATTTGTATTTAATGAACTTGCAACCATTTGACTTGGAAAATAATTATTACTTGCTGTTTGGACCACCAATATCATGTATTTATATCACACAATAATTTAGACGCCTAATAACAAATTTCCATGAAATCTATACTAGTAAGTTATTCCCATATGTTGCTGTCCTGAATCTTCTTTTGCTGTTTCGACCCATTTAACATTAGAATCTGAACCCGAGACCTGAATAGAAGATGTAGATCTGGATGTCTAGATGTCGATAGACTCCGAAATTTTTGAATTTGGAGTTACGGTCTAGGAATTATTGCAGTTTTACTGCAGCTGTGTCAGTAGGCACAGATTCGCAAAAACTGCTGTACACCTTTACTTCGCGAATTAATTTAGCTGTGTAAACAGCAAGCGTTGGACTTGAAATTTTATATGCGGTTGCTGGACACCCTATAGGACATCCCCAATTTTTTCCAGAATTAATTAACATTATTTCAACCCTGTTTCACATGTATAAACCCAAATACATAATTCTGCCTGAACAAACCAAATGTAACAAGCCGGGGTTTGAGGGAAGGACTATAAAGTGGACAGCATAGGTAAGTGTACTCGGAAGGGGGCCCGTGTTTCCCAAAGTTGTATGTTAAATGGAACTAAGTACCACGTAGAACTAAGTGCCATGTCATGGATGACGGGGGCCACCTCTAAAGCCTACGGGGGCCACCTCTAGAGCCCATTATATGATTACATGATATATACTTGAGATCACATGGAACTAAGTGCCACGTAGAACTAAGTGCCACGTCATGAGTGACGGGGGCCACCTCTAGAGCCTACGGGGGCCACATCTAGAGTTCATGTTTGATCATTTGCTTGATACTTGATACCTGAGTACGCCGCCCTATGGACTCCATTACTAGGTCTAAACGTAACTGATTTGACTGTAGCAACCATGTAGTAAAAGTATGGATGCATGAAGTGCTACCTAGATAGTAATGATTACAAGACTTGAACATGAAACTTGAACATGACACCTGTTGCTTGATACTTTATGATATGATATTATGATACATGAAACATGATACATGAGACTTGAAGCCTGAAACTTGAACTTTATACTTGTTACCTGATACTCAGCAACTTGTTACTTGAGACTCGACACTTGAAATAAAATTCTGACACCAGACTTGGCACTTGTTATATGATACTAGACTTAAGACTTGTCACTTGATGTTAGTTACCCCTACAGGTTCATCTGTCATATGTTTTACCATTAGCAGTTGTTAACTAGCCTATTTACTAGGATGTCCCTCTTGTCAGCTAGTTCTTGGTTTTTCCACTACTTGTTATAACTCTGTTACATTCTTGATTCCAATTCATGTTCCCCATACTTGTACTTGTTTTTACTATTTGTGGCCCTAGCTTGCACTAAGGGCATATTCTCTTGTTTTTTCCCGATTTTTCCCTTTTTATATTTCTTAAGCAGACTTTGAAGACGAGCTACCCGCTGGAATTGGTGAGCAAAGGTTTTAGCCTTCAAGTGAAGAAAAGACTTGTTTAGAACATTTATTTTTCTTGAAATTATTATTCCTTCTGTTTAAGAACTTGTAACGGGCTGATGTTCCCGAGTTTTAACTTGATCCAGACTTGAAACTATTTGGATGTTTTATTATATTTCAGTTGTTTCTATTGTTAATAAATTATTCATACATGCTTGGTTATATATATCTCTCTTGTTATATTCTTGTTGTGATGCTGAGTCGATCCTATAGCTTATGAATGATGTTAAGATCATTCGCTGGGCTTCGTCATGCACTCATATTCCGTATTTTGGGAAGCGAGGCGTGACACTCGACCACGGCCGACCCTGTTACCTCCTTCCCCTTCTCTTGGCTTAGCACTTCTGCCCCCTCCTCTTGAACGGGTGGAGCCACTAGCTGCTGCTCACTCTCACCTCCCGAGGAAGAGGCCTCACTACCCGAGGACACTCTAGACATCTTGAAAAGTATATATAGATAACTGAAAATATATATATTTACCTTGATGTGATGTTCTCGTTCAGAATAGTTTGCCGGAAATCGCCTTGCCACGCCGCGACAGCTAGCACTACCACCCCAGAGCGAAAATCACCGCTAGCGGAGCAACTCGAGAGCTAAAAAAATTTCTGAGAGTAAAAAGTGTGAGAATGGGAGAAGTGTTGAGGGGGTGAGAACTTATAGTAAAAAGAGGGCGACTCTTGGGTTTCTAACGTATTGGGACCCACTCAAGCCCATTAAGAAGGTTAAACGATAGAATGCAGAAGGGCAGGAACAACCCAGGTCTGGCCACATGGCTCGGCAGCCATCGAAGCGCCGAGCTACCGAGGTGTCCATCCGGAGAAGGGCGCTCCCGAACTACCGGGGCACCGACCTCCGCATTGGAGAAAAAATGTCTCCGAGCTCCTTGGACCGTCAGATTGTCCCGAGATTCGTGCCAAAAGCTGATGGACGGCTCAGATTTTGCCACGTCCACAAAACGACATAATCACGTTTTCTCGTGATCTGAGCCTCTTGCGTCGCGATTCGCGCCATGATGGACGCCCCAGATCTAGCCACGTAGCTCGGTAGCCCACGAAGCGCCGAGCTACCGAGCTATTGTCCCGAGCTACCGGGGCACAGACCTCTGCATTGGAGAAAAAATGCTTTCGAGCTCCTTGGGTCGTCAGATTGTTCCGAGATTCGTGCCAAAAGCTGATGGACGGCTCAGATTTTGCCACGCCCACAAAACGACAAAATCACGTTTTCTCGTGATCTGAGCCTCTTGCACCGTGATTCGCGCTGTGATGGATGTCGCAGATCTAGCCACGTAGCCCGGCAGCCGGCAAAGCGCCAGCTACCGAGGAGTTGAGGAGTCGATGTGCCCATCGGAGAAAGACGTCCCCGAGCTACGACGTCGAGCTACCGAGCTACTGTGCCGAGCTACCGGGGCACCGACCTCCGTATTGAGGAAAAATTGCCTCGGAGCTTCTTAGACCGTTAGATCGTCCAGATTTTCGTGTAGCGGCTGATAGACGGTACAAATTTCGCCACGTGCACAAAACGAAAAAATCACATTTTTTTCGTGATCTGTGCCCACAAAATGACAAAACCACTGCCGACCTACTGAACTACCGAGGAGCCGAGGATTAGATGTGCCCCCTCGGAGAAAGGTGCCCTCGAGCTATAGCGCCGAGCTACCGAGGCACAGCGCCGAGCTACCGGGGCCACCGACCTCTGTATTGGGGAAAAAGTGCCTCCGAGCTACTCCAACTGTCAGATCGCTCAAATAATCGCGCCAGGCACAGATGGATGGCCCAGATTTTGCCACGTCATAAATGGGAATAAAAATCTATTTTTAATTTATTAAATTTGAATTATTTATTTAATAATTACAAAAAATAATTAAAAATTCAGGAAAGTTAATTAAAAATTCTTTAAAATAATTATAATGTAGGAAAATATTTTTGAACCCCTGAGTAAATAATTATTGCTTAGAATAATTAATTAACGCCCTCAAAAATGAATCACCGCTTCGCAAAATTGAATAAATGATCCGAAAAATAATTTAAAAATCGAGGAAAATCACCAAAGATCTAGAAGTGCTCAAACACAATCTTGAGCGTGCTACCAACTTAGAAAAGCACATCCTACCTCGTGCAAGATCCGAAATCCCTCATTTGGACTCTGATACAACCCCGCAAGCCATTAAATCAGTAAAACTACTCCTCAAAGGCAGATCAAACTCAGCCTTCGGGAGTGGGGGGCTCGTGATATGGCTAAAAATAGGGTTAAATCGGGACCATTCGAATCGGGCACGAATCTTAAAGTTCAGGGGTAAATTGGTAATTTTACTTGTAAACGGGTCTGAAGTAGAAACTGTCTTTTGTCAAACCCCAATAATCCATAAACGGGCCTGTCTTACTGGGTATGGGTTCCTACCCATAAGAAACCCACTCAAACTGGATAAAGAAGGATTCAGATTCACAATTATCCCTAAGAGGTGATTTTAACCACTTTTATCCATTCACATCAGGAAGTAGAAATATGTTCTTATTTCGAAACTGACTCCTAAAGCGGCTATAAATACCCCTCTCCCCCACATAAGAAAGTAATCAATCTTTTGCCAATTAAAGCTCTTTCTTAATCATTCAAATTACTGACAAGAGCGTCGGAGGGTGCGTCGCCGGAATCAACCCTGGTGTCTCGCACTTTTTGCAGGTTAACGGCAAAAGGATCTCGGTCAGACTCCGATGAAGTCGTTCAAGTTTGATTATTCACCTTCCCTCGAATTCACAAATCTGTCTGTTTGGCCCCATACCGATTTCAGCGGCAACTGTAATATATTTCTGTTGTACTAATTCCTTGGTGTTAGATATGAACATTTCGCTCGATGCGTGCTGCTACTGCAGAATATTGAGCAATTTGGGCTAATTTTAGAAGTTTTTTTTTTATAAAAAAAATTTGAAGTTAAATTCATTATGGTTATATGACGCAGGACGAAAATGACTCTAGCTGGGTCTATTCAAAATGAGCCAGAGAAGAAAAAAAAATTTGCTCCGATCTGGCTGGGTCTACTGAATGATTCAAAGAAGAAATTTATTCCGGCATCAATATATATCGTCCCTATACACTCACATTCTAATAGGGTTGTATTGGAATGAGATTTCAAAAGATTTTAAGGGATTTCAAAAGAATTGAGAATCCCAGTATTTAAGAAATTTATGGGAAATTCACCTAAAACTTTGACTGGGATTTATAAGGATTTTAAAATAGTTTGATGGAATTCTAATTATGAATTTGATGGAATTCAAAGGAATTCGATGACAATTAAACTTTCATAGACTTTAAAATTAGTTCATTGGAGACACAAGATTGTCATTCTCATAAGAGTAGTACGAATAAACATCAAGGCACCTCGCAAGTCATTTTTCTTAAGATTTTTCTGAAGTACTAGAAGGACACCCACATAAACAAAGGTAACAACAAAAAAGAAAGAGCCCTACATGAGAGAGCTGTTGATGAGTCCATGCCAACCATTGCTATTATTGTTCCAGTACTGATCTCTAACTGAATCCATGCCTAAGTAGCTGCCATGATCCCCACCAATTAGTTGCCCCCACTGCTCCACATTGACATTAGCCACCTGTTAAGGGTTATATACTGAAAGCATCACTTTTGTATTAACTTTATTTCCTTATTTTTTGAATGAGAATCATATGGGCATATGTTTGCATATTGTGTTTATTATAATATTAATGCAAGTATCTGATATTCTATAAGGTTGATAATATGGTGTGAGGTGACACACAGAAGATCATATTATCAGTTCCCTATGGAATATATAAATAGTTCACAACCTAGACGGACTTGGATAATCCATTGGAAAGGTTGTAGTGTAATCTGGTATTAGTCTATCTTGACTATAGGTTTACACTAGTACACATTGTGTGTATTGAACAGGACCACTTGAGGTTGTTCTCTTTGTACTGACTACAAAAGAGAACAAATACCTCTGTTATTATGGATGCTTATGCTCTTAATCCAGATATAATAACAGACATGTATATGCAGTGTGCATTACTTTGACTCATAAAAGAGTGAGATTCATTATGGATCGACAACCTCTATGAATTGGGTAATAGCATTGTATGTATGATGGGCTATTGATTGTAAAAGGAATCCATGTCCCGATACGTCGGGTTGATAATGTCCCCTTAAGGAGCTCATAAGGATTGTCATGTAAACCCTGCAGGTGGATTACATTCGACATGACAAATAAAGTTGAGTGGTACTACTTAAGGATAAAAGATGTTGATCAATATAGTTGTCAGTAACTTAATTTGATCGACGGACATTCGATATCTTAATATGGGGAGCTGAACGAGCATATAATAAAAGGAGCCCATAAATATAATTTGGGATTAGGAAGGTAGTGCAACAATAGCTCCTTAGTGGACCGAGCTATTGTTAATGGGCCTGGGTTGTGTGTTCGGGCTGAACACGGGATACCCAGATTCGTTAGGAGACATAACCCTAATTTCTCCTCATGGTCCCTGCCGTATCCTTATATATATATCCTCTATTCTCTGGCCGTCATATTATTATCAGAGATAAGAAGTTTTCTCTAAATTCGTTATTCACGTAAGGAGAGAAAGAGAGGTCAGCCAAGGAGAAGAAAGGTTGGGAGACCGTCGCCCACCCGACGTCCAACCCGAGGAAGGAATACGTGTAGAAGATCTTGGGGTCGCTGACGGCTCGAGGTTGCTAGAAACTATCGTCTTCTTCTCATCGCAGGTATAATTCGTGAACCCTAGATTCTGCTATAAAGGGTTAGATCACGTATTAAATCTGTTAAGCTTTTATGATCGATACGCACACCAATCCGTGGTCCTGGGACTCATCGCAGGCTACCATTGTTGCTGCTGTTGTTGTTGTTGTACTAGCACTATTGATACTACTGCCAACATTAGCAGTATTGAGTAGGCCTCCATCAACAACAGGAAACATCCAATCACAGTAAGCTCTGCTTACTGTTCTCCACATGCCCACTACCTCTTAAGGTGTCAAGAAACCCTGTAGGTTTAGCACTAGGATTAGTGTTTGGTAGCACTAGGGTTTCTTGGTGAGGGCGGCGACGGGAGTAGAATCACTTTTGAATATAACTTTTTCTAGAATCAATTGAGAATACCATTCAAGAGTACTGAGCATCAACAGCAAGGAGCAAAAGCCAGCAATGGAAGGAGCGGCAGCAATGGCCAGCGGCTCGACGGTGACGGCAGGCGGCGGGGCTCGTCAGTGGCATCGAGGGCAGCGGCCCAGGGCAGGCGGCGACGGCGCTCGCACTGGCGTCGACGAAATAGGGGAAGGATAGGGGGGTTTAGCTGTGTTGTAGCTCGACTAGCGGAAGGGGGTCATCGATGGGCGAGGGCGGCGGCGCTGGGGATTGCCGAAGGGGTGACTATATGAGGTCGGGGAGTGGTTCGACGGAGAGGCGGCGCAGGAAATCGACGGGGAAGGCTGGTCGGGAATTGGGTTCAGATGATGGGTTGAGAAAGAAGAGAGGAGACAGAAAGAGGAGAGAGAAATTGAGGAAGGAAGAACGTCTAGAGAGAATCACAAATGGCTTGAAAGATTTTACGGAGAATGTGAGAATTGCAAAGGCATTTGGTATTTATACCTCAAACCCTAGATTCCATCTAAATCATCCAAATTCTCAATTCTACCAAAATCAATAACTTTTTGAATACACCAAGAATTAAATGGGGTCATTTAAAATCTCAATTGAATGCACTGAGAAATGAATAGAATCACTTAAAGCCTCAATTGAATACATAGTGACTTTTATAAACTCCTTTAAAATCCTAATAGAATACACTAGGATTTTCACATTCTTTTAAATTCTTTTCAAATTCCAATCCAATACACCCCTGTAAAACCTTCGAGCACTCATCTCAAAGGGCTTCCTTTGGGCAACAAAACGCTTACAGTATTGCTTAAAGGCGTTATGTAAATGTACATTCAGAAAGTACTTCATTTTAGAGATTTTAGGTTGAGAGAGAGACTTTTTGTGAGAGTATATTGTGATTATTTTGTAGTATCAATCTCTGTTTTTATTCCCCGTAAAATTAGATTCGCCCAATCAGAACAAATTGTGCATACTATTGTGTTTGGTGTGGTCTTTGTTATAATGATCGATTGTCATCTCTGGCTCTACTATCTTCTTATGCTAAGCTCGCAATCCGGTAATTAAGTAGATCAAATTTCTATCAGTCTATAGACTGCAGTCAATAGACCATAAAGGCACCTTACTAGTGGGCCGGCCCAATGGGCTATGGTGGATTGCCAATGTTTAAGATGGCAATTTCCTTTTTCTCTCCTCTTTCAATTTTCAGAAAATCTCTACTACTTTAGCTTAAGAGATTGAGTTGTGTAATTTGTAGACAACCCAACTTAATTAATCTAATCTCAGCTACACATTTTGAAGTGAGAAGGGAGAGTTATATTAAGACTAAATTAGAAGAAAAAAACTCATGAACTATACTCTTTTCTGCAGAAAACCACACTGAACTATTTTTTGCACACAAAAAAATCCCTAAAATATGTTTTCAAAAAGGATAATGCTACACCTACTACCAAATCTACTACTTTTCTCTTTACTGCCTTAGGTGGCACACTACTATTAGAAGTTTTTACCACCTACTCTACAATAACCTCCACTAATAGTGTACCACTTAAGAAAGTAAAGAGAAAAGTAGTAAATTTGGTAGTAGGTGTAGCATTACCCTTTCAAAAAACCTCCCTGAAGTATATTTTCAAAAAAACCACATCTAATTTTCTATTTGTATTAGATAACCCCATTCATCTTTGCAATCTGGTTTAGAAAACATTATGCATCTTTCTCATTATTGTCAAAAAACCTCACCTAACTTAAGCAGAAAGCTCACGCCATCGGAGTGAATTTTTTGAAAACATACTTCAAGGGGGTTTTTTGCGCAAAAAATAGTTCAGTGCGATTTTCTAGCAGAAAGTGTATAGTTCAGGGTTTTTTTCTTCTAATTTAGCCTTATATTAATCATTCACTTCTTATTAATTAGTCAATTACCATAATATTCTCAAACTTCAAATTTATTTGCGACATAATTATTTGCAGAAGTGTTATTCATATAAAATAAAAGTTAATGTCGTTGAAAGGTGGTAAAGAGTTTGAGCTTTAAAAAAAGGTATGCATGACACGTGTAAATTGCTTGTAGACTGTAGTCCTAGTGTGAGGGGTTTGGAATGATGTGGCAGGTGATATAGGAAAAAAAAAATTTCACTAAATCTCTTTGGTTGCTTGCAGTAAAAAAAATACTTTCGCTTAAAAGGGAAGACAATATAAGATTTTCAAAAAATGGTATTAAACGAGTTTTCTACCGTAGCATTTTTTATAAAAAAAATGTTTGGTGAAAAAAGACATGTCACGTTACGTGGTGAAAAAGTTTTTGACTAATTTTTCTCTCCATCCCAGAATAAAAAAAATTTTAAAAATTTAAAATGTTTGAAAATTTATTTCCCACATTTTTCTGCATTTTACATGAATCGAAACACCCCATAATGCAAGTGAGATTTGACTCTATACTAATACCACTGCACTACACCAAACTCAAAAATGGCGTTAGGCGGATGGCTGATTTATTTGCTTGGAGATGAAATGGGCCCCCAATCTAATTAATCATCAAAAGGCCCACCCTAATTAACTACCCTCAACTAATACCCAGAATCTAGATATTCCTCTAAATCGGACGGCTCAGATGCAACAAATACGGATATCACAACATGTGTACGTAGATAGCGACGTAGATGGACGTCACATACAATATGTACAGTTGCAGTTGCAGGGTATATAGAATAGCCACAGTATTACTTGCATTGGCATCTTTGAATCTCGGTATGAGCAGCAAACAAATCCCCAGAGCATGAGATTTTGGCCCTATGCTCTTCAGTCAACGGCCAGGATTGATCTTAATTTTTTGATTTGATGAAGGGTTCTGCTATCTGATCAAGTGCCCAAACCAAAGTCCAAGGCTTATTATAGAGTGAGTGACTTACTGGCATATAGTAGTGCAAAGAGAGGAAGAATATTAATTGCTGAAACTTTAGTTTGTTCAGATAGTATTAAATTACAGTAATACAAGTGCAGATATTTTGATCGCTTTCAGTTTGAAAAATATACACTACTGAGAATTACTGATTGTTATTATTATTATTGTATCAATAGAAGTAAAGTCCTTTTAACTCCTTATAACCTTAGCATCTGTTGTTGTTAACTCAAAATTTTCATATTAGGCATTTAAAAATAAGAATTTTTGACTTCGAGCGACAATCGTTTGAACTCAAAATAAAAAAATTTTGTTTAAAAAAATGACAGGCGGTATATAATCGATCGTCCCATTTAAACTTTTTAATTTTTTAATGTTAAAATATACGGGACAAGGAATCAAATCATGTCCCTTATGAATTTTCACAAAAAAAAATGCAAGGATACAAGATGATCTTGCATCCGACAAACAATTTTTTTTAAAAAAAAGGCACCAACATTTCTTTTTTTTTTTTAATGGCATGGACGGGAGATGATATGTTTGATATATTTTTTTTAAAAAATTTGTGAGACAATAGATGATCTTGTGTCTGAACAAAAAAAACATTTAATTTTTAGGACGGACGAGAATTAATCTTTCGATTGCTATAATTTTAAAAATTCTATCTCTTCTCAAATATGGAAGAGTACTGTTCCCCAAACTCAAAATTTAAAAATATAGAAAATGATGAGCACTTTTTTTGTCAAATTTTGTAAATTTTGCAAATATAGGAAACTGAGTATAGATGTTCTTACCTATGAAATTTTTGTACTGTAAGAGCATCTGTAGTCGTTCTAAGCTAAATTTTGGGTATTTGGCTTTTGGAAATAGAAAATATGGCTGCGCGCTGCAGTCGTTGAAAGCTAAAATATGGCCGGACGATCCATTATCTCTCGTCCCAAATTTTTGAAAAAAAAATATTTTTTTTTAAGCACTAAAAGACCAAAAAAAAAAAAAAAAGGAAACAGGCCTGGGACGGTAGTTAATCTACTGTCCTAAAATTTTGGCATCTAGCAGAATAGAATTGACGATGTGTAATGCTTCGTCTCTGACATTTTTTTTTTTTAATTTTTTTTCTTTTTCAAGCGGGGTTTAATCCATCGTCCTACATCACTTTTTGTACGTCTCCCCTAATTGACGAAATTTTATCTTTCGTCTCTACTGACGGACGAAATAAAATAGGTCGTTAGCTATATTTTGGCTTTTGCCAAATCGTCTGCTATATTTGGCAATGCACTATTCATCGTGGACGACGACTGCAGCTCTCTTTTTCCAAATTTTTTCAAAATTTGGGTATTTAGCCCACGACTACAGATGCTCTAAAGCCTCTCCTTTTAGCTCCTACTCATTGGGAACTGCTGTTTTTTCATGTGACTTTCTCTGATTATAACCTTTGAATCCTTTTCTATAGCATAAACTGGTTATTCAGAGTTGGATTAAATTGCATATAGCATACTGTTACCTAGGATCTTTATTAAGTCGTTTTTTTTTTTGATGAATCGGATAGAATCTTACGACCCCAGCTATAGGATCTTTATTAAGTCATACTGCATTTCTTAACGTAATGAGCTCCCTGAGAAGTCAATTAAAACAGAGTTAGGAAAGTCAAAATGACCAAAGCTATCAGATTCGGCTATGCTTTAGTGAAAACTCATGGACTCCAACTTTCATGAATTTTAACCATTTGTTTTTCCTTTTTAAGAACATGACCATAGCCGAACTTACTCATGTCATTTATATGTTAATCGAAGACTACAGCTGTAAACTGAATCCAAACTAAATGCACTACAAATCTCTTATTCACTAACTAGCTAAGAAACTTTCTTTTTTTTTAAATGTTGTTAAGCTTTTTATCATTCTGGCGTCGAGCAATTTTTCCGCAGGACCTCCCCTAAAGATTATTGGATATATAGGTATATTCTCAGCATATGGACTATATTATGTGTAATGTTGTTCTATGGGTAACACGTGTGTTACACGTATAAATTGTATGATTAACAGAACGCGGGTTGAGTGGGTTGAGAACCCAGTACCCAAATCAGTATTTAGATATAAATACTGGCTTGTAATAGCAGTCTAGGTATTCCAATCTTGATACCTAGGGTGAATATCTCAAGCAACTTAGATCTAGATATTAACCCTAATTCTCAATTGTTAATTTCCCACAAAACCTAACAATCTTGAGAAGTTGTGAATCAATTTGTGAGATTAATCCCGAGGGAAAACGGAGCTTTGTTGGATCCCGTCGGATCTTGTCGAAGCCCTCGGAGCCACCGTCGCAGACCATTGCTATCTTGGTCGGAGTCGCTCGCCGCCCGTCGTCTCTTCCTCTGTCGTTCGTCGTCAGTCGATGCCCACCTTCGTGCGAGGCCGTCGACCTCCAGTCGAGGCGTCGTCCAGATCCGAACCCCCAACCACCTATGACATCGACTGCAGCAGCCTCGTCGCCTTCCCTCAGACGTCGTGGTCACTGATCGGCAGCGCCGCCTTCCCTCAGACGTCGTGGTCACTGATCGGCAGCGCCGCCCTCCCTCGGATGCCGGGATCCGTCGTCTTCCTCCTCCTGTTCCTCTTTGTTGTGTAGATCCGAACCCAAGAATCCAAATTCATTTTGGTTTTGATCTTGAAAGATTTGTTCTTTTGCATTATCGGATCCGAACCCGATCCATTAAGAATTCTGGTGAAGGAGATGAGAGAGGAGTACTTTTGTGTGGTCCCCAACTTTGAGCTTCATCCATGGTTTGTTATGGAGAGGTCGCCGAATTGGTTGAATACGTTGAGGGATTTGTTTGCGACTACGCCTTCTACTGCTGTTGGAAGTCTCAGAGGATCTTGCAGTTTAGACGCACACAAGGTGTTCGATGGTGGATCTTTTTGGCGCAGAATAGTTTGTTGTTTGGATTTGTTCCCAAACAGACATGAGTCTAATCAATTGAAGGGGAAGAGACGGTGAAAGATAAGGTGTTTACTTTCCTCGCATTAAATTTCTGTTTAATATTTTGCTATGTGCTGGAAGCTCAAAACATTCGTTTTAAGTTTATATTTTGAATTATAGAATTACTATGATGCTAAGTGGTTAAGTTCAAGACTGTATTAATCATTTGTTTAATTAAATACAAATTGAACAGTTGTTTTGGCTATGTGCTAAAAACCAAATATCTATTTTTGATAAGTTAAACTATATGTTTTGACTATAAAGTTTGGATCTCCAAATTAAATTGTTGCTAGAATTAAACAGTGTCAATAATTCGTTTAATTGGCTAATCTTTAACAATTTGATGAATGTAGGAACTTCGAAGTTACTTACAAATTATGTGTTGGAGATGATGGATTTTCATCACGGTATGATAAGTATGCACTACGCGGACTTTTCCATCGAATTTGGAAAATACTTCTAACTTGAAGTGTCGATATAATCTACTCTAATCTTTCTTAGTATTTTCATGTGATGAATGTGTTAAAGTTTTGTGTGTTTGATCATATGATTGAGAGTTTTAGATCATAGTTATTCTCGCTTTGGAAAACTACTATGTTTAGGGTTGTTAAGTATTTTATCATACTATGTGTATAGATATTTTGACAAATCCTATTGTTTGCAGTTTGTGTGAAATCATATATTTGCTTCTCT
The DNA here is from genome assembly GCA_017893485.1 of Hemerocallis citrina. Taxonomy (NCBI): domain Eukaryota; kingdom Viridiplantae; phylum Streptophyta; class Magnoliopsida; order Asparagales; family Asphodelaceae; genus Hemerocallis; species Hemerocallis citrina. Next base: position 90,457,911 of record CM030364.1, on the reverse strand, counting down.
AATAAAATAAAATAAAATTTTTTGATATATAAAATGTATAACAAATATCTATAACTTAGGAGATAGCATCTCTTGATGTAGAATATGACTCTATTAGTTACGTTTTGTTCTTTCTCGTTCATTGTACTGTGTGTACAAAGTTGAATTATAGCATGTTAGTCATTATCTCATTTAGCGTCATGAAGATGATGAAGAACAAATAGAGGAAAGAACTCTTTGCTCAATGTGTTTGAGCAAGTGGATATTGTTAGAATCACTAGAGAAAGCAAATAGTTTTGTGAAATGTGGTAGAGTAATTTTGTATTAACTCTTATAATGTGCTTATATTGTCAATCGCATGTATAAGTTGAGTTTAACAAATGAGACAATTAATAATAATAGTTCTAATTGTGTTCTTGAACATAGCATAATTGGCTAGGATTTGAGAACTATATATTCAATTGTTTATGAGGAAATGTGATCTAATTATCAAAACTGTGGGGAAAATGGAGTTAAAAGCTATTGAGTAAAAAGCTTTAACATCCAAGTTGTTTTGAAATTTAGAATCACTATGAACTAAATATTAAATTGTTTGTTCTTGTTAAAATTCATAACTCTGCTAAATGACACTCTATTAAATATGACAAATATGAAAGTTGTGCTCAGATTATGATCACTAGAAAGTCATTTAGTATGGTCTCTAGGAGCACACAACTTCTTGAGTCAATACATTCTGATATTTGTGATCTCAGTAGCTTTGTGACTAGAGGAGACGATAATTGGTCAGAAGTATTGAATCACCTATGTAGATGATTATTGAATGTTTGTCATACATATATGGAGGATGTAGCACTCGCTATTTTGATGAATTAAAATCTAGTTAAATGCTATTCGGATTTATAATTAATTTAGTCCTTATGAATCGTATATTGAGTGATGCATTTCTTCTATTTTAAGACTGCTATCAGCCAGTCAGCTTCATGTTGAACTGATGAGATAATCCAGTACGTCTATATATTGAGAATATAGGAGGAGATTGTTGGATATATATGTATATTCTCACTATATGAACTATATTATGTGTAATATTGTTCTATGGGTAACATGTGTGTTACACGTACTAATTGTATGGATATCGAAACGCGGGTTGAGTGGGTTGAGAACCCAGTACCCAAACCAATATTTAGAAATAAATACTGGCTTGTGATAACAGTCTAGGTATTCCAATCTTGATACCTAGGGTGAATATCTCAAGCAACTAATTCTCAATTGTTAATTTCTCACAAAACCTAACAAAGATGACCTAAAAGGTCATCGCATTTTATTAATGAGCAATAACAAAACATTAAAAAATGCGAAAATACAAGCCTATGGCTAGAAAGAGCTAAAGTGCAAAGAAAATAAGAAACATAAAGCAAATAAACACTTAACTAAACAGAAACAACTAAAACATAAACTAGGAAAACCTTCATAATACCTGACCTTACAAGGTTCGCCAGGCAGAAGCCCATACATTCATATATGCTCACCTGCGCCTGCACCTAGTCATCACACACAAACCATAACCTGTATTAATACAAACATTCCAATGGGTTCAAAGTCTACCCAAACCAAAATTATACAGGTTTATGGTGGAGGAGGTCCAAGGTCATAAAACATTCAGTCTCACCCTAATAGCATCTCTCTGGCCACTATAGGGCAATAAATATGTACACACAGTTCATTTTACATGTCTGATTGCTTGCCTACATCTTTCCCTCACCTTTGGAGTTGCATACTATAGTAGCCTCCCTTTTCCTTCTGCACACCTCTCCCTCACTGTTGCTTTCCTCCTTTCATTCCACTCTTTCTTTGAATCTTTCTGTTCCTAGCCAGAGCCTTTTCTTAGCCGACGCTCGTCCTGTCTAGACAAGAATCGAAGCAAAAATATTTTTTCGCACGCTCTTAATTGGTAAATGGATATTTTGAAAGCAAGAAATATTTCTATCTAACCACACATTCCAACAAAACGAAGCAACTACCAGATCTCACACTATCCTATCCTCACTTTTAACATGAATGTTTCTAAAATTATCCCAAAGGTCACTAAGAGAAGTAGGTAAGTATTTATATTAAAGCTTGCACACACCACTATTTGATTTATGTCTTGCATACTACGTTCTATGAGAAGAGAAGACGGGTGAAGCGAGAATATGATGCGAAGAGAATGTTGGAAGAAGAAGAGTTGTTGTGCAGGTGGTATCACTTTGGTATCAAACTGACATTCGACTGCCACATTAGGCAATTGACCATCAGACCCCGCTGACTTAGGGGTGTTCATTGCAGTCGACTGCCACTTTGGGCAGTTGATCGCAACTAGCATCAATGACAGTATGGGTCGGGTTCTGGGCGAATCAAGTTGAACCAAACTTCTTCTCTAAGTTAGATCGTACGGCTCCATCGAATGGTTATCTCTTCAAGATACATCAGATGGTTATTGTATCAAGATAGCAAACTAGAGTTTCTCTAGATCTCTATATATACATTGTAACGACCTCTTTTGAGAGCTAATAGCAAAGAGAGAAACGTACTTCATTAAGTGTTGTTCATTGCAAACAACATATTATCTTCTAGTGATCCTTGAGAGATAGATAGGTTCTTGGTGAGAGTGATTGTAACTCTCCTTCTCTAGTTGAATATCATGTCGTTTATTTCTCTCCCTAATTAGGCGTAGCCAAATTGGGATAAAATTATGTTCTTTATGTGTTTGGTTTGATATAATATTGCTTGACGGTTTGTACGTAGTGATCGGTTGTCATAAAACTCAGCTACGAATTTCTAACAATTGATATCAGAGCTTCAGGTCTTAAATTTCCCGCAATTCAGGAGTTGCTCAAGTTCCTTAGAGAAGATGACAGATCAGTTCATGGAGATCATGCAGTTTGACAGTAAGATCAACTTTAATCTCTTAAAGAAGGACATGAACGACGCATTGGTTCTACATGGCTTCGATCTAGCCGTAGAATAAGACAAATGGCTACCAATCGGTATAACGTAGAAAATTTTAGAGGATGTATATTCAAAAGCTTTGGGTTTAATCCGGATGTTATTGGCAAATGATGTTAGGTGTAGAAGCACGATGAGTCTGTAGGGAAAAACTCAGAACTGGCTACTAGGAATCACCATTACAAGATCAGATGTACATGAAGATAAAATTGTTCAGTTACTCAATGAAGGAAAGTACCGCACGTCTAGATGATATTTGGGATTCAATACGAAGTTATCTGAATTGAGGGGGATAAATGTAGATGATCTAAAACCTTTCAACTTGATATATTCACTGTCATATTTAACCAACTTGATAACCACCATGCTAGATGAGAAATCTGCCAAAGAGCAGTTTTCGGTTAGCATGTATGATCGAGGGCTCGGAGGATGATGCACTTAGGAAGGAGAGTCAGAAGATTGGCGTATACTTCTGTCAGTTGCTTAGCTGTGGATTGTATTTCAATTAGAAGAAAAAGTGCACGTAAGGGTGGGTCTGTTACCACCATTGCAGAGGGATTGGGCATTACAAGAGAGAATGTTGCAAATTGTTGAGTCAGATGGGTGCCAATGTAGTCAGCGTCGATGTATCAGGTGATAACTTAGAATGTCTTCTTATTTTAAGTTCCTTAGATATGGATTTTGGATGGTTTCTTGACTCGGTTAGTTCTTCTCAAATTTTCCCCGAGAGAGAGATGGTTTCTACATACAAGTCTACATCAGGTCGGTGTATGTGAATGGGGATTTGTGGAATTTTTGAAGTAATGTGTGAGAGTGCAGTTGAGTTGGAGATGCCAGACAGAAATGGTTACACACTAGAAAAGGTCATGCATATTCCTTTGTTGAAATGGAGCATGATATCTAGGAGAACTCTGAAAGTATGGGGTTGTAGGTACACATCTCGAGGTAGAGTTCTTTCAGTATGAGAAAGTCGTTGTAAGATGATAAGGGGAAAGAGGGGTATTGGGAAAAGTCAGCCCAACCTCTACCACCTTTGTGGGTACGAAAAATCTTGTCAAGTGTTCCGAAGCATTGTGTTCCTAAATTAGTATCTAGTTCACTGTCACAAGAATCACTGAAGCGAGACCGCAATGTTCAAATATCGTCGGGGGGTGGAGAGTGCATTAGGATAGCTGAAGTTTGTGTAGAGAATGACGCCTTCGTGTTGACACCTACTGGGTCTGCCCTTCAAAGGCCGTACTATTGGAGAAATAATATGTGTCGGTAGATTGAACTAGCAGAATGAAAGAGTCTAGATGCGATTAATCACACAGGTGTGGATTCATGAGTATGCATCCAATGTGGTGATTGTTAGGTTTATGTCTTACATACTAGGTTCGATGAGAAGAGAAGTCGGGTGAAGCGAGAAGAGGTTTCGAAGTGAATGTTGGAAGAAGAAGAGTTGTTGTACATGTGGTATCGGTTTGGTATCAAATTTACGGTCGACTGCCACTGTCACGTTGTGCACCCCTTGACTTGGGGGGTGTTCATTATTGTCGACCCCAACTAGTGGCAACGACAGTATGGGTCGGGTTCTAGGTGAATCCAGTTGAGCCCAACTTCTTCTCCAAGTTAGATCATACAACTTTTATCGTATGGTTATCTCTTCAGGATACTTTGGATGGTCATTGTATCAAAGATAACAAACCAGGGTTTCTCTGTATCTCTATATATACATTGAAATGGCCTCCTTTGATAGATAAAAGCAAAGAGAGAAAACTATTTCATTTAGTGTTCTCCAATGTAAACAATAGATTATCTTCTAGTGAGGCTTGAGATATAGTTGAGTTCTTGATGAGAGTGGTTGTAACTCTTGTATCTTCTCTAGTTGATTATCATCTCGCTTATTTCTTCCCTAGATTAGGCGTAGCCGATCCGATACAAAATTTTGTTCTTTGTGTGTTTGTTTTGATCTACTATTGCTTGGTGGTTTGTTTGTAGTGATTGGTTTTCATAAAAATCAGCTGCAAATTCCTAACAATTGGTATCAGAGCTTCAGGTCTTAAATTTTCCATAGTTCATAAGTTCCTCGAGTTCCATAGAGAATATGATGAATCAATTCACGAAGGTCAAGCAGTTCGACAGTAAGATCAACTTTAATCTCTTGAAGGAGGACATGCACGATGCATCGGTTCAACAGGATTTGGCTCTAGCCCTAGAAGGAGATAATGGGATACCAATCGGCATAAAGCAGAAAATTAGGAGGAGACTTATTCAGAAGCCTTGGGTGTAATCCGGATGTTCTCGGTGAACGACGTCAGGTGTAGAAGCGCTACGATCTTGTGGGCAAAGACTTAGAATTGACTTGTAACCCCTGTTTTTGATTATACGGATTTACATTTCTTTTCTTTTCTCCATGTATTCTTATATTTCAATTTTCGTATAGATTCTTTCCGATGTATTTAAACCCTTTTGAATCTCCTATTGAAACCCAAATTTATATTCCAAACTAGAATCTTGTCTCTCTTCTTTTTATTTATTTACTTTGAAGTCCAAGTTAATCCATACTATCATTTTATTGATTATTTTGAATTCATGAGAAGCCCAACAATTATTAATGAATTTATTATATTTAATTGAAGTCCAAACTCAAGCCCATCTCCTATTGGACTCTAACCCTAAACCCAAACCCACATATTGTTGGATCCAAACTCAGTACCCACCTATATTGTACAGATTAATCCTATACACTCACCCGCATACAAAACTCTTCAAGTCTCCCCACACTTCACAATCCCCTGTATCTCCCAACTCCCCACTATCCCGTAACTACTCCTTAATTAATATTATATTTATTATTATGATAACCAACCCCCCCCCCCCCACACACACACACACTCTCTCTCTCCGTTATTCTTGTAGCACCCCGAATTTTTAATATAATATCTCAGAAATACGTGGCACAATTCCCAGTATCAACTTCAATTATAATAGTAAACATAGCAAAAATACAGATAAATTTTTCTTTCAACCTTTATTACATTAGTTCATTACAAAACATAGCGGAAAAAAAACACACACCTTGAATTACAGTCTTTTCTTTACAACACATCTTTTACAATTTTTACATAAGCCAAAACTTCATCCTAACCCAAGCATCCAAATCCAAAGCTACAAGCAACTACCTGTAAAAATATGAGGCTAGAGATAACCCTAACCCCCAAAACTACATGGGTCAGCCATAACGGTGTGAGTGACATAAAAATAAATAAATGCAACATAAGTAAAACATGAAACATAGTATTATAAACAATATGTATCAACAGCAAGAATAAAAAGAAATAGGAAACAACAATAATTAAAACATCAAGTGAACTAGACTAAGTGTCAAGTGTAGAAAACATGAAACAATATGCATAAAACCAAGTCAAGAAAACATCAATGCTATATGCTGACTCTCTAATGCATACTTGTCGGATTCTATGCATCCCACTCTACATTGGTCCAGTCCAAGCCCTTAACGTTCTCTACTTGATAGGGTTTAATCCCCCTTTATGCAACTAATCTTACCAAGATGACTACTACGAGATAAAGATAAACTGTGAGTATTAGCCCATGCCCCGATAATTCCGAAGATCAATCTCTATCCACAGATAATTTCGGAGACTATTTCACTCTTGCCTGGGAATCTTCGAGAATACCCCACACCGCAAGTTATGGAACCTCATCACACAAATACCACATGAGTGTCGCCTCGACCCCGATAATTCTGGAGATCAATCCCACACCGGTGGTAATTCCGGAGACTATTTTACTTACGCCTCGATAATTCCGGGGATTATCTCACACCGCAAGCCATACTGAGGTCCATAACCCATGTTCTCATTTTATCATATCACCATCTAGTGCCTGTCCTTATTTGTTTAAGTTAAGTTACATAATTAATTACGAATCTCCTAGAGTTGGTGTACCCTACCGGAATTAACTCAACAACCGATCAACAATGTGCCTCAACAGGCCAAAACATAATATCTTAACTGCCGGTATACTAGGGTCCCACACACCCTCTAGAGACTCACACTCAACCATCCAAACTAAACTTTCATTAATCAAAACTTTAATAAAACAACTTGAAAACATATGTCTTGTAGAAAAATAGTGTTTAGAATAGTAAGTTATAGATCCCAAAATATTTAAAGAATCAACCGTTTAAAAGAACATCAGAAACACTCAAGAAAACATCAGTCAGAGTCATAACAGTTGACTATGAACAATAATCGGTCGACTGTCCAGAGCGAAAACCCAACATTTCAAGAAAATAATTCTAAGTAATGACAGTCGACTGTAAAAGTCATCGGTCGACTATCCAGAGCGAAAATCCAACATTTTTAAGAAAAATAATTCTAAGTAATGACAGTCGACTGTAAAAGTCATCGATCGACTGTCCAGAGCGAAAATCCAAAACTTCAAGAAAACATCAAAACAGAGCAGAGTCAGTTGACTGTAAAAACGGGTCAGTCGACTGTTCCGCATGAAATTTTAAAACTTTAAGAAAATATAGCAGCCAGGTAGCAACGGTTGACTGTATAAATTAACCGGTCGACTATCGACCTGCAGACTGCAGTTTTTAGTTGTGCCCATTTCAACTGATACGCAGTTTTACTTTATAAAAATAAATTCTGCGAAAAGCATATTTCTGATATGATCAAATACGACTTGTAGGGTATATAAGAGCCTATAAAAACAATCAAAACCACTTTGAATTAATAAAAATCACAATTTGTTGATTTACTCTAATTTGAACATGAATTTGTGCACGTATCCAAAAATAGAGTTTTTAAGAATCGATCATACATCAAATTAACTTCATATTATGTTCCAAACCATATCAATACAAAAATAAGTTGAGATATAGTCAAATCCTCCGAAAACACACAAAGACTCAATTTCTTCAAAAGCAGTGGATTATAATATTCATGTAAAATATTCATGCATGTTCGTACACATAAGAAACTTCACAAATCCATCAATTAGAAATGACGAAATATTCAGATTTAATCTTAGTATTTGAGAAATCCAAATTTAAGTAAAATCTTTCACAAAATCACAAATCCCCAAATTTATCATATTGCATCAAACCCAATTCAATTATCACAAATCTAATTCTCAAGACATGGTCTCTTAATTAATTAGTCTTTCTCAAAATTTTCTCAACTCAATCACCATCTTTAACTCATGAACATAAGCAAATTTAACATTACCATAATCAAGATGCACTCATCCAACCTCATAAATAGTCAAAATCTCTTCTTTAATCAATTTAGGCATAACATTCCTCATACTCAATCAAATCAGCATTAACCCAAAAGAAATAGCTTACTCATGATTTATATTAGGTTATTTAACAAATCTCAAATCATCCACATGCAATTCTACTCATAAATAACTAGGTTTTCATAAAAGATCCAATTTTAATTCAATTCATCCAATCCATCATATATATATTCACACCAAACCCTAGCATGCTTTCTAATAGATGAAACACCACATATAGCATTCAAAGAACAAAACAAACCAAAAGTATCACTCACCTTGTTGAAGAAATTGAACGAAGACAAATAGAAAATAAGAAAAGCTCCTCCTTCGCAAGAAATCCAAAATCTTCTCTTTAGAAATCCAAAATAATAAGAAATAAGAAATCCCCTATATTGTGCAGCAAAGAGACGGCTTCACTACACCCTAAATAGGCCGGGATTAAAGATTCTAGGATTTTTGAATACATTTGCAAAATACTCCTTTTTAAATATACTTTTACATAAATAGATCCCCATACTAGGAAATTATTTAAATATACTTTTTGAAATATTTGTAAATGGGTCCAACCACTGTCACAAAACTCTAGAAAATCACAAATAATCTCAAATAATAAATAGTGAGTTTCCCTAATATAAATTTGGCTTTTGAACATTCCGAGAAAACATTTGCACGTGTTGTGCATGTTTAAGAAGATAAACTTTTAGATAAATATTTATTAAATCACCAAAAACCATTTTAACTCATTTAATATTCTCAAAACAATGTTTTAAAAATACGGAGTACTACAATTATCTCTCCCCGTCTCCCTCTCTCCCTCTTCTGTTTTCCCAACAGGAACCCCACACCTCCATCGTCAACACCCTTCTTCATCTTCCTCATCGCAACACAACGTCTTTCCCCTCACCTTCCAGCCATCGCCACCTTCCTCCAACATCGTCATCACCCCCGAAGCAACACCCTTTCCTCCCATAGCCGCCGACTGCAGCCCCATCGACCCCAAGCTCAATAACCACCGTCGAACTTCTCCACTGACCCTCGCCATCCCCGCAGTCCACCACAGTCACAACTCGACGCCCCGAGCACCTCTCGTCGAGCCCCGCCCTTGCAGACTCCCAACTGCGCCCGAACCCATCGACCTCTCCATTGATGCCGAAGCACATCAGTTGTCGACTTCCTCCACTCCCGGCTGCCTGCATCCCGCTAGCCACCTCCTTGTCGACCACCCTCTCCACTACACTCCTCGCCTGTCGCCTCTCCCCTGTTCGACCAACGTCATCCTCAATGCTCAACCCCGAGCTCGACCACCCGAAGAACCCATTCCACTCGCTCTGCCATTGCCAGCCGCCTCTGACATCAGCACCTCAGAACGCTCCATCCTCACTCCTACATCTCATCGCTTGCTGTCCCCGACCGACTCTGCCCCACTGCCTCTTCATCGGCACATCACAGCACCATCCCCGTTCACCCCCTACATCGTCTCCCCTGTTTCGAGCGAGAACAGAGCTTTGTCGTCGCTCTTGCTGTTGCATCGCTTCCCGACCCCAGCGACATCCCTGCCGTCGTGTCGCACCATCGTCGTGGTCTCTCTTGCCCATTCTCTCTCTCTCTATATATATATATATATATATCGAGAAGTTGGAGACGAGCTCCCATTGGTCGCTTTTGGTGTTCCGTGTTTTGGCGCACGAGATCCGAATTTGCTTTTTGATGTTCCACCTTGGATCTGGTGTGGGTTTTTCCGAGAGCTGCTGCTATTGGTTTTCTCGCACTGGTCTCGCACATGCTTTTGGTGTTTGTTGCCCGGGATTTTGATCTTGTTATTCTCGCATATTCGGACTAATCAAATCATCTACAAAAGGCAAGTTCACTTGAACTCATTGAATTTTTCTAGTTTAAGTTTATTGATCTCCCACAAGTAGTTCCCTTCAATTATCATAATACTGCTTTGTGTACTTCCGTCGCGGGTATCGAGGATTTACACGAGCTAACCCGACGTACTCTTGACATCGTACTATTATCCATTGACTCAAAATCAAACCTATATCCACACACGACATGAACAAATTGACAAAAACTTGCATATGAGAAAAATATATTATTATCGAATACAAGTTGATTGATTGAGATCTTGTGACTTGAACTATGACATGATAAATTGACTTGTACACTATAAAAATCCATTCTAATTGCTGTACATTAGTGTTATTTCATTTCATGATACAATAACATGTTGATTATCCACTTTGATGAACATATATGTGATGACTTTAATGAATTCCTGCTGTCTATTCTGTTTTGTACAGAGGTTTTGACCCTGTTACCATAAGAATTAACACAAGTTATATAAAGATGAATTGTAGCCCTAAGTGTCTAGTTACCAATAACATCCAGAATTTTCGAATTCCGAATTGTAGTCTATGAGTTATCGCTGTTTTAATGTTACTGTGTCAGTTGTTTTCAGATTCACTACTTCATGCATATTATTATGCATTGTATCATGTTGCTGCATTCTTAACATCCCCTGACGTTCTTATACACACTTGCATGAACATGAATGACTTAATAAAATACTAAACAAGCCGGAGTTAATAAGGGTTGACTTAGTAGTGGATAGTCTCAGAAAATATACTCGGTAGGGCCCTTCTTGTTTACATGGATTATTGACATGGAAAGTGAAGAAATACTTGTGAACGTGTAAACTTGTTATCATGTTATCTTGTTATACCGAGTACACGCTCTGTAGATCCCACCACTATGTCTAAAACGTACACAGTTTTGCGTGCTCCGTACCTGTGGTATGGAACGCAGTAGTACGTGCACTAGATAGGAAAACAAATACTAATAAATCTAAGTTGACACTTGTACATTTGACCATTGCTTATGGACATTATTATTGGTTTTGGACTTTGATCTTGCTTCATACTCCTTTATATACCATGTTTCCTTACTCTTTGCTTTTCACTACCTGTTGTCCATACTTGCTCTGAGGACATTTTCTTTTCCACTCTAGTTGATTCAACTACAGGTGCACAAGAAAATTTGCCAAGAGGCATTGGTGAGCAGTTCTTTTAGGATTGGAGCAGGAGCCTCTCGAGCTATTTGGTAAGTTCTTATATTCCAGATTTAGTTATTGAATCTTATTCTCGTTTATATGATTATGTTTTCTACATGGGTGTGATTATTCATTTTTTTATATTGTTAAATTAAGACTAGTACAGCTTATGGATGATATTAATATCATTCGCTGGGCCTTCGTCACGGACTCGTATTCCCGTATTTTGAGAAGCGAGGCGTGATAGGTTTTTAGTGGTATCAGAGCCCAGGTTAGGCTCTAACTATGTTGGAGTTTAGCCAAGTTTGGCTAAGGTGTTAGTCACGTTTGGCTAATACGTTAGTCAATTTTGGTTCTAGCCAGGTTTAACTCAACAATATGTACACCGCGTTAATCACATGAACAGGTAATAACCAACATATAATCCGGATACTCCTCTTATTTGATTCATCTTTTGATCCCTTCATATTCAGTTTCTTCATCTCTTAGTTGTTTCGTCCCTTTCATTCATTCACATTCATTAATTCCTTACTGGGCATAATTTTTATTCTTTTGTGCCCATATTCCTTTGATTCTGCAGTTGCACATTCTTTTCTTCCCGCTTATTTCGTCGATCGGCATCGGTGGATCTTTAACGACATGTTAGATGCTTGTTTAATTCCTACATTACTGTATATTTTTATGATATATTTATATGTAAATTTGCTACACTGCATATTTATTTTCTCAATCACATTTGCATTGTGCTTTTGCATGTATTTCATTCCATTTTTCTCCCTAGTTTTATAAATTATTTTCACTACTATTATTTTGTACTATTGTGTTTGATATCTATAATCTATACATCTATTTTGATATTCCATTGTATGACTTTCAACTCCATTTCTTACCTTTATACTATTTTTATATCACGAATTTCAAAACATAACATCATACTTAAATTAAATGTCCCATATCCCTGTGCATATGGAATGTTACATCTTCCATTTCACCATTTCGGTGCAACCGAATGTCGAGATGGCAAATATGCAACTCGATGTCAATGGAGGCAAATTGCAACTGGATGTCGGGAAGGCAAAATGTGCAACTGAATATCCAGATGGCAACCTGCAACCTAATGTCGTGAAGGTAAACATGCAACTTGATGTTAAGGAGGCAAGATTTTCTACCTATTTGCTAATTGATATTTCAAGACTTTTTACTTATATAATGAAACTAATGGTAAAGAAATATTTTCTTTATGACATTTTGTTTATACAATAACACTTTATATTTCCATACAATTTGAACTAGTGTAGTTAATTTTACTCTATTTTGTGTTTACAAATTTTTTTAACATTTATGTTAAGATTGAGTACATCAACTATGGTCTAAGTTTTCGTTCTTTTATGAATTACTATTTATTGCCACTGTTTCCAATTCTTTAACATTTTAGATTTCTCACTTACTTTGTTTCCACGTCCTAATTAATGATTTAACGCTTACTTTTGTAATATTTAATGAACTCCTTTTAAGTCTTCTTGTATATATATATTTTGGTCTATTTTGCTCGTTACCCTTTAATGTGTTTTCGAGTATTGATTATAATGTCAACATTCACTAATTATTATATGTCTTTTACATCCATTGTTATTATAATTCTTTACTTAGCTAAATTTGTTCGTATTTCTATGTATCTTGACTGGTTATTTTCCCAAAACTATTTTTTACATGTAACCTTTAATATTTGTGTTCCTTTGTTGTTCGTATGGTTATCAATCTTTTTATATTTGGGTTTTATCTCCTCACTTTTGACTTCTTATTCTATGTGAATAGTCTTTCTATTTTCTTGCGATTGGGGATTAATGGTGTATTTTGACTTCACTTTCCATTTATAATTGATCGACTATATATATTTCTGTTTGATTTATTTATAGAGTTGATAACCCAAATTCTTATTTTGTTTTATAATGTTATTATTATTGCTATGGTTTTCGTTATTATTATTGGTATCATTATTATTATTGATATTACCACTGCTATTATTATTGTTGGTTTCCTTATTTTATGTTTGTTGTTAATATTGAATTAGCTTCATACAAAAAAAAATGTTGAACCTAAATTATATTCTGTCTTGCATTATTATTCTTACCAGTATTGTTAATATATATATATATTTTATTGTTATGATTATTGTTGTTATTATTATTATTGTTATTAATAATAATAATAATAATATTATTATTATTATTATTACATTATTTTCATGAATGTGTTGAATCATATTCTGTTATGTATGTATTATCATTATTATCAGTATTGTTAACATTTTTAATTTTTTTATTATTTTTATTACCAGTATGATTATGATGATTTTTATTACTGTCATTATTATTGCTATTATTATTTTTAATATTAATGTTATTATTATTTTTATTATTAATGATATTCTTATTTTTATTATTAATATGTGTCATTATTATTATTGTTATTATTATTCTATTATTGTTATTATTGTTCTATTATTATTGATATTATAATTTTATTATTAATATTTGTTGTTGTTATTATTTTTGTTAAAGCCCATTAGTTTGATCTACAGCATATCTTTTAATTATTTAAATTGAAGCCAAACTTTATATCCATTTTGCATTATTTATTTATATCTATCTTGAGCCCATACTCTCCTTGATCCCGGTGTCTCAGTCTTGTCTTCCTGCTTGGTTCGTCGATTGGTGTCATGTGGCCTACAGCGACATGTATGTTGCTTGGGACATCACCAACGGAGTAGCGCATCGAAAGCGTCGTGGGCCAATAACCCACAAGTCCTAGGATTCTCTTGTTGTTCCTTCTTCTTCGCATCGTTCAGATCTTGTTCGTCTTTTTTCACTCGCCATATTTTGTCGAATTATTATTCGACATCGATCTTATCTATGCCCTTTTCTTATCCTGGTGCTTCCATCACTTGAGTTTTCTTTTTCTAATTTTCCTACATTGTTATTTCTTAAGTTTGCTTCTGTTTTGTCCTGCTGCCTGCCATAATAAATTTCGATGACGAAATTCTTCTTGTAAGGTGGGTAGGATTTGTAACCCCTATTTCCGATTATACGGATTTCCATTTCTTTTCTTTTCTCCATGTATTCTTGTATTTCAATTTCCATATAGATTCTTTCTGATGTATTTAAATCCTTTTGAATCTCCTATTGAAACCCAAATTTATATTCCAAACTAGAATCTTGTCTCTCTTCTTTTTATTTATTTACTTTAAAGCCCAGGTTAATCGATGCTATCGTTTTATTGATTATTTTGCATTCATGAGAAGCCCAACAATTATTAATGAATTTATTATATTTAATTGAAGCCTAAACCCAACCCCATCTCCCATTGGACTCTAACTCTAAACCCAAACCCGCATATTGTTGGATCCAAACCCAGTACCCACCTATATTGTACAGGTCAATCTTATACACTCACCCGTATACAAAACTCTTCATGTTTACCCACACTTCACAATCCCCCATATCTCCCAACTCTCCACTATCTCGTAACTACCCCTTAATTAATATTATATTTATTATTATCATAACCAACACCCCCCCCCCATACACACACACACACTCTCTCTCCCCGTTATTCTCTCTCTCCGTCTCCCTCTCTCCCTCTTCTGTTTTCCTAACAGAGAACCCAACAGAACCCCACACATCCATCGTCAACACCCCTCTTCGTCTTCCTCATCGCAACCCAGTGCCTTTCCCCTCACCTTCCTGCCATCGCCACCTTCCTCCATCATCGTCATCACCCCCGAAGCAACACCCTTTCCTCCCATAGCTGCTGACTGCAGCACCATCGACCCCAAGCTCAATAACCACCGTCGAACTTCTCCACTAACCCTCGCCATCCCTGCGGTCCACCACAGTCGCAACTCGACGCCCCGAGCGCCTCTCGTCGAGCCACGCCCTCGCAGACTCCGAACTGCGCCCGAACCCATCAACCTCTCCATTGATGCCGAAGCACATTAGTTGTCGACTTCCTCCACTCCCGACTGCCTGCTAGCTGCCTCCTTGTCGACCACCCTCTCCACTACACTCCTTGCCTGTCGCCTCTCCCCCGTTCGCCCACCGTCTTCCTCAATGCTCAACCCCGAGCTCGACCACCCGAAGAACCCATTCCACTCGCTCTGCCATTGCCAGCCGCCTCTGACATCAGCACCTCAGAACGCTCCATCCTCACCCCTGCATCTCATCGCTTGCTGTCCCTGACCAACTCTGCACCGCTGCCTCTTCGTCGGCACATCGCAGCACCATCCCCATTCACCCCTACATCGTCTCCCCTGTTTCGAGCGAGAACAGAGCTTTGCCATCACTCTCGCTGTTGTGTCGCTTCCTGACCGCAGTGACATCCCCGCCGTCGTGCCGCACCATCGCCGTGGTCTCTCCTGCCTATTCTCTCTCTCTCTTTCTCTCTGTCGAAAAGTTGGAGACGAGCTCCCATTGGTCGCTTTTGGTATTCCGTGTTTTGGCGCATGAGATCCGGAGTTGCTGTGTGGTGTTCCGCCTTGGATCTGGTGTGGGTTTTTCCGAGAGCTGCTGCTATTGGTTTTCTCGCACTGGTCTCGCACATGCTTTTGGTGTTTGTTGCCCCGGGATTTTGATCTTGTTATTCTCGCATATTCGGACTAATCAAATCATCTACAAAAGGCAAGTTCACTTGAACTCATTGAATTTTTCTAGTTTAAGTTTATTGATCTCCCACAAGTAGTTCCCTTCAATTATCATAATACTGCTTTGTGTACTTCCGTCGCGGGTATCGAGGATTTACACGAGATAACCCGACGTACTCTTGACATCGTACTATTATCCATTGACTCAAAATCAAACCTATATCCACACACGACATGAACAAATTGACAAAAACTTGTATATGAGAAAAATATATTATTATCGAATACAAGTTGATTGATTGAGATCTTGTGACTTGAACTATGACATGATAAATTGACTTGTACACTATAAAAATCCATTCTAATTGCTGTACATTAGTGTTATTTCATTTCATGATACAATAACATGTTGATTATCCACTTTGATGAACATATATGTGATGACATTTAATGAATTCCTGCTGTCTGTTCTGTTTTGTACAGAGGTTTTGACCCTGTTACCATAAGAATTAACACAAGTTATATAAAGATGAATTGTAGCCCTAAGTGTCTAGTTGCCAATAACATCCAGAATTTTCGAATTCCGAATTGTAGTCTATGAGTTATCGCTGTTTTAATGTTACTGTGTCAGTTGTTTTCAGATTCACTACTTCATGCATATTATTATGCATTGTATCATGTTGCTGCATTCTTAACATCCCCTGACGTTCTTATACACACTTGCATGAACATGAATGACTTAATAAAATACTAAACAAGCCGAAGTTAATAAGGGTTGACTTAGTAGTGGATAGTCTCAGAAAATATACTCGGTAGGGCACTGCTTGTTTACATGGATTATTGACATGGAATGTGGAGAAATACTTGTGAACTTGTTATCATGTTATTTTGTTACACCGAGTACACGCTCTGTAGATCCCACCACTAAGTCTAAAACGTACACTATTTTGCGTGCATCGAACCTGTGGTATGGGATGCAGTAGTACGTGCACTAGATAGAAAAAAAAATACTAATAAACCTAAGTTGACACTTGTAAACTTGACCATTGCTTATGGACATTATTATTGTTTTTGAACTTTGATCTTGCTTCATACTCCTTGATATACCATGTTCCCTTACTCTTTACTTTTCACTACTTGCTGTCCATACTTGCTCTAAAGACATTTTCTTTTCCACTCTAGTTGATCCAGCTACAGGTGCATAAGAAAATTTGTCAGGAGGTATTGATGAGCAGTTCTTCTAGGATTGGAGCAGGAGCCTCTCGAGCTATCTGGTAAGTTCTTATATTCCAGATTTGGTTATTGAATCTTATTCTCGTTTATGTGATTATGTTTTCTGCGTGGTTGTGATTATTCATTTTTTTATATTGTTGAATTAAAACTGGTACAGCTTATGGATGGTGTTAATATCATTTGCTGGGCCTTCTTCATGGACTCGTATTCCCGTATTTCGGGAAGCGGGGCATGACATGACTACTCGGGATCGCCGTTACAGGTTCAGATGTATTCGAAGATAAAACTGTTCAGTTACTCAATGAAGGAAAGTACTGTTCTTCTAGATCATATATTAGAATTCAATACGGAGTTATCTGAATTGAGGGTGATAAACGTATATGAGCTAAAATCTTTCAACTTGATATATTTACTACCAAATTTATCCAACTTGATAACCACCATGTTAGACGAGAAATCTGCCAAGGATAAGTTTTCGGTAGCATGTGTGATCGAGAGCTTAGAGGATGATGCACTTAGAAAGGAGAGTCAAAAATCAGGGTCTACTTATGTAAGTTACGGGGCGGTGGATTGTACTTCCATTGGAAGAAAAAATGTACGTAAATATGGGGTTTGTTGCCACCATTGCAGAGGGATTAGACATTACAAGAGAGGATGTTGCAAATAGTTGAGTCAGAGGAGTGCCAACGTAGTCAGCGCTGCTGAATCAGGTGATAACTTAGAATGTCTTCTTATTTCAAGTTATTTAGATGTGGATTTTGGATGATTTCTTGACTCGGGTAATTCTTCTCATATTGGCTCTGAGAGGGACATGGTTTCTACTTACAAGTCTACATCAGGTTGTTGTATGAAAATGAAGATTGGTAGAATTTGTGAAGTAATGTGTGAGAGAGCAGTTGAGTTGGAGATGTTAGACGGAAATGCTTACGTACTAGAGAAGGTCATGCATATTCCTTTATTGAAACGGAGCATGATATCTGGGAGAACTCTGGAAGCACGGGGCTACCGGTACACAGTTCGAGGTAGTGTTCTATCAGTTTTAAGAAAAGTCGTCGTAAGGAGATGAGGGGAAAGAGGGTATTTAAAAGAGTCAGCATAACCTCTACCAGCTTTGTGGAACGGAAAATAACATCTCGAGGCAGTGTTCTATCAGTTTGGAAAAGTCGTCGTAAGGTGATGAGGAGAAAGAGGGTATTTAGCAAAGTTAGCACAGCATCTACCAGCTTTGTCGGAACAAGAAATCTTGCGCAAGTGTTCTGATACACTACGTTCCTAAAGCGGTATTTAGCTCGTTGTCACTAGAATCACTGAAGCGAGACTGCAACGTTCGAATGTCGTCGAGAGGTGGAGAGTGCCTCGGGGTAGGTGGAGTTCGTGCGGAGAATTGCGCATTCATATTAACACCTAGAGCTGCTATCGGGTCCTATCGGGTCGGGTCCTCCACTACCCGGACTTGTGAGAACCTGATCCGGGTCCGGGTCGAGGTCCTAGTTAAAAAAATCTACCTGACGGATCCGGTAGCGAAAAATAAATATTTGCACTTAAGTACTTGCACCTGATACCTTATGGTTCCAACAATTTTTGTACTTAAGTACATAAATAAATATCATATTTACACATCTATCTTCAACAATTACTATTTACATATATATCCCGATAATCCTATTATTCAAATTCCATATTTTTTGTGGTATTTTTTAACGGGTCTGGGTTCGGGTCCGGGTCGGTTCTATTCTGAGCGGACCTATACCCGAACCCGGAACTGCATCGGGTCTTATTTTAGGACCCGGACCCATATAGATCAGATCGGTTCCAATCCAATGATTTGTATGCCTAGTGGGGTATGCTCTTGAATGAGGCAAACTATTAGAGAAATAACATGTGGAGGTAGATTCATCTAGCAGAAAAGTCACTTAACTGTTTAGTTTACAAGAAGAGAATGAAGGAATCTAGAAGTGATTAATCACTCAGGTGTGGATTTATAAGTATACAATCAAATATGGTGATTGTTGGGTTTTTCTTGCATACTAGGTTTGATGAGAAGAGAATATGGGTGAAGTGAAAAAAGGATTCGAAGCGAAAGTTGCAAGAAGAAGAGTTGTTGTGCATGTGGTATCAGTTTGGTATCAAATTGACAGTCGACTGCCACATTCAGACCCCTCTAACTTGGAGGTGTTCATTGTAGTTGATTATCACTTTGGGCAGTCGACTGTAACTAGCGGTAACCGCAGTATGGGCCTGGTTCCGGGTGAATCAAGTTGAGCTCAACTTCTTCTCCAAGTTAGATTGTACGACTCTTATCATATGATTATCTCTTCAGCATACACCAGATGGTTATTGTATCAAGATTACAAACTATGTTTTCTCTAAATCTCTATATATTCATTGTAGTTGCCTCCTTTTGAGATGTAAGAACATAGCGAGAAAAGTATTTTATTTATCGTTATCCATTATAAACAGCACATTATCTTCTAGTGAGGTTTGAAATATAGATAAATTCTTGGCGAGAATGTTTGTAACTCTTATATGTTCTCTAGTTGAATATTATCTCGGTTATTTCTTTTGCATATTAGGCATAGCCAAACCGGGACAAAATTATATGCTTTGGGTATTTAGTTTAATTTGCTATTGCTTAGTGGTTTGTTCGTAGTTAACGATTGCTGTAGAACTCAGCATCGAATTTCTAACAAGCACTTCCCACATTTGTTTAGATCTCATCTTGCTCGCGAAATAAATAGTAAATGGTTAGAGTCCTCCCTATGCATCCCACGTTTAACACACATTGGGTTTACAGTCCAACGATACTCGGAAATTTTTCCCAAACTGACCTACTTTTTGAAAGTTTTTTCCAAACCGACCTACTTTTTTTTTAATTCCTAAAGCGACCCACTCGGTCTTTGAAAGACCGAGTCTAGTATAAACTAGCGCGGTCTTTCAAAGACCGAGTCTTGCACTTTAGGGGTTTTAACTGCGCAGATCTCCTTTCTTCTTCTTCTCTCTCTGCTTTACTCTATTCTATTTCTCCAACTCATCGGAGGTAGCATGTCCATGTCATCGGAAAGAAAGATCCATTTCAGAAGATTGACTCATACAAGTATTTTGCTGAGATGATAGAAAAACCAAAGAAATTCTATAAACTCAGGTTCATAGAATTACTTGGTATAATCAACTCAGACAAGTATGAGGATCGAAGATATGGAAAAACCAAATAGCGCTCCACCTTCGATAGAAAAACCAAAGAAATTCTATAAACTCAGGTTCATAGAATTACTTGGTATAATCAACTCATGCAAGTATGACGGTTGAGAAATGGGCACTTTATGCAGATGAAGGTCGAAGATATGGAATAATGACTACGAACCTGTCAGAATGCTTCAATTAGTCTTGAAAGGAGTCCGTAGATTACCAGTAAGTGCGATTGTTGAGACGATCTTCTTACGTCTCAACTCTTACTTTACTACTCGTCGACAGGAAGCTAGTAAGCTTTTATGTGAAGGGAAAATTTTTGCTAAAAGTGTACATGATTTGATTGATAGTCGTCGTGAAGCTAGTAAGTTTGGATGTGTTTAATTTTCGAAAATGTATGATTGATTGAGGTTTAAATATTGGCCAAAGAGAGTATTTTGGAATCAATAAGTTTCAAATATATTCGAATCAAAATGTCTTGAAGTTTTTCGCAAACTCATTAACATCTCCACAATATCAACAAACTCATTAACATCTCCATATGTCCAACATCTCCACAACCACATCATCTCCAACATCTCCACAACCACATCAACAATCTCATTAACATCTCCACAATTTCAATAACATCTCCACAATATTGTTAATATCATATCCACAACCACATCAACAATTTCAATAACATCTCCACAATATCATCTCAACATATGCCCAACAGAACATTGAAAAAACTAGAGACATTAACAACATACTACTCTAAACTCGAGACAGAACATTAAAAAACTACAAAATCAAACTAACTAAAAATATTATAACACCTACCAAATCCAAATTCGTTGAGGGATAGAGAGAAGAAGAAAAAAATACGAAAAGTAAATAAAGTCGAGAAGAAGAAGAAAGGAGATCTGCGCAATTAAAACCCCTAAAGTGAAAGACCGAGTCTAGTATAAACTAGCGCGGTCTTTCAAAGACCGAGTCTTGTTCTTCGATTTTTCGAAGTACAAGACTCGATTTTTGAAAAACCACGCTAGTTTATACTAGATCGGTTTGAAAATTTAAAAAAAAAAGTAAGTCGGTTTGGAAAAAACTTTCAAAAAGTAAGTCGGTTTGGGAAAAAAATCCGATACTCGTTAGTTTAGCCTTTCTTCTACCTAATATGACCGTCAAAATATGCAAGTCAGGAATAAGAAAATGATTATGGTAGAATTTAAGCATTTAGCAAAAGATTAAAAAAGTTAAATAGCAAAAGCCAAAAGCAGCGTCCGTACCGAGATACGCTGACACCCTTTCTGAGCTCGAAAGAGATTTTGTTTTCAACCCCCTCTCACTCTTTTACTACTAACTCGTCGTCTTCTTCTCCTTTCTTTAATATTTAAATTCAAATTTTTGCCACTTCAATGCTCCCATTGCACCAGGAGAGGTTCCCTGCACGCACGCATTTCAAAGCCCATTTTTGGTACTAAAGCTACACTCAACACTTATACCATGATTTGATAAGATAGGAGTACTTGACACTCAAATACTTATTGCCTCAAATTGTTATAAATACGATAAGAAATTATGATAGATAGATGGATGGATGGATGGATTGATGGATTGATGGATTAAGTATAGACAGTTACTTCAATTTTTAGCAAAGAGGGTGCTACAAAGCTCCCATTATTATGCAGATCTTCTTCCTCTTATTCCATCTTCAATCCCTTTCACTTCCACTCTTGTTCTTCTTGTCTCCTCTTTTGCTATGTACCCTTCTCATCTGTTCAGGTACGTACAAGCCCCCATGTCTTTTCAGGCACTTTTGTTACGAGATTTTACTTCTGCTTCGGCTCATTTGGTTTGTTTTTGTATTCGTGTTTTTCAGAGGTGTGGAAAGAAGCAGAAATGGAGTTGTTGTTGTTGGGAATCAAATGGAGTTCAACATGGGTGATTCTGTTCTTGATCTTACTAGAAGTATGTCTGATTTTACCTTTGTAATGTATGCTACTACTAGAGTACTAAATATTGTTATTAAAAAAAATAAAAAAAATAAAATTAAAAAATTCTATGAATGTGTAGGTCCCATGCTTAGCCCTAGGTCTTCGAGCAATCTGACTGCTCTTACCTCTACTTCTCAGTTACATGCTCAGTTTGGTGGCTTAGCCCATGGGGTAAATTTCTCACCCTTCATTTATTGATAATTTTTGTAAATTTGTGTATATTTTCTTCGAGTGGAGCTGTGCTACTTTCAGAAGTATTCAAATGTAATTACTATTAGATCAAGTTTAATAAGTGACCATCCTAACTGAAAAACCTCAGCATTGTATGTGATTCGCGTTTAAATTACTACGCAAGTACAAATTTGTCACATGGTTTCTATGGGTTTTACTAATCCATCTGTAAACATCAGTTTGTGACTGATCACTCGATGTATTGGTAAGTACAACTCATCAAAACTTTCTAAGAATATAGTATTTGACAGTAGTTTCTTATGATTTATATCACATCTAACAACGGTAACATTCAACTTGGATGGTCGGACATTCAAAATGAATTGACGATATCTAAAATTGGATATTTCTGAAAGTTGCCCAAGTTGCCAAATTTTGATGCTTCTGAAAGTTGCCCAAGTTACCAAACAGAGTTTGTTTTGTTTTCATCTTCGTTAGAGGCATTCATTGATTTATTTACTTTCATGTTTCAACAGAACCTGTCAGTGCTAGAAATGGGTTGTTCATCAATAGCTGAAGATGACAGATTCCAGTTCCAAAGGGACTCACAACAGCAGCAACAGCAACAGCAAGAGCTCGATCCTTGGCACCAGGGTGACTTCAACACCGAAGACGCAACAAATCATAATGTAGGTTCTCTCCAATCTTGTGCTTACTATGCTAGATAGACTTTACTCTGATAAATTATGATGAACTTTTTTCTTCAGTTGTACAGTCTGTAATTAGATTATGTGGGTTGTTGTTTATAGTTGGGAGGAGTCGAGGCAGGAGTGAGTGCTTCTCTGGATTGCTCTGTTGTGTCAAAAGACAAAAGAGGGGATTACAAGGTACTTGAAGTTTTGTATGTAATGCATTTAGTTGCATTTTGTAAATTGGTTTTGATTTTTTAGGGGGTTTCAAATATTTATTTTGCAGGTTCTTCGTCGTCTAGCCCAGAATAGAGAAGCTGCAAAGAAGAGCCGATTGAGGAAAAAGGTAATGTTTGAATTATTATTTCACTGTGAAAATTTTAGAAATTGTTTAATATGTGGAGTTGTGGACCTAGAAATAGAATTTATTCATGGGTTGTCGGATCTTCATTTTAGCCGAGCTCAACTAGATGGGAAAAAAACGTTGTTGTTGTTGTTATCGGATCTTTATTTATGTGTTTGTTTTAGACATAATGGTGAGAAGAAAGACATCTTCTAAATCCTAAAATTGAAATATAGTTTCTGAATAAAAAGGGTATAGATATCAGCAAGTGCAAACATATAAAGTATGGAAGATTTAACTTAGGAGAATTATGTGAAGAAATGAGGGATATACGGATAATTACATTGATGGGTATGAAGTATCTTCGACGGGGCATTTAGCTATCACCAATAGATTGATGAGGCTGCAGAAAAACCGAAGCTAGATAGTTGTAATTGCCCCCTTCTCTATTACTTTTGTTGCTGCTGACTACCGCAATCACCAAGATTCACCCGAGGGAGTGACAGTCGATTGCCCCTTCTTTGTTACTTTTGTTGTTGCTAACTGCTTTCTTCTCTTTCTTCAACTATTCGCTTCAATTCCATATCATCGCTTCGTCTTCTTATCGAACATGTGTATGCAAGACATAAACCTAACAATCTCCATATTGGATTGCATACTCATGAATCCACACCTGTGTGATTTAAACTCTTTTAGTCCTTTCATCTCTGCTTTGTAAATAACTAGGTTCTATGGCTTCTTCTACTGGTTGAATCTACCTCCACTTGTTTTTTTCCAATCGTATGCCTTCTTCAAGGACACATCCCACTAGATGTTATCCTGCACCTACCCCAAAGACTCCACTTTCCAGCGATATTCGAACATTGCAGTCTCGTTTCGGTGATTCTAGTAACAGCTTACTAGATACTTTATGAACAATGGGCTTTCAAACACTCGGTCAAGTTTTTCTGCTCCCACAAAGCTGGTAGAGATTGTACTGACCCTGTCCAATCCCCCCTTACCCTTCCCAATTTTTCTCTTACCCTTCATCACTTTATGATGACTCTCAAACTGTTAAAACTCCACCTCAAGCTGTATACCTGTAGCCCCAAAAATCAAGAATTCCCAAGGATATCAGATTTCGCTTTATCGAAGAAATATGCATGACATCTTCTAGTGTGAACCATTTACCATCTAGTGTCCCTAATTCAACTGTTCCTTCACCCATCACTTCATAAATCTCTCGAATTGTCGTTCTCACAATACGGTCTGTTGATGACTTGTAACTGTTGACTCTTAGTTTGGTGTGCACAAAACGTGTTCATTAATACTAATAAGCTTAAAGTTGTTTAGATTTTCAGGATCAAATAATATCAACAAGAGATTCAAGAATATTCAAATAAGGAAAGTAATAAGGAAAGATTGTAAATACAGGCAAAAGAGGAAGATATTCAAAAAGAGTTCATAATTAATTGGTCTCCAAGAAAGCTATCAAGACCTAAGTTTTCTTTCTATTTTCATGAGATTTTAATTGTATAAGATTTATTAAAGATTGATTAGTTTATGGTAAAAAAACGGAGTGCATTCGAAATATACAGCGCGATACCGGTCGACCGTACTTCATGACGGTCGACCGCAACCTTGAGTTGCTTGAGAAGCGGTCGATCTTTCACCTCTCTACTTAACGTTAGAGAGCTGAACGGTCGACCACACCAATATGTCGGTCGACCGCACTTTGCGCTGTGTGTATTTTTGTAATGTATCGTTTCTATTTTTGATCGATAGACTTTCTCGTCTATTTATATTGGACGATTCCACTGTGTATTGTTCAACCAATTACTTCTGAGAAAAATATTCTGAACTAATCTTTCAATAATCAATCCGAGTGTGAGCAATAATTTTTCTATATTCTTCAGTCAGGATCATTAACGATCTTGAGTTTTAGTTTTTCTTTCTTTTTCACTTTGGTGAGATTGACGCGACTTGTATTGGAAGTCCTGTGGGTATAATAGGTCTCTAGGCCTTAATCCGAGAATCACTGTACAAAGAGTTTTAAGTATAGTGGAACGCATGTGGCGGAGAATTGCTACAAGTAGGTGGTGTGGACGTAGACCTGGGGGGTCGAACCACGTTATATCGTTGCGTCATCTGTGTTTGCTGTTCTTAACTCTTTTATTTACTTTGCACTTTATTTTATTAATTTTTAATTCCGCACAATCACCCTATTCACCCCCCCAGGGTGATTTACAGTAACTAGAAAACATCTCCTTCTCGGAGCAAATGTGAGAAGAACTCCCTGAATCAAAGATACTAACTCGAATCCACATATGAAGAACTTGAAACAATTACAAAATTCACCTGGACCAGTTGTACTAGCTATGTTAGCTTGATCACCTTCTGTAGTAGCACCCTTCTGACTCAGTTCCTCTTGTAATGTCCAATTCATCTACAATTATAACAACTGATCTTACCCTTGTGTGTCTTACCCCTCCAAATTAAAGCATCACCATCCACTGTTAAACAACCCACAAAAGTAGACTTCCCTATATGAGTCTCCTTCCTAAGTTGATCTTCTTTCAAACCCTTAATCACCCTGTCTATTGTAAGTCTCCTTGACTGATTTTTCATGTAGCATGGCAGTTATCAAGTGATCATAAGAAACTGATGATGAATATATCAAGTTGAAAGTTTTATTCTCTTCTCTAAGATCATCAACGTTAATCTCTTCCAGTTCAGATATTACCTTCTTAAACACCACAATGTAATCTTAAAGATGGGTACCTTCCTTCACTGAGAAATGAAACAACTTTCTCTTTTAGTACATCTGATCCAACAACGACGATCCCGGGTAGTCAGATTTGAGTCTCGTCCGTAGACTCGCCGCACTTTTCTCCGCAAGGATATTACACTTGACTTCGTCCGCCAATTGCAGCTGAATTAAACTCAAAGGTCTTCAAACAAATCTTTTTGAGTCAATTGGCTTCTTCTTTTCTAGGACAAGGTGCCAATCTTTATGAACCAATACATCATGCTTGTCCACCTTCAGTAGATTGAAGTTGATCTTATCGTCAAATTGCTTGATTTTCATTTTTTAATATGCCATCTTCGCCAAGGAACTCGAACAAACCCACGAACCTATCTGATACCACTTGTTAGGAAATTATTTTCTCTAGAAGATCTTTTAGTCTTCGACACGATCAATATAAACCACCAAACAAATACTAGATCACACCAATCACACAAACTATACAATAATTATTCCGATTGGGGTTTTCGCTTTAATCCGGGGGAGAAGAACCGAGATGTTATTCAACTAGAGAAATACAAGAATATTACAATTCTCACCACGACCATCTCTCAAGCCTAACTGGAACTACTTACTGTTTACAATGTTGAAATCTCTCACCTCTCAGATGAAGTACCCTTTTCTTCTATTTTGTACTTAACAGAATCATATCATTTTTGGAGCCGTTACAATGAATATATATAGATCTAGTGAAAACCCTAGTTTGATACACTAATCACTCGATGACAACTAAAGGGATAACCTTGCATTGAGAGCTGTACGATCTAACTTGAAGACATAATTGGGCTTCACCCGATCTCCAAGACCCGATCAAAAAATTCATCAGCGCGCAAGACGGTCGACCACAATCACGAAGATTGAGGGGGTAACAGTCGACCGCACGGTCGACTGCCCCCTTCTCTATTACTTTTGCTGACTGCTTTCTTCTCTTTATTCAACTATTTACTTCGATTTCATCTTATTGCTTCATCGTCATCTCATCGAACATGTATATGTAAGATATATAAATCCAATAGTAATACGAGGAAGGAGGATTTTGACAAGGAATATATATGACGATTTCGTTTTCTAAAACCATGATTATGATTGCTGTTTGTGAGAACTCAAACTTTTCATGCATATTGATGCACTCTCATTGACAGACTTATATTCATCTCTATTATAATATACAAAATTGTTCCTTAAACGTATGCAATTTTTCATTGAAATGTATCTGATTAGGCCTACGTTCAACAACTTGAGAGTAGTCGATTGAAGTTGGCACAACTCGAACAAGAGCTTCACCGAGCAAGACAGCAGGTATGAATAATCTGTGGTCGATACTCGATGTATATTTATTTTTTCCTTCTGTTTCAATACAGCAAACTTTCAGACAATTCTTATGCAGGGGATTTTCTTAGCAAGTGGATGCTTGAGTGATCATGGCCATTCAATTGGAGGAAATGGTTTGTTCACTATTTTGAAGATCATTAGTAAATAAGACTAATTTTGTATGTTATGTGAGATAAATAAGATTAGATTGAAGTAGAAGAGTTAATGGTGTGCCTGTCAGTCATTTAACATATATATATTTGGGCATTGAATTATATTTGGTCAGTCATACAACTCTATTTTTATACATCTTTCGGTGTCAAATAATATACACATAGGGCCCTTAGCATTCGACATGGAGTATGCTCGCTGGCTCGATGAACACCAACGCCAAGTCAATGACCTCCGATCTGCATTGAACTCTCACATGGGCGACGATGATCTACGCCTTCTAGTGGATGCTATCATGTCCCATTACGATGAGGTCTTCAGGCTCAAAAGCATCGGGACAAAGACAGACGTCTTCCATATGCTTTCGGGTATGTGGACTACCCCCGCCGAGAGGTGTTTCATGTGGTTGGGAGGGTTTCGCGCGTCTGAACTTCTCAAGGTCATCACATCCTCATCTTTTAATCCCCGATAATAATAAAAAAAGTGCCCAGCAGTCCATAATCAGTTATGTAAATCTACAGATACTTGCAGGCCATCTTGAACCCTTATCGGATCAACAATTGATGGGCATATGTAACCTTCAGCAGTCCTCGCAGCAAGCTGAGGATGCATTATCACAAGGAATGGAAGCTCTGCAGCAATCTTTAGCCGATACGCTTGCAGCTGCCAATCAGGGCCCTTCAGCAGGCTCTGACAATGTGGCTAATTACATGAACCAGATGGCTACCGCAATGGGCAAACTAGCCACTCTTGAAAACTTTCTTCGGCAGGTAGAGACTAAACAAGAATTATATGCCAGTTTATATATATATATATATATATATATATATCAATTTACTGTTTCTGAATTGGATATTTCAATTTACTGTTTCTGTAATGGTAGGCTGATCTTCTGAGGCAGCAGACTCTACAGCAAATGCATCGGATACTTACAACCCATCAGACTGCACGTGCACTGCTTGCCATTAGTAACTACTTCTCACGCCTGCGTGCTCTGAGTTCTTTGTGGCTTGCAAGGCCAAGGGGCTAGAGAATTCAAAAGGCAGTAGTTATATGAGAAGTAGAGTATGGTAGTACTGTTTGCTTATTTCGAGGATCTCTCCTTCAGAGTTCGGGCTGCTACCTGCAGCCAGTTTTTGTTCTGGTAATTGATCAAATCTGAATGTGTATAAGAGTGTGACTTGAAAGCATTGGAATCTTGGGATTTCATTACATTTGAGCAAGGATTTATCAGAGATTATTAGGCTGGTTATCATTAGATTTGAGCAAGTGTTAAGAGATGACTTTCCCTGTATTTTTTATGTTGGTCCTAGTTTACCAATTTCGGATTTAAACTTGCTTTGTTGTCGGTACAAATTTTTTTGAATCGTCATCTTTCAAAAAAATACTCGTTAGAACATAGCTAGCTTTTTTGTTTTTGAATTGTCATCTTTCACAGATCTTTCACTAAAACTCGGTAGAACATAGCTAGCTTTTCTGCGAGCTTTTCTTCATATTTTGGAGAATTATTCCCAGTTTTTTTCTGGACTGAAATTGTCTAGAATCAAATTTTTGATCGAGAACAAAACTAAAATGATGTGGAGGACCATTTGCTCGTGTAAGAAAGACATAAGGGAAAATAGAGGTATTCGTTGTGAAGTGCACTGGGACAAGCAAAATGGTCGCTCTGCCAGTATACCAAATATACATTCTTTTGTTACCAACAACGACGAACTTTTTGAATGTGTTTCAGATTACATAATTGTACGTGATTATACAAGGTTAGCCATGTAGATTAATACGACTGATTTTGGATCACAGCTGAGATAGGTATTGTTGTTGCTTATTTCGGGTGTAGGAGCAAACAGACGAATTTGTAAGTTCTTTTGAGGAAAAAAGTAAACAGAATTTGTTGACTCCGCCTATGTGTTGACTAATTCCTTGCCGCTGCGACGAACCTGCACAAAGTTCGATACACCAGGATGGATCCCGGCGATGAACCCTCTGACGCTCTTGTAACTGTGAGTCTGTGTGTGTGTCTGTGTGTGTGTGTGGGGGGGGGGGGGGGGGGGGGGGGGGGGGGGTATTTATAGTCGCCTTAGAAATCTGTTTCGAGATAAAAACAAATCTCTACTTTCCGGTGTAGATGGATAGAAGTGGTTAAAACCACCTCTTTATGGATAATTACGGATCTGAATCCCTCCTTATCCCTCTGAACTGGTTTCTAACGGGTTGGTACGCGTATCCACTATGACATCCGTTCATGGGTTGTTGGGCTTTGGAGAAGAGACCCAGTTCCCATTCCGAACCCGTTTGCAGGTGAAATTACTGTTTTACCCCTGAGAGATTTAAGATTCGCGCCCGATTTGAACGGTTTCGATTTAGTCCGATTTTTAGCCATATCACGAGCTCACCCTCCTAAAGACTGAGTTTTGCAGCCTTTAGGAAGTAGTTTTACTGTTTCAATGACGTACGGGACTTTATCGGAGTTCTAAAAAGGGAATTTCGAATATTACTCGAGGTGTAACGATGTCAATCTGAGTTAGAGGAGTGCCCACAATGATTCTTGGAATTTCCTATATTTTTTTCCAATTATTTAATTGTTTTTCAAATTTTTTATTCAATTTTGCGAAGTGGTGATCTATTTTCAAAGAGTACTAATTAACCGTTCTAATTAATAATTATTTATCCAGTGGCTCAAAAATATTTTCCTGAATTTGTAAAAAAAAATAGAATTTTTAATTAATTTTTTGAATTTTTAATCATTTTTCGCAATTTTTAAATAATTAATTCGAATTAATAAATAAGAAAAAGGGATTAATCAGCGAAATATCGACGTGGCCAAATCTGAGGCGTTCATCAAGCTTCGGCGCGAATTTCTAAGCAATCGGACGACTGATTCGGAGTGCATGTGTTTTTTCCTTCACACCACGCTCGGTGCCACGTTTGCTTCATGGCTTGACAGCGAGGGACGTGGCCAAATCTGGGGCGTTCATCGAGCTTCGGCGCGTATTTCTGAGCAATCGGACGGTTGATCCGGAGCGCAGATGTTTTTTCCTTCGCGCCGCGCTCGGTACCACGTTTGCTCGGTGGCTGACACCGAGGAACATGGCCAAATCTGAGTCGCTTGATCTTGGTCGAGCGCGAATGTTGAGACAGTGTTTTGGCCAATTTCACGCTCGGAGCCACGTTTGTTTGGATCTGACTCCGAGGGACGTGGCTCGCTCTGAGTCGCTTGATCTGGTTCGAGCATGAATGCTGAGGCAGCGTTTTTGGCAAATTTCACGCTCGGAGCCACGCTTGCTCAGATCTGACTCCGAGGGACGCGGCTCGCACGGGCCGCTTGATCTGGGTCGAGCGCGAATGTTAAGGCAGTGTTTTGGCCAATTTCATGCTCAGAGCCACGTTTGTTCGAATCTGACTCCGAGGGACGTGGCTCGCTCTGAGTCGCTTGATCTGGGTCGACCACGAATGTTGAGGCGATTGGTATAGCCTGAAATTCTGTCTTTACGCCTTCTGTCGTTTAGCATTCTTGGGCTTTTCTTGTGTTTTTAGGGGCCCAATTGTCCCAAAAGCCCAAGCGGCAACCTTCACACGCTATAAGTCTATCCCCCTCCACTCCTTATTTCATTCTTCACTTTCTACTCTTGTTTCACTTTCGAGCGGTTCTACTAGCGATCGCGACAAAGCGTTAGGCTCTCCGGCGAGATATTCCGACTGCAGCTGTCACATTACGGTAAATATATATTCTCTTTTGTATAGAGTGCGAGATGTCTAGGGTTTCTTTGGGGAGTGAGACCGCCACCCCGGACCACGAAGAGGATCAGCCCTTGGTCGTGGCTCCGAGTTCGGACAAGGGGAAGGCAGCGGTAGGGGCAGTACGGTTTGTAACGATAGTGGAGACGAAAAGAAGGGCCAGAGCGTTGGGTCAGCTTCCAGGTCCCTTATCGACCTCAGCGGAGTTCGAGAATACTCCGCTGACCTCCTAGCAAAGGCCGTGTACGGGAGGTCGGCCTCATATGAAGAGAGCATGGCGAGGGAGTACACCGAAGTTGAGGACATCCCCTCCATGCTGACGGAGAAGGACCTGGTTCGCATCCGACGCAGCTTCCAGATTCCGAGGGAACTTACGCTCCTTCCCGGTGCGGGGGTCAGAGCTTGCACACCGACCTCCCCTGACACGTGTACATTCCCGTTCGATGCCTTCTTCGCCGAACTATGCTTACCTATGCCCCCGTTCATAGTCTAAGAGTTACAGTGGTACAGCTTGAGTCCGGTCCACTATATGCCGAACATGTGGCGACACATCAACGGTTTTATCCTTCAGTGCCAAGCAATAGTGGTCATGCCCCAACACATTATTCTTCGGAGTATGTATCGTATTTATCGGAAGAGCAAGACGGAGTATCGATACTACTTATAGCCGAGGCGGGGCGTAAAACCGATTGAGAACCCGGACTCCATCAAATTTCGGAAGGAGAAGTACTTCTTGATCCGAGGTGATGCCCCGTGGAACATTCCGACTAAATGGAGGGAGGAGGTACCGAAGTGGGCGAAGACCGAGCTGGTGTTGACTCCGGAAGAAGATGACATAGTGGCCAAACTTATGGTTCGTGAACCATTGGGCTAGAAGGAGTTGACCGAGGAGGTCCTCTTCGGTGAGGGTCTCGGCCCGATCGACCCTAGTATGCTTCGCATTTTATTTTTTGTTTTTTTAGTTTAAGTTTTAATTCCTTCATGTGCCGATCTCTGTTTTCTTTTTCTGCAGAGGCTCCAGGTATGGATTTCAGGGCGATGCTGTCTGATCGAACCGGGGTGGATTACAAGGCCCCCGATGGTAAGAAGAGGAAGAGGACGAACACAGGTCCTACGGCTACCAAGTTGGTAAAGGCTCCGGTGGTTGCGGCGCCGATTGTCAATTTGTAGTCGGAGTTGCCTACCCACACTGCTTCCCCTGCCTTGACTGCCGAAGGGACTTCTCTCGATCAAGTGTTGGCACTCGAAGCTCCCCCCTTAACAGCGGCAATGGAGGCAATCCTCACCAAGGAGCATAAGAAGTTGTTCGTCCCAGATTGGCGAGTGATGAGGCACAATGGCTTCCTCGGAGATGCCGTCAGTTGTATGCAGGCGGTTCGGCACTTGTCGACCCCTAAGGATCGGGCGGCGCTGAAGGCAGGGACGGTCGGCGACGATGTGCTTGAGATTGCCGAGGCGACCATGTCGATGAGTTTAGTCTCGATCCCCTTGTCTCTTCTTCGGTTATTACTTTTGCTCAAAGGGTCCTGCGTTTGTTCATGCAGATGACCTGCTACTTTAGTCACATGATGGAGCAGATTGCCGAGCAAAAAAAGAGCTCAATGCGGCGAGCGACCGAGACAGGACCAAGCGTGCCAAGGCTGTTAAGATGCCCGAGGCGGAGAAGTGATTGTCCGAATCTCAGGCGGCCCAGATCCAGCTCCTCGAGGCCGCGTTGGCCAAGACACAGGAGCAGTTGTCTCTCGAGAAGGAGAGGGCGGACAGAGAGGTGGAGCGGGCTGCCAAGTTGAAGGAGATAGTGGCGAGGGCAGCCGAAGACGCTGTGAGGGAGAGGGAGGCTGTCGTGGAAACGGCCACAGATGCGATCAGGGCCGAAGCGAAGGCACACATGCGCTCCAACATGGAGCAGTCTTACGCCCGAGGCCTGAGGCATATGGAGGCGTGTGTCCCCAATTTCGACAGATCGGGGTACAGCTTATACGACCTCCTCGAGAGCGAGGTCGCTCCGATGACTGAGGTGACGGTCGAAGTAGAGGAAGAGCAAGAAGAAGAGAAGAAGGAGAGGGGGGCCCACAATCATGGAGACAACCGAGGACGTTCGTGGAGTTGTCGCACCGTCGACGACACCCACTAAGGTGGTCCCCTGATCCCCTTCGTACCTTTTTCGCACTTTTCTATCACTCTCTTTTGTTTGTGCGGAAGCCCTATAGCGGACTGGCCACCGCTCTTTATACTTGTGAAATTTTTAATGAAAGATCTTTTCTGAACAAGTGTTTGTGAGATTTTGAAATGAATGAGAGTTCATCTCACTTTTGAGTTGCCTCGTAGTATCCTCGTTTAGACTTGGGAATTTATATTCTTCTCGACTTTTTCAGATTGCCGAGGTATCACGCCTTCGATCTAGTCTAGGCATCGCGAAGTTGGGCCACGCACGATCTCGAGAGAGGCTTTATAAAGCCGAGTCGGAGTTGAATCATCTAAAGCTAACGTTGGCCCGTTGAGACTCCGAGTTGAAACGCCTAGAGGAGAAGGCTCGCGAAGTGCCACCGGGGTTTGCTCCTCGATGGCCGTCAGTCAGGGTTCTAGACTCAAGTTCTTTCGTTGTTCAAGGCAAGATCCGAGAGAGACAAATTAAAGAATGTGGTTCTCGAGAAGAGCATAGAGGCGGCACATCTCCGACGGAACATCTCCGATGCTTCGCGTGGGGGCGGCTCGAGTCAACTGCCTCGCTTGAAGATCAGAGTGACTGATGACTCTCTCAAAGAGCGAATTGCCAAACTGGAGGCGGAGAATCTACGCCTGCGATGGCTGTCTGGGGGGAGCAATGTTAGAAGCACCTCCTGTCCTCCGGGTGAGTATGCCCAAGGAAGATCATTTCATGAGTTAGCTCTTCGATCTCCGTTTATCTTGCGAAACCCCAAGGACGCACAAAGCGGAGTGGCCGGCTCGTCGAGCAGAGCATCTGTCGGAGCGACTGTTAGGCTCTTAGGTGCTGGTGACGCTACTCGACTCGCCGGCTTGGAGACTTCTATGGAAATGAGACGGCAACAAAGCGCTCGCCGGCCCCGAGTATCGCTTAATAGAAGCATCCCTTTCCCTAGGAGGGGCTAGAGCGAAATTTTGTAATCTCGGAGTCCCCATTTCATGAGTCTTGTATCTTGATGTAATAATGTTGAGTTTTTGGTCTAGCATTAGACTTGTACCTCAAATTTTGATTAAGTAATATACCCATTTCTCGAACTTCTTGTGAGAATTTGTGTTTCGTTAATGCTTGCAAGAGTATCAACAGTTGTGGGAGCCATTCAAAATAGTGAGCTACTAAGTACTCGCTCGTTCGCAAGTAGCAAAAGTTGCATCGAACCAAGTGTTGAACTTCGAAATTGTTAAGAGAGTATCAACAGTTGTAGGAGCAATTCCGAATGGTGAGCTACTTAGTACTCGCTCGTTCGCAAGTAGCAAAAGTTGCATCGAACCAAGTGTTGGACTCCGAACTTCTTGTTAAGAGAGTATCAACAGTTGTAGGAGCAATTTCGAATAGTGAGCTACTTAGTACTCGCTCGTTCGCAAGTAGCAAAAGTTACATCGAACCAAGTATTGGACTCGAACTTGTTGTTTAATAATTTTTTTTTGTAAGCCCAAAAGTAGTACAACCAGAATGTTTGGGATAAAGAATCTCCAAAGGGCAAAACACTTTTATTGAAAACAACTAAGCGGATGCTGATAAGTTGCGAGCCATTTATTACACTTAATAAAGAAAAACGATACAAACTTCAACATGCTTTAAGGAGAACACTATTGGAGAAGTTGCTTGGAGCGGTGTTTAAACACTCTTTTGGTACTTCAACAAGTGTTCTGCGTTCCATGTCCTCGGCACCCTCTTACCCCCCGGATCTTCACGTTGATAAGCACCCAGGCGGACAACTTTAGAGATCCTGTATGGTCCTTCCCAATTGGGTGCCAATTTACCTTTTTTGCTGGGAAAAGAAATAGACAGCTTCCTCAGCACCAGATCTCCTTTGAGATTGGTAAGGCGGCCTCTCCTGTTCTAGGATTGCTCGATCCTACGCTGATAGATTTCTTGCCGAATGGAGGATCTCTCACGGAGCTCATCAATGAGGTCCAAGTTGTCGCGAAGCTCGTTCGCGTTTTGCTCTTCGTTGTAAGCAATCAAGCGGGGGGGGCGGTAGACCCACCTTCAAGAGATAACGGCTTCGGAGCCGTGAGGTGAAGGGTGATTCTCCCGTGAGGGTCCTCTTCGTAGTGCGATAGCTCCAGAGCACATTGGGGAGCTGCTCTACCCATAACCCTTAAGCCGACCTACTCAGTCTCTTTTTCAGGCTGGAGAGAATTTGCCGATTGGCATTCTCTGCCTGACCGTTAGACTAGGAGTGGAAGACCGAGGAGAATCGTTGCTGAATGCCAAGATCCGCGCAGAAAGCGCAGAATGCTGCTCGCATGAACTGAGTTCCGTTGTCCGTTATCAAGATTCGGGGCACGCCGAATCTGCAGACAACGTTCTTCGAAACGAAGCGCTGCACCCTACTCTCCATGATCGTTACTAGGGGCTTGGCTTTGATCCGCTTAGAAAAAAAGTCGATCGTCACGAAAAGGAATTTTAGCTGGCCTGGTGCTAGGGGGAACAGCCCGAGCAAGTCCATTCCCCACATTGCAAAGGGGGCGGACTGGATAAATAGGGGAGCTGAGCTTGCGGTAGGCGGCGGATTGTTGAGAACTTTTGGCAAGGGCTGCATTGACGAACATGTTGTTCGGCGTCGTGAAGGATAGTAGACCAGAAATATCCATAGTTTAAGATTTTGCGGGCGAGGGACCTTGCACCAAAGTGAGCGCCACATATCCCTTCGTGCACTTCCTTCAAAGCATACTGGGATTCGTCCAGGGAGAGACCTCAGGTAGGGTCTGCCGTCTACTTGTGTGTAGGAGCGTTTGTACAAGACTCCCTCGATGATGGTGTACCGCTCAGCCCTGGTTCGGATCTTTCGGGCCTCTTTAGGATCTAAGGGAAGGATCCCATCCCTGAGAAACTCGAGCAAAGGCCTCTTCCAATTCTCCCCAAGTTGTAAGGGCAACGTCTCCATTGGCTCAGGGCCTTCTTCCTCGATGCTGGGCTTCAGTTTTACTTCTTTTATGACAATTTGTTCGAGCCCTTGGAGGGAGGAGGAAGCCAGCTTTGAGAGGGCGTCCACCTGCGCATTCCCTTCTCGGGTGATCCACTGGAGTTGTGCCTTCTCAAAAGAGGTCATCAGGGTCTTTTGACCTTGGCCAAGTACTTGGCCATGCGACCGTCTCGCGCTTCGTACTCCCCCGATACATGGTTCACCACCAGCTGCGAGTCGCTAAATATCTTGACATGCTTTGCCCCTGCCTTGCGAGCCATGCATAGGCCTGCTATAAGGGCTTCATACTCGGCCTCGTTGTTGGACGCTCAGAATTTAATGCGGAGCGAGTACTGGAGGATGAAATCATCTGGGCCCGCCAGGACGACTCCTGCTCCGCTCCTATCGGCGCACGAGGACCCATCTACATACACCGTCCAGAAGGGGGGTTCCTCTATTGCTATGCTGGCCTCAGGAATTGTACTCTCCACTATAAACTCAGCTAGGGCTTGAGCCTTGATAGCGGTTCAAGGTTGATAGCTGATATCATGTTGGCTCAGCTCGATGGACCACTTCATAAGGCGCCCGGAGGTCTCGGGACTTGTGGAGGACTTGTTTGAGCGGCTGGTTGGTAAAAACGACCACCGAGTGAGACTGGAAGTACAGACGGAGCTTTCGGGCCGCCATGACCAAGACATAGGTCATCTTCTCTAGCTTCGGGTAACAGAGTTCAGCGTCACTGTTGACTTTACTCACGTAGTAGATAAGCCTTTGCATCTTATCTTCTCTTACTAAAAGAACACTGAGGGTCTGCTCCGAAACAGTGAGGTATAGGTAGAGGACCTCCCCGGGCCTTGGCATGCTCAAGAGTAGGGGATTGATTAAGTACGCCTTGAGCTGGTCAAAGGACTCTTGTTGTTGTTGCCCCCATTCAAAGCCTTTAGCCCCCCTGAGGGCCTTGAAGAAACGGGAAGCATTTTTCTCCGGATTTGGATAGGAAACGCCCTATCGCCGCAAGGCGCCCGGTGAGTCTCTGCACATCCTTAACATTGGAGGGGGGGAGCCATGTTGAGAATGGCCTAGATCTTCTCAGGGTTGGCCTCTATGCCCCTTTGGGTGACCATGAATCCCAAGAACTTGCCGGATGAGACTCCGAACGCACACTTATTCGGGTTCAGTCTCATATTGTGTCACCTCAATACGTCAAAAGCCTCTTGGAAATCGGAGACATGATCTGATCCACTGACGCTCTTCACCAACATGTCGTCCACATAGACTTCCATGTTCCGCCCAATCTGCTCCTTGAAGAACTTGTTAACAAGGCGTTGGTAGGTGACGCCAGCGTTCTTAAGCCCGAAGGACATGACCCGGTAGCAATACAGACCCTGATCGGCGACAAAGGAGGTCTTCGGAATGTCGGGAGGGAACATTCTTATCTAATTGTACCCAGAGAACGCATTCATGAAGCTTAAGAGTTCATAACCCGAGGCTGCATCAATCAGGGCGTCGATGCTCAGGAGGAGGAATGAATTTTTGGGGCAAGCTTTGTTTAGATCCGTGAAGTCGATACAGATCCTCCAACTCCCGTTGGCCTTATTGACCATCACGACAATGGAGAGCCACTTCGGATAGTTGACCTCCTATATGAACCAAGCCCTAAGGAGTTTCTCAACCTCCTCCTTGATAGCTTGCTGGTGCTCGGGAGCGAATTTGCGTCACTTCTGCTGAACGGGTCTGGCCCCCGAGGCGACACTAAGGTGATTATGGTTTTAAACCTCGGATTTCTAACTCGTCTCGGCAAGGGGTGTTTCGTCTCGGATCGGAGATATCAGAGAAGATCTTAGGGAAATGTGATCATATCGGATGTTCATTTCCTATACTCAATAAAAAAAAATTCTTTTTTGTTACTAAATAAGATATTATGTCATACATGTCATTTATCATATAAAATATTGTATAATATAACTAATGACATAAATTAATTACGGTAAATATTCGCAGAATTTAACAATAATATAAGAGCAATGCTCCATTGTAAATGGGTGGTATGCAAACCATTAAAACCGCTATTGAAAACAACGGCTTAGGTTATATAAACATAAGCCGTTGTTGGAGTCCAACTATGACTTATGTTATAACCTAAGCTATTGTTAGGAACAACGGCTTCGGTTATATTAATCCTGAAGTCGTTGTTCCCCAACAACGACTTCAGTTGTTTGCAATGGAGAATTGCTCATAATATAAAAGAGAATGTAATATAAGTATATAACAAAATTGAATTTGCATTGATTAGAATAAATATATTAGTTAATAAACTTACTTGACTTTGCATATATACGAACAATAGTGAGACGAAATCCTCACATTATCTTAGCTTAAGGTCCTATATTGAAAGACATGCAAAAAGTAAAAATATATTTTTTTTTATTCACAATAACATTTGTGTCTATTTCGGCTGATATTTCACCAATTTCGGCAATATTTCGACCAATATTTTGGCAATTTCGGCCGAAATCTATACATTTCGGTCTAAAACGATATAGAGTATAAAATATGTGATTTCGTATCGACAAACTAGCCAAAACGAAATATCGGCCTAAATTTCGGCCGTATCGAAGGAAATTTAAAACAATGAAGGTGATACATGAGGAGCACATCGAAAATTCCTGGTATGTCAGT
The DNA here is from genome assembly GCA_017893485.1 of Hemerocallis citrina. Classification (NCBI taxonomy): domain Eukaryota; kingdom Viridiplantae; phylum Streptophyta; class Magnoliopsida; order Asparagales; family Asphodelaceae; genus Hemerocallis; species Hemerocallis citrina. Next base: position 90,418,568 of record CM030364.1, on the reverse strand, counting down.
TGCAGTCCAGGCAAAGAGGTCTTGATTTCCCCTTAGGCACTGGATAATGTCGGAGCGAACAGAAAGGGGAAGAACTTTGCTAATCAGGAATTTGCGGGTTAGATCTCCTTCTGAAAAGGCCACATCTTCCAGCTCATCGACCGACTCCGACATAGGTGGGCTACTCCCTTGGGGGAGTTCAAGAGCTTCGAGGGAAAGGACAGATCCTCCCACCGAGGTCATGTAGCACTTGCGGGCTGCCTCCTGGCTTCCTCTGACTTCTCCCACGCCCGTTGTGGTGGGAAATTTCATCTTCATGTGGTAACCGAGGGTATGGCTTGCAGAGCAGCTAGGCCTGGTCGACCTAGGATGACATTGTAGGCGGCTTTTACATCTACCACCATGAAGTCCATCGACTCGGTTCGGGTAGTGAGAGGTTTACCAGCGATTATGTCGAGTTATGACACCCTCGATCGTCACTGGCACACTCGTGAACCCGTGTAGAGTGTAGCCGGTGGGCTTGGGCCGATCTGTGGATAGCTTGAGCCCCTAAAAGGCCTCCAGAAAGATAATGTTGGCCGAACTGCCGTTGTCTACTAGGACCCGGCGCACGTCAAAGTTGGCCATGTGGAGATTTATGACCAATGCGTCGCAATGGATGGTTCGAACGCCCTGTAGGTCTCTATCTGAAAAAGTGATCGGGACCCCTAGACCCCTGGGGGAGGACGGTTCTGCACAGAATTTACTCCCTGAACGAAGGCTTTTCGAGAGGAGTTAGAATCTCCCCCCATTGGGCCTCCGTGGATGAGATGCAGGATGGCCTCTGGCTCGGAGTCCGGAGTATCCGCGTGCCGCTCGGGTTGCTTATTAACCCCCCTGGGGGCAGAGGAGGATCGGCCATGTCCTTCCTCACGTACCTAGAGAGCTGCCCTCTCTGAATGAGGGCCTCGATCTCGTCTTTCAAGACCCGACAGTCATCCGTGTCGTGACCGTGGTCCCTGCGGAAACGGCACCACTTGTCCCGGTTCCTCTTCTTCCCCGGAGTGTTCATCTTTGGAGGGGCGGAAGAAGACCCTCTTTCCCAACCTCCATCAGGATGGCTGAGACACTCGCGTTGAGTGGAGTGAACTTCTCGAAGTGAGGAGGAGGGCGACGTTGGCCTCTGTTGTCCTTCTGGAGCTTCTTAGCTCCTCCTTCAGTGCCCTTCTGTTTGTTTTCGGAGGACGGTCCTTCAAAAGCTGGGCGAGAGAGGGCTTCTTCTGCTCGGATGTATTTCTCACTCCTAAGCAGGAGTTCTGAGAAATCCCGAGGGGGCTTCTTGGCGAGGGATGCTCGAAGGCTGACGATAGCGACACAGGATTGGAAGGCAGCGGAGGCAACGGAGTGGTCCAGGGAGGCGATGGATCTAGCATCCACGGTGAAACGTTTGACAGTCTCTCGGCTGCTCACCCTTCCTTTGGTGAAGCAATAACAGGGAGGTGCTTGTTTTTTCAGCTCGTCAGCTGCTCACGAAGTAGGAAGAGGCCTTCGAGCTGATCGAAGGAGAATATGGAGGCCGGAGCTAGACGGAAGTACCATTCTCTTGCAGACACCTTCAGAGTGGTCGGAAAAGTCTTGCAGAAGAGGGCGTCTGACGCCTGATGTATCATCATAAGAGTTTTAAAACTCTCAATGTGGTCAGCGGGGTCGGACTCCCCATTGTATGATTCAAAATGAGGAGGCTTGAAGTTATCCGAGACCGATGCCTCCATTATAGTCCGAGAGAATGGGGGTCTGCTGGGGCAAAAATTCCTTGCCCGTTGCTCCTCCTTTCTGTCCAGTCAGCCAAGGCACATCTCCATCTCGTGAAGACGGCAGTAGACCTAATCTTCCATCCGATCATACCTTGTTGAGGCCCAAGATTCGTCCTCGAGCGGAAGGGGACTGAGAGTACGACGACGATAGCTCGGGGCCGCTTAAGGACTAGGCATACGGCGCCTACGATCTTGGGCAGGTTGAGGATTGCACGCCCGCTGACCGTGGTCAGGGGCAACGTTGAGGGCCCTCAAGACTGCCTCTTGAAATTGTTGGAACTCAGCCCTCGTGACGGGGGCCTCCTGCTCTCGGTGGTCCCGAGGTGCGGGTCGGCCCATTGGAGAGCGGCTTCTCCTCTGACAACGCTGGGGCGACTCCCTCCGCCTCCTAGGAGAGTTGGACCTTCTGCGATCGAGCCTGCGGGATGACCAGGCTCTAAGGGACCGGATTGTAAGAGACCCCTTTGATGTTCTCGACGGGATATCCCGTCATGGGTCCGCCTCTCGTCTAAGCGGGTTCGGAGGTCTTCCCCATACTGCCTGTTGATGATGATATTCCGGAGATCCTTTGGCGTAGGGGGACTGTGCGAGACCATGGAGTCTGATGAGGGATTGTGTATTGATACATGGTCACGATGAGGAGGTTACACTTGCCGACTTCGGCGGGAGGGTCATGCGGGGCGGGAGGGTCATGCGGGAGCCTCTTGTGGCCCTTGAGGAACCTGCTGGGACTGTTGTTGTTAAGGAAGGGGCCGTCCACGCTGCGATTGCTGGACAGGTTGAAAGAGAGGTTGTCCACGCTGCTGGACTTGGTGTGTGGGTTGAGGGGGAATCTCAAGTACTGGAGGAAGAGAAGGTGCGGGAGTTTCTCTACGGTTAGAGACCGTGGCCTTCCCCTTCTTGGGAGGCATGGCTTGAAACTAGTTCGACTGATGGGAGAAGACTGGGTCACTGCTTCTGTTTCCCGCAGACGGCGCCAATCGATTGTTGCTGATTTCAGGTGTGGGAGCAAATAGACGAATTTGTAAGTTCTTTTGAGGAAAACAGTAAAGCAAACTTGTTGACTCCGCCTATGTGTTGACTCGTTCCTTGCCGCTGCCACGAACCTGCACAAAGTTCGATACACAGGGATAGATCCCGGCGACGAACCCTCTGATGCTCTTGTCAATAACCAAGAAGATTAAGAAAGAGCTTTAGGTAGGCAAAGATTCATTATCTTGTAACGGTGGGGAAAGGAAAATATTTATAGTCGCCTTAAGAATCTGTTTCGAGATAATCTCTACTTCCCGGTGTGGATGGATAGAAGTAGTTAAAACCACCTCTTTATGGATAATTACGGATCTGAATCCCTCCTTATCATTCTGAACTGGTTTGTAACGGATTGGTACTCGTATCCACTATGACATATCCGTTCATAGATTGTTAGGGCTTTAGAGAAGAGACTCGGTTCCCATTTCGGATCCGTTTGCAGGTGAAATTACCGTTTTTCTCCTGAGAGCTTTAAGATTCATGCCCGATTTGAACGTTCCGATTTAGTCCTATTTTTAGCCATATCAGTTATGCATCCAGTATTAGCTACAAATAGTTTGTTGATCAAGTCTTTTACTTGCAATATCGAGGCCACAGAGTCCATTCGTCTAATCTTTTACTTGGCTTTAGAGGCAGGGTAAGTTTAAGGTAAGATGTGGAGGTCAGCAGGTAGGTTTGCTGGTGTCTAAGATGGCCAGATTAAACACTCAGATGCATTTAATGGCATGTGAAATTATTGGTGTGGTATCAATAAATCTTCCACTAACAATGACAAGCTTGCCTGAATTCGAGTTATCCCTCACTAGTCCCCCGCTAGTATTCATTTGCGAGCACGCAGTTGGATGATGATGATTAGAGATTACAAAGTAACAAGATCATGATTACAGGCTAGAAACAGAGTAACCTATTCATTGTTGACAGATCAGGGTAACCTATTCATTGTTGGTGATCATTTTTTTCAAATAACTACCATCTTTGGTCTCTACGTGATCTAAAATAGACCCCAACATTTTGGGATAACTAGATAAAGCTATAGATTTAACTCAGCAAGAAATATATTTCTGCAGGTGCATTTCATAATACACTAGCTTCTTTTTTTTCAACTTGTCTGGATTACATGAAAATAGAGCTGCGTACTAGGTTTCATGGGCTTCAATCACTCAAACAAAAGTATGGGTCCATAAAAAAAACCACAATCTATATAATTAAACACACAAAAACCTATCAAGTGGCTCTCCTTCAATCCACCAAAATTAAAGGCACATATCTAATATCACAAAACATATTTTTTCCCCAAAAAAAATTTCCCCAAAGCTCAAATTCAAATCCCCAAAACAACTGTTATTTAATTAATTCTCTCTCTCTCTCTCTCTCTCTCTCTCTCTCTCTCTATCTATATATATATACACACACACACACTTATGGAAACATGGACTTTTATAACCCAATTTATACTTATTTTTCAACATATACTAATGAAAACATGGACTTTTATATACAACTAATGATTGTCATACTATTCAAACTTCAGCTATACAATTGTTGATTTACTGTTTACAAAGTTTTTCATATGCTGTATCGTTCTGATGACGTGCACGGGAAAATCTAGTTCTTCTATGAACTATCTACTTGTATTGGTCCCAGCTGCAAATTCCACATTGTAGCATATTACAACATAACAAACATTAATAAACTTCCCTTAATTCACTTTCAAAGAGCTATACCCCCTTGCATTGTTCGATTGGAGACTACTTTGACGGGAAAAGGTTCTGCTAATTACTGATGATCCAAACTGAATGATGGTTAGAAGAATAACAAAGGGAACAAAACTAGAAGAGAACCGTCAAATAATAGTAACTGAGTAAACTGAATGATGGCTAAATGAATCCTCCTCCATTCAAATCTAGTTAGAAAGTAATGATTGATCATGGGCCAAGTAACCTCAATGAAAAGATGAAACAGAAAAACGGCCTAAAAGAAATTTATTAGCTTGATTTACAAGAACAAGAACATAATAAGTATTGTAATGGGTATACAAATAGGATTGATCCTTAAATTTTGTATTACAAGAATAGTTTTAAGTTCAGTTTAACACCTATTAAACAAAGTACCAAGGGAGCTACAGAAAATGCAAGAATAAAAATGAGATTGCTCCTCTTATCCTTAACAAAGCACTGTATGCGTCCTTCAACCAGTAAACCTTTTAGCACCAATCTTATGGGTTTATAAGAAAACCCATGAATCTAAACCAATGTTCTTTGGTGGTACCCAGACACCTAATTTTAATTTAATGAGACTGTTGCTTGGACATTCATGCCCAGACACCTAATTTTAATTTAATGAGACTGTTGCTTGGACATTCATGCCCTCCTACTCATATTTTCACACTTCCCAAAAGATCAGAAAACAACAACAACAACAAAGCCTTCATCAATTTTGGGATCGGCTAAATGAATCCTCCTCCATTCAACTATACTCCGTCAAATGAACACTTTTCAAACCCTTATTGCTTCAAAATTAGCATTGTTCAAACCCTTACTGTTTCAGTCCAAGTTCGTTTGACCCTTTGTTCCCCTAACTTTCATCCAATCACACCTACATCGGGAGGTTCTCAGTTTACAGTGTATGTGTCCAACCAACCTCAATCAGTTATCCCACATTTCATTTTGAAGTGAGGCAATGTCTACTTTCTTATGCAATTATTTTTTATTGTCTTCTACCGTGTTTCCGTTCATCCACCTTAGCATATCCTCATTTACACTCATTTTTGAAATGTGTTGTTTCGTAAACCGGCCAACGCTTTCATCCAGTCATTACCTACCTTGGGAGGTTATCAATTTTCGTTGCATGTGTCCAACCAACCTCAAATCAGTTAACTCGCATTTTATTTTTAACTCGGGCAATGTTTATCTTCCTTGTGCAATCAGTTTTTTAATTGTCTTCTACTGTGTTTCTGTTCATCCATCTTAGCATATCCTCATTTACACTCATTTTTTAAACGGGCTTATTGCCTAAACCGGCCAATGCTTTATAAAGAATGGATGGTCGTACAGTTATGTAAACTTTTCCCTTTATTTCAAACGTATTCTCTAACCATATAATACTCGTGATGCATCGTTTTAACAAACCTGCTTTAATTATACAAGTAGCAAAGTTCCCAATTTCCCCATCTAGGCAATGACCAAGATTAAATAACAAAAGTTGTTACTCTTTGGTCATTGTTGGTCCTAGTAAACTACACTCGTCGTTTCTCCTAGCTTTGCTGACAGCACATACTCTCTTTTAGTTCTACTAATTCAGTAATTCTAACCCCTCAGATTTCAACGCTTCTTTTCATCTCTCTAAATTTTGATGCTAGCCTTCTCTAGTCTCATCAATGAAAATTATAGTAGCTGTAAACAACATGCATCACAGAAACTTCATCTTGAGAATGCCTAGTTAATTCATCCATGAGTAATACAAATAGTTAAAGACTCAAGGGTGACTCAAGGGTGATCCTTCATGTAAATCTATGGCAATTGAGAAAGGATTTCTCTCTCCTCCACTTGTTCTAACACTAATTACTAATTACTACATTATCTTACATATCCTTAATAACATCAATATAATTATTAGAATACCATGTCCATTGAATCCCAATAAATGTCCATTCAAACAAAAGAAAAAATAGCAAAATAAAAAAGCATTATGCCCATTCATTCCCTATAAAACAAGGATGCTTTTGATTACCCCAATAGCATGAACAAGAACCGCAATTTTCATGGAGAAACTACAATCTGCCTTCAGCACAACTAAATTATATCCGCTCAATCCCTCAAAGACCGTAAGTTGTAACATGTATTATGATAGTAATAAAAAGTCGTAACATGCATTAACCAGAAGCTAAAGATTTTACATTCCAGCAAATCATATATGTAACTAAATATACAAATTATGCTTGTTCCATTATCTAGTGACTGATATTAAAACTTTCAATCTCCTAAGACAAATACTAAATGCAATTCTTGTAATACTAGGATAGATATTTGATGCCTACCCATTTAATATAAGTAAACAATTATCGAGTCCTTTCAATATCTGAAGTTGAACGAGTTACTTAATCAAAATTTAAAGTTCTCGTGAACTACCATATCTACACCTATGTAGCATACACTTCTCTCATGATGCCGTACATGAGTCAACACTCATCAGACACTTCGAGGCATGCCAACCAAGCACTTCAGATGTGACCTCAGTTTTGAACTATTTCTGATATTTGACACTTATTGCGTACATCTGTATATCGTTTGAACACTCATATGCACTCACTACAAACTGAGATACGTACTTCCTTCCATCAATATGATATTCCAAAAAGAGGCGGGAATAATGAAAAGAAACAATAGGTTTATAATAAATTTCGAGACATGTGATGCAAAATAAATTGTAATCAACAAAGTTGACATGACAAACCTATTTTCTATACACAATAAATTGTGTAATTTGGCTGTTGGCAAAACACCATGCGTTGTAATGTAGTATTAGAATGGTGCATGCACATATATAGATACGAAAGGATACTCACACATCCAAACTTACGATGTTTTTCAGGTTCGAAAAAAAAACTGGATACCAACACCTTACTGTGGTATATTATTAGAATGGTCTGTTCACATGTGGAAACGCGTAATATATGCATACATGCAAACTTGCACTATTTTTTAGGAAAAAAAATCATAAGCACAATTGGTCAGGCAATAAATATAACCCCGGACACCTACTTTACACTGAACATCTAGATAGCAGCTAAAAACTTCAAAAGAAGAGGAAAGACAAAAGGAAAAGAAAGAAAATCAAACATTAAATGTTAGTTTTTGTACATTCCAATTCCCAAATCAAACTGGACACTTAAAGATTATGCAGTTAGTAAGTAATCCACAAGAATAAGCAAAAGTTTGCTAGAAATACGAACTGGTTGGTGGCCGGATTTCAGCATAATGTCTCCTTATATAGGTCCAGGGCCGGCCTGAGTTCCCGGGGACCCTAGGCGAACTTCCGAAATGGGGCCCCTAATAACATATATATATATATATATATATATATATATATATATATATATATATATATATTACGCGCGAAATACATGCATATATTTACAAGGGAAGTTCAAAATTGGGGGCCCCAAAAATTGCAAATTCCGCGGGGGCCCGAGGCGGCCGCCATACCCTCCTCCATACTGGGGCCGGCCCTGTATAGGTCCAGAGAATTAACACACTAGCTCTAATGTGAGTACTCATTAGAGAATTTTATATTATCCTATCGTAGTGCCAGTTGGACCATGCCACTTGCAAATGGGGGGAGTTGCATTGGACCTAGTTTGGAATGCCCAAATCTTGGTTAATAGCCAAGATCTATGGCTGGATCTCCTTCACGTGTAAACTTTATTAAGTGGACAAGTTATATAAATGCAACTATAAATCAAGTAGAATTGTGAACCAAACTTCATATTAGACTTCCTTCCTAGTCCTAAACTCCTAACAAGGCTTAGAAATGGGGCAGATCGGGTGGCTTTGAACCGTTCGTTAAACCCATACCGAATCCTTATAATTACTTGCTCAACTTGATCCCTACCCGACAGGTTTGTAGTTTTTGAACTCCAGACCAACCTGCAGGTTCAGACGGGTTTCAAGTTGGGCTGGATCTTTTTGGATAGGGTGGGTTCAAGTCAGGTACAGAAGGTTCAAGTAGAACTAGAATTTTCAAGTAACAAGCTTTACTCATTCTATCTAATTGAAGCAAACTTAAATCTTAAATTCATTTAGACAAAATAAGAAAAATCCCACTAGAAAAAATATTCGACTATGATTTATGAGTTCATCCGAATGTATTTTACTACTTATGTATACCTCAAAGAGGTACAAACTTAGTAGACCAATACCGAAGTAATCATCATAATCAATAGATTGAAAATTTGAACTGAAACGCAAAAGTACCCTACAAGCATAAGCAAATGAATTTTCACCCACACGTGTATGTATGTTAATAGGTATCTACCGAAGAATTAACACACACACACACACAAGTAAAAGGGATATGAGATACATTGGGTAACTAACCCTTTCTAGGATTTCCCAATCGCATGCATGTCACCTCATCAATTGTTCAATTGTTCATTTACTAAATGAGAAAGTTGCTCATACCCTTTTTCCCCACACACACACACGTGTATGTATGTTAATAGGTATCTACCGAAGAATTAACACACACACACACACACACAAGTAAAAGGGATATGAGATACATTGGGTAACTAACCCTTTCTAGGATTTCCCAATCGCATGCATGTCACCTCATCAATTGTTCAATTGTTCATTTACTAAATGAGAAAGTTGCTCATACCCTTTTTCCCCACACACACACACACACACATATAGGTCGGGTTTACTGGGGCGAAGGTTTAGGTAGGCTTAGGGCGGGTTAAATATAATACCCTAAACTGATCCCGAATATTGTTAAGTTAGACCATTTAATGCTAACGGGGTCAGGTTTTGAAAGAGAAGAACCCATACCCTAGACATTTCGGATTAGGTAGGGCAGGTTAGGGTACTGATCCAATTGACACCGCTAAGTCCTACACATTCTGTTGATATATTTTCAGAAACTGTATGATGCCTATAGTTCCAATATATACATCAATAGAAATAGCTGACAAACATCCTCCAAGTATCTCGTAATGTATTCCATAATGGTCAACTTCTTTTAAGGAAGTATCCTTGCAAGACAATGGGGATTTCTGTATTGTCATTAAACAAGTTTACTACTTTGTAAAAAGGCATGCATTTTGATTGCAACCAAGACTGCTGCCACAAAGTTGAGCGCTTCAAAACCGCTAAATAGACCCATGTTTCAAAACCGCTAATTAGTTTCATTTTGTATATTCTCAATACCTAAATAAATTTTGTTATAGAATACATCCGTAAGGTTGGATTTTGTATCTTAATGCTCGAACATATAATTCCCACTTTGTACTTTGTAGGATCGTAGATTATATCCTATCGGTAGGAGCCAAATCAATCTCTCCTTCTATTTATAATGGCAGTTAAAGCCTGATGCATAAACCCTGAACCTCTTAACCCTGCTAAGGGGCTTTACCACTGTGTTATAGTAACACTTGTGATAATTTATTCCCATTGGATAGTAGAACAAAATATATACACCAATACTCTTTACTACTCTTCTAAACTTGATGGTATATAGCACTCTCATAATTTGAGAATCTTCCATAACACTACAATCATATTAATTAACAAGCTTCATTAAACATAAAAAATCAAACTTAATAGATCAGATATATAGGGTATATACTCTGCTCTGGAAGCCAATTTTGGAAGGATCAAAATCAACCATATACTGATCAAAACCAGGTACAATGTCAAGGTGAATGACGGAAAGTTGATGAAAGACTATCATGAACTTGCTCTGATAAATGAACAGAAAATATATGGGTACCCCTGCTCTCAAAGCCAATTTTGGAAGGATCAAAGTCACCCATGCATCAGTCAAAACAAAGTACAAAGTCACAGTGAATGACGAAAAGTTGATGACAGACTTGCTTTAGTAAGTGCGTGGACTGTATCTTATACTCCAGTACCATATCATCAACACTCAGTTCAGTAGTCAAGTGCATGCCCTTCTTCAGACAAAAAAGCCCCTTTACTTGTAATACCAAGAATGCCAACTTTCTACCATCTTCAACTTAATTCTTCATCCCAAACCCCTCACTCCTACAGTTTACTCTGGTTTTAGTAAATCCATTACAGCCTCTCAGAGAGATGAAAGAAAATAGGAAAAGAGGGGGCTACATTTTTTTTAAATTAAATAGACTAATTTGTGAGGCAAAGGGGCAGTTCAGTGGCTTACTAAGCAAAGGAGCATTTTAGTCGTTTCACTTGCCATTAATGGTGTATGACAATTACTCATAATTAATAGTCTAAGGATGCGTGCACATAGGAGCAAGTTCATGGTAATCAGGTAAAAAGCAGAAACAATATCATGGTGGTTCACATCATTTACCCTTTTTTTCTTAAATTTAACCATGTGTATTTCTTTCCATTGTCAATGAATTCTTTAAGACAACAAAATCTTGGGATTGACATGCCTCAGTTAAACTTCATGGTAAGGGGGACAGAGTCTAATTTGCCTACAGTATCCTTAATACCCTTCAAAATATTCTCGTAAACTTTTCATATCCAATATCGCCTACCTTGAGTGTCACTCACAAGAACATTCATCAACTCTACTAAAGATGTGTGTGCGCGCGCGCGCGCGGGGGGGGGGGGGAATAATGATCAGCTATATAGTGTTAACACATAAAATATTCATCAAGATATTTTGTCCATAGTTCTAAACACACAAATCGGCAAGTACTAGATTTATTTGCACATGGTGATGGATGTGTTTTCTTTTCTCTAACATCTCCATATTGCTAGGAAAAGATTAAAACACATGAACACATTCATACAAAAGTAGGTTATTACTAAGAAATAAAAGACTGATTGAAAGAACGGTGAGGTAAAAGACAGAGACCTCCCATTATATGATAGTATATGATAATACAATCTCTTTAAGAAATATATATGCAAAACTAATTATCTCAAAAAAATCATTGAACATGAAGAAGATAGCAGATAATTAAATTTTGCTATAAAATTACAAACATAAAACAAATAGAAAGCACTATGCAGATCGTCAATCACATCAGCTCAAACATGGACAAGTTATCATAGAAACTGAAAATAGTAAAGACAATCATTCAAATCTTTAAAAATAAAAAATAAAAATTGATCAAAAGTGTAAACAGTTGACTGCGAATTAATGGCCATATCTATACATACCATGCATATGTATTATTGTGATTATCATTAAACCATTATTCAGACTCAAGATCATGTCTGAAATGTCCTCCATCAACGGAAATTTCAAGTTCAGCAATCGCAAACCATGTAGTTCCTTTGACACTATTCTATGCTTCTAACAGAAGTTAACAAGCCTTTTGGCACGTGTGACGCATGTATAACTGGAATGGGATGGTTGTACAATTTTTAGGAAAATTAATGATTTATGGATGTAATTTAATTTTAAGGAGAATTATTACAGTAATTTACTTGTAATGAGATTCTCTGTCACCCCTTACTCTCATTACATCTCCAAAACAGGAATTCAAATGGGCTAATTAGATATTAAATAAGATAGCCCACTCATCGAAGTCTAGGATCTACTCATCAGAGAAGACTTTTTGTTATGAGCAACTATGAGCTATTGGCCTGCTTCACGGAAATGGAGGGTGGCTTCATCGGGGTTTGGGTTAGGGTTTGGGTTATAATAGTAAAGCTAACGAGAAAAGATGAAGTGGTGGTTATCCTTTCTCCTACTCACAAGCTCCTTGCAGAAATTTCTCCATGGATCTGGTAGACAGCGAAAATCACTCCATGTCTAAGGACAATCTACATAAGCCATTGAGTCCACCACAACTCATACAATAACATACAACTCAAGTTATTGCCCCAACCCAGTATAATAGACAATATTCAACTACAGCATTGCACACCAGTAATTATAAACTAAACAATTCTACCATCTCAACTAGATCCAACTGCTCTCCATATCTCGAAAGACAGTAGCTATATAAACCAGGTGAAACCAGATCAAGTTCTTTCTTGGGCTACCCATACCTAGTTTCAGTCAGACTGAAGTCCAAATGCATGAGTTGTAAAGTTAATCCCAACTTCACACTTGTTATTGCATCATTAATAGTATCAAATCTAACTAGCTGTTCAGGATGAGCTGCATAAAGCTTAAACTACCCAACAAAGAAAAAAATCATGCAAGCACTCTTTAATGTAAGTGTGGCATTGTGCACTATGTTTTATTGTCTTAGTAAGCTTAAACTTTTGTGAGTGAAAAAATTTCACAAACCAAGCCAGCAGAGTGTATCCTTGGCAACCGGCTAGCTCTAGATGATACATTACGAACATAAACGGGACGTAGACTAAGGGAAGATAAAAGTGAACATCATATATGGACATCTATCCTAACTTAAGACTGCAATTAGCAGACAGCTGCTTTCACAATAAATCTAGCAGAAAGTAGCATTTTCGGTTAAGTCAACTGTAATATCCCTGCCATTTAAACTTCAGTAACCTAACTTTGGTAAGGACTTGTATGTGTCAATACATGTGAACTTGTTCCACATTAACAAGAAAAAAACAAGATGACTATTATATGTAGCTACAAAGAAGATGTGCATAAAAACATCATATCTGGACATCTATCCTAACTTAAGACTATGCAGTTAGCAGACAGCTGCTTTCACAATAAATTCTAGAGGAAAGCTGCATTTTCGGTTAAGTCAATTGTAATATCCCTGCCATCTAAACTTCAGTAACTTAACTTTGGTAAGCACGTATATGTGTCAATATGTGTGAACTTGTTCCACATTAACAAGAACAAATCAAGATGACAACTATATGTAGCTACAAAGAAGAGGTACGCAAAGAAAATCATACAGAAAGTGCATGAAAAACTGAATGAAACTTCAGAGAAAGCCCACGAAATGGCTAGGATAGTTGATACAAGAGAAAGAGGTAACAAGTGAAAAGGAGAGAGAACACTTACGGAATTTCCTGAAAGTTAGCATCTAAAACCTAGAAAACAATAACAGCCATGTCAATATAGATTAATAAATGAGTAAATATGCATCATGAGACCTTAACATATCAACTAAAATGTCAGATAGAACAAAAAGAATGAATAATTACCAAAATGTAATTTCATAAAACAAGCCCTCCAGCAATCCACCACCAATGCAAAAGCCTCCAGAAGACCAAAGCATAGATTAGTTCTACAGATATTACCATAAGGTGCAATTTATAAGGAAAGAGAGAATCATCATTATCCATTCTTTTCCACCTAAATAGGGAAGGCTATGTAGAAAATTCTAGAAAGCCACATGTAAGTATAAAACTTCTATGACCAGTTGTCATACTTAAGCCAAACACGATCAATTAATTCGAAATTTCTATTTTGAAGGCCAAAGTGGTGGGGCTAGTTATAAGCTTCGAAGCAAAGCTGATGGGTAGAGATTTTATCTTTTAAAATGATTGAAAAAAGAAAATAAAAAAATTAATAGAAAATTACATATTATTAATAGAAATAGAAATGATGAATACAACACAAAGGACCCAACAGATAGTTATTCAAGTTGGATTTAAATCACCCTCAAAAGATAGCAAACTAAGTTCAACCAAAATACGGATTCATGTGGAATAGATATAGAATTGATTCTACAAAAAATGAAACAATATTTAAGTTGCGGTAGACTAATTCCAAGATTTCCAGTAGTTTTGCTATTGTGTGGTGTCCCATTAAATTCCAAAGCACGTAAGAAGCAAAGTTATTCAAGTTAGACAAAGTCAGTTTGAAAAGCATCAAATACATTAAGCATCCCAGCAAACACACCAGGGTACCTTTCTTTTGGCTGCTGCCATCTAAACCTGGAACTGGTAGCCTCAGGAAGCCAGCAGAACCCTGAATGAAAGAAAATATTAGACTCTTTGCGGTCCAGAACATATTTTAATTTTAATCAAATTCTGAAGACTAATAATGCACAACAGAAACAAAAAGGCACAGGACAAAGAAAATTTAATATGTCACGCAAGTAACAAACACACATGCATACAATATCAGTGACGTAAAAAAGATGAACTGAAAAAAAAACGGAAAAGCAACAAATTGAGATAAAGTTAGGACTAGATATCGGAAAAAATGTCGAATGAAACCATAAATATATGGTATTTTAGCAATTTCCAATATTCACCACCGCTGAACTGGCAATTATGTGTACAGAAGTGCAACAAAATCAAGTTTAAACTGAAGAAATATTAACAAATGTTTAATTTGATAAACCTTTCCAAGTGAATCAAATATGTTTTACAAGAGATGAAACGCCTTTGGCAAGTTGGCTTACAAGAAACTGAACACAAGACAAGAACTGGCATGTAGATGTAGAAGGTTCCAGATCTATCCTCGTCTCTTCAATGCTTCATCCACATCAAGAAATCCGAACCCAATGCTCAAGGCCATTGTATCATATATAAGACACATAAATGGCGAAGAATTAGAGGACCAGATAAAAATTATATCATAATCTAGAAGCAAGGTCAATAGCAATTGTGGAGTCAGAAAATCAGCATCTTAATTCACTTGCCCGTAATAAAGGGATGACTAAGAGCTTGAGAAACAGTCATTCTCTTTTCTGGATCCAAAATAAAAATTCTTTCCAAAAGATCTTTAAAATTGGCCACCAATTTGGGGTCTTCTCCTGGGGAGCTCGAAATGAGTGAACAGATGTCCTTGGGTTTAATATTCATAAGCAGTCTCTTTACAGTCTGCATACAAGAAGAAAAAGAAAAACAAAGGGGGGTATGAATGAAAGTGTTATCAAGAAAAAGACAACTAGCATCAGATAATTGGTATAACAGCATCAAAAGAAATAAAAAACTTGCCTTTCTAGTAACAGGATCTTCCTCTGTTGCATGAAAATTCAAATCTTGATCAAAATGTTGATGGTGGAATGCTCCCTGTTATGCTTCATAGAAATTAGTAATAGTAGGCAGGTAAAAGAGACCAACTATTTTCAGATGAACTAGAATAAGCCACAAAGCATTATAAGTACTAAAATAAAATACGGAAAATGTTGAATGAATGGTTTGTATCCTTCCAGTCACAGTGAAAACACAGTACAATTCTGATCATGTCAACAAAAAAAAAGTATTTTCCCCTTTCAAACAATATCAAATAGATTTTAAAAATGTTCTTAATCAAACAAAGTGACAAGCATATATGTCATGATCATCTTACCTTTCTCAGCATCTTCTTTGGAAATGGACCTTTCAACTCCATGTGAAGACGTAGCATGTCATTATTAGATGGGCCTGGAAAAAGAACTTTCCCACAATAAAGTTCATACAAACAGCAGCCAACTGACCATATATCCAAAGGATGATCATACTCTAATCCAAGAACTGCAAAAGATGATATTTAATTACATAAAAGGCCATTAAGAATAAACCAACAACCAAGAAGAAGATATTTGACACTTACTTATTTCTGGAGCACGATAGAAGCGGCTAACCAAGTATGGTGTGGGCTCATTCTTAGCAGCAAACATAGCGTTGCCAAAGTCACAAAGCTTCAGAACAGTCTTGGCTTCATTTACCTGCTTAAGAGGAACACTAAATTCCTTAATCTATGCGAACTTAAAAATCTACAGAATTATATCCTTGAGGAAATCCTGTATGTATGCTACTTATTTGTCCCCGGTCTTATTGACATTAGAATGATGACACTGATTGAATGTAATATAAACTATTGAGAATTTTGTAATTATGGGCTTCTTATGTACAACATGAGTCACAAGCCTTGGAGAAAGTATATTACACAGAACAACACAACTACATAAATCATAAAAGGTAGGAATATAAGAAATCAAAACAATTTATACATGTCTCGTGTATAATCAGAGAGGGATTAAGACATCCAAGGTAGAGAATCTATGATTCAAAGTTAAACCCAGACAATAAAGACCAATGGTTGTGTTGGATGTTTAACAAATAATGAAGACTATATTGAATATGAACTAGATTGCACTGAAGGCTATAAGAAGAAGGCAGGAAAGCAGGAACCAGGGAAGAATATGTGAAAAGGTTTCAAAAAGTACATACTGAACAAAGATGGCAGCTTATTGATGGATGATCATTGTATTAGCCAGAAATAGTGGAATAGTGACTGCGGACAATTTTGACAAACTATTTTACTATTTTTAGTTCATGAAATTTATTACTTATCAGTTAGTGACAATTAACTCAGGGGAACATCGAGTATGAAGAGGCACCACAAAATACCTAGATAAATTTCACTGTACATGGTAAAGATAAACTATAAAAATTGCAAAATAAACCCAAAGCGACGACAAGCCATACCAGCATATTATCTGGCTTTATATCACAGTGCAGTACACCACAATTTTTTAGATGCTTCAATGCAATGAAAAGCTGCTTCGCATATGCCCGTACAGCAGTCAGTTTAAGTCCAATATTACGACCAAACTTCTTTAGAACCTCACGAAGATTCATATGAAGAGATTCAAAAACTAAACAAAGATGATTTCGGTACTTAAAACTTGAAAGAAACCTAACACAGTGTCGCTTGTCCTCAGGGTCTGTAGCAGCTAACTTTCCCAATATGCGTAGCTCTTCTTGGCCTGCTTTATACCTATACCATCATACATCCAGAAGAGTAAGAAAAAAACTGAAAAAATTGAAAATCATAAGAAACAGTCAGCTACTAACTGAAAAGGGAATCTTCTCTACTGTTTACACACATAGTGTCATTGTTGCGTATGATCTTTATAGCAACTTCTTCAGGGTCACCCTTCCCAGCCTTAAGATCCTTAGCACGAACAACAGTTGAGAAAACTCCTTTGCCATGTGCTGCAATAACTTCATAACGACCATCAAGAATTTCACCGAACCTGTAACCTGCCGGTAAAGATGGGAAAAAATGGTTACTTAATTAGTGCAACCTTAATAAAAATTGCTTCCTGGGTATCAAAGAATAATCAGACTAAAAGAACAATGAAGAGGCTTAATTAACTTACTGTAGTAACCCTCTGCATCATCCCAGTTGTCATGAAGACCACTTCTTTCAATTTGGACCGCATCGCCTTTTCCCTGTATCAGCTGATAATAATGAGAACCAGAACAATCTAGTCTAGCTAGAACAATAGGTTGTAATAGACAGCAGTTTTTTTTAGAAATGTATAGGCAGCCAATGACATCCTTCAGAGCATCATATAAAAGACAATCCAAACCAATAAAAATGTACGGCAGGCATTTTGTTTGATGAGAAAGAAAATAAAGGGAGAGGCGATGGAAACTTTTAGTACTTAGTGTAGGATGACCCAATAGGTTGGTGTTGCTTTATGGCTTTTTAACATGACATAGTTGTTAACATGCATCTTATAAGGCAACAATGTCACAAATCAAAAACTAAGTTATGAACCCTGTGCTTTACATAAAGCTTTAATAAGAGTAATATTTAAGGAGAACTTTCCTGACGGGTTGAGTGAGTGGACTTTGGGGTTCTTATAAGAACTTGTTCGAGCAAGTACGCGCAGAGGATTTTGTGTCTCTGCGTGAGTTGGGGAGAAGGATTGAGACATCCATCCAAGCCATTGCTGAAATTAGTATGAATCTCAATTCCGTGATGGGTAAATGGATGTGCATTAGATTCTAGTTTTAAAAACTTAGTTCTTTCTGATTTCCCACCATCCCAATGGGTATAAATGCAGATCACCACCCTAATTTACATTAACTGATCCTACCACGAAGGAGTAAAAAATAACAGGAGAAAATGATAAAACTACGTCCACAGAACCAGTATTAAAAACAAAACAAAAATGTAACAGTGAGGGTACAAAACATACCGCTTTCCGGAAGCCAACAGGTGATTCTCCAAAAATATCATCACAAAACATATCTGCTGATCTCTCGCTCTGTTGGGAAAGAAGTGGGAAGCGAGTAATTATTATATCTGAGTGATCAATAAACTACTTCAAATATAATTTAACCATCATAAAAATTAAAGTAACATCTAACAACAGAATTCTGTAACAGACCTTGGGAGAATATTCACCTAGCCCCCCAGCACCATCTTTCTTCTGAGGAGTTGATGTCCCATTATGCGTAGGTGACTTTCCCACAGTGAATGACGGTTCAGCAATATAACCATCAGAAGAATCATGCTTGGCATCAGACTCCTTAGCAACAGTGTCCATAGATGTATCATTTTCTGCTAGATATACATGAATGATGGATCAATGGAATAAGAAACCCCAAAAAGGAGTAACATACTGATGAAGGAACAGAAGAAACTGAAAAAAGTTTTACCTTTCACATGATTTTTAGATGGAGATTCAACTTGTTTTTGTGGCTGCTGCTGTTTATATTTTTCCAAGATGGCCTGCCTCCTTTTTCTGCTCTCCTCCTTGATTTTGTCAAGATCTTCATCGTCCTGTTTGGCAAGTTGCTGTTCAATTCTCTCTTGATAGTCTTCTTCATCCTCCTCTCTAGCAAAATGAAGACAATAATAGTTAAGCAAAAGAAAGGGAAAAAGTAAGCTACCCAATCTGATATATACTCCAGGTAAGAGTGATTCAGATGCTAACCTTAAAGACGGTCTATTTCCTTCCTGAGATTCATGCTTAGCAGAGTCTCTGGAAAGCTCCTTTGATCTTGTTCTATCTCTATCATGATCCCGTTCATCATAACTAGAGCGCCTATAATCCCTTTGCTTATCTCGATTGCTACCTTTCTCCCTCTCTATTTTCCTACCATGTTCTCTTTCATCTCGAAGCACTTCCCTATCTCGGCCTCTCTCTCTATAATAGCCATATCTGTGTCTTTCCTTCTCTCTGCTTGCATCCCTTAGACGATCCTTTTCTCTGCTTATATCTCTTGGCTTCTCTATCTCCCTGTCTCTAACACTACCTCTGTCTCTTTCTCTCTCCCTACCTCTTTCACGATCATGTCTGCTAGATATACTAGAACTCCTATCCCTATCTCTTCGATATTCTCTTTTCTTGTCCCTATCCTTGTCATAATCAGCACGCCGCGATTCTCGTTCACTGTGTCTGCCATAACTAGCACTCCTCTCTCTTTCCCTGCGATTACCTCCATCAGTCTTCTTTTGTCTGCCACATTCCTCATGCCTGGCTTCTTGACCGTCGTGCATTATATCACTACTACTCTTCTCCCTTTCCCTGTGACCCCTATCCATCTCTGCATCACTTTTTAGGTGTCTAACCTTATGCTGGTTAACCCTATTATCTCTATTGCCCCTCTCAGAATCAGTATCTTGTGACCTTGACCGATCCCTGTGACGAACTTCGTTGTTCCTTGTGCGAATTGGAGTGTGTCTAACGTCCCCACTACGCACCTGATTTCCCATGGAATTATCAGAATAAGTGGCCTCATTCCCATCATCCCTGTCCTTGGACTTCATTACATAAGTACCCCTAGAGAATGGTGATTTTGACATCTTACACCTCCTTAGGTCACCATTACCAATATCATAGTCCATATTGATTGATACATCTCTTTCCGTCTGAAAATTCTTTGAGTCTTCACTTTCACTCACTTGCTCTAAGCTTTTCCTCTGGGTTACAGTAGCATCCTCAAACCTTGGAATGGCAATATTCCTACTACATGTTTCATAATGCTGATCCGAGTTTTCATGATTCATCAAGTCACAATAATTTTCCCTAGCACGCAATGCATATGACTCATCATCAACTACCTTCAGTTCCTTATCGGGGTAAGAATTATCCTCTGCAGACAATACCTGTAAATGAAAAAATATATATATAGTGAGCATCCAAAATTTTGATATTGACTTAAACTTCTTTAAAAGAAATTAATAAAAGAAAGTTCAGATAAAGTTAATCACCCAAGTCACCCTGGTAGCTAAAGAATATGATATTTCTTAACACGACTGACGACAGTAGCTGGCCCTTAACAAAGTTGAATGGAGAAAATGAATTCATAGAGTCAGTCCCAAATGTTTTTGAAAAGTGCTTTGTTATTGATATTGTATAATGTTTATAAAATAAATGGGTAATTTAGCATCACCGGACATATAAACTAACACACAAATAACTAAACAGCAAGTTATGTATTTTTTTTAAATAAAAAAAAAGCTACACAAGAACTATCTAAATAAAACATGGCAAGCACATTCAATCAAAAATTAATTCATCCTTCATTGCTTTCTTTCTTCTGCAAATTAGCTAACTCCTACATGAAATATAAGTAAGAAATTAATAATGAACAAATATATATAGTCATATATAGATCAATAAGTGGACAAATTTTTGTAACAAAAGATAAAAATTAAGTAGCTTTGTAGTAATAATGAAAAACAGTAGGGAAAAAATGCACTTTATATATAGTAGAGATAGCTAAGCAAAAGTGGATGCTAAATAACTCAAGTAATCTCAATTTTCTAATATAACTATTATCTAAATCCCAAAAAAGAGGGCAATTTTTGCTAAAGGGCATGTTTTGTATAGCTAGAATTGTATAAATTCAGTAAAATAAAAAAAAAAATTTAAAATTTTAAGCTACAGTTTCTCCAATTCTGCGATCAAATGGTTAATCATCACCCCATCTCCTCAACCAACTAACCAAAACCCTAAGTAGACTAATCTAACCATAAACAAACAAAATAAAGGAATCGAACTTCATCGAAATAAAGAAGATCAAGAAAACAGACCAAATTGGACGAATCCGGCTTGATCTCACCCTCTTCGAGAATCTCCCCTTCCTCCAACTCCCCATCCTCCACCACCCTATCCTTATCCTCAATCGCAACCGCCACGTCATCTTCGCCCTCCTTTTCCCTCCTCTTCTTGCTGTGATGACGGTGCCGGTGGTGGCGGTGGTGGTGCTTCCGCCGCTTCGAATTCCCCCCCTCCTTCGATCCGCCCTCCATCGAGGGTGATCGGTGCTTCTTTCGAGACGGCGAAGGGATCCGCTCTTGATCTTCGATTTCCATTGGAGGAATTAGGGTTAGGGAAAGGGGGGAATTAGGGTTAGGGTTTGAGAATAAGATGAACAAGATATTTGGTTGGTTTATATGTTTCGTTGTCACCGTTTATCCTTTTTATTGTTCGGCTTTTCGCAAGGCAGGAATAATGAGATCAAACCTCTCTCAAAACGTGGCTTTATATTTACTGGGAATACTGCGAATTTTTTCCCAAACTGATCCACTTTTTGAAAGTTTTTCCCAGGCTCACCAACTTTTAAAAAAATTTCTTAAACTGACTTACTCGCTTTCTCAGATAGAGAGTATAGTCAAAATCAACTCGCCATCTGAGAAAGCGAGAGTTGGTTTTGGGTTTTTTTGGTTTCCTCCTTAGCCAAGACCCGTTGTCTCAAAAAACGAGCTTGTTTTAGCCAAACTCGCTTTTTTAGATAGCGAGTGTCGATTGGAGATTTCTTAAACCATAGCCTCACTCTTTCAAGCATTGAACTCTCCCTCTATCTCTTTCTCTCAACTCCCCCTCTTCGATAACCCATAAACCCTAGTCCCCCAATTCAAGCATTTGGGCCGATTAACCCATCAAAATTTGTTTCAATCTTCCACGTCCCTCTCAAGCATCTCTCCCCACACTCTCAACCCTCTCCTCACACCCACAAAAACCCGTAACCCCAAAATCGAAGATAATTGTGAATTCGTGATTTTGCGAAAATGAGTGCGGTGGAAGGTTTTACATTCACATCATCTGCACTATCTACATCCTAAAGCACCAAACTTTAACGGTATTTTTCTATACATTTGCATTTTTAATTACCGGTTAATTTTAAGAAATGTTGGGGAATTGTTAGCGAAATCGTTAGAAATTAGTAGTGATTTTGAATAGAAATGTTAATAAATCTTACGTTATGTTGAGAAATTTTTGAGAATTTTCGAATGAAAAGTTTGATAATAAATGTAGGTGTGTAGTGTATACATGTTTGAGAAATTTTGAATATAAATTTTGATACTATTTGTAGGTATACAATGTAGATTTTTTTTCAGAAATGTTGAGAAATCGTGAAAAAATTTGTGTAATTTGTATAGTTATATAGTTTGTATTTAGTTTGTATATAGGTTTGTTTAGTTTGTATATAGTTTTGTTTAGTTTGTATAGTTTGTATATAGTTTGTATAGTTTGACTATAATTTTAGAAATCTTATAATCGACATACACAATTCGAGCCTGAGGTTTAAGAAATTCCCAATCGACACTCGTTGTCTCAACCAGCGAGTTTGGTTAAAACAATCTTGCTGTTTGAGACAGCGAGTCTGGATTGAGAAAGTTAAAAAACTGCAATCGACACTCGCTGTCTCAAAAGGCAAGTTTGGTTATAACAAGTTCATGTTTTAAGACAACGAGTCTTGGCCAAGGAAGAAACCAAAAAACACAAAACCAACACTTGCTTTCTCATGTAGCGAGTGGATTTTGACTACACTCACTATCTGAGAAAGCGAGTGGGTTAGTTTGGAAAAAACTTTCAAAGAGTGGGTCAATTTGGGGATAAAGTGGGTCAATTTGGGGAAAAAATCGATTACTGCTAAGTCTTTTTTTTTTTTTGCAAATTCTAATTGCTACAAAGTCCAAGAGTATTTTTAAATTGTTTTTTTAGTTACTATATTCAAAACTTAAAAATTGTGTACTTGTTACTCCCTCTGTTTCAAAATATAAATCATTATAAGTTTCTACACGAAAAAAAATATGACTGAATAAAAATAATAACATTTTTGGTTTTTGAAGCTCATAAATGAGCTATCAATTATAAAATGGCCAATTTGTTATTTTCTATAATTTTACTATTACTCTTTTTTTTTAAAACAAGGAAAAATTTGGAAATCTTATAAAAAAATACTTGATGGGCATTCAAGAATGACAATACATTTGTCTTGTAAACCTAAAGTGACTTGTATTTTTAAACAAAATAAAAAAGCTAGAATGACTTACATTTTGAAACGGATGGAGTATTTATTATCCTAAACCTTTAAGACCCTAACTAAATATAATATAGTTTGCATTCTCTTTCTCTTTATTGCGAGGTAGAAATTATAGCAGTTAATAAACAACAACTTTCCAAACAAGATATGGCGCCAATGGCGGGTATTGTGGTTTAGTGGTTGAAGCCATTGGTTTAGGGTTTTGTTTACTGAAGGATCCAAAATTCTATCATTTTGTTTCTATTTGAGATAAAACACAAAAACGACAAATTGCGTGAGTAAGTTAGCAAATTGATTAATAAGATGTAAAGTTTGCGAGATATCCAATCGGCAACATCAGATGCACTCGTCAATCTTTATGGAAAAGAAGTGACATACCTTTTTGTTGCATTAGCTACACATTTCTTCCTTCCATATCACGAAAAGTTTACTTGATACCAGCATAAGCAAGCATGATTTCCTGAACACAAATCACCGAAAGCCTACTCGTCAATTGTCTTATCCCACGTAAAGCACGTGAGAGAGATTTCATCTCTTTGGTATCCGTGCACAGTGAAGTGGTTCTACAATTTTTCACCGACAAATGTACAAAAAAAGATGATAGAATCGCCTGGGATATTTATGTTGTTGCCACATGTGGGGCGTGTTCCTATATCGTAACAAGTTATGGTTCCGTAATAACAATAAAATATTTCATGTTATGATGTATACAATTTTTGCCTCTATTCACGCTTGGGCATGTTAGGTAGGAGTAAAAAAGAGACTTCGTATGGAGGAGGAGTAGATCAGGTCATGTCAAGAGAGAGTGAGTCGATGGATGGATGATAATGCATTATATGTATCAACATTTCAGTAGTAGATGCTCTAGTTTGTATTTGTCGCTTTGAATTATGTTTGAATTTTGATTATTAGTTATGTACTATGTTCTATTTGTTTCGTTAATTTTTCATTAATAAATCACTGACAATGTTATCTTTATTCTTAAAAAAATGTACAAAGAAAAATAAAATTGAAAAATGCCCTATCTCTCTCTTTCTCTCTTAAGTCTTAAGTGTACAAATGTATAGGATGAACCAAGAAAAATAATAAAAGTGTCGGTATTGGTAATACTCCCAGTTAATTAGAGATAAGGAAAAGGAGAATTTTTTTTTAAAGGAAGGTTAGGATTAAGTAACAACAAACCAGATATGAAGACTAAATCAAATCATTTCTACGCTAATTTAAATTTATAAAATATACTAGTATATCCCCTGTGCAAATTGCACAAACTTTATCAAAAAATAAATTAAAATATCAATAACAATTTTTAAAAAAAATCAGCACAACCTCCCCATATTTACAACTTCAAAATCATCATAATTATAATCCAACATATTAATATTCAACAATTATGTAGTAAAGCTTTGCACATAAAACAAATGATTCAAACACAAATATTTAATGATAATAAGGCACATCCAAACTCAATCACAATAATCTTTCGTACTTAAATCACAATTATATATACAACAGATGGTTTAAATAAAATGTTCACGATAATAAAAGAGTCCAATCCAAACAGTTAAAATGCAAAATTTATGTTCTAAACAACTATTGTTTATAGCTACGTAAATACAAAACAAAAAGGAAAATGTGTACTAATTTCAACATTGTAGTATCAAAAAAAATTTGTAATTTCAACATGGAATCACATTACCGAGCGATGGAATTCTCTACACATGAACATCATATGTCGGCATACATTAAAAAAAAATATGAAATGAAAATTTAGTTAGGTGCATCACATTAAAAAATAATTATTTATATAGCGGAATGAACCAATGCGGATTGATATAAGACGATACATAAAAGAAAAAAGAAAAAAATAATAAATAAGGCTTTGATAAACTCTACTAAGATGACATTATGAGATTCTTAAAATATAAAAACATTGCGTGCCAATAAATACTATTTTAATCAATTGAATATTATTAGATTGTTGATGACATTTACCTTTCAATTGATTATCATGGAGTTACGCACTTCTTGAAGAACTTCTTGATATACCACATTATGTACGATCATTAGCCTGTTGGGGATCATTTGAGTTATCCGTCAGCAATATCTTCAAGCCAGAACGGGAAGTACAACGCGATAATGCTACATACAATTGACTGTGCGTAAACACATATTTTTTAAGATAGACCCCAACGCTATGGAAAGTTTGGCCCTGGCTCTTGTTTATTGTCATAACAAATGCCAACTTTATAGGAAATTGTCTTCTTCTAAGGACAAATGGCCACCTGGTTTCTGTAGGCGACGTGCTCATTCTTTGAATCACAACTGTCTCACCTGCACACCGTCCTGTAATAATTGTAGGTATAATAATATGTTCTCCCAGAGTATGAATAATAAGACGTGTTCCATTGCAAAGTCCCATAGATTGATTCAAATTTCTCAGCAATATAATTGGTATTCCTTGCTTCAATTCTAAATAATGATTTGGTAGCCCACTCATCTTAATTGTGTGTAGAAATTCCGGCGGATGCATATCCTGCTCATTTGTACCATTCGGGGTATGTTCAACTGAATCTGCACTTAAGTAGTTGACAACCTGTCCTAGGAACCATAGACAAAATATGAGAATTAATGGCATCAACTTCTTCATTAGTAGGTGCTAGAATAGCGCGTTTTTCAAGGAATGTTGGGTTATTATATCTAGATTCAATATCAGGATAATTCCAATCTATCAAACCCTTTAGACCATCTGCAACTTTAATTAAAAGGTCATTTGGTGTTTGTATCCAATCCTTTGCAGAACCTCCAGTATTAGATTCACCTGAAATTTTACCTTCTCCCACATCTAAAATTCACTTTGCAAAGGTCTCTTGTTCATTCTTGCTAGCTTGATCGAGTGAACTCCCCATCAATCTCATGTTTTTCATCAGCTCATACACTTTACATGAAGACCAAATATACGACCTTTGTAATGATGCAGATACAATACGGGGTCGCCCACCTACTGGCACGATAGGCAAAATCTGTCAAAAGTCCTTCACCGAGAACAACAACTTTTCTGCCAAATGCGTCATCAGCTGCACTTTCATTATTAAACTTCATTAGATCCTTGAAAGTTCGATCAAGAACTTCAAATGCATGGCGATGCATCATTAGCGCTTCGTCCCAAATGATCAAATCTGCTTGTTGAATGAGTTGAGATAAATCATCCTGTTGGAAGATAGAACATGTAGAAGTTTCATGGAATTTTATTGGAATACGAAACCTCGAATGCGCAGTGCGACCTCTAGGTAATAACAAAGCAGCTATTCCAGAAGAAACTACAGTGAGGACTATTTTTCTTTCCACTCGAAACCTTGCAACTAATGTATTCCATAAAAATATTTTTCCTGCACCGCCGCTACCATGAACAAAGAAAACACCGCCCCTATTACTTGAGTGCGCCGTAACCACAGCTTCCAATATCAGAATTTGCTCATGTGTCAACCTATGGAATAACTGCTCAAACTCTTGTTTCGACTCGTCGACATTATGACACAATTCATCACGTATCTGTTGATTTTGAATGACATGTACATGTACATCATCGAGAAATGGGAGTGATGGAAATTCTTTAAGAGATCGCCTTATCTGATTCAAAATGCTTTCAATATCTGAAAGAGCTAAATTCTTCAACTGGTTTTCTGTCAGCTCTAATCCAAAATCATGTGATTCAGTCCTACATCTATGCAATATATCATCTAATAGAATGCTCCAATGTTTGTTCCATAAATCGATCGGATTAGTTGGCTCAGAAAACATCAATATCAAAGCAAAAAAGTTTCTGAGCCAACGACCTGATACAAAAGAGGATGCTTCGGTTAGTGCCTGGTGCCATTCGTTGTCATCCTCTAGCAACCCAAGTGCACAACATGCAGACTGATAATTATGATAGGTTACTCCATTCACGGTTCTTAAATGTGCATAGCTAGTCGCTCCACGTACCATGCACAACAACATCCGTAAATAAAACATCTCTCCTGCAACTGGAGGTGCATAGTACAACCTTCCAATTGCGAGAGCACGAAGTCTTCTTGACCATTTCCTATCCACCGGTTTCCATACCCATTTTTTCGGAAATTCAGAGTAAGTAAGATCTCGAGCATCTTCATAAACTTGATTAGCCTCAAACCAACCATCTAACATCGTCTTCTGATATTCAGCTCTTGAGACAACATCAGCCAAGTTAGCATTTTCATTGAAATAGACACTCTGCTGATTTTATAGATGATACTGTAAACGTTCCACTGGAGGATGATGACGATGCAAACTAAATTCAAAAATTCTCCAACATGCTTCGACAGAGGAGACATAACGACAATCTAAATATTGCTGAATTTTATCAACTGACTTGTATTGAGGTTCGAAATTTCTGAGATCGGATTTCCATTGTCTTCTATGATTATTGTAGTTCTATCATGACCTTTATGCACATACTTGTAAATATACTTGAGCAACTTAGGATTGGCACCAATCTCAGTGTTGATATGAGCATCATATTTGTTGTTAAATCTATATTCTAGGGTACCACCCATCGATTGTCAACAACCTTTGAATTGTGGCCACCTATTACAAACATCTGACCGTCATTCCGACGACGATATTGAACATACCCGTACTTATCAATAATAGTTTCATTTATAAATTGTCCTTGGATACATTTTTGTGCACACACCATTCTCCATACATGGAGATGTTGGATTGTACTCCTCGCATGGCCCATGAATCATAGACCGAAGCACAACTGCATAAGCTTCGGGAAATTGTTCCTTATCTGGAATCTCAGCGGATACTAATCTATCAATATCTTCAATATTGGCAATCTTGTATTCTCTTCGAACATTAATCAAGATGTGAGTATGAGGAAGCCCGCTTTTCTGAAATTCAATTGCATGTAAATCTATTTTCAACAAAAAATAAATAGATTTCTTAAAATATGCGCATTTGAAATATAAGTCAAATTCTACTAATTCTCATTCCTTCTATTAAAATTCAATTTAAAATGGTTACGTTTGTTAAATTTTGTACCAGAAATAGTTGATCCAAACATCTTTCGTTGTTTGATATCTTTCATATGCTCCTTTAATTTTAACCTAAACACTCTGGTAACAATATCTAGTCTATCTTCGGGTTTTAGATTTGGAAAACACTGTAGTGATTCAATGATTTCGGTCCGCTTAGGATTACATGTGAAAGTTATAAAAAAAATCGGGTGCTCCACCCCAACGACATATTGCAATAGCATCCTGATACTGTTGATACATATCTCACGGTCCCTCAGTAAAATAAGACGGAAGATACATATCTCGCGGTCCTTGCGGTGAATGCATCTTAAAAACCACATAACAGCTCATTCCGTATACTTGTTTGATTCATCCTCTGTAACACCCCGAATTTTAACTAAGGATAAATTCGAGATTTCACAGGATCTTTACTTCACTTCGTACAATTTTATAAGGAAATTTTAAAACTTTTTCAATAGTACATCAGAATTCCTTTACGCTTGGTTTTTACACAGCGGAAGAAACAAAGATTACAACACTTGAAAACAAAAATATAACTTATACAACTTTATAAATTGAGCCATCGATTGCATCATATTATCCTTTCTCCTTCAAGAATAGTCCATTACCTGCATATCAATCTATGGGCACGTCAGTTACTTACAACTGACGAAATGTTATACACGGCTATCCTCTCTATGCTGGGAATAGTATAACGATCTCATACTTTAACAAATAACAAAAAGATTGAATGAACAAATAAAGTGTCAAAAGTGATTATTCTAACATAAGTGTATGTCATGTCTTAATGCCTAATGCATACCATTCTACACTAGGATGACACTAATGCACACTTGTTCGGATTCTATGCATCCCATACTACATAGGTCCGAGGGCAAGTGCCTACGTTCTCCACAATAAAGGGCTCGATCCCTCGCCATGAAAACTACCCGGTAGCAAAACAAAGTTCAGACTATTCTACGAATTTGAATCCCAGCCTTGGAGTCCACCGCCGGCTGTTATAACAGATTCCACATCGTGCGAATCGTCCCATATGTGACCCTCTAGCCCAGTATATATATATATACATTGGAAACGGTAAACACAAAAATACATCCGTCCGACTACTCAAGATCTCGGAGTCCACCGCTGACCCGTCCTCATAGTCCCGGATTAAAATATAATA
Source organism: Hemerocallis citrina (assembly GCA_017893485.1). Taxonomy (NCBI): domain Eukaryota; kingdom Viridiplantae; phylum Streptophyta; class Magnoliopsida; order Asparagales; family Asphodelaceae; genus Hemerocallis; species Hemerocallis citrina. Next base: position 90,388,936 of record CM030364.1, on the reverse strand, counting down.
ATCCTGTCTCCCATAGGGCAACCTCAGTCCACCAACTGGGTCTATAGTCTTGGAGTCCACCGCCGACTATATAGAGCACCTCACTTACGTTTCCCTAAGTAAACTACATCTTCACTTATGTGCCTAAATTTTCTTAAGTTCAAGACATGAATAATTTCTACTCATAGAATCAGTTTTACCTCCTACCAGACTTAATCAACAAATACAAGATGGCTCCTTAGCCATATCTCCAAATCATTTCTCAAATCTGTTCTTTCAATAATGTCGGTACCGAGGTCTTACTAACTCTAAATCATAAACTTTCATGTACAAGAAGCATGGGTACATATAACCTTTAATATTCATGTCTTAAACTTAGATAATTTCATCTTTCAATTCATTTCACAAAAATAATCAAATCTTGTCACTATTTATGATCTAATTATTCATTCAGAATCTTTATAAGAAAAATAATTCCTTTCAGGTACACAATTTTATCACATGAAATCTTATCATAAATCCAAGCTCTTACGGTGTCTTAATTTACTTCAAACATTTCTTAAACAAAATAAAAGTACAATCTCCTCAAAAGCACTTCACAAATTAATACTTTACATCTCTTCACTACAAAGTTCAATTGACAAAAAAAAAATATACAAGAAACTTTATATTATCTCTTATTATTCTCCAATTCATTTTATATCAAACTAAATTACTAAAGTTTACTATACTGAAATATCCAATCCATTTCATATCAAACTAAAGTTTATAACTCATTCAAACTCCTAAAAAAAAAATAACTAAAACCCCATCATGGGCATCGAACCCGTACACACCAACCAAGGCAAGGCCCAAATCATTCACCGCAAGCCACTAGCCCAAGTAGGCTAGGTATCTAATTACCAAACCGTAAACCTATTAAGCCTCTTCCGATTCGAAAAAGTAGTTTTAAAAAGAAAACAAAAAAAGTTTGGGACGATAAAGTTTCGAACCCGAGCCAACCAGAGAGCTAGAGCAAAGTCATACCACTAGGCCACCTGTGCACAACGTCTAACATGCAACCCGAAGAGTTTTGTTCCAATTTCGTATTATTTCATTAATCTCGTAAACCCTAGTTTCCTCTTTTAATCAAATCTTTCATTCTACAATAATTTAATTAGACTGAAAAATAACAGAAACTCATGTATTAGAAATTCATTTTTGATAATACATCTAAAGTTCAAATCTATTTCTTCTCTTTTATTATATGAATTGTAATTCATCATTTTAATCAAACTATGAAAAAATTATATTCTCTCACAACAAGTTAAAATAAGTTATGTATACCCATTTTATTCTACAAAAATTTTTCTTTAAACATAAGGGAAATCTCTTCAATTATTTTCACAATTACTAGTTTCTATTAACATACAAATGGCAATTACTCCTTACTTTTTGTTCTCAATTTCCAAACATCATGACAATACTTTGTTTCTTAATTAATAGAAACATTTCTACAATTTGACATACCTAAAAACATGGACTTGCTCTCTAATTTATCACATCAAAATATATACTACTCATTAATCATAATAGCATGCATTCCTACAATTTAGAAAGTATAGGATCACCCGGCCCACAAACATAATGTTAATCCATTTGTCAACATAGCATGATTCACTATTAGTCTCACCACATTCATAGTATAGTTATTCTATTTTATCACCTCAAAACTACTCATTCATGCACATTCTAAAAATTAGAAAGTAGGAGAACACCCACCTTGAAAGCTTGAACAATTGAAAGAATGATCACCACTTCTAGTTCCAAGACTCCTAATTCTTCTTCTCCTCCTAGCAATGGCCTCCAAGCACAAAACTCTCTTCTCTCTTTCTTTTCCTTTCCCTTATTTCTTGATTACTTTTTGGTGTGAGAAGATAGTAGAATGGTGGGCTATTTATAGGTCTTTGCTAGGGTTCTAATTGCATAATTTCACACCTAATAAATTGCTAAATTTAATCTCCAACCTTTCACATTTCATAACTTCCCAAACTCCCATCTTTTCATTTGTCCACCTCTTCACATTTGTAACTCCCATAACCTCCCTACCTCTTCCTCTCCCCACTACAAAAAATCTGGTCACCCACTTGGTACCACCCGGCCAAAAAAGAAAAACATCAAGTGTGCACATACACAAGCACACAATACAACATTTATAGGTGGGCCTCCATTCAATTTACACTAGACGCTAAGCCCACCATCAAGTGAAAGCACAATAGCAAGCACAACTTGCTGGGTACTTCTCCTTCCACCGTGGGCCCACTCCAAATGCACATATTACCATTTCATCACTTTCACAAATGAAATCCAGTGATACACCATCAATATTTTTAACAAATGCCATCAAGCCAATATATAACAGCCACTATATATTATATACTACTATCTTTCTATATATATAATACACTATATATATTATACTCCATATAACATAATATTAAGTAAAAATTAGTTTAACTAAAATTTATAATGTAAAAATAAATGTGCATACATTTTATGAAATTCATTTCGAGAAAGGATACGCTCAAACGCGTTCGCCGAAAACAAACACGTGCGTCGCACGTGAAAACATGAAAATGCGAAAATCGACTTTATTGATGAAAAGTTATTAAATATAATCGAAACAATATAAGCAAAATTACATTTACTAATTTACATATATTTCATGATGAAATCACAACATGTAGAAAATACGTGCAATATACGTGCAGAAAATCGAAAAATGCATTTTAATCAAAATAGGGGGAAGATAAATTTCCATTTTTATAAAAATATATTTGAAAACATAAATAATTGAAACCCAGAAATTACCACCCGTAGCGGCGGAAAAATATGTAATTAATACGTGCATTGAAAACACGTAGAAAGCACGTAGAATACAAATATCGAAATATTATATTTTTGTTGACTCAAAATAGGAAAAAAATAATACTGAAAATATATAAATAGTCGGTAATCAAAATACGTGGTGAAAACACGTTACAGAATACACGTGCGTAACACATAGGGGCAAAATTGTAATTTCCAATTTTGCGGGGTGTTACATCCTCATCCAGTTGAGACGATTTTGTTCTATTTGCGGCATATGAATCAACAAAATATTGTTGAGTTAGTCGATGACTTCTTAATAGGGCATTATCCTCACATCTGCGTGATTGCAAGCGAAATGCATCATACTCTCGAATAGAAACAATTGTTTGTCGACCAACGTGTCTTCCATCTTTAAATTTAATGTCAATTCTCCACCCTTCTTCACCAAATGGAAACAACAATGGATATTGTAAAGGCATGTAACATGGTTGTGTTTTAAATATCCATTGTAAGGCTCCACTTTCCGTGCATACTACGATATCCCGCTTACTCACATTTTCTGAGCCATCACCGACCATGAGGGCAGCAACCTCATCACAGCAAGGTAAAATATACTGTCGACCATCACGTGCCCTCTCATTTATGATACATATTCTCAAATTCATCGACAAATTATGTTGATGTATATTTTCTCCTGGAGGTCGAAGTAGATCTCTTGCATGTCGAAACATCTTTACATATGGATCAACTTCATTCAACAAATTTTGTAGTTTATCCATAACTTCTCTATCTATGTTATTGATGCTCATATTTTTTGCATGATTTGTACGTTGATCCAACTCGTGTAGACCATCATGTATATACAACTGTGCAAATTTGGGTTCGACACCTTCAACTGGAAGAAGAGAACCAATACGGTGATAATTTGATCTACTTATCTTGAAAGTATATGGACCCCTACCATCCATGACCCGCAAGTCAATTTTGCCTCCCATCGATGTGAAGGAGAATAATGAATTATAAATTCTGACCAGATCCTTAAATTTTGACTGAGGTGTGTCATATTTTCCATCAAGAAGCTCTATAATAAGCTGGGGTGATGTTGGCAAAAAAGGTAGAGTAACTAAACCTTCTCTACAACACATTTGAAAGCGTGGACGAATGATTGATGTTGTAGAAGAACGCTCTCCAATCCACATTTGAGCATGACAACTACTACACTCAACATCTTGCTTGCCTAAGTAGGAACTTCGCCCGATATTCGGTTTATACGTTCTCGTCGTACCTATTAAAAAGAATTTCAGTCATTTTATAATTCTGTTATAAAATTATTTAATAGTGTTAAACCATATATAGATACCGAATTTTCTTACTTCTTATGGGCTCCGTATCTTCACCTCTTTCAATTACATTTGCATGACCAATCTGAGCGGAACATTCTGCACAACCAATTTTAGAAAAAATTATAGAAGGGAGATAATTAATAATGTCTTGAATTGTAGGAGAGAGATATCATACTTTTAATAGTTTATGCATTACAGTACAGTACACTGAACTTACCATCATCGTGTGTATCTTCATTTTGAATTGTTAGAGATGACGATCTTCCGTTTGATGGCTCACCTACACACCAATCATTATTACTACTCAAATCATCTGATAGCCAAGTTGATCCACCCACTGTTGATGATTCACCAACACACCGAGCACTGTACGTCGCTGAATTTCTTTCATGTCACTCATTTGCTGCATCACTCAGTGTTGACATGTTTTCTTGATGGACGTTTCTAATTAACTCAGAGTGTTGATCTAAAGTGTTTAGGTTGAAGGTCACCCTCCTTTCAGATGTATAAGTACGCAAATCATTTGTCATAGTACTTTGCAAGCGTTTTTGTCTTAACTTTAGAATTCTTATCGAACGTGCAATTTTATATTGATCTGAAGTCAGCAATGCCCTCATAGGACGATGCCTTTTTCGCTGCAATATTTCAAATCTTCGACGGCGTGCAAATGCAGAAATTGCCTTATTAAGTTGGAAAGACGAAATATTATTTTTGTTTGCATCCTACATTAGTAAGTGTAGTTTTGGACAATTATTTAAATATGAATAATAAATATGTAATCAAACATAATGTAGAAAAATATAATGAAACATTACATATTGTGATAAATAACTATAGGGATTAACTCAAAAGAAAGTATGATAGGAGACATAGAATGTAATACCCTGATTTTTATTTATGAGAATTATTATTTTGTGTAATTAATTTATACATTTTGTGCACGTGCAATCTTGTGATATAAAATTTTTATAATTATTTTCATTACATAAACAAATGAGTATACTTATATATATATATATATGTCCTTTCTATTGTTTTTATTAAAGCCTATTTTTAAACAAACATAAGTACTCTTTTATTTTGAGCCCAACTTAATTTATTTTAAATATAGCTAATTTGGCCCATTAAATAAAGGCCCATGAATTTATTTTCTCTTTTTATTTCAACTTGTAGTGTAGACAAATTTTATAGATTTTAAAAATAAATGTACAACTTTTTAAAATGGGAGACTATACAAACACGTGCATTGCACTAGCACGTGTTTGTGCACTTTTTCATTGTGGCCGGATGGCATGGGAGGGAAAAGGAAAGAAGTGGAGTTGTGGGCGGTAGTTTTTGTGATCATGGTTGGTTACTACAACTTCCCCTTGAATCTTAGCCTTTATTTCTTAACTCCTAGATCAATCATAGCCTTCTATTTGTCCCAAAATTTTGTATAAATACCCCCCCCCCAGCCTAGTTATCCTTACACTTTTCATTATCCAAACCTATAGTGAAAGAATACAATTGTTAGTAGTAGATTGTTAGTAGGAAGTGAGAATAAAAGATTGAGAGATTGAGAGTGTGTGTGCTTGCGAACTAGGAGGCCAGCTACATCAACTTGGAGCTCTCGGGTTGCACTAGGAGCAAGGAGGAGGAGCACTCGTTTGGGCAAGCTCAATCTAGGAGGAGAATGGCTCTTTCGTTTAGGAGTTGTTATGTGATTTCTCTCCAAATTAGGTGGGTGGTTTTCTATGCTTCTAATTTAGATGTCATGCTAGGAGTGTTGAAATAATGATGCATGAAAGAAACTAATAAGAGTACACTTAATTTGAAAAAGGACTTGCTAGTTGATTAAATTAATGCTTGATAGATTGTATGTTAACTTGTCATGAATCTTAATATTGTGTGCAAATTGCTTGTAGTTATGGAAATATTGAATTGGGATTGTTGATAACGTCAATATTGAGTACGAATGCTAGTAGATGAAATTATTGTTTTATGTGCTAAATGGATTATCGTGATATTAGTTGAAATGAATAAGATTGTCCTATGCATTTGGGTTTATGAAAGAGGGAAAACAGGAAATTATATTTATAATGCGAATTTTTAATACCAAGTTGTGTTGAGAAATGTCAAATTAAATTATGGAAAGAGTAGTATGGAAATTAAATTATTGTATGAGAAATGTGTATTAAATTACTGAAAAATTATTTTAAAAATACTGGGGTGTTAATTTAAATTAGAATATACATTCTGGAGTTTTACATGACTTTTGGTGCAAGCAAAATAAAGATAATGATTTTTGAACATCGAAATGTTTTAATAAAACAGAGAACCGAGTTAAATAGAATTCGGGTTGCGTATGTGACAACTTGAGCCCATAGCGCAAGTGGTCGGTGAGCCTTCTGGCGCTACTGTAGCGCGGCGTGTGGCTCTATGGTCGCTGGTTCGATACATGTGTCCACCTTTCTTTTTGTGTGCGGTTTAAAAAAATACCAATCACCGAACAGAGAGTATATAACTCTCTGTCTCCTCTTCATATCGCTAAGCGCCTTCGGCCAGTCGGCTAGCGCTTGCGGCTGTTTTCTTAAAGGTTGCGAGTTCGATTCTGGGTGTAGCCAGAATATAAATTTTTCTTGACAAATTGATTTTTTGGGTTTTCTTGATGTATAAAAATTCTGGAAAAAATACTGTTATTATTCAAAAATCATATACAACCTATGAAAATTTATTTGGGAGTTATTGGACTGAAATAAAGTGTATTTTTAAGGTAAAATCGTATTCGAAACTATGGTTTCTTACTCGTATAATTTCATAAAAATGTGTGATTTCACGAGGTTATTAAGATGAGTATTAAAAAGGAAAATTGATGGAAAGAAAATATAAATGTGAATTTTTGTATGGGTTATTATGTTAAAAGAATAGCATGACAATGGTGATTTTTGTGAATATTCACTTTGACTAGATGTTTTCATAGTATGATTTTAATATGAAAATAAATATTGGTATGGAATGCATGATTTATAATTGAACTCCATGTATGATGATTGACTCATGAAAAGATTGGAAATCATGTAATTGGAAAAGAGAAATTTCTTGAGTATGACAACTCAAATATGTGAATTATGAATTGAAATGGAAAATTAGGGTGTAGCCAAAACTCACACCGACAATTGAAAGTAATGAGATATGATAAATGAAATTGAAAAGACCAAGTTTGGGTCATTGAGCAATGAAAGAAATAAGACTGGTATTAGTGAGAGTGTTGACTCTAAGAGATTGATTTTGTTCATGATTTCATTAAATTAAGATTTAGTACATAGTGAAGAGGTGATGAAAGTGAGAGAAAAACACAAGTATGTGGGACTCGAGTCTACGATGTGGGTGTGATTCACAGTTTGTCTTCACGATACGTCGTGACATGACGTGAGCACTACTCCGGAATTATCGGGATCTTGGCGACGCTTGTGGGGTGTTTGGTGACTGCGAGAGGATCGTGTGCCATGAAGGAGGCTGAATTGTCCATAGGTTGTCTTCACGATGCGTCGTGACATGACGTGGGATTCCCCTCTAGTTTTTCTGTACATGAGCTCGTTACTCATAGAACATCTAGGATACTTACCGTAGTTACAGTGGTAGAGTAAGTCATGACGAGGGATTGAACCCTACAAGATGAAGAACGATTAAGAGGCTTGTTCTCGGACCTATGTAGTATGGGATGCATAGAATCCGAACAAGTGCGCATTAGTGTCATGTAATATAAATAACTGCATTAAGGACTAAGTGCACAATCACAACACGAAATCAATAGGATATTCCCCTTAGTTTGATTTGTGAACAAGTTTGTGTTTGTTGAGTATGGAAAATCATTATACTGTTTCCGGCATAGAGAGGATGGCTGTGTATAATATTCATCGGTTAAATAAACTGACGTACCCACAGTTTTGTATGCAGGATAAATGACATGACAAAGATTAAAGAAGAACTGATGCTTAGAGATTATTCAAATATTGTTGTACTTTCATTCATGTAAATGTTATAATTTTGCTTCCGCTGTAAAGTGTAAAGATTTCTTGTAACTCTGATGTAAAGTAAAAAGTTTTAATTTTCTTGTAAAATTGTACGAAAGAAGTGTAAAGATCCTGTGAAATCTCGAATTCAGTTGTTTTTGGAATTCGGGGTGTTACATAGGAGATAAGAATACAAATAACATACCTGCTGTAATGAAAGAGTCTGATTTCCCTCAATATAATTGGAAATCTCCCTGTATCCTTGAATGTTCACACCTACTGCTGAAAACAAAGTCAACCATTTTACACTCAATAAAACACATGTAGAAAAATATAATGAAACATTACATATTGAGATAAATAACTATAGGGATTAACTCAAAAGGGAAAGACTGATTTTTAGATTACTACACTCAACAGGGGATATTATTTACTGCAATTTAATATTTTTAGAGAAAGTAATCATTTCTCATTTCTTGATTGAAGTTGAATGGCAGTGACATATAACGAAAAACTAACAAAATGTAGGAACGATAATTTGTATAAATCATGCATTTACATGAACCCTACACTAAAATGTAGAAAATTTAATACTGTCTCTTAGATTTATCTAGTTTTGTTACGGTATGTACTTATTAAAGAAATATGACAGCTATACTCCATATTTACTTCATTAAAAAAACATTCAAGCAAAAGTAAGTTGTTGCATGTGTGAAATCTAAACCATTTTATTCTCTGATATATGCCAGGTATACAATAGCTACAACAACACTATAAACATACATAAAAACTAACACAAAATTTGCTAGTAGTCGCCATTCTGCAACTGCTGTTAGTTTCCAAACAACCCAACAACATGCAAGTGCAAAATTTTCTGCAAAGCGCAGTCAGCTCTTTTATTTAGACAACATACACTATAAATTCTTCACATTCTATGTATCAAAAGATATTCACATTCACACTGTCACGCCCCGCTTCTCAAAAAGAATACGGAATACGAATACGCGACAAAAGTTCAGTGAATGATTTTCATCATCCATAAGCTGTTCAAGAATCTTTACAACATTCACAATATAATCAGAGTCGGAAGCCAGAAAAGTCAACCATATGCACATATGAACCAACAACAAGAATACTTGAAATAAAATATATTAATCTCAAATAGTCATGATCTGAATAAAAAAATATCTAGGGTCACATTGCCCAAATACAATAAATCCAAATACAAGAATACAATTATTGTTCAAGCAGACTACAAGAAATAATAATAACAAGATCCAACCCTAATACTTCATGTCACCGATACCATCTGGAACCTGTTCTCCAAAATCTGCAATTCTATGAATGCAGGAAAGAGGGAAAGAGAAAAACAAGTACCTGTCAATTGCAAGTTACGGGCCACTTATAATGTAGGATACAAGCACATGGGGAACTAAGTAGCAACATGGTATAAGTGTGATGTCAAAATAAACAACTAGCATGACAAAGTGAATAAGTGTAAATGGCATGAATCAAGTATCAAGTAATCAAGTAAACATGTAATAGATATCAGGTAACAGGTATACAGGTAAACAGGTAATCATGTAACATGTATCAAGTATCAAATCTCATGTTTCATGTAGTCAAGTGTCAAGTAGGCATGTATCATGTTCAAGTGTCATGTAAGCATGTATCATGTTCAAGTGTCAAGTTTAAGTCTTGTAGTTGTTACTATCTAGGTAGCACTTCTGTTGGATCCTGTAGGCATGACAACAAACACTAGAGGGGGGGGGGGGTGAATAGTGTTTAATAAAAACTGCGGAAATTTTTCTCGGTGCAGTCGACTGAGTTAAGGACCAGTCGACTGATATGTTCAAAATAATTGAAAATAACAACTCTGTGCAGTCGACTGATGAATGAAACAGGCGACTGAAAGCACAATGAAACTACAACTACAAACGGCGCTGACCAGTCGACTGATAGTGCAAGGAGTCGACTGTCCAGAAGCTTTTTGCAGAACTTAAATAAACAAAAATGAATGCAAACACAAGATAATCAATCACAAAGTACACAAGATATATCCTGGTTCGGTCCTCCCGACCTACATCCAGTCCCCAAGCAACCCACTTGAGATTTCCACTATTCTTGAAAAATTACAAGAATACGCTACGGCGTTACGACAACAACCTTGTCTAACCCGTAGTCCTTTCTCTCAACCAGAGAAAGCAAACCCACTCTACTACCAAGAGTGAAACAACACCGACTCTACAACGTAGAGTCAAAAACACTATCCAACCGAGAGCAAGAGAACAAGAATACTTTACAGTCAACCTATAGCCTTGTTGTTGTATGTGTTGATGCACGTGGCTAACAAAATAGGTCGACTTCTATACTCAGTCCAGAGCGAATTCAATGCTATACTGGACTGAATGTAGAGAACCAAAGTGTATGAACTTGAAAGCTTTGTTTCTCACAAAAATTATCACTTAAAATGTTTTTCAAGAGTGCTCGGATTTCAAAGTAAAATTCTGTGGATCTTTTCAGTGAGATCTGAACTCTACTTAGAGAGTTTGATCTCCTGAACGTTGGGAAACAGTTACTCAACTGTCAACCAACGGATCTAAGCTTTTGAGTTTGAAAGAATTCGATTTTGAAAAACAGAAAACGGTCAAAAGCTCTCGAACAGTCGACTGGGTTGCCATATGAGTCGACTGATCAGAGTTTGAATAATTTTAAACAGTTTTGTACTATCAGTCGACTGGCAGAAGCTTAAGTCGACTGGTACTCAAGAGTTAAAATTCTTCAAACTGTTTTGACTCTTTTTGGCGGTTTTAAAGAGATAGACATTATGAAATTTTGAGTGTGTGTGTGTGTGTGACAAGGCTTTACAATCAGACTAAGACTCAACAAAAGTAAAAATACAATGTTTACAAGACACAATAATTTAACACATTTTAGCTTGAAGTCTTGAATCTTGAGTCATGAATTGAGTCTTGATCCTTGTCTTGAAGTCTTCATCTGTATCCTTTTGAGCTTGTTCATTTGTTCAGCTAGAATTGTCTTTGGTATGTACACTGCAATGTTAGCTGTATAACATAGACACATGTTGCACTGTGTTGTGATCATCAAAATCAAGAATCAATATTCTCCCCCTTTTTGATGATGACAACACAATAGCTGATAACAATTTATATAGAAACATACAAGCATAGGTTTTAAAAGCTCCCCCTATTAAAAACACAATATGCATACATAAAATAGATGTTATCAAAAAGAATGTATCAGTCGACTGAACAATAGATCAGGCAACTGAACAGAATATGAAAATATAACAAATGATGCAGCAGTTAGAAGTAGTCGACTGTATCTCTTGGGGAAGTCGACTGACCAGAGATATTTCAATACCCAGAACAGTGTAACAATATTAACAAATCAAAACATAAGCAACACATAACACAGATAGATAAAATATAACTCAGATATTTCTCTCCCCCTTTGGAATCATCAAAAAGCACAAAGTAACAAGCTTTTGCATTAAAGAGAAAACGAAGATAAAGTCTAATACATAAAAACAAGTGCAGTAAAAAGAAAATGACATAATAGAAAAGAAAATAAGAAATCTTCAATCGTCTTCATCGGAGTCTTCATCGTCATCTTGAGAAGGAGGATGAAACTGAGAGCTGAAGAGATGAGAGAGGTTGTCAAGCTTAGAGTCCATGCGGTCTAGCTTGGAATCTAGGTTATGGAGTTGAGTATCGACAGTGGCTGAATGTTTCATTAGGTAGGAAACACAGTCGTAGAGAGTTCGAGGGTCATCAAAATTTGCTTGAAGAAGTGGATCAGAAGAGGTAGAAGGTCTAGAACTCGATCCTAATGGAGCTTGAGAAAGAGGAGGAGACCTAGGGGGTGATCGGGTAGGAGCATCAAGGAGTTTCATACGTGCCAAACTAGCACGATTGAAACACTCATAATTAGAAACAACATTTGTCTCCGAATCAAGATCAACACCAAAAGCTATAAAGACTCTAGTAAGAAGACCTCCAAAAGGTAAAAAGTGAGTGTGGTCTTGATTAAGTTTAGAAAAAATAACTTGACCCCAGTTAACAGCAATTCTACCAAAAATTGCATATATAGCTTTTTGTAATTCAATAGAATATTGGTCATAACTACCCTTTTTAGGAAGGATGTTATAGGCTAATATTCTACCTACAAGCTTAGCAATTGGTTTGATATTTTTGCTTGTCATTGGAGGGCCATGATTAGGTAGGAAAATTCTAGATAAAATAGAAGCATTATCTAAAAGAATGTCATCAAGAGGTAATCCCACATCATCAATACCCAACATCTCATTAATCCTAGTCGGTGTGAGTGTCATTTTAACATTCTTCACAGACGAACGGATTAAGACATCCCCATCTGGTTTTTGGACTATTCTCATATTTGTATAAAACAAATAGATGAGTTGGGGATAGTAATTAGGTTGGTTTGATAAAGATAAAAAATCATAAAGACTGCAGTTTTGGAATAAAGGGATGAGATTGAAACGATCTAGATCATTAAAGTTTACAAATCTTCCAGGGAAGATTGTAATGGTACAGAAGACATACCATCGATCAATAAGATCTGGACTCAAGAGATAATGAGTGTAGTCTTGGGAAGAAGAACTACCCTCATGAGATCGTTTAGATCGTTTGGGTGCCATAAAAAGAAAGTGGAAAGGATTTTACCTAAGAAAAAGAGAGATTCGATCAGGGGCAAGCACAAATAGCACTGAGAGAGTAGATCACCTTCTTCTCCAAAAGCTAGGGTTTTGAAATTGGGGGTAAAAGCTTGAGAACGGTAAGGGGTAAAAACGGCTGGTAAAGAGGGTTTTAACAGCGAGTGAACGGCTGAGATCAAAGAGAGGTGAAATCGACGGTGGAGATTTGAGATCACGGGTGAAAAGATAGGTGAATTCCATCTCAAAAGATGCGATGAATAGTCGCTGAAGACGATTTAGCTCGCGACAGTCGACTGGTAGGGAGTGCAGTCGACTGAGTCGAGAAGAAAATAAAAGTTTTATGTCTACTAATCAGTCGACTGGTATAGGAACCAGGCGACCGGTCAGATAAAAAATTGGTATGTTTTTAAAAAGCCAGTACAGTCGACTTATCCAAGAGTACAGTCGACTTAACAGAAACAATTTTCAGCAAATATCAATAAAATCACAAATTCCAAGTTCTCTTCTTAAATTAATGAAAGTATCTTCTTTAAGGGGCTTGGTAAATATATCTGCTACTTGTTTATTAGTAGAGATAAAGTCTAAAGATATATCTCCTTTTAAAACATGATCACGTAGAAAATGATGTCGAATATCAATATGTTTCGTACGTGAATGTTGAATCGGATTTTTAGATAGATTAATTGCACTGGTATTATCACACATAATTGAGGGTTTCTCAAATGAAATACCATAATCTAATAAGGTTTGTTTCATCCATAAAATTTGTGCACATGCCAAACTTGCAGCGATATACTCAGCTTCTGTAGTTGATAGGGATACAGAGTTTTGCTTTTTACTGCACCAAGATACTAGGGAATATCCCAAAAAGTGACATGTACCACTAGTACTCTTGCGATCAGTTTTGCTTCCAGCAAAATCGGCATCGCTGTATGACAAAAGTTGAAAATTATCGGTGCGTGGATAAAATAAACCATATTCAGATGTGCCTTTAATATATCTTAAAATTCGTTTCACTGCTTTTAAATGAGACTCTTTAGGACTAGATTGTTATCTAGCACATAAACATACGCTGAACATAATATCTGGTCTACTTGCAGTAATATATAAGAGTGAACCAATCATACCTCGATAGAGTTTTTGATCAACACTCTTACCTAATAAATCTTTGTCAAGAGTAGTAGTAGTAGCCATAGGTGTTGATTTACTACTAGTACTATCCATGTGAAAACGTTTGAGTAGTTCCTTTGCATATTTGCCTTGATTGATAAATATGCCATTTAAGGACTGTTTAATTTGAAGTCCAAGGAAATAATTGAGTTCACCCATGTGACTCATCTCAAATTCATTTTTCATGGTATTAGCAAATTCTTGACATAGATTATTATTAGTAGAACCAAAAATTATATCATCAACATATATTTGTATGATTAAGATATCATTCTTAACTCTTTTGATAAACAAAGTAGTGTCTACTTTCCCTATTTCAAATCCTGTTTCTAAAAGAAAAGTTTTCAGACGATCATACCAAGCACGAGGTGCTTGTTTAAGACCGTATAAAGCCTTTTTCAATTTATAAACATGATCTGGAAATTGTTCATGTTCAAAACCTGGTGGTTGTTTAACATAAACATTTTCCTTAATAAACCCATTAAGAAAAGCACTTTTCACATCCATTTGATAGAGTATAAAATTTATAAAACAAGCAAAAGATAATAAAATACGAATAGATTCTAGTCTAGCAACAGGAGCATATGTTTCATCAAAATCTATACCTTCTTCTTGATTATATCCTTGGGCAACTAATCTAGCCTTGTTCCTTACAACTTGTCCTGATTCATCTAACTTATTTTTGAATATCCATTTGGTACCAATAATAGTCTGATCAGGAGGTCTAGGAACTAAATCCCATACATCATTCCTTATAAATTGGTTTAGTTCATCTTGCATGGCATTCATCCAATATTCATTCTCACAAGCTTCTTGTATATTTTTCGGTTCAAAATCCGACAAGAATGCTGTATGCGAGATCATATTAACATGTGAACGTATCTGAATACCATGGGAGATGTCACAAATTATTAAGTCATGATGATGATCTTTAACTTCAACAAATGACTTTGGTAAAGTTGAAAATATCATAATCGGATCAGTCAACTTGACTTGTTCTTCAGTCGACTGCTTTACGTCAGTCGACTGGGAGACTTTATCAGTCGACTTATCAGACAGATTAGTTTGTTCTAAGGATTTAATCACATTATCTAAATGTGATAAATCAGTTTCATCATCTTTATTTAAGGTTGATGAAGGTAAGGATTCATCGAATGTAACATGCATTGATTCTTCAATAGTCATTGTAGACTTATTGAAAATTCTATATGCTTTACTCCTATTTGAGTATCCTAAAAAGATACCCTCATTAGATCTAGGATCAAATTTGTCTAAATTATCTTTTGTGTTTAGAATAAAACACTTACAACCAAATGTCTTAAAGTAAGAGACTTTAGGAATTTTATTAAAGAATAACTCGTAACAAGTCTTCTTTAGTTTAGGTCTTAGAAGAATTCTATTTAAAACATAACAAGCTGTAGCAACAGTTTCAGCCCAAAAATGCTTTGGTAGATTGCTTTCAACAAGCATAGTACGTGCACATTCTTGCAAAGTCCTATTTTTCCTTTCAACCACTCCATTTTGTGGTGAAGCTTTAGGAAATGCAAATGAATGTGTTATACCATTCTTGTTGCAATATTCTGTAAATGTTTCATTTTCAAATTCTCCACCATGATCACTTCTAATAGTGACTATGGTTAGAGACCTTTGATTTTGAACACGTTTACAAAAATATGCAAATTCTTCAAAAGCATCATTTTTATGTTTTAAAAAGAATGTCCAAGTGAATCTTGAAAAATCATCTATTAAAACAAACACATATCTACTTTTATTTAAAGAAGCAACTCTAGTAGGGCCAAATAAATCCATATGAATTAATTCAAGTGGCCTACTAGTAGAGATTACTTCTTTTGTTTTAAAAGTGGATTTGATTTGTTTTCCTAGTTGACATGCATCACATAACTTATCCTTTTTAAAGGATAGTTTTGGCAGTCCTTTAACTAGGTTATATTTAGATAATTTTGAGAGATTTTTCATATTCACATGTCCAAATCTTCTATGCCATAACCAAGATTCATTGTTAGAAGCTATTAAACAAAAGTCATTTGAAAGATCAATTGCATTCAAACACAATTCATAAATATTTTTTTTACGAAAACCTTGAAAAATAACATTTTGCATAGTAGAGTCATAAATCAAACATGCATCTTTTTCAAAAACTATTTTATATCCTTTATCACACAATTGACTAATGCTTAAAAGATTATGCTTTAAACCACTAACCAATAACACATTTTCTATAGTTGGGTTAGAAGTTTTACCGACCATGCCAATACCGATGACTTTGCCTTTGTTGTTATCTCCAAAGGTGACGGTTCCTCCATCTATGCTTTGAATGGTGGATAGTAGGTTGGCATGTCCTGTCATGTGTTTTGAACATCCGCTGTCTAATATCCAGCGTTCTTTCTTGGGTACCTATAAAAAGTTTAAGGTAAATATGGTACCCTTTTTATTGGGTCCAAAACACATTAGTTTGGGGGAAACCAAACCCATGAAGAGTTTGACCTTCCTCCATAAGCAGGAATATAATAAGTAGAATTACACACATTTAACATATATGAGTTAATATAAGCAATTCTATCATTCTGATTTAGACTGACTGGAACCCATACTAACTTGTTCTACCCAGTCGACTTACCAGTGTCCTTCAGTCGACTGTTGGTGTACATCAGTCGACTGGTAGATACACTAGGTCGACTTATAAGAGGTTTTGATCTCATCGAATAAGATCCAATTTCTCTGGACAGACGACTGGTTGTATGGTTCAGTCGACTTAACCGAACGGTAGTTTTGCTTTTATCACTGAAATTAACAATCTTAGGCTTTGCAAAGAAATCATACAACTTGTGTGTAACACTAGAAATAGATGCTGATTTAGTCTTACTAGTATTTACAACAGGAGATTCTTTTACAGAGGATTTTTAAAAACCAAGTCCATATTTTTTACTAGATGTAACTTGATGATGAAGCATATCATTTAAATTCTCTTTACCTTTGTTAAACTTAGATACGTTCTTTGAAATCTCTTCATAATTCTTTTTGAGAGTTTCAAGATCAGTATCTAAACTTGCAATGCGAGAATTTAAGGATTTTACTTCCTTATCAAGGTTAAGATTTTCTTGATTAAGTATTTGATTCACTTTCTCAAGATTCTTAACTCTAATTTTTTCTTTCTTTAACTCAAGAAATATTTCATTAAAAGCATCAAGAAGATCTTCGGAATCATAATCATTACTTACATGCTCTTGTGCAGCCATGAAACAAACATTTGCCACTTCGTTATTTTCATCCGTTTCTTCTTCGGAAGATGAATCACTATCATCCCATGTAGCTTGATAAGCCTTCTTGTTCTTGGCAAACTTGTTCTTTGGATATTTGTCCTTCTTGAAGTTGGATGATTTTCCCTTGTTCTTTGCATTTTCTAAGGGACAATCCTTCTTCATGTGACCTATTTTATTGCACCTGAAACATGTAGGAGGGTCATTAGAATCTTTAACTTTAGAATTAAACTTACCATTCTTTAAGAACTTCTTGAATCTCCGAGTGAACATTGCTATTTCTTCTTCATCTTCTTCCTCATCTTCTGAGTCTGTCATGGCTTTAAAAGCCAATGATTTCTTCTTTGCTTGGTGTGATTCTGTATCCTTCTTTCGATCTTCAAGTTGGACTTCATATGCTATGAGATTGCCAACAAGATTCTCGAGAGTAAGTGTTGACAAGTCATTCGCTTCCTCTATTGCTGTGGTCTTCTTCTCCCATTCTGGAGTGAGTGCACGTAGGACTTTTCTAACCATCTCTGCTTGAGTATAAATCTTTCCAAGCGCCACAAGAGAGTTTGTGATGTCTGTGAATCTGGTAATCATCTCGGACACAGTCTCATTGTTCTTCATTCTGAACATCTCAAACCTGTGGACAAGAACAGAAATTTTAGACTCTTTTACTTTATTCGTTCCTTCATGTGTTACCTCGAGTGTATGCCAAATTTGATGTGCGGTTGTAGCATTGGATACACGGTTAAATTCTTCCTTTGTAAGTGCACAAAATAAGGCATTCATTGCTTTGGCATTGTTCATAGTCTGATTCTTTTGATCATCATTCCATTGTGCATATGGAATGGTAGGGGCAGTGTATTCCGTCTCTGTCATTTGCCATATCTCGTAGTTGATTGATTGGAGATAGATTCGCATTCGGCACTTCCAATAATTGTAGTTTGTTCCATCAAATAGTGGTGGCCGTTGTGTAGATTGGCCTTCATGGTACTGATTTGTATTTGAAGTAGTTGCCATAACCTGTAACCTTGCTCTGATACCAAGTGTTGGATCCTGTAGGCAAGACAACAAACACTAGAGGGGGGGGGGGGTGAATAGTGTTTAATAAAAACTGCGGAAATTTTTCTCGGTGCAGTCGACTGAGTTAAGGACCAGTCGACTGATATGTTCAAAATAATTGAAAATAACAACTCTATGCAGTCGACTGATGAATGAAACATACGACTGAAAGCACAATGAAACTACAACTACAAACGGCACTGACCAGTCGACTGATAGTGCAAGGAGTCGACTGTCCAGAAGCTTTTTGCAGAACTTAAATAAACAAAAATGAATGCAAACACAAGATAATCAATCACAAAGTACACAAGATATATCCTGGTTCGGTCCTCCCGACCTACATCCAGTCCCCAAGCAACCCACTTGAGATTTCCACTATTCTTGAAAAATTACAAGAATACGCTACGGCGTTACGACAACAACCTTGTCTAACCCGTAGTCCTTTCTCTCAACCAGAGAAAGCAGATCCACTCTACTACCAAGAGTGAAACAACACCGACTCTACAACCTAGAGTCAAAAACACTCTCCAACCGAGAGCAAGAGAACAAGAATACTTTACAGTCAACCTATAGCCTTGTTGTTGTATGTGTTGATGCACGTGGCTAACAAAATAGGTCGACTTCTATACTCAGTCCAGAGCGAATTCAATGCTATACTGGACTGAATGTAGAGAACCAAAGTGTATGAACTTGAAAGCTTTGTTTCTCACAAAAATTATCACTTAAAATGTTTTTCAAGAGTGCTCGGATTTCAAAGTAAAATTCTGTGGATCTTTTCAGTGAGATCTGAACTTTACTTAAAGAGTTTGATCTCCTGAACGTTGGGAAACAGTTACTCAACTGTCAACCAACGGATCTAAGCTTTTGAGTTTGAAAGAATTCGATTTTGAAAAACAGAAAACGATCAAAAGCTCTCGAACAGTCGACTGGGTTGCCATATGAGTCGACTGATCAGAGTTTGAATAATTTTAAACAGTTTTGTACTATCAGTCGACTGACAGAAGCTTAAGTCGACTGGTACTCAAGAGTTAAAATTCTTCAAACTGTTTTGACTCTTTTTGGGGGTTTTAAAGAGATACACATTATGAAATTTTGAGTGTGTGTGTGTGTGATAAGGCTTTACAATCAGACTAAGACTCAACAAAAGTAAAAATACAATGTTTACAAGACACAATAATTTAACACATTTTAGCTTGAAATCTTGAGTCTTGAGTCATGAATTGAGTCTTGATCCTTGTCTTGAAGTCTTCATCTGTATCCTTTTGAGCTTGTTCATTTGTTCAGCTAGAATTGTCTTTGGTATGTACACTGCAATGTTAGCTGTATAACATAGACACATGTTGCACTGTGTTGTGATCATCAAAATCAAGAATCAACATTCTCCCCCTTTTTGATGATGACAACACAATAGCTGATAACAATTTATATAGAAACATACAAGCATAGATTTTAAAAGCTCCCTCTATTAAAAACACAATATGCATACATAAAATAGATGTTATCATAAAGAATGTATCAGTCGACTGAACAATAGATCAGGCAACTGAACAGAATATGAAAATATAACAAATGATGCAGCAGTTAGAAGTAGTCGACTGTATCCCTTGGGGAAGTCGACTGACCAGAGATATTTCAATACCCAGAACAGTGTAACAATATTAACAAATCAAAACATAAGCAACACATAACACAGATAGATAAAATATAACTCAGATATTTCTCTCCCCCTTTGGAATCATCAAAAAGCACAAAGTAACAAGCTTTTGCATTAAAGAGAAAACGAAGATAAAGTCTAATACATAAAAACAAATGCAGTAAAAAGAAAATTACATAATAGAAAAGAAAATAAGAAATCTTCAATCGTCTTCATCGGAGTCTTCATCGTCATCTTGAGAAGGAGGATGAAACTGAGAGCTGAAGAGATGAGAGAGGTTGTCAAGCTTAGAGTCCATGCGGTCTAGCTTGGAATCTAGGTTATGGAGTTGAGTATCGACAGTGGCTGAATGTTTCATTAGGTAGGAAACACAGTCGTAGAGAGTACGAGGGTCATCAAAGTTTGAATAATTTTAAACAGAGTTTGAATAATTTTAATAATTTTAAATAATTTGAATAATTTTAAACAGTTTTGTACTATCAGTCGACTGGCAGAAGCTTGAATAATTTTAAACAGTTTTGTACTATCAGTCGACTGGCAGAAGCTTAAGTCGACTGGTACTCAAGAGTTAAAATTCTTCAAACTGTTTTGACTCTTTTTGGGGGTTTTAAAGAGATACACATTATGAAATTTTGAGTGTGTGTGTGGTGACAAGGCTTTACAATCAGACTAAGACTCAACAAAAGTAAAAATACAATGTTTACAAGACACAATAATTTAACACATTTTAGCTTGAAGTCTTGAGTCTTGAGTCATGAATTGAGTCTTGATCTTTGTCTTGAAGTCTTCATCTGTATCCTTTTGAGCTTGTTCATTTGTTCAGCTAGAATTGTCTTTGGTATGTACACTGCAATGTTAGCTGTATAACATAGACACATGTTGCACTGTGTTGTGATCATCAAAATCAAGAATCAACAACTTCATGCATCCTGATTTTTACTACATGGTTGCTACAACAAACAGTTTCGCTTTAGATTTTGTAGGAAACCATACATGGCAGTGTACTTAGGGACAAGCTCCAAGTATCATGTAATCATGTATCATGTAAACAAGCTCCAAAACCCAAACAAGCTGCAGTGTCATGTGTGTGCGTGTCATGTATATCGTGTCAACCTCCACATGTAAACAAGCTCCAATAACCACTAGGTTCTTCCGAGTATACGTTTCTACACTATCCACTACTAGATCTTTCCCTTAACCCCGGATTGGTTATTTATTATTAATGTCAAACAAGCATGTAGATGTGCAAAACATATCAAAAATAACATGACATGATCATGTGACAAGTGCAAGTTGCAAGATAAACATGTACGTGTGCAAGACATCTCATAAAAGAAAAAAAGGTTAAATCTCAAGTTCAGGACAGTAAGACCCTACTGTAGTAAAATAGTGATTCCTAGTATTATAAACAAGCAAATATGGATCCGTCGAAGGATTTGAAAATAGACTTCCACACGAATCCAGCGAATATAAATAAGTCATATACTAATTCACAAAAACATAGCACAAAACTGGTTTGAATATAGAAAATAGGTTCAGCCAGAAATCAGGAAAACGAATTCAAGAACAGGAAAACAGCATGAAAACACACCAAATAAATCCACGAAAAATATGAGGTATTCCCCTATATGTCCAGTATCTAAATATAAAGTTTCAGATTTTTCCAGTAAAATTAGACCAGTCATCAAAAATAAGAAAGCATCAAGAAAACATAGTTCGGCAAATCTGGAATTCCCAACAATGCTGTACGAAAACTAAGATATCTCGCAACTAATGAAACGAAATCCAATTCCGCCAAAGAGATATGAAAATAGATAAAATATACTAACTTTCACATTTCACAAACATTTTTCATAAAGTAAAAGGAATCATAGTGAAAATAGTGTTCTTTACAGATCAGCGAGCAAAATACAACAAGTATAGATTTCATAAACGAGCATGAAACAATACATAAAACTCATCAATAAAATCCACCAAAATTCTGAGTAATCCCTAAGTAGATAAAGAAATACTGACCAAAGTTTTGGATCAAAATAATATATGTAGCATAGTTCTTTAAAATAATTTGTCATCAAAATTACCGAAAAACAGAATTTGGAAAAGATCGACACCTCTGTACTAAAACAGTCATAACTCATTCATATGAAATCAAAATCAAGCAAGGTCAGAGGAGTTTGAAAATAGACGAAATTATCTAAAATTCATGTTTTATATCGAAATTAAGATACTGACTTTAACACATTCCAAACCAGCAAACAAAACAGAACAGCGACAAACTACATATTTTTCTCCTCAACACAAAATTAACATAGATTCAAGAAAATTGATCCAAACGCATCCAAACATAAAATCGAGTCTACCAAGTGTCTAAACATCATGAATTAGGGTATCTAGCATGTCCATACCAAGTATTTCACATGGGTCTCAACCAAAATACGAATTTGCACACAAGTCTCACATACATGATCAAAATCAAGAATGGGTAAAACCTAAGTTAAATCATGTCCATATTGTGTCGTGAGGCAACTATGGTCAAGTTTTCAAAATAGCGACAAAACCCATCAAGCAAAACACAACCACGAGTCGTCTCTAGACCCAACTAGACTATAGGTGAACTTTTAGACTTGTATCAAACAAATAAATTGGAGTACAAGTTACTTGTCTGAAAGACGACGATGAATCCAACGAAAGAAAGAGAATAACGGGAATGGATTCCCGGCACGAACTCAACAGCAACGAATCACGAACAAGATCATGATTCTAAACAACAAATAACCCATGAACACGACGGACGGCTGAGATCATAAGATCAAGAGAACAGATCAGATCGGACGACTCTGATCGAAGATCAAGATCAAGATTGAGATGTGATCAGTATCTTGATGATGATGATGATGATGATCAGATCAGATCGATGATCGGACGGTCCACAATCAAAGAGATCAAAGAACTCCAAGATGATGATGAAGCAATCCAATGGTCCATAATCAAAGATGATAATTAAGATCCGACGGTCCAAATTCAAAGTGATCATCAAGATGATGGATGAGATCACGATCCAATCAAACGGCTCCAAACAACGATGATCATACCCTCCATGATCAAGATGATCAAGAGATCAATGGCTCACGATCAACAAGATCAAAACCAAACAAACATCAACCAAAGCTAAGGGGCTGCACTGGCTTGGTGACCATCGGTGGCAGCACACGGTGGTAGCACCGGCGAGGGGACGGCACACAGGGGGAGCACCGGCTGGCTGGCGTTCGGGAGGAACGCCGGAGGTGTTGCTGTTGGTCGCTGCATCGTGACGAGGAGAGGAGATGCATAGGGCTGGCGTGACCGTCGTGCGGCGGCTGTCGTCGCGGTGGGGTCGCGACAGGCGACAGGCTGCCGGCCTGCAATAGCGGCACAGCAGGAGGTTGCTCAGGGCGACGTCGGAGTGGAGCACGGCAGGAGGTCGGCTCAGGTGTCGCGAGCGACAGGAGGAGGGGACGAGAGAGATGGGAGTCGGGATGGGTTAAGGAGGCAGCGAATGGGTAGAAGACGAACAGACGGTGAGGGGATGAATATGGGTTAATATATAAGGGGTTGAGTTAGGGTTTAGGGCTGATAGGTTGTAAACGGGGGGGTATAATAACGGGTCTGGGTTTGGGTAGTGGTAACGGGTAGGGTCTTAGGGAATTAAACAGTGTAGGTATGGGTAACAGTATCGGGTTTGGGTATTAATCCAACAGTGGGTAGGTTGATGGGTTTGAAAAATCGGTTAAAGTAAAAATATAATGGGTATGGGTATGGTATATTGGGTATTTGGGATTTAAATAAAAATAGGGTTTTAAAATTCAATGGGAAAATAAACTAATCAATAACATAAAAATAATATTTATAACAAAATGTAGTTTGCATTAAAACATATAATTTGTTTAAAATGGATACAAATACATTTAGCACATATAAATGGATTTTCAATAACCAGCCAAAATTAATAATAATAATAATAAGAGAAATAATAACAAAAAAAGAATTGTATTTCAATATAAAAATCATAGAAATAGCTACAAATAAATTTTTTTCGAAAGCAAATTTTAATAGAAGATCCAACAATACAATTTTACAAAAGAATTTGAAAACAGTAAAAAAGTAATTTGCGAAAGTTTTAAATATATAAAATATACAAAAATACGTTTTTAGGAAAACCGGGGTTACACACACTCTGAACAACAGAATCATCTAAATAGTAATGTGGTAACGAACAATACATAACAGAGCAATATAACTCTTTCATGTATACCCAGTCCTCCACCCTTCAGGTAGCCTCCATCTCCTATGCCCAAAAATCAACACCCCCTAGAGCACAACGGAAACCCAAAATTGTATTCCAACGGTTCATCAGATAAACCTCCCACAGTCAAAGGCAACCATACATATCTCGAATTCCTCAAAACCGGAGGATTCCAACGGTCAGCCATAAAAATAAATGATCCCGGACAAAATCCCTAGAATTTTTTTTAAAAAAAAACTTCAAGAATCCAAAAATGCTCACCAGTTTAGAAGGGCTGGTCAAGAACGGCAATTCGTAGTCCCTCTCATCCACTATGCTCTCCACCTTCTTCTCCTCCTTGATTAGAGACGGGCAGGATCGGGGCGAGGTGGACGGCGGGGACGGGTGAGGAGATGTGGGTGGGTTTTTGGGGTAGGGAGAGTTAGGGTTTGTGAGTTTTAGGGAGATGTAGAATAGGAAAGGTTTTTTTTTTTTTGGTTTTTTTTAAAAAAATTAATTCTGTTTTGACAATTGGTATGAGCTGCACGTATAAGTTCCTACTTTTGCTCTCCTTTCACTATTTCAAAATAGAGAAAAGAGAGATGGGGTAGGCCTATTAGCTTAAGATATATATAAATAAGTTATAAAACCTGTGAGTAAGATTCACACATTTCTCGATGGACTAGAATACAGAGATATGCAAATAAAAGAATAGTATTATTCACTTAGTAGTTTTGTTACAGTAAATTAGAGGGTCATAAGTTACGACTTACAATACAGACAAATACCATCATTAGATTTCACTCTATATCAAATCAATATTTATACTTTTAACTATAAGAAACTTTATGCTTTAATATATATTAGGCAAATTGATATGATTTATCAAAAAAAAAAAAAAAACACACACACACACACACACACAAAGGTCAATTTCTATATTAGCCCCCCTGAAAACACAAATATTTTAAATGTCTGAAAAATAAGGAGTAGTCACACACTGACACACATGAACTTGGGTCCTCATTCTGAAAATACTTTTGTAGTAGACCTTAAGGACACTTGCTTAAAAAGGAAAAAAAAGAGCCGAACAGTGAAAAAGAAAGAAAAAAAAGAGAAAACAAGAACTGCGACCCCCCTGCGCGAAATTTAGTAATTGATATAGCCAGCTCATGCACATTTCCAAGTCTCTAATGCTCGTTTTTGTCAGCATATTTTCTCAAAAATAAGGAGCAGTCACATACACATGAACTTCAGTCTTCCTAGTGAAAATAGTATTTGAAGTAGACCTTATGGACACTTGCTAAAAAAGGTAAAAATAAGACAGCCCCCCCCCCCCCCCCCGGGGGGGAAGTTTAGTAATCGATATAGCCAGCTCATTCACATTTCCGAGTCTCTAATGCTCGTTTTCGTCAGCATACTGTCCACTTATTCTCCAGTCATTCTCCCCGGCCCTAAAGATGTTTGAGCAAATGCACAAAGAGGTCTCACCCCTTTTGCGAATGTAAGTTTATCATCATGCTCAGTCTGGTAATCCTCTACCTTTGTATTTGCTCCTACATCCAGCTCTTTGTTGCATCTGCATGCATGTAAAGTGTTTGATTATATTCCTCCTAGTCATGGTACTTGCTCATCTGCCTACCAATTGTTCGACGATATTCCTCATCACTGATATGCTTCATTTACATTGACATTGATGTATGTACTCTACTTTATGTTACTTAGTGTTATCATTATGCTTCGTTTGTGAACTTGTTTGTACACTATTCTTCATTGTCATCAGACTAAGAATTTTATACCCGACACAGTTTCTTCTTTGTCATTGGTCATTACTCTGCACTTCAGTTTTACTACCATATTTTTAGCATTACTATACTTATGGAACTGGAATTTAGGCCAACCTAGATGTCATAGTGTGCCAAGTAGGACTTGGACATTGATAATTGCCTTGTTGCTTGTAGCCTCGACTAGGATGAGATCTTAAGACTTCCTGTGAGCTCCAATAATTTCTACACTACGTGATGGCCACCTACAATATGCTTATATTTGGGATATATGACCATTGATCCTCGTTTGGACTCTTTGGTGTTTACTTATGCTTCATATCCTCCTTTTTGTAATACAATACTGAGTTGGGTGTTCGAGTGGGTTCAGTTGGCAACCAGCCATCTGATCTAGCCCATTAGGTTCACACTTTGTTCAAATTAGGTATAAAATGTCCCAAAAAAATGACATGAGTTAGGATGAAAGTAAAGTATATACATGACAGCAAGAGAAGTTAAATTGAGTAACTTGAATGTTGGAGTGAAATTTCGAAAGAAAAAAAATCTTGGAGAGGATGTTGACTGGAGATAAGGTTTTTATTTATTTATTTATAGAATTGAACAGCCAAAGAATTGGCCATTTATTTTCATTCTATAAGAATTGAAATGTTATGGTAAATAAAATGCAAAGGAAGAAGAGAAGCATGTTTACAGAATTAACCATTTACAAAGCAAAATGAGAAGACTAAAAATTTGCTAAAAATAAAGCTCGATGTTGCAGGCTTCTCACAGTTTGATTCTTCCCACGAAAGATGCGAGCATTATGCTCCTCCCATATCGTCCAAATGACAGTCAAAACCGACTAATCCCAATTAGTTTTTGAAGCATCTGAAACTCTCTAACTCAAGCCAGTTCGACCATAGAGCAACGATGAAGGTGTTAGGGAATTATGCCCTCTAGGATTTTGTTGAGTTATGCGACACAATCAATACAAACCACCAAGTAAATAGAAGATCACACCAAACACACAAGGCACACAATTTTGTCCCGATTTGGACCAAACCCTAATCCGTGAGAGAAAAAAACCGAAATATTATTCAACTAGAGAAGATACAAGAATATTACAATTTTAACCACGACCATCTCTCTAGCCTCACCAGAAAATGCTAGTTGTTTACAATAGAAAAACCTCTCAAACTTTCTTCAATTAAGCATTACTCTCAATGGAGCCTAATTACAATAAACAGAGATCAAGAGAAACTGTAGTTTGATATCTTGATACAATAGCCATCTGATATTTTCTGAATAAGAAGTAATACGATAGAAGCCGTATGATCTAACTTGGAGAAGAAGTCGGACTTCAAATGAAACCCCTAGACCCGCACCCGAACACAAACAGTCGCGACTCGGTCGACTACCCAAAGTGCAATCAACTGTATTTGACTACAGCCAAACCTGAGGGGGTGTTGTCGAATGTGCAGTCGACCACACACTTTTCTGCTATGCTGCTGTTGCTTCTCATCTTCCATCAAATTGTCGCTTCGATCTCATTCGCTTCATAATATTCTTATCGTGCTTAGTATGCAAGACATAAACCCAACAATCTCCACATTTAATTGCTTACTATGAATTCACTCCTGTGTGATTTAAATCTTCTAGACTCCTTTTGTCTTTTCTTACAAACAACTCGGTTCCGTGGCTTTTTCTGCTAGTTGAATCTACCTTCACCTGTTTTTCTCCAGTTTGTATGCCCTCAAAGGCACACCCTATTAAGTGTTGACACTGAGGAGCTGCCATTCGCAAAAACTCCACCTACCCTGAGGCACTCTCTACCTTTCGACGATATTTGAATGTCGTAATCTCGCTTGGATGATTCTAGTGACGGCAAACTAGATAGTGCTTTAGGAATGTAGGGCTTTGAAACACCTACGCAGTTTTTTCCGTTCCGACAAAGCTTGTAAAGGTTGTGCTCAACACCCCTCCTTCCCTTCATCACCTTACGACGACCTACCCCAAATGATAGAACTCCGCATTGAGCTGTGCACCTACAGTGCAGCGCCACGAATTTCGTGCCCTGGAACTCGTGACACGTACCCAGAATCTTGACTTCAATGAATACACAACACAGAAAATCACAGGAAATTAAAAAAAATTTCTATTACCTTATCGTATCCAACACTTGGATGCTCCACTACTTGAAATCTCCTGCTCCCACGATTGGTCCTGCAACTAACCAGCTGTGAGCACGTCAGTTGAATGTAACTGACACAATACGGATGAAACCCGTAAATCTCCAAAATCATACAAACACAATGCATGCAAACATAAACGTGGAAACCATACAAACAGAATGTGTCAGTGTATATCATGACCTAAATATAATGCATAAAATTGACGCACACGATGCTCTTATTCTAATGCATGCTGGATTGGAACAAATGCATCTGATACTACATACTTCCCAATCAAGCTGGAACGTACTTCTGCTTATAGAGTTCGATTCCTCGCAATGCAAACCTATTATTATACTCTTATCCTGTTTTTGATATTCATCTAGTGACTGGTGAGGTTACAGTCGCTCGGTTTAGTTCCGCCTCTATAGTAGGAAATCATTGATCATGCCACTGTGTATGCCGAGATCATGTGGTCTTACGCCATTCTCCGGTCATACTCCGTCCGACCCCTGTGGTCCTACGCCACTCCCGTACCTTACCCAAAAGTTATTACGAGCATAAAGGTGATCCTGTAGGTCCCACCTGCTCCACTGAGAGTC
Source organism: Hemerocallis citrina (assembly GCA_017893485.1). Taxonomy (NCBI): domain Eukaryota; kingdom Viridiplantae; phylum Streptophyta; class Magnoliopsida; order Asparagales; family Asphodelaceae; genus Hemerocallis; species Hemerocallis citrina. Next base: position 90,360,124 of record CM030364.1, on the reverse strand, counting down.
CTAGAGCCCTGCTCTTGCTCTCTGTTCGCATTACACAACATAGAACCTTGGGTGGTTATGTAGAGGTCCATCCCTTAACTCCCACCATTCTCAATTCTTATCATTAGATCCCAGATTTTAACAGTCGAGACCACGCCGCACGCGTCCCATTGATAATTGAGTATACTCCCGACTAGTGCTTGTCCTTATGTCAGCAATTGCTCGACCAAAAGCTACTACACTATGTTACCCGATTCTAATGGTATTAGTATTACCACTTCTAGTTGCTTACCTATATATATATATATATATATATATATATATATATATATATATATATATGTGTGGGAAATGCTCCATTGAAAATGGGTTTGTTTTCACGGGTTGGAAAATACCAATCTGAGCCGTTGGATCGCTTTTGATCGTGATCAGCCGCTCAGATCGCCTCCGCCCATCACCTAATATCACTTAAGTGGGGGAGGGTTGTTTTGGGAATTTCGTCCCAAAACACTCTTCGCCTGATTCGCTGTGAAAAAATGAATATAGCCTAGGCCGTTGTTGGGAACAACGACCTAGGTTATAAAAAATTGAATTATAGGCCGTTGTTTGGAACAACGGCCTTGTTCTAAATTTTTATAACCTAGACCGTTGTTACGGCCGTTGTTCACAACAACGGCCTATAATTCAATTTTTATAACCTAGGCCGTTGTTACCAACAACGGCATAGGTTATATCATTTTTTTTAGAATCTGTTCAGCGAAGAGTTATTTAGGACGAAATTTCCAATATAACCCTCCGCTGATCAATTAAAACGGGTTATGGGGAGCTCGATCTGAGCCGCTGATCACGATCATGAGCGATCCAACGGCTCAGATTGGTGTTTTCCAACCCGTGAAAACTATACCCGTTTTCAATGGAGCATTTCCCTATATATATATATATATATATATATATATATATATATATATATATATGGGAAAAAGGGGTATGAGCAACTTGCTCATTTAGTAAATAAACAATTGATGATGTGGCATACATGTGATTGGAAAAGCCTTCCAATGTATCATATGCATGCCACATAATCAATTGCTCATTTACTAAATGAACAAGTTGCTCATATCCCTTTTACCATATATATATATATATATATATATATATATATATGTTAATTAACCGGCTCCTAATTCCTGCTTTTATCTTTCTACAAGTACTGAACTAGATTGACTTAGTTATTAACTAGGTTAATCCCATAGTTGAACACAAAGTGAATCCAACTTAGTATACTTAATCAATTTATCAAGTCTCAACTTGACCTAATTATGATTTAATTTAGCCTCAAATCATGCTAAATAGTTGACCCATACATGCCCCAACTAGTGCACTCAATGTACACTAAACATCATCATGTGCATATATCCAAGTATGCTCATAACATACACTTGTGCATAACCACTCTTCCATTACCGCGTTTCATGCTTATAACTAGGTTAAATCCTACATGTACTTTACTCATGCATATGCACTAACACTCATTCTTATAATCCTTTGCTTCTACTATATCTTTCTATTCATCAACTCTATACCAAAAACTAACATACATAAGTACCTTCATATAATTCTCTTGCATTTACAATGATAGTACTTTGTGATCTCCTTACATATTATGGGTGATATGGCTAAAAATAGGGGTTTAATCGAGGCCGTCTAAATTGGACACGAATCCTGAAGTCCTGGGGCAAGACAGTAATTTCACTTACAAACGGGCCAGAAGTGGGTACTGAGTCTCCTTCTCACAGATCCAATAAACCCGCGAACGGATCCACCTCAACTGGGTGCGGGTTTCAACCCGCAACAAACCCGGTCCAGTAGGATAGAATTAGGGTTTCTGATTAACATTAATCAACGACCCTGATTCATATCTATCCTTTCACTGGAGATTGGGGATTACATTCCTTATCTATACACAAGGGATTACATGCCTAATCTGTTCCCTACGACGCCTATAAATACCCCCCACCCATCTCCATTAAGAGGTAATCAATCTTTCACCAGTTTTTGCGTTCTCTGATAGTCTTCCAGATTACTGACTTGAGCGTCGGAGGGTGCATCGCCGGGAACAACCCCGGTGTCTCGCACTTTTTGCAGGTGTACGGCGGGAGCGACGGTCAAACCCCGACGGAACAGGTATACAGGTTTACTATTCAGTTTCCCTAAGAATCCACAAATTCTGCCCCCACACCGAAATTAGCGGCAACAGATTGGCGCCGTCTGTAGGAAACTAACGAATAGAAACCTCTCCTCTTCCTGGTGAACAGATCTCCAGCCATGCCTCCTAGGAAAGTCAGATCAAGGGGGTCCAGCCGAGGACCCAACCCTGATCAGCAGCAAGAAGTCCTCCCTAATCCCGCTCAACAACAAGGGCAACTTCCCCCTACCGCGGAAGACCCGCTCCAACAAGACCTTCCTCCTCCCAATCAGACACCCCCGAAGGGTCCTAACCCTAAAAAACAACCTCTTCACCAGGAGCACGTCTCCATCCACAACGCCTCTACGGACTCTATGGCTTCCCATCACCCCCGAGCCTCTGGTCCCCACAATACCGCCCTCAACTGCCAGAAAGATGACGATCTCCGCCGCCACCTGGATGAAAAGCGGGCCCGAGAGGGAACTTCCCGCCAACACCATCCGGGCGAGCGGTCTCCTCGCCACCGGTACTACAGGTCCCCCGTCCGCAGAGGGAGGAAAGAGTCCCCCCGAGCATTACCGAAGAAGGCACTCCCCCGCGGGTCGGCAACAGCCCAGGAACAATGAGGCACCAATAACCCGTGCCGAGTTCCAGCAGTTCCAAGCGACCGTCCTGCAGGCTCTCAACCTCCGCCAAAACCCTAATGAGCCGAAGGCCCCATCACCTCCTCCAGTCCGAAGCCTTCGCCGATCTCCTCATCCGGTCCGAAGCCCTCGCCGACGGTCCCCATTTCCTCGTCCTGCTCCTAGCAACTCCCGGCGTACCCCAAGTCCTCGTCGCTCCCGAAGTTACCATCGCCGTTGCCCTCGCTCTCCCTCATACGAAGACGAGTCTAGGGGCTCGGCTGATCACCGTCGGAGGGATGACACCATGTACCGTCGTCTTCATGAAGTAGAGAGGCGCCTGGGCCAGATAGACCGAGAAGAGGAACTTAGGGGGAGGACCCTACGTCCTAGCTGACCCCCTTTCTCCCGAACCATAGTGGATGCACCTGTGCCATTCGGTTTCAAACCTCCCCAATTTGAGACTTACACCGGGGAGACCGATCCAGTTGATCACATCGAAAGCTTTAAGACCTTGATGCTCCTCCATCAAGCTTCCGATGCCCTCCTCTGCAAAATCTTCCCCGCAACTCTCAAAGGACCAGCTCGAGAATGGTACTCTCGCCTCGCCCCCTCCTCAATATTCTCCTTCGAGCAGTTCGAAACCCTCTTCGTCACACATTTCGTAAGCAGCCGTAGAGCTGAGAAAACCAGCATCTCCCTATTGCACCTCCACCAAAAGAAGGGGGAGAAACTGAGGGACTATGTGAAGAGGTTCACAGTTGAAGCCAGGACCATAGCGTCCCTCGACCAGTCGGTCGCTACGGCAGCATTTCAATCTAATGTCCTCAATTCCAACCTCCGCTCCTTCCTCGCCAAGAAGCCTCCACAGAACTTTTCCGACCTTCTCCTTCGCAGCGAAAAGTACATCCGGGCCGAAGAGGCCGAGCATCAACCCAACTGGGAGGGGTCTTCCTCCGGGTTTAAGAGAAAAGGAACAGAGGAAGAAGGAGCTAAGAAGCTCCAGAAGGATAATGCCGGCCAGCGCTGACCTCCCCCCAGATTCGAGAAGTTCACTCCCCTCACCACAAACGTCTCAACTATTCTGATGGAAGTCAAAAAGGAGGGGATCTTACCTCCAGCTCCAAGGATGAACACCCCCGCCAAGAGGAGGGATAAAGAAAAATGGTGCCGTTATCACCGGGACCATGGGTATGACACCAACGATTGCCGTGCTCTGAAAAACGAGATCGAAGCCCTTATCCAAAGGGGGCAGCTGACGAAGTTTGTAAGAAAGGACCGAGCCGAACTTCCTCCCCAGCCTCGGGGGGCTAACAAGCGTCCGGAACGAGAAGAGACGCCAGACTTTGAGGAAGAGCGAGTCCTCCACCTCATCCATGGGGGTCCAATGGGGGGCTCCTCGAACTCCTCTCGGAAAGCATTTATAAGAGAGGTCAACTCAGTCCGAACCACCCCTCCTCCCAAAGGCCTCGGAGTGCCAGTCACTTTCTCTGACGAAGATCTTGAGGGTGTCCGCACCTCTCATTGTGACGCACTCGTCATCAGTCTCCACATGGCCAACTTCAAAGTGGAGAGGATCTTGGTAGACAACGGCAGCTCCGTCAACATCCTCTTCCTCGACGCTTTTAAAGGCCTAAAGCTCTCGCGGGACAGACTCAAGCCCGCTGGTTACACGCTCCACGGGTTCACGGGAGTGCCAGTGTCTATTGAAGGGGTGATTACCCTCGACGTAACCGCTGGCAAAACTCCTACTACCCGAACGGAGTCGATGGACTTCATGGTCGTAGATGCCCCAACAGCCTACAATGTCATTTTGGGTCGGCCCGGTCTGGTCGCCCTTGAAGCCGTCCCTTCTGCCTATCATCTCAAGATGAAATTCCCCACTCGGGCCGGAGTAAGAGAAGTAAGGGGCAATCAGGAGCAGGCCCGCAAGTGTTATATGTCCTCTACCCTCGGACCCGTCCTCTCCTTAGAAACACTGGAAATCCCCCAAGATGCCGCTCGGCCGACTTCCGAGCCGGTGGACGAATTGGAGGAGGTACTCTTCTCTGAGCAGCAGCCGACCCACAAGTTCTTTGTTAGCAAGACCCTCCCGTCCGCCCTATACTCAGATATTGTAAAATGTATCCGAACTAATCAAGACCTCTTCGCATGGACAGCAGCAGATATGCCCGGTATCTCCGAGGAACTCTTGGTCCACCGCCTGAGCGTTGATCCGGGGTCCAAACCGGTTCAGCAGAAGAGGCGCAAGTTCGCCCCCGAGCGTCAGCTCGCTATCAAAGAGGAGGTGGACAAGCTGTTGAAGGCCCAATTCATACAGGAGGTAAACTACCCTGAGTGGTTGTCAAACGTAGTAATAGTGAAGAAGTCCAACGGGACTTGGAGGATTTGTATTGATTTCACCGACCTCAACAAGGCCTGCCCCAAAGATCCCTTCCCTCTGCCGAGTATCGACACTCTGATTGACGCAACCTCGGGACATGAGCTCCTCAGCTTCATGGATGCTTTCTCAGGTTACAATCAGATAAAAATGTTCCCCCCAGACATCCCGAAGACATCTTTTGTGACCGACCAAGGCCTCTATTGCTACAGAGTCATGCCATTCGGCCTAAAGAATGCATGGGCGACATACCAGCGCCTCGTCAACAAGGTTTTCCAGGCTCAGATCGGCCGGAACATGGAGGTGTACGTTGATGACATGCTTGTGAAAAGCATCCGAGGCACTGATTACGTGGCTGACCTCCAAGAAGCATTTGACGTTCTGAGAAAGCACAATATGAGACTTAACCCGAACAAGTGTGCGTTCGGCGTCTCATCAGGGAAGTTCCTCGGCTTCATGGTTAGCCAACGAGGAATAGAAGCAAACCCGGAGAAGATCAAGGCCATACTGGACATGGCCCCTCCTAGAAATGTCAAGGAAGTTCAGAGGTTGACTGGTCGCCTAGCCGCCATAGGGCGCTTTCTGTCGAAGTCCGGGGAGAAGTGCCTCCCGTTTTTCAAAGCCCTCAGGGGGGCTAAAGGATTTGAGTGGGGGCAACAGCAACAAGACTCCTTCGACCAACTTAAAGCTTACCTCGTCAATCCACCTCTTCTCAGCAAACCAATACCTGGCAAACCGCTCTACCTCTACCTGGCAGCTTCCGAACAGACGCTTAGTGCGGTCTTAGTCAGAGAAGAAGAAAGGGCTCAGAAGCCCATCTACTACGTCAGCAAGGTGCTTCGAGCCGCCGAGCTCCGGTACCCGAAGATTGAGAAAATGGCCTATGCCTTGGTAATGGCCGCAAGAAAGCTTCGCCCCTACTTTCAGTCCCATTCGGTAGTCGTTCTTACCGACCAGCCGCTGAAACAGGTTCTTCACAAGCCCGAGACTTCCGGTCGCCTTATGAAGTGGTCGATCGAGCTGAGCCAACATGATATAACTTATCAGCCTCGGACCGCGATCAAGGCACAGGCACTGGCCGAATTCATAGTTGAAACTACTATCCTCGAGTCCAGCCAAACAATGAAGGGACCACCCGTCTGGTTGGTCTACGTCGACGGGTCCTCTTGTAACGAGGGAAGCGGGGCAGGGGTCATCCTGGCAGGCCCAGATGACTTTATCCTCCAATACTCCCTCCGTATAAACTTCAAAGCCTCGAACAACGAAGCTGAATACGAGGCGCTCATAGCCGGCCTTGGACTGGCCCGAAATGCAGGGGCACACCGCCTACGGATCTTCAGCGACTCTTAGTTGGTCGTTAATCAGGTCCTCGGCGAGTATGAAGCCCGCGATGACAGGATGGTTAAATACCTGGCTAAAGTCAAAAGTCTCATGGCACTGTTCGAACAGGCCCTCATCCAAAGAATCCCCAGAGAAGAAAATGCTCAGGCCGACGCCCTGTCCAAGTTAGCCTCCTCTTCCCTTCAAGGCCTCGAACAGACCGTTTTGATAGAAGTCCTCCTGAGGCCAAGCATAGAGGACGATGCACTCGACTCCGTTGAAACATTGCCTGTCCTCCTCGAAGACAATTGGATGAAACCTCTCATCGAATTTTTAAGAGACGGACTCCTCCCCCAGGATCCGAAGCACGAAGAATAAGAGCCCGAGCCGAGCGTTATACATTAATCGAAGGCATCCTATATAAACGCTCCTTCACCCAGGTAGACGGTCGGCCTTACCTAAGGTGCCTCTCCCCCGGGCAAGCCGACTACGCCCTGCAAGAACTTCACGAGGGCATTGGCGGGGCTCATTCTGGCTTCAGAGCCCTAGCGCACAAAGTGTTGAACTACGGGTATTACTGGCCCACTCTCCTACGGGACGCCGAACGACACGTTCGGCAATGCAGCTCCTGTCAAAAGTATTCCGACATCCGACGCCTTCCACAAGCACCACTCACCTCCCTATCAAGTCCGATCTCCTTCGCAATGTGGGGGATGGACCTACTGGGGCCATTTCCGCCAGCTCCCGGACAGTTAAAGTTCCTAGTCGTGGCAGTCGACTATTTCTCGAAATGGATAGAGGCCAAGCCCCTGGCTACAATCACCGAGCATAGGGTCGTTCAATTCTTCTGGAAAAATGTGATCTGCCGATTCGACGTTCCCCGGGTCATAGTTACAGATAATGGAACACAGTTCACTGGGGCTGCCTTCCGAGCCTTATGTGAGGACCTCGCTATACAACATCGCTTCTCCTCCGTCTCTCATCCTCAGTCAAATGGCCAGGCCGAAAATGCCAACCGACAGATCCTCTCAGGCATCAAGAAGAGACTAGACAAGTGTTCCAAGGGCTTGTGGGTTGATCAGCTGCCCAACGTGCTGTGGAACTACCGCACCACAAAGCGGACCCCAACAGGCGAGAGTCCGTTCAATCTCACATACGGGTCCGAGGCCACCATTCCCCTAGAAGTCGGAATACCCTCTCCTCGTTTGATAGCTTTTGAAGAAGAGCAGAACGCTAGAGAGCTCAGAGCAAGTCTAGACTTGATAGACAAAATCCGAGAAAGAGCTGCCATACGGCAACAAAGCTACCGGAGAAGGATTGAGCAAGCATACAACAAAAGAGTCCGCCCAACGGACCTCAAAGAAGGGGACCTAGTCCTCCGAAAATTGGCCATCTCGTTCCCTGGACAGAAAAGCAAATTGGCCCCAAATTGGGAGGGATCCTACAAGATCTCGAAAGTGATCCGCCCCGGTGCATACAAGCTAGAAGACCTCGAAGGCAGGGAGATTCCCTGGACTTGGAATGCCGACCACCTCTTGAAATACCAAGAGAGAGCAACGACGCCTCTCTAAGTAACCCGAGATGTCGAACCATTCCCTTCCTGTTACTAGTAGTGATTTTTCCTTTATTTTTCATTGTAATAACGGCTAGCAACTTTAGAAGCAGCCGATCATTGGATATTAATAAATAAAGTTTTTCGTATTTTTGATATTGTTACATCTCTGTTTTTAACTCCTCAATCTCACGATGGTTCGGAGTCCAGCACTCGGCTCGACTTTACTTCCTCGGCTCGCCCATAGACTAGCCAGAAGTAGATCGCCGTTCGAAATTGCTCCCGCAGCCGTTGAATGGTTCGGAGTCCAACACTTGGCTCGATTCTACTTCGCAAGTTCGCTCCTAAGCGATCTAGGAGTAGCTCGCCATTCGGAACTGCTCCCACAACCCGTTAACAAACCTCACGATGGTTCGGAGTCCAGCACCCGGCTCGACTCTTCTTCCTCGGCTCGCCCATAGACGAGCCAGAAGTAGATCGCCGTTCGAAATTGCTCCCGCAGCCGTTGAATGGTTCGGAGTCCAACTGTAGAACCCCGTATTTTCAAATATTATTTTAATTATTTGAAAATGAATTTAAATGAATTTTGAGGATTTAATTGATATTTTCTAAAAGATTTATCTTTTGTACACGTGCAAAACACGTGCAAACGACTTTTGAGATGTTTGAAAAATTAAGTTTTCTTTATGAAAAATCATTATTTATTATTTGGGAATTATTTACTATTTTTCCAGATTTTTCTGGAATTAAATGGATCTATTTGCAATTTTTGATGAAAGAAGGACCTTTTCGCAAAATTGACATTCTTAAGGGCTAAAATACAAAATTGGCATTCTGGACGTTTTAAACAGTATTGGTTAAGATTTAGAAGTATATTTTCTATTAAATCCTAATTTTAATGAATTTTGGATGAGTTTCCAAGAGTAGATAGATATATATATATATATATATATATATATATATATATATATATAATTGCATTTTTGAAGGGATTATTTTGTAAATATATTCCTAAACCCTAATACTTGATCCCGGCCTATAAAAGAGAGTTTGCAGCCGTCATTCGCTGCACAACTCAGATCTTATTATATTCTCATTCTTTTGGTGATTGAGGAAGAAGCTTTTGGATCTAGCAAAGGAAGGCTTTTGTGGATTCTTCTTGATTCTACAAGGTGAGTGATATAGACTTGTTTTGTTCATGTGTATGATTTGCATGTTGCTTTGCTGATGTTTTTCGTATCTGGTATGAAATCGATGCCATGGTTGTTGTTCGTAATATACATGTGAAATCCATGAAAGATTAGTAGATCTCGATTGACAATTCTTGATTGCTTGAAACATGTTAAAGATTTGATTATGATTATTGAAGATAAGATATTGGATGGAGGAATCTCTGGATCCTATGATTACGAATCGGATTAGATTTGAGTTGAGGAAGAGATTTGGTATTGAGATAGACACCAGAATTTATTATTTGATTTCAGACCTAGTTTGTGAGAATTGTAGGCCGACAGTCGACTGGTCTATGACTCAGTCGACTGGTACGACCCTATTATTATATTTTCAGTCTCGTGTAATCGTTCGGGACAGTCGACTGGCACTATAATCAGTCGACTGGTATGCTGAGTAAAGTTTTGTTCAGTCGTTTCGGGACAGTCGACCATGACCCCTATGAGTCGACTGTTAGCACTTGGATTGTTCTTGAGAAATTATCGGTAATTGTTTAGGGTAAGTCGACTGATGGTTGATGAAGTCGACTTACTGCACTTGTTATAATCTTGGATATTGGTTCTCGGCAGTCGACTTACTATAGAATAAGTCGACCGGTGCTGATGAGTTTCATGATCTTGAGGGTTCTTGTTATCTTTAGTTTGTTTGTAGATGGATATGTTCGTCGGTGTCTTGGCATACCGGGTTCGTATTCGAACTATACCTTCTTAGTTTGTTTGTAGATGGATATGTTCGTCGGTGTCTTGGCATGCCGGGTTCGTATTCGATCTATACCTTCTTAGTTTGTTTGTAGATGGATATGTTCGTCGGTGTCTTGGCATACCGGGTTCGTATTCGATCTATACCTTCTTAGTTTGTTTGTAGATGGATATGTTCGTCGGTGTCTTGGCATACCGGGTTCGTATTCGATCTATATTATCTTTAGTTTTGTAGATGGATATATATTGTTAACCGATCTATGGCATTATTGGTGATCGATTGTTGGACATACATTGTGGTACTGAGAAGTGTTGACAGTTGGACATATTCTGAGTTGTGGGGATTACTGTTTGTTCAGAACAGTCGACTGGTGCATTATACAGTCGACTGTACAGTGCAGATGAGCTGTACTATTTTGAGAGTGATTGATTGATTGATACTTGATCGTTGGTATTGTTTCTTGACTCGGCTTCACTCATGTACTGGCCTATCGTTCTTGTTTCAGATTACATGTTCAGTTTATGTATTTTTGTTCAGTACATGTATATTATGATTATTTGTTTGTTTATGTTTGTTGTTTATATTACTCACACCATTTATGGCTGACCCCGTAGTTTTGGGGGTTAGGGTTCAACTCTAGCCTCATATGATGCAGGTTGCTTAGAGTTGGAGGCTTGGATGCTTGGGTTAGCTATAGAGATTATGAGTATTATAATAGAGCCTTGTGTAAATTGTTGTAAGAAGAGTTTTGTAAAAGGAATTGTTGTAATTTAAAGTGTTTGTATTTCCGCTGCAATGTTAAAGATTATTGTAATAAAGATTTGGAATAAAATGATTTGAGTTTTTGGCTATGTATATTGTTACATTGAAGTGGATCGCTGGGAAAGTGCCACGTATTTTCTAAGTTATTATGTTAGAAATTCGGGGCACTACACCAACGCTTGGCTCGATTCTACTTCGCAAGTTCGCTCCTAAGCGACCTAGAAGTAGTTCGCCATTCGGAACTGCTCCCACAACCCGTTAACAAATCTCACGATGGTTCGGAGTCCAGCACTCGGCTCGACTCTTCTTCCTCGGCTCGCTCGTAAACGAGCCAGAAGTAGATCGCCGTTCGAAATTGCTCCCACAGCCGTTGAATGGTTCGGAGTCCAACACTTGGCTCGATTCTACTTCGCAAGTTCGCTCCTAAGCGATCTAAAAGTAGTTCGCCATTCGGAACTGCTCCCACAACCCTTAAACTAATCTCACGATGGTTCGGAGTCCAGCACTCGGCTCGACTCTTCTTCCTCGGCTCGCCCATAGACGAGCCAGAAGTAGATCGCCGTTCGAAATTGCTCCCGCAGCCGTTGAATGGTTCGGAGTCCAACACTTGGCTCGATTCTACTTCGCAGGTTCGCTCCTAAGCGATCTAGAAGTAACTCGCCATTCGGAACTGCTCCCACAACCCTTAAACTAATCTAATGATCGGATCTCTCCTATGGCTCGACTTTATCTCACCGGCTCGTCCTCAAACGGGCCGGGGTTAGATGACCATCCCGACCTGCCCCCACGACTGTCGAGCCGAGCGGACGAGGTACCGACCCTCGTATATGGCGAAAAAACCTCCCGAGACGAAACCACCGTCAGATCATCTCAGAAAGTGTGCTAGGGCGTGATGAGCGGATCTAATTCAGCCACGTGTCCACAAAACGACAAGATAGCATTTTCTTGGGAACTGGACCCGCCTCAAGATTCGTGCAACCATCTAACGGCTCTGATCGCTTCACTTCGCTCGGCACCTACCACCGGACGACACACAACCAGAACCAGCCTTCGGCAAAAGTCACCTGGGTCATCAAGCTACGAAAGCGCGACCGACCCACGCCGGACAAGATTCAGAACCGCGGCGAAAGGGCGAGTTTCGAGGCTAAGATGCTCGACGAAGCAAACACTTGCCTCGCGGTTCATTCCGAGCCTACCCTAGCTAGCGCAATTATAGCACAATAAGAAGACAGCAGAAAACAGTTCGGATAAATCAACTCCAATTTCATTAATGACTTGGGTAAAATTACAAAAAGATTACAACAAAACAAAGTTTGCAAAGTCCGAAGACATGACACGACCCGTTCATTGCCTCCGAGGAAGGGGGACGCTCCGGTTCAGCGACACTTTGGGTCGGCGCTTCTTGGTCTCCGAGCTCGTCTCTAGACCGACGAACCGAGACGCCCCCTCGCCGCTGACCCTCACAGTCGCTCCAACCGAAGCACCACTTGAAGACACCGCTACCCCACTTTGGGCGTCGGCTGCTGTCCTACCTATGATGGGGGTCCGGCTCGCCGCTTGATAGAATGTGATCCCTCGCTCAATCTCTTCGCGAATGCACGAGGTGCTCCGGACGTTAGCCCTCACCGGCTGAGGCTTGAGCCGAGCCACCTCTTCCTCCAGTTCGACGATCCGATCCTTCAATGTGTCATCCTTTACTATCACTTTAAACCGAGGAAGCTTTGCCGAACCAGGGTACTCGGTGCTGTCGGATATAATGTGGCGCAAGTGGGTCACCTCGATGCTCTTGTCGACCGTCACCCTTTGCAACTGTTCTACCTTCCTGGCGAAGTCGTCTCGTTCGGCCGAAACCCGAGCCAACTCTTCTTCCTTAGCAGATAGTTCGGCCTCGACTATCCGTAGATGGTACAGTTCGGCCAATGCCTCACTATGCCTAATCTCCAAGTTGTAAAGTATCCTCCTCGTCAGGTGAACCTCACCCTCGAGACGATCCTCCCGAGATCGCTTAAACAACTCGGCTCGGCGCCGATCAGCCGAGGTGATAAGAGTCTGCTCGGCAATCTGAAATGAGAAAGGGATAGCATTGAAGTACTATATTGCCGAACCAAACACTTAGACAAAATTTCGAAGTCAAAACATTTTTCATTCATTAAAAGCGGTGGCCAGTCCGCAAAAGACATTACAATGCTCGGAAGAAAAAACAACGAAAACGACGAAAAATTTAACGAGGGGATCAGGGGTCCACCTGCGTCGCCGCTTCGACCACGGGCGCATTAACAGATGGCCCCTCGATCCTCCCCTCGACCTGGCCGTCCGTCACAGGTGGGTCGGTCTCCTCCCCCTCGTCTTCACCTTCGGCCTCGTCGCCTTCGCCTTCCTCCTCCTCGTCGCCTGAAGGCGACCTTGGCCACAGTCGGTAGCCGACCCGCTCGAAGCCAGGGATCCGTTCTTGGACGTGATCGAGTGCCCTTTGATAAGACAGCTCCATGTTCTTGGACATGTGCTTCTTCGCCTCGGCCTCGGCCTCCTTCTCCACTTCGGCCCTGATCTTCGTCGCCAAGGCCTCCTTCTCTGCCTTCTCTTCGGCCAAGGACATCAGCGCCGCAGCCAGCTCCTCGGCGGCCTTGGCAGACTCCGCGTCAATGCGCCCCTTGGCTTTCTCCAGGTCGGCAACAAGGTCGGCCACCCGGACTTCCAGGGCCTCGGCTCGCCTCTGCTCGGCCTCAAGTTCCTTGACCGCCCTGACCTTTGCCGCCCTGTCTTTGTCGCTGGCGGCCCTCAGCTCCTTCTCCTGCTCGGCGAACACCTCGAGAAGGTGGCCGAAGTGGCAGGTTGCCTGCAAAAACAACGGTCAGGACAATATGCAAACCGGACAGAAAACTTGAACGAATCTGCAGAAGAAAAACTTACCGACACGAGCGACCGAGCCACCTCATAGGTGTCGTCGCCGACCGTCCCCGCTTTCAGCGCGGCTCTGTCCTTCGGCGTTGCCAAATGCTTGACGACCTGAACCGGCATCTGCGAGTTGTCGAGGAACCCGTCGTGGTTCTTCACCCGCCAGTTCGGCACAAAAAGCTGCTTGTGCTGCTCGGTCAGGATTTCTTCGGCCGCTTTAGTCAACGGCAGAGCCTCAAGCGACAGCGCCGCGTTGACGTCAAAGGCCCCCTCAATCACGCCAGGGGCCACAGGGGCCGAGGGCTCCTCGGCAACAACAACCTCCGAGGGCACCTCAGTAGTCGGAGGGGGTGGAGTGATGGTTGGGGCGACCGTGGGCTGCGGAGTCGATGAGGCAGTCGCGGCCGCCCTCTTCATCTTCCTACCCCCGGCCAACTTCGACCTATCGGCCATCATGGAGTTAAAATCAATCTTCATTGCTTCTGCATCGGACAAAAAAAAAGAGAGACGAGTTAGCGAGACGAACTAAAGACTTGAAAGAAAAACGAAAATAAGTGAGATGTCAGGAGCATACTCGGGTCGATGGGGCTAAGGCCGGACCCGAACAGCACCTCCTCCGTCAACTCCCTCCAACTCAACAGGGGAAGGGCCATGATCTTCCTCGCCACCTCCTCCTCGGCCTCAGACAGTACGGGGTCGGCTCTGGCGAATTTCGGCACTTCCACTTTCCACCGGGTCGGAATGTGCCGTATCGCCTCACCCCTTACTATAAAATACCTCAGTTTCCAACCCTTAATCGAGTCGGGGTTCTCTACGATCCTGACACCCTTCCTCGGCCCCAAATAATACCGATGCTCCGTCTTGTGCTGCCGGTTTATGCGATACATCCCTCGGAAGACCGTTAGGTCCGGCTCTACTTCGGCTCGGTAGCACTGAAGCAAGAAAGCGTTCACGTGACGCCATGTGTTCGACATAAATTGGGTCGGCGCGAGGCAGAACCAGCCGAGGATCTGAAGGGTGAAAGGATGCAGCGGGAAATGTAGCCCGGCATTCAAGGAGTCGAAGTCGAACATGCACATATCCGACGACGGCAGCTTGGAATTCGCTCACATCTCGAGACCGGGGAGCATCAGTTTGTACTCCGGAGGGATGGCGAAGGCCTTTCTGATCCGAAGAAGATCCTTCTCGGATAACACCGAAATGAGCTCGTCGGCTTCGGTGGGAAGGGCCGGGTTAGGTTCCTCGACGATCTTCGACTTCCCATAGATCGCTTTCTCCAAAAGGTCACCCTCGTACTGCCTGACCCCCGAATGCCCGGACAGGACAGAGGGATATCGTCCCATCTCGGGGGCTTGCTTTGGGTTCTCCACAATCACCGCCACTACGGGAGATTGGGTCTCCACCCTCCTCTTCTTCTCGTGTCTCGCCTCTGTAACCGACGGTTCGACGACCTGCTTCCCCTTCCTCCGAGCTTCCGCCCTTCTCCTCTCCTCGGCGCCATCATCGCCCGAAGACGAGGCCCCACTCCCCGAGTTCACTCTTGACATCTCTAGAAAAAGGCAAAGACTAAGTAAACTGACCTTTGAAGTGACGTTCACGGTCGGAATACGCTCGCCGGAAATCGCCTGGCCCACGCGACAGCTAACAGCACCGTCTTGGAGCGAAAGTCGCCGCTAGCAGAGAACTTAGAGAACAAAAGTGAAGTCTTGAGAGTAAAGAGTAAGAAATGAGCTTGGGAGTGGGGGTGAAAACTTATAACCCCTGAAATGTTGGGCGTCCTTGGGAAACGTAAAAAGCCCACTAAGAAGCCAAAGCGACAAGCGGAAAGTCGCGACGTTACGAGAAACAAAACTTTTCAAAACACTAAGTCGACGACTCGGCCACCGGTCTGCCAAGCCGAGCTATCGAATAGCCCGGCTGAGCAACCGAGCTACTGCGACCCTTCAGAACAATGAAATCAGCGCCTCGGCCAACAGCACTGAGTCTCCGAGCCGAGGTGCCAAGGTACCGACCCTCGTATATGGAGAAAAATCATCCCGAGGCGAAGTCACCGTCGGATCTCCCCAAAATTCGCGACGGAATCTGATGGACGGTTCAGATTGCGCCACGCCCACAAAACGACAAGATAACGTTTTCTCGTGATCTGAACCCCATCCTCGTGATGCGCGCCAAGATGAACGGCCCAGATCCGCCCACGCGTACCTTCCGAGCTGCCTGCCATCGGCTTGCTCAGCCGAGCTACCGAACAGCTCAGCCGAACAGCCGAGCCACTGGGCACGGAAGGGCGGAATCTTCAAGAAACACTTCCTCCAAAACACCCAACTCAGCGCCTCGGCCAACAGCACTGAGTCTCCGAGCCGAGGTGCCAAGGTACCGACCCTCGTATATGGAGAAAAATCATCCCGAGGCGAAGTCACCATCAGATCTCCCCAAAATTCGCGACGGAATCTGATGGACGGTTCAGATTGCGCCACGCCCACAAAACGACAAGATAACGTTTTCTCGTGATCTGAACCCCATCCTCGTGATGCGCGCCAAGATGAACGGCCCAGATCCGCCCACGCGTACCTTCCGAGCTGCCTGCCATCGGCTTGCTCAGCCGAGCTACCGAACAGCTCAGCCGAACAGCTGAGCCACTGGGCACGGAAGGGCGGAATCTTCAAGAAACACTTCCTCCAAAACACCCAACTCAGCGCCTTGGCCAACAGCACTGAGTCTCCGAGCCGAGGTGCCGAGGTACCGACCCTCGTATATGGAGAAAAATCATCCCGAGGCGAAGTCACCGTCGGATCTCCCCAAAATTCGCGACGGAATCTGATGGACGGTTCAGATTGCGCCACGCCCACAAAACGACAAGATAACGTTTTCTCGTGATCTGAACCCCATCCTCGTGATGCGCGCCAAGATGAACGGCCCAGATCCGCCCACGCGTACCTTCGAGCTGCCTGCCATCGGCTTGCTCAGCCGAGCTACCGAACAGCTCAGCCGAACAGCCGAGCCACTGGGCACGAAAGGGTGGAACCTTCAAATAACACTTTCTCCAAAACAGCCAACTCAGCGCCTCGACCAACAGCGACTGAGTCTCCGAGCCGAGGTGCCGAGGTACCGACCCTCGCATATGGAGAAAAAACTCGCCGACCCATATCAGCCGCTGGATCTCGTACAAAAGCGCGCTCGTCACGATGGACGGTTCAAATCTTGCCACGTCCCTCGGATCCTCCGAGCTGAGGCACCGACCCATCGAGCCGGGGCGCTGATCCTCCGAGCCGAGGTGCCGACCCTCGTATATGGCGAACAAACTCGCCGACCCATATCAGCCGTTGGATCTCGTAAAAAAGCGCGCTCGTCATGATGGACGGTTCAGATCTTACCACGTCCACTAAACGACAAGATAGCGTTTTATGGGGATCCGCGCTGAGATGGACGGCCCAGATGATTCCACGTCCCTCGGACCCTCCGAACCGAGGCACCGACCCATTGAACCGAGGCGTTGATTCTCCGAGCCGAGGTGCCGACCCTCGTATACGGCAAAAAAGCATGCCGAGGAGCAGGGATCGTCTAATCGTTAAGAAACTCGCGCTTCGCCCAGATCGATGGTCCAGATTCTCCCACGTCATAAATAAGTA
Organism: Hemerocallis citrina; assembly: GCA_017893485.1. Taxonomy (NCBI): domain Eukaryota; kingdom Viridiplantae; phylum Streptophyta; class Magnoliopsida; order Asparagales; family Asphodelaceae; genus Hemerocallis; species Hemerocallis citrina. The sequence goes on along the minus strand of CM030364.1, from coordinate 90,342,873 downwards.
TTTAAAAAATCGATTTTTATTTATTTAAATAGTTTTATTTATTTAAAAATTGCGAAAAAAGTGCTAAAAATTCGGGGAAATTAGCAAAAAATTCTAGAAAATAATTAAAAACTCGGAGGGATATTTTTGAGCCCCCGAACGAACAATTATTGCCTAGAATATACGGCTAAGACCCCCGAACAATTAGTTAACCCATCGCAAAACTAAATAAATAGCCCGAAAAAAATAGGTAAAAACTCAACCCACCATATTGCTTCAAAAAAAAGGAGTTACCTTACCACCCACGTCGGGATTCAAAAACACCCATTCGGACTCCGATACAACTCCACTAGCCACTAAAAACAGTCAAACTACTCCACAAAGACTGATTACCCTTAGCCTTTAGGAGTGGGGGGCTCGTGATATGGCTAAAAATAGGGGTTTAATCGAGGCCGTCCAAATTGGGCACGAATCCTGAAGTCCGGGGGCAAGACAGTAATTTCACTTACAAACGGGCCAGAAGCGGGTACTGAGTCTCCTTCTCACAGATCCAATAAACCCGCGAACGGATCCACCTCAACTGGGTGCGGGTTTCAACCCGCAACAAATCCGGTCAAGCAGGATAGAATTAGGGTTTCTGATTAATATTAATCAACGGCCCTGATTCATATCTATCCTTTCACTGGGGATTGGGGATTACATTCCTTATCTATACACAAGGGATTACATGCCTAATCTGTTCCCTACGACGCCTATAAATATCCCCCACCCATCTCCATTAAGAGGTAATCAATCTTTCACCAGTTTTTGCGTTCTCTCATAGTCTTCCAGATTACTGACTTGAGCATCGGAGGGTGCGTCGCCGGGAACAACCCCGGTGTCTCGCACTTTTTGCAGGTGTACGGCGGGAGCGACGGTCAAACCCCGACGGAACAGGTATACAGGTTTACTATTCAGTTTCCCTAAGAATCCACAAATTCTATCTGTTTGCCCCCACACCGAAATTAGCGGCAACAATGGGTATACTACTACTTATGCTGGGCAGCTAACTTAACAATTCAATTAGGAAATGAAGTTACTTATTTTCTCTAGTCTCAAGTACTTTGACTACGGAAGGGGTGAAGTCCATGGGCGTATGCTGTTACACAATCAGTTGTATGCACGTCATAAACATGTACAACTACTCACTTCTTAAATGTACAAAACCAGACCCCATCATTGGTCCATGTGTGCTGGGGCGGATCCAGGATTGAAAAGTGAGGAGGGCTGAAGAAAAAAAAATCACACAAGGTAACATGCAAAATATATATATATGAAAGTTGTTATAGATACTAGAGAAGTAAAGTTGTTATAGATACTAGATAAAATAGAGTTGGGCTTGAGCCCAAAAAAATAAATACAAGGCTCAAATAAATATGAGGTGGGCTTTAAAAAATATTTTGGGGGGGGCTGAAGCATACATCTCACACTAATATACCCAGAAAAAAAATAAATTTGACAAAGAAATTCTCAAATATTGGGGGGGCTGTAGCATACCCCAGCCTTCCCTTGGATCCGCCCTTGCATGTGTGTCGAACATGCAAAAGAGAAACATTCTAAGTTATTTTCTTTAGTTAGCCGAGAAATGGAAATACATATTTTCTTTCGTGTTTAGTACTTCCAACTACAAAAGGGGTAAAAGTGCATCAGTGTGTGGCATTACACAATCAGTCATAGACGTAATAAACATGGATAACTACCCACTTCCTACATTTACAAACCCAAACACCATCATTTATTCACGTGTGTCGATCATGCAAAAGAAACATTCTGAAAAGAATGCTTACTAGAGAAGGACATTGCTGGATTTAGATCCTAGCAAGCCTTCAAGCTCCTTACCTCTTTGCATACTCTATCCAATATCCCGAGGAAATCCCTTAGAATTACAAATATCTGAAGAGGGTTAGCTTCTTCTCTGCTCACATTTCCATGATAGTACTCTGTGATCTCCTTCACATGAACTAACGCTAAATCCTCCTCTTTCTTCAACCCTTCAATGGTTCTCTCAACATGTACCAAAAATGATTTTATGCTGTTCACGAAGATTTGATTTCTCTCATCAATGCATGACTCATCAACCAGATCCTTCATTTGATTCATTCCTTTTATAAGGCTCACTACTGAGCTTGCCAACACAATCACGTCCACACTTGCCGTCTTCTTAAGGTCTGTGCTAAGTCCTGAGACAATGTCAAGGCCAGATGATCTGTAGCTCTCTTCTCTTCCTCAGTTGTTTCTTCAGTCTTGTTCTTCTCCATGGCAATTACACCTTCAGAGCGTATTATCTCTTGGACATTGAAATGAAGTAACGTAGTCTTTCCATCAGTTCCTTTAACATCCGCCAATTTTAGAAGCATGCTGAGTTTAAAAGCTTTGGCACCCCCTCTGATAGTCCCTACATTCATATGGTTTCCTGTTTTGAGAACTGCTTCTAGCAATCTAAAGAAGAAACGGCTTGATCTAAGTTATTTGCAGGCTTCTGAAAGAAAAAAAACATATTTGTAAACTTATATGGCTTTTATATACATATAGCATTTTTTTCTTTCATTGTAGTTCTCCTTCTTATCACTAATTTCCAAATGAGTGATTTTGTAGTGTATTTACTCTAGCTTTTAATGTCCTAGTGCAATAGCACAAACTCTCCAAATTCACTGACTCTAACAGTATTAACTAGTATAAATAAGAAATAGCAGTGGAAATGGCTATAGATTCTTATCATGATTTAATTCGTGTAATGCCAATGTGGCCTACTGTATAGTTTAACGACACTATGGACAAAACCAACTTCTCCATGATTCAAGAACCCACTATTTATCTTTTATAGGGACGAAGAAAGTAGAGAAGAAAGGGAGAGAGAAACTTATGTTGGTAGAGAGGCCAACCATCTGATCATTTTGATAACGGTTAGAAGATCCTTGAAGATAGTTCTGGAAAAGTTTTATTAACTTCCTAAACTACTCCCTATCGAGTTTGGGTCAACCCATCATGGGAAGCAAGGTTTTAAAACTCGGGATCGGCAGCGGAATCGGATTTTTCCAAATATTTGGATCGGGTTCGGTCACATCACTAGTATCAGATCGGTGTATTGAGGTTTTTGGATTTAAAATTAAAAAAAAAACCCTCATATGTTTCTATAATTAAATTATTAGTACAACCATGTGCAATATTACATTTTTTTTTAAAAAAAAGGAGATAACAGAAAAAAATCATTTTGAAAAATTCATCTAATAACATCTACACACTATTACACGAATTTTAAGGTTTGATTAACAGATAGAATTACAGTTTAAAATTTGGATGAAGAAATAGTGGTTTTTGGGGGGGGGGGGGGGGACTCCTACATTAACTCTCCTATTATTGTTTTAAAAGAAAACAATGAAAATTCATAGGACTAAAAGTGGTCATAGCATAATATATTATATAGAATAGTATAATCATTTACATTATTGCACAATATTTTTTTTTCAAAAATGAGAAAATAAGTAAAACTATTTCAAAAAATTCATCTAATAACATATACTAGTATAATGCACGTGCGATGCACGCCTACAAAAAGCATATTCACATTCACTAAATAAGTTAAAATAATACTTACAATTATGCTCAAAGGAGCTGAAGGTCATATTGATCCAACCCACAACTCTCACTCGATCAGCACCCTTGAAGCATATGAAACTGACGAGAACGATTGCGGAGAATAACTTGACATTCAGCACTAACATTGTTTTCACTGTGTTAATCTGGATGAGAACATGTACAGCCAAGTTAATATTGCATATATACACTAAAAAGAGGTGGAGAGAATGATCTTCAAATCATTAAAACGAAAATCCCAAAACTTGTTGGCTGTTGAGCAAGGGACAAAGTTGATTTTTGATTTAGGGTGGGAAAAAAGAACCGAATGCAGGTTGGAGGGAGAGCAAGAAGCGGATTTGATTTTTGAGCTAGGAGGGGAAAATGAACTGATGAGTTAAGCTGAGATTAAGTTTGGTATATATATATTTGAAGGCGTGTAGGATTTTGAGAAAGAGACAAATCACCGAAGAGTTTGCATGCATGCAAAATCTATTCATTTTGATATTATTGTTGAGTAATGCTAGAGCCACTACCAATTTCACTACATTTCTCTTCATTACCTTAGGTGGCACACTCCAATAGGTAGGGGATGATAGAGTAGGTGGGAGAACTCTCCAATAGGAGTATGCCACCTAAGGTAGTGAAGAAAATGGTAGTGAAATTGGTAGTGGCTAAAGCATTACTCATTATTGTTACTTAATTTTCACTCTGTTAATCATTCTTCTCAAATACTGCGGAAGTAGAAATATAGAATTGGTTAGTTTCAATATTTTTGAACCTGAGTTTCGATCCTTATTAGCATTCAAACTACAACTTAATGCATTCATGTTGTGGGCCCCTTAGCCTTGGGAATAACGATCTCATTATTATTCTTTAATCTTTGTTAGCTCTTTTTGATTGATTATTAATAGTAGTTATATCTTTCATATTTTATTATATTGACTTGCTTTGAAGTTACGGTGGTGGTTTAATCACTTCCCTGCTATTAAAAATGATTAATTTCATCTTTGATTAATACCTAAAACTGATACCGGTAAACTGCTGGTTCCAATTTATCAAAATTTACTCTGAATTTAAGACTTTGAAAAATGGAAGAGACGGTTTCGATTTTTGAAGGAACAAAATATTATGGAGACTTTAAATGTGAAGTGAAAATTATAGAATTAACCTTATATATTTTTTTAGCCTTTTATGTTGATGGGGGCATGATAGTAAAAAGCTGCCAAAATGGAGCTTTGCTTAATAATTGTATAGATATAATAATAGTGCACGATTTTTGAGGTTTGATTAAGGGATATGATTCCTGTTCAATTCTTTTATAGAGATAAGAGTGGGTGGTTGCTTCCTACATTTGTTCTCCTTTTTTGGTTTTAGAAAGAAAAAAATGAGAAAAATCTTTGAACCAAAAGTGCTATAACATAATATATTACTAGTAATTTGCACATGCAATGCACATTTTTTAAAGATCCTACTCTTCACAAATTACCCTCAAGGGCATCAACATTTTTTTTATATGAATAACACTTTCATAAATAATTAGGTCGTAAATACATTTGAAGTTTGAAGATATTATTGTAACTGACTAATTAATTAGAAATTGATAGTTAATATAACTCACTTAAAAATGTGTGGTTGAGATTAAATTAATTTAGTTGGTTTGTCTATAAATTACACAACTACAACTCTTGAGTTATAGTAGTAGAGATGTGACATCAATATTAACACTACTGTTTTAACTCAAAATTTCCCTTACAAATTACAATACACTAGTGTACCCTTGTGCAATATTGCACAAACTTATATAATATAATATAATATGTATTATAACCTGTGTAATATTGCACATAATTTTTTTTAAAATAAGAAAATAATAAAACAATTCATCTAATAACATCTATAAAATAATGCGCAATTTTTAAGATTTGATTAAGGGATACGATTCTAAATCAAAATTTGGATGGAGAAAAATTGGGATGGTTGCCTCCTACTTTAGCTCTCGTTTTTTAATTTGAAAAAGTGAAAAAGAGAAAAATCTTTGAACCAAAAGTGGTTTAGCATAATATATTGTATAGACTAGTATAACCATGTGCAATATATTGCACATAATTTTTATAAAAAAAGAAAATAACAGAACTATTTTTTCAAAAAATTATCTAATTACATCTATACAATATTGCATGCTTTCAAAGATTTGATCAAAGGATATGATTGTACTTTACAATTTGGATGAGAGTGGGGGGTTGCCTCCTACATTTGGTTTCCTTTTTATGTTTTAAAAAGAAAAAAATAAAAAAATCTTGGACAAAAAGTGGTTTAGCATAATATATTGTATAGATATAGATTATTTAAAAAAATAATAATTATTTTAAAAAAAATAAATTGATGATTTTAAAAACAATTTTTTTTACAAATTCAATATTTTCAATTATAGACTTGAACATTTTAATTAGTTTTAGAGAATTATTAATGTAGAAACTAGAATAAGAGAAAGACGTAAACCAATAATACAAATTTTATTTACGTATAAGGAGAAAATAAAATATAGTCTAGACATGAATAGACAATTCAACTATTGGAATTTTTTAATCACGTGATTGGTGGTTTCGGGTTGGAATCGGATTGATCCACCAATCCAATTGCTAACTTGACTGATCCTCGAGTCATCTCGCTGATCTCGAGATTTAGGGATTGTATCAGAGCAAGCACTTGAAAAACAATCCAAATCGGTCGGACCGGATCGGGATTGACCGATCTTTAAAACCATGATGTGAAGTTCAATAACCCAAAAACGCAACAACTAGTAAGAAGGAGCTTGGTCGAGTGGTAATGGTGATGTTGGTAGGATGACCCCATGGTTCTCGTTACAAGAAGTAGTCTTATTATTAAACTTTCTTAAGCTTTTGCCTATGAATTATGTGCATATCATAATCTAGGCTATGACGGAGGTTAGTACCAACTCTTACTTTAAGCATTGCAAAAGAATTCTTGAGATGAACAACTTCATCTTCGAAGGTTTCTTTGTATAGCATGACTTTAACTCTTGAGAATGCAAAGGGTATGTTGAGAATTGCCTTGATAAATTTCTCAACTGAACTAAATTCCTCTGCATTACCCTGAAAACTAGAGCTTCTCCCTTTCGTCCTTTGTCGGCTCCATTTTCGCGAGAATTTCTAATTGTTGGGAACCCAATCCTCTACCTAAACTGAAACAGAGTAACAAGTTTACAAACAATAATGTTTACTAGTCCTATTGATTGTGAATAGAAAATGTCACGCGCCGCTTCCCAAAATATGGAATGCGAGTACGTACGTAGGCCCAACGAATGATGTAAACACCATCCATAAGCTGTACCAGACAAACTCAACAATATGCAGCAACAAACACAACCACGCAAGGAGAAATGTAACCATATAAACAATGAATAAACTCCAAAATAATCATGAAATAAATTCACCAAATAATAATCCAACATCTGGGATAAAACAAACTTCGGGTCATAAAATCCCGGAATACAAAGTATGATCAAAGCAATACAATAAGCAAATAACAAGAGATAGCTATAGCAGTCTAATGGTCCAACTCCGATCTTCAGAGAGTTTGCTCACCAATTTTTTCTGGTATTGCTCCTTCGGTACCTGTAAACTCTTGATCTAAAAAGAAAGAAAAGAGTGTCCTTAGAGCAAGTCGTGTACAGCAAGTAGAGAACACAGAGGATAAAGAAAGCATGAATGTCAAAGAAAAGGGACATGATCAAAGTCAAAGAACAAAGCAAAGACAGGCAATAATATCAAAGGTCTACGATTAATCACACATGTAATGAGTGATGTCAAGTCAAGTTCAATACAAGATCAAGCATGAGATGATAAATGCAGCTTATTAATCATTTTATTAATCTATCTAGTGCACGTACTACTGCGTCCCATTCTACAGGTTCGGCGCAAGCACACAGTGAACGTTTTAGACTGATGGTGAATTCACGGATCGTGTACTCGGCGTCGATAACGATAATTTTACAATCAATAATTTGCAATCAATACTTCTCCTTCCAATCAATATTTCTCCTCCTTCCATGACAATACGATATAACGATAAGGCCTTACCGAGTACATTTTCCGATCGTTCACTACCAAGTTACCCATAATACCCCGGCTTATTAATAGTTTATTTTCATCCTATGTGAGTGATGAAGGTTCCAGATCGCGCCATGTCATAATTCGGTATTAAAAATTAATTTTTATTTATCAAAACCGTTTTATTTATTTAAAAATTTGCGAAAAAACGATTAAAAATTCGGAAAAATTAATTAAAAATTCTAGAAGATAATTATAAATTCGGGGAAATATTTTGAGCCCCTGAGTAAATAATTATTGCCTAGAGTGGTTGATTAAGACTCCCGAACGACGAATCAACGCTTCGCAAAATTAAATAAGTGATCCGAAAGATAGATAAAAATTAAGGAAAAATGCCAGAAAAACCAGAAGGGCTCAAGAACAACTTAGAGCACGCAACTAACCCGGAAAATCACCATACTGCCCCATACAAAGAATCGTCACCCCTCGTTTGGACTCTGATACAACTCCGAAAGTCATTGAAACAGTAAAATTACTCCTCAAAGACTGAATCTTCTCAGTCTTCGGGAGTGGGGGGCTCGTGATATGGCTAAAAAAAGGGGATTAAATCGGAACCGTCCAAATCGGGCGCGAATCTTAAAGCCTAGGGGTAAAATGGTAATTTTACTCCACAAACGGGTCTGAAGTGGGTCCTGGGTCTTCTCCCCAAAGACCCAATAATCCACGAACGGATCCACCTCAACTGGGTACGGGTCCCAACCCGAAATAAATCCGGTCCAGAAGGATAGAATTAGGGTTTCTGATTAACACTAATCAACGACCCTGATTCACATATATCCTTTCACTGAGAATTAGGGATTATATTCCTAATCTGACCCCAACGGCGGCTATAAATACCCCCCATCCACCACCATTAAGAGGTAATCAATCTTTTGCTAGTTTACGCTCTCTCATAATCTTTTCTGGTTATTGACTTGAGCGTTGGAGGGTGCGTCGCCGGGATCAACCCCGGTTTCTCGCACTTTTTGCAGGTGAACGGCGGGGGTCAACGGCCAAACTCCGGCGGAACAGGTTTCAGGTTTGCTATTTAAGTTCTCCAAGAATCCACAAATACTGTCTGTTTGGCCCCACACTAGATTTAGCGGTAACAGATTGGCGCCGTCTGTGGGAACAACAAATAGCAGCCCTTCCTCTTCCCGTCGGTCAGACCTACCAGCCATGCCTCCCCGAAGGCTGAGATCCCGAAGGTCCAACTGCGGACCCACTCCCCCTCAACCACAACAGGAGGTCCCTCTCCAAACCGTCCAGCCGATGGAACTTCCCCCCCAACCTGATCAAGCCCCGCGGCAGGACCAACCTCCTCCTCAGAACGCCGGTGCGGGGGGCTCCCGTCCCAATCCTCAGAAATAACCTCTTCAACATGATCACGTCTCCGTACACAACCCCTCAACTGATTCCATGGCATCTCACAATCCCCGGGCCTCTGATGACCTCCGCAACACCCTTAACAATCGACATAAGGAAGAGGATCTTCACCGCCGTTTGGATGAAAGGCGGGCCCGAGAGGGAGTCTCCCGCTAACAACGTCCAAATGAGCGATCTCCTCATCACCGAGAACATAGGAGGTCCCCGCCTCACCGAAGACGGAGAGAGTCCCCCGAGCACTATAAAAGAAGGCCTCGCTCACCGAGGGATGATAATGCTCCTATCACCCGAGCCGAATTCCAGCAATTCCAAGCAACCATTTTGCAAGCCCTCCATCATCGACCCAACAATAATGATGCTTGAAGGGTGTTCACTCCTCCTCCGATCCAAAGTCCTCGCCAACGTTCCCTGACTCCTCCTCCAGTACCTAGCAACCCCCAGCACATTCCTAGTCCTCGCCACTCCCGGGGCTACCGTCGTCATAGCCCCCGCTCTCCCTCGTACGAAGATGAGTCCAGAGGCTCGTTTGAATATCGTCGAAGGGATGACACTATCTACCGTCGTCTCCACGAAATAGAGAGGCGCTTGGGTCAGCTAGACAGAGAAGAAGAGCTTAGAGGAAGGACCCTCCGTCCGAGCCGACCTCCTTTCTCTCGTACCATCATGGAGGCGTCCATTCCAATAGGCTTCAAGCCTCCACAGTTCAAGACTTATTCCGGGGAGTCTAACCCCGTGGACCACATCGAAAGCTTTAAGACCCTCATGCTAATCCACCAAGCTTCCGATGCTCTGCAGTGCAAGACCTTCCCCGCCACTCTAAAGGGTCCGGCCCGGGAATGGTACTCTCGCCTCGCCCCATTCTCAATATTCTCCTTCGAGCAATTCGAGATCCTCTTCGTCACCCACTTCGTGAGTAGCCGCCGAACTGAGAAGACCAGCATTTCGCTACTCTACCTCAACCAGAAGAAGGGTGAGAAGTTAAGAGACTATGTGAAAAGGTTCACCGTGGAAGCTAGGTCTATCGCTTCCCTCGACCAGTCGGTCGCTGCAGCAGCGTTCCAATCAAACGTCCTTAATTCCAGCCTCCGCTCCTTCCTTGCCAAGAAGCCCCCGCAGAACTTCTCCGATCTCCTTCTCCGAAGCGAGAAGTATATTCGGGCCGAGGAAGCTGAGCACCGCCCCAACTTTGAGGGGCCTTCCTCCGGGTCCAAGAGAAAGGGAACAGAAGAAGAGGGAGCCAAGAAGCTCCAGAAGGACAATGGCGGACAGCGCCGACCTCCCCCCAGGTTCGAAAAGTTCACTCCTCGTAACGCCAACATTTTCACTATTCTCATGGAGGTTGAGAAGGAAGGGGTGCTACCCCCTGCCCCGAAAATGAACACCCCTGGCAAGAAGAGAGACAAAGAAAAATGGTGCCGCTATCACCGGGACCATGGACACGACACCAATGATTGTCGGGCCCTGAAGAACAAGATAGAAGCCCTCATTCAGAGGGGGCAACTAGCCAAATTCGTGAGAAAGGACCGAACCGACCTTCCGCCTCCCCCTCGGGGGGCTAACAAGCGACCCGAACAACATGACGAGACACCCGAATTCGAAGAGGAGCATGTCCTGCACCTCATTCACGGGGGCCCGATGGAGGGCTCCTCCAACTCTTCTCGAAAGGTGTTTATAAGAGAAGTTAATTCGGTTCGCGGCACACCTCCTCCTAAAGGCCTCGGAGTACCCGTCACATTCTCAGATGAAGACCTTGAGGATGTCGAACCCCCCATTGTGACGCACTTGTCATCAACCTCCATATGGCGAACTTTAAAGTGGAAAGGATCCTGGTGGACAATGGCAGCTCCGTTAACATCCTCTTCCTCGCCGCTTTCAAAGGTCTCAAACTATCCCGGGACAGGCTCAAGCCCGCCGGCTACACACTCCATGGGTTCACGGGAGTGCCAGTGACTATTGAAGGGGTGATCACCTTCGACGTAACCGCTGGCAAAACTCCTACTACCTGAACGGAGTCGATGGACTTCATGGTCGTCGATGTCCCCGCTGCTTATAATGTGATTCTGGACCGACCTGGCCTAGCTGCTCTCGAAGCCTGTCCCTTCCGCTTATCACCTCAAGATGAAGTTCCCCACCCGGGCAGGAGTAGGGGAAGTAAGAGGCAGTCAGGAAATGGCACGCAAATGCTACATGACCTCTACAGGGGGTCCATCCCTCTCCCTCGAAACTCTTGAAAACCCCCAAGATGGAGTCCGACCAACGTCCGAGCCAGTGGATGAATTGGAGGAAGTGCTCTTCTCTGAGCAAGATCCGAGCCGCAAGTTCTTTATCAGCAAGACCCTCCCATCAGCCCTAAGCTTGGACATAGTTCAATGTATTAGAAAGAACCGCGACCTCTTTGCCTGGTCAGCCGCCGACATGCCTGGAATTTCCGAAGAGCTTCTCGTTCACTATCTGAGTGTTGCATCGGGGTCCAGACCGGTTCAACAGAAGAGGCGCAAATTTGCTCCCGAGCGCCAACAAGCTATAAAAGAAGAGGTGGACAAGCTCCTCAAGGCTCGGTTCATACAGGAGGTCAATTACCCCGAATGGCTCTCAAATGTTGTGATAGTAAAGAAGGCCAACGGGAGTTGGAGAATATGTATCGACTTCACCGACCTGAATAAAGCATGTCCCAAAGATCCATTTCCTCTCCCAAGTATCGACACCCTGATCGACGCAACTTCGGGCCATGAACTCCTCAGCTTCATGGATGCATTCTCCGGCTACAATCAGATTCGTATGTTTCCTCCGGATATCCCGAAGACCTTCTTTGTAACCGATCAGGGCCTCTACTGCTACAGGGTAATGCCTTTCGGGTTGAAGAATGCAGGTGCCACTTATCAACGCCTCGTCAACAAGGTTCTTCAAGTACAGATCGGCCGAAATATGGAGGAATATCTAAGGCAAAAGTACTGACCTTGATGTGACGTAAACTTGGATGTGACGTGCACGGTCGGAATTTCTTCGCCGGAAATCGCCTGGCCTACGCGACAGCCAGCACCACCGCCTTGGAGCACAAATCACCGCTAGCAGAGCGAAACTGAGAGTGAAAGTAAAAATTTAGAGTGAAAGCGAAAGATGAGCTAGGAAGTGAGGAGAGTGAGGACTTATAGCCAAGAGAGCGACGTTTGGGCTCTCTAGGCGTTTAAGGGCCCACTAAAGGAAGGCAAAACGACAAAACGGAGAGTTACAACGCTTCAAGGCAAGAACTCGTCAATCCGCTTAACTCCATCACTCGGCGACCAGCACCTCGACGGGTCACCGGACCACCATCCCACCGAGCCGAGGGGACGAGGTACCGACCTCCACATATGGAGAAAAATTCTGTCGAGCCGGATTCACCGTCGGATTGTCCCAAAGTTCGTGTCAAAACTTGATGGACGGCTCAGATCGCGTCACGCCCATAAAACGACAAGATAGAGTTTTCTCGTGATCTGAACCCCGTCCTCGTGATTCGCGTCGTGATGAACGCTCCAGATTTAGCCATGCGTTCCTTCCGAGCTGCCGGCCACCGGAGTGCACAGCCGAGCTACTGAACAACTTGGCTGAGCAACCGAGCTACCGAGCTGAGGGGACGAGGTACCGACCTCCACATATGGAGAAAAATTATGCCGAGCCGGATTCACCGTCGGATCGTCCCAAAGTTCGTGTCAAAACTTGATGGACGGCTCAGATCGCGCCACGCCCACAAAACGACAAGATAGCGTTTTCTCGTGATCTGAACCCCGTCCTCGTGATTCGCGCCGTGATGAACGCTCCAGATTTAGCCACGCGTTCCTTCCGAGCTGCCGGCCACCGAAGTGCACAGTCGAGCTACTGAACAGCTTGGCTGAGCTACCGAGCTACCGAGCCGAGGGGACGAGGTACCGACCTCCACATGTGGAGAAAAATTCTGCCGAGCCGGATTCACCGTAGGATCGTCCCAAAGTTCGTGTCAAAACTTGATGGACGGCTTAGATCGCGCCACGCCTACAAAACGACAAGATAGCGTTTTCTCGTGATCTGAACCCCTGTCCTCGTGATTTCGCACCGTGATGAACGCTCCAGATTTAGCCACGCATTCCTTCCGAGCTGCCGGCCATCGGAGTGCACAGCCGAGCTACTGAACAGCTTGGCTGAGCAACCGAGCTACCGAGCCGAGGGGACGAGGTACCGACCTCCACATATGGAGAAAAATTATGCCGAGCCGGATTCACCATCGGATCGTCCCAAAGTTCGTGTCAAAACTTGATGGACGGCTCAGATCACGCCACGCCCACAAAACGACAAGATAGAGTTTTCTAGTGATCTGAACCCCGTCATCGTGATTCGCACCGTGATGAACGCTCCAGATTTAGCCACGCGTTCCTTCCGAGCTGCCGGCCAGCGGAGTGCATAGCCGAGCTACTGAACAGCTTGGTCGAGCAACCGAGCTATCGAGCTGAGGGGACGAGGTACCGACCTCCACATATGGGGAAAAATTCTGTCGACCCTCATCAGCCGTCGGATCTTGCCAAAAAACGAGCTCGACGTGATAGACGGCTCAGATCATGCCACGTTCACAAAACGACAAGATAGCGTTTTGTGGGGATTTGCACCATAATGGACGCTCAGGATCGTACCACGTAGCTCGGCAGATCCCAGCGCTCCGAGCCGAGCTGCCGAGGAGTCGAGCCGAGGTGCCGAGGTACCGACCTCCACATACGGAGAAAATACTCGCCGAGCTACCCAGATCGTCCGATCCTCCAGAAAATCGCGCTCGACGATGATGAAGGGTCCAGATCGCGCCACGTCATAATTCGGTATTAAAAATTAATTTTTATTTATTAAAACCGTTTTATTTATTTAAAAAATTGCGAAAAAACGATTAAAAGTTCGGGAAAATTAATTAAAAATTCTAGAAGATAATTATAATTCCGGAGAAATATTTTGAGCCCCTGAGTAAATAATTATTGCCTAGAGTGGTTGATTAAGACCCCCGAACGACGAATCAACGCTTCGCAAAATTAAATAAGTGATCCGAAAGATAGATAAAAATTAAGGAAAAATGCCAGAAAAACCAGAAGGGCTCAAGAACAACTTAGAGCACGCAACTAACCCGGAAAATCACCATACTGCCCCATACAAAGAATCGTCACCCCTCGTTTGGACTCTGATACAACTCCGAAAGTCATTGAAACAGTAAAATTACTCCTCAAAGACTGAACCTTCTCAGTCTTCGGGAGTGGGGGGCTCGTGATATGGCTAAAAAAAGGGGATTAAATCGGAACCGTCCAAATCGGGCACGAATCTTAAAGCCTAGGGGTAAAATGGTAATTTCACTCCACAAACGGGTCTGAAGTGGGTCCTGGGTCTTCTCCCCAAAGACCCAATAACCCACGAACGGATCCACCTCAACTGGGTACGGGTCCCAACCCGAAATAAACCCGGTCCAGTAGGACAGAATTAGGGTTTCTGATTAACACTAATCAACGGCCCTGATTCACATCTGTCCTTTCACTGGGAATTAGGGATTACATTCCTAATCTGACCCCAACGGCGGCTATAAATACCCCCCATCCACCACCATTAAGAGGTAATCAATCTTTTGCTAGTTTACGCTCTCTCATAATCTTTTCTGGTTATTGACTTGAGCGTCGGAGGGTGCGTCACCGGGATCAGCCCCGGTGTCTCGCACTTTTTGCAGGTGAACGGCAAGGGTCAACGACCAAACTCCGATGGAATTGGTTTCAGGTTTGCTATTTAAGTTCTCCAAGAATCCACAAATACTGTCTGTTTACCCCCACACCAGATTTAGCGGTAACAGTGAGCATGCAAGGTGTCAATGTTGTATGATACTAAGTGTGACTAATTCTACTTATTACAGACAAATCATGAAGCAGACATATTAAATTAGCACAATTACATAATCTGGACAGCATGACCTTGCTGTACAAAAACACAGGTTACCACTACTATAGAAAAACAAATCTGAATCCGTCAGAAATTCTAGAAAGTAGATTCTCTACCGGTTCCAGCAAATATATATACGATATATGAAAGCTACAGGAACTAGGGTGAAAATTCTATTCTTTTCAGATTTTATGTTCTGGCAGCATATTGTAAATTGTGTTCACCTATTTGTTTCAGGTCAGAGAACTCATCAAATAAATTTATAAAAATTCTGGGTAGTTCCTACATATGTCTAGGTTCAGCCAAATTTATTTCAGATTTTTATTTTACTGTTAACATGGTCAAATAAATTATGAAACAGCAAGGTACGCATGCATTTGTGAATCTGTAAATTCTAACACAACTGTACTAAAATGATGATATCTAATAGATTACACATCGGAATTTAAATCCGTAAAAAGGATAGTAAACTAGACATCTGAGGCTAAATTTCATGTTCAGAAAGTTATTTCAAAATATAACAGCAACATGGTCGAAAATCTGATTTAAAAAGAAACAATTAGCCGTCCAGAATTTGTTTTGACATGGATAGACGATAATTATTTCATACAACCATATATTTCATGTAAATTAATAATCAAATTGTTCTTAGGTGTTTAACATGCATAATTTCACTTTTAAGATGTAATTTCACAGGCATGGTAATCAATTCATCAAATCAAATCAATCTAACATGTCTAATTTACCAACAATTCTATAACACATGGATCTAATTATTTTTCATGTAAATGTGCATATGCAATGAAACAATAGAGACTAGGTTTTAGATCAAAGATAGCGGCACGATGTTAAGAATATTTCGGGTTAGCACGTGTAAATCCTTAATAGATTTAACGGAATTTCAAATAGCAGCATGATAAGGAAAAGGACTGGATCTATTTGCAGTGATCAAAGAAATCTTGAACAAAAGAAAATATTAGTTCAAGAAGATATTTGCCTGTTAATTAGTAGATTCGAATATTTTAGAATAACGGGATGAGAATCCTGGGCAACGAATCAAAACACGTGCGAGCACGTGCAAAACCAAAACAGCAAGGCAGCAACTCCAAGATTAAGTCTACACAGCAACTCCACAGCGGATCTCTTCACACAACACTAAACACCAATGTCGGATCCCCTACCCACATAACAGCAAACATGCCAAATCCCAACTGTTCTTCTTCTCCAATCGACAGAGAGAGTTGCCGGGAGAGGGGACGACGGCCACGGCGATGACTGGCGACAGCAGCGATGAGGGCGGCGACGGCGCTCGGAGTGACTGGCGGCTAAGCTGCGGTCGAGGAGTGACGCAGCGACGTGAACTGGTGGCTCGAGCGACTCTGTTTCGCTCCGAAATAGGGGAGGCAAAAACAGCGAGGCTTCGGGACTTGGATGACGATGACGAGGGGAGAGGGGGTCTATGGTGATTGCGGGGTGATCGGAGAGGCGATCGGTAAGGCGGCAATGGGTTCGAGCGAAGTTGAAGGCGACGAGCGAGAGATGGTGATGGGGATGGTCGGAGGACGACGGGACAGGGATGACGACGGCGAAGGGCTTGGGTGACAAGGTCGAGGGTGGTGGTTGGAGAGGACGAGGATGGAGGGTAGACGGGAGCAAGGGCGGTGGGACGATTGAAGACGAAACAGAGAAGGAGGGAGAGAGCGGGAGACAGGGATGCACAGTAACGGGGAAGGGGTAGCACAGTAGAGGGGTTAGGGTAAAAGCGGCTAGGGTTAGGTTTTAATTAAAAGATTAGAGTATTTATAGGGAAAAGTAAGATATTGGGTTATTGGGTAATTGGGTTTAGATCCAATAAATAAAATAGGTAGGATATAAATATAGTGGATCAATATAAACCCAAACACAAAAGAATAGGATATCTGATAAAATATGGTTTATAACAAAAATACAATATGTATCATATTACATAAATTAGTTGAAACAATAAAAACACAATTATTAAATAAGAATTGATTTGTTTTAATAATCAATAATAATAATAAATAATCATAATAACAATAAGAATATAAATATTATCAATAATAATAGTGGCAATAATAATAGTAATAATAATAATAATAGTGATGAAGACATTAATTTTATTTAGTTTAGGATTTTATTTCGGTACCATATTTGTTTTTGGCAATTATAACTATATGAAATCTTTTTTTATGCATTAGAATATTTTTGAGATTTTGAGAATATTCTGAGATTTGTATCTTGATTTGTTTTGAGCCTATATATAGGCCTTGAGATTAATGAGAAAGATATGTCATTCTTGATTAAAAAAAATTATTGTGTTGAGTTTTGCTCTTTCTGTCTTTTTTTATGTGATACAATTAAGATCCAATTATTAGGGTTTGTGATAAATCCTAATACAATTTTAGGGTTAGTGATGAACTCTAAAATCTAGCCCAAATTAAAAAAAAAAAAATATCCCAAATAAACCCAAACCCTAATCTCCAAAATTCCCCAAATCCAATACAAAAAAACCTAATCCCTAATTCCCCTTTTCTCTCCATCGCCACTGCAACCTCCACAACACCCTCAATCGACTTCGTCCTCATCCCCTTCTCCTTCCATCAGATCCCGACGCCCCCACCTGCCGCTCCTATGTCAATTCCGAAGTCCCTCCTCCTGTCGCGCCTCCGCGACGCAACCAGCGCCAGCCGCCTCTCGCCCGCCCGGTGCTGCTCCTCGCCCCTTTGCTGCCAAGCTGAGATTTGTCGCAATTGTTCTTTGAACCCTCGATATACTCTTTCCACTTTTAAAGATTTGTATTCTACTGCCTTATCATCTCTATTATATTATTTAATATTCTATCGTCTACAAACAATTGAGATTGAGTGTTCCACTTGCTTGATTAGAGTACGAATCAATATTGAATCTTTTACTTGCTAAGAACACTTAGGAATTCAATTATTGATTGTTAGAACTGAATTATTAATTGGGTTTGTGAAACTTAATTCAATTCTTGAAAATCCATCAAACCGATTAATTGTTTAAAATTCCAACTTTGATTCGCATTACATGTTGGTAAAATTAATCCTTTAAGATTCTTAGAAATTCTCTATTTAGGGTTAGTTTTACATCATTTTGGTATCAGAGCGAAGGTTCTTAAAACCCTAGTTCTTACATCATTTAGGCATCATTTTTTGCATTCATTTATGATCGTGTAGTCTTTTATTTTTTCTTTCTTTATTTTAGATCATTTCAGATTTATTATTATAAAAAAAAAAACTAGCACACATACGACTCCTAGTTTTCCACATTTGGTGAATGCTTCTTCGCAGCATCATTCCAGATCCTGAAGAACCTTTCTTATCCCTCCCAAATCACACAACTAGGAACCCTAGACCTTCCCGAACTGAGATGGACAACTCTGATATTTCCGCTACCCTAGTTGCCATTCAAGCAACTCTTGTCAATATTAATCAGAGACTTGAGAAAGTGGAATTAAATCAAACTGTTGCCCATGAGCTTCATGCTGATCGTCAGATCCCTCAAAGGAATGTTCATGACGATCGACGTCAAGAACGTCATCCTGACGAACAATATAAGAAGAACGTTAAGGCCGACGTTTCCCATTTTGAAGGCCACATGAAACCCCAAGCTTACCTTGATTGGATCCGTGCGATGGACCATTACTTTGTGTGGTTTGACATGAGCGAAGCCCTGAAAGTTAAATTTGCCATTATGAAATTGACGGGTAAAGCTCAACAACACTGGACCAATCTTGAACATGCCTGTAGAGGTCGAGGCCTAGCACCCATAGCCACTTGGGAAGCCATGAAAGAGAAGCTCACTGAGAGATATGTACCGTTATCGTTCCACACCCGATTACTAGATTCGTGAAATCAACTGTGTCAAGGAAGTAAATCCACACAAGAATATGTTGATAAATTTGATGACTTCCTTATTCGGTGCAATGCTTTAGGTAAAAAGAGTGAAAAACAAACTCTCTCTAGGTTCAGGGCTGGATTACGAGTCGATCTGAGGAACGAGCTAATTCATA
The DNA here is from genome assembly GCA_017893485.1 of Hemerocallis citrina. Taxonomy (NCBI): domain Eukaryota; kingdom Viridiplantae; phylum Streptophyta; class Magnoliopsida; order Asparagales; family Asphodelaceae; genus Hemerocallis; species Hemerocallis citrina. The sequence continues at coordinate 90,323,820 of CM030364.1, read as the reverse complement.
GAAATGTAGACTCATTAGCAGCAGCTTATGCTCTTGTCCTCGATATGGATTCCCTTAAAGTAAGTTTCCATTACAAGTTCAGCGATTCGATGGATCATTCCTCCAGAATAAATCCTCCTGATCCCTCTACACCTGAGCACTCCTCTGCTCGGTATCCTAACAAGTCTTACCCAAACAAACATACTTCAAATTCCTATCCACTTAGAAATGACAACACGGGTAAGAACACTGAAAGAGACTATTCTAAGATTGACCCTCTCACTAAGTGATGTAAATGTAAGGGATACGGCCATGTTGCTGGCAACTGTCCCAGCCCAAGCAGGATCAATATAGTAGAGGGTACCGTAGTCATCGCTGATGAGCCCGACACTGAGTTTACTTATGAACCTAATATAAGTGATGACTTTAATGAAAAAGAGGATGACCAGTCTCTCAATTATATTCAGTCTGTCCAGTCACCTCTATTGAGTGTACCTGAGTCACCCATTCCATCCCAAGTCACTTGGCAGCCTATAGATTTTATCCATGTGTTAGAACATCCTAGAGGCACAGAGTCTGCACCCACATTTGCATATCACATTCATGACTTGCATAGAGAAATTTTCAAAGAACTTAATGAGAATAATTTTAACTACAAGTTAATAGCAGATACTAGAAGGAAATTTATAACTTTTGATATTGGTGACGAGGTGATGGTTCGGATTCATCTGGAACGGTTTCATGTTGGACCCGTTAAGAACTTGAACATACGTGCTGCAGGTCTATTTAAGATTCTACATACAATCAATAATAATACCGATGTCGTTGACCTTCCTGAAGGTTTTGGCATAAGTAAGACTTTCAATATTGAGGATCTAGTACTTTATGAAGGCTCAAAATTCTGCCATAGAAATTTTCTTATAGATGAGCCTACCCTGCAGCCTAATGGTGAGATTCCCACATTTACCCCTCTACCTGATACTATTCATCCACCGACAGAAGAATTGAATAATATTTTAGATGATCAGATAATCTCTACAAGAGATGGTGGTATACACAAGTATTTGGTAGGTGGAAGAACAAGCCGAAGTTGGATGACACTTGCAGTGATTGTGAGGAGCTCCTGCAACTGGATCCAGATCTTTTGGAGCACCATGAAAGGATCACTTGTTTTGGCTCGACTGGGTCGAGCTCTCTTCCACCCGGAGAGAATGATGAGGACATCAATTTTATTTAGTTTAGGATTTTATTTCAGTACCATATTTGTTTTTGGCAATTATAGCCATATGTAATCTTTTTTTATGCATTAGATTATTTTTGAGATTTTGAGAATATTCTGAGATTTGTATCTTGATTTGTTTTGAGCCTATATATATGCCTTGAGATTAATGGGAAAAATATGTCATTCTTGATTAAAAAAATTTTTGTGTTGAGTTTTGCTCTTCTCGTCTCTTTTTGTGTGATACAATTGAGATCCAATTATTAGGGTTTGTGATAAATACTAATACAATTTTAGGGTTAGTGATTAACTCTAAAATCTACCCCAAATTAAAAAAAAAAACCAATACCCCAAATAAACCCAAACCCTAATCTCCAAAATTCCCCAAATCCAATACAAAAAAACCTAATCCCTAATTCCCCTTCTCTCTCCATCGCCACTGCAACCTCCACAGCACCCTCAATCGACTTCGTCCTCATTCCCTTCCCCTTCCATCAGATCCCGATGCTCCCACCTGCCGCTCCTCTGTTAGTTTCGACGTCCCTCCTCCTGTCGCGCCTCCGCGACGCAACCAGCGCCAACCGCCTCGCGCTCGCTCGGTGCTGCTCTTCGCCCCTTTGCTGCCAAGCTGAGATCTGTCGTAATTGTTCTTCGAACTCTCGGTATACTCTTTCCACTTTTAAATATTTGTATTCTACTGCCTTATCATCTCTATTATATTATTTGATATTCTGTCGTCTACAAATAATTGAGATTGAGTCTTCCACTTGCTTGATTAGAGTACGAATCAATATTGAATCTTTTACTTGCTAAGAACACTTAGGAATTCAATTATTGATTGTTAAAACTGAATTATTAATTGGGTTTGTGAAACTTAATTCAATTCTTGAAAATCCATCAAATCGATTAATTGTTTAAAATTCCAACTTTGATCCGCATTACATGGTGGTAAAATTAATCCTTTAAGATTCTTGGAAATTCTCTATTTAGGGTTACATTATTTTGGTATCAGAACGAAGGTCCTTAAAACCCTAGTTCTTACATCATTTAGGCATCAATTTTTGCATTCATTTAGGATCGTGTAGTCTTTTATTTTTCTTTCTTTATTTTACATCATTTCAGATTTATTATTAAAAAAAAAAACTAGCACACATACGACTCTTTGCAAGTGAAATTTATTAGAGGTGTACCCTTAAGACGTATACTGGAATTGGTGAGATTGGGTAGAGATTATTTCAATTAGAAGAAGAAGCTATTGTTCTAAGTTTTCTTTGCAAGTGGAATTTATTAGAGTTTGGAGATGAATAACACATCATGTGATAGCACTCATATGCAATACAAGGTGGAGTTTGTTAGGATTGTGTCTTGAATACTTGTTGTTTAGATTAGAAGAAGGTAAGATGAAGTACGGAGGTCGAAGCGTCGAAGAGAGTAGAAGAAAACAGTAGCAGCAAGGTGCAAGCTATGTTGCGGTGGACTGTCCTATGTTGCGGTCGATCGTACCCCCGACCGCAGTTGCATTGGATTTGGTCGAGAGGTGGATGGTCAACCGATCTTGTTGGACGGTCGACCGCTCGCGGTGTGTGTTCGTTTTTGGGCTTCGATTTGTCAGGTCGTTTCAGCCCAATCTTTAATCGTACGTGTAATACCCCGTATTTCTGAAATATATGTAATATGTAAATATATATATATATGATTTGAAAATATATATTGAATTTGGGTTGTCCTATAGAAATGTTCTATAGGAGGATTTATATACAATCCGGTTTGATTAAAGGGGCCCCCCGGTTTGAAGAGATAAAAAGCTTGAATGCTGTTGTTGTGTAGGATTTGTTGAGATTTGGTGTGGGGCCTGGCTTTAATTAAGAATGTGTTAAAGGATTTGGTTGATTATTGGATTTGAGAAAGGATTTGGTTGATTATAAAAATTAAGTGATTTCTAAAAAAGGGGATTTGGAATAATAGTCCCATATTGGAAAATGTACAAAAATAATTTGAGTATAAATATAATTAGCCAATGATCAAGAGTCACCTAATTGGTTAACCACCTTTTGAGAGGCAGCCTATGGTGGGCAGTTGTACTACATAGTATCTAATTTGTCTTCTAAAAATATTAAAATTGTTTGAGTATTGGGGCGGGGCGTTACAAATGGTATCAGAGCCGACTTTCGACACCGTGTGTAGAAGAGGGCCTCAGTATGATCTGCGGTGTTGAGAGTCATTTATCTCCGGGGTCGGGTATATTCTGCGGTATTGAGAGTCACTGATCTCCGGGATCAGATAGGATCTGCGGTGTTGAGAGTGATTGATAGCCGGATATCCGATCTGCGGTGTTGAGAGTGATTTATCTCCGGGATCGAGGACGACGCTACATCGGCTAGAAAGGCGGATCCTACACTATATGTGTGCCCTGTACTCAGCGAGGACGCTGATTTCTAAGGTGGGGTGTATGTAATACCCCGTATTTCTAGCCGATGGATCTGGAAGTTCTCGAGGAATTGGAATTGATCTTGAGGCCGAATTTGCCAAGGTGTATCAGACTCTGAATGCGCTAATGACATTTAATTTGGCGCAGAATCAGAACCAGTAGCAGAATCATAGAGCTGGACCAGGATTGGTTAACGCCGATCCTATCAAGCAGATTGAGTCTTTTAAGAGGATGAGGCCACCAGTTTTTGAGGGATAATCAGATCCAAGCAAGGCTGACGATTGGATTAGGCGGATGGAGACAATCTTCGAGGTCTCAGAAACTCCGGCAGCCAATAAGGTGAAGTTGGCCACTATGCAGTTGGAGAAGGACGCTGGTGTCTGGTGGGAATCGCTGAAGAGGACTTTGGGAGACCAACGGATGACTTGGGAAGCTTTTCTGGAGGAATTCAGGGATCGCTTCTTTCCCCTAGATATTCAGGAGAAGAAGGCGACCGAATTCTTGAATCTTCAGCAGGGCAACATGACCGTGCGAGAGTATGAGACCAAGTTTGCTCAGCTGTCGACGTATGCACCAGAGTTAATTGCTGACGAGGCGAAGAAGGCCAAGAAGTTTGAGCAGGGCTTGAGGCCAAACTTGAGGTCGAGAATGATTCCGTTGGGTATAAGGAGGTTCGACAAGCTGGTCAGGAGAGCAGCCATGACAGAGGAAGACATGGACCAGTTCCAGAAGAAGCAAGAGACCTGGAACAAGAATAAGAGACCAGCAGATAATCAGAGTGGGAAGGAGTTCCCAGTGAAGCAGGGCATGTTCAGCGGACCAGTGCAGAAGGCGCCCGCAGTTCAGGGTACGACTTGTTTCAATTGTGGAGAGACAGGTGTGTTATCATTGTGGTCTTGAAGGGCATATTCGACCAAACTGTCCACAGCTGAAGAAAGATGGTGCAGGGAAAGGCAAGGATCTGAGGCAGGGGCGAGTGTTCGCATTGACTGAGGAGGATGCGGGTAACTCAGGAATGTGATCCGTGTGTGCAAGAATTTTGAAATTCATTCTTTTGTATTAAGTAAAACTTTTATTTTGAGAATAATTGAAGATTGAGTATTTTTCTTCATGTAACAAGATTTGTTTGGATTAATGGAATAAAAACAAAAGTTTTATTTGATACTGTTTTCTTGCATGCATTTGTGTCGCCCAAATTCTTGTTAGTCTTAGATGTGAAGCTTAAGGTGTTTCCAGGCAGAGTCTTGAGGTGGTTTTCCTTAGTCATGTCCTTTCTAAGGAGGGAGTGGCCATTGATTCTCGGAAGGATGAAGCAGATGTGGAAGGTCAGAGTTGGATGCAGGAGTTCAGAGGTTGTTGCGGCATGGCTGCCGATGGCAAGTTATCAGAGTTGCGCAGCGAAAGGTTGTTTTTCTGAACTTTGTATGATTGTGTTCCTTCTGTATGTTTGTATTTCTTTTGTTGGAATGTGTTCTCTTGTGCGATTGTATTTCATAATTTATGTTTCCATTTATGAGATATTGCATTCCTTGTTGGTGTGTTTGTTTGGACCCCATTAGCAGTAGTTCTGAGGACAGAACTCTTCTAAGGAGGGAGTGATGTAGAACCCCGTATTTTCAAATATCATTTTAAAGATTTGAAAATGAATTAAAATGATTTTCTGGAGATTTAATAAATATTTTCTGAAGGTTTATCTTTTTACACGTGCAAAACACGTGCAAATATTTTTGGTGTAAAAATCAAATTTTATATTTTTAGTAAATTCTTCTACTTATAATGGAGTATATTCTAAATTTTGGGATTTTTCTGAGTAGAGAAACTATTTTTATAAATATCTCGAAAGAGAGGGGCTTTTATGCAAAAAGCCGTTCGGATCTGAAATAAATTATGAAGATTCGTTTTTACTGATTTTTGGGCTTTCCATGGTCATCATTTAAATTAAAATATATTTAAACTTTATTTAGAGTTGATTTGGTAAAGATTTATACAAATATGGTGTTTTTGCAAATATGGAATTTATGTAGAATCTTGTGCAAATATTTTTTTGGAAAGTAAAAGTCGAATATTTTGATTGGAAAATATAATATGTATCATTAGATATTATTTCTGATTTTCCTGGATTTTTATGAATATTTTATGATGTATTTGCAAATATTACAAAAGGAGGGCTTTTGTGCAAAATTGCCACCCTGAGTTGTAAATCCGAATTTTTCTTATTTACTGGGCTGTACTGGATTGCTGGACAACTCAGTGATAAAAATATTTGATTTGGTTTTGATTTAGTTAACCTATTTTAACTAAGAAAGGGGTTATATATGTAAAGTTATATTTTGGAAAGATTCTTTCGCAAAAGTGTTTCAAAACCCTATTCCTTTCAATCCCGGCCTGTATAAAAGAGGGTGTGCAGCCGTCATTCGCTGCACAACACAAGTTTTATTATATTTTTATTTTCTTGGTAATTGAAGAGGAGATCTTGGATTCTTTGCAAAGAGGGGATTCTTCATTTTGCTTCGTGATATTCGCTTGATCTCTCCAACTATGTGAGTGACATTGTTTTGTTTTGTTTTGTGTATGTTGTAGGTGAGTAGATATTATTGTTTGGTTGTTTTGTTTGTTTCTCTTTGATTTGTGTATGTCATATGAGAATGATATGAATGTTTAGATTGATTTGGATGTTGAATATGTATGTTGGATGGATGGATGAAAAATTGGATCTTTGAGAGGAACCCTAGATATTTGTATATGAATGATTTTAGATGTGTTGGAGAACCTGAAATAATTATGAGTAGGCTTTTCTTTTGGATTAATGCTAATGATGAATGTTATGCATAGATGAGATTTCGGGCTATTGGTGAGTTTTTGAATACAACTTGTCCATGTTAAGGATAAGTTTGTTTTGTTCATGAATCAACTATAGAGAGTAGTTGAGATTTAGCTGAGGAATTCTGTGAATGATTAATGGTTTAGAGGACCATGTTTGAGGATTTGAGTTATGATGATTTAAAATGGGGATTTGTGACTTTGTGAAAAATGTTGTTCGAAATTAATTTTCTCAAATGCTAAGTTTAAATCTGGATATTTTGGTACTGATATGATTTGGAATATAAAAACAAAGTTATTTTTGATGTATGAATAATTTCTTAAAAACCTTAGTTTTGACATGTGCACAACCTAAATTCTGCAGACTGTAGGCCGACAGTCGACAGTTGTGAATTCTCCGTCGACTGGAACGACCCGGCTGCTGTTTTTAATAGTTTTTCTGGAAATTTCGTCTGGATAGTCGACTGGGGACATTAACAGTCGACTGGTGCCACTTAGAATTATTTTTAAAGTTATCGTAATTTTCTCTCTGGACAGTCGACTGGGGAATTTTACAGTCGACTGGTATCCCTTGGAATTATTTCTTAAAATATTATTGGATTTCCTCTGGACAGTCGACCTATACTATTAGCAGTCGACTTCTGCTATACTTAGACTTATTTTCCAAAAATTACTGGATTTCTCTCTGGACAGTCGATTGGTGCGTTTTGCAGTCGACTGCAGATACTTAGATTTTTTTTTTAAATGTTAGTTTTCGCTCTGGACAGTCGACTTGTGACCTTTTGCAGTCGACTGGTTCTGATACTTTTCCTAAGGTATTCTGATGTTCTTTAAACGACTAATCCTTTAAATGTTTTGGATCTATAACTTACTATTCTAAATATTATTTTTTCTATAGAACCTATATTTTCAAGATATTTTATTGTTGGATTTGGATTTTGGAAATCTATAAAGATTTGGGTTTTGTTGAGTGGAGAGATTTCTCCTTTGATCGTTTTGACGATGGATTAGTGAGTTTTGGTCCTGTTGAAGTCTCTAGGAGTTGAGTGGGAGTTCTGTGAACCGGCAGTTGAGATTTGTTGAGTTAGACCTGAGGGGTCTTGGTTTAGTTGTTGTTGAGTATTTAAGTCCGGCAGGATACACTAACTCTAGAGATGATGATTTTTTGTGTTTTAAAAATAACCAACTTAAGGACAGGCACTAATGGAGATGTGATGGTACTTGAGAAACATAAGTATAGGCTCATGGTTTTGTTAGTCCAACTAGAGGACATTTGTATGTTCGCGTGTCGAGGGTCTACATGCCTATTCACGGAGCATGCATGGTGCATTCGCGTGTCGAGGGTCGGCAGGCCTATTCACGGAATGTACCTGGTGTATCTGCACGTCGAGGGCCTTGCAAGCCTATTCGTGGGGTACACGACAGGGAGATGATTCTCCGGTTTTTGAGCTATCTTACATGATGATTGTGTGTCGAGGGCTGTGGTGCCTATTCGCGGAGTATTCTGAATCTTGTTTTCCATCACCGTAGTAGGATTAGTTGCATAACGCGGGGATTGAACTCTATAATGTGGAGACGGTAAGGGCTTGCACCGGACCTATGTAGAATGGGATACATAGAATCCGACAAGTACGTATTAGAGAGTCAGCATATAGATTTGTGTTTTCTTGACTTGGTTTTACGCATGTGTTTTCCTGTTTTTCCTACACTTGACACTTAGTCTAGCTTCACTTGTTGTTTTCATTCCATGATGTTTTTATGCTTTACTTACATGTTAATTCTCCTTCATTTATTATTGTTGTTAATACATGTTGTTTTTTTGATGATACGGATAGAGTCAAATGACTCCAGCCATTCAATTAATCAATCAAAATGTATAATTACAAGACAGGTCTTACGAGACGTAAAACGACAAACCAACAACAGCAGACCAAAAAGTAAACAGTCGAGAGACATATATACAATAAGCTACAACTAAGACAAAAGTGAGCAGAAGACGATGAGATCCGAGACTTCCTGATGGGCTGCCGGCAGCTAAACCGACCCCAGCGAGCTCATCCAGAAACGGACAAGAGCCCCGGAGCCAACCCCACGCATCTGAAGATCCATCGCTCGAGCATAGAAGGCACCGCTACGACACGAAGAATAGGGCGCCAGCTAAAACCCAAACAAACAACAGTGGGAGCAAGCCCAAAGACCCAAATCGCAAGCATCCACAGCCAACAATTGCATAAGCAATGGAGAGTAAGAACAGCATTAAGCAATCATATACCACAGAAACAGATATCCGAGAAGCCACACCATGGGCCAAAATTAAACAACACAGAGAGCAAACATAATATAATAAAGAACTACCAGATTATAAGGGGATTAGAGTAATAAAAGGTTAGTTACAGACGATTGAGAAGCCAAAGAGTTCCCAAAATAACAGCAGAACCCATATCAACTTAATAACTTCCAAGAACAGCATCAAAAAGGGAGGCGATGCCGATATAAGGCACCAACATCAGAATGGAGGGGGACTGGAGACAGCATGCCCTCCAACCAAAAAGATAAACAACCAAGCTGCACCACAAAGAACACCCCAAAAAACAACCAGAGAATACGTCTAGACCATTCAACCCTGCAACCAAAATAATAGAAGTAGGATTCATGGCCACCAGCATAAATAAAGATCAGAGAAAACATAAATGAGCAATGAATCATAAGAAGAGAAAGTAAATAAAAGCAGCCGATAAACCAGAAAAATCCGCATCACTCCAATAAAAACACCGCTAGCGTTAGATAGCATTGAGGCTTCTAAGACAAAGGAAAGCATTTTCCAGTCTGTGAAATAGAAGGGCTTCTTTGGCTACACAGGATAGTGACGAAGACCAATGGTCAAAAAGATATAAGAATTCGTCGAAAATAGAACTAGGGGAAGAAGCCGATTGACAGAAGATTCTCTTGTTTCTTTCCCTCCAAGCGATCCAAACGGTGATCTGAAATGATAAGTACCATGATCTGTGGTACTTGCCATTCAACGGGAGCCTAGTCCAGCATGCGACTAGATTGGAGGGAATGACCGGCACTTCCCAAGCGAGCGAGGAAATTTTCCAAAGAGCACAAGAAAATTCGCAACTCACGAATAAATGGTCCGCATTTTCTGATACAGATGAGCACAGAGGACATAATTGCCCCCACGCTATATTTCTCTTATTGAGATTTTCAACGGTCAGAAGCTTATTGTTGAGAGCTAGCCAAGAAAGGATTTTTACCTTAATAGGGGCACAGGATTTCCACACAAGGTCAAAGAAAGGAGATAAAGTGCCTCTGAAATTAGGAAAATGATAGAATGACTGAACCGAGAACGTTCCTGACGTGTTCCAACGCCAGTAGAAATCTTCTTTGTCCCTCCAAACAAAGTTGTTGAGAGAGGAGAGAAGAGCGTTAAAATTCGACTCTAAATGGGAAGGAAGGTCGGTCGAAAGAGGGATCAACCATTGCCTTTGCTGGTTAGAAATGATGTACGACTCAGCAACCAAGGCAAGAGGGTTGGATGCCAGACGGAAGATAGCTGGGAAAGCGGTTGCAAGGGAAGAGTTACCGATCCATAGATCAGACCAGAATCTGGCCTTAGATCCATCGGCGCAGGCATGGGCTAAACCACAATGGAAAGCCGCCGCCGCTTTCCACACTCCCTTCCAGAAATGAGAGGCGTTACGGTGGGTCTTAGATGGAAAACTCCACCACTTATCTACCGAAAAGAGTCTGTCTTTGATACTGATGATCCAAGGTAAATCCTCAACTTTAAGGAGTTTCCAGAGCCATTTACCCAGAAGCGCCAGATTCTGGTGCCTAAGATTCAACACTCCTAAACCTCCAGCTTCTTTAGTAGAACATATAAGTTTCCAATTACACAGGTGTGATCCGGGCTTGTGAATAGGAGATCCAGACCAGAAAAAGTTACTTCTGATCTGGTCGATCCTCTTGATGACCCAAGATGGCAAGAAGTAGAATGACATCATGTAAAGAGGAATCGCGGATAGGACAGAGTTGAGGAGAATGAGTCTACCTCCTCGAGAGAGGAGTTTCCCTGATCACACTGATAATCTGGATTCGACCTTATCGATCATGGGTGACCAATCCGATTTATGCAATTTACCCCATCTGAGGGGAATACCCAGGTACGTTATTGGAAAAGAAATTTGAAATTTCTTCCTGCCTGTTAGGCGACCCCCCAACCAAAGAACAGACGATTTTTGAAAGTTGATCGATAGCCCTGATGCTAACTCGAAACAATAAAGCAAGAGTTTCAGGTTTCTGAGAGAGTGAGCATTTGGTTTGGCAAAAATAATGGTGTCGTCGGCGTACTGAAGATTCAGTACTCCATGAAAATTACGAGAGTTGCCCAGACCTTCAATGACCTTGGCTTCCCAGGCATTGCGAAGGAGTTTACTGAAAACATCCGCCACCAAAGAGAAAAGGAGAGATGAAAGTGGGTCGCCTTGCCTGAGACCACATTTAATTTTAAATTTGTGGCCTTCAGCACCGTTAATGAGGATAGACGAGGTCCCGGCGAAAAGGCTAGATTTAATCCAAGCCATCCATTTGGGACCAAAACCCCTATGATCCAGAATATCAAAGAGAAAGTCCCAACTGACGTTGTTGTACGCTTTTTGAAAGTCTAATTTAAGCAGAATACCTTCTGAGTTGGATTTATGACAAAGAGAAATGACCTCTTGGGCCGAAGCGATGCTATCAAGGATAAAACGATCCTTGATGAAGCCCGATTGGGCTGAATCAATCAGAGGGGAGATAGCATCGCTCAGTCTAGCCGAAAGGACCTTCATAATAATCTTGAAGGTGGAGTTGATCAGGCTAATCGGCCTAAAATTAGCCACAGAGTTCGCTCCCATCATTTTAGGGATGAGAACAATATGAGCGTAATTGATACGGTCGAAAGAGAAAGAACCTAGGTGAAGCTCAGAGAACATCCCGAATAAATCATCTTTCAGCCAATTCCAGAATTTTTGGAAAAAGAAGGCAGGGAAACCGTCCGGCCCCGGAGCTGCGTCACTTTTTAAGAAAAAGACCGCCGACTTGATTTCGTCCATTGAAAAAGGAGCCTCAAGGGACGAAAGGTCGTATTCTTGCGGCCCATACAATTGGTTCCAATTGTGACTAAAGGCTCTATGTTTTGGAAATCCGATGAGATTTTTATAGAATTAGAGGAACGCGTGATGGATTTCATTGTCAGTAGATAATTCGATGTCGTTATCTACGATAGAAGAAATATGGTTACTCCGTTGTCTATAAGAAGCAAAGTTATGGAAGAAAGCGGTATTGCAGTCTCCCTCTTTGAGCCATCGAAATTTGGCTCTTTGAGCCCATTTCAGATGGTCTTGGAGAAGGATGTCAGAATATTCCCGCTTGCAAGAATGTCGCTCTTCAAACACCGCATCAGAAATAGGACCCTGCTCCTCCATCTTATCAATAGATTCAATGGAGGTCAGGTAGTAGTTTTTAAGGAAATTAGTATTGAACTGTCTTTCATTGCACCATATTTTACAACCGAATTTAATGGCGTGAAGCTTGAGGAGAATGGAACCCAGCCCGGAGGATCCGGAAACTGCTGACAAGCAATCAACAATCAGATTGACAAAAATTTGATCCTGAAGCCAAAATTTTTCGAACCTGAATTTGTGATGATGAGGGAAAGAGAAATTAGAGTGAAGAACGATGGGAACGCGGTCAGAAGAGGGGTTGGGTAAAGCCTTGGCAAATGTGTTGTGAAATTGGTTAATCCATTTATGGGAAACCAAGAAACGATCGAGTTTGGCCATCGTAGGGTTATGACGCAGGTTCGACCAACTGAATGATCTACCCGAAAGGGGAACATCGGAAAGCTGCATCGAACTGATACAATCGTTGAACTTTGCGGAAAGGCAATCGAGATGTGATGCATTCGATCTTTCGGAGGCGAATCTGGTAACATTAAATCGCCACAGATAATACAGAGCTCATTAGAATATGGATGAAGTTCTTGGAATTCGTTCCAATACAACAGACGGCCCTCCGAGGAAGATGGTCCGTACACCGAAATCACCGTTAAAACGGCATCAAGAGGCATCCAATAAAGTTGAACAATAAGAAAGAAGTTGAGACGCTTAATCGCAATAAGCGAGAAAACGGTCTCTTTGAAGCCCAGAAGAATACCTCCCCTAGATCCTATGGCGTCCAGCGAGATCCATTTAGAAATGATGGATCCCCCAACAGATCTTAAAATAGAGGGAGAGGGAGCTGTGAGTTTAGATTCTTGGATGGTAATGAGATCACAGAGAGATGAAGAGATGAGCTGATAGATCGCCCTTTGCTTGACAGGACAATTAAGTCCCCTAATATTCCAAGATAGACTAATCATGACGACCGATGTGCTCCAAAACTCTAAAATGTTCTTTATCCCTGATGGCGAGGGCTACCGACGAGTAAGAGGATTGGGGCACAAATCCCAAATCCAAAGAGGATCTAATGAGACCATGATCGGACAGTGAAGCGAATTGTAGTTGGTAGACTGAGCCTAGAGGAGTGGCTTCAGACAGTGGTGCAGGCTGAACATACAGTTTATGTCCATCCGCAACCTGTGAAAACGTACCCTTGTGCACTGGGGAGACCGAAGCACGCGCTGAGGCTTTAGCCATTAAACGCGCGCTAGATTTAATCAGACGGGAAGGAAGTCTCTGATCCGGGGGATCGAGTTTCCCCGGGTGCACGAGCTTCCTATCCAACGAACTAGGAGAAGAAAAGACCCCTTCGGTGATGGGACAGTTATCGTCAATGCTAAAAGCCGACGATTGAATTGGTAGCGGCGGAGACTCATTGAAAGGCTTCGCTGCAGTAATCTGACCATAAGCTATAGTAGGAAGAATGGGCAAAGAAAGACCCAGTATAGCCTTCATAGAAAGGTAAAGGTCGGGAGATACTAAGATACATTCTCCCGACAGTGTAAAGGTGAGATCGACACTCGAATAGGGAGAGGGATGTAACCAAAAAACTCGCAATAAACAACAACCCGTAAAGCAGACAATTTAGTAAAGGAATTATTAAGAACGAAACTAAATCAGGGGGAATTACCTTACGGCTAGACAGATCCCGCTTCCGATCCACCTCCTCTTCTTCCAACAGGTCATCCTGATCGATCTAGTTATCAGCTTTTGACGGAGAAGATCTCTTGGCCTTAATGGGGGAGAGCTTGGGATCATTGGCGGTGATCGATGAGAAGAGAGCTTGGTTTTGGAATTTTTCCCAGTCAGACGCGTAATGTGGATTAATCTCCCACTGAGGCCACTGAGAAGATGAAGTAGGCTGCTCAGAAGCCGCTGCGGAGGACAATGGAGTGAGAGTTGCGGGAGCTGGCAGTCCCTTGGCCAACTGCGAAGGGTCGGAAGTGGAAGGAGGCAGGGACGCGACATAAGGAGCAGTGGAAGCCGAGGAAGGCTTCTTACTCTCGCCTGGTGGGAGGTGATATCAGGGTTGATCCAAACCAAGTTAGGAGGTTTGGAGGGGGAGATCTTCGAGCTGCCCATAGGAGCGTGAATCTTACTCGGAAAAGTGTGTTTTTTCTTAGTCGAGAACTTGTTGGTCCCCTTCCATAGAGGTTTCGAAGATGTAGAAGACCCGGGATGGAAAGGGGTGGAAGCAGTGGAAGTCTTGGAAATCACCTTCGGAGGAGCAAAGGGAAGACCTGGCGCAGCGCCGCCAGAACTAACCGTATCATGATACTGCACCGAAACAGGGAACGAGACCAATCCGTCTTTGAGAACATAAGCTTCGATGCGATCATGATGTTCAGTAATATTGAAGATCGCTTCCACTTGCAAACACCCCGAAGCTAATTTTGCCGATGAAGAGATGCTAATGATATCACCAACACATTTAGTCATAATACCAACACTTCGAATTGAATCGCAAAATGGGGGAAGGCCAAGTAACGAAACTTTAGTGGGAGAGGAAATGATGTTGAGCGTCGGGGGTACTACCTGAACCCATTTTCGAATAGAAAGAGATATAGAGCCAATCGCTAATGACGAATTATCAATCAAATCCAACAACATTTTGGGGGAAGGGCAGTGGATGACAACGTCTCCGTTGGAGCATGATCCACGGAACCAGTCCCAGTCCTTCACATTGCAAGATATGCTGAGGAAAGAGTTAAGAGTAAAAATAGGGATGGTACCTCCGTTAAAAGAAATAGCCCCATAAGTATCGAAGAATTTCAACCGATCCGAAAGCTCTGAATTGGGAATGAATACGAGCGACGGAGTCGGTTTGGAGGGCGACATCCGGGGAGGAGCTTGATCCGTCGTCGGCAATTCGACAGTCTCTGAGAGACGATTGGCTAGATGGGGAGTCGGAAGGAGAGGTGATTTGGAGACCGACTTATGCTTCTTAGCTTTGTCGGCATCAGCGTTGGCTAACTTGCATTGGAGGGAGGGGAAATCAAGCGCCGCTAACACTTGCTCAGAGATCGGAACTCCGATAGTGATCCCTAACAATTTTTGCAAAGCGAAACATCGGGGACGAGAATGTCCAGCCTTGAGACAGAATAGACATTTCATGGTGGAGAAGCAAAATTTTTTAATGTGCCCTGAACGCAAGCATTGAAAGCAAATGATGGGGGAGCGGGAGTGATGAGATGGAAGGAGAAGAGATGAAGAAGAGGACAGAGTAGAGAATGGGCGGGATGAGGGCAGATGGGAAGCTCTCAGAAGCTTCTCATACGTGGGCTTGATAGGCCTAGGCCCGTTCGGCCCATTCTCAACATGTTGTTAATACATGTTGTTAATGACTCAGTGTTTTATGATTTAATTATGTTGTTTGTTTTTATGTCACATGTGTTAGGGATCATCTCTAGCCTCATGTGTTACAGGTTGTTGCTTAGAGCTTGGGGTTTGGATGCTTGAGATAGTTTTGAGATAATTGAGCTTTTGTGTAAAATTTGTAAAAAGGTGTTGTAAAAGAAAAGTTGTAATTCAAGGTGTTTTGTATTCCACTGTGTTTGTAAAGATTGTTGTAATAAAAGTTTGAAATAAAATTATCTGTGTTTTTGGGCTATGTGTAATATTACATTGAAGTTGATGCTGGGAATTGTGCCACTTATTTTCTAAGATATTATATTAGAAATTCGGGGCGCTACAGAGACCGATGTAGAACCCCGTATTTTCAAATATTATTTTAAATATTTGAAAATGAATTAAAATAATTTTCTAGAGATTTAATAAATACTTATCTTTTTACACATGCGAAACACGTGCAAATATTTTTGGTGTAAATAACCAATTTATATTTTTAGTAAATTATCCTAATTATAATGGAGTATATTCTAAAATTTGGGATTTTTCGGAGTAGAGAAACTATTTTTATAAACACCTCAAAAGGAAGGGGCTTTTATGTAAAAAGCCGTTTGGATGTGAAATCAGTTATGAAAATTCGTTTTTACTGATATTTTGGTTTCCCATGGTTAGCATTTAAATTTAAATATACCTAGATTTTATTTAAAGTCGATTTGGTGAAGATTTAGTAAAAAAGGGTGTTTTTGCAAATATGGAATTTATGTAGAATCTTGTGCAAATGTTTTTCTGAAAAGTAAAAGTTAAATATTTTGATTGGAAAATGTAATATGTATTATTAGATATTATTTCTGATTTTTCTGGATTTTTATGAATATTTTATGATATGTTTGCAAATATTACAAAAGGGAGGGCTTTTGTACAAAATCGCCACCCTGAGTTGTAAATCTGAATTTTTCTTATTTATTGGGCTGTACTGGATTGCTGGACAACTTAGTGATAAAAATATTTGATTTGGTTTTGATTTAGTTAACCTATTTTAACTAAGAAAGAGGTTATATATGTAAAGTTATATTTTGGAAAGATTCTTTCGCAAAAGTGTTTCAAAACCCTATTCCTTTCAATCCCAGCCTGTATAAAAGAGGGTGTGCAGCCGTTATTCGCTGCACAACACAAGTTTTAATATATTTTTATTTTCTTGGTGATTGAAGAGGAGATCTTGGATTCTTTGCAAAGAGGGGATTCTTCATTTTGCTTCGTGATATTCGCTTGATCTCTCTAACTATGTGAGTGACATGTTTGTTTGTTTTGTGTATTTTGCATGTATTGTTTTGTTGATTTGTTTATGTATGTGATTTGGTATAATTTGATTGTTTGATCTATGAATGTTTATTGGATTTGGGATATTGAATTGTATTGCTAGAAAGCATGTTCAGGGTTGAACATGATTATGCATATTATGGATTGGATGAAAAATTGGATCTTGAGAAGAACCCTAGTTATTTGTATGTGAACGATGTTAGATCTGTTGAGAACCTAATATAAATTGTTGGTGGGCTAATAATGTTAGATTTCCGGGGTGAAAGTCGAATGGTGACTCGAAACAGTCGACTGCTACTGCTTAGATCATATTTTCTTAAAATGTTGGATTATCGTTGATTTGATTGAGTTTGATAGATGCCATGCATTAATTAAATTAAAGATGAGATTTTTGGACTATTGGTGAGTTGGATAAAAACAACTTGACCACGTTGAGGATAAATTGGTTTTATTCATGAATCAACTATAGAGAATAGTTGTGATTTAGTTGAGAAATTTTGTGAATGATAAATGGTCTAGAGGACCAGGTTTTGAGGATTTGGGTTATGAGGAGTTAAATTGGGATTTGTGATTGTTGTAAAATATGTTGTTTGAACATGAATTTCTCAAATGCTAAGTTTAAATCTAATTATTTTGGTATTAATAAGATTTGGAAATTAATAAAAAGTTATTTTGTTATATGACTGATTCTTAAAAACCCTAGTTTTGACATATGTACAACCTAAATTCTCCAGACTGTAGGCCGACAGTCGACTGGTACGACCTTTCAGTCGACTGATACGATCCAGCTGCTACGATTATTAGTTTTCTTGAAATTGGATCTGAACAGTCGACTGACGACTTTTACAGTCGACTGGTACCACCCAGATTACTTTTAAAGTTACTGTAGTTTTTCTCTCTGGTAAGTCGACCTATGACTTTTTGAGTCGACTTACAACACTTAGAATATTTTCTTAAAGAAATGTTGGAATTTCCTCTGGACAGTCGACCTATACTATTTGCAGTCGACTTCGACTATACTTAGACTTATTTTCCGAAAATTACTGGATTTCTCTCTGGACAGTCGACTGGTGAGTTTTGCAGTCGACTGTAGATACTTGGATTTTATTTTCTTAAAAATGTTAGTTTCCACTTTGGACAGTCGACTGGTGACCTTTTGCAGTCAACTGGTTCTGATACTTCTCCTAAGGTGCAATCCCTATTTTCCTAAATACGTATTTTGTGAATATTTTTCATATTTTGATTAATTATAAATTCAGTGTTATTTTAAACTCGAATTTGGGCCTTCTATTAAAATGTTTTCGAACCGGAAATTGTATTTTCTTCGAATAATAGTGTATTCCAACTTAATGTATATTTTATAAGTGATTGACAAATTGTATCTTATTTTATTACTATCTGAGTTTTCATAAACTTGTTTATCTCACATCTCATCTTGATATGTATATCAAAATTTATTATTGTTGTTATTAATATTATTATCTTGATTGATGATCTAGAAACCTATTCCTATTGATTTTTGTATTTGTAACGATTTCAAATAATTTTCATAGTGTAGTACAATATATATAGCTTGATATATATAATCCAACATTTATTGGTAATTTTATTTCTCTCTTGTATTTTAAACCCAATTACCCATTTAACCATTTAATACCCATACCCGTTATCTAAACCCTACCCTATATAAACCTAAATGAAACCCTACCTCCTATATAGTGTAAACACAGCCGCCTAACCCCTTCCACCCATACCCTGTTTCCCCTCTCTCTCCCTAACCCATCTACCTTCTCCCCCGTCTCCATCTTTCCCTACACCATCGAACCCATTAGCCCTGCCTCCGCTATCCCTCGCGATGCGATGCTGACAGCAACAGCCGCTGCGGAGCCCAGTCGTGCTCTCTCCCGCTGCTTCCTCCACACCAACGCCGCGATCCCAGGCGCAACATCTCCTGCGCCTACAGCACCCAGTCGACGACCCCTCCCCGCGCGCCATTGCGACTCCCCTACCTTCTTGACCGACTGCAGCCACCTGCGGCAACACCTCCGCCATCACGACGACCACCATCGTCATCCAAAACACCCCGAACCCATTCCATCGCTCCCTCACTCTGTTTCGACCCCCGAGAACAGAGCCTTGCCAACATCGCTCCCTCCTATCGCCGCCACAGTTCGCTTCCCGACCAGTCGTGCGCCGTCGTCCTCCTCGTCGTCGCCGCCTTACCGCAGCAGCCTCGCCGCCCAGCCGCAGTGCCGTCGCCGTTCCCCCTCTATTTCTCTGTTCTGATGGAGGGAAGGAGGAAAACGGTGAATGGTGGGAGATTCAATCTCAACCATTGGATTTGATCAAGATCTGATCTTTTCAGCCAGATCGGATCTCAGCCGTCCAACCCGATCGTGATCATCAGCTCAGATCGGAGCAGATCCAGCCGTCCGACCATCTCGATCTTAATCTTCCATCAAGATCCGCTCCGGATCCGATCTTATGTGGGCGTTTGTACGTGTCTCGTACGTGCGCGTGTTCGTGCTAGTGCCTCGTCTCTCGGGATTCTCATCCCGTATTGGTTCGTGTTCGGATTCACCATCATCAAGGCAAGTATCCTTGTACAATTTATTTGTTCTAGTACAAGCATCCTTTGAAAAATATTACAAATAGTTAGAATTGTGACTCCTCCTTGAATATCATTGTTGATCAATATCGAACCTCTAAAATTTTATAATTCTAAGAGTCACAAAAATTTCGTTGTATTAAATTATAATTACTTGGACTCTTCTACCCCTTGAACACATGAACATATGAATTAAGGAGCCCTAAATTTGTAGACACATGGTACATTTTGTATTTGATGAACTTGCAACCATTTGACTTAGAAAATAATTATTACTTGCTGTTTGGACCACAAATATCATGTATTTATATCACACAATAACTTAGACGCCGATGACAAATTTCCAGGTAATCTATGCTAGTAAGTTATTCCCACATGTTGCTGTCCTGAATCTTCTTTTGTTGTTTCGACCCATTTAACATTAGAATCTGAACCCGAGACTTGAATAGAAAATATAGATCTAGATGTCTAGATATTGATAGCTTTCAAAAGTTTTGAATTCGGAGTTACGGTCTAGGAGTTATGGCAGTTTTACTGCAGCTATGTCGGTAGACGCAGATTCGCAAAACTGCTGCACATCTTTACTTTGCGAATTAATTTAGCTGTGTAACCAGCGAGCGTTTGACTCAAAATTTTATATGTAGTTGCTGGACACCCTATTTCAACCCTGTTTCACATATATAAACTCCAATACTCAATTCTGCCTAAACAAATGTAACAAGCCGGGGTTTGAGGGAAGGACTATAGAGTGGACAACATAGGTAAGTGTACTCGGAAGGAGGCCCGTGTTTCCCAAAGTTGTATGTTAAATGGAACTAAGTGCCACATCATGGTGACGGGGGCCACCTCTAGAGCCTACGGGGGCCACCTCTAGAGCCCATTACAAGGTTACATGATATATATTTGCGATCACATGGAACTAAGTGCCACGTCATGGTGACGGGGGCCACCTCTAGAGCCTACGGGGGCCACCTCTAGAGCCCATGGTTCGATCACCTGCTTGTTTGATGCCTGAGTACACCGCCCTATAGACTCCATTACTAGGTCTAAACGCAATTGTTTTGACTGTAGCAACTATGTAGTAAAAAGATGGAAGCATGTCGTGCTACCTAGATAGTAATAACTACAATACTTGAACATGAACCTGAACATGACACATGTTACTTGATATTTGATGATACGATACAAGAAACTTGATACGTGAAACCTGACACATGCAACATGATACTTGATGTTAGTTACCCCTACAGGTTCACCTGTCACATGTTTTACCATTAGCAGTTGTTAACTAGCCTGTTTACTAGGATGTCCATCTTGTCAGCTAATTCTTGGTTTTTCCACTACTTGTTATAACTCTGTTACATTCTTGATTCCAATTCCTGTTCCCCATACTTGTACTTGTTTTCACTATTTGTGGCCCTAGCCTGCACTAAGGGCATCTTCTCTTGTTTTTTTCCTGTTTTCCCTTTTTATATTTATTGAGCAGGCTTGGGAGACGAGTTGCCTGCTGGAATTAGCGAGCACACATTTTAGGCTTTGCTTGGAGCAAGAACTTGTTTAAATAATTGCTTTCCTTAAGGTATTTATTTCTTCTGCTGTATAAGACTTGTTTCCGAGTTATATTTGATCCAGACTTGAAAACTATGTGGACATTATCATTTATTTTCAATTGTTTTCTGTTACTTAATAAATTATTCTTGCATGCTTGGTTATATATAAATCTGGTTATATTCTTGTTGTGATGCTGAGTCGATCCTACAGCTTATGGATAATGTTAAAATCATTCGCTGGGCTTCGTCACGCGCTCGTATTCCATGTTTTGGGGAAGCGGGGCGTGACATAAGGTATTTTGATGTTCTGTAAATGACTAATTCTTGAAAAGTTTTGGATCTACAACTTACTATGTAATGCCCTGATTTTTTCATTAATGAAAAATTATTTTATTTTGCACGTAGTGTGCACGTGCAATATTTTGGTTGAATTAAATCTTATAATTATTTTCATTGTGATGGGTATAAATATTTAAATTTGTGATTTCAAATTATTTTATACAAAAGCCTTCTTTTAAATATATGAAAAGCCTTTTTTTAAATTTTTTTAAAAGCCTTTTCTTTTAAAAAGCCCAAAATTTAATTAATTTATTTTATTTTAAAATAATTATTTTGGCCCATAAACTAAAGCCCATGAGTCAATTTATTTTTAAATGCAACTTGTAATGTAGAATACAAGCTAGTGTTTATTTTTATATAAAATAAAATGTACAATTTTTGGACCTAGTTGCATGCACGTGCACTACACGTACACGTGCAAAATGCACTCTTCCTTGTTGGCCGGTTGCAATCTTTGGAGGGAAAATCAAATTTTGAAGTGGAGATCATGCTTGGTGGTTACTATGTTGTGGGTAGTTAATGTAACTCCTACTTTCATCCTAGCCCTCCATCTTACAACCAACTACTTGATCCTAGCCCTCCATTCCCTTTGATTTTTAGTATAAATACCCCCCCCCAATGGCTAGTTATCCTTGTGCCTATTAATCCTTCCAAACCTATAGTCTAAATTATATTATCTAGTAGTGATTGTGTGAGTTAAAACATTGCGTGTGTGTGGGATTGTTCTTGCAACACCAAGGAGAAGAAAGGCCGGTTTTTGGAAGTGCTCGGTGGGCTTGTGTGGTGCTCGAGTTTGGTACTTTTGGAGACTTGGGTGCACGTGTTCAAGGAGGAGCAATTCGTCGTAAGGACATTCGTCTAGGAGTTGCTAATTGTGTTTGTCTCTCCATTTGAGGTGGGTAGATTCTCCATATTTCTAAATTAGAAATGCATGTTAGATATGAATGAATGAAGCATGAAAGAAATTAAGAAGAGTACATTTTAATAACCCATTAAATGATTGAATGTGGATATGCAATTTTATATGTAGTTCTATTATTTAAGTTGTATGTGAATTGATTAGAATCATGGATTGATTGATAAAAACACATTTATTACCATCAAAAATTACACACAAAAGTTAGTAGATTGATAATACCATTTCATGTGTTAAATAGATCTTTTGTGTTAATATGGGCATGAATAATTTAAAATATGAGTTGTATGTTAGGTAAATGATTAAAGATAGAGAATTAAGGTGAAAATTTATTGATAAAGAGATTAGAATGCTAAATGCGAAGAAATGTCGAAAAGAGAAGAAATGTGGTATTATAATGTAGAATTTGAATTAGTTGTATGAAAATATGTTTTAATTGTTATAAAAATTATTTTGCTCATACTGGTATGTAAATTATGTGAGGAAGAATTAATCTGGAGTTGTACAGTAAATTTTTATGAAAACAAAATGAAATGAAGACTTGTTGAATATCGAACGTTTTTGAATAACAGAGAGAATGGTTTTAAAAAGAACTTCGAACTATACTCGACAACCTGAGCACGTAGCTCAAGTGGTCGGAGCACGCGGCCTGTTTCTCAGAGGTCTGCGGTTCGAATCCCATGGGCAACATTATTTCGTTCGGTTTTTTTAAACAAAATCAACTGCGGACCGAGAGCATTTAATGCTCTCAGCCATACTTATGCCGCTTAGCACATTCGGCCTGGTGGCTTGTGCTGTCGGCTGTGTTCTCTGGGGTGCTGGATTCGAATCTTGCCCTTAGCAAGATTGAAAAACAAATTTTTTTGGGGTTTTTAATTGTCAAAAAGTTATGAGAAAAATATGGTTATTCTTCTAAAATTATATGGGACTTTATAAAAATAATTTGGGAATTATTTGCGTGAAATAAACTATGATTTGGGAATAAAATGCATAAATAGAACTACGGCTCTATATGTATATTGTTGTGAAAGTTATATCTTGCAAAAAGAACATGGAATGAATGATTGGAAGATTAATATAGTCCAGAAAGAAATTTTATTTTATGATGGTTATGAATTATTCTCATATGTGAATGGTGCGAAAAATATTAATTGCAAATATTCGTAGTGATGTGAAATTTTGATGTGAAGTTGATAATTGATGAAGCATAAAAATTCATGTATAGTTATAGACTATGTGAACGAATTAGAAATCATGATTTGAAAAGAAAAATACTTTTGAGTATGATGATTCAACAATGAATTTATGAGTTGGAAATACTCAAATTGGAAATTGTGAATTGAAAATTGAAACAAAAAGAGTAGCTAAGTCACCCCCGGCATTTGGAAATAAATGAAATGAAAATTGAAAAGAAAGACCAGGGTTGGTCATGTTTGAATGAATGAATAAGTCCGGTTTAGTGGAGAGGCTAACTCTAGAGCTTTGATTTTTGTTCATGATTTTGATGAAAAACTAAGGATTAGTACATAGTGGAGACGTGATGAAAGTAGGAGAAAAACACGAGTATGAGGGCCATCGGATTAGCGGTGTGAGAGTGATCCACAGGCTGCCTGCTTGATGCGTCAAGACATGGCGTGGGCACTACTCCAGAATTATCGTCTCGGTGGCGATGCTTGTGGGATATTTGGTGACTGCAAGAGGATCGTGTGCCACGAAGTGAGGCTGAATTGCCACAGGCTGTCTTCACGATGCGTCGTGACATGTCGTGAGATTCCCCTCCAGAATTTTCTGTACACGAGCTTGTACTCATAGATCATCTAAGATACCTACCGTAATTACAGTAGTAGATTAAGTCATAACGAGGGATTGAACCCTACAAAGATGAAGAACGATTAAGGGCTTGCCCTCGGACCTATGTAGTATGGGATGCATAGAATCCGAACAAGTGCGCATTAGTGTCATGTAAAATAAATAAATGCATTAAGGACTAAGTACACAATCACAACACGACATCAATAGGGTAGTCCCTTTAGTTTGATATGTGACAAGTTTGTGTTTGCTAAATATGAAAAATAAGTTATACTATTTCCGGCATAGAGAGGATGGCCGTGTATAATGATCGTCGGTTGAATAAACTGACGTACCATAGTCTTATATGCAGGTAAATGGCTTGATAAAGATTAAAGAGGAACAAATGCTTAAAGATTACTCAATGTTGTTGTATATTTATTTTCATTGTTGTAAAATTTTACTTCTGCTGTACAATGTAAAGTGTAATATTGATGTAAACTCTGATGTAAAGAGAAAAGTTTAAATTTCCTTGTAAAATTGTACTAAAGGAAGTGAAAAGATCCTGTAGAACATCTCGAATTCAGTGTATTTAAGATTCGGGGCGTTACAGAGTGGTATCAGAGCCACGCTTCCACTCTTGTACAAATTTATAAGGAACGACATCCTAGAAGTGGACATTAGAGTGTGTGTTTGAGTCTAAAGATTTAAATGTAAGTGACTTACATTTGTGTTGTTCTATGACTTATGCTTCTTCCCCCCTATTTTCTAAGATGGCTGACCACTTCGACCCTGTTGGAGACGACGACTGGCATATCATTGAGGAAGAGTACCATCCTGGACAGGCAGATTCCGAGGACGAGTACTACCCAGGGCAAGCAGATTCTGACGGAGAAGAATGGCCTGAATCCCGAGAGATTACCCCACCTCCGGATTCATCTGATGACTCTTCTTCTGACGAAGAAGGAGAACCAGTTCCAAATAGTCTTGTGACTTCTCTTCAGAAGCAGGTAGAGACACTGCGAGAGAGAGTCGGATTATTGGAGGCTCAGCTAGCAAAGCGTAAGGACGACTTTTCTGTTCTCAGTCATCGTATATGGGAACTCGAGAAGAGGAAGAATTTGACAGATGTGCTGAAGGATGAAGTTGATGAACTATGGGGAGAACTTCGAGAAGCGAGGAGGAACCCTATGAGTTAGACTGCTGTAGCTTCTACTATTTTCATTTTGATGTCAAGAAATGTTTTTCAATTCGAATGTATAAAGTTTGGAATTTAATGAAATGCAAGTTAATTTAAAATTCATGTCTTATACTTCGAATTTAATGGATCTTTTGCATCAGAATATGGCTAGAAGAGGAGCTAGAAACGGGGAAGGTCTGGATCTGGAAACGAAACTTGCGAGAGTCTATCAGACGCTCAATGCCGTGGCTATGAACCAGAACCAAGGAAGGGGACCTGCGAATCCGGTACCCGAAGCGATTAAACTAGTGGAATCGTTCAAACGAATGAAGCCACCTGTATTTGAAGGGAAGTCAGACCCTGATGCGGCTGACAACTGGATTCGTCAAGTGGAGACAATCTATGAAGTGTTGGAGACCCCTGAAGGCAGTAAGGTCAAGTTGGCGACCTGCAATTTGAGAAGGACGCGGCTGTTTGGTGGCAGTCGATGAAGAGGACCATGGGAGGCATAGTTCTTGGCTGGGAGGAATTTCTGAAAGAATTCCGCAGTCACTATTTCCCCTCCGATGTTCAAGAGAAGAAGGCTATGGAGTTTCTATCGCTACAAGCAAGGTAGCATGTCAGTGAGAGAGTACGAGACCAAGTTTACTCAGCTCTCTAGGTATGCTCCAGAACTAGTGATGGATGAGGCTAAGAAGGCTCGTAAGTTCGAGCATGGACTGAGGCCTGAGCTTGAGGTCTCGGACGATACCCCTTGGTATCAGAAGATTTGACAAGTTGGTCAAGAGGGCAGCAGCGACGGAAGCAGATATGGAGCAGTTTCATGCTGTTCAGAACCGGCGGAACAACTGGCAGTCTGGAAAGAGGCCCGCAAATTCTGGGAGTTTCAAGGGGCAACCATCTGCACAAAGGTTCAAACCGACAGGGGCGAACGGTATTAGTGTGGCTGGAGGACCTGGAAACAATGTGGTGAGACCTCCTGCGGTAACTTGCTACAACTGTGGTGAGACAGGACATTACCGATCTCAATGTCCCAAACCACGGAATGGTGATCGCAATGTACCAACGCAACAGACTGGGAAGAGACCGTACCAACCAGGGCGAGTATTTGCCTTGACGGAAGCAGATGCTGATGAGGTTAATCATGTCATCACTGGTACGAGGGCAGATGTTTAGTGGTTTATGTCATTTCTTTTCCCATTTATTAAGTGAACTGTTACGTAATGAGTGTGTATTATGTAACAGGCGAACTTTATCTTAATGGAATGAAAGCTGTTGTGTTGTTCGATACTGGATCCTCTCATACTTTTGTGTCTCCTAAATTTGCTAAACTGTTGGGAGTTGAACCGAAGATTTTTCCAGGCAAGATCTTAGCAGTAGCTACTCCATCAGGGGAAACTTTAACCACTGATCGGTATTATGCTGATTGCGAGATTGTGATTGGAGACCGAATCTTTGGCATTGATCTGATCGAGCTGACTATCTTGGGAGTCGATGTTATCATTGGCATTGATTGGATGTCGGTGTACAGTGCAAGCATCGAGTGTAAGACCAAGACGGTAACAGTGAAGGCTCCAGGTGGACCTGAAGTCACTTTCCAAGGGAAGAAGAAGTGTTCTAGGCTGGTGGCAACTATCCGCAAGGAAGAGACTCCTGTGGAAGTGCAAGGGATCCCTGTGGTTCGGGACTATCCGAATGTGTTCTTGGATGATTTTCCTAGGTTACCCCCGCATCGTGATGTAGAGTTCAGCATCACTGTTCAACCGGGAAGTGCACCCATTTCTAAGGCACCGTAGAGGATGGCTCCAGTGGAACAGGATGAGGTGAAACGGCAGATTGAGGAACTGTTGGAGAAAGGCTTTATTCAACCTAGTGCGTCACCTTGGGGAGCACCAGTGCTTTTGGTAAAGAAGAAGGATGGATCGATGAGAATGTGTATCGATTACCAGGAGCTGAATAAGGTCACTGTTCAGAATAAGTATCCTATTCCTCGAATTGATGATTTGTTCGATCGTCTACAAGGAGCAGCTGTTTTCTCCAAAATAGATCTTCGATCAGGTTACCACCAAGTTCGAGTGAAAGCTGAAGATGTGCACAAAACTGCATTTAGAACTCGACATGGGCATTACGAATTCTTAGTTATGCCATTTGGAGTGACGAATGCACCCGCAATCTTCATGGATTTGATGAACAGAGTTCTGAGGCCGTTTATTGATTCTTTCGTCGTGGTGTTTATCGACGATATTCTCGTGTACTCCAAGTCAGAGGAGGAGCACACTGAGCATCTGGCAGCAGTTTTGGAGAAGCTGGAAGAGCAGGAGTTGTATACCAAGTTATCCAAGTGTGATTTCTGGAAATCTGAAGTGGCATTCCTAGGTCACATCGTTTCTAAGGAGGGAGTGACAACTGACCCTCAGAAGATAGAGGCAGTGAGAGATTGGGCTAGGCCTACTACAGTGAAGGACGTCAGAAGTTTTCTTGGGATGACTGGATACTACAGGAGGTTCATTCAAGGTTATGCTCAGATAGCTGTACCGCTTACTGGTCTGACCAAGAAGAATGTGAGCTTCAAGTGGACTGAGCAATGTGAGGCAAGCTTTCAGGAGTTGAAAGAGAAGCTGACTACTGCAACTATTTTGGCTCTGCCTAGAGCAGGTGTTGAGTATGATGTTTATAGCGATGCTTCACATCGTGGGCTTGGTTGTGTCTTAATGCAAGAGGGAAGAGTAATCGCTTATGGGTCTAGGCAACTACGACCGCATGAGAAGAATTACCCGACTCATGATCTGGAGTTGGCCGCGATTATCTTTGCCCTGAAGCAATGGAGGTACTATGTGTACGGTGAGAAGTTGAACATGTACACGGACCACAAGAGTTTGAAGTACATATATCAGCAGAGGGATCTGAATTTGAGGCAGCGGAGATGGTTGGAAGTGCTTGAGGACATGCGACCTGAGATCAAGTATCATCCTGGGAAGGCTAATGTTGTTGCTGATGCACTTAGCCGCAAGAGCAGTTTAGCCAGTTTGATTACAACTCAGAAGCATCTGATTGAGGAATTGGACCGAGCAGGTATTGAAGTTGTCTTGCAAGGATTGGGAGCATCTTTAGCTCAGTTGAGGCTTCAGCCTACTTTGAATGGAAGGATCATTGCAAGTCAGGAGGGTGATGCTGATATCTTGGAGATGAAGGAGCAGGTTGGTGCTGGCAGGTTGCCCGGATTTCAAATCAGGGATGGAGTGCTGTGGTTCGGAGATATGCTGTGCGTTCCAAATCAGGCGGACCTGAAAGAGAGTATTCTTCAGGAGGCACATGCTACTCTTCTGTCAGTACATCCTGGGAGTACTAAGATGTACAAAGACATCAAACGGCATTTCTGGTGGTCAGGTTTGAAGCTGGATGTGGCTGAATTTGTGGCGAAGTGTGAGGTTTATCAGCAAGTCAAAGCCGAAAATCAGAGACCCGGAGGTCTATTACAGCCGTTACCTATTCCGGAATGGAAGTGGGATAACATCAGTATGGATTTCATTACGGGATTGCCTAAGAGTCCTAAAGGCAATGATGCGATTTGGGTTATAGTCGATCGACTAACCAAGTCCGCTCACTTTTTGGCGATGAAACTCACTGCTTCGATGGACAAGTTAGCTGAGTTGTAAGTTGGTGAGATTGTCAGGCTTCATGGTGTTCGTCAACTATTGTGTCTGATCGAGATGCGCGGTTTACTTCGCATTTCTGGAGGAGTCTTCAGACAGCTTTGGGGACCAAGACAGATTTCAGCACTGCTTTTTCATTCGCAAACCGATGGGCAGACCGAGAGAGTCAACCGTATTCTTGAGGATATGCTTCAGTGTTGTATACTAGACTTTGGAGGCAGTTGGGAAAGGCATTTACCTTTGGTAGAATTTGCTTACAACAACAGTTTTCAGGCTAGCATCGGGATGGCGCCGTACGAAGCTTTGTATGGCAGGAAGTGCAGGACTCCTGTTTGTTGGTTTGAAGTTGGGGAGCGTCAGTTGTTTGGTCCTGAGCTTGTACAGCAAACCTCTGAGAAGATTTATCTGATCAGGAAAAGGTTGGTGGAAGCTCAGAGCAGGCAGAAAAGCTATGCAGACAACCGAAGAAGGGACCTTGAGTTTGAGGTTGGTGACTTTGTCTTTCTGAAAGTATCGCCCAGTAAAGGTGTGGTTCGATTTGGCAAAGGCGGGAAGTTAGCCACGAGGTTTATAGGCCTGTATAAGATAATGAAAAGGATCGGGAAAACTGCTTATCGGCTTGAATTACCAGAAGAGTTATCTCAGGTGCACAATGTCTTTCATGTGTCTATGCTGAGAGGTTATATTCTAGATCCGAGTCATCACTTGCCTGAAGTGCCGGAAGGTTTGCAGTTGGATCTGAATTACATCGAGTCTCCTGTCGAGATTGTTGATCGTCGAGAGAAAGTCTTGAGGAATAAGACGATACCGATGGTCAAGATAGTCTGGAGGAACCACTTGGTTGAAGAGGTTACTTGGGAGTCTGAGGAGAGGATGTTGAAGGACTATCCTGAGCTTTTTGCTTGATTTGTATCTTTGTATCTTTTTGTTCTGGTTGTGAGGGTTGTATTTTTTTTTGTTTCTCATTCTTGACTGTAGTTCCGGGGACAGAACTATTCTAAGGAGGGAGTGTTGTAATGCCCTGATTTTTTCATTAATGAAAAATTATTTTATTTTGCACGTAGTGTGCACGTGCAATATTTTGGTTGAATTAAATCTTATAATTATTTTCATTGTGATGGGTATAAATATTTAAATTTGTGCTTTCAAATTATTTTATACAAAAGCCTTCTTTTAAATGGATGAAAAGCCTTTTTTTTAAAGCCTTTTCTTTTAAAAAGCCCAAAATTTAATTTATTTATTTTATTTTAAAATAATTATTTTCGCCCATAAACTAAAGCCCATGAGTCAATTTATTTTTAAATGCAACTTGTAATGTAGAATACAAACTAGAGTTTATTTTTATATAAAATAAAATGTACAATTTTTGGACCTAGTTGCATGCACGTGCACTACACGTACACGTGCAAAATGCACTCTTCCTTGTTGGCCGGTTGCAATCTTTGGAGGGAAAATCAAATTTTGGAGTGGAGATCATGCTTGGTGGTTACTAGGTTGTGGGTAGTTAATGTAACTCCTACTTTCATTCTAGCCCTCCATCTTACAACCAACTACTTGATCCTAGCCCTCCATTCATTTTGATTTTTAGTATAAGTACCCCCCCCCCCCCCCCCCCCCCCCCGCCCCATGGCTAGTTATCCTTGTGCCTATTAATCCTTCCAAACCTATAGCCTAAATTATATTATCTAGTAGTGATTGTGTGAGTTAAAAGATTGAGTGTGTGTGGGATTGTTCTTGCAACACCAAGGAGAAGAAAGGCCGGTTTTTGGAAGTGCTCGGTGGGCTTGTGTGGTGCTCGGGTTTGGTACTGTTGGAGGCTTGGGTGCACGTGTTCAAGGAGGAGCAATTCGTCGCAAGGACATTTGTCTAGGAGTTGCTAATTGTGTTTGTCTCTCCATTTGAGGTGGGTAGATTCTCCATATTTCTAAATTAGAAATGCATGTTAGATATGAATGAATGAAGCATGAAAGAAATTAAGAAGAGTACACTTTAATAACCCATTGAATGATTGAATGTGGATATGCAATTTTATATGTGGTTCTATTATTTAAGTTGTATGTGAATTGATTAGAATCATGGATTGATTGATAAAAACACATTTATTACCATAAAAAATTACACACAAAAGTTAGTAGATTGATAATACCATTTCATGTGTTAAATAGATCTTTTGTGTTAATATGGGCATGAATAATTTAAAATATGAGTTGTATGTTAGGTAAATGATTAAAGATAGAGAATTAAGGTGAAAATTTATTGATAAAGAGATTAGAATGCTAAATGCGAAGAAATGTCGAAAAGAGAAGAAATGTGGTATTATAATGTAGAATTTGAATTAGTTGTATGAAAATATGTTTTAATTGTTACAAAAATTATTTTGCTCATACTGGTATGTAAATTATATGAGGAAGAATTAATCTGGAGTTGTACAGTAAATTTTTATGAAAACAAAATGAAATGAAGACTTGTTGAATATCGAACGTTTTTGAATAACAGAGAGAATGGTTTTAAAAAGAACTTCGAACTATACTCGACAACCTGAGCACGTATCAAGTGGTCGGAGCGCGCGGCCTGTTTCTCAGAGGTCTGCAGTTCGAATCCCATGGGCAACATTATTTCGTTCGGTTTTTTTAAACAAAATCAACTGCGGACCTAGAGCATCTAATGCTCTCAGCCATACTTATGCCGCTTAGCACATTCGGCCTGGTGGCTTGTGCTGTCGGCTGTGTTCTCTGGGGTGCTGGGTTCGAATCCTGCCCTCAGCAAGATTGAAAAACAAATTTTTTTGGGGGGTTTTAATTGTCAAAAAATTATGAGAAAAATATGGTTATTCTTCTAAAATTATATGGGACTTTATAAAAACAATTTGGGAATTATTTGCATGAAATAAACTATGATTTGGGAATAAAATGCATAAATAGAACTAGGGCTCTATATGTATATTTTTGTGAAAGTTATATCTTGCAAAAGAACATGGAATGAATGATTGGAAGATTAATATAGTCCAGAAAGAAATTTTATTTTATGATGGTTATGAATTATTCTCATATGTGAATGGTGCGAAAAATATTAAATGCAAATATTCGTAGTGATGTGAAATTTTGATGTGAAGTTGATAATTGATGAAGCATAAGAATTCATGTATAGTTATGGACTATGTGAACGAATTAGAAATCATGATTTGAAAAGAAAAATACTTTTGAGTATGATGATTCAACAATGAATTTATGAGTTGGAAATACTCAAATTGGAAATTGTGAATTGAAAATTGAAACAAAAAGAGTAGCTAAGTCACCCCCGGCATTTGGAAATAAATGAAATGAAAATTGAAAAGAAAGACCAGGGTTGGTCATGTTTGAATGAATGAATAAGTCCGGTTTAGTGGAGAGGCTAACTCTAGAGCTTTGATTTTTGTTCATGATTTTGATGAAAAACTAATGATTAGTACCTAGTGGAGACGTGATGAAAGTAGGAGAAAAACACGAGTATGAGGGCCATCGGATTAGCGGTGTGAGAGTGATCCACAGGCTGCCTGCTTGATGCGTCAAGACATGGCGTGGGCACTACTCCAGAATTATCGTCCCGGTGGCGACGCTTGTGGGATGTTTGGTGACTGCAAGAGAATCGTGTGCCACGAAGTGAGGCTGAATTGCCACAGGCTGTCTTCACGATGCGTCGTGACATGACGTGGGATTCCCCTTCAGAATTTTCTGTACACGAGCTTGTACTCATAGATCATCTAAGATACCTACCGTAATTACAGTAGTAGATTAAGTCATAACGAGGGATTGAACCCTACAAAGATGAAGAACGATTAAGGGCTTGCCCTCGGACCTATGTAGTATGGGATGCATAGAAACCGAACAAGTGCGCATTAGTGTCATGTAAAATAAATAAATGCATTAAGGACTAAGTGCACAATCACAACACGACATCAATAGGGTAGTCCCTTTAGTTTGATATGTGACAAGTTTGTGTTTGCTAAATATGGAAAATAAGTTATACTATTTCCGGCATAGAGAGGATGACCGTGTATAATAATCGTCGGTTGAATAAACTGACGTACCCACAGTCTTATATGCAGGTAAATGGCTTGATAAAGATTAAAGAAGAACAAATGCTTAAAGATTACTCAATGTTGTTGTATATTTATTTTCATTGTTGTAAAATTTTACTTTCGCTGTGCAATGTAAAGTGTAATATTGATGTAAACTCTGATGTAAAGAGAAAAGTTTAAATTTCCTTGTAAAATTGTACTAAAGGAAGTGAAAAGATCCTGTAGAACATCTCGAATTCAGTGTATTTGGGATTCGGGGCGTTACATACTATCCTAAATATTATTCTTCTATAGAACATATGTTTTCAAGATACTTCATCTTTGGATTGGATGTTGGAAATTTATAACGATTTGGGTTTTATTGAGTGGAGAGATTTCTCCTTTGATCGTTTGACGATGGATTAGAGAGTTTTGGTCTTGTTGAGGTCTCTAGGAGTTGAGTGGGAGTCCTGTGAACCGGCAGTTGAGAATTATTGAGTTAGGCTTGAGGGGTCTTGGTTTGGTTGTTGTTTAGTATTATATGTTCGCGTGTTGAGGGTCTACGGGCCTATTCACGGAGCATGCAGGGTGTATTTGTGTGTTGAGGGTCGGCAGGCCTATTCACGGAATGTACCGGGTGTATCTGCACGTTGAGGGTCTTGAAGGCCTATTCGTGGGGTACACGGCAGGGAGATGATTCTCCGGTTGTTGTTTTTGAGCTATCTTACATGATGCTTGCGCGTCGAGGGCTGTGGCACCTATTCGCGGAGTATTCTGAATCTTGTTTCCCATCACCATAGTAGAATTAGTTGCATAACGAGGGGTTATCCCTATAAAGTGGATATCGTTAAGGACTTGCACCGGACCTATGTAGAATGGGATGCATAGAATCCGACAAGTACGCATTAGAGAGTCAGCATATAGATTTGTGTTTTCTTGACTTGGTTTTATGCATGTTTTCCTGTTTTTCCTA
Source organism: Hemerocallis citrina (assembly GCA_017893485.1). Classification (NCBI taxonomy): domain Eukaryota; kingdom Viridiplantae; phylum Streptophyta; class Magnoliopsida; order Asparagales; family Asphodelaceae; genus Hemerocallis; species Hemerocallis citrina. The sequence goes on along the minus strand of CM030364.1, from coordinate 90,290,183 downwards.
CACTTGACACTTAGTCTAGCTTCACTTGTTGTTTTCATTCCATGATGTTTTTATGCTTTACTTACATGTTAATTCTCATTCATTTATTATTGTTGTTAATACATGTTGTTAACGACTCAGTGTTTTATGATTTAATTATGTTGTTTGTTTTTATGTCACTCACACCATTTATGGCTGACCCCTTTAGTTTTGGGGGTTAGGGATCATCTCTAGCCTCATGTGTTACAGGTTGTTGCTTAAAGCTTGAGGTTTGGATGCTTGAGATAGTTTTGAGATAATTGAGCTTTTGTGTAAAATTTGTAAAAAAGTGTTGTAAAAGAAAAGTTGTAATTCAAGGTGTTTTGTATTCCGCTGTGTTTGTAAAGATTGTTGTAATAAAAGTTTGAAATAAAATTATCTGTGTTTTTGGGTTATGTGTAATATTATATTGAAGTTGATGTTGGGAATTGTGCCACGTATTTTCTAAGATATTATATTAGAAATTCTCTGTAGCGCCCCGAATTTCTAATATAATATCTTAGAAAATACGTGGCACAATATCAGCATCAACTTCAATGTAATATTACACATAGCCCAAAAACACAGATTATTTTATTTCAAACTTTTATTACAATAATCTTTACAAACACAGCGAAATACAAAACACCTTGAATTACAACTTTTCTTTTTACAACACCTTTTTACAAATTTTACACAAAAGCTCAATTATCTTAAAACTATCTCAAGCATCCAAACCCCAAGCTCTAAGAAACAACCTGTAATACATGAGGCTAGAGATGATCCCTAACCCCCAAAACTAAAGGGGTCAGCCATAAGTGGTGTGAGTGACATAAAAACAAACAACATAATTAAATCATAAAAAAAAACACTGAGTCATCAACAACATGTATTAACAACAATAATAAATGGATGAGAATTAACAAGTAAAGCATAAAAACATCATGGAATGAAAACAACAAGTGAAGCTAGACTAAGTGTCAAGTGTAGGAAAAACAGGAAAACATGCATAAAACCAAGTCAAGAAAACACAAATCTATATGCTGACTCTCTAATGCGTACTTGTCGGATTCTATGCATCCCATTCTACATAGGTCCGGTGCAAGCCCTTAACGTCTCCACATTATAGGGTTCAATCCCCGCGTTATGCAACTAATCCTACTACGGTGATAGAAAACAAGATTCAGAATACTCCGCGAATAGGCACCACAGCCCTCGACGCGCAAGCATCATGTAAGATAGTTCAAAAATCGGAGAATCATCTTCCTGCCGTGTACCCCAGGAATAGGCTTGCAAGACCCTCAACGTGCAGATACACCCGGTACATTCCGTGAATAGGCCTGCCGACCCTCGACACGCGAATGCACCCTGCATGCTCCGTGAATAGGCCCGTAGACCCTCGACACGTGAACATATAAATGTCCTCCAGTTGGACTAACAAAACCATGAGCCTATACTTACGTTTCTCAAGTTCCATCACAACTCCACTAGTGCCTGTCCTTAAGTTGATTATTATTAAACCACCAAAATCCTCATATCTAGAGCTAGTGTATCCTGCCGGACTTAAATACTTCAACAACTACTAAACCAAGACCCCTCAGGTCTAACTCAACGAATCTCAACTGCCGGTTTACAGGACTCCCACTCAACTCCTAGAGATCTCAACAAAACCACAATCCACAAATCCATCGTCAAAACAATCATAAGGAGAAACCTCTCCAACCAAAACCCAAATCTTTATATAATTCCAGAATCCAAATACAACTATAAAATATCTTGAAAGTAAATATCTGTAGAAACAGTAACCTTTAGAATAATAGGTTATAGATTAAAGCATTTAGTGTATAAATTATTCGAAAGAACATTCATAGATATAAGGGTACATCAGTATCAGTCGACTATAGAAAGCATAAGTCGACTGTCCAGGAGAAAATTCCATGGTTTTAAGAAAATAAGCTAAGTGTAAAATTTTGACTTATAAAAGTCATAAGTCGACTTACCAAAGTGTTATAAGTTGACTTATAAAAGTCATAAGTCGACTTACCAGAGAGAAATTCCAGTAATCTTTAAGAAAATATTCTAAGTGTTATAAGTCGACTTGGAAAAGTCATAAGTCGACTTACCAGAGAGAAATTTCAGAAAACTAAAGATCATAGCAGCCGGGTCGTATCAGTCGACTGGAAGGTCGCACCAGTCGCCTGTCGGCCTACAGTCTGAAGAATTTAGGTTGCACATATATCAAAACTAGGGTTTTTAAGAATCAGTCATGTATCAAAATAACTTTGTTTTATTTTCCAACTCATATTAATACCAAAATAATTAGATTTAAACTTAGCATTTAAGTAATCCAAGTCCAAACAACAACTTTTACAAAAATCACAAATCCCCAATTTAAATCCTCATAACTCAAATCCTCAAAACCTGGTCTTCTAAACCATTAATCATTCACAAAATTCCTCAACTCAATCTCAACTATTCTCTATAGTTGATTCATGAACAAAACAAATTTTTCCTCATCATGGTCAAGTTGTTTTTATCCAACTCACCAATAATCCAAAAATCTCATCTTTAATTTAATTAATGCATGACATCTATCAAACTCAATCAAATCAACAATAGTCCAACATTTTAAGAAAATATATTCTAAGCAGTAGCAGTCGACTGCTAATAGTCACCAGTCGATTGTCCGCAACGAAAATCCAACATTTATATTAGGTTCTCAACAAATCTAAAATCATTCTCATACAAATATCTAGGGTTCTTCTCGGAGATCCAATTTTTCATCCATCCATACATATACATATTCAACACCCAAATCAATCTAAACATTCATATCATTCTCATATAACATACACAAATCAAAGAGAACAAACAAAATAACCAAACAATTATATCTACTCACCTACAACAAAATAAAACAAAACAATGTCACTCACATAGTTGGAGAGATCAAGCGAATATCACGAAGCAAAATGAAGAATCCCCTCTTTGCAAAGAATCCAAGATCTCCTCTTCAATCACCAAGAAAATAAAAATATAATAAAACTTGTGTTGTGCAGCGAATGACGGCTGCACACCCTCTTTTATACAGGCCGGGATTGAAAGGAATAGGGTTTTGAAACACTTTTGCAAAAGAATCATTCCAAAATATAACTTTACATATATAACCCCTTTCTTAGTTAAAATAAGTTAACTAAATCAAAATCAAATCAAATCTTTTTATCACTGAGTTATCCAACAATCCAGTACAGCCCTAGTAAATAAGAAAAATTCGGATTTACAACTCAGGTTGGCGATTTTGCACAAAAGCCCTCCCTTTTGTAATATTTGCAAATACATCATAAAATATTCATAAAAATCCAGAAAAATCAGAAATAATATCTAATGATACATATTATATTTTCCAATCAAAATATTTGACTTTTACTTTCCAGAAAAATATTTGCACAAGATTCTACATAAATTCCATATTTGCAAAAACACTATATTTGTATAAATCTTTACTAAATCAACTCCAAATAAAATTTAAATATACTTTAATTTAGATGATGATCATGGAAAGCCAAAAAATTAGTAAAAACGAATTTTCATAATTTATTTCAGATCCAAACGACTTTTTACATAAAAGACCCTCTCTTTCGAGATATTTATAAAAATAGTTTCTCTACTCAGAAAAATCCCTAAATTTAGAATATGCTCCATAATAAGTATGAGAACTTATTAAAAATATAAAATTGGATATTTACACCAAAAATATTTGCACGTGTTTCGCACGTGTAAAAAGATAAACCTTCAGAAAATATTTATTAAATCTCCAGAAAATCATTTTAATTCATTTTCAAATTTTTAAAATAATATTTGAAAATATGAGGTTCTACAGTACGGCTCCTATTCAGTTGCTTCTTTTTCAGGTTATATCGGACGACTGAGAATCAAAATTAGACCTAGGTTTCTCTCTATTCTTCTATATATATTGTAAACTCCTCCAATATGAGAGATAATACTTCATAGATTATTTTCTCTATTTCAAAGAGAGGCTCGAGAGAGAGATAGTTTTTGGTGAGTGAGTTTAGTTCCTTGTATTGAGTGAATCAATAACTCCTTGTAATCTCTTCTAGTTGAATATCAGATCTTCCTATATTTTCCCTCGGATTAAGCAAAAGCTAATCGAGATAAGTCATCGGTGTGTTAATGTTAGATTGGTGGATCTACTTGCTTGCTCAATTTATTTGTCTCATCTACTTCGACTTCCTCATTGCTCTATTTAGTTCCGCTGCGACATCGGGAGTTGGTTGATGCCCCAAACCCAACAATAATTACATCTATTAGTTCTTCAACGGAACAACGGAAAACAATTACATAGCAAGCATACAACATTAACTAGTCCCTCCCCTAGCTAAACTTATAGACCAATGCACCTGTAACCTGTTCTCCCACCAATCGGATGTAGCGCGAGTTCGCGCCCATTACTCCTCTATTGTAATTTGAATTTCAAATAAACTAATATGAAATTCAAATTACATCAGAAAAATCTCCTTACACTCCTCAACTAGAATTTGAATTTCAAAACTCTAAATTGAAATTCAAAATTCAAGAAATCTCCCTCTCCACACTCCAAATTCAAATTTGAATTTCGAAACCCTAAATTGAAATTCAAAATTTGAAACTCAAAACCCTCCACCTCGCCAGCACCCGACGATCCCCGTCGCTAGCACCTCTAAGCCCCGAGGAGAGCACATCCATCCTTCTCAGCGAGCACACAACCCAACCAGTCCCACAACGCCCTCAGACCCCCAACGACGTCGGCCCTCAACGCCACAACAATGTCGGTGGCTTGTAGAGCCTTCAAATCCCACAAATCCCTCAAACTCTTCGTCGGCAGCCCTCAAAGCCACAACGACGCTGACTCCGATGTCTGCAACATCTAGCTCTGGCAACAACCCACTCAGTGACAACACATCCTGCCGATGGCAGGCTTCAAAACTACATCGGTGCCGTCTCCACTTCTCCCGGCGGCGCAACACCTAACCTCGACGCCAGCCAACTTGACATCGTTTGTCCCCGCCGTGTCGATCGCCTCTAAAAACCATCTCTCGAAAAACCCTAGTTGGATGCTCCGACGACCTTAACTCTGCTCTGACGACAGGGCGGGGGGGGGGGGGGAGGAGGAGATGGTGAGGGAGTCTTCCCCCCTCCCGATCTACGCTTCTCTCTCTATCTCTTTTTTTGAATTTTTTTGGTGAGCTTCTCTCTCTAGATTTTCTAGAGAGAGAAACTCCTTTTTATCCATTGACTCAATTGTTGTCAATTACCATAATATCTTCAAAGTTCAAATTTATTTATGATATAGTTATTTATAAAAGTGTCACTCATATAAAATAAAAAATAGTGCCACTAAGAGTAATTTGTAAAGAATATGGTAAAGATTTGAGATGTGTAAAAAGAGATCTCGAGTTTGAGGTAGTATTTATTTAAAATAAGAAAAATAAATAAAAAATATTAGGACATGCACGTGCAGGTTTTTAGTAGGTGATGAAGAGAATGAGAATGAAAAGGTGGTGAAAGTTCGAGACTGAACTCAGTTTAGTTCAGAGCAAACTCATTGCTATTTCAGTGAACTCAGTGATAAAAGAGGAAGAAAGGAAATGATAGAAGTAGAGATTGTGAATGAGAACCCTTTGGATGTTTGTAGATCCAATAGAAAAGACAAAGGCTTTAATGCTACTCCCAAGGATTCCCTGATTCTAGCAGTTGCAAGCAAGGATAGAGTTCTCTTCTTTTCACATTCTTATTTCTTACATTCCCATCTTTATTGTCAAAAGCAACCCCTGTTTTATATACTTGTTTGGTGAATCTCACAGTAAACTAGTTAGAGCAACTCCATCCATCATTCTCTCAAATGAGTTGCCATTTTTTTTTTTGGCAACCCAAATGACAACTTTCCCCAAAAATAACAGTAGGTTCTGCACCAATGGGTTGCCATTTCCGATTGCACCCATGGATTGCTAAAAAAATGGCAATTGCCATTTTATTGGCCAAAATTGAGAGAAAAAATGGTGATTGTCATATTTGACAACCCATTAATGCGATTGGGTGTTGGGGTGTTTCTCATTTGAGTTTCCAATTATGAAAATGACAACCCATTTGAGAGATAGGTGGAGTTGCTCTTAGGGATTAATATGCATTTTACCTTGTTTTATAATGTTGATCCAAATGATTTATTAAATATACAATGTTATGGGCTCTGTGAGCCCCATTTGGAGAGAGTTGTTAAAAAATGAAAGTTACCATAAGCAAGTGTGAAGAAGACAGGGACTAAAAGATTTCAGAGTGGGTTCATTTCTACTATTATGGAAAAAATTTAGAAAGATAGTTTTATGTATAAAAATTACTTGCCAGTGATGACTGATTGTCTTTTTCTTGTTCCATACATTGGTACTAATTCTCCTTTGTTTAATCTTACTTTAAAACTTCAGGGTTTGCTTACTATTTCTTGTAGCTGGTGGTATGTCCTAGTCTGCAATTGATGCCGTTCCAAAAAATTAGTTGCTGTGTATGTTTTTTAGTTTAGGATCATTTTGAACCGAACAAGGTCACATAATAGGTAACAATTTCGTTGATCAAAATTGAAAAAGAAAAAGGCAGCTGTTGGTGTGTCCTAATCTGCAGTTGATGCTGTTCTAAACCGTGTTTTGTTGTTTTTGGGGAAGGGGGGACTAATATGCTCTTCTAAATATTTAGTCGTAGGTATAAATTTTTAGTTGAGGATCATACCCACTACAATTTTTAACTGAACAAGCTCATGTAACAGGTAAGTTTTTCACTGAAGAGGGAGAGAACGAAGAGAGAGAATTGAGTTGATACGGCAAGTAAAATTGTGCGAACAAAGATAAATGAGTGTTTGGATTGGATAAAGTTGCAACAAAAACTACTTCAACTAATAGTCGTTGTAAGTGGATGGTTACAAGTAAGAACATAAAGCTGAAATTGGTTGCAAATACTTCTAACTTGCAACTCTCAATAACATTGTGACGTCCATAGTTATACTTGAAATGCAGCCAAAGGTAAGTTTCAAAGCTCGACAAGTCTTACAAACAGATGTTGATTGAAGTTAGTGGAGGAACTTAAATTGGGGGTCGTTATTAATCATGAACGGATAAGTCAGTTCGTCTCACTACTATGAGAATTCTTTATTTTTCTTCCCTTTCTTGGTAACTGTTGAAGCATAGTATAGAGACTGAAAAGAATATTTTATTGAATGCAATTAACTGAATACATTGTCTCCTATATATAGGAGAGTACAAGGATTAGTCCTAAGTTTATTTCAGATGTGGGACTAAAACTAAGACTACTTTAACACTCTTCCTTAAGCTGGTACGTAGATATTATCGAAGCCAAGCTTGCTCAAGAAAGTTTGGAAGAGCTTAGGAGGTAGTGCTTTCGTGAGGATATCGGCAAGTTGTTCACCGGACCAGACATATGAAAATGATATCACTTTCTTCTCCAACTCATCATGAACGAAGTGACAATCGTCCTCGATGTATTTTGTACACTCATGAAACACTGGATTTTTAGAAATATGCATAGCAGCTTAGTTACCACAATACAGTGGAACTGGAGATAATACTGTGCCAATACTCGAGGGAGAGACTTGAGCCATAAAACTTCAGAAACCAAATGCCCAATGACTCGGTATTCAGATTCTGCACTTGATTTAGCTGCAACAAGTTGCTTCTTGCTTTTTGAAGATACCAGATTTCCTCCAAAGAACACAAAGTATCCAACATTAGATCGCCTATCATCAATTGATCCTGCCCAGTCAGCATTAGAATATCCTTGTAAAGAAAAAGATTCACCAGGCCTGAAGAAAAGTCCTTGCCCTAGGGCTTTCTTAAGATAGCGAAGAATGTGAACCACTGCTTTCTAATGTGTGATAGTCGGTGCATGCATAAACTGACTGACTCGACTAACTTCAAATGCAATATCTGGCCTAGTCACTGAAAGATATATGAGTTTGCCAATCAGCCTGCGATATCGTCCTGGATCAGAGAACAATGCATCATTGGAGAAGGAGGACAACTTAATATTGGGATCCATAGGTGTGTCACTGGGGCGACATCCCAATATTTTTGCCTCGGTAAGAATATCAAGGACATATTTTTTTTAAGAAAGAAAGATATCATCCTGTGTGCGTGCAACCTCAATGCTAAGAACATATCGAAGCAGACTAAAATTCTTTGTTTGAAAGGTTTGAGCTAACCGCTGCTTGATGTCAGCAATATCTTGGGAATCATTGCCGGTGATAATGATATCATCAACATAGACTAACAGAATAACAATGTCTTTTCTAGGGCTGTAAATCGGACGGGACCGGACAGTCATATGTTCAAGCTCGGACCGAAATTTTACTCAGATGGACTATTGTCCAGCTCGGACAAATTTTTTATTGTCCGGACTGTTCGTTAAAGCATCAGACCACAATAATACTTGGACGGACATGTCCGGCTCGAGCTCGGTGAAACATCGGATCTGATATAGCTAAAAATAGGATTAAATCGGGACCGTTCAAATCGGGCATGAATCTTAAAACTCTCAGGGGTAAAACGGTAATTTCACCTACAAACGGGTCCGAATTGGGAACTGGGTCTTTTTTCAAAACCCAATAATCCATAAACGGATCTGTCCTATTGGGTATGGGTAGCAACCCGTTACAACCAATTCAGATATTTAAAGAGTAATTCAAATTCATGGTTATCTCTATGAAACGATTTAAACTCTACATCTTATCCAAAAACACCGGGACATAGGGATAAATCATAATATCTAAACTGTCTCTAAAAACAACTATAAAATCTCCTCTCCCCCCACCATAACAAGGTAATAATTCTTTTTCCATATAAAGCTCTTTCATAATCTTCCTGATTACTGATAAGAGCGTCGGAGGGTTCGTTGCCGGGATCCATTCGGGTGTATCGAACTTTTTGCAGGTTCACGGCAGCGGCGAAACCAGTCAAATGCTTATTTGTTTCCTTAAAGAATCCACAAATTCATCTGTTTGCTCCCACACCAAAATTAGCAGCAACAGATTGGCGCCGTCTGTGAGAACGAAAAGCAATTCAACCCTATTTCATCAGTAAGAGTAGTTTCAAGCTATGCCTCCAAAGAAGGGAAAGGCGACGGTCTCCAACCGCAGAGCCACTCCCACTCCTTCTCCACTTCAGGAGGTCCTCCCTCAACCCGTCCAGCAAGTCCAGCAACCGCAGCCTGAACAGCCTCTCCCTCAGCCCGTCCAGCAGTCGCAGCCTGGACAACCCTTTCCTCAGCAACCTCATCCTCAGCAGGCTCCTCCAGGGCCTTAAGGGGCTACCGTGGGACCCTCCCACCGAAGTCGCCAAGGGCAACCTCCTCATCATGACCATGTCTCGATACATAACCCCTCATCCGACTCTATGGCCTCTCACAGTCCTCCAACGCAGAAGGATCTCTGACACGTTATTATCAACCGGCAGCATCGGATAGACCTTCGGACCTGCCTGGATGAGAGATGGACCCATGATGGAATCCCCCGTTGTGAACACCAAAGGGGCCCTGCGGTTCGGTCCCCTAGAGCCCGATCCCCTCGTAGGCCGACCACAGAAGACCGAACTCTCCCAGTAGACGGAGGGAGTCACCCCAGTGCTGTCAGAGGAGGAGCTGCACTCCGACCGGTCGGCCCGCCCTAGGGGACCGCCGAGATCGGGAGGTGCCTATCACAAGGGCAGAATTCCAGGACATTCAAGAAGCCGTTCTACGGCCCTCAACGTTGCTCCTAACCACAATCAACGGGCTCCCAGTCCTCAACCTGCCCCAAGCTATCACCGCCGCACTTTCAGTCCCCTTCCATATGAGGATGAGTCCGGGGATCAGCAAGATATGACCAAAGGGAAGACTCGGTCTACCGCCGTCTCCATGAGATGGAGAGGTGCCTTGGCAGACTGGACAACGAAGAGGAACAACGGGCGAGGAATTTCCGTCCAAGCAGGCCTCCGTTCTCCCGGACCATCATGGAAGCTCCGGTTCCGGAAAACTTTAAGCCCCCTCACTTTGAGTCATAGAACGGGGTGTCGGACCCCGCTGACCACATCGAGAGTTTTAAAACTCTCATGATGATCCACCAAGCTTCGGATGCGCTCCTTTGCAAAACCTTCCCAGCAACGCTGAAGGGGCCTGCGAGAGAATGGTACTCACGACTCGCCCCGGCCTCCATCTTCTCCTTCGACAGTTTGAGGAGCTCTTCCTCACCCACTTCGTGGGTAGTCGCAGAGCCGAGAAAACAAGTGCAACTTTGCTAGCACTTAGCCAAAGAAAGGGTGAGCGCCTAAGAGATTACATCCGGCACTTCACCACTGAAGTCCGGTCTATTACCTCCCTCAATCAATCAGTAGCCTCTGCGGTATTCAGGCACAACATCACTAACACCGACCTCAAGGCGTCCCTTGTCAAGAAGCCTCCTCGGGAATTCTCATAATTCCTTCTTAGGAGCGAGAAGTATATCCGAGCGGAAGAAGCTCTCAACCCCCCTAGTCCAGAGGAGTCATCTTCGGGGAATAATCAGAAATATACAAGCGAAGAAGGGTCCCAAAAATTTCAGAAGGACGACAATGGTCAGTGCCGCCTAGCTCATCATTTTGAGAAGTTCACCCCCCTCAATGTTAGTATATCAGCAGTTCTTATGGAGGTGGATAAGGAAGGGCTACTCCGCGGTCCCCCTAAAATGAATACCCCTGGCAAGAAAAGAAACATGGATAAGTGGCGCCGTTTTCATAGGGACCACGACCACGATACAGATGATTGTCGGGCTCTCAAAGAGGGAAGAACTCATACAGCGAGGATACCTAGCCAAGTTCGTCTGAAAAGACGGTGCCGTTCTCCACCTCGAGGAGCCTACAAGCAAACCAAGAAGCCCAACGAGTTCCAAGACTCCGAATCTGGGGCCATCCTCCACCTTATCCATGAAGGTCCAATGAAGGGAGAACCAAACTCCTCCCAAGAGGCCTTCATCCTATCGTAGAAGTAGGTTTTCAGTTTTCAATAAGGCCGATGCTTGTAACACGGCCAAAAACATGTAATAATAGCTCGCCCCATTGAAGCGGCCACTTAGTTTGTTTCAATAAAATTTAGTTTTTTTCTATTGAAAATTATTGCATTTGGCCTCATTTCTGTCTCACCAAGTCACATCTACGACTCGTAAAACAGTAAGTTCGAAGTCCAGCTTATCTTACTGTCATGCCCCGCTTCCCAAAACATGGAATACGAGCGCGTGACGAAGCCCAGCGAATGATTTTAACATCATCCATAAGCTGTAGGATCGACTCAACATCACAATAAAAATATAACAAGATATACACAACCAAGTATGCATGAATAATTTATTAAGCAATAGAAAACAATTGAAACAATTAACATCCAAATAGTTTTCAAGTCTGGATCCAAGATAAAACTCGGGAACATAAGCCCGTTACAAGTTTTAAGTAACATCAAATGTAATAACTCAAATACAAAATGAAATGATTAAAGAGGTTTTTCCCAAGCAAGGCCTAGAACGCCTGCTCACCAATTTCAGCAGGCAACACGTCTCCAAAGTCTGTATATAAATATAAAAAGAAAAAAATATAGGGAAAACAAGACAAACGCCCTTTGTGCAAGTTAGGGCCACAAATAGTAAAAATGAGTACAAGAAACATGGAACAAAATTTGGAATCAAGAATATAATAGGAATGCAACAAGTAGTGGGAATTCAAGAACTAACTAGCAAGAAGGACAACTCAAGAGATCAGGTTGAGTAACAAATACTAATAGTAGATCAAGTGACTAGTGAACATATAAGAGTATCCAACATCAAGTGACAAGTATCAAGTACAAGTGTCAAGTAACAAGTCTCAAGTCTAGTGTCAAGTTGTCAAGTACAAGTATCAAATTTCAAGTGTCAAGTATTATATTCAAGTATCAAGTCTCATGTATCTTGTCATCAAGTATCAAGTAAGCATGTATCAAGTTCAAGTTTCATGTTTCAAGTCTTGTGGTTATTACTATCTAGGTAGCACTTTATGCATCAATACTTTTACTACATGTTTACTACAGTCAATGCAATTTTGTTTAGGCCTAGTAGTGAATTTTATAGGGCGGCGTACTCAGGTATCAAGTATCAAGCAAGCATGGTTCATGAATCGGAAAATAAATAACTAGTTCACGAAACAAGTTCGTGAATCCACTAACAAGTTCAAGAACCACACAGTGGGTTCAAGAATCAAGCAAGTTCATGAGCCAAGTGATGGCTCCATGAATCAATCAAGATACAATAAGTTCATGAACCAAGTATTGGGAAACACGGGCTCCCTTCCGAGTATACTTACCTATATTGTCCACTACTATGGTCTTTCTCTTAAACCCCGGCTTGTTATTTGTTATTAATTATTAACCAAATATGAAAACATGCGAAACAAGTCAAGTAAACATAGTCATGAACATGGAACAAGTTTGAGATATTTATATAGCATATTCGTGAAGGGTTTCGATCACATAAACGCAGCGGAATAAGCGTGAAAAATAAATAAAATTCGAAACCCTCCGCAGGATCCATGCGAAAACACAAGATTTAATTCAGAGATTAAGAATAAATACCTTAAGAAGCTTTAACAATTTAATAAGGGAGAATCAAAGAGGTCCAAGCTTCTTGAATCACCACGCATCCCGCTCTCGCAATTTACGCTCTACCGGTATCCACACGAACGCTTGATCTTTGAAGGAGCGATGTACTAGCATCCGAAAACCAACTTCTCTCTATCTCCATCTTCATCTCTCAAACGGCTAGGGTTTTTTTTCTTGAACCTGTAACCCTAATTTTGAGAGTTTAAGATGTTTATATAGAGAGAAAAATCTGTTTTCTAAAGCCCAATCCCATTGGGCTTTTATTAAAATTAGAATTCTTAATTAAATAATTAATTAAGTCAAACTTAATTAATATTCTAATATAATTCTAATTCTAATAATTAGTAAATTTGAAATTCTATTTAATTAATTAATTAAGTCTCACTTAGTTAATATTATAAATAAAATCAAATTACTATTTAATTTAAATTCATAATTTAAATTAAATCTCCTTCAAGCGTTCTTGTGTGTGACCCTGTAGGTTATTATTACGTTGGCAATAAGTTTATTATTCAATAAAATTATAAACAATGAGCGGCATCTAGTAATACATCATTGCTACCCAAGTAATAATAATAAATCGGTGATTCGATTAAACCTTTCGTGACTAATGTTCCATGTAATATAATCCTTTTAACCTTGATATTATAGATTAAACTAGAGGCATGGTTTGTGTCATCCTCTTCATAATTTAATCTTTATTTTCTTGATCGATGAGTAGACTATTCAAACAAATCAATATTTGAGCATGGCCATGCATTTCATAGTCTCACTCAAACAAGAGGCCAATAATATCACTCCTATAAATAGGAGGGTTAAATCCGATCTAGATCATTCATATCTCTCACATGATTCATAATATACCCAACAACCATCTTTATCATTACCCGGTTAAAGATAACTTTTGATGAAATCAAAGTATATTAATTCTCATGTAGAACTATAATGATTTCAGGTCTAAGGATCATTACACCATTATCACTGTGAGATTTCTTATGACACTATATATAATCTTCCATGTAGAATCTCACGGTGGGTCAGTCCAGTACACTGTACTCTTACATGTACCTATGCATTGACTTTAGCATCTCTATACTAATGACCAATGAGATATGGTCATCAGTCAATCAACATACTAGTCTCGATGTATTATTATTGTCCTTATAATAATAATACTCGACTAGGGACATTTAAGAATATGATACTCTTAACATATATAATCTCATGTTCAAATCTCATATTTGAATCTATATAATTTGTATCATATTCTAAGGACATTTATTATGCTAACATTTATAACGCAGTAAATAAAGACATAATAAACTTATATTTTAATAATCACTAAAACATAATGACATAATAGCGTTTCTAAAACTCTAATGTATTGTCTCTAGGGCACCTACACTAACAATCTCCCATTTGCACTAGAGCCAATCATCATGTATCCAATACCCATCGGACTAGTCTGACATTAAAGCTTTTACTGCGATAAAGGCTTTTGTCCGTGGGTCTGCAAAATTATCATTTATATGCACTTTACATATATTCATTGTAAAATCATCTACTATCTCTTGTTGTGAACCATTCCAACTTATAGCATCTCTATTTGGACAAAAACACAAAACCAAACTTAGACATTACATTGTCCTTGTCTATCTAAAACTAGTTCCAGTGTAACATTTTACTACTAGTTTCTCATTTTCTCCATACACCAAGAATGTTCTTCAGTCTTGTACTTAAGAATATTCTTGACCGCTGTACAGTGACCTTCACATGGATTAGACTGGTATCTGTTCGTCATGCTAAAAGCATACGACACATCAGGACAAGTACATTTCATTGTACACATGATAGATCCAAATCTTACTCATGTGATCCGTATCATCTAATGATTGAAAACAATTTTTCACTTGAGATCGATATCTCATGAGACATGGGGACGAATCCCCTTTAGTATCTTGCATCCTAAAATGATGCAGAACTTTATCAATGTATGTACTCTGACTTAGATCGATCAATCTTCCTGATCTATCTCAATAGATTCTGATCCCCAATATGTGGGTAGCATCATCTAAGTCCTATATAGAGAAACTATTTCTCAACCAAGTCTTAACAGTCTGTAGAGAAGAAATGTCATTCCTATATCATCAACATAAAATACTAGGAATGCCATATGGCTCCCACTAACCTTCTTGTAAACACACGGTTCATCTTCATTTTGAATAAAGCCAAACTCTTTGACTGTCTCATCAAAGTGAACATTCCATCTTCTTGAGGCCCGCTTTAGTCCATAAATGGATCAGTGCAGCTCACATATCTTTCTAGTATCCTTTGGATTGACAAAACCTTCAGGCTGTGTCACGTACACATCCTTATCAAGGCTTCCATTAAGGAAGGCTATCTTGACATCCATCTGCCAGATTTCATAGTCATAATAAGCCGCTATTGCAAGCAAAATCTAATGGATTTGACCATTGGCACTGGTGAAAAAAGTTTCATCATAGTCAATACCATGAATTTGTTTGAAACCTTTATTTTAACCAGACTAGCTTTATAGGTCTGTACATTACCTTCCATGTCGGTTTTTCTTCTAAAAAACCATTTGTACCTTTTAGGTTTTACCCCTTAAGGTGGATCAACCAAAGTCCATACTTGGTTATCATACATGGAATCCATTTTGGATTTCATGGCTTCAAGCCATCTCTTAGAGTTTGGACTGTTCATAGCATCCTTGTAGGTGAGGGGCTCATCTTAATCTATGAGCATCAAATCACCATTACGAGTTAAGAGAAATCCATAATATCTCTCAAACTCATGGTGAATCCTACTAGATCTACGGACAACCTGTGTTTCTTGAGCAATATTACCATCATCATTAATTTGAATATCCTGCTCATGTTCTACTTCTGGTTCAACGTTATCTTATGGTTCTCGAGTTTCATCGAGATCTATTTTCCTCCCACTATTTCTTTTGGAGACCAGTTCTCGTTCTAGAAACACAGCAGTTCGAGAAACAACCACTTTGTTCTCTGTAGGATTATAGAAGTAATGTCCCTTAGTTTCCTTTGGGTACCCCACAAAATAACACTTATCTGATTATGGTCCAAGCTTATCAGAGATCAGACGTTTCACAAACGCTTCACATCTCCATACTTTCATAAAAGACATGCTTTGACGTTTCTCAGTCCATATCTCATATGGTGTCTTTTGAACTAATTTAGTATGAACACGGTTAAGTGTATATGCAGCCGTTTCCAAGGTATAACCTCATAAATTTATTGGAAGATTAGCATGACTCGTCATCAATCGTACCATGTCCAACAAGGTGCGATTTCTCCTCTTGACACACCATGTCATTGTGGTGTTCCAAGTGGAGTTAGTTGTGATACAATACCACACTCTTTAAAATCCAAGGCTTAATTACTAATCTCTTTGATCAAATCTTAGAGCTTTTATATTTTCGCCTAGTTGCTTTTCTACTTCATTCTTTATTCTTTGAACTTTTCAAAAGATTCAGATTTGTTCTTCAAAAGTTACACAAATCCATACCTACTGAAATCATCAGTGAATTTAATGAAGTAGTAATAGCCACCTCTTGCCATCGAACGCATGAGACCACATACATCATTATGTATTATTCTAATCGTTCGGTAGCCCTTTTACATATACAATAAAAGGGGCATCATTCATCGTTCCAAGTAAACAAGGTTAGCAACATCGTATGATTCAAAATCAAACTTATCCTTAGTTCATCTTAATGAAATTTGGATATGCGCTTCTTATTTAAATGGCATATGCAATAAAGCCAGAGATATATTTAATTTGAGTCATTTTAGAACGTCTAAATTATTAACTAATTGTGCAACATTATAAGTTTTATCATCGAAATAGAATGAACAACTATTGTTATTTAATTAAAATGAAAAAACCTTTCTTGTCCAAACAAGAAATCATATAATGTCTCTACTTATTGTAGGCACGTAAGAACAATTATCAAGTTCTAAAATTTGCCTTGTGGGCAAATTAAGTAACGAGTTCATCTAACCAGAGCAACAACCTTTGCTCCAAATTAAACTCGATACTTGAAGCTTGACCCTTATCGGTCTTCTTCATTTTTCATATCTTCCAATAAAATATGACAGTTCAACTTCCAGTGTCTCGGTTTTCCACAGAAGCGACAATCGCCTCTTTAGCAACACCTAAGTGGGTGTTCTATTCTATCTCATTCATCTTACTGTTCATAACATAATGAGAATAGTTATTGTTCAAAGATTTCAATATAACTCATCATCTTTCAAACATGTGGTCCAACCGAATCTCACTCTCCCTTCTTATAATTATAGAGTGCTTAGTTGTTGTCAAATCTTTCTTGATAAACAATCCCTCAAAACATCTTTTGAAGGTACTCTATCATCTCATATGCATCCATATGCTCATGATGCTTCTAAAGCTTAGCACTTACAAGCATGAGACATGAAACATCAGTCGCATCATTAATTTGCTTCAAATAAGCATATTATTCAGCATATGTTACATTTTCATCTAAAGGAGTAGGGGAGGGATATGAATGACATAGAGCTTTTGCATTACATGAGGACGATCCTCAAGTTCCTATGTCAGACAAGGAAGTTAGTTCTTGTCATATTGTCCTTCTCAAGGACTGATCGCCTAGAGAAGTTGTTTGTGTTATTTATCATTTGATATCTACAATATTAAATTGCATAAAATGAACTAGATTGCATCTATTAATCATTATGTCCAAGTGATTATGGTACATTCATCTAATATACCTCCCACTATTTTGATCAAATTAATAGCCCTTACTATTAATTCGGAAAGCATTTATTATATATCTTTCTAGTGAGCCAAGATCCATATTTCATCATGTCTTGAGTCAGCGTTGGCCGAAACTCCCAAAACACAACTATTTAGGTAGACAACATTTGTCAATTATATCACGTATATAACTCTTGGATAGTTTGGTGAACAACCATTGCTCTAATTTATCTAATAAAATTTTCGCCAAACTCTATGCTTCTAAGTTCACAATCCTATTGCGACGACTTAGTTAAGTTAGACCCAATGATTAACATGACGAGTATCACATTTACTCTTTCGCACCTAACCACGATTAAAAAGAGTGCTCTACTTTGGAAAACACACCCCTTATGATCTAGGCCTTGATGAGTGTTAATTCATTGGAAAGCATCTAGTTAACTTAATATTTTGGTAAGGGGTTTACTTATAAACGATCATGATCCCATCATAAAGAGATTGTCAATTTTTCCTTGAACTAAATATTTCAAATCAAAATTCGTTGAATGAATGATTTCCAGATCAGAGGTTAACGCACAGACGACATTATGGACACCCCCTTTCTTACAGATTCGTAATCGGTTGTTGACAAAATCATTCAATCGTGAACAATGAAAATCCACATTTAATTACTGTGTTTCATAAACACAAGAATCTCATGATCGTTTGTTTAAAATTCATCTTAAATCGTTACAGATTTTATCTTGTTAAGCATGCATGGCATGGGTGTCGTATCTAATACATACATCTTAATCTAATTAAGCATGCATCATTATCTTTACACATACATTGTATCACATACATTCATACATATGTAAAGTGCATAAAGTAAACGTGTTTGGTTATGGCCCATCCTATATGATCTTTCCTAGCTAATGGAAAAATCAAGGTCAATCTATGGGTGGTTTAAAATACTACACTATTACATGTCTTTATCTTCTTCATCTTCATCTTGTATCTCCTTCTTTGGAATGCTCATTGGTTTGCCTCCTTGCTTCCATGTCTTCATTGATTATTACATTGAATAATGGGAAAAAAAATATATTCTTATGAACTTACAAGAGGAACTCGAGTTACATTCGAGAATATAAATTACAAGAAATTGAAGACGACATGCAAGTCGTATTTAGAAACCAAACCATAAATCAAAACCACTAACCTATGGGTCTTAAGGCCATAACCATACACCATGCTCATATAACAATTAAGAATATCTCATATTTCATTATGTCATCATACCACATCATATTTGTCATGATCCAATCACAAAAAATTAAATGGGGTAAAATCAGAAAATTGCAATCAAAATTCTGAAAACAGTAAATCGCGGTTTTCAGGTTCTAAACGGCGTCAAACGCCTTATATCCGCGTCGGTGACAAAGTCAGTATTGCTCAGTGACCCGATTCCAGTCAGAAAACATATTTTATTTGCGAAAATCGGACACTGGACATAGATTTCACCAAATCTGCTCATCTTTGCAGAAACCGTATCGTATACAATCTACGCAATAAGAACAAATATATAATATTCAAATAATATCATATATTATCTAATCATGTTATATCATATCATATTTCATCATGATCCAATCATAAAAATCATATAAGGCATAATTCAGAAAATTGAAATTAAATCTGAAAACATAAAATTGCATATTTCAGGCCCTAAACGGCGTCAAACGCCTTACAGACGAGTCGATGATAGCTTAAGCTATCAGTTTTGTTCAGACGCTCGTTTCCCTTTCCGAAAAGGTACTCATTTGCAAAAATCGGACACTAGAAATAGATTTCAGCAAATCTGCAGCAGCCGTTTCAGAATCCATATCGAATACGATTCTCGTAATTAGAACAAACATAAATCATATACATATCAGTATACATACAGATTATAAGATCATCATATTATCATCCCAATCATCATTAACTTACAGTTTATGCATATATATATCAAAACTTAGCGCATCATAAACTGACAATCACAA
Source organism: Hemerocallis citrina (assembly GCA_017893485.1). Lineage (NCBI taxonomy): Eukaryota > Viridiplantae > Streptophyta > Magnoliopsida > Asparagales > Asphodelaceae > Hemerocallis > Hemerocallis citrina. The sequence continues at coordinate 90,270,702 of CM030364.1, read as the reverse complement.
AGCATGCTCATATATATATCAAAACTGTAACAAATAAATGAATTAAAACGTTTTCGCAACCTGGCTCTGATACCAATGAAGGGTTTCGATCACATAAACGCAGCGGAATAAGCGTGAAAAATAAATAAAATTCGAAACCCTCCGCAGGATCCATGCGAAAACACAAGATTTAATTCAGAGATTAAGAATAAATACCTTAAGAAGCTTTAACAATTTAATAAGGGAGAATCAAAGAGGTCCAAGCTTCTTGAATCACCACGCATCCCGCTCTCGCAATTTACGCTCTACCGGTATCCACACGAACGCTTGATCTTTGAAGGAGCGATGTACTAGCATCCGAAAACCAACTTCTCTCTATCTCCATCTTCATCTCTCAAACGGCTAGGGTTTTTTTTTCTTGAACCTGTAACCCTAATTTTGAGAGTTTAAGATGTTTATATAGAGAGAAAAATCTGTTTTCTAAAGCCCAATCCCATTGGGCTTTTATTAAAATTAGAATTCTTAATTAAATAATTAATTAAGTCAAACTTAATTAATATTCTAATATAATTCTATTTCTAATAATTAGTAAATTTGAAATTCTATTTAATTAATTAATTAAGTCTCACTTAGTTAATATTATAAATAAAATCAAATTACTATTTAATTTAAATTCATAATTTAAATTAAATCTCCTTCAAGCGTTCTTGTGTGTGACCCTGTAGGTTATTATTACGTTGGCAATAAGTTTATTATTCAATAAAATTATAAACAATGAGCGGCATCTAGTAATACATCATTGCTACCCAAGTAATAATAATAAATCGGTGATTCGATTAAACCTTTCGTGACTAATGTTCCATGTAATATAATCCTTTTAACCTTGATATTATAGATTAAACTAGAGGCATGGTTTGTGTCATCCTCTTCATAATTTAATCTTTATTTTCTTGATCGATGAGTAGACTATTCAAACAAATCAATATTTGAGCATGGCCATGCATTTCATAGTCTCACTCAAACAAGAGGCCAATAATATCACTCCTATAAATAGGAGGGTTAAATCCCATCTAGATCATTCATATCTCTCACATGATTCATAATATACCCAACAACCATCTTTATCATTACCCGGTTAAAGATAACTTTTGATGAAATCAAAGTATATTAATTCTCATGTAGAACTATAATGATTTCAGGTCTAAGGATCATTACACCATTATCACTGTGAGATTTCTTATGACACTATATATAATCTTCCATGTAGAATCTCACGGTGGGTCAGTCCAGTACACTGTACTCTTACATGTACCTATGCATTGACTTTAGCATCTCTATACTAATGACCAATGAGATATGGTCATCAGTCAATCAACATACTAGTCTCGATGTATTATTATTGTCCTTATAATAATAATACTCGACTAGGGACATTTAAGAATATGATACTCTTAACATATATAATCTCATGTTCAAATCTCATATTTGAATCTATATAATTTGTATCATATTCTAAGGACATTTATTATGCTAAAATTTATAACGCAGTAAATAAAGACATAATAAACTTATATTTTAATAATCACTAAAACATAATGACATAATAGCGTTTCTAAAACTCTAATGTATTGTCTCTAGGGCACCTACACTAACAATTCGAGGGTCAACACGAATCAAAATATCAAGAACAACGAAAATCTCAAATCTGGACAGCACGACGCTGCTGTACCAAAACTGCAATTCCCGTTGCTACGAGATAGCAAATGTGGATCCGTCAGAAGATCTAGAAACTATACTCCTGCTCGGTTCCAACACATATAATTAAGGTACATAAAAGTTGTGGTAACTTGTGTCAAAACAGAAAACTATACAGCTATTGTGTTCCGGCATAATTTGTGAATCTGAGTTTATACATATGAAACAGGGTTGAAACATTACTAATTAATTCTGAGAAAATTTGGGAATGTAGGGTGTCCAGCAACAACATGCAAAATTTCAAGGCAACTACTTAATGGTAGCATAGTTAAAATAATTTGTAACTAAAGAAGTGCAGCAATTTTGTGAAGCTGCGACTACCGACATAGCAGTAGTAAAACTACGATATCTCCTAGACCGTAACTCGGATTTCGAAAATTCTGGAGGCTATCGACATCTAGACATTGAGAGATACATTTCATGTTCAGGGCTCAAGTTCAGATTTTGATTTTAAAGGGGTCGAAACAGTAAGTAAAGTCCAAGACAGCAACAAGTGTGAATGTCTTTCATATATAAGTTGCATGATAATTGGTTATTATGAGTCTAGATTAATGTGTGATATAAATACGGATGTAGTGGTTATCAAATCAGCAAGACACATCTATTTCTCAACCCAAGGAATGCAAGATCATCACATACATGATACAACACACATCTACAAGTCTAGAGTTTCTTAGTTTCATGTGCTCAAGTGACTAGGAGATAAAATGAATCCAAATAGTTTGTATAATATATCAACGAAGGGTTGTGACTCTTGAGATTATGGGATCGATGATGAATAATTCAAGATCAACAAATGATGAGACAAGAAGGAGTCACAACTATAACCTATTTCCAGTAATTTCAATTAAACACTTGTACTAGAACAAAAATTTGTACAAGAAGAATACTTGCCTTAGGGACGACGATGAATCTGACGGAGGAATAACGGGAATGAATCCCGGGCGACGAGCTCAATGCACGGATCACGAACCAAACATGAACACTCGATCACGATCGCAACCACGAACACAGCACGGATCTCGATGATCAAGATGATGATCAAGTTGAAGATCAAGCAAATCCAACGGCCGAGGTCGAACATAAAATATATAAGAATTAGAAGAGTACCAAAAGAGTAAATATACCATGATTGACAGTTGATGAATAAGAACAAAAAGTGGATCAAGTGTTTAACTCACCGAGTAGAAGACGAACGAGACGATCAATGGCCGAGATCAAGTGTGATCGGTCGATCGAACAGCTGAGATCGAAGATCAAGATCAAGATCAAGATGATGATCACGATCACGATGATCAAAAGAGATCTGACGGTCGAGATTAAGATCTTGATGATGATGATGATGATGAGATCAACGGATCAAGAAGACGATGATCGTGATTGTGATGAACGACGATCGGACGGCTGAGCTTCCACATGATCAAAAATTGATGGTCCAGATCAGATCTAATGGAGATCATCATGATCAATCGATCGTATGGCTCACAATCAACGGATCAAAACCCAACCAATCAGCAATGGCACTGTGCCCGCGCGAGGTAGGCAGCGCAAGGCGATGGGAGGACGACGGCAGACAAGCGGCGGGACGGCGGCAGGCAGCCAGGCCGGTGGCACTGCAGCTTGCGGCATCGCGGAGAGTGCGACAGGAGGGCGGGGGACCAGGGTGGCTGTGACTGGTCGCTGAGCGACGTCGTGAGAGAGTGTCAGCGACTAGGTGGGTCATGAGGGAGGCATGAGCAGGCGGAGACAGGGGCACATGGCGGCGCGACGAGGGATCAGTGCGGCGCCGGAGGGGGGTCGCGACAGGCTGGCTTGGTCGTTTACTGGCGCTCGGGAGGAGCGAAATGATGCAGGACGGCGGCGCTGGGGATGGCAAGGCAGGGCATCGCGGTGGGCTGCATTGGCTGTCGACATGGCGGAGGGGAGAAGACGATGGGGACGATAATGGGTTGGCGGTGGGGAGCTCGGTGGTGCGCGGGATGGGTGAGAGGAAGAAGATGGAGAAGGTGGAGGATGAACAGGGAGATGGAGAAGAAGGGTTGGCGGCTGTTGGGGTTAAACAGTAGATAGGGTTTTGGGTAGGTTAGGTTTATTAGGGTATTATATAATAGGGTTATGGGTTTGGGTTTAGATGGATCCAGTAAGAAATAGGGTAGGGTAATGGGTTTTGGGGTTTTTACAATCTATAGGGTTTAAAATCCAATAAAATAAATAATAGGATTTGGGGTTTAATTAAAAGATCCAACAGGAGAACAAAAATAATTAGCATTATAGGGTTTTTAAAATGTACATATAAACATACATCAAATCACACAATAAAATACAATTAAATAAGCATATTCGGGCTTTACAATAATAATAATAATAATAATAATAATAATAATAATAATAATAATAATAATAATAATAATAATAATAATAAGATTTATATAACAAAATGTACATTTATCAAAATAATTCAAACAACAACACATTTAAATTTAAATTGAGTAAAAATACAAATAACCGATCAATTAGAAATAGAAATTAAAATATGCCATTATTCGAACAAAATATAGTTTTCGATTAGAAAATGTTTTAATAAAATATCTGAAATAAATTTCAAAACAAAATGAATTTATAATTAATCAAAATACATGAAATATTAAGAAAATATGTATTTGGGAAAACATGGCTTACACTTACAGGACTGCTCCCACAACCTACTAAGCTAAAAAAACGGGTTCGGAGTCCAACACTTGGTTCGATGCAACTTTAGCTACATGCGAACAAGCTTGAACAAAGTGGCTCTCCATTCGAAATTGTTCTCACAACTGTTGAAACTCTCTTAACAACAAGTTCGGAGTCCAACACTTGGTTCGATGCTACTTTAGCTACTTGTGAACGAGCTTGTACAAAGTGGCTCACCATTCGAAATTGCTCCCACAACTGTTGAAACTCTCTAAAAAAGTTCGGAGTCCAACATTTGGTTCGATGCTACTTTAGCTACTTGCGAACAAGCTTGTACAAAGTGGCTCACCATTCGAAATTGCTCCAACAACTGTTGAAACTCTCTTAACAACAAGTTCGGAGTCCAACACTTGGTTCGATGCCGCTTTAGCTACTTGCGAACGAGCGAGTACATAATAGCTCACCATTCGAAATTTCTCCCACAACTGTTGAAACTCCGTGACAATTAGTTCGAAGTTCACAATCATGGTTCGAAATTGCCCTCGCAGCTTGCAAGTATGCGGTTTCGGGGCTCAAAATGAACATTCTTACTACTCCCGGGTGGTCTTCTTCCAATCGAGTTCGGAGCTCAAACTCTCCCCTAGAGTTGCTCCTCAAACTCGTCTCCCGAACGGCTCTCTCCTAGAGTCTGGTGATGCTCTTCGCTCCGCTCGCCTCCCGAGTGGCCTTCTTCTCTACGAGTTCGCAGCTTAACTCTCCCCTAGAGTTGCTCCTCAAACTTGTCTCCCAAACGGCTCTCTCCTAGAGCGCGGGGATGATTCTTCGTCCAACTTGCCTCCCGAGTGGTCTTCTTCCAACCGAGTTCGGAGCTCAAACTCTGCCCTAGAGTTGCTCCTTAAACTTGTCTCCCGAACGGCTCTCTCTTAGAGCCTGATGATGTTCTCCGCCCCACTCACCTCCTGAGCGGTCTTCTTCTAAGAGAGTTCGGAGCCTAACTCATCTAGAGATGCTCCTTAGACCCGCTTCCAAGAATGGATTTTTTCAACAGTCATACAAAGCTCTTCTTAACTTCGTGAAGACACAGATGTTACGGGACTATTTTGACCATGAAGGAGGGTGATTCTTCAACTAACTTTTGAAGAGAAATTATAGATCTTCAAGTCAGCTTCGAAACGAGGGGTCACACACCCCGATCCAACCTCCGTAGCATATGGAAAGTGGGATACAACACAGCTGCGCTGAACGTAAAAATGAGGGAAAAACTTCACCTCAAAATACGAGCTTGATCCAGATCGACTGCTCAGATTTTGCCACGTCGCTCGGATCCAAAATCCGAGCAAATTTGTCTCCGAACGTGAAATTTGGGAAAACTTTGTCTCAATATTCATGCCTGATCAAGATCCAACGGCCCTGATATTGCCACGTCCCTCGGAGCCAAATCCGAGCAAACGTGTCCCCGAACGTTAAATTAGGGAAAACGTCGCCTCAAAAATTGCGCTTGGTCAAGATCCAACGGCCCAGATTGAGCCATGTCCTTCGGAGCCAAATTCTGAGCAAATGTGGTTCCGAGCATGGAAATGGAGAAAAACTCCGCCTCGGGATCCGCACTTGACCCCGATCAACAACCACAAATCCAAAAAATATTGGTGGGTTAACAGGTCAGGTTTGGACCCGTTATAGGCCCAAACCGCAACCCTCCTCTTCTTCTCCTTCACTTATGAGCACCAAAACCCAAACATCCCGAGCTTCCACTCCTCGCCAAGCTGTTGAAGAGCTCGGAGCTCCACGCCGATCTCCTTCCTCGTCGACCTCCATGTCGCGAGCGCCGAACCTCACGTCGCCGAGCTCCCCATGTCAAGCTCAAACCTATCACCTCTTCAACTAAGCTCCGAACCCAACATCTCAACCGTCGACCTCCTTCACGAGCTCACCTCCAGAACCGAGCTCCGAGCTCCTCGTCTAACTCTGAATCCACTGCCTCCAAGCTCTAACTCCTCCACACCGAGCTCCTTCACCATCGCAAAATGCCTTTGAACTCCAATATCACTCGTCGACCCCCTTCACGAGCTCCATCATCACGGTCGGGCATCGATGCCGAGCTCCCTCTCCATCTTTGCCAAAGCTCCTCCTCCATTCTTGTCGAGCACCGATCTCCAAGCTCCAACCGAGCTTCGTCTCCATCGTCGACGACATGAACGACGCCTTCGACGAGCCCCCACTCGTCGAGCTCAAAGGAGGAAGGCGTCAAAGAAGGGAGCTCCGAGCGTTCGATTTGAGCTCCTTGCGTCAAAGAGGAAGACGAACGAAGAAGACGAGGGAAGGAGGGAAAAGAGAGAAAGAAGAAAAAGAAGAGAAAAAAGGGTATAGCGGGTCAACGTTGACCGAGTCAACGGTCAACGTTGACCGCCACGTGGCAACGATCCAAGGCGCCACGTAGGTTAGCGGCAAGTTTCCGAACAAAACGTTCCCCGATGGTGAAATTGGGGAAAACACCTCGCTTTGCGATGCGCGCCCCCCTGATCGCGATCAAGTCACTGGATTGCACCACGTGTACAGGTAAAACTTAATTAATTAATTAATTAATTAATTTAATTGAATTAATTATTTTAAAAATCCGAAAAATTAATTAAAAATTCTAAAAATAATTTTAAATTTTGGAAATAATAATTATTTAATTAGAATAGTTAATTAAAATTTTCGATAATTAATTATTTAAATTCAAAAATTGAATTAAAAAAATTCAAAAAATGATTAAAAATTGGAAAAAAATCAGAAAAATCTGGAAAAATCACAAAAATTCCAAAAAATTCTAAAAATAATTTTGGGCATTCTACAAGCTCAGATTGACACTGTTACACCTCGAGCAAGATCCAAACTCCCTCAGGAACTCCGATAAAATTCTGTACGCCATTAGAATAATAAAACTACTCCTCAAAGGCTGTACGCTGGCTGAGGCGTCGACGGCGGGAGGCGGCGCGAGGGTCAGGGCGGCGCTAGGAGTCGTCGCCGGCGGTCGAAGCTGGGAGGAGAGGGATCGGAACTTGAGGGTTTGATGGGTCTTGAAGCTTGTTAATGGTGGGGAAGGGGAAAGGGGGAACGGGGTTGGAGTTTGGGTTCGTGGGTGTCGGGGGAAGGCGACGGGGAGTGATCGACGGAAGTTTGGGGGGTCGCCGGAGTGGTGGTTCGCCGGAGATGGTCGGGGAAGGAGAACAGGGATTGGGGATTTGAGTTATGAACGGGGAGAGAGAAAGAGGAGAGAGAAAGCGCGTCTAGGATTTCGATTTGTGTACAGAAATTAGGGTTACAGTAGCGTTGCATTTATAGGGTACAAATTGGGTTCAATTAGGAGATATATCAAAATCAACAAGATTCAAATAAAATACCCATAATTCAAATAAACAAAATCCACAATATAGATAACTCAATAAAGGAGAAAGATAATTCATGAACGAAAATTCCAACCCAATTAGATAAATAAATAACACAATTTAAATAATAAGAATTTAAAATAAAATGGAACTCGCCATGAAAATCAGATCGGGTATACAAATAAAATATTTCGATTGATGAATTTTTAATTAAAACATTCAAGAAATAACAATTAGTAATTATAATCATAATAATAATAAAACCGTACAATAAAATAACATTCAGGTTTAACAACTTTATTAAAATACTCTAATAATAATATACATGATTTTGGCTGAAATACAATTAACCGATAAATTAAGATTTTAAGATACGCCCTACTCGAAATAATAATAGTATTTTCGATTGGAAAATATTTAAATAGAAAATCTCAAAACAAATTTGACACAAAATAAATTTATAAATGATTAAAATACTGAAAATATTCGGAAAATAAGTATTTACGGAAATGGGGGTTACAATCCTACCCACCTTACAACAAAATTTCGTCCTCGAAATTTGTTCAGGCGGTATATAGGACAAAAGAAAAGTAAGCTAATGAAATCAAAACAGGAATCACAGGGAAATAAACCAAATGGTGGCAGCACCAGAATAAGGTGGAGTACAGATAAGAATGAAGTTATCTAGAATGATTTCAAATGATGACAATGCAAATGCATGAAAAGGGAGTAAACAATGCAAGAAAGAGAACAACAAGAGAATCCTGGAACCTGTGGGTTATGGGCCCACCACACTTCCGCTGCACTGCTCTGATGGTGAAACTGTAGACATGTCGTTGTAGCTCAAGCGATGCCGCTCGACGGGCCAAGCAGGAAGAAGAAGAAGAAGAACAGATGCCACCAGAATCAAATGAATATGGGCATGGAAAGAATAAAATTACACCCAATAAGGAATCAATTAATGGGAGGGACAAAGACAACAAGAATGAAGGAACTCAATGTGAAGGGATCAAGGAGGAATCAAAAGAGAATAGTTTCCAGACCCTAAGTTGGATATCAATTGTTCATGTGATCTCTGTATTGCAAATACTGTTGAGTCAAACCGATATAAACCCAAATCTGATTAGTATATCAATCAAAGTTAAACTTGCTTACGCTGGTCACGTTCGATTGATATATTATCCAAACCTAGGCTCTGATACCACTAAAAACCTTGTCACGCCCCGCTTCCCAAAAATACGGAATACGAGCACATGACAAAAGCCCAGCGAATGACTAACGTCACCCATAAGCTGTTTAATCGATTAACTCAACAACATAAACAATACAGAACAATTGCGCAGGCAATAATAATGATCTCATGAACAAAATACTTGGAATAAAACAATATAATATCCAAATATAATAATAATAATCCAACGTCTGGAAACAATAATAAAATCCGGGACATAGCCCAAAACAATACTAATCCCAATCCAAAAATAAATACAAGTCTCAGTACATTAAGTCATTTAAAGCGATAAGTAAATTAAAAGCAGAAATCTTCAAAATGTTTGTTCTTCAACTCCAGCAGGCAAATCTCCTTCATTACCTGTAAATTCTTCATCTAAAAAGAGAAAAATAATTGTCCTTAGAGCAAGTCATGGACAGCAAGTAGAGAAAGCAGAGAACAATGGAATAACGGTATAACAATGAATCAATGAATCAATAGGAATCAACAAAATAGGACAAAAATCATGATATTCGATGCAATTGGCTATAAACAATGGTGCAATATCATTAATAATAATCAATGGTCAATAACGGTAACACTTAGCCAATATTCGATATCAATAGGAACAACATGCAGTGTCTCGGTTTAGTGTGATCTTTAAGTCTATTAATCATTTTAAATCCTAACTAATGTAGCACTTCATGCATCCATCCTTTTACTACATGGTTGCTACATACAAACAATTTCGATTTAGACTTCGTAGTGGGCTCTATAGTTCATGTACTCTTCAACATTAAACATTATTCACCTTTCGGTGTACGGTACGGTCATCGGCAACGATACAATACACGATAGATTGGGTTACGGCCATAACCACAATCATCGATAAAACAATAGCCGGAACATTATTTAGGGAAACACGGGCCCCTCCTCCAAGTACAGTTCCTATATTGTCCACCACTAAAAGTCAACCCTTAAACCCCGGCTTGTTAATTATTTTACCAATGCGACAATACAATATGCAATTAAGGAACAGGAGGTAAACAATCGTATCAATAAGGAAACAATAGGTTGATAACATGGACAGGACGGTTACAATAGTGACAATAACTCATTGGGAACATGCAATGCAACATACATTCATTAATTCATGCAATAGTACAACCTAGGAATTATTAATCCATTTAAAAGTAGTATCTACAATTTTGGAATGTAGAAACACAGTTTCAGTAAAACGGGCATAACTCTTACTACAAAACTCGGAATTCAGAAATTCTGGATTCTATTGACAACTAGACATTCGGGGCTACGTTTCATATTCAAAAAATATTTTATTTTGAGGTCATTTACTGCTTCGAAAACAGCAATCAAGGTTCAGGTCAGCAACATGTATAATTCTTAGGATATATTTCTTGGACATAAAATTAGTTAAGCATGATGGGTTTCGATTCTATAGTCAACAATTCGTGTAACTAGCATCATAGGTGTCCAAACATGATAAATAAAGATTAGAACTCACACATATACAAATCCAACATCAATCAATCATCAAACGACATACAACCTAACGATTGTCTCTACAATAATTTATTTGTGTTGTGACTTGTATTAATAACCCTATTAACGATTCTATATGCATTCATCAAAGATCCAAACTTTAGAGTCAAATTGGCACGATGTCAAGAATACCGGGGTTAGCTCGTGTAAACCCACAATAAACCCAACGAAAGGGATAACAAAGGCAATACGATAACAAAAAGATCTACTTGCAAGAATTTTCAATAAAACTTGAATTTGAAACGAATAGCAATTCAAGTGGACGGTGACTTGCCTGTTAAATGATGAAAACGGATATCGAGAATACAGGATAAGTGTACCGAAGCAACGATCTAGCAATTCCCCAAGCAGCACGTGCAATACACGTGCAATTAAATTCAACAGCAACAACAGCACACCAAAGAGACAGCAACAATGGTAATCAGCCAAGAGAGGGGGAGCAGCACCGGCCAGGGGGCGGCGGCGCTGGCTGAGGCGTCGACGGCGGGAGGCGGCGCGAGGGTCAGGGCGGCGCTAGGAGTCGTCGCCGGCGGTCGAAGCTGGGAGGAGAGGGATCGGAACTTGAGGGTTTGATGGGTCTTGAAGCTTGTTAATGGTGGGGAAGGGGAAAGGGGGAACGGGGTTGGAGTTTGGGTTCGTGGGTGTCGGGGGAAGGCGACGGGGAGTGATCGACGGAAGTTTGGGGGGTCGCCGGAGTGGTGGTTCGCCGGAGATGGTCGGGGAAGGAGAACAGGGATTGGGGATTTGAGTTATGAACGGGGAGAGAGAAAGAGGAGAGAGAAAGCGCGTCTAGGATTTCGATTTGTGTACAGAAATTAGGGTTACAGTAGCGTTGCATTTATAGGGTACAAATTGGGTTCAATTAGGAGATATATCAAAATCAACAAGATTCAAATAAAATACCCATAATTCAAATAAACAAAATCCACAATATAGATAACTCAATAAAGGAGAAAGATAATTCATGAACGAAAATTCCAACCCAATTAGATAAATAAATAACACAATTTAAATAATAAGAATTTAAAATAAAATGGAACTCGCCATGAAAATCAGATCGGGTATACAAATAAAATATTTCGATTGATGAATTTTTAATTAAAACATTCAAGAAATAACAATTAGTAATTATAATCATAATAATAATAAAACCGTACAATAAAATAACATTCAGGTTTAACAACTTTATTAAAATACTCTAATAATAATATACATGATTTTGGCTGAAATACAATTAACCGATAAATTAAGATTTTAAGATACGCCCTACTCGAAATAATAATAGTATTTTCGATTGGAAAATATTTAAATAGAAAATCTCAAAACAAATTTGACACAAAATAAATTTATAAATGATTAAAATACTGAAAATATTCGGAAAATAAGTATTTACGGAAATGGGGGTTACAATCCTACCCACCTTACAACAAAATTTCGTCCTCGAAATTTGTTCAGGCGGTATATAGGACAAAAGAAAAGTAAGCTAATGAAATCAAAACAGGAATCACAGGGAAATAAACCAAATGGTGGCAGCACCAGAATAAGGTGGAGTACAGATAAGAATGAAGTTATCTAGAATGATTTCAAATGATGACAATGCAAATGCATGAAAAGGGAGTAAACAATGCAAGAAAGAGAACAACAAGAGAATCCTGGAACCTGTGGGTTATGGGCCCACCACACTTCCGCTGCACTGCTCTGATGGTGAAACTGTAGACATGTCGTTGTAGCTCAAGCGATGCCGCTCGACGGGCCAAGCAGGAAGAAGAAGAAGAAGAACAGATGCCACCAGAATCAAATGAATATGGGCATGGAAAGAATAAAATTACACCCAATAAGGAATCAATTAATGGGAGGGACAAAGACAACAAGAATGAAGGAACTCAATGTGAAGGGATCAAGGAGGAATCAAAAGAGAATAGTTTCCAGACCCTAAGTTGGATATCAATTGTTCATGTGATCTCTGTATTGCAAATACTGTTGAGTCAAACCGATATAAACCCAAATCTGATTAGTATATCAATCAAAGTTAAACTTGCTTACGCTGGTCACGTTCGATTGATATATTATCCAAACCTAGGCTCTGATACCACTAAAAACCTTGTCACGCCCCGCTTCCCAAAAATACGGAATACGAGCACATGACAAAAGCCCAGCGAATGACTAACGTCACCCATAAGCTGTTTAATCGATTAACTCAACAACATAAACAATACAGAACAATTGCGCAGGCAATAATAATGATCTCATGAACAAAATACTTGGAATAAAACAATATAATATCCAAATATAATAATAATAATCCAACGTCTGGAAACAATAATAAAATCCGGGACATAGCCCAAAACAATACTAATCCCAATCCAAAAATAAATACAAGTCTCAGTACATTAAGTCATTTAAAGCGATAAGTAAATTAAAAGCAGAAATCTTCAAAATGTTTGTTCTTCAACTCCAGCAGGCAAATCTCCTTCATTACCTGTAAATTCTTCATCTAAAAAGAGAAAAATAATTGTCCTTAGAGCAAGTCATGGACAGCAAGTAGAGAAAGCAGAGAACAATGGAATAACGGTATAACAATGAATCAATGAATCAATAGGAATCAACAAAATAGGACAAAAATCATGATATTCGATGCAATTGGCTATAAACAATGGTGCAATATCATTAATAATAATCAATGGTCAATAACGGTAACACTTAGCCAATATTCGATATCAATAGGAACAACATGCAGTGTCTCGGTTTAGTGTGATCTTTAAGTCTATTAATCATTTTAAATCCTAACTAATGTAGCACTTCATGCATCCATCCTTTTACTACATGGTTGCTACATACAAACAATTTCGATTTAGACTTCGTAGTGGGCTCTATAGTTCATGTACTCTTCAACATTAAACATTATTCACCTTTCGGTGTACGGTACGGTCATCGGCAACGATACAATACACGATAGATTGGGTTACGGCCATAACCACAATCATCGATAAAACAATAGCCGGAACATTATTTAGGGAAACACGGGCCCCTCCTCCAAGTACAGTTCCTATATTGTCCACCACTAAAAGTCAACCCTTAAACCCCGGCTTGTTAATTATTTTACCAATGCGACAATACAATATGCAATTAAGGAACAGGAGGTAAACAATCGTATCAATAAGGAAACAATAGGTTGATAACATGGACAGGACGGTTACAATAGTGACAATAACTCATTGGGAACATGCAATGCAACATACATTCATTAATTCATGCAATAGTACAACCTAGGAATTATTAATCCATTTAAAAGTAGTATCTACAATTTTGGAATGTAGAAACACAGTTTCAGTAAAACGGGCATAACTCTTACTACAAAACTCGGAATTCAGAAATTCTGGATTCTATTGACAACTAGACATTCGGGGCTACGTTTCATATTCAAAAAATATTTTATTTTGAGGTCATTTACTGCTTCGAAAACAGCAATCAAGGTTCAGGTCAGCAACATGTATAATTCTTAGGATATATTTCTTGGACATAAAATTAGTTAAGCATGATGGGTTTCGATTCTATAGTCAACAATTCGTGTAACTAGCATCATAGGTGTCCAAACATGATAAATAAAGATTAGAACTCACACATATACAAATCCAACATCAATCAATCATCAAACGACATACAACCTAACGATTGTCTCTACAATAATTTATTTGTGTTGTGACTTGTATTAATAACCCTATTAACGATTCTATATGCATTCATCAAAGATCCAAACTTTAGAGTCAAATTGGCACGATGTCAAGAATACCGGGGTTAGCTCGTGTAAACCCACAATAAACCCAACGAAAGGGATAACAAAGGCAATACGATAACAAAAAGATCTACTTGCAAGAATTTTCAATAAAACTTGAATTTGAAACGAATAGCAATTCAAGTGGACGGTGACTTGCCTGTTAAATGATGAAAACGGATATCGAGAATACAGGATAAGTGTACCGAAGCAACGATCTAGCAATTCCCCAAGCAGCACGTGCAATACACGTGCAATTAAATTCAACAGCAACAACAGCACACCAAAGAGACAGCAACAATGGTAATCAGCCAAGAGAGGGGGAGCAGCACCGGCCAGGGGGCGGCGGCGCTGGCTGAGGCGTCGACGGCGGGAGGCGGCGCGAGGGTCAGGGCGGCGCTAGGAGTCGTCGCCGGCGGTCGAAGCTGGGAGGAGAGGGATCGGAACTTGAGGGTTTGATGGGTCTTGAAGCTTGTTAATGGTGGGGAAGGGGAAAGGGGGAACGGGGTTGGAGTTTGGGTTCGTGGGTGTCGGGGGAAGGCGACGGGGAGTGATCGACGGAAGTTTGGGGGGTCGCCGGAGTGGTGGTTCGCCGGAGATGGTCGGGGAAGGAGAACAGGGATTGGGGATTTGAGTTATGAACGGGGAGAGAGAAAGAGGAGAGAGAAAGCGCGTCTAGGATTTCGATTTGTGTACAGAAATTAGGGTTACAGTAGCGTTGCATTTATAGGGTACAAATTGGGTTCAATTAGGAGATATATCAAAATCAACAAGATTCAAATAAAATACCCATAATTCAAATAAACAAAATCCACAATATAGATAACTCAATAAAGGAGAAAGATAATTCATGAACGAAAATTCCAACCCAATTAGATAAATAAATAACACAATTTAAATAATAAGAATTTAAAATAAAATGGAACTCGCCATGAAAATCAGATCGGGTATACAAATAAAATATTTCGATTGATGAATTTTTAATTAAAACATTCAAGAAATAACAATTAGTAATTATAATCATAATAATAATAAAACCGTACAATAAAATAACATTCAGGTTTAACAACTTTATTAAAATACTCTAATAATAATATACATGATTTTGGCTGAAATACAATTAACCGATAAATTAAGATTTTAAGATACGCCCTACTCGAAATAATAATAGTATTTTCGATTGGAAAATATTTAAATAGAAAATCTCAAAACAAATTTGACACAAAATAAATTTATAAATGATTAAAATACTGAAAATATTCGGAAAATAAGTATTTACGGAAATGGGGGTTACAATCCTACCCACCTTACAACAAAATTTCGTCCTCGAAATTTGTTCAGGCGGTATATAGGACAAAAGAAAAGTAAGCTAATGAAATCAAAACAGGAATCACAGGGAAATAAACCAAATGGTGGCAGCACCAGAATAAGGTGGAGTACAGATAAGAATGAAGTTATCTAGAATGATTTCAAATGATGACAATGCAAATGCATGAAAAGGGAGTAAACAATGCAAGAAAGAGAACAACAAGAGAATCCTGGAACCTGTGGGTTATGGGCCCACCACACTTCCGCTGCACTGCTCTGATGGTGAAACTGTAGACATGTCGTTGTAGCTCAAGCGATGCCGCTCGACGGGCCAAGCAGGAAGAAGAAGAAGAAGAACAGATGCCACCAGAATCAAATGAATATGGGCATGGAAAGAATAAAATTACACCCAATAAGGAATCAATTAATGGGAGGGACAAAGACAACAAGAATGAAGGAACTCAATGTGAAGGGATCAAGGAGGAATCAAAAGAGAATAGTTTCCAGACCCTAAGTTGGATATCAATTGTTCATGTGATCTCTGTATTGCAAATACTGTTGAGTCAAACCGATATAAACCCAAATCTGATTAGTATATCAATCAAAGTTAAACTTGCTTACGCTGGTCACGTTCGATTGATATATTATCCAAACCTAGGCTCTGATACCACTAAAAACCTTGTCACGCCCCGCTTCCCAAAAATACGGAATACGAGCACATGACAAAAGCCCAGCGAATGACTAACGTCACCCATAAGCTGTTTAATCGATTAACTCAACAACATAAACAATACAGAACAATTGCGCAGGCAATAATAATGATCTCATGAACAAAATACTTGGAATAAAACAATATAATATCCAAATATAATAATAATAATCCAACGTCTGGAAACAATAATAAAATCCGGGACATAGCCCAAAACAATACTAATCCCAATCCAAAAATAAATACAAGTCTCAGTACATTAAGTCATTTAAAGCGATAAGTAAATTAAAAGCAGAAATCTTCAAAATGTTTGTTCTTCAACTCCAGCAGGCAAATCTCCTTCATTACCTGTAAATTCTTCATCTAAAAAGAGAAAAATAATTGTCCTTAGAGCAAGTCATGGACAGCAAGTAGAGAAAGCAGAGAACAATGGAATAACGGTATAACAATGAATCAATGAATCAATAGGAATCAACAAAATAGGACAAAAATCATGATATTCGATGCAATTGGCTATAAACAATGGTGCAATATCATTAATAATAATCAATGGTCAATAACGGTAACACTTAGCCAATATTCGATATCAATAGGAACAACATGCAGTGTCTCGGTTTAGTGTGATCTTTAAGTCTATTAATCATTTTAAATCCTAACTAATGTAGCACTTCATGCATCCATCCTTTTACTACATGGTTGCTACATACAAACAATTTCGATTTAGACTTCGTAGTGGGCTCTATAGTTCATGTACTCTTCAACATTAAACATTATTCACCTTTCGGTGTACGGTACGGTCATCGGCAACGATACAATACACGATAGATTGGGTTACGGCCATAACCACAATCATCGATAAAACAATAGCCGGAACATTATTTAGGGAAACACGGGCCCCTCCTCCAAGTACAGTTCCTATATTGTCCACCACTAAAAGTCAACCCTTAAACCCCGGCTTGTTAATTATTTTACCAATGCGACAATACAATATGCAATTAAGGAACAGGAGGTAAACAATCGTATCAATAAGGAAACAATAGGTTGATAACATGGACAGGACGGTTACAATAGTGACAATAACTCATTGGGAACATGCAATGCAACATACATTCATTAATTCATGCAATAGTACAACCTAGGAATTATTAATCCATTTAAAAGTAGTATCTACAATTTTGGAATGTAGAAACACAGTTTCAGTAAAACGGGCATAACTCTTACTACAAAACTCGGAATTCAGAAATTCTGGATTCTATTGACAACTAGACATTCGGGGCTACGTTTCATATTCAAAAAATATTTTATTTTGAGGTCATTTACTGCTTCGAAAACAGCAATCAAGGTTCAGGTCAGCAACATGTATAATTCTTAGGATATATTTCTTGGACATAAAATTAGTTAAGCATGATGGGTTTCGATTCTATAGTCAACAATTCGTGTAACTAGCATCATAGGTGTCCAAACATGATAAATAAAGATTAGAACTCACACATATACAAATCCAACATCAATCAATCATCAAACGACATACAACCTAACGATTGTCTCTACAATAATTTATTTGTGTTGTGACTTGTATTAATAACCCTATTAACGATTCTATATGCATTCATCAAAGATCCAAACTTTAGAGTCAAATTGGCACGATGTCAAGAATACCGGGGTTAGCTCGTGTAAACCCACAATAAACCCAACGAAAGGGATAACAAAGGCAATACGATAACAAAAAGATCTACTTGCAAGAATTTTCAATAAAACTTGAATTTGAAACGAATAGCAATTCAAGTGGACGGTGACTTGCCTGTTAAATGATGAAAACGGATATCGAGAATACAGGATAAGTGTACCGAAGCAACGATCTAGCAATTCCCCAAGCAGCACGTGCAATACACGTGCAATTAAATTCAACAGCAACAACAGCACACCAAAGAGACAGCAACAATGGTAATCAGCCAAGAGAGGGGGAGCAGCACCGGCCAGGGGGCGGCGGCGCTGGCTGAGGCGTCGACGGCGGGAGGCGGCGCGAGGGTCAGGGCGGCGCTAGGAGTCGTCGCCGGCGGTCGAAGCTGGGAGGAGAGGGATCGGAACTTGAGGGTTTGATGGGTCTTGAAGCTTGTTAATGGTGGGGAAGGGGAAAGGGGGAACGGGGTTGGAGTTTGGGTTCGTGGGTGTCGGGGGAAGGCGACGGGGAGTGATCGACGGAAGTTTGGGGGGTCGCCGGAGTGGTGGTTCGCCGGAGATGGTCGGGGAAGGAGAACAGGGATTGGGGATTTGAGTTATGAACGGGGAGAGAGAAAGAGGAGAGAGAAAGCGCGTCTAGGATTTCGATTTGTGTACAGAAATTAGGGTTACAGTAGCGTTGCATTTATAGGGTACAAATTGGGTTCAATTAGGAGATATATCAAAATCAACAAGATTCAAATAAAATACCCATAATTCAAATAAACAAAATCCACAATATAGATAACTCAATAAAGGAGAAAGATAATTCATGAACGAAAATTCCAACCCAATTAGATAAATAAATAACACAATTTAAATAATAAGAATTTAAAATAAAATGGAACTCGCCATGAAAATCAGATCGGGTATACAAATAAAATATTTCGATTGATGAATTTTTAATTAAAACATTCAAGAAATAACAATTAGTAATTATAATCATAATAATAATAAAACCGTACAATAAAATAACATTCAGGTTTAACAACTTTATTAAAATACTCTAATAATAATATACATGATTTTGGCTGAAATACAATTAACCGATAAATTAAGATTTTAAGATACGCCCTACTCGAAATAATAATAGTATTTTCGATTGGAAAATATTTAAATAGAAAATCTCAAAACAAATTTGACACAAAATAAATTTATAAATGATTAAAATACTGAAAATATTCGGAAAATAAGTATTTACGGAAATGGGGGTTACATAACAGCTGGGTCGTACCAGTCGACTGAAAGGTCTGACAGTCGACTGTCGGCCTACAGTCTGCCTAATTTTGGTTGTACATGATAATCAAAATTAGAGTTTTCTAAAAGAAATCATTGTTTATGAAAATAATTCGTATTCAGGTAAAAATGACAATTTCAAAATATCCTCAGATTGGATACATTACTCAAATCAACCCATGTCTCAAACCTCAAGTTCTGATGTTCTAAATTCCTAATTCTTCCATTAAGGTTCCTCAATACTGAATTTCTTTCACAACTCAAAACCAAAATCTGATATGTATTCACGAGATCTAGATGTTCATCCATCCAATTCCTTATTATCATAACCATACTCATATCTTAAACATACTTCTAGCAATACAAATTTATAAACCAAGATCTACTAAGCATTCATAGATTTCACATACATAATACGACAACAATCATTGCATCGCTCAAACAAACATGTCCAAACAAACTACGAAACGATCATTCACATAAGTCGAGACAACAACCAAATCTACAACATTCACATAAAGCAAACAACAAACAATTTTACATCACTCACATAAAGCAAACAACAAAACAAAGTTTATGTCACTCACCTTTAGAAACGACGAGATCCAACAATAAAACCTCTCCTTTTGCGAGATCCAAAACCTCTTCTTGATCCTCCCAAGAAAAATCACAAAATTCTATACTGTGCTGCGAATGACGGCTGCAAATTCTTTTTAAATACCCGGGATAAGAAGTTTAGGGTTTCCAAACACTTTTACAAAATAACCCCCTTGAAATGCAACTTTACATAAATGGATCCCTTATGTTGGAAACTTGATAAAGTCATTTAAATTAGGATTTAAAGGTAAAACATACCCATTAATCTTAACCGATACTGTTCAAAACGTCCAAAATGTAAATTTTACATTTTAACCCCTAAAATGACAAATTTGCAAAAAGGTCCTTCTTTTCTCAAAATTTGCAAATAGATCCAATTAATTTCAGAAAAATCTGGAAAAATTATAAATAAATCCCAAATATTAAATAATGTTTTTTCATGAAGAAAACTTGACTTTCAAACTTCTCAAGAAAGTATTTGCACGTATTTTGCACGTGTAAAAAGATAAATTTTCTGAAAATATTCATAAATTCTCCAAAAATCATTTTCGTCATTTATAAACCTTTAAAAATAATATTTTAAAAAATACGGGGTTCTACATCACTCCCTCCTTAGAAGAGTTCTGTCCTCAGAACTACTACTAATGGGTCCAAACAACATACCAACAAGAAAACAATATCTCATAAATGGAAACATTGTCCAAACAATTGCATATGACAACATAATCAAAATAGAAGGATTATAACTCAATCAATGGTACGATCATTCAAAGATTTACAATCACATGAAAGAAAATACATTCATACAAAAAGCTCAGGGAAATTCTTCTGCATGCGATCCTCAGGCTCCCAAGTAGTCTCCTCGAACTGCTGATTCCTCCACAGCACCTTGACCATAGGTATCACCTTGCTCCTAAGAACTTTCTCCCTACGGTCAACAATCTCAACAGGCTGTTCCTTGTAACTCAAGTTCACCTGTAGATCTTCAGGAATCTCTACCAACTGATGATTCTGATCTGGCGCATACTTCCTCAACAATGACACATGGAATACATCATGCACTTGTGCCAACTCCTCTGGAAGCTTCAATCTATATGCTGTCTTACCAATCCGCTCCATGATCCTGTATGACCCAATATACCTTGGTGCCAACTTGCCTTCCTTACCAAACCTGATTACTCCTTTGGTCGGAGACACCTTGAGGAAAACTGCATCCCCAACCTCAAACTCCAAGTCTCTTCGTCGAGTATCAGCATAACTCTTCTGCCGACTCTGAGCCTCAACCAACCTCTTGTGAATCAGCTCAATCTGCTCTGACGTCTGCTGCACGATCTCAGGACCAAACATCTGCCTCTCGCCAACCTCGTACCAACAAACCTGGTGTCCAGCACCTTCGCCCGTACAAAGCCTCATACGGTGCCATCCCGATACTCGCATGGTAACTGTTGTTATAAGCGAACTCAACCAATGCCAAGTATCTCTCCCAACTACCACCAAAATCCATAACACAAGCCCTCAACATATCCTCCAACACTCGATTCACCCTCTTCGTTTGACCATCGGTCTGTGGGTGAAAAACTGTACTGAAATCACTTCTGGTGCCTAAAGCTGCTTGTAGGCTCTTCCAAAACCTTGAAGTGAACCTTGCATCTCTGTCAGATACAATCGACACAGGAACTCCATGAAGTCTCACAATCTCACCAATGTACAACTCAGCCAATTTCTCTATCGACCAAGTAATCTTCATGGCTAGAAAGTGAGCCGACTTAGTCAAACGGTCCACGATAACCCAAATCGAGTCATTGCCCTTCGAACTTCTTGGCAAACCTGTGATGAAATCCATACTGATATTCCCCCATTTCCACTCCGGAATGGGCAACGGCTGTAACAAACCTCCAGGTATCTGATTTTCTGCTTTGATCTGCTGACAAATCAGACACCTTGCCACGAAATCTGCCACATCCCTCTTCATACCAGACGACCATAAATGCTGTTTGATATCCCTGTACATCTTCGTGCCTCCAGGATGTACTGACAACAAGGTACTGCGTGCTTCCTGCAAGATACTCACTCGCAAATCTGCATTATCTGGAACACACAACCTCTCACCCATCCAATGAATTCTATCTTAGACACGAAACTCTGATAGCTTGCCCTCTGAAACCTGTTGCAACATCTTCTGAATTTCTGAATCTGATCTCTGACCTTCCACAATCCTCTCTCTCTCAAGGACGGCTGCAGCCTCAACTGAGCCAAAGATGCCCCTAAACCCTGCAGCACCACCTCGATACCTGCCTGATCGATCTCTGCTGCCAACTCACTTCGAGTAGTGATCAAACTTGATAAACTACTCTTCCTGCTAAGTCCATCAGCTACCACATTCGCCTTGCCCAGATGATACTTGATCTCAGGACGAATGTCTTCTAATACCTCCAACCACCTTCTCTGCCGAAGATTTAGATCCTTCTGTTGATAAATGTACTTCAGGCTCTTGTGGTCGGTGTACATGTTGACCTTCTCACCATAAACATAATGCCTCCACTTCTTCAAGGCAAAGATAATAGCGGCTAGCTCCAAATCATACGTCGGATAATTCTTCTCATGCGGACGCAATTGCCTCGAACCATAAGCAATAACCTTGCCTTCTTGCATCAAGACACAATCCAAACCTCTGAGAGACGCATCACTGAAGATATCATAATCCTTCACAGCTTGTGGCAAAGCTAAGATAGGTGCAGTAGTCAACCTCTCCTTTAACTCAAGGAAACTCGCCTCACACTTATCAGTCCATGAAAATGTCACATTCTTCCGGGTCAAACCTATCAAAGGAACTGTAATCCGAGAATTACCTTAGATGAATCTCCTGTAGTAACCAGCTAAACCCAAGAAACTTCTGACTTCCTTCACAGACGTTGGCTTGGGCCAATCCTTCACTGCTTCAACTTTCTGAGGATCAGTGGCCACTCCCTCCTTAGAAAGGATATAACCAAGGAAAGCTACCTCAAATTTCCAAAACTCACACTTCGACAACTTGGCATACAAGCTATGCTCCTGCAATTTCTGTAATACCGCTGTCAAGTGCATAGAATGCTCCTCCTCCGACTTCGAATACACCAAAATATCGTCGATGAAAACCACCACGAAGGAGTCAATAAATGGCCTCAAAACCCGATTCATCATATCCATGAACACTGCTGGCGCATTCGTCAACCCAAATGGCATCACCAAAAACTCATAGAGTCCATGACGAGTCCTGAAAGCTGTCTTACTCACATCTTCCTCCTTGACTCGAACCTGATGATACCCTGATCTTAAATCAATCTTTGAAAACACAATTGCTCCTCGAAGCCTGTCGAACAAATCATCAATCCGCGGCAGTGGATACTTGTTCTGAATAGTCACCCTATTCAACTCCTGGTAGTCAATGCACATCCTCATTGACCCATCCTTCTTCTTGACCAACAACACTGGTGCCCCCATGGAGAAGAACTCTGCCTAATAAGCCCTTTTCTTAACAGCTCCTCAATCTGCTTCTTCACTTCATCCTGCTCTACAGGTGCCATCCTGTACAGAGCCTTAGAAATCGGTGCACTCCCCGGCTGAACATTGATGCAAAACTCCACATCTCTCTGCGGCGGTAATCCTGAAAAATCTTCCAAGAACACCTTAGGAAAATCTCTGACAACCGGAATGCCCTTGACTTCATCTGGAATCATCATCTTGGATACCATTGCAACTACCTTCGGAATCTTCTTCTTTCCTTGGAAAGTCACTGCGGGACCACCTGGTGCTTTCACCAACACCTCTTTCTGCTTGCATTCAATTGTGGCATCATATATTGCCATCCAATCAATGCCCACGATGACATCCACTCCTAAGACTTACAGCTCAATCAGATCAATGCCGAACAACCTCCCGCCAATCTCGATATCACAGCCCTCGTAATATCGATCAGCAATCAATTCTTCACCTGACGACGTTGCCACCGACAAAACCTTGCCTGGAAACAACTTAGGTTCCACACCTAAGACCTTTGAAAAATTTGGCGATACAAAAGTATGCGATGAACCAGTATCAAATAAAACCCTTGCCTTTATTCCATCAATCAAAACAATCCCTGTTACATGAAGAGTGATACTCAATCTCCAATTATTCTCAAACAAAGGTTTTACTTATTACATTGATTTAAAATAAAAATCAAAACTCATGCATACCCTGTATTACATCTTCCGAGTTACCCGCGTCCTCTTCGGTTAATGCAAATACTCGCCCTTGCCTCTGGAATTTGCTTCCACTTGAACCATCCTTCCTCAATTGTGGACAATGAGTCTTAGAATGTCCAGTCTGCCCACATTGGGAACAAGTCTGCTTCGCCAACTTAGGACACGCTGACCTGTAATGATCTGCCTCCTTGCAGTAGTAACAAGTCACTCCCTGAGTTGCAAGTGCCTTCTGCACTGGATCACTGAACTTAATTTGCTTCGCTGGGAATCCCTTCCCACTCTGACCTGATGCTGGCCTCTTGTTCCTGTTCCAAGTTTCTTGCTTCTTCTAGAACTGGTCCATGTCCTCCTCAGTCATAGCTGCTCTCCTGACCAGCTTGTCGAACCTCCGTATGCCCAACGGAATCATTCTCGACCTCAAGTTTGGCCTCAAGCCCTGCTCAAACATCTTGGCCTTCTTCGCCTCGTCAACGATCAACTCTGGTGCATACCTCGAAAGCTGAGCGAACTTGGTCTCATACTCTCGCACGGTCATGCTGCCTTGCTGTAGATTCAGGAACTCTGGCGCCTTCTTCTCCTGAATATCTAGGGGAAAGAAGCGATCCCTGAATTCCTCCAGAAAAGCTTCCCAAGTCATCGACTGGTCTCCCAACGTCCTCTTCAGCGATTCCCACCAGACACCAGCGTCCTTTTCCAGTTGCATAGTAGCTAACTTCACCTTATTGGCTGCTGGAGTCTCCGATACCTCGAAGATTGTCTCCATCCTTCTAATCCAATCGTCAGCTGCGTTTGGATCAGATTACCCCTCAAAAACTGGCGGCCTCATCCTCTTAAAGGACTCGATCTACTTGATAGGGTCGGCGTTAACCAATCCCTGTCCAGCTCCATGATTTTGCTGCTGATTCTGCTGTTGATTCTGACTTTGCACCAAATTAAATGCCATTAGCGCATTCAGAGTCTGATACACCTTGACGAATTCAGCCTCAAGATCGATTCCAGTTCCTCACGAACTACCAGATCCATCATCATTGTTACCACCATTCCTGGGCCTGGGTGCAACCATTCTGAATACTGCAAAACGAGGGAAAAGTTAGAGCACCACAACACACAACTCACATCAATATCCTTTGGCAAAACCTCAATTGTATCCCAAAGGTAAAACATCATGTTTCAGTTCTATGTGATACTCACTCTTTAATGTCCACATCTAGGTACTCACACTCTAGTGTCCACACCTAGGTTATTTTTTTATGCCATGTTTAGTATTACTATTGAAGCATGCTCTGATACCAACCTCTGTAGCGCCTCGAATTTCTAATATAATATCTTAGAAAATACGTGGCACAATCCCAGCATCAACTTCAATGTAACATTAAACACAACCAACACCAATAAATTTTTTTTCAACTTTTATTACAATAATCTTTTACATAGCACAGCGGAATACAAAACATCTCAAAACATAACTTTCCTTTAATCACAACACCGTCTTTTACAATTTTACACAAAACTCTATTAAATCAATTTATCTCAAAACTATCTCAAGCCTCCAACCTCCAGACTCTAAGCAACAACCTGCAACACATGAGGCTAGAGATGATCCCAACCCCCAAACTAAAGGGGTCAGCCATAAATAGTGTGAGTGACATAAAAACAAACAAACAACATAATTAAACCTTAAGCATGGATTCATAAACGACATGTAATATCAAGAATACATAAAATATGACGTAGCAAAGAAATATGTAAACAACAAGTGGAACTAAACTAAGTCTCAAGTGTAGAAAACAGAAAACCACATGCAAAAAACCAAGTCAAGAAAACACAAATTCTATATGCGGACTCTCTAATGCGTACTTATCGAAGTCTATGCATCCCACTCTACATAGGTTCGGTGCAAGCCCTTAACGTCTCCACATTATAGGGTTCAATCCTCGCTATGCAACTAATCCTATCATGATGACTACTACGAGATAAAGATAAACTGTGAGTATTAGCCATGCCCTGATAATTCCGGAGATAAATCCCACACCACAGGTATTTTACCTGGATAATTCTGGAGATCATCCCACACCGAAAGTAATGACCTCATCACACGAATACCACATGTGCGTCGCCTCGACCCCGATAATTTCGGAGATCAATCCCACACCACAAGTAATTACCTGGATAATTCCGGAGATAAATCCCACACCACAGGTAATTTACCTGGATAATTCCGGAGATAAATCCCACACTACAAGTAAGTTACTTGGATAATTCCGGAGATCAAATCCCATACCGAAAGCCATACTGAGGTACATGACTCATGTTCCCGTTTATCATATCACCACTAGTGCCTGTCCTTATCATTTTTGGGTTATTTAATTACTTAACGAATCTCCTAGAGTTGATGTACCCTACCGGACTTAACTCAAAACTGAACAACCAAAATGCCTCAACAGGCCTAAACATAATGAACTCAACCGCCGGTATACTAGGGTCACACACATCCTCTAGAGACTCAACTCAAATATCTCAACCAACTTTTCACCATAAATAGCTCAACTGAATATCTTGAAATCATATGCTTAACAGAAGACAAAGTATAGACTAAAATATTTGAAGACTAATCTTTTGAAAGAACATTCAAGGTTATGAAAACTCATCAGCACCAGTCGACTAATACTGCAGTAAGTCGACTGTCCAGAGGGAAAATATCCATGAATTTAAGAAAATAAGTTAAGTAATATAAGTCGACTTAAAAGGTCATCGGTCGACTTACCCGAGATGAATTCCAATAATTTTCGAGAAAATATTCTAAGTATTATAAGCCGACTTAAGATGTCATAAGTCGACTGTTCAGAAAGGAATCTACAATAACTTTGCAAAATAAGTCCTAAGAGTACCAGTCGACTGAAAAAGTACTAAGTCGATTGTCCAGAACGGATTTTCAAGAAACTAAAGGTCATAACAGCTGGGTCGTACCAGTCGACTGAAAGGTCTGACAGTCGACTGTCGGCCTACAGTCTGCCTAATTTTGGTTGTACATGATAATCAAAATTAGAGTTTTCTAAAAGAAATCATTGTTTATGAAAATAATTCGTATTCAGGTAAAAATGACAATCTCAAAATATCCTCAGATTGGATACATTACTCAAATCAACCCATGTCTCAAAACTCAAGTTCTCATGTTCTAAATTCCTAATTCTTCCATTAGGGTTCCTCAATACTGAATTTCTTTCACAACTCAAAACCAAAATCTGATTTGTATTCACGAGATCCAGATGTTCATCCATCCAATCCCTTATTATCATAACCATACTCATATCTTAAACATGCTTTCTAGCAATACAAATTTATAAACCAAGATCTACTAAGCATTCATAGATTTCACATACATAATACGGACAATAATCATTTCATCGCTCAAACAAATATGTCCAAACAAACTACGGAACGATCATTCACATAAGTCGAGACAACAACCAAATCTACAACATTCACATAAAGCAAACAACAAACAATTTTACATCACTCACATAAAGCAAACAACAAAACAAAGTTTATGTCACTCACCTTTAGAAACGACGAGATCCAACAATAAAACCTCTCCTTTTGCGAGATCCAAAACCTCCTCTTGATCCTCCCAAGAAAAATCACAAAATTTTATACTGTGCTGCGAATGACGGCTGCAAATTCTTTTTAAATACCCGGGATAAGAAGTTTAGGGTTTCCAAACACTTTTACAAAATAACCCCCTTGAAATGCAACTTTACATAAATGGATCCCTTATGTTGGAAACTTGGTAAAGTCATTTAAATTAGGATTTAAAGGTAAAACATACCCATTAATCTTAACCGGTACTGTTCAAAACGTCCAGAAAGTAAATTTTACATTTTAACCCCTAAAATGACAAATTTGCAAAAAGGTCATTCTTTTCTCAAAATTTGCAAATAGATCCAATTAATTTCAGAAAAATCTGAAAAAATTATAAATAAATCCCAAATATTAAATAATGTTTTTTCATGAAGAAAACTTGACTTTCAAACTTCTCAAGAAAGTATTTGCACGTGTTTTGCACGTGTAAAAAGATAAATTTCTCTGAAAATATTCATAAATTCTCCAAAAATCATTTTAGTCATTTATAAACCTTTAAAAATAATATTTTAAAAAATACGGGGTTCTACAATGCTGATGAAGGGGTCAAGAACAATTTGATGCAAGAGAGATAAGGACACGGACATAAGTGAGTTTTGCAACTGGAAAAAAGGTATCTGCATAGTCAACCCAAATTTTCTATGAATAACCTTTAGCAACAAGGCGAGCTTTGAGGCGGTTAACTGTGCCATCAGGATTATGTTTGACAATGAATACCTATTTACAACCAACTATCTTACCACCCACTGGGAGATGAACCAACTGCTAAGTACTATTCCGCTGAAGAGCATGCATTTCCTCATTCATGGTAGCTTTTCCAACCACGGTACTTGAGTGCTTCCTGAATATTTTTAGGAATAGAGATGGAATCTAATGAAGAAGTAAAGACTCGAAAAGATTTGTTCAGTTTAGAAAAAGAAACAAAGTGGACAATAGGATAGTGAGCATGAGAACATTTAGTCTAACAATGAGAAATATGTTCATCATCTGTGTTAGGGATATTACCGATACAAGTGGGTGAACAGAGGGTACATCGTGGATGACCAAGTCTGACATTTTCTGACATAAACCTGAAGTGGAGGTGATGGTTGTAGTGGTGGTGGGTAAGGTGTTATTTGTAGTAGGGGTGGGGGTGGAAAATAAGACTCTGTACAACAGCCCTTGGTAAATCAAGATTGTGTGAAGTAGTATGTTCAAAAAAAGAAATTTCCTCTGAGGTAAACATTTTTTTTCTGTGAAAGACAATAACAAAGATAACCTTTCGAAAAATGAGAATACCCAAAAAATACACATTTAGTAGCACGCCAGTCAAGTTTATCAGTGCCGGGTTGGGGATTTTGAACAAAACAAGTGCAACAAAAAACACAAGGTGGTATTAAAAATAGATTTTTTGATGGATTTACCAGGTTGGATGAGGATTGATTTTGGAGAATAGTAGACATTCTATTAATAAGAAAACATGCTGTGAGAACTGAAAAACTCCAATAAAACTTGGGGACCTTCATTTCAAACATCAAAGAGCGAGCAATGCTAAGTAAATATTGATTTTTGCGTTCTGCCACTCCATTTTGTTGAGGAGTGTAGGCGCAAGAAGTTTGGTTAATTATGCCATATTGAGAGAAAAATTGTTGAAAAATGCGAACTCATGTATTCTTTAGCATTATCAGAATGAAAACATTTAAGAGTTGTGCCAAATTGTGTTTGTATCTCTATTTTTTTTTTAGTTCTTAACAGAACAGTCCGTGAATTTCTTAGATTTTCAAAAAGAATATTCCCGGTGGTATCAAAATGCCGCTGTGTCTGGATATCTTATCTGTCTCTCCGGGAAAATGAATCCGTAGCACTTACCTTTTTTTTTCAAGACTATAGGGGAAAAGATGGTACTGTTCCCACGACATTTGCACATTTGGATGCTACTACCGTACTATCAAGAGGATTAGCTGCCAGTAAAGTTGTTAGCTGGGGAAACGTAGTTACTTCCAATTACGTAAATCAATAGTTCAATTTCCTATTGAATCTAAAGTATTTATTTTCTTCCTATTTCATAACATAATATTTCATATTTTCATTTTCATATAATTTCATATACATATAAATTAATATAATTATATATATAATATATTCTTGAAAAACTTTAAATACTGCAGAACGATCTTTCAAAGGAAACAACCACATCATACGAGATAAATCATCAATAAACGTAACGCTAGTTATTAAATGTGGAAAAATTTATCGGACCCCAAACATCAGAATGTACTAAATCAAACAATTTAGAATTTCTGAAAATCCTAAGAGTCTCATATGACCCCTTCCCCTATGGGAAATGGGACACTCGATTTGGGGCCCCCGATTGAACCCTATTTTTTATGAATTAATACAAGACAAATCCCCTAACACCTGTAATGTGTATTTTCTGGGTAGAAATTCTATGATGTTTACCTAATTCACACAACTCACAGGATACCTTAAATGAAGGCTCACAACCTGAAACTAAGTACTTGAGGGTTGTAGAAGAAGGATGTCCCAATCGGCGGTACCACAATTCAGGATCAATAGAAGAAAATAATGCCGAGACTGGAGAATATAAGATATATAACCCTTGTTGTTCACGACAGGTGCCAATCACCTTTCTCGTCGTAGTATCCTAAAACACACAATGAGAAAAAAAAAATCACTGAACAGTTTAAATCTTTGCAAAGTTTAGGAATGGATAATAAGCTATTAGGAAAGTTTGGAATACGCAAAAATGATGTAAGATGAATGTCTGAAGTAAGAGAGATATCGCCCACCCTTTCAACAGGGACAAGTGAGCTATCAGCAATACGCACATGATAATTTGGACGCAAAGAATATGAAGAAAGCGATAAAGGAGTCACACGTGAATCAATTATCCATTGATGTGAGGAAACATGACAAGCAATACTTAGTGAACACAGTTACCATATTTGGGTGGGGGGGGGGGGCAGCATGTTACAGAGTGGTTGGTATGTTTCAGCAGAAATAATAGATTGGAAGGAGGTTGACTCATCCGTAGGAGCAACAGTGGAAGAATATGGGTTCACCGATGGAGGAGGAAGAGAGGCTGCCGTTGAAGTAGTGGAAGTAGTCAGAGGAGAAGATCTAGATTAAATCTGAATGAATAAACGGGTGAGGAGGATGAGTGAAGAGAGCATCAAAATTTGGCACGTATTACAGAACATTGCGCATCATAAGGCCATTTTTTTTCTCATAAGAAGAAGAAGAAGAAGAAGAAGAAGAAGAAGAAGAAGAAGAAATTACATGAAAAGAGGAGGCGGTGGCCGCGGCTAGGAGGAGGAGTAGTAGTGGCGGGCTTCGCTGGAGTGGAAAGGTCGGGAGTGGGGGGGGGGGCGCTGCAGATGGGATGCATCGTGTGGAGGAAGGTGACGGCGGCTCAGGCCTGGTCGTTAGGAGGGAAGGTGATGGGTGTAGGGATCGGGAGGAAAGGAGTAGCTGCAGTTGTCGATGGGAGGAGGAGAAGGGGAACTTTCACAGGAAGAGGAGGGCGGCATCGGGATCGGAAAAGGAGGACTGCGGAAGATTATGGTTTCGGAGGAGGAAGGGAGGAGGAAGATAAACAATGATTTTTTTATTTTTTTTATTTTGGAAGAGGAGAGAGGGAGAAAATCGTAATTTTTTGTGAAAATTTTTTGTGTATATGTTTACAGCTCTGATACCATATTGAAGTATAGTATAAAGACTGAAAAGAATACTTTATTGGATGCAAATAACTGAATACATTGGCTTCTATATATAGGAGAGTATACGGATTAGTTCTAAGTTTATTTGAGATGTGGGATTAAAACTAGGACTAGTTCTAAGTTTTATTTCAGATGTGAGACTAAAAAATTACTTTAACATGAACAAAAAGAACACTTTTAATATAGATAGTTAATTATTTGCTACCAATGAAATAAGATCTATACTGTTTGATTTTTTTGTAAGATGCTTAATAAATACATCTCTCTGTCTATGTATACCTTTCTGAACAAGCTCTATATATTGTTAAGAGTGCCATTCATGGACTTGCAGAAGATAGATTATTTTGGAGATAATTCTAAATTTGATGGTTGTCTTGTTTAGTGAATGAAATCAGTGATATTTCACTGAATGGCATGTTATACGAATGGACATATTGTGGGGAGCCAACAAAATCAATGTTCTCCCGGGGCCAAGGTTAACAGGGGGAGCGACCTTGCATGCCACTTGCAGAGTTGCATCGGCATAAAAGATCTTACAGACTGCAGTTTCAGATATATTAAGCATCACCTGCACATTCAACACCATCATAAGCGAAGTTCTGTTAATTTGTGTTTGTCATACTCTTTGGAAATGGCTCACAATTGTTACACATTGATAGATTACATCAGGATATTAATACTAACCTTATAAAGGAAGAAGTAAGTTTATGCATTGCTAATCATCCATCGTTATGTTGAAACTGGTATATTGCTTACGAAGAGTGAAGTTTGTGTCATCTGCCATGATCAGAAACCAGAATAACTATTGTTCTATTCTTGTAACACCAGTTCATTTACCGTGATTTTCTTAAAATACTTGGTTTCATCTCTTATTGGGCAGGACTATCTGGTGCCGCTAGCTAAAACATGTTGGTGAGGCACTGAGGTGGGCTGCATCGAGTTACTATCTAGAAAATCTTTCTTACATTGAGTTGCTGATTGTGTTCTTTCTTTGTATTTGCTTATTGATGTTTACTTTGCCTATCACTAGAAGGCATCCATGTATCTTACCGTAATTAGTTTGTTATTATGTGAATATGTAAAAGCTGAGCATAAATAAATCTAACGTATATAAAAAGAATACATCAACAATCATATGTAGAAGTGCAAAGATGGTGAAACTTTAAGCGCATTTTTTGGTAATATATCCAGTTCCTTTTTTACTTTAAGAAACAGAAGAAAGAAAAGGAAAAAGGAAAAGAAAAAGAAAAGAAAAGAAAGAAAATCTACAACCTTCTTTAAGACCTTTCTAAGCAAAGTTTGTAGGTATTGGTTGGTTCTCACAATTGCATGGCAACAAAGTTCTCTGACTGCTGTTTTCACAGTTCTGGATCATGTGATGAATATTAGTATTCACTCTGTTATCTAATTCACCACCTCCACCTCCACCTCCACCTCCACCTCCATCATTGATGAGCTGCTCCACTTCTTTGATCTCCAATATCTCAACTCGTCGATTTGTCATCTTCCTTATCTTTATCGCCACATCCTGCGGATGAAACGCCCCGCACACGCTCACCCTGCCCTGCTTCTTCTCTATCATATGACTCTCCAACTCTATAGAAATTACATAACCAAGTTATTCTCTCTAATGAAACAGGGTGGTCATATACTTATATATACATACAGAAAAAGAGAGGGGACATCACGCTGCTCACCATGCATCTTCAGAAGGGCTCGCCTTATTTTGCGGTAGCAGCCACTGCAGTCGATGTTCATCCTCATAATCATGCAATAGAACTGCATGCTAGTAATATGCAAATTCAGAATTAACAAAGAGACTTTTGTTTCAATGAATGAGTAAAGGGAACTTTGCCTTGTCCGACATGAAGTAGCTTAGCTTAGTTACTTAGTTTGATCGAGTTGTTTTGAATGGAAAGCGATGTAGGAGGTGGGCTGGAAAGGGAAAGGATTAAAAGCTGAGAAGAGAATGGGAATAAGTTTGGTGGAGAGAAGAGAAGAGAAGAGAAGAGAAGGGAATAAGGAAGTGGAGGGTGGGTAGTGATTCTTTCTCTTCTTCCTCTCTTAAGGGTCATCCTTTAATTTGTTTTAGTTTTGTGCTCTAGAATCTGATTCTGTTTGAAGCCTGTTAAGAAGGTTGGTGAGATTGAGAGATTGAGAGAGATCATTCATTCTTCTTTATTTTATTCGAGTTTTTTGAATGGGCCGTCTGTACTACACTGAAGCCCAATGGGCCTTTTTTTGGTAAGACTGTTATAGGTCTCTCTTTCCGCACCCACAGGTCCTATAGAAAAAAAAATGGCAAAATGGCAAAATATAATTGATAATTTTGTTAGTTTACTGTAGTCATAAAATATCAAAATATAGCAAATTCGATGAGAAAATTAAATAGATGAAATAAAGTTCGTCCGACTAAAATATTTTAATTTTTTAAAGGTTTTTGTATATTATAATTGATATGGCTAAAAATAGGATTAAATCGGGACCGTTCACATCGGACACGAATCTTAAAGCTTAGGGGTAAAACGGTAATTTCACCTACAAACGGGTCTGAAATGGGAACTGTGTCTTTATTCAAAGCCCAATAACCCATGAACGGATCCACGTCAACTGGGTACGGGTTCCAACCCGCTGCACACCCGATCCAGCAAGATACAATCAAGGTCCCTGATTAGATCTTAATCAACGGCCCTGATTCACATCTATCTTTTCACTGGGAATTAGGGATTACATTCCTTATCTGATTACTAGGAGAATATTCCTTATCTAATCACGGGGATTACATTCCTAATCTAGTCCCCAAGACGCCTATAAATACCCCCCATCCATCTCCATTGAGAGGTAATGAGTATTTTCTCAATTTGCGCTCTTTCTTAATCATTTCTGATTACTGACTTGAGCGTCGGAGGGTGCGTCGCCGGGATCAACCCCGGTGTCTCGCACTTTTTGCAGGTTAACGGTGGGAGTCAACGGTCAATCTCCGGCAGAACAGGTTAGAGGTTTGCTGTTCAGGTTTTCCAAGAACTCACAAATTCTATCTGTTTACCCCCACACCAGATTTAGCGATAACAGATTGGCGCCGTCTGTGGGAAAACCATACGAATAGCAGCCCTTCCTCTTCCCGTTGGTCCGATCTTCTCCAGCCATGCCTCCGAGAAAAGTCAGGTCCAGAGGGTCCAACCGTGGGCCCAACCCCGCCGATCAGCAAGAGGTAGTCCCCGTCCAACCCGCTCCGCAGCAGGGACAACCCCCGCTTCAAGTGGAGAACCCTCTTCAACAAGATCAGCCTCCTCTTCAGAATCAGCAACCCCCCAAGGGTCCCACCGGTCCTCAGAATGCCGGTGCGGGGGGCTCCTGCATGAAGCAACCTCTCCACCAAGACCGCGTCTCCATGCACAATGCCTTTTCGGATTCTATGGCCTCCCATAATCCCCGAGCTTCTAACTTCCAACAACAAGTCCCAAATCGGCAGAAGGACGTGGATCTTCGTCACCGTCTGGATGAAAAGCGGGCCCGAGAGGGAACCTCCCGCCAATGCCGTCCGGATGAACGATCTCCCCACCACCGAGGACACAGAAGGTCTCCTATCCGAGGAGGGCGGAGAGAATCCCCCGAGCATCACAGAAGAAGACCACACTCCCCTGTGGGTCGGCAACAACCTAGGAACGATGAGGCACCAATCACCCGTGCCGAGTTTCAGCAGTTCTAAGCGACCGTCCTACAGGCTCTCAATCTTCGCCCCAATGCCCATGCTCCAAAGATTCCCTCACCACCTCCGGTCCGGAATCCTCACGAGCGGTCCCTAACTCCTCCACAAGCTCCTAGCAACCCCCGCTACATACCAAGTCCTCGCCGTTCCAGGAGCTACCGACGTCGTAGCCCCCGCTCTCCCTCCTACGAAGACGAATCTAGAGGCTCTCCTGATTACCGTCGAAAGGATGACGCTGTATATCGCCGCCTCCATGAGGTGGAGAGGCGCTTGGGTCAGTTGCACCAAGAAGAGGAGTTTAGAGGAAGGACCCTCCGTCCAAGCCGACCTCCTTTTTCCCGAACCATAATGGATGCGCCAGTGCCAATCGGCTTTAAAACTCCTCAATTCGAGACCTACTCCGGGGAAACTGACCCCGTTGACCACATTGAGAGCTTCAAGACTCTCATGCTCATCCATCAAGCTTCCGATGCCCTGCTATGTAAGACTTTCCCCGCAACTCTCAAGGGTCCGGCTCGAGAATGGTACTCTCGCCTTGCCCCATCCTCGATATTCTCATTCGAACAGTTCGAGACCCTCTTCGTCACCCACTTCGTGAGTAGTTGCCGAACTGAAAAGACCAGCATTTCGCTACTCTACCTTAACCAGAAGAAGGGTGAGAAGTTGAGAGACTATGTGAAGAGGTTCACAGCTGAAGCCAGGTCTATAGCTTCCCTCGACCAATCCGTCACAACGGCCGCCTTCCAATCCAATGTCTTCAATTCCAGCCTCCGTTCCTCTCTTGCTAAGAAGCCTCCACAGAACTTTGCCGACCTCCTTCTCAGGTGTGAAAAGTACATTCGGGCCGAAGAGGCTCTCAACCCCCCTACTCTTGAGGAGACATCTTCTGAGAACAAACGGAAGAGCACAAGCGAAGAGGGGTCCCAAAAATGCCAGAAGGATGGCAATGGCCAGCGCCGCCCAACTCCTCGTTTTGAGAAGTTCACCCCCCTCATTGCCAATATATCAGAAGTTCTTATGGAAGTAGACAAGGAAGGGCTACTCCGCGCTCCCCCTAGAATGAACACACCTGGAAAGAAGAGGAACAAAGATAAGTGGTGCCGCTTTCACAGGGACCACGGCCACGACACAGATGATTGTCGAGCTCTCAAGGAGGAGATCGAAGAACTCATACGGCGGGGACACCTGACCAAGTTCTTCCAAAACGATGGGGCCTAGCTTCCCCCTTTAGGAGCCAACGAACGAACGGAAAGGCCCGCCGAGCTTCAAGACTCAGAACCTCCTAGCTCGTCTCGAGAGGTCTTCACCTTATCATAGAAGTAGGATCTTGATTTTCAATAAGGCCGATGCTTGTAATCCAGGCCAATAGCATGTAATAATGGCTCGCCCTATTGAAGCAGCCACTTAGTTTATTTCAATAAAACTTTACGTTTTTCCATTGGAAATTGTTGCTCTTGCTTCATCTCAATCTCTCCGAGTCACGACTCGTTAAATGGTAATTTCGGAGTCCAGCTTCTTCTACATGGCTCCTCCCGCAACTCACTAAGTCTTAACGATGGTTCCGGAGTCCAACACTTGGTTCGATTCTGCTTCGAATAACTTGCTCTTAAGCGAGTTAGAAGTGGTTCGCCATTCGAATTGCTCCCACAGCCGTTGAATAA
Organism: Hemerocallis citrina; assembly: GCA_017893485.1. NCBI lineage: Eukaryota > Viridiplantae > Streptophyta > Magnoliopsida > Asparagales > Asphodelaceae > Hemerocallis > Hemerocallis citrina. Next base: position 90,233,868 of record CM030364.1, on the reverse strand, counting down.
CTCTAACGATGGTTTCGGAGTCTAACACTTGGTTCGATTCTGCTTCGAATAACTTGCTCTTAAGCGGGTTAGAAGTGGTTCGCCATTCGGAATTGCTCCCACAGCCGTTGAATAACTCTAACGATGGTTCCAGAGTCCAACACTTGGCTCGATTCTGCTTCGAATAACTTGCTCTTAAGCGGGTTAGAAGTGGTTCGCCATTCGGAATTGCTCCTACAGCCGTTAAACTATTCTACCGATGGTTCGGAGTCCAACACTTGGTTCGATTCTACTTCGCGAGTTCACTCTTAAGCGAGCTAGAAGTGGTTCGCCATTCGAAATTGCTCCCACAACCGTTGAACAACTCTACCGATGGTTCGGAGTCCAACACTTGGTTCGATTCTGCTTCGAATAACTTGCTCTTAAGCAGGTTAGAAGTGATTCGCCATTCGGAATTGCTCCCACAACCGTTGAACAACTCTACCGATGGTTCGGAGTCCAACACTTGGTTCGATTCTGCTTCGAATAACTTGCTCTTAAGCGGGTTAGAAGTGGTTCGCCATTCGGAATTGCTCCCACAGCTGTTGAACTTTTCTAACGATGGTTTCGGAGTCCAACACTTGGTTCGATTCTGCTTCGAATAACTTGCTCTTAAGCGGGTTAGAAGTGGTTCGCCATTCGGAATTGCTCCCACAGCCGTTGAACTTTTCTAACGATGGTTCCGGAGTCGAACACTTGGCTCATTCTACTTCGCAAGTTCGCTGTTAAGCGAGCTAGAAGTGGTTCGCCATTCGGAATTGCTCCCACAACCGTTGATTCCCTCACTTAAATAACGAGTTCGGAGCTCACCACTCTCTCCTAGAGTTGCTCCTCAAACTCGTCTCACAAATGGCACTCTCCTAGAGCCAAGCTCCTCGCTCCGCTCAACTCCAAGGCAGACCTCCTCTCAACGAGTTCGGAGCTCACAACTCTCTCCTAGAGTTGCTCCTCAAACTCGTCTCCCAAATGGCTCTCTTCCAGAGCCGAGCTCTTCACTCCGCTCGCCTCCCAGACGGACCTCTCCTCGAACAAGTTTGGAGCACAACTCTCTCCTAGAGTTCCTCCTCACACTTGTCTCACAAATGGCTCTCTTCCAGAGCCGAGATCTTCACTCCGCTCGCCTCCCAGACGGACCTCTCCTCGAACAAGTTTGGAGCACAACTCTCTCCTAAAGTTCTCCCTCACACTTGTCTCGCAAATAGCTCTCTTCCAGATCTGAGCTCTTTGCTCCGCTCGCCTCCGAAGCGGACCTCTTCTCAACAAGATCGGAGCTCACAACTCTCGCCTAGAGTTGCCCTTCAAACTTGTCTTCCAAATGGCTTTCTCCTAAAGCCAAGCTCTTCGTTTTGCTCACCTCAAAGGATGGGTCTTCCCACGGCTTTTACAAGGGTCTTCCTGGCACAAGGGTTTTTCCAGCACAGCTTCTCCGCCCCTAGGAATGGAGCTCCTCTTCCAAAATCCCCAAGACCAAAACACTCCTCAACTTCATGAAGACAAGGATGTTGCAGGGCTATTTTGACCATGAAGGAGGGTGAATCTTCATCTCACTCCTAAAGAGAAGTTGTAGATCTTCGAATTAGCTTCGAAACAACGGGTCGCACGCCCCGAGCCGACCTCTGTAGCACCGGGAACATCGAAAACTCTCCTCAACCTCATGTATACAAGGATATTCTCTGGCTATTTTGACCATGAAGGAGGGTGAATCTTCATCTCACCCCTGAAGAGAAGTTGTAGATCTTCGGATTAGCTTCGAAACAAGGGGTCGTACGCCCCGAGCCGACCTCCGTAGCACCGGGAACATCAAGAAGAACTCTGCAGGGAAAAATTGGAGCTCGACACCAGCTGCCGAGCGTTCTTGACACCGACCCCGTTATAGGGGAAAAATTCGAGTTCGGCACCAACTGCCGAGCGCTCTCGGAACCGACCTCGTTACGAGGGAAAAATCGAGTTCGGCACCAGCTGCCGAGCGTTCTCGGAACCGACCTCGTTACGGAGGAAAAATCGAGTTCGGCACCAGCTGCCTAGCGTTCTCGGAACCGACCTCGTTACGGGGGAAAAATCGAGTTCGGCACCAGCTGCCGAGCGTTCTCGGAACCGACCTCGTTACGGGGGAAAAATCGAGTTCGGCACCAACTGCCGAGCGTTCTCGGAACCGACCTCGTTACGGGGGGAAAAAATCAAGTTCGGCACCAGCTGCCGAGCGTTCTCGGAACCGACCTCGTTACGGGGGAAAAATCGAGTTCGGCACCAGCTGCCGAGTGTTCTCGGAACCGACCTCGTTACGGGGGGGAAAATCGGACCTCGGCACCCCTTCGCCGAACGCTCTCATATACAAGCAACCAAACAAACAACACAAAAAAGAAGAGGGGTGCTATAGGGTCGGGTTCAGACCCGTTAAGGATCCAAACCCAAACCCTCTCTCTCTCTCTCCTCCCATTCTTCTCCAACAAAGTTGGCACCGATCCCAAGCAAAAACCAAAGCCAGCTCATTCCTTCCTTCTCCAAACTCCTGGCGCCAAAACAAAAAGAAAAGCCCACCTTCTTCTTCAAACAACCGAACTCCCCCCCTCCGTCGCCGACTGCCTCCGACGTCAAGCTCCACTCCAACTCCAAATGCCGAGTTCTCCACCGCTTCGAGCTCCAACATCGTCAACCTCCTTAACGTCGAGCTCGCCACCTCCACGGCCGAGCTTTCACCTCCTCGCCTCCACTGCCGACCTCCAGCGGCGAGCTCCTCCACTGCGCGAGCTCCAATGAAGAGCACGAGCATCTCGAGCTCCTCCTTCATCGATCCCCGAGCTCCGCACCACCTCGTCAACGTCGAGCTTCGAAGCTCCTCCATGGCCGAACCCATCACCTTCGACGAAGCCACACCAAGCTCGCCCAACCTCGTCGACCTCCACGCACGGGCCATCGCTTCGTCAACCTCCGTCGAGCTCGGGCTACTCTCGACGAACCCATCATTTCCATACCGTCGAAGCTCAGAGCTCCTACTTCTTCGCCGAGCGTCGCCTTGGCACCGAGCTCCAACGAGGAGCTTCACCACCTCCGAAGCACCAAGCTTCGCCAATGGCTGGACTCCGAGCTCGACTCCCTCGACGAATTCCACCCTCTCCGTCACCGAGCTCACAAAGCTCCGAAGCTCCGAACCCAATCCTTCCGCTGACGAGCTCCACCTCCGACGACCACCTTCTAGCTCCACTCCTCGTCGACCTCCAAAGACGAGCTCCCCCGTTGAGCTCCACTTCACGAGCGTCTGGCGCTTCGAGACTGGAGAAAACGAAGGAGAAGGGAGAAGCAGCGAAGGAGAACGAAGAAGCGGAAGAGAGAAAGAAGAAGCGGCGTGAAAAAAAAAGTCAACAGATTGACTTGCCACGTGTCGTCCACGTGGACTTCGGCCACCTTTTCCGAGCGTTCTCGGAACCGACCTTGTTACACCAAAAAAATGGCCTCCTCTCCCTCCTCCCGATGCGCGCTCGCTTGATTGTGATCAACGCGTACGATCGCGCCACGTGTCCAGGTAATATTTTATTTATTTATTTATTTATTTATTTGTTTTAATTATTTAAAAAATCCAAAAAATATTTAAAAATTGAAAAAAAAAATAAATAAAAATTCTAAAAATAGGATAAGGTGAAGACCTCCCGTACGCCATTAGAACAGTAAAACTACTCCTCAAAGGCTGATCAAACTCAATCTTCGGGAGTGGGGGGCTCGTGATATGGCTAAAAATAGGATTAAATCGGGACCGTTCACATCGGACACGAATCTTAAAGCTCAGGGGTAAAACGGTAATTTCACCTACAAACGGGTCTGAAATGGGAACTGGGTCTTTATTCAAAGCCCAATAACCCATGAACGGATCCACGTCAACTGGGTACGGGTTCCAACCCGCTGCACACCCGATCCAGCAAGATACAATCAAGGTCCCTGATTAGATCTTAATCAACGGCCCTGATTCACATCTATCTTTTCACTGGGAATTAGGGATTACATTCCTTATCTGATTACTAGGAGAATATTCCTTATCTAATCACAGGGATTACATTCCTAATCCAGTCCCCAAGACGCCTATAAATACCCCCCATCCATCTCCATTGAGAGGTAATGAGTATTTTCTCAATTTACGCTCTTTCTTAATCATTTCTGATTACTGACTTGAGCGTCGGAGGGTGCGTCGCCGGGATCAACCCCGGTGTCTCGCACTTTTTGCAGGTTAACGGCAGGAGTCAACGGTCAATCTCCGGCGGAACAGGTTAGAGGTTTGCTATTCAGGTTTTCCAAGAACTCACAAATTCTATCTGTTTACCCCCACACCAGATTTAGCGGTAACAATAATATTTTTTATTAATTTTTTGTATAGACGAAACATGACGAACACATTTCATCGGAAACAAAAATAAAAATTTTTAATTTTTTTTTTGTTGGATGAAACGAAACATGATGTTTCGTCTGACACTTTTGCGACGAAACATGATATTTCGTCCGACACTCTTGCCACTTAATTAACCATTTAATTGACTACTTAACTAATTAACCACATAATTATCTAACTAAACTAATTATCTAATTAAACACATTAGTTTTAAAAAAAAAAATCAAAATTTTCCCTGGACGAAACATCAAGTTTCGTCCTAGATTTTTTAGAAAAAAACAATTACAAACTCCCTCGGACGAAACATCTTGTTTCGTCTGGTAGTCTGAAAAAAGTAATAAAAAAATATATAATATGCATATTGCAAAATCGTTTATCAAATACAACACTACTACAGATAAAAAGGGAGGAAAAAGGAGGACAAATGGCAAATTGGGAAACGACTGCAGTGACTTCTTTGCTAAAAAATGACAAAAATAACAATATAGCAAACGACCTATACTCTTTTGAATCTCGGTAAACAAAAGTCTGAATAGCAGTTCCGATGCTACTTGGTGAACCACGAGGTAACGAATGTATAGTCTTACATTATTGACCATAAACAGAGTACTGCACGTCGAGTACATGCACGTTGCATGTTTATATATGCCATCTCAAGAAATGACTCTTGAGCTCTAATACCATCTGAAGCAAGACACAAAATAGACTGATTGCTTGTTCTCATAAAAACTCACAATACTTGAATAAATAGAGTTTCTCGAAGAAATCGAAAGATAAATTGAAGAAAAAAAAGTTCTTTGTTTTTTGATTAATAATATCGAATGATGATAGGAATACATAACTCCTGTGGCCTTTAAATAGGCGGACTAAACAATTTGTTTTTTGATAAAGGGATAGTCTATGAACACCAGCATCGGGAGACTAAAAACTTGCTTGAAAAGAAATAAACAAAAATAATATCATAGAAAAGAAATAAGTGAAACAATTCCTAAAGCAGGGAAGCAATAAAAGATACAATTTTTTGGTTATTAAGTTCGTTCCCATATCATTTATGAATGCTATAGATCCAACTCTGAGAGCATTCTTTTAAAATTAGATTTCGAAAAAGCGTACGACAAAATGAGTTGAGATTTTCTTTTCGATATCCTACTCCACCGAGGATTTGGTCTCAAGTGGATTGCCTGGATTAAGTCCAGTCTTTTCTCTGGCACTTCTTCTATTCTAATTAATGGTACGGAAGGTCACAAATTCAAATGCAAGTGTGGTCTACGTCAAGGTGACCCGATATCTTCTCTTTTATTCTCTCTCGTTGCTGATGTATTCTGTAAACTCCTCTGTAACGCTTGGGACGCTTATGTTATCGAAGGTTTAGGTGGTTCCCAGAGTTACTGCGGGGCTCTGAATTTACAGTATGCCGATGAAACCATTATTTTCGCTAAGCCTAACAGTTCTACCCTGTGGAACCTTAAAATCCTCCTCTATATTTTCGAAATGGATTTTGGTTTATCGATTAATTTCCTTAAAACCTCCGTTCTTTGGCTTGGCGGTTCGAACAACCGTCAAAACGAGAGCGCTCAATTCTTCAACTGTGCTTCCTTTTCTTTCCCCATTAAGTATCTGGGCCTCCCTTTGAGATGGGGGACAAGTTGCATAAATCTGATTGATTTTCGATGATTGATAAAGTAGAATCCAGACTCAACGTTTGGTTCAGTAGGCAATTATCTCGAGGAGGTAGATTGATTTTGGTTAACTCTGTTCTCTCATCGATTCCCTTATATCTGATGTCCTTATTCTATGTCCCCTCTTGGGTTATTAAGAGAATTGATCAAATTAGAAGGAACTTCTTCTGGTCGGGGTCCGATAGTTATAAAGCGGGAACCCATCTTTGCAACTGGAAGTTTGTACCTCTAAGTCGTCTAGGGGCTTGGGTGTTCTTGATTTGAGGAACCAAAATTGAGCCCTTCTGGGTAAATGGATATGGAGAATTTTGAAAGATGATAATTTGCCCTGGGCAAAGCTGATTCTTTATAAATGTCATTCTCGTCATAGAATTTGGGAATTATCCCCATCCCTTCCTTCAGCGGCTTCACCTTTCTGGAAGTGTGTGTGGAAGGTTGTGGATCCTTTTCAATGTGGGCTCTTCAAGGTGTGTGCATCCGGTTCTAAGACGAAGTTCTCGACCGACCTATAGATTGGTAATTACAAGGTTGCTTCGGTCTTTCCGGATATTTTCTGGCTGGCCCTTAACCCTCATGCCACTGTGGCAGAATATCTCTGCGTTCTCAATGGCCAAAGAGAATGGGTTATCCCTCTCAATACCGCCCTTCCTCCTTTGTTACTTCCTAAATACATCCAACTTCTTTCTAGTTTAATCGTCTACTCCTGGCATCCTAAAGAGGATGTCATCTGGCGATGGACTAACTCAGGTACTTATTCGATTAAATCCTTTTATAATTTTCTTAATCACGGTGGTGTCAACTCCCCTTTTGCTAAGATTATTTGGAGTAGTTGTGCTCCCTTGAAAGTTAAAATTCTTGTTTGGCTTTCCATTAACGACAAATTAATCACGGTTGAGAATCTCAACAAGAGGAACTTATCCTTTGGACAATTGTGTGCGCTTTGTCTTACCCATCATGAAGATGCAGAACATCTCTTTTTGCATTGTGGTTTTATTCAACCCTTATGGACGATTTGTGTGAACGCGTGGATTGTCCACTCTTTCCCCACCTCTATTCTGTCTTGGTGGACAAGTTGGAGGTCCTTATTTGTTAAGAAAGTGTTTTTCGCCCCTTGGGATCTTACTATGAAGGCGCTAATCTGGTTCATATGGAAAGAAAGGAACAATCGCATTTTCTTTCAAACCTCTCGTCCTATTGGTAGTCTCATTGATGAGTTGGTTTTCTTTACTAAGTTTTGGTCTTCCTCTCTATCGCATGATAAAGTGGAGGCCCTTCATCTACGTCGCCTCAATGAGGCGGCATATTTATTTCGTATTTCTAATTTTTAACCTCCTTGAATTTTAGCATTGATTTATTAATCTTTTGCTTTTTTATTTCCTTGCAGATTTGAGATTGTGGCTACTAGCTCGCCCTTCTTCTCTCCCCCCTGGTTGTCTTTCCGTTGGGTTCAGTTCTGCTTTGCTGCCGTTATGCTTATAGCTTTTTTCTCTTAATCTTTTGGGTGTGGTCGTAATATCCTGCACATTGTGTTTTTCTGTCCCTGCCTTTTCATTTCTTTTTGATTCTACTAAGCTTAATGTTGTGGTTTACAGCCACTTACTGTGTTTCTGTTCTCCTTTCCTACTACTCAGTTTACGATCTTTTTTTCGTTTCGTTCTTTGTTTATTGTTTTGATGGTTTCTGTTTGCTCATCGGTCTTTAGATGTTTATTTGCATCGGGTGTTTCCTGTACTAGTTGCATCTGCGCAGTCTGTTGCTCATCGGTGTGTTGTTGGGATTTGTTGAGGTCTACCTTTTCCCATCCCTGTGTTGGGGAGTTTAGTCTACTAGTATAATTCTTATTTGTCTGCTTTTGCTGAGTTTCTTTCCAGTACATGTTGCATATTTACTTGAGCAAGTTGCAAATGGTGTGTTGTTCACCATTGTTTGTTTTTCTTGAGAGCTTCGTTGCAAATGGCTCATTTGCTTGATTGTGCTCACTGGTGGTGGTTCTTGCGGTGCTGCTCATGTCCTGTCGATGCCTTTGCTCTTAGCTTTTCTGATTTCGCTGTTGGATTGATTCGCTAGGGTCAGCGTCTGCTACTTCTTGTTCCTACATTCTATTGATGATAATCCAAGAGCGATCAGAGGCTCCTTGTTCTGATTTCTGGTCTCACCGCAGTCTTGCTGTAGAGTCGATGGTTTTTGTTTCTTTTTTAGGCAATGCTTTTCATTGCTTCTATTGTTTTCAGAGTTGTACTTTAATCTAGTGCTCTTCTTCCAATTTTACAGCGTGTACAATTCTTTGTTGATGGTTCTTATACTATTTCTTAATAAAGTTGGGCTGGAGTCTTATGACTTTATCCTGGTATAAAAAAAAAGCAAGTTCAGAAATCTACCCAAAATAACTACCAAAAATACACAGACCCAAGTCGACTACCATGAAATCGCAGTTGGACTGCAAGTATTCAAACTCATCTAGAGAGTCTCGCTGCTCTCTTGCAGTCAACTATCATTGCTTATATAGGTGCAGCTAGATGATGTTTGGAGCTGCATTGAACTTCTTTGTTGCAGCCGTTTGGGGTTGTTGTCGTGCTGAACTATTGCTGATTTTGTGATGTTTTGAGGTTGTTTTGATGGTGATTTAAGGAGGTTTTCTTGCCGCCATCTTGCCGCTTGCCACTTGCCACTTTGTTGTTGCTATGTTTTTCTATTGTGCTCCACATCAACATCTCAAGTTCAACAATTGAATCAATATAGCAAAAATATGAGATCAAGTAAAATTGAGAACAGTTCATCAATCTTAGATTTCCTACTCTTCATAAAAAGGTTTAATCTTTATTTTTAGATTTGAGAACAAAATCCAATGACTTTTACACTTATCATCACGATTTATTGGATTACCAATTATATTTGTTAGACCTAATTTATAAACAATAACAATTTCAGTGATTATCATATAATAAAAAGAAATGAGTGGAATAAAAATGAGATCAAGGGTTTAAGAATTCGGCCTGTAGGTGGTGAGACGTGTAGTCACTGCCCTAAAAAATTATTGCCGCCCAACATGCCAGGCTTTAGTGACAAGACACTTTCTAGTGGTACAACCCCCTAATCAGACCGTAGTTTCTCTGAGCACAAACAAGTGAAAGATAATATAGACCCAATTAACTCATTTAAATGCTCAACTTTGTATGTAAAATAGAGAGAATAATAGAAATAGAAGATAGATAAAAGTTTAAGGACTTGTGCTTAATTTTTCTTGGTTGCTCTTCTTCACCGATGAACAACCAATATATATAGAGATGTAAAAAGGCCAACTAGTCGTTATAAAACTTATAGTGTGTGTATGTGGACAAATGGAGAAAGTGTGAGGGCTATGGTGGCATAAGGTGGCTACATTATCTCCAACAAAACAAGCTACGGAGACTAGAGTGGAGGAGACAAAGAGGGACAATGCATCCATGAGAAATTAAGCCTTGGGGTGGCTACATTATCCCCAACAAAATAAGCTATGGAGATCGGGTTGAAGGTGACAAACTGGGACAATGCACCTGTAACGCCCCGAATCCCAAATACACTGAATTCGAGATGTTCTACAGGATCTTTTCACTTTCTTTAGTACAATTTTACAGGGAAATTTAAACTTTTCATCTTACATCAGAGTTTACATCAATATTACACTTTTCTTTTGCACAGCGGAAGTAAAATACAATAATTAAATGAATGTACAACAACATGGTACAATCTTTAAGCATCCATTCCTCTTTAACATGTCATTTACCTGCATATAAGACTGTGGGTACGTCAGTTTATTCAACCGACGATCATTATACACGGCCATCCTCTCTATGCCGGAAATAGTATAACTTAATTTTCCATATTTAGCAGACACAAACTTGTCACATTACAATTAAAGGGACTATCCTATTGATGTCGTGTTCTGATTGTGCACTTAATCCTTAATGCATTTATTTATGTTACATGACACTAATGCGCACTTGTTCGGATTCTATGCATCCCATACTACATAGGTCCGAGGGCAAGCCCTTATTCGTTCTTCATCTTTGTAGGGTTCAATCCCTCGCCATGACTTAATCTACTACTGTAACTACGGTAGTGTCTTAGATGATCTATGAGTGCAAGCACGTGTACAGAAACTGGAGGGGAATCCCACGTCATGTCACGACTCATCATGAAGAACCTATGGACAATTCAGCCTCCTTCATGGCACACGATCCTCATGCAATCACCAAACACCCCACAAGTGTCACCACCGGGACGGTACCTTGGAATAGTATCCACGTCATGTCACGACGCATCGTGAAGAACCTGTGAAATACTCTCCGCCGCCACGGTACCCTGGAGCCGTATCCACGTCATGTCACGACTCATCGTGAAGAACCTGTGAAATACTCTCCGCTGCAAATCCGATGGCTCTCACTCGTGTTTTTCTCTTACTTTCATCACGTCTCCACTATGTACCAATCCTTAGTTTTTATTAGAATCATGAACAAAATCAAAGCTCTAGAGTTAGCCTCTCCACCAAACCGGACTTATTCATTCATTTCAACATGACCAACCTTGGTCTTTCTTTCTAATAATTCATTTCAATTTCTTTCCAATTGCCGGGGGAGACTTAGCTACTCTTTCATTTCAATTCCAATTCATAATTTCCAACATTGAGCGTTACTAGCTCATAAGTGCATTTTTCATAATCATAATGGATTTTCTTTTCCATGTTCATAGCTTTCTCATATTCATTTAATTCTCATGATTCACAATAAATGATTCACTTCATGTACATTCGTGCAAGAACAATAGAGTTTACCAATATCCAGATTCACAATCTTTACCACAAACAAATCATAAGATTTCAGATATATCAAAAAGCACTCTGGACAGTCGACTTGGAACTCCACCAGTCGACTTATCCAGTCAAATACAGTTCATTAATAATACTCGGAAGAGTCGACTGCTGCACACGGCCAGTCGGCTGTTCCGCAGTTTCCACATTTAAATGTCATTCAATTAACAGACGACTATCATTCAAATCAGCCGTCTGTACAGAGTGATTCAACTATACATTTTCTACTCAGTACAGTCGACTGCTACAAGCATTCAGTCGACTGAACAGGTTAAATTTCAATTTAAGAAATCATCTTTCCTTCTGATCATCAATACCCACATTATATCATATTCGTATCAACATAACTTGTAATTTCTTATCATAACATCATTTCAATGGAACTCTGAACTGTACATAATATATTTCAATACTACCTTCATTCTTAAGGAAATTTAACCACTATCATTCATTTATTCTAATAAGCATGGAGAATTTTACCCACAACTTAATTAACAATAGAACCACATGCAAATTGTCCATTAACATACCAATCAATTTATGAACTAACTTTCCATTAAAATGTATTCTTACTAACATTTTCCATGCATCATTTCTAATTATAAATAAAGATAATCAAACCCACTTTATAGCCACATTCTTATTGCACACAATCACACATAATTTGCATATCAATAATTCAATCAACTAGAGATCATCTTTTCAATTAAAAGCGCATTCTTATTAATCATTTCCATGCAACTTTTTGCTAATTAAATCTAGCATATATTCCTATGTTAGAAATAAGGAAAATTCTACCCACCTTGTATGGAGAGAAAACAACACAATAGCAAACAAATTCCTTGCGAATGAATGCACCTCCTCCTAGACGATGCATGCGCACCTCCAAGCCCAAGCACAAAAATCGAAAGCTTCCCTCCTTGAATAGCCGGCCCTTCTCCTCCTTGTTGAAAGCAATACAATCCCACACAATTCTCTCAATCTTTTAACTCACAACTTACTACTAAATTAGACTATAGTTTTGGAAAGATATAATTGCATATGAATATAGCCATGGGAAGGGGTATTTATACTAGAAATCAAGTAGAATGAAGGGCTAGGATTAACTAGTTGGTTGTAGGATGGAAGGCTAGGATGAGAGTAGGAGTTACCACAACTACCCACATTCACATAACCACCTCCATGATCTCCATTCAAAATTTGGGTTTCCCTCCCAAAAGAATGCAACCGGCCACCATGGAGAAGTGTGCATTTCACGTGTACGTGAAGTGCACGTGCATGCAACTAGGACCAAAATTGTACATTTTAATTTTGTATAAAAATAAAATAGTTTTAAAATAGTCTTCTACATGACAAGTTTAAATAAAAAGAAGATTAATCCATGGGCTTTATTCTTGGGCCAAAATATTTATTTTAAATAATTTACATTTTGGGCTTTTAGGAAAAAGGCTTTTAAAAATAAGGCTTTCTATTTATTTAAAGAAAGGCTTTTGTACAAAATAATTTGAGAACACATATTTAAATATTTATACAAATCATAATAAAATAATTATAAGATTTAATTCAACCAAAAATATTGCACGTGCACGCTACGTGCAAAAATAAATAATTTCATTAATTGAAAAATCAGGGTATTACAGCACCCATAAGAACTATTAATATACAATTCATTTGTATTTCCTTTTGAGAATATCCCACAAATGAGATCAAGGGTTTAAGAATTCGGCCTGTCGGAGGTGAGGCATGTATTCACTGCCCTAAGGAATTATTGCCGTCCAACGTGCCAGGCTTTAGTGGCAACACTCCCTAGTGGTACAACCCCCTAATCAAACCAGGGTCTTCTCTAGGCATGAACAAGTGGAAGACAATATGGACCCAATTTAACTCATTCTGTTAATGTTAACAGAGGGATTGAGTAAATATTACAATATATCCCATATATAGGAGGAAACCAAATACTAAACTAATACATAATCCGATATGGGACTAAACATAATATCCAACACCCTTCTCAAACTCATGGTGGGTCGAATAGTGTGAATTCACCCACTAAGTATTGAAATCTCTGAACAGTGTGGGATTTGGTGAAGGAGTCTGTTGTCTGCTGTGAAGAGGTAACAGAATGAAGTGAAATGATCCATGCTTCAAAATGCTCACGAGCATAGTGACAATCAATCTCTATGTGATTCTTTCACTCATGAAAGACCATGTTGCTTGCAATGTGCAATGCACTCCGTTTATCACAATGAAGAAGAGTAGCTCCTGTAAGGGTGACACTCATATATGATAATAACCAACGAACATGAACAATCTCTCTAGTAGCAGCTGTCATCGCTCTGTACTCAGCTTATGTGGAAGAACATATAACAATTGTCTGTTTCTTGCTTCGCCATGAGATTAGTAAATCACCAAGAAATAGACAAAAACTTGTGGTAGACCGTTTGGTAGTAGGATCACCCGTCCAATCTGAATCAGAATATGTACTAAGCTCCAGTTTAGATTTAGAGGGCATGAATAATGAGCGAGTGATAATGCCCCGAAGATATCTGAGGATCCGAAGAAGAGCACTGTAGTAAACTGATGTAGGAGCGGAAATAAACTGACTGACTATACTGACGGCATGAGCAATATCGGGCCTGGTCATGCATAAGTAGACAAGCTGTCCAACAATCTGCCTGTATCTAGTGGGATCGGGAAGGAGCTCACCATCTGTGGGACGAAGATTCACGTGAAGCTCTCAGGGAGTATCAACTGATCGAATGTCAGAGAGACATGCAGTGGAGATAATGTCTGCCCTGTATTTTTGTTGATAAATGAGTGTCCCCCGAGATCTATGGGCAATCTTTAGACCCAAAAAGTAATGTAGTCTGCCAAGATCTTTCATATGGAACTGCTGGTAAAGGTATTTCTGGGTGGATGCAATGTATGTGGAGTCATCTCAGTGACTCATATCATCAACATATAATAGTAGAAGTATCCTCTCCTGCGGTGTCGACCGCATAAACATAAAGTGGTTCGCTGAACTTTGACTGAAACCGGCCTGTGTGATGGCACGACAAAAACACTCAAATCAGGCTCGAGGGGTCTATTTTGAGACCATATATAGCACGACGTAGATGGTAAACATGACGAGGAGGTGTGGTAAGGCCAGGAAGAGGATGCATGTAAACAACCTCAGATTAAGTACCATGAAGAAATACATTCTTCACATCCATCTGATATAACAGGCCACTAACAGATGACGGTAACGGCATGGAGAGTGTAAACTGTAGTCATCTGCGCATCTGGAGCAAAAGTCTTATCATAATCAATGTCATTCTCCTGAGTAAATCATCGGGCAACTAGACGAGTCTTGTGTCACTCAATGGAGCCATCAGGTCGATATTTAACCTTGAAGACCCACTTGCAGCTAATAGGCTGGATGCCCACTGGTAGTGGAACAACATTCCAAGTGCCAGTCTGATCAAATGCGCTGAAATCCTCTGTAATAGCTTTTCCGCCACTTGGGATATTGAATTACTTCCTAATAGGTTCTGGGCTCACGTATGGAGTGTATGACAGTGAGATATGCATGAAACTGTGATCAGTAGGAAGCTAGGGTGGCAAAACCAAACTAATCAGAAGGACCAATGGCATCGGGTGTATAATGTGCCAGGTGAGATGCCCAAAATGGAACGTGTAGACTGACGGACCGGTGGTGGATTGACAGGGTGTGGGGGTGAGGTTGGTGGTGTGGGTGCATGCAGATGTGGGGATGCAGGTGGTGTGGGTGCATGATTCTGTGGTGATGCAGGTGGTGTCTCTGTAGGAGGAACAATAGGTGTAACGTCTGTATGAGATAAAAAATGAGTCAAAGGAGTGGGATCAAAGGAAATAGCCGAAAGATGTGTCCAGGGAGGTAGGCCCAACAACTGAGAAATCGAGAAAACTAGTATCCTTAGGAGAGGTCAAGTAGTAAGGATAGTCTTCCACACAGGAGGCATGTCGGGAAATACAAACACGACCCACCGATGGATCAAAATAACGATATCCTTTGTGCTCTGAACTGATCGAGGGGTGAGCTTCGTGTGCTCAGTGGGAGAGAGAAGAACATAATAGGTGTACCCAAAAAATATGGTGCATACTGTAGTCCAGTGCTGAGTGATGAAGAGCCTCATAAGGTGTCGTACCAGATAGGATATACGGGAAAGTGATGTTAATGAGGCTAACAGAAGTCATGAAAGCTTCAGCCCAGAAAGAACGAGGAACAAAAGAGGAGAGTAAAAGAGCGCGAGCCATCTCAAGAATGTGACGATGCTTATGTTTAGCTACACCATTCTGCTCATGTGTGTGAGTGCATGATTGCTAAAAAAGTGTGACGTGAGATTGAAGGATCAATCTCATAGTAGTGGAAGTCTGCTCACGAGCAACATCTGGGTGGAAAGTCTTGATGCGCACACCGAACTGAGTGTGAATCTTGGTCATAAAAAATTGGAAAATATTAGGAATTTCATATCGTTTATGCATAAGAATAACTCATGTATATCGAGTGAAGTCATCTATGAAGGTAACATAATAGAGATAGCCTTTTCATGAAGGTACATGAGAGGGTCTCCATATGTCAGAATGAACAAGTTGAAAAGGATGAGTGGTTTGAAAATTATATTTTTTATTAAAAGGGAGTGTTATGTGTTTGGCCAAATGACAGCCCTGACAATCAGAAAAATGGGTGAAGGAAAGAGGACCAAGGGCATCACTATAGGCTAAAGTCTTGAGTCGAGAATCATTAACATTACCTAAACGTTTGTGCCACAGATCAACATCAGAGGATACAAAACCAACAAAATTAGAAAATTACGCTAAGATTTATGTGCATGTAGAAAATTTAAATGATATAGACGACCCTGTCGACCAGCATTCCCAAATTCCTGACCAATGTGTGAATCGGTAATAGAACAACCTAAAGAATAGGATGTTATGTCAAGACCATTATCACTTAGCGCACTAATGAAAATAAGGTTCATGGATAAATGGGGAGCAAAAATAACATAAGGTAATGTGAGAATGAGAGAGCTAATAGACCTTGAGTGTGTAGTGAGAAGCTGTGAGTCATCGGCTATATGAAGGGATGACGAGAAAGATGGAAGTGCAATGCTAGTGGTGAGTAGCGTATAATTACTAGTAAGATAATGTGATGCACCAGAATTTAAAATCCAGAAAGAATTCATATCAGGAGTAACAGAGAATGCAAGAGCAGAGGGGCCAGCAGTGACAGACTAACCTAAGAGGTGGAGTTCTAGCTGAGCGAGGTGATGTTAAAGATTGGCCCAATCAGCAGGAGATGTCAAGGCCGGAGTAACGGTCACGACCAAAGATGTAAGGAAAGAAGTACTGCGAGGAGGAATGAGACTGGTGTTGTTGTGGTATGGATCAAAATGAGATGGAGATATTGCTAGTGTTGGGATCGAGATAGGGAACTGGATGGTGCTAATGATGTCGAAAGAAGGGGTGGAGTAGGGTTAGGGATAATGCTGAGAGGAGGGAGGAGGACGAAATTAGGATGATGGTAGTGCTGCCGCTATCTGAATCTGGATGGGGATCGGGATGTGAGGGAGAGTGAAGAGGAAGATGTAGCAGCAGGAAATTCATTGGAGATGGAAAGATACTGGCGAAAACTGGGGTTCCATTTGAGAAGTACTAGCACCTGCAAAAAAAATTTGATTTGTTTTTGTAAAACTGGTTGGATAGGGTTTGGATGTTCGGGTAGGGTTTGGATGTTCGGGTAGGGTTTGGATGTATATGTGGTTCGGGTTTGGATTTTGGGTGAGATTGGAGATGAACAGATTAGTGGCGGCTAGGGTTTTTGGGTTAAGGGTGAAGGAGAGAGGCGGCTAGGGTTTTGGCGAGGAGGAGGTGCAGCAGGATTGGGTGTTGGAGTATTGGGGGTATTACTGACGAGGATGAGGGTGCTGACGAGGATGATGGTGGTGCAGTGGAGGTGTTGACGAGGATGAGGGTGCTGATCGTGGTTGTTATTGCTGTTTGCTGAGGATGGTGGTGGCGATAGGGTGTTTGACGCAATTACTGAGGATGAGGGTGGCGACAGGGTGTTTGCCACAATTGCTGAGTATGAGGGTGTCGACGATGGTTGCTGTTGTTGACGAGGATGAGGGTTTTTGTTTTCCGTAGTTGTCGCCGCAGTTGTTGACAATGATTTTGCTGGTGTTGTTGTTGATGTAGAAGACAACAAAGGTGGATTTGAGATAGAGTAATTAGGGTTAGAAATTAGAGATGGGAAGAGAGACTAGGGTTAGGAATTACCGCTCTGATACCATGTTAATGTTAACAGAGGGATTGAGTAAATGTTATTAGATTATTGGATTCTTTATAACTGAGTACAATATCTTCTATATATAGGAGGGAACCAAATACTAAATTAATACATAATCCGATATGGGACTAAACATAATATCTAACACATTCAAATGTTTAACTTTGTATATAAAATAGAGAATAATAGAAAGAGAAGATATATAAGAGTTCAGGACTTGTGCTAATTTTCCTTGGTTGTTCTTCTTCACTGATGAACAACCAGAATATGTAGAGATGGAAAAAGGCAAACTAGCCGTTAAAAAACTTAAAGTGTGTGTATGTGGACAAATGGAGAAAGTGTGAGGGCTATGGAGGCTTAGGGTGGCTACATTGTCTCCAACAAAACAAGCTATGGAGAATAGGGTGGAGGTGACAGAGAGGGAGAATGCATCCATGGAAAATTAAGCCTTAGGGTGACTATATTGTCTCCAACAAAACAGGCTATGAAGACTGGGGTCGAGGTGACAAAGTGGGACAATGCACCCATGGGAATTTAAGCCTTGGGAGGGGGGGGGGGGGGGGGGGGGGGGGGGGGCTACATTGTCTCCAACAAAGCAAGCTATGGAGACTAAGGTGAAGGTGCCCCCGCACCCCCCCCCCCCCCCCCCCCCCCGTCACACACACACACACACACACACACACACACACACACAGAAATTCAAATGAAGAAAATTGGTTCGAATAGATAAATCGCATATATATGTTAAAGAGAGTTATAGTTGAGCATTTTATACTATATATTCAGTGTAAGTAGCTTGCAGACTTGAACTTAAAAAAAAAGGAAATTCAAATGAAGAAAATTGGTTAGAATAGATAAATCACATAAAGATGTTAAAGAGAGTTATAATTGAGCATTTTATACTATGTATTCAGTGTAAGTAGCTTACAGCCTTGAACTTACACCTAGTAGTATTTACTTTAACCTAAGGAAGCCATAATGGACTACGCCTGAAATCAGGCCCCTTGGTTAGATCTCGGTAAGAGTACACAATGTACAGATAATTTATGGGTCACGCAGATGGCGCTATTATGACCATGCGCACAGTACCACTCATTAGAGTTCTAGGGAGCAGTCCTGGTCCCACGGTCGCGGCCTCATGACGACTCTCACGTAGGTAAGTCCTCAAGAGGTGCATTGGATAACACCTCGCAAAAATCCTGCCTTCAGACTTATTAAGAATATAAAACTCATTTTATAATATCAACACATATGAGCACTATACCATCATAGGTAGGGATGGCATTCGGGTCGAACGGGCCGGGCCGGACCCATATGGATTGGATGTTGACTTGGGCGGGTTCGGGCCGGGTTGGTGGCTTAATCGGGTCGGGCCGGGCTGGGTCGAAAAGTGGAAATGGCGACCCGCCCAACCCGTGAACCTTTCGGGTCTAAACTGGGTCGGGTCGCGGGTTGGCCCGTTTAGATAGGTTTTTTTTTTAATTTTTTAAAAACATAAAATAATAATAATAATAATAAACATTAAAAATCGCAATAATAATAATAAGATTGAAAGAGTGAAATGGCCAAAAAATATTGAAATATTATTCATATGATTTTAAGTTAATAAGTTATACAAGTTTCACAATTTCTAATGAAATAAAGAATTCAATTCACAAATTTGTTTTATACACTAACATATTTCTTATATACAATTTCAATTTACTTCAATTTTTCTAATTTGAAATAACAAGCAAAGATATAATACAATTTTTTTATCTATTTACAATTGTCTTCAAGTTGATGGCCTTCAATTTGTTGTTGTTGACTTGTTGTTGTTGGTCTTGAATTCTTCATTTTGGTTGCTATTGTTGTTGTTGTTGTTGTTGTTGTTGTTGTTCCGGCGAGTTGCTTTCCCTTGTGTCCTATCTTCAGCCTTCAGCCAGTCTTCTGTGCAAACGAGCATCTCTAACGTGTCGGGCTTCAAGCGATTCCTGTAATAAGTTAGAACCCTGTCACTTGAAGAAAATGCACTCTCAGAAGAAATTGTAGAGACAGGAGGAGTTAGTAAATCTTTAGCCATATATGACAGAATACTATAAGTGTGTTCATGGTCTTTCCACCACTGTAAAATATCTAGTGGAGAAGAAGAAGACTCAGAATCTTGTTGGTTATACCAATTTAATTCATTTGGTTGATTAGTCCTAGATTTTTTGGATTGAATTTGTGCAAGTAAATTAAATGTTCTATCATCAAATTTACTCTTATCCTTACCTTTGGAACTACCAGAAGAAGAACTAACTACAGAAATTGTACTACTAGAAGCAAAAGATCGATCATAATAATCATACAAGTTATTTAATATAGATTCAAATTTAACTAAAAAAGAAGCTCAATCAATTTCTATTTCTATTTTTTCATTTTCCCCAAGTAATGAAAAAAACATTTCAATCAAACTCTTCGTACCTTCTAATTTGATACGAGGATCCATAACGGTAGCAACACAAATCAACATAGGAAGAGGATAAAAACACTTCAAATTTTTTTTGTATGCAGGTTTTACAATATCACCAACAAAAGTATCATTTAACATTTCCTTAAATGTTTGCATCATACTAACTACTGAAATAAAAATGCTACTAGAAGTAGATTCATATGTTTTTGAAAATTTTAAAGTTGCGGTTTTAAAAGGTTCTAAAAATTTCAACAAAGATTTGACATAAAACCAATCGGTGGGAGTCATTTCAAAATTTGGCATATTTTTTGCGATACAAAAATCTTTTACAACTGCTTTATAGTCGGTAACAACATGTAGTAAATCAAAAGTAGAGTTCCATCGGTGTTTAACATCCTTTGGAAATCTTCTAAAAGGTACATTTGAAATCTTACACCAATTTTTCCATTCTTGAAATACGCTGGGACTTAATGCAATGAAATGTACACAATTTCTAATTTTAAGTATATATGGATCAGCTATTTTTAATTCTTCTTGAATACATAAATTTAAAATATGACATGAACATCTAATATGAAAAATATTGTCAGATGGATGGTTTAATGCTGATTTTAAAGTAGTAATTGCTGCATTGTTGTTAGATGCATTATCAAAACTAATACACATAATTTTATCGCGAATATGAAAAACATCATAAATTTCTAAAATACAGTTTGCTATTGCAGCGTCACTATGGGGATACGGCAACACGGTAAGTGATATGATTCTTTTTTGAAGAATCCAACCATTGACGATCCAATGACAAGTTATTCCCATTGTTGGAATATTGTTGACACTCGTTCAATAATCCAAAGTTAAACTAACTCTATAAGTTAAACTCCATAAAATTGCAATCAAAGCATCCTTCATTTCATTATACACTTTAAAATAATCCGATTTGCAAGTATTTCTCGGGATTCTTCTAAAATGAGGGTTTAAGGCCGTTTGATTAAAATTTTCCAAGTCCCTATTCTTGGGATAGGAAAGTGGTAACTCTTCCTTTATTACTAATCGGGCCATTTCCCGACGAACAAGATCGGGATCATAAGGGTGGCTATCAACTAGACCGGTCCTAGGGTTGATTTTTTGTTGGCCGGGTAGGTCAACAAAAAGGTCTTCATGGTTATGTTGGATGTGTCTACAAATTGTACCGGTGCCATCACACCTCTTGAATTTGAATGCCTTAGAACATGTTTTGCAAACTTTCAACCCTATACCCGGATTTTCTTCGTTCGGAATAAAATCGTAAAATTTATGCCAATCACTACTTTCTCCTCTACTTTTCCTACCACTACGGGGTTGTGTGGTTTCGGTTGGTTGTTGTTGTTGTTCTTCTTCTTCTAATTGTGTCTCCTACAACCTCATCGTGTGTACCCCATTGTTGGGTAGGAGGATCATGGTACTCTTTGGTGGGCTCACTAATTGGGACAATTGGTGGCCTATGGGAAGTGTCGGTAGAATTTTGCCCACTTTGGCTACAACCGCTACCGTGTGATCTAGACATAATATAGTAATGTATGTAAAAAAAACTACACACTGTAGGAGTGATGAGTTATAAAAAAAATCTAGAAAACAAGAGGGTTGAGATAGCGAAGATAAAAAAACTGACAAAAATTATAACTACAACAAAAATTAAATAAGAAGAGAGGTATGAAATTTTGTTACCGTTCACCGTGGATACGCATATATAAAAAAATTCGTGAAAATAAGAATAGAAGTAGAAGTAGAAATAAGCGATTCCGGAATTGAAGAGTTGAGGAGAGCTTGAAGGAGAGTTGAAGACTTGATCACTTGGAGTTGGACGAGAGTTGAAGAGTTGAAGACGTTGTTGAATTTTGATTTCGATACGATCGGAATTTGATCGTGTATATGCCTTGAAGACTTACTTGTTGAATACTTCAATTGTTCACAAATTGCTTAGAAATGAGTTATAATAGTAGAGAGAGTAAGAGAGTTTTTTGTGAATTTTTTAATGGGGTTTTGGTGGGTATTTATAGGGTAAAAATTAAAAAAAACAAAAAAAAAACCCAAAAAAAACAAAAAAACGGCTATAAGAGCCGTTGAAGGCTCTCTGTTGTACAGTACCTAATGGCCCTTTTGCGACCCGTTGGACCCATTCGGGTCAACGGTCGACCCGAGGCGGGTCTAACGTTTGACCCATTCGGGTCAAACGGTTCGCAACCCGCGGGTCGACGTGCGGGTTGGCGGGCGGGTTGGGAAAAATTAATCGGGTTCACGGGCCGGGTTGGGCAGGTTGGATCCGATATTTCGGTGACCCGGGTCGACCCATTACTGTTGAGGGGTTCGACCCGAACCCGAACCGCCATTTCGCGGGCCAGATTATACGGGCGGGTCAGCGGTTGACCCGGCCCACATGCCATCCCTAATCATAGGAATGTGGTTTGAGTAAATACCTAAGTACTGCTCCAAAGTAAATTTAGTGCTTCCACGGGATCACCAATCCAGCTTGTTTCTACTCTTTGAACTTCTACGGACACATCCAATCAATGAAGTAGGGTTACTACCATTGATGACCCCTTTAGGGGCTTGACCCCATGCCCCTCGATGACTGTAAGATCTTAAAGTCACGAATATATCTACAGAGTCTACTCACAACATATGCAATGTCAGGTTTAGTCCTATTCGAGATATACAACAATAATCCAATCATTCGTGAATATTTTAATTGAGCAACTGGCTCACCATTGTTCTTCTTTAATGCAAAGCTTGGGTCATATGAAGTAGAAGCATGTTTACAATCATGATAGTTATATTTCTTAAGCATGGATTCAATAGAATGTGACAATGACAATGATATGCCTTGATCGGTTTTAGATATTTTCATGCCAAGTATAACATTCGCTTCTCCAAGATCTTTTATGTCAAAGTTATTAGCAAACAATTCTTTCACATCAAGAATAAGATCAACTGTTTTGCTAAATATGAATAATGCACTCAGAATCAATTCGTTTAATGTAATTACATTATCATATTCATTAAAAACAAATCCATATTAAATCGTAACATTAAATTTATGATGTCATTGCTTAGGAGCTTGTTTCAAACCATACACTGGTTTAACTAATCTACATACTTTATTCTCTTGTCCTTTAATAACAAAACCTTCAGGTTGGTTCATATAAATATTTTCTTCTAAGTCACCATTAAGAAACACAGTTTTAACATCCATTTAGTGAATTAACAATCTATGAATAGAAGCTAATGCAAGAAGAGTTCTTTTGGTAGTAATTCTAACAACAGGAGAGTAAGTGTCAAAATAGTCAATACATTTCTTTTGTGTATAACCCTTATCTACTAACCTAGCTTTATATTTATCAATAGATCCATTAGCTTTCAATTTCTTCTTAAATATCCATCTATAACCTATAGCTTTACAACCAGGGGGTAAATTACTAAGATACCAAGTGTGGTCTTCTATAATAGATCTAAGCTCACTCACTATCTACAACTTCCTTCCAAAAGGGAGCATCAGGTCTAGACATAGCATAAATATATGTGGCTCACTTTCTATAAGGTACACAAAATAATCTGCACCAAAGTTTTTTCTCAACTCTACTTCTCTTACTTCTCCTATGTTCAGGTTCAGACTTAGGCTCAAAAGGTAAGGAATTACTGGGTTTGGATATGCTAGGAATGTCAAAAGAAGAGCTAGAAGAAGGATTTGTTGGTTGACTAGGGATCCTAGTTTTATAAGGAAAGATACTCTCAAAATATGAAGCATCCATAGATTGTATAATAGAGTTACTAGAGATATCATTAATGTCAGAATGTAGAACTAGAACTCTATTGGCATTACTATATTTAGCATATCCAATAAGTATGACATCTACAGTTTTTAATCCTAATTTATGCTTCTTAGGTCCGAGAATATCTACTTCTACTAAACAACCTCAAACTCTAAGATTGTTAATTCTAGGAGGCCTATTTTTTCAATATTCATTTGGAGTCTTATTGGTTGTCTTATGAGGAATCATATTCAAAATATAACAAGCAGTCATAATGGCTTCACCCCACACATTTCCACGAGCACCAGAACTAACAAGCATAGAATTCACCATATCCATCAACTTTCTATTCTTCTTTTCAGCAATGCCATTTGATAGAAGAGTGTAGGGAGCAGTGTAACACCCCAATTTTTTTTTTTTGAAAACCTAAGTCTCCAAATTCAATTCCTTCAATTTCTATATCACTTTAATCATAAACTAAGAAAGTTATATTTCAGGGAAAATTTTGACAGAGTCTCCCCTGTAAATTTTGCCCCGAAACACAAAAAGCTTACGGAATTCTGCTCAAAATTCCGTAGCTTACAATACACACAATAAATTCACGGGCTTCCTAGGCCAAAATGAACAGAAACATACAAGCAATATAATATAATGCTCTGGGGGCCAAACTCATAACGGATTATCACATATCAAATAAAAACTATAAATTTCTTTGAAAAACAAGGTAAAATTTTAGAAAAATCCTTGTAAAACCTACCACAGAGCCCGGTACTCCACAACGAGATGGGTACGGGTCACAAACCTGCCATACCACCCCACACTATACTCATCATTATCATATACATGCTTATACTTCCATAATACAATTTAGATCATAGATTTAACTATTCACATACTAATTAGTACAAAATTTTAAAACAAACTTCATCCTACCAGTCCATGCCTCACCTCTGCACTAATGCGAACCTGTAACAGTGGGGGTTCTCGGGTAGTCCTCAGACTCCCCTAACCCCCCAAACACTAAGGGGTTAGCCATTTCTGGTGTGAGTATAGTTAGTAATCTAATAACAAATTAAAATAGTATAAAGAAAATAATTTAAACTTACAAATACCAAGTTAAGATAATGCTACCCGAATCCTGAACACAACATCATCGATACGATGATATATCAAATACTTTACCAATCCTGCATTCAACTGTTTAATTATCCATAACTTCCCACATTTCATAATATACTTCACCTCAACCTCGTATATATATATTCTTATTTTACATCCGCATAATACGAATACACATACAATCCATTACTTTTCAATTTATCTTCTCTAACCCAAATATTCATTCTTCCGCAAGTATCGTCATAATAGCATTATTTGAATATAACTACATGATGTTATTACTCCTTTCATTAATAACCCTTTATGGGAATACAACTCATAATACAACATACTCTCTTAATAACCATTTTCATAACCAGCCTCATAATACGGGTATTTATTTTATTAAAATACAACAAGTATCACTTCTTACCTATATGCTTCTATTCTCATAATGCCACATTCATTCAAGTCTCATAACGCAAATATAACATCTTAATGCTTATTGCAATGCTCTCACATTTCATCACATCATTAACACATCATTAATAGAATACTTATACTGGTTACATCAAAACCATGTTTTATAACTCATTCACATCTCATTACTCCACTTAGTAATTCTCATTCTTATAAGGATTATATTTCTTATTATCATTTTCACTTAATCCCCAAACACAATTTGGGGCCACAACATATCACACCCCATAGCCGATAGCTTAGGTAATAATCACTGCACCTCAAACACACAGTTTGGGTAATATCACATCACGTCTCAAGCCGATAGCTTGGTTATTTATTTCACTTCAATCACTTATCATCTTCACTTCACTTTATTTCTCATTTCTATCAATCATTACCACTATTATATCCACTCACCCTGCGAATTATGTCAAGGCAGGTAGTTCCCACAATTTCCACAGAAATTGCGGGCAGGTAGTTCCTTGACACAATTCCAAGGTACAACTCATATCAATCTGTATTTACTTTAATGATCCCATACGTAATACAATTACTTCATATTATTCATGATAACACATCTCTTTTATTATTTTCATCTTAAATTAATCACATGCTGCATTTATCATTTCTTTTTATACACTAACTCATAACACGTTCACTTTCATAATTACTTCATTCACAACAACTTTCTTTCCCATACACAATTCACATTTCACTATCCAGTTTCTTTTCCACACACAATTTACATTTCACTATCCACTTTCTTTACTCTCACATTTTTATTAACACAAAGTTATTTTATTAGTTTATCGACCAGTGAGCCACAGTATCCCAACATACTGAAAGTCGACAGCCCAGTAAACACGCGGCCCGATGCTCACACAGGGTCTTACTCGTCCGAGGCTACGTCTTCCTCCTAGCCGAACTAGCGAGGGAACCACTAACCCCAGGTAGAACTTGGGTACTTCCTCCCGGCCGAAGCCAAGAGGGAAAAAGCCACTGACCCCAGGTAACCTGGGTACTTCCTCGCGACGGTTGTCATCGAGGGGAAAATCACTTACCCCAGATAAACTGGGTACTTCCTCCCAGCCGAAGCCAGGAGGGAAAAACCACTTACCCCAGATAAACTGGGTACTTCCTCGCGACAGCTGTCATCGAGGAAAAACCGGGCCTCAAGCCGATAGCTTGGACGATAAAATCCACTTACCCCAAACATAGTTTGGGTCCACTTACCCCAAGCCGGTCCTTGGGTATTAGGAGGTCTAGCCCAAACCCCCAGGATTGCTGTAGGTACTGGTCAACAAAACCATCTGTTACTAGCATTAATCATTTCATCTTTCCATTTTACTAATTCAACATAAAGCATCACAGCTTTTAATTAAACAATAGCCACATCCTTGACTTTAATCACAAGAATTAATAACACATTTTATTAACACATACCATCTTATCTTTTATCTTACCATTTAATGCATATCCAGTGTCCACAATATTAATCATCACATCATTATACCATATTATGCATACATTCTATCATTCAACATATAAAACCATCATATCATATCAATGCATATTATTAATGCGCCAAGATTATAATAGTAATAAAAGAACTACATTATGTTATTTCATATCGTAAAAGTATCAAAATGTATACTTCATCACATTATAATATCCATTATTACCCATTAATTCACTTCGAACATAATTATAATGTAACCATATACCCACTTACTAATTTCATCAATTATCACATCCCGAGTCAATATCATGATATATATATATACACAAACATACACCACCCATGCGGGTTTCCAAGAAAAGGGGCCAAAATAATTTATTTCCTCTAATTAAATCTCATAATATCCAATTATAGCATACTAGCTCATACATCATGTTTCATATAAGTAAAATCACCTATAAGGGCTTATATGCCCCAAAACATACACCAAACGTGCACTATAATTATACGGATTTTCAAAACATGATCACAATCATTAATTTCATCTAATTACATCTTATAACATCCATCCATAGCATGCTAGCCCATACACCAGGCTCCGCATATACCCAATTGCCTATATCGGCCTATATACCCCAAAAACATGCACAAAACATGCACAGGATAAAATATGCATAAACGATTTAATATATTTAATTTTTATACTTCAACACGTCACATTAACTCATAATATAGGTTTCGTATACTTAAAATAGTTAATTTCCTCAAATATCACAAAAACTCAGTTTCGGACCTTTAAAAATCCGTATTTTCATTCAAAATCAGTTTTTAATATAACTTCTACGAAATACATCACAAAGCCACGGAATTCGGCCACAATATAAAATATTTATAAATACAACATACTCACCTGACGGATCGAGCAAATGATGTCCCACGTCCGTCCTGTAGCCAGTCGAAGTTCGACTTTTTCCACCTTTCCGAAGTCCTCTCCGAAAATCGATGCTACCACGAGCTAGAGCACCCTCTAATTAGCCATCCCTCCAAATTAATTTGAAAATCATGGAGAGATGGAGCAGATTTGGGTGGATAGAGGGAGGACCGAAAGTGGGTTTGTTTGGTCGGTATTGAAACCAGGAAAGGAAGAAGGAGGAAGAGGAAAATGGGGTGTTGGATTTCTTTCGGCTGAGGTGAACGGAGAAGAAGGAACGGAGGGAGGCCAGGGTGGGTTTCGATCGCTACCTTCGGGTTTCGGTCGGGTGGAGTGAACGGGAAGGGAGAAGAAGGAAAAAAGAATGAAGGAATTAAAATGGGGAAGGGGGTTATTGTAAAATATAATATATATAAAGAATAATAGTAAGGTATAATTACCTATAAGCCCTCCAAATCCAATATATTACAAATAAACCCCAACACTTTTCTATAATAATACAAACAATACAAAACACATTAAAATTATCTTATAATAATCCCCCATAATGATAAAATAAAATAAACTATATTTCCTTACATAAAATCTCAACTCTTAACTCTAATATAACAAAAATACCAATCTACCACAAATATTCATACCAATATCAATATGGAAAATAAATAAAATAAGATATCACTTAAAAATTCTCACCCTTACAAAATATAAAAACGAATATTTTCGGTATTTTAAAAATCCGAGGTGTTACAAGCAGTCACCTCATGAATGATCCCATGTTCTTGACAGAACTGAGTTACTTCATTTGAAGTATATACTCCTCGGTCAGATCTAAGAATCTTTATATTCTTTTCAAGTTTGTTTTCAACTTCTGCTTTATAAATATTAAAGTGTTCAAACACTTGATCTTTAGTCTTAGGTAAATAAATATAGCAATATCTAGAATAATCATCAATGAATGTACCAAAATATGTTCTACCACCTTTAGTGCGATTTCTATTCAAATCACACACATCACTATGCACAAGCTCAAGTGGATCCGAATCTCTAATAATGTTAGGAAATGATTTTCTAGTGTGTTTACATTGGACACATATTTCGCACTTACTATTTTGGTTCAAGTCAAACTTAGGCAATAAATTAGTATGCATCATTCGCTTAATATATAGATCCTATGTTTACATGACCAAGTCTACCATGCTATAAACAAGAATCATTTTCAACATTCAAAATAGTAGGAAGATAATTTTCATTAATAATACTAGAAGTTACATTAAGCTTAAACAATCCATCACATAGGAAACATTTTCCCACAAAAATATTATTCTTAGAAATTACAAACTTGTTAGATTCTAAAACAATCTTATATTCAACACTAAGCAAAATAGATCAACTAATTAGATTCCTCCTAACGGTAGGAACATGCAAAACATTAAAAGGGGTTAAAGTTTTTCCGGATGTCATCACAAGATTAATTCTTTCTTTCCCTACTACACGTGCTGCAGAGTTGTCCCCTATAATCACATCTCCTCCACTCGATTCATGATAATTAGAAAACCATGAGCAGTCAAAACAAACTTGTACATTCGCTCCAGTATCTAACCACCAGGCATTAGAGTGAATAATGAGATTAATTTCAGGAATATAGTTTATAAACGTAAATGTAGAATCTGAGTTCATCGCCTCAATCATGTTGACCTGAGGTTTGGAAGTGCCTCGGACCTTGGGAGATCCTTTAACTCGCTCGGTCTTCTTGAATAACACTCATTGACAAAGTGATTTGGCCTCCGACACACATAGCAAAATTTATATTAAAATTTGGGACCATTTAAGAGTTTTGGGTTTCTACCATGGTTATGGAAATGATGGTTCCTAAAGTTCTTCTTGAAATTCTTCTTGAACTTGGGTTTGAATAGTTTCTTATTTTGGCTGTTTGGATTCTCAGCTAGGTTGACTCTTGGCTTGGGTTCTATTTTGATCTTATCTTTCTGCCTATGTCTATCTTCAACCCGTACTCTAATTATGGCTTCTTGAAAGGTAATGTCAACTTGTTCAAGTCTAAGTTTTCTAGCAAAGAAAGACCAACTAGAAGGGAGTTTGTCAATAAGGCAAACTTTATACTCATTTGAAAAAATAGAACCTTTTGACTCTATATATTTAATATGGTTTTGGAACTCATGCAGCTGGTCATTAATAGGTTTATCATCCACTAATTTAAAGTCATTAAAAGATGATGCACTAAATCTATGGGTGGCAACATCATCTAACTCATACTCGGCTTCAAGAGCTTCCCAAAGCTTTTTGGCCAAGGTGAAATCACAAAAGATGTCATACCAGCTATCAGATGAGGCACTAAAGTTACAGTGCAAACAATGAAATTCTATGTCTTTAGGAGCTTTAGATTTGAAAGTCAAAGTGGTAATGGTCGTGCTTTTGCTTTGAGACTCGGGGGTCTCATTCCCATGGTCGGGGGTAGCGGGAGAATCTAAGGCAGATATGAGTGAAGTGCCTTAGGGGGGGTGGGGGGGGGGTAGGGCTAATGAAAAAATTTCCACAATCCAACTGAGAACTAACAAAGAACACAACACTAATCTAGGAAATTAAGCAATAAATAAATAAAGAAATAAATGAAAGCAAGTTAGGGGTGGGCATCGGTCGGTATCCGACTTGATATGGACCATCCACCACCGATCCAAAGAAGATCAATTTTTTAATTTTGTCATCTGCAACCAATCCGAACCTAATTGGATCGGTTTTCATCCAAGTCGATTAAGCTCAGTTTGGATTGAAGTGGATGGTCGGTTTGGAAAAAAAAAACTGACCTAGCCAGAAATATGAGGAAATGTAGATTTTTCACAACACAGTTCCTAGTACTCTTCTCCATTACTAATGGATAAACAAAACATCAACAACATCACAAGTGTGAAAGTAAAGAAACATCAAACTCCAGGCCATGAAATTTACAGAATCGTTTAATAATACTATTTCTCTCTGACATAAACATTGCATCTGCATATTCGCAAAAAATGTTTCGGCCATAAAATTTATAGACAATCAGCAACAACAATGCTTTTCTATAAAAAATAAGACGGCTAGAAGAATTTCAGTATTTCATACCACTTCACATTCTTATTCCCATATATATTCCAGTATGAGAAACAAATCATCAGTCTCAAATTTGCATCATGTAAATTGTAAATAAATACAGTTAGCACCAACTGAGCTCTCACTAATTTCACCTTTTAAATAATTTAACTATAGAAATCACATGGTCATTGGAACTTTGAACTGAA
This sequence comes from Hemerocallis citrina, assembly GCA_017893485.1. Lineage (NCBI taxonomy): Eukaryota > Viridiplantae > Streptophyta > Magnoliopsida > Asparagales > Asphodelaceae > Hemerocallis > Hemerocallis citrina. The sequence goes on along the minus strand of CM030364.1, from coordinate 90,203,181 downwards.
CTTAAAGTATAAGGAAATTAAATGAGACTCTTTGTATTTTCAAGAAAGCCTAATTTGTACATTCAAAAAATTAAATGAGAACTATATATGGACTAATGTATAGAGAACGGTCAGTTTGGTTCTATCGGTTAGTTGAAAGTCCCTTCCAACAGCTGAATCGGTCTAACTGGTTATTGAAGATAAAGAACTAGACCAACCCAATTCCCCAATTGGTTCGGATAAAAACCGACCGGTTCGGGTTGGATTCGCTTGGATTGGTCGGTTCGGATAATAGTTGTCCACCCCTAAAGTAAGTAAAGAGTTAAGGAGACGAGATTGTTAAGGTGGTTTGCCAACACCCGCCTACTTCCACCCCCAAGGCCTTCCTCAGGCTCTCTATCAACTCAAAAATTTGGCTACAACCCATAGCCACCAACACAAGAAATTTGTAGTATAAGTTGTGAAGATCTCTCTCAACTTAGGGATCTAAGCTTCTTAATAACTAAGAAGCCACTATCCTTCAAGAGAAAATCCATCTTCACTCCCAACTCACTACAAAAACTATGAAATGGGTTTATCTCAATAACAACTTTGAAGTTCTACAATCCAATGTATGGAAGAGAGATTTGTAAGTTTAGAGCTTGAATCAAGTTTTGGTTTTGAAGGTTGAAGATGTAATACCCCGCAAAATAGCATATGGCTATTTTTTCACTGTAATTCGTGCAGGCGGAGGGAGAAGTCTTTTAGAATAGGAGTAGTAGAGAAGGAGGAGAAGAAGTGTAGGAGAAGGTTTTGGCCAAGTTATACAAGTGCAAGGAGCAAAGGAAAGCAAGCAAACAAGTATGGCTAGGAGCCAAGCTAGCAAGGAGATTTTGCAAACTTCATGTGGGTGATCTCTTAACTCTACAACTTAGAGTTTATTTTTTTTGGGTATGAAATAGACAAGTAGTAGTAGCTAGGAATACTTGTTACCATGTTTGAGTATGTGAAGTGCTAGGAAAAGATAAGTTGTATGGTAAAAATAACTTTTTTATGAGTTTTGTTAAGTAGCATGATTGTGAGGGTATGTTTGAGAATTTCTTGCTCCCAAATGGCTCGGAATTATGAGCTCAAATTTTAGAAAATTTTTCTTCTATGTATTTAGAGTATCCATGATTTTTTTCATAATATTTGGATTCATTTTGATAGCCCAAACAATTGGTCCAAGTCAGGACAGTGAGCTGCCGAAATTGTTGCTGCTGTGTGAAAAAGTGCTGTCTTTCCGGATTGGTAACTCAGTGTGGATTATGTATTTTGAGCTGAATTTTTTTTTGGACACTCTTCTACGTGTCCACAACTATATTCTAAAATTTCATAATTTTCCGAGGTCGTTTGATGCCTCGAAAAATTTGTAGAAGGCGACTGGTCTGAAGGGGTTGGCTGAAGCTGACTGTGTTTTGGACTGAAGTTTAAAAGGCCATAACTCCCTGTAAGTTTATTATTTTGCTATGAAATTTTGGGAGTAGCATGTGGTATGGGTCTACTTGATGAATCTTAAATTTTAGAATTTTTATAGGTCGTTTGATAAGGTTTCAAGAATTAACCGTATACAGTGGCAAGAACCCCGTGCTGAAAGAGCAGCTGGGATTTTGGGCTATGTTTGAGGAGTCATAAATCATTGTGTGATGTGAATCTGAATGCAAATTTTGGACACAATGAAAAAGTATATGTGTGGATTGATAATCTCAAAATTCATGAGCATCAGACTTAAGGTGGAATTGTTGTTGAATTTCGATGTGGGCTATGTTCAGCCTAGTACAAGTTGATTAGTCTGTGGGGATGAATAATCCTGGACTTATTTGTTAAGATTTTGGACGACTGGCTGATTAGAGATTTATAGTAGGGAGTCATAGCTTTCTAACCCATCTGAAATTTTGTAACTCCAGTTTGTTGGTTGAGAGTTATGATTTTACCAAGATGGAACCGATTCGGTCTTAGTCAAGGCAGTATTCGCTAGAAAGACCAACTCTGTCCTGTTTGTGCACATGATGGATTTTTGGTATTTTTGAGGGTTTAAATGATTGAACGTGAAGAGGTGTTCAACTAGGAAGTTGAAGTAGACACTCCCACCTTTCCATGAACCCGGAATCGAGTAATTCCGATAAGTGAGCAAACTTTTATGATGTTGGGAAGGTGCAGCGAGTGCAAGAGGGAACATACTGCTGAGACCCTAGTATGGGATGCGTACATTCCCAAACGAATCATATTAGAGTAGGTGCAGGTGCATCGTGTGCATTCTTGTTTCGTGTATTAGATTAGACCATGTCATGTTTTGGCCTGGAACGTATGTAGTATGGGATGCATGCGTATCCAGAGTTTCCAAGGTTGTTTGTATTACAATAAGGCAGGTGATCGGTGCAATAGTTGTTAGACCATGGCATACACGAACACCAGGAAATTAGGATGCGCATTTTCCTTTTCATTCAAGATGGTTTATGATTGCCAGTTTGGAGATCGCTGTTTCTTATCAGCATTGCGTCAGTAGAATTACTGATGTGCCCACTTATTTAGGTACTGGATACCGGGTTGCGAAGGCAGGAGGGCTAGACCTGTAGTGCATCCAAGTGGGGTAGCAGTGTACATGCCTACCAATCGTGCGAGTGCAGAATTATCAAGAGTCAAGAAGTAGAAGGCTCAAGCTGAGGGGCAAGTCTCAGGGAGGCAGATAAACCACTCAGCAGGATCTCGGTAGCAGCCAATCGATTGCCAATCGGGAAGACAGCCGATAGCCTTGTGAGAGGAGTCTGAGTTTGTTTATGTAATAAGTTATAATAAGTTATGTAATTTGTATTCCTTATTCAAGGACAATTTGATATTGTAATTATTGATGTAATAACTCTGATGGCAATAAAAGTGTTTAAATTTCCGTGTTATTTACTGTGTTGAGATGCATTTGGAGGCAAAGATCTTGGTGATGTCATGGATGTCCGGTAATAGGGATCCGGGGCGTTACAGTTGGTATAAGAGCTAACTTCAAATTGCAAGCTAACACAGTTGGAAATTTTACTTAAAATGCCAAATAGCTGGGTTCAGTTTGGATTGCAGGAAGGTCAAAACCAAGATTGTTTCACTTTTTCACTTATGTCTGTAATCTTCCCTACATCCAGAACTAACCCTGTGTGTTTTCTTTCCTTGAAGGGTGTCCAGAAGAATCAGAAACAACCACTGTGGAATGGCTGAGGGCGAAGGCAGTAGGACCAACGACATAAACTTTAATGTTGAAGCAGAGTTTACCCGTGTATACCAGATGATGGGAGCATTTGTGAAAGCTAGCAGAAACCAAGCACTGCCACTGGGAACACCAGGAGTTGCAGCCCCAGCAGACCCGATAAAGATGGTGGAATCATTCAAGAGGATGAAACTGGCAGTTTTTGAAGGACAGGTCAACCCTACGGCTACCGACGACTAGATACGTCAAGTAGAGACAGTGTTTGAAGTACTGGTGACTCCAGGGGATAGCAAGGTTCGTTTGGCCACAATCTTGCTGGAAAAGGATGCCGGGGTTTGGTGATAGTCTGTGAAGCATGGTCTTGGAGGAGGTCAGATCACTTGGAAAGATTTCCTTGAGGAATTCCTACAGCACTATTTTCCCACGGATGTGCAAGAAGAAAAGGCAATGGAGTTCCATAATTTGAAGCAGGAAAATATGTCTGTCAGGGAATATGAGACAAAGTTTTCTCAGCTATCACGGTATGCACCAGAGATGGTCCAGGAAGAAGCGAAGAAAGCCCAAAGGTTTGAGCAAGGGCTCAGGCCTGGACTGAGGTCGAGGATGGTTCCGTATGCATCTGCCAATTTGACAAGCTAGTAAGGCAAGCTGCAGGTAACAGAAATGGACATGAGACAGAGTCAAGGCGAGGCCGAGACAAAGAAAAAGAGGAAGAAGCATATTCTCACCAATGACCAAGACAAAGAAGGACTCAACTCATAAGTCCAGAAAGCTTAACACCAGTAAAGGGACTAACCAGACGGTGGTGTGTTACTTTTGTAAAGAATCAGGTCATTTCAAGAGTCAATGCCCAGAAAGAGCCCAGACAAGCACTTGCTACAATTGCGGAGAAGTCGGGCACAAGAAATCAGATTGTCCATGACTGCAAGGGAACCCCAATAACCAGTTACTAAAGGTGATCGACAAAGAGGAGAAGCCTGTTCGTCAGGGACGAACTTTAGCTTAACTGGAAAGATGTAATAGTGAGGGCTATCATGGTCCAGAAATAGTAAAATGTTTTTGCATTTTTGCAAGCTATGGATGATGAACTGTACTATGTTCTGTAGCATGATATTATGACTTTTATAAAGCACGAAAGTTTGGGCATTTGGTCGTTTATTGTCTTATGCTTATTTTATTAAGTATTTGGGATAAGGAATAAAGCTGAAATTTTTGCCTTCTCCTTGGTAAGCCTTGTTTTCTTCTAAGGAGGGAGTGGTCACCGACCATCTAGAAGTGCAACCGAGAGCTAGAAGATATGCTGAGAACTTGACTCGGGCACTAGAAGGAGATATGATGAAGCAAGAATGATTGTGAGTATGGAGGCTCCAGAATGATCCACGGAGTGAGATAATCCCCAGCATTCTAGATGATGGATGAAATAGGCCCCAGAGTGTTCTATGGAGTGGGATTGATCTCCAGTATTTTAGGACGAGAACGATACTCATGGGGAGTTCGTATGATGAGGTTGGCTCCAGAATGATCCATAGAGTGAGACATTCCTCAGCATTCCAGATGAGGGATGAAATAGGCCCCAGGATGATCTGTGGAGTAGGAATCAGTTTCCAGTATTCCAGGGACGAGAGCAATGCTCATGAGAAAGATTGTGTGATGTTGGCTCCAGAATGATCCACAGAGTGAGATAATCCCCAGCATTCTAGACGAAGGATGAAATAGGCACCAGAATGTTCTGTGGAGCAGGATTGATCTCCAGTATTCTAGGGACGAGAGCAACATTCACGGGCAGGCTAGTGGAACATTGACTCCAGAATGATTCAAGGAGAGAGATATTCCCTAGTATTCCAGGCATGGGATGAAATAGGCCCCAGGATGTTCTGTGGAGCGGTATTGATCTCTAGTATTTCGAGGACGAGAGTAATACCCACGGAGAAATTAATGATAAGAGAGGCTCCAGAATAATCTGTGGAGCAAGATATTTTCCAGTATTCCGGAACGCGGGATGAAATAGGCTCCAGGATGTTTTGTAGAGAGGGATTGATCTCCAGTAGTCCAGGACGAGAGCGACTTTCTCCAAGATGATTCATCCCCAGTACGGTGGATGTGAGATAAGACAGATCCCTGAATGATCCACGCGATGGGATTAATCTCCGGGATGGAAGGATGTGTTGAGCACTTGAGGCATGTGAGCCGGTGTTGAGCACTTGAGAGTCAGTTGTCGAGGATGTTCCTCGCGAAATTTGAGATGATCAGGGGAAGGTGTCTTCTGCTCATGGATGTTTGTCTGCTTCCCTAGCATCGTTCTGAGGACAGAACGATTCTAAGGAGGGAGTGATGTAATACCCCGCAAAATAGCATATGGCTATTTTTGCACTGTAATCCGTGCACGTCTGTGTATTGCACACGATTACATATTTTTTCAAGTAATTATCAGTTAAATTGAGAGATTTCAGACATACGAGCCGTTATAAACCCGATGAGGTAAACTCGGAATATCTTCTAAATAAAACTATGGTTCTGTTATGATTGTTTTGATTAGACAATTGTCGGGAGAAAATTATAATTTCTATAAAACATGTATTTTTATGGATTTTAATTTATATATATTGGGTATTTTCAATTAAGCTAGTGCTTGAATTGAATGTGAGTTATATTTGTGCACTAGGGTATGGTAACCTAGGGTATGGTGACCTAGGGTTCCTTGACCTAACCTAGGGTTAGGAACCCCAGCATCATGATGATCATGGCTTGATCTTGATCAAGATCCAGTGGTGGAAATAAATCACCATGTGTAGGTTGACTATGAGAATGGGATGCTTCCATGAAGTTTCCAAAGAAGCTTCCATGAAGCCTCCACATGATGTGTTGGCACCCCATCTCACTATACACCTCCATAAACCCTAGCTCCCTCATTCTTATAAAAGCCTGATTTTCCACTCACTCTCTCAATCTTTCATTCTTCCTATCTTTGTTCTTTTTAAAAAAAAAGGAGGGGGGGGGGAGCAGTCTTTTAGAATAGGATTAGTAGAGAAGGAGGAGAAGAAGTGTAGGAGAAGGTATTGGCCAAGTTATACAAGTGCAAGGAGCAAAGGAAAGCAAGCAAACAAGCAAGGCTAGGAGCCAAGCTAGCAAGGAGATTTTGCCAACTTCAAGTGGGTGATCTCTTAACTCTACAACTTAGTGTGTTTTTTTTTTTTTTGTATGAAATAGACAAGTAGTAGTAGCTAGGAATACTTGTTACCATGTTTGACTATGTGAAGTTCTAGGAAAAGATAAGTTGTATGGTAAAAATAACTCTTTTATGAGTTTTGTTAAGTAGCATGATTGTGAGGGTATGTTTGAGAATTTTTTGCTCCCAAATGCTCGGAATTATGAGTTCAAATTTTGTGAGGTTTTTCTTATATGTATGTAGAGTATCCATGATTTTTTTCATAATATTTGGATTCAGTTTGATAGCCCAAACAATTGGTCCAAGTCAGGACAGTGAGCAGCCAAAGTTGCTGTTGCTGTGTGAAAAAGTGCTGTGTCTTTCCGGATTGGTAACTCAGTGTGGATTACTTATTTTGAGATAAATATTTTTGGGGATACTCTTGTATGTGTCCACAACTATATTCTAAAATTTCATAATTTTCCGAGGTCGTTTGATGCCTCGAAAAATTTGTAGAAGTCGACTGGTCTGAAGGGGTTGGCTGAAGCTGACTGTGTTTTGGACTGAGGTTTAAAAGGCCATAACTCCCTGTACGTTTATTATTTTGCTATGAAATTTTGGGATTAGCATTTTGTATGGGTTTACTTGATGAATCTTAAATTTTAGAATTTCTAGAGGTCGATTGATAAGGTTTCAAGAATTAACCGTACGCAGTGGCAAGAACCCCGTGCTGAAAGAGCAGCTGAGATTTTGGGCTATGCTTGAGGAAATGGTCAACTGGAGAGTTGTAGACTAGGGTCTTATCTTTCCAGAATGGGAGATATCAAGAAATTCTGAATTGTGTGCTGGAAGTTATGGACGTTGCAAGTTAGCAACCTGTTGTTTAAATTGACTTCAAGCTTAAGTTAACCCGAGAACTTGAGTTCCTTAAGAATGTGAGGGAGTCGTCCACTAGGGGATTGCAGTGGATCTCCCTACCCTTCTAGAAATTCTGAGAGTGTTGGTTTCCGACAAGTGTTGCTTGGGTTACAGCTACGGCTATTTCTTGAATTGTTTCATCGGACAATTGATGAGGAACCCTCTGCATACCGCAGTTTGGTGATCATGAGCTATCGTGTTTTAATGATGTTTTTAGCATTTTATTTGGAACTTAGACAAGTTCCTGTACTTAGTGCTCATGGTGGACACGAGTGAGTTGGGTTATAGCTCTGATCGGTTTGTATTTGGTGTCTCGATGCCTGAGTCTGTCAATGTTCAGAATTGTTGGTTATGTGTGTGCTTACCTTCATTCAGATTTATATTGCTTCCTTAGGGTGCCGTTGGACTACTCACTGAGGGTCACGGGCCGAGATAAATTGGTCGCTGAATAGTGAAGGTATTGGGAATTAGTGGAGGTGATTCCCGTGATGATTGTTATTTTGACAGACCAGTCAGGCTCGATAGTGTTTGATCGACATCGTGTATATATTAGGTGACAACTTGCTTTCAGTAAACTGCATTGATTAGGTTTTCCTTTATTGTTTTCGCTCGAAGACCGAATTGGTGTTAGGGGTGAGTCCCTATAATCCAACTCGTTCTGAGAGTTAGCAGTAGGTGGTGATACTATGGGATTGTCTCTTCCTGTCATTAGGGATGCGTGCTACCGTGTGTATCCTGCATTGTTGACTCCTGAAGTACCATGGTAAGAATGGGATGTCGATATCCTAGCGGATAGGCGGTTTTAGACCTTCGAGGCCGTCATGTTCTATGTTGGTGGACACGAACGGATCATAATGGATCTTCTGTGTAATGAATATGCTGCGTGTATATCTGTGAGTTCATCACAGCTTTCGAGGAGGGTCCGATGCAACAATTAATGGTGACAACGGGGTAGCGCCCCAAATTATGTCTTTTATTTATACCTCCTCAACCATGTCATACTATCAGGAACAGGAAGTGGACCGAATTAGAACGCATTGCATGGCGAGGGATTGAACCCTACAATCAGAAAGGTGAACTTTTTGAAAAGTATGTAGTATGGGATGCATACATTTCCATCGAAGTTGATTTTTAGGAAAGTATGTAGTATGGGATGCATACATTCCCAAACGAATCACATTAGAGTAGGTGCGGTGCATCGTGTGCATTCTTGTTTCGTGTATTAGATTAGACCATGTCATGTTTTGGCCTGGAACGTATGTAGTATGGGATGCATGTGTATCCAGAGTTCCAAGGTTGCTTGTATTACAATAAGGCATGTGATCACTGCATTAGTTGTTAGACCATGACATACACAAACACCAGGAAATTAGGATGCACGTTTTCCTTTTCATTCAAGATGGTTTATGATTGCTAGTTTGGAGATCGCTGTTTCTTATCAGCATTGCGTCAGTAGAATTACTGACGTGCCCACTTATTTAGGTACTGGATACCGGGTCGCGAAGGCAGGAGAGCCAGACTAGCAGGGCATCTAAGTGGGGTAGCAGTGTACATGGCTACCAATCGTGCGGGTGCAGAATTATCAAGAGTCAAGAAGTAGAAGGCTCAAGCCGAGGGGGAAGTCCCAGGGAGGTAGATAAACCACTCAGTAGGATCTCGACAGCAGCCAATCGATTGCCAATTGGGAAGACAGCCGATAGCCTTGCGAGAGGAGTTTGAGTGTGTTTTTGTAATCAGTTGTAATAAGTTATGTAATTTGTATTCCTTGTTCAAGGATGATTTGATATTGTAATTATTGATGTAATAACTCTGATGGCAATAAAAGTGTTTGAATTCCTGTATTATTTACTGTGTTAAGATGCATTTGAAGGCAAAGGTCTTGGTGATGTCATGGATGTCCGGTAATGGGGATCCGGGGCGTTACAGAAGATGAGAGCTTTTAGAGTTGCAAGAGATATCCCAAAAATGCCTAAATAATGGGTCTAAATAGGGAACAAAAAGATGTGGATGTTGTATGAGAAGAGTCATTCAAAACTGGTCAAAGAAGTCAAAGGAATATAATCAATGGGAAAAATTCGAAGAGATATAACTATGCATGTGGTCGACCGCGACTTTCATGTGTACTGGAACCTATTTGCGGTCGACCGCATGGTCCGACCACACATCCGTGTTTCTTTTCAATTTGAGCATATGAAAGATATTTCTTTTGGATTGGTCATATAGTTTGTCTTGTAGTAGTGTATAGGATTGAGAAATAACAGACATGACTTTCTTCAAGATATCCTATAAATTTATAAATGGGATACAACTCATATCACTCACAAAAATTTACTGCGTTACTTTGAATTTAACAAATTTACCTAGGAAAGAAAAAATGCACAAATGGCTCAATCTTCAAGCTTCAGCAGTCAATCCTTTGAGTCCATACACTTCAATCATCAAGGCCTCAATTCTTAATACAAGCACAAAACTTATTTTCGCTTTGAGAATCGTGCACGCCTCCAATAAGCTCAATATGCACTCAAATATAATTGAAACGTTAGTATTATATGAAGCTTGAATTAATATCGGTTTAATCATATCATAACTAGAATAATGAAACTCCAGGTCCAACAATCTCCCCTTTTATCATGACTAAACCGACATCGAGTTCAAGTTAAAAAATGAAATATACGAATAGAAGTTCACATATATGAGCCCAAGTGGTAAATTCCTATCAAAGATAACATAGGCATGTATGGGCAAGATAAACAAGATAAATAACCCCCCTCAACCCAAGCATGATATAAAAAAATAGACATGTATGAACATAACATATACCATTACCAAAACCATTAATAATAAAAATCACATACTAGGTGAGGTGCAAATTAAGAGCTATAAAGTGTAAATTTGACAAAGACACAGACATAAACTTGTTAACATTTATTTCACTAAACCATAAGATTGATAACAAGATCAACAAGACATAAGGATAGCACGATAGGAGAATACAATGAAACCTTAAGACATAGCTAAAAAGAAGAAAGCAAAGAGACATAAGCAAAACTCCTTACATCGCTACAACCATCAATCACTACCACCATCACTACTTACTCCAATCAACTCCAAAATCAACTCCAAAATAGAGCATGCTACTTCTCCCTCTTTTTGGCATGATCAACTAGGGGAGAACTTCGAAGGAACTTCCTGCATTTGCAAAAGAAGTAGGAGTAACATCTCGCCCACTATTCTCGTCACTGGTAGTATTATCCATAGAACGGTTGGTCCCCACTAATATCTCAAGGAATTGTTGTTGAGTCAAGTAATGGCCTCGAGTTTCCTCGAAGGCATGAAGTTGAGCATGAAGGATACCCATTTCATCTTCTAACTTGGTTACTTTCAAATCAAGTTTCTTGAGATGAGTTCGAATGGAAGAAGGCCATGAGTGTGCTATAAGGAGAAAGTGGTCAAGTTTGGCTGAAAAGTCGAACAAGGTTTAGCTCACCTTGATATGTCTTAAATGGGAGGTTGAAGATGATAAACAGTTAAAAAAAAAGACATAAAAAACATACATAAGCAAAGGGAAAGTACCAAGTAGGGGTTTACATATTTATAAAATTCACGCAATATACACTATTATTTTTCTTGCAGCTATTTCATTACCAATTTGGTACGGTCAAGTAGAATATTATATAACAAATATACAAGAACTATTTGACATATTAAGTAAAGAATAAGATATAAATATAACCTTAGAATCGTATTTTCCTAACAATAAATCTTAGAACGTAATATTAGGAATCTTAGAACTTGTTAGAAAGAAAAATTTATCAGCCTAACCCCCCCTCTCTTAAGAATGCACCATCTACATTTCAAAGAAAATTGGTTGATATATTTTTGAAACATAAAAAGTTTGCTGTAGCATATAAAGATGACATTTTATTATTTAGAAAGACCAGACAAGAACATCGTGGTCATTTACAGATTATTATTTTTGAATTTATTAACCATGGGTTAATAATAAGTAAAAAGAAGATATAATTATTTAAACCACATGTAGTGCTCCAAATTTCTAATAAATAAATTCAGCAATACGTGGCACAATTCCCACCATCTACCTCACCACAGAATATTTTTCAACTTTTATTACAACAATTCTTTACATAGCATAACGGAAATTAAACACCTTGAATTACATTTTCTTTCTTTTACAACACATTCTTTTACAATTTGTATAAGCCATATTATCATTCTACCACATGCATCCAATCCCAAGCTAAGGGTACCTACCTTAAAACATAATGCTAGAGATAACCCTAACCCCCAAAACTACAGGGGTCAGCCATAACGGTGTGAGTGACATCAAAAGAAATACAATTTAAATGAAACATAAAGAATAAGCTCATAACCAACACATTCCCACAGTAGTAACAAGACGAAATATGAAATAATGATAAATAAAGTATGAAAATATCAAGTAAAACTAAGTTGTATCGAGTGTAGGAAAACAGAAAAACATTATGCATGATACCAGTCAAGAACACAAATGCAATATGATAACTCCCTAATGCATACTTTTCGGTTTCTGTGCATTCCATACTATATAGGTCCGGTGCAAGCCCTTATCGTTCTCCACTTTATAGGGTTAAATCCCTCGTTATGCAACTAATCCTACTACAGTGATAGAAACAGGATTTAGAATACTCTGCGAATAGGCCTAACAACCCTCGACGTGCAAGAATCATGTAAGCATAGCTCTAACTCCGGAGAATCACCTCCCTACCATGTACCCTACGAATAGGCCTGCTGACCCTTGACATGCAGATACACAGTACATCCCACGAATAGGCCTGCCGACCCTCGACGAGCGAATGCACCGTATGTTCCGTGAATAGCCCTGCCGACTCTCGACACGCGAACATACCAACTGTCCTCAAGACATTTCGTGAATAGGCTCACCGACCCTCGACCCTCGACACACGAATATACTAGAGACACAACAACACACAGTCCTGAAATACATCCGTTGGACTAACAACAGAGCCCATACTTATGTTTTCCAAGTTCTATCACATATCTACTAGTGTCTGTCATTAGGTTGATTATTATTAATTAAAAAACAATTCCCCCCTCCCTAGAGTTGGTGTACCCTGCCGTACTTAATTCCACTACAACAACACCAAGGCCCCAACTGGCCAAGATCCACAAAATCTCATCTGCCGGTTTACAGGAATCCCACTAAACCTCTAAAGACTCGCAACTCAAATATCAACATTCATTAAAACTTTTCATTCCATCATCAAATCGTTCATATTAAGCAAACTTCTTTAAATAAACAAATTCAATTTCATCTGAATACTCCCAAATTTCCTGAAATAAAATCTGAGATTAAATCCCTTAAGTAACTGAGTTCCATATTTTGAAGTCATAGAAAAATCACAAAACATCAATATCTTGAAATCCCTATATATTTCACTTTCCAAAGTCGTATAAATACGAGTTAAACTCTATTATAAATCAAAATATAACTCTCTGTAAAATACAGTAATTTGTAGCAAAAAATTCATCTAAAACAGTAGTTCAATAATCCATAAGTTTGAAGAAATAATCGTTCAAGAAAATAGCAAGAAAACTCAACAAAACAACACAACAGCAGGTGTCGGTCGACCGATATTTTAGTTCAAAATAGTCGCGGTCGACTGACATGCCAAAATCCAAAATCCCAAATAATGACAGTCGACTGTTATTTTAGTTAAAAAATAGGACAGTCGACCGACATGTCAAAAACAGCCACTTTAAAATTTGTGCACTTCACAACTGATACGTAGTTTAAAATCTCTAAATGCATGAATTTATAAAATTAAAATCCTGAGATGATCAAATACAACTTTTCTAACATACTGGAGTTCATAAATCAAATCAAACTCTCAACAAATTCACAAAAGAGATTATATATATATATATATATATAATCAGGAAATTGATTATATATATATATATATATATATATATATATATATATATATATATATATATATATATCAGTAACTTCATCAAAATCCGTTGTGTATGAGTAGTATGAGGTTCAATTCAATCTCAGTGTCAATATAAATCAAGCTAATCTAAGACTACATAAAAATTCCAAGTTTGTCTGTGTACAATCAGACCCGAAGTCAAAACTAACTTCGACCTTCAAAAGTTGATTTTTTGATTTCAAGACCCTTCTTGCAACTTGTTATACACATGTAAAAACTAGTCATATCAATATAAATTCAAAATCCATGGAAAACTTTACAAAACTCAAGAATCTCAACTTCGGTCTATTCTTCATCAGACTCGAAATTAAAAAAAATCATATTTCAACACATAAGGACTTAATCTTGTTCCCAACTCTCCCTTGCAATTCATTAAACACATGTACAACTAGTTATATTAGTTTTCCCATGATTATATGCATCTACAACATGTAGCAGTCAAGTCTTTCTCTTCAAAACATCAAAACAGATTATATGTATACATACATAGTAAAGACTCTCCTTTATTTCCTCTTGTGTATTAAACATCATTCAATCTTAGTGTATATACTCAAGTAAGCAAGAATATGAAAGAAAACAACATACCCATGATTCCTACTAGGTTCTTAACATTCTTAAGTCATCCATATAGAAATTTTATTCATATAATTGCATATCCTTCATGAAAAAGGTTCTTTTTTTAATTATCCATCCATCATTACCTCATCATACAATCATCTAACATGTATTCTACTAGACAAATCATCATATTTAGCATACATAGGAAAACAAGAATTCAAACACATATTACTCACCTTATTGAAGATTCAACGAAAGTAATAAAGAATAAGAAAAGCTCATCCTTTCGCAAAAATTCAAGATCCTCGCTTCGAAACTCCAAGGAATCAACAATAAAAATATACTTTTTGTTTTGTACAGAGGAGAGACGGCTGTAGCAGCCCCTGTATAGCCGAGATCTGGGTAATTAGGGTTTTGAGAAGATTTTGCAAAATATTCATTTTGAATATATCTTTACATATATAGATCCTTTATATAAGGTAACTAGATTAACCAATTTAATTGAGATTAAATCAAAAATATCTTCCCAGATCTGGCTGACATCAATATCAAGTCCAGAAAAATCGATTTTGTAATTTTTGCCTTCAAGTGGCAATTTTGCGAAAAAATCCCTTCTTCAATAAATTAGCAAAACAAACCAAATCTATCAGAACAAAAATTAAAATATTTACCTCTGAGTTGGCCGGCCATCATGCTCAGCCCAGAAAACCGAAAATCTGGAGTTTTTACCCCCAAGTGGTAATTTTTGCACAAAAGCCCATCTTTTTGTAATATCAAATAAATATCAAAAGAATCCAGAAAATTCATAAATAATACCTACTAAAAAGTATTAGGTTTCCCAAAATATTTTCTGACTTTGAGTTTCCCAGAAAAATATTTACACGTGTTTTGCATGTGTAAAAAGATAAATTTTAGAAAAAAATATTTATTAAATCACCAAAAATCACTTTAATTCATTTATAAATCCCAAAAACATTATTTGAAATTCTGTGGTGTTACACCACAAATAGAATTCATTGGAGTAATCATAGGACAAGGAAGAATAAAACTTCAGCCCCATATATCCCTGAAGGCTTTAGACTTTCCAGACAAACTAGAAAATTACAACATATTTAGAAATTTCTGGGATTAGTTAATTATGCTCGACCTTTTATTAAAGATTTAGGAAAGATAGCAGGACCCTTATATACAAAGACTTCTCAAAAGGGTCGAAGATATTCCAATCAGGAAGATATTAAATTAGTACAACAAATAAAACAGTTAATAAAAGCTCTCCCTGAATTAAGTTTGCCATTCAATACAGATTAACTAATGGTAGAAACAGATGGGTGTAATACAGGGTGGAGAGCAACCCTTATTGCTAAACCAAATAAGTATTCAGACAAAGATACAGAACGAATATGTAGATATGTTAGTGGAAAATTTAAAGAAAATGGTAATATTAGCAGCATAGATGCATAATTATTAGCAATTTCTTATGCATTAGATAGTTTTGAGTTATTTATCATCTCTAGAAAGAAAATTACTCTTAGAACAGATTGCGAGGCAATCGTTTCTTTCCATAATAAGATGAATTTAGATAGTAAATGAAACTCCCGCAGAAGTTGGCTAAATTTTATTGATCGATGCTCAGCCTTAGACACACGTATTAACTTTGCTCATATAAAGGGCAATACTAATACACTTCTAGATACTCCTAGTCGCCTTATCCATTAGAGTGCGCTAGAAAGCAGTGCTGGACCTGGTCAATCTTACATACTTGTAAGGAATTAAATGGTCAGTTATATAAATTGAATGGTCATTATAGGAAATGTTAAAAAATGAGACTTTTCCATCAGTTATAGAAATTGAATGGTCATGTTACTAAAGGAGACTTTTCCAATTCAATCTCTACCTTGATGGAAGGTTGAGATAAAATTTAAGGAAACCCCTAGTTGTAATTTAAGCCCTCTCACGACCTATAAATACAATGCTTTTAGCCATCACAAAGTATATCATGAGAACACAACACCTAAAGGTTTATAGGAAAGGAGAGAGAAGCCGAAACTCTCCATTGAAGCGCTTCTTCGTCAGCAGCCTTCAACAAGATCAAAAAGCCTTCTACATCACGATGAACGGAGATAATCTTCTATCCCTCCTCTTACATATACTATATGTGACTATCATGATGTTCATAGTCTTGGAGTTCATGTGAATAACTGTATTACATGTGGTATCAGAGCGTCGGCCGACCACATGATTTTCCATGAAATAGGATAGATCTGCATCATCATAATCGACGGTATAATCGTGATTACTATTATTATGTCTTCTGTTTCTTCATAATCGTTGAAACGGTGCTATATATATAAAATTTTGTTATTAGTTCTACATTCCAAGAAGAGGAGTCAAGTTCCACAAAATGGTTAGCTTCTATCTCATAATTCCTGTACATACCATGTTTTGTAAATCCTTCAGTAAATAGCAACTATATGTTTTTGCACACTACTCAATTGTCCACTTCATATGTTGCAATAAGTCCACGGTGATAATTTATATTGTTTTCTATGAATATTAAGGTCAACATAGTCTGATTTATGTTGACAACATAGACGGATTTGCACTATTATAAAAGTTTAATGTCATCCTCCATAGGATTTTAAAAAAAAATCTTTCTATTCTATTTACTGGTACTTTGATGGGCCACTTACTGGTACTTTGTATATTACGCATCATCTACCATAACTACATGAAGTATATTAAATTAATATTCATATTAAGCTATTTGATGATCAATATTGTACAATCAGGGTTAGATTTCACCACAGTGATCCTAACTATTACCCACTGTAAATTGGCCTCTCTTTATACCATCATAATACTGAAACTATATGATTGATCAACACCTGTGGTAATTAGTTGCCTACAGGCATACTATATACATATGTTGAACCAATAATTAAGGAGTGTTTAATCATATGTAGACGAAGGATATCCACAGATACCTTGTTTGTTTAAATCAAGAGATACATCACTCAATTAAAGCCTGTTGAATCATAGATGACATAACATGTAGAAATTGTGGTGACTACCCACAGGAGCACCTTACATTCATGTCGTATATATTCAAATCTTATGTAAGTGTTGATTTAATTTTTAAAGCCTTATTAAGTATTGTATGTCTAATTACAGCCACTACACCTGCTCATTTCACTTCGTACGCTTCATCTGTCCCCATCCTCACTGGAACCAACTTCTTAGAATGGAAAGAGCAAGTTGAGTTCACATTGGGGGTACTTGATCTTGATTTGGCTCTTCGGATTGAAAAGTCAGCTGCATTTACAGAAACAAGTACCGATGAGGAAAAAGCTCTCCTTAAAGCTTGGGAGAAGTCTGATAGATTGAGCATTATGTTTCTACGAATGAAAATTGCCAGCAATATCAAAACATCACTTCCTAATCCTGAGAAAGCTAAGGATTACATGAAAGCTATATAAGAACGATTTAAGACTGCAGATAAATCCCTTGTTGGGAAACTGATGGCAGATCTTACAACCATGAAGTTTGATGACACTCGCTCAATGCATGATCGTGCTATTGAGATGACTAACCTTGCTGCCAAACTAATGAATTTGGGAATGACATTGGATGATACTTTTCTCGTCCATTTTATCCTGAATACTTTACTTCCTCAATATGGGCCTTTCCAAATTCACTACAATGCTATTAAGGAAAAGTGGGCAGTGAATGAATTGGCTAACAAACTGGTTCAAGAGGAGGCCAGGTTGAACCAACAAGGTATTAAGGTTGCACATCTCGTCCAAGGAGCTAGATCTAATGCTAGGAGAAGGCAAACTTCAAGCCATAAAGAGCCCCCCTAGAAATAATGAGGCTAAACAATCCAATGAGAAGAAGGCAAGGAAGGACAGGTGCAAATTTTGCAAGAAACCTGGACACTTACAGAAAGATTGCCCTAAACGTCGAGAATGGTTCGAAAGAAAGGTAACCTTTTGGGTTTTGTAAGTCATTTCGAATCAAATCTTACTTATATATCTTCTAATACTTGGTGGATTGATACTGGTGCTAACGTTCATGTTTCTAACTTGATGCAGGGATTTTGTACGACCCAAATCATAAACCCAAGTGAAAAGTTCTTGTTCATGGGAAACCTGAGACAGAGCCCCAGGTGAAGCTATTGGAACCTATCGTCTCATTTTAGATAGTGGTCATCACTTAGATATATTTCAGACCCTTTATGTCCCTTCTATTTCCCGTAATTTGGTTTTTGTTAGTAAACTTGATCAAGTTGGTTATTATTTTTATGTTGGAGATGGTTGTTTCAGTTTATTCATGAATTCTGGTTGTATTGATTCTGGGATCTTAGTTGAAGGTCTTAATAAATTTCACCTTGATAGTCAGTTTGATGTACCCATCTTACCATGCATTTGAATGTTGAAACAAAATGTAAGTCGTCCAAAAATGACTCGTATTTCTTGTGGCACAAAAGGCTGGGTCACATATCAGTGAAAGAATCAAGCGATTGGTAAAAGATGGAGTCTTTCCGGATCTAGGTTTTACTAATCATAAAGTATGTGTTGATTGTATTAAATGCAAAACAACAAAACACACAAAGAAAGGAGCCACAAGAAGTGCCCAGCTTCTTGAAATAATACATACAGACATTTGCAGACCCTTCGATGCTCCAACTTTTGGAGGGGAGAAGTTTTTCATTACCTTTATTGATGACTATTCATGTTACTGTTATCTATACTTATTGCATGAAAAATCTCAGTCCGTGGAGGCTGCAAAAGTGTTCATCACTGAGGTCGAATTACAACTAGATAGAAAAGTGAAGATCATAAGGTCAGATAGAGGTGGTGAGTTTTGTGGCAGGTATGACGAAACAGGACAGCACCCTGGACCTTCTGCAAAATTTCTTCAAAAGCTTGGAATTGCTCCTCAATACACAATGCCTGGTTCTCCATGGCAAAATGGTGTAGATGAAAGGCGAAATCGTACATACATGAAAATGGTTAGATCTATGATGAGTCATGCTAACTTACCCATATCCTTGTGGATGGATGCTCTACGCACAACTGGTTATATCTTAAATCGGGTTCCTAGCAAGGTAGTTCAAAGACACCCTTTGAACTATGGAAAGGTTGGAAACCTAGTTTAAAACATATCCAAGTTTGGGGATGTCCTAGCTGAGGCTAGAATTTATAATGCACATGAAAAGAAATTAGACTTTAAAACAATCATTTGTCACTTTATTGGTTACCCAGATAAGTCCAAAGGGTATATGTTTTACTGACCTAACCATAGTTCGAGAATTGTTGAAACCGGTCATGCCAGATTCTATGAAAATGACGAAATCAGTGAGAGTGAGAAAATTAAAGATGCGATCATTCAGGAAATAAGGGTACTAATCCCTTTACCCTCTATTCCGAAAGTTGTTGGGAATCCTACTATTATTGAACCATTAAACAACGAGGAACACCCAATAAGTGATCAACAACTCCATGATGAGATTATCGCCAATGAACATATGGATGAAGCACCAGAGGAACTAGCATTAAGAAGGTCTCAAAGACAAAGGGGATCAGTTATTTCCGATGACTACATGCTTTACCAAGTAGAATCTGATGTTGGGATAACTAAAGACCCAATTTCGAATTCACATGTCATTAAGGATGTTAATTCTAGTGAATGGATTGATGCTGTTAAGGATGAACTAAAATTTATGGTTGAAAATCAAGTTTGGGAAGTTGTTCAATTGCCTACAGGACACAAACCAGTTGGCTATAAGTGGGTCTTTAAGACCAAACACGACAGCAATGACAATATTGAACGACATAAAGCTACACTTGTTGCCAAAGGTTTCAATCAGAAAGAAGGTATCGATTATACTGAGAATTTCCCCGTGTCAAGGAAGGATTCTCTTAGAATTATCATGGCATTAGTAGCTCATTATGACCTCGAGTTACATCAAATGGATGTGAAAACTACATTTCTTAATGGAAACTTGCAAGAGGAAGTCTACATGCGTCAACTTGAAGGCTTCATAATCGAAGGTCAGGAAAACATGGTCTGCAAACTTAAGAAGTCACATTATGGACTGAAACAAGCTTCGAGGCAATGCTATCTAAAGTTTGATGCAATAATGTCACGCCCCGCTTCTCAAAAACGAAACACGAGTACGTAACGTAGGCCCAGCGAATGATGTGAACACCATCCATAAGTTGTACCAGACTAACTCAGCAATATGAACAACAAAGTACAACCACACAAGAAATATAACCACATGAATCAAATATAAATTCCAATAATAAATGAAATAATCCAACAATATAAATATCCAACATCTGGGATCAAAACAAACTCCGGATCATAAAGCCTGAAACAAAGTACAATTCATAACAATAATCAAGAAATAAATCTAGCAGCAAATAAATATAAGCAGCGCAGTCTGGTTCCATCTTTAGAAACGTTGCTCACCAATTCCTTCGGGGATAGATCCTTCAGCACCTGTAAAATCTTAATTTGAAAAGAGAGAAAAGAGTGCCCTTAGAGTAAGTCACGTGCAGAAAGTAGAGAAAACAGAGAATAAATGAAACATGTATATCAAAGGAAAAAGGGATAGGATCAAAGACAAAGAACAAAGCAAAGAGCAGGCAATAATATCAAAGTTCTACAATTAATCACGCATGTAATGAGTGATTTCAAGTCAAGATCAAGCATGAGATGCAGGTTATTAAGTATTTTATTAATCTATCTAGTGCACGTACTACTGCGTCTCATTCCACAGGTTCGGCGCAAACACACAGAGATCGTTTTAGACTGATGGTGAATTCACGGAGCGTGTACTCGGTGTAACATGATAAAATGATAACGTGATAACATGATAATCTTCTTCCATGACAATCTCCTCCTTTTATGACGATATAATGAGAAGGCCTAACCGAGTATATTTTTTGATCGTTCACTACCAAGTCTACCCATAATATCCCAGCTTGTTATTAGTTTATTTTCATCCTATGTGAGCAAGCAAGAGGGTGTCAATGTTCTATAATAATAAGTGTGTCTAATTCTACGCATTATAGACAAAGCATGAAACAAACACATTATATAAGCACAATTCACAAAATCAGGACAGCATGACCTTGCTGTACTAAAACATGGATTACAGCCACTACAAAATAGCAAACCTGAATCCGCCAAAATTTCTAGAAAGTAGACTTCCATACGGTTCCAGCGAATATAATTAAGGCATATAAAAGACACATGAACTAGGGTGAAAACTCTATTCTATTCAGGTTTTATGTTCAGACAGCATGCAGTAAATTGTATTCAACTAATTCTTTTAGGTCAGAGAACTCATTAATAAAATCTATAAAAATTCTGGGTGATTCCTACATGTGTCTAGGTTCATCTAGATTTATTTCAGATTTTTCTTTTACTGTTAGCATGGTCAATTAAATTAAGAAACAGCATGATACACATGCATTTGTGAATCTGGAATTTCTAACATAGCTTTACTAAAATGATGATATCTTGCAAACCACATATCAGAATTCAAATCTGCAAAAAGGAAAAGTGAAATAGACATCCAGGGCTACAATTTATGTTCAGCAAGTTATCTCAAATTATGATAGTAGCATGGTTGATAATCTGATTCAAAATGAAACAACTAGCAGTCCAGAAATTAACTTAACATAAAAGGGCAACAAATAAATCATACAATCACATGTAGCATGCAAATTGGTAATCAAAGTAATCCTAGCTGTCAACATGCATATTTCTAAGTTTAAGATACAATTATCACATGCATGGTATCAATTCATCGATCAATTTCAATCTAGCAGATACAATTTACATATCCAATTATCAAGTAGTCCTATGCATGAATCTAGTTATTTAATTGTGCATATGCATGAAATAATAGGGACTATGTTTTAGATCAAAGTGAATGACACGATATTAAAAGTATGTCTGGTTAGCTCGTGTAAATCCTCAATAAACTTAATGGAATTGTCAAAGTAGTATGATAACAAATGGGACTGGATGTACTTGCAGAGATCAAATAAACTTGAACAGAATAAAATGCTAGTTCAAGAAGAGACTTGTCTGTTAAATTGCAGATTCAAATGATAAGAATAACGGGATCAGAATTATGGGCAAAAATCCCAAAAGACACGTGCGAAATACGTGTGAAGAAACCAAAGCAAACCAAGCAACAGCAACACGGCAACGAAATCTCACACCGGATCAGCCCAAAATAGCAAACAGGGGGATCAGATCTGCTGCGACAAAACACAGAACACCGAAATCACCTAATCGGTGATCTCCTTCAACCTCGACAAGGAGAGAAAGAGAGCACGATGTGACTGTGGGGAGACTGCAATGGGGGCGAAGCGGCATCGGCACCACGGCGAAGTTGATAGCACCACGGTCGGGAAGCGACGGCGGTGACGGCAACCTCGACGAAACGGAGCTCTATTTTCGGTTGGAAACAGAGGGGCGACGACAGCAGCGATCGGGGACCGAACGGCGATGCTAAGGGTCTTCGGTGGAGCGGCAAGGGACCGCGGTGACAATGGTGGGGGTGCACGGAGACGGGTAGGGCGATGGCAATGGGTTAAGGCAACGGGAAACTTGGTGGATTGGGTTACAGTGAGGAGAACGGGGATGGCGACGAGGTATGGCGGAGATGATGAAGGCGAGGGGATGGAGATGAGGATGATGATGGTGGTGACGGTGGTGGAAGGTGATTAGAAATGGCAACGGGAGGGGGTGTAGGGTTTCGGTTGGGTTTGGGTGCAGTGAAACAGAGAAAAAGAAAGAGAGAGTAGGGATCGGGGAGAGAGAGAACGACGGAGAGAGAGAGTGGAATATTTAGGGTTTATTTAATAGGGTATATATATAGGGATCAAGAATTAGAATTTTGGGTTGAGATTTTGTGGTTTTGGGTATCGGTTTTGGCTCCAAAAAGAGAAAAATGAATGCAATGAGATGAGACGAACATAAAGGAGAACAAATCAGACTCAAAATAGAAAGAGCAAAATTTGCAAAGAGAACAGAATTCAACCGAAAGAACACAGATCGATCAAGAGAGAATAAAAGAACCCAAGAAAAGACAAAATATAATATAACAAAGGAATCCAAATACAATAATCAAAGAAAACAAAATACAATAAAATCTGAAAATAGGGCTTACAAATCATTACAAACTTTGGTTTCAAAGAGAACATTATTGATCCTTGCATATACCTCAAGATCAGTGGGAGATTTTTGTTCTGTATGTTGATGACATATTATTGGCTAATAGTGATCTTGGTCTATTACATGAGACTAAGACTTATCTTTCTAAGAACTTTGAAATGAAAGATATGGGTGAGGCTTCCTATGTAATAGGAATAGAGATATTTCATAATAGATCACTTGAAATTTTGGGATTGTCTCAGAAAACCTATATTGATAAATTTCTAGAGAGATTTGGCATGAAGACATGTTCTTCTAGTGTTGTTCCACTACATAAAGGAGACAAGCTTGATCTGAAGCAATGTCCACAAAATGACTTGGAACGTAAAGAAATGGAAGATTATTCTTATGCTTCTCTAGTAGGAAGTCTAATGTATGCACAGATTTGCACCAGGCCTGACATCAGTCATGCATGTTGGAAAGATTTCAGAGTAACCCACGAATCACTCATTGGAAAGCTACAAAGAAAGTTTTGAGATACTTGAAGGGAACAAGGAATTACATGCTCACATACAGAAGATCAAATCATCTACAGATGTTTGGTTATTCAGATTCAAATTTCGGTGGA
Source organism: Hemerocallis citrina (assembly GCA_017893485.1). Taxonomy (NCBI): domain Eukaryota; kingdom Viridiplantae; phylum Streptophyta; class Magnoliopsida; order Asparagales; family Asphodelaceae; genus Hemerocallis; species Hemerocallis citrina. Next base: position 90,179,548 of record CM030364.1, on the reverse strand, counting down.
TGTCCTAACAGTAGAAATTGCACTCTTGGCTATGTGTATCTCCCAGCTGAAGGTGCAATTTCATGGAAAAACAAGAAATTAGAGTTGCTTTACACATCCACCATGGAGGCTGAATTTGTGGCATGTTTCGAGGCTTCAAATAAAGGGTCAGGGTTATGGAATTTCGTCTCTGAGTTCGAAGCTTTGAGTATCATCTCTAAGCCATTAACTCTTTACCGTGACAATAAAGCTGCAATCTTCTTCGCTAAGCATGACCGGATATATAAGGGAGCCAAACACATGGAACTTAAATATCTCTCGCTTAAGCAAGATGTTGGAAGAGGGGAAAATGTCATTGAACACATAGACACAAAATTCATGGTCGTAGACATATTTACAAAAGGACTACCTCCAAAGTCATTTCCGAGACCAACTAAAAGCATGGGTCATGAAGATAGCTCATAGTTATTACTTCTCTGCCATTTATTCTGCCATGTATTTAACATTTATTGAGCTCTTAATGAACTTCTTCATCTATTTTCATTCTGTTTTCCATTGTGTGCACATTTATTATTGGATGAATGACAACAGAAATTGTCTTTTATAAGACATTATGGGACCATTACGTAATCTCCTTATTATGACCTAGTTAAGAAAGTTGTCAATGATGTGGTACATGGAAGGAATCATGTTGCAGAATAATGTGTGACCGTCATGACTCCCATTGACAACTGGACTAGTCAAGGCAGTTATGATTACCGGTTAAAGAAGAGTTTAGCATATAATGGGCGCCTTATGATTCATAAATGACAAACATTAATGGAATCTTCTAACGACCAAGCGGGAGACGACTGTAAGGAATTAAATTGTCAGTTATAGGAATTGAATGGTCCTTATAGAAAATGTTACTAAAGGAGACTTTTCCATCAATTATAAAAATTGAATGGTCATGTTACTAAGTGAGGCTTTTCCAATTCAATCTCTACCTTGATGGATGGTTGAGATTATATTTAAGGAAAACCCTAATTGGAATTTCAACCCTCTCCACCTACAACATAATGCTTTTGGTCATCACAAAGTATATCATGAAACAAAACACCTAAAGGTTTATAGGCAAGGAGAGAGAAGCCGAAACTCTCCATTGAAGCTCTTCTTCATCAGCAGCTTTCAGCAAGATCAGAAAGCACTCTACATCACGATGAACGAAGGTATTCTTCTATCCCTCCCCTTACATATCCTATATGTGACTATCATGATGTTCATGGTCTTAGGGTTCATGTAAATAACTGTCTTACAATATTATCTTATCTTTTTCTCGGTGTCTTAATATATCTTCTCCTAATATCCCTAATTTTTCAATTTTGGAAATTAATTGTTCTATATCTTGTTCACTGACTAAGGTATAATATAAGTGTTTTAGGTTTATGAATTTTTTCTGAATATCTATTGCATATTTTTCACTTATATCTTCTCTAGTAACTTCTTGTAATTGACACTATCCTTCATTTAGACAATTATATTCTTTTTCTATTCTAGGGTTTTCTATTTGTCTAGTCATTGTTGGTTTACTATGTATATATACTGGTGTAAATAAGGCACGTTTCTGTAATTTTCAATAGTCTTTACTTATAAGTATTGTAACCCCCGTTCCCGTAAATACATATTTTCTGAATAATTTTCTGTATTTCGATTATTTATAAATTTAGTTTGTGTTAAATTTATTTTTTTTGAATTTCTATTAAAATCTTTTCTGATCGAAAATTTTGTTTATTACGCATAACAGTATGTTTTAACTGTACTTTCTATTTTATAGTTGATCGACTATTTATATTTTAGTCAAATCAAAAATATTTTGATTTACTTTAAAAAATTTGTGAAACTCAATTCCTATTTCGTTACATAACTTCATTATTATTATTTTCATTTTCATTATTATTATTATTATTATTATTATTATTATTATTATTATTATTATTATTATTACTATTATTGAATTATTTTCGTGAAAGTGTTGAATCCAAACTATAATCCGTCATGTAATAGTATTATTATTGTTGTTGTTGTTGTTGTTGTTGTTGTTGTTGTTACTATTGATGTTGTTACCATCTTTACTATTATTATTTTGTTAAAGCCCATCGATTTTGATCTATCATTTGATTATTTAATATGAAGCCCATCATCTAAAGCCCAAATTTTATATTCATTTGTATTATTTATTAATAACCTGAGCCCAACCCAAGCCCATCTTTTATTGGATCCTAGCCTACCATAAACCCAATACCCATTAATCCAATTCTCCCTCGAATCTGTTATTGATGAGTCAATCCCAGATCTTCTCTCCCATAATCCCCACAATCACTCCTAACCACATCACATCATGTAATCCCCAAATTTGAATCATAATAATCAGCCTTTCTATCTCCCCCATTATTATAATCATAATTATATACGTATAATATATTTTATAATAACTCACTCCTCCCCGTATCTCTCTCTCCCCATTCCCCTCTCCTTCTCTGTTTCAAAACGAAACAAAGTGAGCACCCCATCGTCTTCAACCTCGCACCCCGACTCCTCATCTTCCTCCTTCGCCTCCCTCCGCCGCTACTCCTCCTCATCATCCCGTCCGTTGGAGCCTCGTTGCCTTACCCCACCAGCATCCAGAGCCACGACAAACACCACAGCATCGTCGACTTCATCGTCCTCACCCCGCCTCAGTCAACCGCTTGCCATTGCCGAGTACCACCATCCCCTTCGACTGCTCCTCCTCAACACCATTGTCGAATTCAGATGCTTCGCCAGTCACCTACTTCTCTGAGCCCTTTCCTCGTCTTCAACCTCCCACCTCGCCATTGTTGAAACCCAACCCCTGCAGTCGACCATCGCCTTCCTCCGCTCTCGCCTCTCAGCCTCGCGAACCCTGTACACCTCGAGTTCACCCCCATCCCTCCGTCGATGCCTCACCCTTGCCACCCTCGCCGAGCCTCGCCATCAGAACCTTCATCCTCCTTGACTCTGCCGTCGTCCGCTTGATGCCTAGACCGGTCCCCATCAAAGCTCACCTTCTTTCGCTGCCCTACCTTCACCCGAAGTCCCGACCTCCGCAAGCTCACACCATCGTCTTCCCCGATCGACTCCACATGCAGTCCTCGCCCAAGACTCAACACCCTTCAACCTCGGCTTCCACCTCCTCGTCGATCCCCCGTCATCATCGCCATCCTTACCCCTTATCCCCATCGCTATCACCGTCGTCATCGTCGTCGAGCTCTGAATCCCCGCCATTCTGCCCTCTTCTGTTTCGGTGCAAAATAGATTCGCTCACTCAAGCTCCGCTCGAGCTCTCGTCACTGCATCGCTTCCTGACCGCAAGCATCCCCACCAGTCGTCGTCTCCCTTGCCGCTAGCGTCTCCAGCCGCCGTCGTGGTCGCCGCTCTTTCCCGCTCCCTCTCTCTCTCGAAGTAAGGAAGGAGACGAAGTAGGATTGGGTGGTGTTGCTGTATGGTGTTTTGTGGAGTAGGGAATCAGGTTTGGGTGTTTGGTGTTTTGGAGAAGGGGGGTTGATCGCTGTTTGGTGTTGTGGAGTAGGGAATCCCAATCCGCTGTTTGGTGTTTTATGGAGCTGATCTTCGATCTGGGCCTTTGATTGCGATCGTGATTGCTTCTTGATCCGTTGATCTTGGCCGTTGGATTTGCATTGATCATCACCACCACCACCATTATTATCATCATCATCAAGATCTTGATCTCGACCGTCGAATCTCTTTTGATCATTGCGATCGTGATCATCATCTTGATCTTCAATCTCAGTCGTCCAATCATCCGATCATGATCCTCATCAAGATCCGTGCCCGATCGTGATCGTTTTCTCATCTCCGTGTCCCCGGGATTCCGATCCCGTTATTCTTTGCATATTCGGATTAATCTAACGTCGTTCTAAAGGCAAGTCATTTTACTCTCGAATTGTATTGTATCGTATTCGAGGTTGTTTATTGAATCCCGCAAGTAGATCCATATTAATTATCGTATATTGTTTATTATTGTTCATCGTTGGGATACTACGAATTTACACGAGCGAATCCAAGTAGTAGTCTTGACTTCGTACCGTCTTTTTGCCTCCGACTTATTGAGATTTTACATGCATTCATATAGTTAGTTATTGAATATAAAAATAGGAATTGCTATTGCATTTCATTTCATGACATTACACAACTATTGTAGATTATATACTAGTGTTGATTGTTTATATGATTGATGATGGTGTGTTAGTTGATTGTGATTAGTAAGATTATGGACATTATACATCGTATTACCATGTTCACATAGCTGTAACTTGCTGGGATTATGTTGTTAACCCCTAACTCATCGTTTATAACATTTTAACCTTTTTGTCCATGAAGAACATGCTGAAACCCTGAAATTTATTATCAACCTGAACATTACCATACTGTTTCGACCTAGATAATATCATCAAAATTAATAACTTTCTGAATATGAAATGTAGCCCCATGTTTCTAGTTTGCCGAACATCCAGAATTTTTGAATTCCGACTTATATTGCATGAGTTATGATCTTTTTACTGCTGCTGCGCTGTGTATTCAGATTTATGCATATACCATGTTAACCTGATTAAATAGGTGAACTAATGATCAAATATGACCATGATAATTTCCAGATTAATAGCTGTTGCCGTTGAAATCGGTGTGGGGGAAAACAGATAGATTTGTGGATTCGAGGGAAGTTGAATAGTCAAACCTGAGCGACTTCCCGGAGTTTGACCAAGATCCTTTCTCCGTTGACCTGCAAGATACCGGGGTTGATCCCGGCAACGCGCCCTCCGACGCTCTTGTCAGTAATCTGAATGATTAAGAAAAAGCTTTAATTGGCAAAAGATTGATTACCTGGTAAAAGTGGGGGGTGGGGGGTATTTATAGCCGCCTTAGGAACCAGTTTCAGGATAAGGTTAAATCCCTACTTCCCGATGTAAATGAATAGAAGTGGTTAAGACTGCTGTTTAAGGATAATCATAAATTTGAATCTTGTCCTATCCAAACGGACTGGGTTTCTTACAGTTGGGACCCATACCCAGTAAGACAGATCTGTTTATGGGTTATTAGGCTTTGAAGAAAAGGCCCAGTTCCCATTTCAAACCCATTTATATGTGAAATTACCATTTTACCACTGAGCTTTAAGATTTGTGCCCGATTTGAACGGTTCCGATTTAACCCTGTTTTTAGCCATATCATGAGCCCCCCCACTCCTGGAGACTGGATTTGATCAGCCTTTGAGGAGTAGTTTTACTGATTTAATGGCTTGCGGGATTGTATCGGAGTCCAAATGAGGGGTTTCGGATCTTAAACGAGGCATTATGGTGTTTTTCAAAGTTGGTAGTGCACTCAAGATTGTTTTTGAGCTCTTCTGGTTTTCGGGGGTTTTTCCTCGATTTTTAAATTATTTTTCGGATCATTTATTCAATTTTGCGGAGCGGTGATTTATTTTTCGAGGGCATTAATTAATTATTCTAAACAATAATTATTTACCCAAGGGCTCAAAAATATTTTCCCGAATTTATAATTATTTTTTAGAATTTTTAATTAATTTTCTGAATTTTTAACCATTTTCCCGCAATTTTTAAATAAACATTTTGAATTAAATAAATAAAAAATAGATTTTTAAATTTTATTTATGATGTGGCGCGATCTGAGCTCTCCATCGACTTTGGGTGCGAATTTTGAGGAGATCTAATGACTATGGTTGCACAAAGGTGGACTTTCCCCTTATTCAGGGGTCGGTGGCAAGTAGCTTCGGCAGTGTTGCCGACCCCCGCCAATCACCTCAAGGAGCTGACGCGTGTCAGAAAGAAGGCCGAAGTCGAGGGAGGTTCGGGGTCCCTTGCCGAGGTCCATAGGTGCCTCGGGGTGGCGACACGCGTCAAAAGTGGCTCGGCGAGGTTTGTCGAAGTCTGAACGATCCATTCTTCCATGTTTGAGCATCGGTGCCAAGAACGCTCGGCGAAGCTTACCGAAGTCCAAGTGAGTTTTTTCTCACGTTTGAGCGTCAGTGCCAAGAACGCTTGGCGAAGTGTGCCGAAGTCCAAAGCGAGGTTTTTTTCTCACGTTTGAGCGTCGGTGCCAAGGGCGCTCGGCAAAGTGTGCCGAAGCCCAAGTGAGAGTTTTTTTTCACGTTTGAGCATCGGTGCCAAGAACGCTCGACAAAGCGTGTCGAAGTCCAAAGCGAGAGTTTTTTCTCACGTTTGAGTGTCGGTGCCAAGAGCGCTCAGCAAAGTGTGTCGAAGCTCAAAGCGAGAGTTTTTTCTCACGTTTGAGCGTGGGTGTCAAGAGCGCTCAACAAAGTGTGCTGAAGCCCAAGTGGGAATTTTTTCTCACGTTTGAGCATCGGTGCTAAGAACGCTCGGCGAAGTATGCCGAAGCCAAAGTGAGAGTTTTTTCTCACGTTTGAGCGTCGGTGCCAAGAGCGCTCGGCAAAGTGTGACGAAGCCCAAGTGAGAGTTTTTTCTCACGTTTGAGCGTCGGTGCCAAGAACGCTCGGCGAAGAGTGCCAAAGTCCAAAGCGAGAGTATTTTCTCACGTTTGAGCGTCGGTGCCAAGAGCGCTCGGCAAAGTGTGCCGAAGCCCAAGGGAGAGTTTTTTCTCACGTTTGAGCGTCGGTGCCAAGAACCCTCGGCGAAGTGTGCTGAAGTCCAAAGCGAGAGTTTTTTCTCACGTTTAAGTGTCGGTGCCAAGAGCGCTCGGCAAAGTGTGTCAAAGCTCAAAGCGAGATTTTTTTCTCACGTTTGAGCGTGGGTGTCAAGAGCGCTCAACAAAGTGTGCCGAAGCCCAAGTGGGAGTTTTTTCTCACGTTTGAGCATCATGCCAAGAACGCTCGGCAAAGTATGTCGAAGCCAAAGTGAGAGTTTTTTTTCACGTTTGAGCGTCGGTGCCAAGAGCGCTCGGCAAAGTGTGCCGAAGCCCAAGTGAGAGTTTTTTCTCACGTTTGAGCGTCGGTGCCAAGAACGCTCGGCGAAGAGTGCCGATGTCCAAAGCGAGAGTTTTTTCTTACGTTTGAGCGTTTATGGCTAGAGCGCTCGGCAAAGCATACCGAAGTCCAAGTGAGAGTTTTTCTCACGTTTGAGCGTTGGTGCCAAGAACGCTCGGCAAAGCGTGCCAAAGCCCAAAGTGACTTGTCGATATCCTGGAGATGATAGCTGGCCGTTTGACTGTTGAATTTCTGACTATTTTGACCGTTAGTCATTAATGAGGCGGTACAATTGTTTGTCGTTTCGTGGTAAATGGGCCTGACTGTTGGGTTTTTGGAGCCCAATATCCTCGTTTTGTGTGCCAGCTTCTATAAGACTCCACCCCCTCCTCATTTCTTCACTTCTCAAAATTTTTACTCGGGCGTTAATTCTCACTAGCGAGAGCTTCCGGCGACTTCTACCATTTTCCGGTGATCTTTCCGACCGCAGCTGTCACTTCAAGGTACTTATACTTAGTTTATTTTTGTCAAAATGTCTTCCCTCTCTCCTACTTCGGAGCTCTCCCCCTCTACTGGCGACGAGCCGTCTCCGAGCAAGGTTCCTCGCGTCGACAGGGGCAAGAGAGCCAAGGTCCCTGATTCGGTGGTTATGGAGACTACAGTGGAGAATTCGAAAAGGATGGGGGAGTTCGGGAGACTGCCGGGCATCCTGACGGGGCTCCATAGGGTTCGGGAGCTTCCGGAGGAGCATGCTGAACGTATCGTATACGGGAGGGGGCGGAGTTTCGAGGAGAACGCCGCAAGGGAGACTTCAGAAGTGGACGACACCATCTCGATCCTCAACGAGGTGGACCTGGTGGCGATCCGGGAGTGCTTTCAGATCCCCGATGAGTTCGAACTGATGCTGCCAGGTCCCGGGGTGAGGGCCAACTCACCGATGCTGGTGAACATGTGTTTCTAGACGATCGAAGCCTTCATCGCCGGAGTGCGTCTGCCACTCCACCCCTTCGCCGTCCAAGTGTTGTGGTGGTTCAGGATCAGCCCCATCCAGCTAATGCCGAACGGGTGGAAGGTCATCAATGGAATCGCACTCCACTGTCAGGCAACCGAGATCGAGCCGTACTTGAGGGTGCTTCGGACGCTGTACCGACTTCATCAGCAACACAAGTCAGAGTTTAGGTATTATTTGGCTTCGAGGCACGGTGCTCGGCTCGTCAGCTGCCCCGAATCCATAAAGCACTGGCGAGACAAATACTTCATCATTCGGGGTCACGAGCCGTGGTGCATACCTTCGGATTGGGTTGCAGAAGTGACGAAGAGGGTGAGGGAGCTTCTGGTGCTGTACCCTAATGAAGAAGAGATGGTTCAGGTTCTCCTCGACCGGCAGAAGTTCGATTGGAGAGACCTGACGGAGGAGGCGCTCTTCAGGGGAGGGCTCAGCCGCATAGATCCTAGTATGCAGTTTTCTTTTGGTAGTTTTTCTTTTCCCATTCGATTTTTAACTTGTGTTTTAACCACACTTTCTTTTGGTGCAGAAACTATGGACTACGACGCTCGAAACGAAAGAGGGTCACTACGAAGGTGACTGCTCCGAATCCAAAGACAGTCGACAGTGCCGTTCATGAGGCAGCGGCTTCGGCAACAGTGACCCTGAAGGTGGCAACCGCAGCGACTTCGCATCAGCCGAGGCCGGCGAGTTCCCGATGGAAGCTGTTCTCGGGATGGAGGCAGCTCCGTTGACGGTGGAGGCCGAAGTGTTCCTGACTGAGGAACACAAGAAGATTTTTGTTCCGGACTGGCAGGTTTGGAAATTGGACGGTTTCCTCGGCGACTCGGCGTCGAGTATGCAGACCGTCAAACACTTGGCGACGCCGAAGGATCGAGCCGCCATGGATGTCGGCGGCGTAGGGGACGATGCCCTCGAGATCGCTCGATCGGCGGTATCGGTGAGTGTTTTGGTTTCGTACGTTTTGACGAATTACTCATTCATTTTGCTAATTTTTTTAACTTTTCTTTTTGCTGTAGATAACCGTTTACTTTGGTCATCTCATGGAGAAGATCACCAAGCTCGAGAAGGACCCGAAGAAAGAGGTCGACAGAGCTTGGGCCGAGAAAGCTCGGATCGCGAACGAGCTCGACAAGTTGAAGGTCGAGGCCGACGGAAAAATAACGAGGTTGGAGTACCTCGACGGCCTCGTAAAGAAGCTCGAGGGTGATCTGTTTCGGCAGAAGGAGGAGGTGGCGAAACAGCAGGCGGAGGCCGTAGAAGCTGCTAAGGCTGCGGCGGCGAAGGAAGCCGAAGCCGCGACCATGGAGAAGGCCCAAGGCTTCCTCGCGACCAACATGGCCAAGGCATATGCTCGCGCCATCGAGCAAGTTTCCGAGCGCTTCTCCGAGGTCGACTGCTCCGGGTGGCGCCTCTTCCTCGACCACATCGACGGTTTTGATGACGAGTCTGAGGGTGAAATTGGGGACGAAGATGCAGATGCTGAGGTCGAGATCATCGGCGAGCGTCAGGGATCCGAGGTGACCCCTCTAGCGATCGTCGCTCCTTCGGAGGAATCCGACCCCGCCACTTCGAGACGCCCTGGGAAAGAGGTCGCCCCCTGACTTTAGTTTTATTTTTTTTCTTCTTTTCTTTTGTTTTAGCGATGTATCACCTAATTGCGGACTGGCCACCCACTTTTGAATGAATGAAATCTCTCTTTTTCGTTGAATTCGACTAAGTGTTCGTGTCGCTCTGTTTTGAAGGTCTGGCAATGTGTTTATAATTTTTTTTTTTTGAAAATTGGCTAAGTGTTCACGTCGCCCCACCTAGAAGTTTCGGCTACGTGTTCACAAAATTTTTGAAATTATGCTAAGTGTTCACGTCGCCTTATATAGGAGTTTTGGCTATGTGTTTACCAAATTTACAAATTTTTGCTAAGTGTTCTCGTCGTCTTGCCTTGAAATTTTCAGATCGTCGAAGTGACGCAGCTCGTTGAAGTGCCTTATGTGGCTAAGGAGACTCGTCCCGAGGCTGGCCTAGGGATGACGAAGTTATGCCTCGCTAGGTGCCGAGAGCGCCTTTACGAAGTTGAGTTGGGGCTTCGCGGAGCGGAACGTGAGCAGAATCATCTGCGACTAATTGTAGGTCGTCGAGATATCGAGATTCGGAGGTTAGAAGAGAGGCTCGGGGAGACGACCCCCGAAGGCAATGACGATGGTTTGTCAACAGCCTTTAATCTCGGCCTGAGGCTTAGGCAACTCCGCCATTCTTTGACGAAGATGACATCGGAGAGAGATGAGCTGGCAGCTGAGAGGGATGAATTGATGGCAGCAAGAGACGAGCTTTCGGCGGAGAGAGAAGAACTAACAGCAGCGATGGGCAAGTTGACGGCGAAGCGAGATGAGTTGTCAGTAGCAATGAACAAGGTAACGGCGGAGATAGACGAGCTGAAGAGGGTTACTGTTGATATGATCATCGAGGTTACTCATCTACGTCGGATTATCGCCGACAGCTCTGGTGTTGCAGGCTCCGCTCGGCTGCCTCGCTTAAAGATAGCTGTAAATGACGACTCTCTGAAGGAACGTATCGTCGAACTTGAGGCGGAGGTCGTTCGCCTCAAGCCCCAACCTGAATGGGTCAATGTCAGAAGCACCTCGTGTACTCAGGAAGAGAGCGATAGAGAAATTTCTTTTTACGAGCTTGCAACTCGCTCGCCCGTTGCTCGGCGGAGCCCTGGTGACGCACAAAGTGGGGTGGCTGCTTCGTCGAGTGGAGCGTCCATTGGGGCTACCATCAGAAGTAGTGCTGAAGATGCGTCTCAGTTTGCCGGTCTAGGGACGAGCACCGAGGTTAGACGTCGGCCATACAGCGTTCGCCGTCCCCGGGTATCTTTAAACCGAAGCATCCCTGCCCCTAGGAGGCATTGAAGTAGTTGTCTGTTTTCTTGTTCTTTTTGTTCTTCAAGTTTGTATCGAGAAGTTGGTCTTGTAAATAGATTTGTTCCTCAAACTTCAGTGCAATAATATTTGTTTTGTGAACTTGCGTGTTTCGTTGGCACTTGTTGTTTGTTTGGCACATACTTGGAGTGGAGTCGAACCATGTGTTGGGCTCCAAGCTTGTCGTTTTGGAGATGTTTCAACGGTTTTAGGAGCAATTTTGAATGGCGAACCACTTCTAACTTGCTTAAGAGCAAAGTTATTCGAAGCAGAATCGAGCCAAGTTTTGGACTCCGAACACGTCATTTTAAGAGTGGTTCAACGGTTGTGGAAGCAGTTCCGAATGGCGAACCACTTCTAACTTGCTCAAGAGCAAAGTTATTCGAAGCGGAGTCGAGCCAAGTTTTGGACTCCGAACTCGTCGTTTTAGAGATGTTCAACGGTTGTGGGAGCAGTTCCGAATGGCGAACCACTTCTAACTTGCTTAAGAGCAAAGTTATTCTAAGCAGAATCGAGCCAAGTTTTGAACTCTGAACTCGTCATTTTAGAAATGTTCAACGGTTGTGGGAACAGTTTTTTTTTTGAGGTGAAGGTTGTGGGAACAGTTCCGAATGGCAAACCACTTCTAACTTGCTTAAGAGCAAGCTATTCGAAGCGAAATCGAGCCAAGTTTTGGACTCCGAACTCGTCGTTTAAAACAACACAACAAAGAGATAAAATGATCACAAGAGAATGATTTTACAAAAGAAGTTCTTTATTAATTATTGCTAATCGGCCGCTTCTAAGTTGCGGGCCGTTATTACAATGGAAGAATAATAAAAAAAAGAAACAGATAAAATAGCCCAACATTTGATGGTACTTGGAGAGGTGTTCAAACACCCTCTTGGTACTTCAGTAAATGGTCGGCATTCCATGTTCTTGGTATCTTCCTGCCTTCGAGGTCTTCAAGATGATATGCTCCTGGCTGGACTACCCTGGAGACCTTGTATGGTCCTTCCCAATTTGGGGCTATCTTGCTCTTTTGGCTGGAGAACGAGATGGCTAGCTTCCTGAGGACTAAGTCCCCCTCTTTAAGATCTGTGGGGCGGACCCTTCTGTTGTAGGACAGCTGGATTCTTCTCCGATAATTCTCTTGGCGAATCGAGGCTCTTTCGCGGAGTTCATCGATAAGGCCCAGATTGGCTTGGTGATCTCTGGTGTTCTGCTCTTCATTATTTGTAATTAGGCGAGGGGATGGCAAACCAACTTCTAGGGGGATTACGGCCTCGGAACCATAGGTGAGGTTGAAGGACGACTCTCCTGTGGGTGTTCTCTTTGTAGTGCGGTAGTTCCACAGTACGTTAGGAAGCTGTTCTGCCCATAATCCTTTAGCTGACTTGCTTAGTCTCTTCTTGATGCTCAAGAGGATTTTCCTGTTGGCATTCTCTACTTGACCATTGGATTGATGGTGAGAGATGGAGGAGAACCGTTGCTGAATGTCGAGGTCTTCACATAAGGAGCGGAATGCTGCCCCCTCAAATTGTGTTCCGTTATCTGTCACCAAGACTCAAGGTATGCCAAACCTGCAGATCACGTTCTTCCAGAAGAACTGTTGCACCCTGTTCTCAGTAATAGTTGCTAGTGGTTCGTCTTCAATCCACTTGGAGAAATAGTCGATTGCCACGACTAGGAACTTGAGCTGGCCTGGAGCCGATGAGAATGGGCCTAGCAGATCCATTCCCCACATTGTGAAGGGAGATGGACTCGAGAGGGAAGAGAGTTGAGCTTGCGGAAGGCGGCGAATATTGGAGAATTGTTGATAGGGGCCGCATTGTCGGACATGTTGCTCAGCATCCCGAAGTAGGGTAGGCTAGAAGTACCAGTAGTTAAAGACTTTTCTGGCGAGGGACCTTGATCCCGAATGGGCTCCGTCTATCCCTTCGTGGAGTTCTTTCAGAGCATACAAGGCTTCTTCTGGAGAGAGACATCTCAAGTAGGGTCGGCCATCTACTTGGGTGTAGGAGCGTTTGTACAAGACTCCTTCAATAAGGGTGTACCGCTCTGCTCTCGTTCGGATCCGGCGAGCTTCTTTAGGATCTTGGGGAAGGCTCCCGTCTCTGAGGAACTCAATTAAAGGCCTTATCCAGTTATCTTCGAGTTGGACAGGTTGCGACTCTATTGAGTCGGGGGCTTCTCCTTCGATGCTGGGCCTTAGTAGAACTTCGATCAAGACGGTCTGCTCGAGGCCTTGGAGGGAGGAGGAGGCTAGTTTTGAGAGGGTATCTGCTTGGGCATTCTTCTCTCTAGGGATCCGCTGGAATTGCGCTTCTTCGAACGAAGCCATAAGACTTTTGACCTTAGCTAGGTACTTGGCCATTCGGTCGTCTCGTGCCTCGTATTCTCCCAAGACTTGATTCACCACGAGCTGAGAGTCACTGAATATTCGAACACGCTGCGCTCCTGCCTTGCGAGCCATGCCCAGGCCTGCTATTAGGGCTTCTTACTCAGCTTCGTTTTTGGAAGCCTTGAAATTGATGCGGAGGGAGTATTGGAGAACGAAGTCATCTAGGCCTGCCAGAATAACTCTGGCTCTGCTCCCTTCAGCATAAGACCCAACTACATACACCGTCCAGATGGGTGGCCCATTTGCCGCTTGACTGACTTCCGGGATCGTGCTTTCCACTATAAACTCGGCTAGGGCTTGAGCTTTGATAGTGGTCCGAGGCTGATAAGATATGTCGTGTTGACTTAGCTTAATTGACCACTTCATTAGACGTCCGGAGGTCTCGGGCATATACAGGACCTGTTTGAGCGGCTGGTCGGTAAGGACGACCACCGAATGAGATTGAAAATAGGGACGAAGCTTCCGGACCGCCATAACCAAGGTGTAGGCTATCTTTTCCAACCACAGATAGCGGAGCTCGGCATCTCTAAGGACCTTGCTCACATAATAGATAGGCTTCTGTACCTTGTCTTCTTTCCTCACTAGGACAACACCGAGGGTTTGTTCGGAGGCAGCGAGGTAGAGGTAGAGGGTTTCCCTGGGTGTAGGCTTGCTGAGGAGGGGGGGTTGACCAAGTAGGCTTTGAGTTGGTTGAACGACTCTTGTTGCTGCTGGCCACACTCGAAGCCCTTAGCCCCCCTGAGGGCTTTGAAGAAAGGGAGACACTTTTTCCCGGACTTGGAGAGGAAATGCCCTATAGTCGCGAGGCGCCCTGTGAGCTTTTGCACTTCTTTCACGTTTGAGGGGGGAGCCATATTCAATATGGCCTTTATCTTCTCAGGGTTGGCTTCAATCCCCCTTTGGCTGACCATAAAGCCCACGAATTTACCCAATGAGACCCCGAATGCACATTTATTCGGGTTTAGTCTCATGTTATGCCTTCTTAGCACGCCAAAGGCTTCTTGGAGGTCGGCGAGATGGTTAGACCCATGGATGCTTTTCACCAGCATATCATCGACATAAACCTCCATGTTTCGCCCGATCTGATTTTTGAAGACCTTATTGACGATGCGTTGGTAGGCGGCACCAGCATTTTTAAGCCCGAAGGGCATCACTCTATAGAAGTAGAGACCTTGATTTGTGACGAAGGACGTTTTTGGGATATCTGGGGGGAAACATTCAGACTTGGTTGTATCCGGAGAAGGTGTCCATGAAGCTCAGCAGCTCATGGCCCGAAGTGGCGTCGATCAAGGTGTCGATGCTGGGGGGTGGGAAAGGATCCTTGGGGCATGCCTTGTTCAAATCTGTGAAGTCGATGCAAATCCTCCAACTTCCATTTGCCTTTTTGACCATCATGACGTTGGAGAGCCACTCTGGATAGTTGACCTCTTGTATGAACCGGGCTTTGAGGAGCTTCTCCACCTCCTCCTTTATAGCCTGTTGGCGCTCGGGGGCTAACTTATGCCTCCTCTACTAGACTGGTCTGGCCCCCGAGGAGACACTCAGATGGTGGACGAGAAGCTCTTCGAAAATCCCCGGCATGTCGGCGGCTGTCTATGCGAAGAGGTCATGGTTCTTCTTTATGCACTGGACTATATCGGAGCAGAGGGCAGAAGGGAGGGTTTTGCTGATGAAGAATTTGCAGGTCGGATCTTGCTCCGAGAAAAGTACTTCCTCCAGCTCGTCTATCGGTTTCGATATAGACTGGGTGTTCCCCTGGGAAATTTCAAAGGCCTCGAGGGAGAGGACGGGTCCCCTGGTCGAGGTCATATAGCATTTACGGGCCGTTTCCTGACTCCCCCTTAATTCTCCTACGCCTGCCTTGGTGGGAAACTTCATTTTTAGATGGTAAGCTGATGGGACGGCTTCTAAAGAAGCTAGGCCTGGTCGACCTAGGATCACATTATAGGCGGCTGGGACGTCAACAACCATGAAGTCCATTGGTTCCGTTCGAGTAGTAGGAATTTTGCCAGCGGTTACGTCAGGGTTATAACACCTTCGATCGTCACTGGCACTCCCATGAACCCATGGAGCGTATAATCGGCGGGCTTGAGTCTGTCCCTTGATAATTTGAGTCCTCAGAAGGCCTCTAGAAAGAGGATGTTGACAGAACTACCATTATCCACTAGAATCCTTTCTACCTTGAAGTTAGCCATGGAGAGGTTGATCACCAGAACATCATAGTGGGGGGTTCGGACACCCTCTAGATCATCGTTTGAGAAAGTAATCGGGATTCCAAGGCCTTTGGGAGGGGGGAGGTTGTACACCGAATTGACTTTCCTGACGAAAGCCTTTCGAGAGGAGTTAGAGGTTCCTCCCATTGGATGAGGTACAAGATGCGCTCTTCCTCGAATTCGGGAGTCTCATCACGCCTCTCAGGCCGCTTGTTAGCCCCCCTGGGGGTGGAGGAGGATCCACCCGGTCCTTCCTTACAAACTTGGCGAGCTTTCCTCTCTGAATGAGGGCTTCGATCTCATTTTTCAGAGCCCGACAGTCATTGGTATCGTGGCCGTGGTCTCGATGGTAGCGGCACCACTTCTCCTTATCCCTTTTCTTCCCAGGGGTGTTCATCTTTGGTGGAGGAGGTAGGATCCGTTCTTTCTCAACTTCCATCAGAACTGCCGAGATATTAGCGTTGAGAGGGGTAAATTTCTCAAATCTGGGAGGTGGACAACGCTGACCCCCGTTGTCCTTTTGGAGCTTTTTAGCTCCCTCGTCTTCAGCGGCCTTCCTCTTATTTCCAGAAGAGGATCCCTCAAATGTGGGGCGATGTTCAGCTTCCTCCGTCCGGATGTACTTCTCGCTTCTGAGAAGAAGGTCGGAGAAGTCTCGCGGGGGCTTTTTGGCGAGGGAGGACCAGAGGTTCGAGTTGAGGACACTGGACTGAAAGGCGACCGTAGCAACTGATTGATCGTGGGAAGCGATGGACCTGGCTTCCGTGGTAAAATGCTTGACATAGTCTCTCAGTTTCTCGCCCTTCTTCTGACTAAGGAAGAGTAGTGAGATACTCATTTTTTCGGAGCAGCGGCTACTCACGAAATGGGTTATGAAGAGAGTCTCGACTGTTCAAAAGAGAAGATGGAGGATGGGGCAAGGCGGGAGTATCATTCCCGGTCTTTGAGAGTGGCCGGAAAGGTCTTACATAGGAGGGCATCGGAGGCTTGATGGATCATCATGAGAGTTTTGAAACTCTCAATGTGATCCATGGGGTCTGATTCCCCCGTATATGTCTCGAACTGTGGGGGCTTGAAATTTGCTGGGATGGGGGCCTCCATGATGGTTCGAGAGAACGAAGGTCTGCTTGGATGGAGGGTCCTGCCTCTTAGCTCCTCATTCCTATCGATTTGACCGAGACGCCTCTCCATCTCATGGAGACGGCGGTAGACAGCATCATCTCTTCGACGGTATCCTGGTGAGCCTCTGGACTCGTCTTCGTACGAAGGGGAGTGTGGGCTACGGCGACGGTAGCTCGGAGACTGGTGAGGACTAGGGATGGCGGTGGCTCGAAGCTTGAGGAGGACTTAGGGACCGATGGCGAGGGCTTCAAATCGGCTCAGGAGTGGGGACCCTCTGAATATTATTGTTGTTGTTTGGCGGGACATTGAGGGCCCACAAGACTGTTGCCTGAAACTCTTGGAATTTTGCTCGGGTGATGGGTCCGTTCTGGTCCCTCTGGGCCTGTCGACCAACGGGAGAATGGTGCCCTCTTCGACGGTACTCGGGGGACTCCCTCCGCCTCCTAGGAGGAGGGGATCTCAGGCGGTCGCGGCGGTGAGGAGATCGCGCATTTGGACGTTCTGAGCGGGAGACTCCCTCTCGGGCCCTACTCTCATCCAAATGGTGGCGAAGGTCTTCCTTCTTCTGCCGGTTGATTATGATGTTGCGTAGGATCTTTTGAAGGCCTAGGATTATGGGATGCCATGGAGTCGGTGGAAGGGTTATGTACCGAAATATGATCACGGTGAAAAGGTTGCTTCTGAGGATTAGGACGAGAGGTCCCGATACCAGTATTCTGGGGCCCGAGTTGAGCCTGCTGGGATTGCAGATTTTGAAGAGGAGGCTGCCCCTGCTATAGCAGTGGATCAGGTTGAGAGGGGAGCTGTCCCTATTGCTGGACGGGTTGGAGGGGATCCTCCGGTTGCGGTTGGGGAGGAATGGGAGTGGGCCCACGGTTGGACCCTCTAGACCTTACCTTTCTTGGTGGCATGGTTGGAGGCAGTCTTAACCAGTGGAAGAGGCTGGACTGCTATTCAAGATTCCCACAGACGGTACCAATCTGTTGCCGCTAAAATTGGTGTGGGGGCAAACAGATAGATTTGTGAATTCGAGAGAAGTTGAATAGTCAAACCTGAGCGACTTCATCGGAGTTTGACAGAGATCCTTTCGCTGTTGATCTGCAAAAAGTATGAGACACCGGGGTTGATTCCGGCGATGCACCCTTCGACGCTCTTGTCAGTAAACTGAATGATTAAGAAAGAGCTTTAATTGGCAAAAGATTGATTACCTGGTAACAGTGGGAGGTGGGGGGTATTTATAGCCGCCTTAGAAACCAGTTTCAGAATAAGGTTAAATCCCTACTTCCCGATGTAAATGGATAGAAGTGGTTAAGACTGCTGTTTAAGGATAATCATAAATTTGAATCTTCTCCTATCCAAACGAACTGGGTTTCTTACGGGTTGGGACCCGTACCCGTAAGACAGATCTTGTTATGGGTTATTGGACTTTGAAGAAAAGGCCCAGTTCCCATTTCAGACCCGTTTATAGATGAAATTACCATTTTACCCATGAGCTTTAAGATTCGTGCCCGATTTGAACGGTTCCGATTTAACCCTATTTTTAGCCATATCAATAGCCAACATGCTTAGGGTAATGAAAATTATTTTTACTGATTTTTACAATGAATATTTACTACTGTTATAACTGAAACTAGTTAATACTGATAACCAGCCAGAAACGATAACCTGTAAAGAACACTAAAATTCACCTAGCTACTGTTGTCGGAATTTGTACTTTAAATATGCGTTGGAACCAGGCAGGAGTCTAGTTTTTAGACCTTCTGACAGATCCACATTTTCTATCTTGTAGCAACAGAAATCCTGATTTTGGTATAGTAGCATACTGCTGTTCAGAATTGGGAATCTATGTTTAATAATATATAATTGAATCTATAATGTTGAATTTGGTGTATTTGATTGTATAGAGTACATTGCATGATCTTAGGGTTGTGTTGTCATCATTCTAGTGTCCCCTATTAATCGCATTATCGCTTCTCATTGATATTTATGTCCTTATTGTTTCCTATTAGTATTGCATGTTAATTGAATAAAGAGTGTTAATCAAGCCGGGGTTAAGGGTTAACTAGGATAGTTGATAATATAGTGACTGTACTCGGGAATGTGGGCATTGTTTTCCAAAATATTGTGTCGGCTAGTGCTATCGATTTATTGTTGGATTACTGACCATAGTATCCCAATTCATCGTGTATTGTTTTAGGATTATTGTGCTGACTATTGTTATCGTTATTGTGCAAGAAATTGCTATTATTATCATTATCGTTAGGGAAAAAGGAGTATGAGCAACTTGCTCATTTAGTAAATAAGCAATTGATGATGTGGCATATATGTGATTGGAAAAGCCTTAAAAGAGTTAGTTGTCCAATGTATCACATGCATGCCACACAATCAATTGCTCATTTACTAAATAAGCAAGTTGCTCATATCCCTTTTACCCTTATCGTTATCGTGTCGAGTACATGACCTATAGAATCTATCACCTCTGTCTAAACGAAATTGATTGTTTGCATCAAACCTGTAGTATGGGATGCAGTAGTACGTGCATTAGTTAGGATTAAAATGAATAATGGACTTAAGACTTCATCGCATTGTCATTGCATTTTGTCATCGTTATCGAACAGTGTTATCGTTATTGCTTACCGTTATTGTTATTTTTTATTGTTATGGTCACTATTCAATACTATTGATTTCATCGTTCATTCAATTCATCGTTATATTGTTATTGTCATTATTTCTCTGTTTCTCTACTTGTTGTCTACGACTTGCTCTAAGAACATATTTCTCTCTCTTTTAGATGAACCGCTTACAGGTAATCAAGGAGATTTGCATGACGGACTAAGAGAGCAACAATGGTGAAAGAATTGTTTTGCTGCGCCCCTTAAATAATTATTGTTTCATTTTGAGAACTTTAATAATTGAATAATGTTGTTAATTCTTGTACTTGTGGGCTTTCGACCCGAATATTGTTATTGTTGATTCTAGATATTGGATTGTTATTATGTTGGTTATTTTATGCTTAAATTCCAAGTATTGTTATTTATGTGATTACTCTTTTAATGCATGCGTGGTTATATTACTTCCTGTTTATATTGTTGAGTTGAATCGATAACAGTTCATGAATGATGCAAGTAATTTTCTGGGCCATGTCACGTGCTTGCATTCCGTATTTTGGGAAGCGGGGCGTGACAAGTATGCTTCCATTGTCTTTCAATAAGGACCTTAGTCCTAGAATTAAATATTCTTTAAGCTCTTTCATTTATGCGTATCATAATACCATAGTTAGGTCCTGAGGAGTTCCTAATGATCGCAAGTGATCCTATAGGCAAAGAAGGCTGAAGGTATGAAAGGAGACCATGAGTGTGTCATAAGGGGAAAGTGGTCAAGTTTGACTGAAAAGTTGAACAAGGTTTAACTTATCTTGATATGTCTTAAATTTGAGATTAAAGATGATGAACGGGTTATTTAAAAAAAAAAAGTAATAAGGGACATAAAAATATACATAAGAAAAGGGAAAGTGCCAAGTAGAGGTTTACATATTTATAAAATTCACGCAATATACACTATTATTTTTCTTGCAGCTATTTCATTACCAATTTTGTACGATCAAGTAGAAGATTATATAACAAATATATAAGAACTATATTAAGTAAAAAAGATGATATAAATATAGCCTTAGAACCATATTTTTCTAATAGTAATATTAGGAATCTTAGAATTTGGATTTAGATATTCTTTAAGAATCTGAACAATATCACACCTTTTACAATACTACTAAGGGCATTTTGGTCTTTTTGTAATTGAGATTTAATTTCAGAATTCAACAAGTTAACAGTGTAAGTAATAGAATTTAACGCCGAAAAATTTCTTGATTATCGGATCATACATTGAGGGTTACATGACTTGGCTCCAAAATTTATTACTAACTTTTTCCTCTATTTTTCCAATGATTATAGTTTTTTTTCTCTTTTTTTTTTTCTAGCAATCTGAATCTAACTCAATACAGTATTTAATTTCCAGAGTGCTAACAGAATAGTGGATCATGATGAAGGCCGTTGCTTTCCCATTATTTTAAATTCCAAAATTACCACAGCCGTCCAAATTAAACAGACAGCTGCCTTAAATTAAGGCGGCTCCAAACTCTTCAGTCAAACGTGACTTCCGTTTCAAGCTTATCTGCCAACTTTCAAAACGCGTTTCCCGAGAATTATACGTTTTCAGATCCACTTGGGATGAGTTACATCCAGCTGTAGCCAGTTACAGCCAAACGTCATGAACTTCTTGAACTATTCGCCATATCATCTGCAGATTTATTCGCATGCCTGAGAACAACTTCACGAACGTGGGCCTAGCCGGATTTTAGATCACGTGACCTCTTTGACCACAAACAAAAAAAGCAGCCACCTCCGTTTCACAAGGGCAGTCATCCACAACTGGCCGACCACTAGCAAGGACTAAGGAGTAGCTCACGGCTCACCATCACTGTTCCGCAGCACCACACCAACTCCTGTTTCACCAAATTGAGAGCATCTGTACTCTGTTGACTTTATTTCTAAATTTTGAATTTTGAGGAACAATACCCCCTTTGTTTGAGAGGAGAAATAGAAAATTTTAAAATATATCGTCCGTTCATAAATTTAGCCGTAAAAACTCTCAGATGCAATATGTTTTTCGTCCAACAATTTTTTTAATTATTGAAAAGTATCGAATGCCAAATGACTTTTTGTCCCAATTTCAAAAAAATAATAATATTGGTATATATTAGATTTTAATTGAGATTTAATTAAGAATTAAGATATAATTAAGATTAAATTAAGATTCTTAATTTTAAAAAAAAAAAACGCTCGGACAGAAATTCATCTCTCATCCGTGCTTTTAAAAAAAAAAACACTCAAACTTTGAGTTCAAATGACTACATCTCTAACTCAAAATTCTTATTTCTATATACCAAATATAAAATTTTTGAGTCTCACCGACTATAGATGCTTTAACCCATCAAAATTTGCTTTAAGCCATGTAGACCCAACTACAGAACTAACCCTATTAACAATTCCCCTACTTAGCACTAGTACAAATACCTGATACCGAACCCCGATTCGGACTTGGACTCGGCACTGGACCGGAAACAACTCGGTCTATTGTGGGTCGGGTCCGGGTCCACTCCAAATAGACTGAACCCGGACCTAGACACAGACCTGATTATAAAAACCCTCCTACTCCCAAATCAAACCCTAACTTTCCAAACCCTAATCTCATCCTACCCCGCTCGCAACTGCCTCTGCCCGACACCGCCCCCGCTCTTCGCCCAACACCACCCCAATCTTCAAATCCCAATTAAACCCAAACCCTATCCCTTTCTACTGCACGCCGCCTGCCGCCCCCGCTCATGCCCGCCGCCTTCTCACTGTCCTCACCCCGCCCACGCTCGCCGCCTGCTCGTGGCTTCGCTCATCGCCTGCTCCGTGGCTTCGCTCATCGCCATCCTAGCGCTCGCTGCTTCCCCTCAATGGACTTGATGGATAAGTTTATTTTAGTAGGATGTGAACCTGGACCCTGATTGTCGCAGGTCGGGTCTGGTTCCAATTTTTGGACCCACAGAATATTGGGCCCAAATCCAGGTACTAAAGGACCCAAACCGATCGAACCTGATACCAGTGCCACCACTACTAACTCTCATGTTCTTACATGAATCTCGAAATTCTTTGGCCATCTCCCAAGCTTTAAAATGAATTCTACTAACATCATTTCTACAATTTCTACAATTCTACCACCTTCAAATATAATATTATTGCGCATCTTCCAAAGAACGCCATTAAGCATTTACAATCACAGAGCCGTATAGAAAGGGGGATTAGCTGCTGAAACATCCCACCCACTGGACTGAGGAATGGACAGCCGCCTCATTTTGTCTTACTTTGTAACAGGCCTTGTAGTTTGTAGTTGTGTTTTGGGTTGCCGTTAGGCTGGATAATGTAACCCATCCCCCAGGGTGTTGTTGGGGGCTATGTTTTATTTCCTGTACTGCTCTTTTGTTTTCCCGAGACTTCGGGGTTGTTTATTAATCACTTATTAATGAAACAGGATGGCATTATCCCACCTTTTCTTCAAAAAAAAAAAAAAAAAAAAACATCCCACCCTCACCTTTAATAATTTGAAACTACCCGGACGTGAAAGCAATCCCAATGGTCAGTTTCATAAGTGAGCAAAATTCGGAAGAAATGTTTTAATAAAAAACAAAAAACAACTCCATATTGCTGTCAGTTTTATCTTACTCTGTTACTGTGATTTCCTCCTTACAGGGTTTTCTTTGCAAAAGTGCACCAAGGAGAGCTTTTTCTGCCTACCCTTAAACAAATAAATACAGGTATTATACACTACCGCCTACAAGGCAAAATTTAGAAGCTTAACTAGTACCATTTTTTGCTCTTCAGGTTTGCATAAATACCTCAACTCAAAAACAGAGCAATGGAACTTCAAAAGGAGGTTGGAATGTACACAAGAATGCTGGCGATGCGTCACTGTGACAAGACCAAGCTAGAACATAGAGACATTGGCGAAACCAGCATGGAATCTCCCCCTACGATCTTGCAATTATCGTGATCGACCACTGCTAATGTCTTAGGCAGCACAAACTTATTGCAGGCATTATTAGAATCTTCTTCTGCATCCTCTATGCTGCTGCCGCTTGTGGCCCCACAGCTGCTACACTGCCTTTTACACTTTGAGTTGTTCTCTTTACTGATTTCTCTAGCTCGCCTTCTTTTCCTTGACGCACACCAGTTCAGGCTGTCGAGGTGACAGACCTTGGCAAGATTGGGAATGTTACTACCTTCATTGTGATTCTCTACTGATTGACCGCCACTAGGCGGGTTTTCCTTCATTGGCTCCGCCTCAACCTCTCTATTTTGTTCCCTCAATGGCAACGAGCTTGCAATTCCGGGGTGCGATTTAATGCGGTTCCATTTGCTTCCAACCCAATCCTGTGAGTGTCTCAAATCGCCCAAACTAAATATAGAGACCTGATGCTCACCTGTAATACAATTATGATGTAAGAAAACAAATGGAGAGGCTCATTGTATCTGTGGTTTTCGAATAAGGATAGATGTGTATACCTGGGAAATAAACACACAATTTTCCTTTGCCTTCTTTACGGATTACAATGCCTTCCCACCAGCCATCATGCCACCATGCATCCACAATAGACCCAACATCAAAGTTACATGAAAGCTTTTTGTCGCTATCTGAGGGATCAGGCCGAACCACCGGCCTCCCACACAGTCGAATGCCTAATTGGTCAGGTGATGCAACCCGTGAAGCCAAAACCCATTCCTATATAAGATGTTTTATAAAAAACAGAGTCAGATATTAACACACATTTTCCTAAACCATTAACAAAAAATAAATGGTTTATGCTTTTAAGGAATTTTCTAGGAAAGTGGAAGACGAAGTGAAACGGGAAGGCAAAAGGGGGAATAGTATGGAAGTATGGATATCAAATGTAAGACAACATAAATAAATTATGAAATTATTTTTTTTAAAGTCAACTCATAAAGAATTTTATTACATTAACTCAAGTTTTAAGATGAATATGAGAAGCAAGATGGTGTTCACTGCAAATTGAAGGGATGTGGGGCCTTAAAAGGATTCACAACAAAGAAATACTAGATCCAAGTGCGACGGGTCATGTGTCATACATGTGTCAGATAATATCATTTGATACTTACAGGTGTACACCCTAAATAGTAAATTCAACTTGGTCAACAATCTAAAGAACGTAGACAGTTATAAGCAATATATCAATTACCTCTAAGTTCCCAGCATCATCAGCAGCTTGGACATCCTTGTAGCGTACCCTGACCTTATCATGCCGGCTCTTGAGAACCACACCCCGAAACCAACACCCTCTCATACCACTATCTTGAGATAGCACTTCAATATGGCACCCTGGAACCAGATGCTTTTGCTGTAGCAGAAGTTTATGCTTAAGCAACTCTTTTCTCAACAAGGGAGGTACGGTTGGGGGCTTACCATGCCTTTCTCCTCTGCTACCACCAGCAAAACTTGAATTCTGGGATTTGTTGGCATCTTTTACGATTATTGGTGCATCAATTTCAGCCCCATTCGACTGATTCCCTTCACTCGGGTTACTTCTGGAACTTCCATGAGTTATCTTCAAACGCAATTTGAGGGATGTCCCTGGAGTGGCGTACATAGATCTAAGCACCTCCTGACTCCAGTACCCTTGCACCTGAGTGATGTCGAAAGGCTTTACAACATCTGCATCACTTTGCCATCGACACAAATACGGATCCCAAGAGCTTTTACCACAGTATCTTGCCTCTTTCTGAAACTTATCAAAGTCTTGGGCACTAAGAACGGCTGCAACTCCATCAATGCACTCAACATTGAGATCTTGAAGACAAAGAGAATAGAAAATCTCTCTGTCATTGACATCTGGAGGCAAAAGAAAACCAACTTCATCAACTTTGTGAAACCATCGTACCACTACCATTCTGATGCCCCTTGTATCCTCGTAGAGATCTTCCACATATGCAACAAGCCTCTTGTGTTCTTCGGACATTATATAAATAAAATAATGAACCTGGGGTGGTAGGAGAAAATAATGAGTTACATGAAGCATGAAAGTTGGATAAAAGAAAAAAATACGATCTTCAATAGTGAACTCACAGATATTGTAATTCCATTGCGACAGAATGATCGATAATGCTTTCGCTTCTTCTTAGAATTCCAAGAACAAGCACCTAACCATGAAAATTCTTTAGAAAGGTGCCCCATATATCCAGAAGAAAGGCCCTGAATGGACAAAAGAGGGAGACAGAGAGAAATAAATACAACCTTTTTTTTTGTAGAACGGCAGACTTACTATTTGCTATAATTATAACTACTACAAGGTACATAATCACAAGCAACATTTTACCTTGGGATTTTCGATTGTAGTAGGTTCAGCATCGTCATCTTCTGCGAATCTATATGCCCTAGTTGAATATGCTTGAGGATAACAATCTGAAAAGGTAACAAATAGTAGTAATAAGAATTTATGGAGAACTAAATCCAGAATGGGAAAATAAGTTCCAACCCAAGACAATTATAATATTCAAGGCTCTTCATCCTTTCTGTCCTAATTAGGGTTTAAATGGAGCACAAGACATTGGACTCAAAACAATTGGCTCAAAAAATCACACAGTCACTAGTATAAATCAAGAGCAAAAAGTTAGGATGGGATTATTATTGAGCGGATTTAAATAAGTATTTTAAACTAAAACGACCAAATGATGTCTAGGACATTAATGCAAGGGCTTTGAACATGTAATAAAATTGAATGATGCAATAAGATATCATCATGATAATCTCTTCTGGTGGCAGCTTAATACTGTATTTAGTAATTTTGACACTTGGGACTTGGCTACGGTGTTTGGATTTGGAAGATATGTCCCTAATCACCATTAATTCCCTAGAGTAATGTCGATATGTGATTGCTTAAGTTTTCTTGTCCCCATTAAGGATAAGGAATTAGCCAAAACATGTTGGCATTTTGCACAACACTTTGAACATTGCATGTTAGTCGGTGATGCAATGAAGCTAATTTTGATAATATTTTATGATAGCAAATCAAGTCGGTAACTAGTAATTATATCCCTAAGGTTTCCATGGAACAAATGAATACTGCACAGCGCACATGATAAAGCTACGAAAATTAAAAATTTGTGCTATATATAAATGCAACAAAAAAAGGAAAGTAAAAAAAATAAATGCTTCAGGCAAGTGTTACAAAAAACATTGCAATGGGTAAGCAACAAACAAATGATTATTCTGGCGAATAGGGGGGTTTGTGAAAAAATGTGTAAAAGTGGTAAAAAGTAAAAACAAGCTGTGAGAAAGCGCAAAAAAGTGTGAAAAGGTGCAAGCAATGGAAGCACAAAAAAATGGCGAAAGCGCAAAAAATGGTCAATTCAAAATACTAATTGTTATTTTTTTTTTGTTGAGTTCGGGTTTGCCTGATCAGCTATTCGGCTATGTTGCGGAGTTGGAAAATGTGTCACTAATTCGTATGTATATGCAATATTATCTCTTCCATAAACTTAGATATTTTATTTGCTTGTAGTGTTTATATTTGTTGAGATTATCGTTTGTTTTAGATGATTATTTAGTATCTATCATGTCTTGTTTTGAGTGAAAACATTACTTGTTGCATGTATTTAGCTTAGTGTTTATTGATACCTAACAAGCGATCGTAGACTAGTGTAAAGTGAAAACTTATGTGCAATCTGTGTGTGTATATATACACGCTGTTAGACTGATTGTTAACTTACACTGTGGTTAGCAGATAAAGAAGTTTTCTAGGTAATATTAGAAACACTTTGGTCTCTCATCCAATTTAGAAAGTTCGTGATAAGTTGACATTAGATAATAAACCCTTGTGAAACACATCGTGCAGTTTGGTTTTTGGCAGCCAAACCCATATGACTGGAATAAGGGCCTGATGATGAGAATAGTGATGAGGATTGTGATTTCCAATAGCATAACTTCATGTTGTGGGTATAGTTGCAAATAGAGAGAAATCCTCAAAACAAATCATACCAAAGTAATGATTACCAAAAAAATGAAAAAAATGAAAAAATGGAAACCAAAATAAAGCAATACAATACGAAACTCAGAAGAAAAAAGAATCCATTCATTCAATAGAAACACATCAAAGGAGAGCTTCTGAATTAAAACCCCATTGAAATAACCTCAGTTTTACCCGAATTTTTTGCAGTACTATGCCACTTTTTGAAACTTTTTGCGATTTTAGACCAGATGACAAACTATTAGCACTTTTGGCTAGCAAGTGCCACGTCAGCAGAGGCCGCTATTGGTAATAGCGGTCTCTTCATAGCGACCAACACATCGGACTCCCACACTTGGCAAATTTGTATAATTGCAAACCACTTGGTGTAACTGAAGCCGCTAATGTCAATAGCGGTCTCGTCTAACTAAGGTCGCTATTCCCAATAGCGACATCAGGTGGACCTAAAAGCGATTGGGTCGCTAGTGGGAATAGCAATCTTGGTTATACAAGGTCGCTATTAACAATAGCGACCTCCGTTGCTCCAAGTGGCTTGCAATTATACAAATCTGCCAAGTGTGGGAGTCCAATGTGTTGGTCGCTATGAAGATGCCGCTATTCCTAATAGCGGCCGCTGCTGACGTGGCACTTGGGATGTGGCCTAAAATCGCAAAAAGTTTCAAAAAAATAGCCTAGTACTGAAAGGGAAGAAAAGGAGAATCTCCAATACAATCAACACATACAGTAACTAAATCCTCAACCTAACCACATATAAGGAACATTCCCAATTCATAGCTGATACTAACATCCAGCAAACGAAACTCCAGATCCACACAAAACCGAACACAAGAAACCTAAAATTCCTCAAACCCCCCCCCCCCCCCTATTCCCCCAATTTCTTCAAAATCCAATTCAAAATCAATCACGAACCAATCATTTTCACATCCAATCCAAAATTTTTCAGATCCATACCTGAAACCATCGATGCGAGCCAATCCACGACCTCCCTCTTGGACTTCCATTTAATCGTTCGATTCCGCCCAAAATCCAACGCCGACGAAGGCGACACCGCCGCGGCCGAATTCAAGAACTGCTCCGCCACCTCATAACTCATGTGTCTCACGCTCGCCTCCTTCCCCACCACCGCCAACACCTTCTTCCCCGTCGAATCCCTCAAGTAGTAGTGCACCACCCTCTTCCCCTTGTCGCTCGATACCACGTTGTGCTCCCAAGTCACAAACGCCATCGTCTAATTCTTGGTAGAATTTGCCCAAGCACAAACCCTAACCCTAAGAGTTTTTTTTAATTTTGGTTTTGGAAGAGGAGGGAGGAGAAATGGGATGACGAAGGCAGGGTCGGGATTTGGTGAGGTTAAGGAGTAGGAATGGACGATGGAGATTTCGTGACCACGTTTTAGGACGGCGAAACCGTCCCGAAGCTACGTGAATTTTTAGGAGGAGATCTTTCAGAAATGCCCCTAGGGTTTGGGGTTAATTACGAAGGAACCTTTCTTGGGGAGATCAGATCAGGTGTTTGGCACGTAAGGCAGAACAGCGTTTTTGGTAGACACGTGGGCATCCTTATCTTTTGAGGGAGGAAGTATTCTATGGGTGGACTTGTAGAGGTATCTTTTTAGTTAGTTGTGTTGCATAATGCAAATGCGTCCCTATAGATATTTTATATACTTATCGATTGCCATATATTGTTGTTTAGAGAGGTGCGAGAGATGGGACATCATGGAAGACAGGATTTTAGATGCCTCCATTGGCAACTGTAATCAAGGCCGGGTCAGGATTGATCAGAGGTGAAGTCAAATAAAATAAAAGATTATAATTCATATACAAAAAGTTTATCGAAATTGCTAGACTCAACTCCCAACCTGTTACGAGACCATATACAAAAAGTTTATCGAAATTGCTAGACTCAACTCCCAACCTCTTATGAGACCATATTCGTACCTGTAAAGTATTTGTGGATGTGTGCCGACCCTAAAAATAAAACCAACGCCCCCCCCCCCCCCCCCCCCCCCCCCCCCAACACACACACACAATTTACACGGATTAACTAATTGTTGCTGTTTTTTTTTAAAAATGTG
This sequence comes from Hemerocallis citrina, assembly GCA_017893485.1. Lineage (NCBI taxonomy): Eukaryota > Viridiplantae > Streptophyta > Magnoliopsida > Asparagales > Asphodelaceae > Hemerocallis > Hemerocallis citrina. The sequence goes on along the minus strand of CM030364.1, from coordinate 90,150,298 downwards.
AAAGCACAATTTACAAGGATTAACTAATTGTTGCTGTTTTTTTTTAAAATGTAAAAGCAATCACATAATAGGTTCAGATTTTGAAGAATAAACTATAGATCTAACTATCGATCTGGGCTGAAAACTATGGTTGAGAACTCATTGTTACTGGAACTGATCCACTGAGAGCGTCTAGATCTGGATTGGACGACTGAGATGTCTCCCGCGAACCTACACAAAGTCTGCACACCGGGGCAAGTTAGTAACACAGAAATAAAGGCAAGTTTTTTATAGCAAAATATTGATTATCTCTTACTGATTGAGGATGGAGACTATTTATAGGCTAGGAGTCTTACTTCATACGAAAGTTTGAGAATGTATCTTTCTCATATTTGGTTCAATAATTTCTTGGTTAAGAGATAGAATCAGTTATTTAATAAATGATTTAAGAGATGCCAGCTTTAGTTAGTTGAAAATTCATCGTTCTTATGTTGTAAGTAAACCTTATATACTGGTCTGGTGAAGCTGGTGGGCCTAAATGCGGCCCATGTTCCTCAAATGGGTCTGTAGTGTTGTGAAATTATCGTTTTGCCCACGAGTGGTGTAACGCCCCTGCCCCTAGCTCAGACAATTTATACAATTTAGAAGACAAATTATTTATAGTATAGTGCAACTGCTCACCACAGGCTGCACCTCAAAAGGTGGTTAACCGGACCGGTGACTCTTGATCATAAACTATATTATTTACAGTTAATTATTTTCTTGCAATTCCCGATGTAGGACTATTTTTCTTAATACTCTCTCTACTCTTTTTCCTCGCGAGTTTTTGCACAGCCGAAGCCCCAAGGTGGGCCCCTAAACCGCGTCATCAACGGAGAGCAGATCTCTCAGCTGTCTTCATTCAACTCAGGTGGGCCCCTTGTGACGTCATCGCTAACGTCACCGCAGCAACCACCGCACACTGTGCTGTTTTCTCACACCGTGGGCCCCCTTCTCTTCTTAAATTACAAATTTGACATCAAGCCTTTTGTTATATATATATATATATATATATATATATATATATATATATATATATATATTATACTATTATATCTTTGGAAATTAACGTCCTCGCTGAGCCGAGGCATGCACAATCTAGTGCAGGATCTACTTTCTAGATGATGTGGAGCATTTGCTCTTCTATCCGTCCGATTAATCATGATCCCGGAATCCACCGCCCGGTCAATCATAATTCCGGATTTAATTGAGCTGCCCTCCTATCCGTCCGACTAATCATGATCCCGGAATCCACCGCCCCATCAATCACAGCCCCGGATTTAATTAAGGGCTTACCACAGTCCTGGAATCCACCGTCCGACTGGTTCTATAGTCACGGAATCCACCGCCCTGACTATATAGACATGCCCCACACTCCGTGTCGAAATTCGGCTCTGATACCATTTGTAACGCCCCTTCCCCTAGCTCAAACAATTTATACAATTTAGAAGATAAATTATTTATAGTATAGTACAACTGCACACCACAGGCTGCCTCTCAAAAGATGGTTAAACCGAATTGGCGACTCTTGATCATAGGCTATTTAGAAGATAAATTATTTATAGTTAATTATTTTCTTGCAATTCTCGATGTTGGACTAATTTTCTTAATACTCTCTCTCTACTCTTTTTCCTCGCGAGTTTTTGCACAGCCGAAGCCCCAAGGTGGGCCCCTAAGCCACGTCATCAAACGAGGGCACAACTCTCAGCTGTCTTCATTCAACTCAGGTGGGCCCCTGGTGACATCATCGCTGATATCACCGCAGCAACCACAGCACACTGTGCTGTTTTCTCACATCGTAGCCCCCCCCCCCTCTCTTCTTAAATTACAACTTTGCCATCAAGCCTTTATATATATTGTTGCCGCTAAATTTGGTGTGGGGGCAAACAGATAGTATTTATGGACTCTTAGGGAAATTGAATAGTAAACCTGTATACCTGTTCCGTCGGCCTGACCGTCGTTCCCACCGTATACCTGCAAAAAGTGCGAGACACCGGGGTTGTTTCCGGCGACGCACCCTCCGACGCTCAAGTTAGTAATCTGGAAGACTATGAAAGAGCGCAAAAACTGGTGAAAGATTGATTACCTCTTAATGGAGATGGGTGGGGAGTATTTATAGGCGTCTTAGGGAACAGATTAGGCATGTAATTCCTGTGTATAGATAAGGAATGTAGTCCCCAATCCCCAGTGAAAGGATAGATATGAATCAGGGCCGTTGATTAATGTTAATCAGAAACCCTAATTCTATCCTGCTGGACCGGATTTGTTGCGGGTTGAAACCCGCACCCAGTTGAGGTGGATCCGTTCGCGGGTTTATTGGATCTGTGAGGAGGAGACCCAGTACCCGCTTCTGGCTCGTTTGTAAGTGAAATTACTGTCTTGCCCCCGGACTTCAGGATTCGTGCCCAATTTGGACAGCCTCGATTAAACCCCTATTTTTAGCCATATCACGAGCCCCCCACTCCTAAAGGCTGAGGGCAATCAGTCTTTGTGGAGTAGTTTGACTGTTTTAATGGCTAGTGGAGTTGTATCAGAGTCCGAATGGGTGTTTTTGAATCCCGACGTGGGTGGTAAGGTAACTCCTTCCTTTTTGAAGCAATATGGTGTGTTGAGTTTTTATCTATTTTTTCGGGCTATTTATTTAATTTTGCGATGTGTTAACTAATTGTTCGGGGGTCTTAGCCGTATATTCTAGGCAATAATTGTTCGTTCGGGGGCTCAAAAATATCCCCCCGAATTTTTAATTATTTCCTAGAATTTTTAGCTAATTTTTCCGAATTTTTAGCAAATTTTCTCAATTTTTAAATAAATAAAACGATTTAAATAAATAAAAATCGATTTTTAAATACTTATTTATGACGTGGGAGAATCTGGACCATCGATCTGGGCGAAGCGCGAATTTCTTAACGATCAGACGGTCCCTGCTCCTCGGCATGCTTTTTTGCCGTATACGAGGGTCGGCACCTCGGCACCTTGGCTCGGAGAATCAACGCCTCGGTTCGATGGGTCGGTGCCTCGGTTCGGAGGGTCCGAGAGACGTGGCATCATCTGGGCCGTCCATCCCAGCGTGGACCCCATAAAATGCTATCTTGTCATTTAGTGGACGTGGCAAGATCTGAACCGTCCGTCATGACGAGCGCGCTTTTTTACGAGATCCAACGGCTGATATGGGTCGGCGAGTTTTTTTTGCCATATACGAGGGTCGGCACCTCGTCACCTCGGCTCGGCCTTACCCTCTACGAGGTGCATGGGTCGGCTCGGAGGATTGGCTCCTCGGCTCGGAGGATGGTTCGTCGGCTCGGTGGATTAGCGCTTCGGCTTGGAAGGTCAGTGCCTCGGTTCGGAGGATCCGAGGGACGTGGCATCATCTGGGCCGTTCATCATGGTGCGCATCACAAGGATGGGGTTCAGATCACGAGAAAACGTTATCTTGTCGTCTTGTGGGCGTGGCAAGATCTGAACCGTCCATCAGATTCTGTCGCGGATTTTGGAGAGATCCGACGGTGACTTCGTCTCGGGGTGATTTTTCTCCATATACGAGGGTCGGTACCTCGTCATCTCGGCTCGGCGCATCAGGGCTGTTTGGTCGAGGTGCTGAGTTGGCTGTTTTTGAAGGAAATGTCCCTTGATGGTTGCATCTTTTCGAGCCTAGTGGCTCGGCTGCTCGACTAAGCTATTCGGTAGCTCGGTCGAGCAAGCCGATGGCTGGCGGTTCAGAAAATACACGTGGGTGGATCTGGTCCGTCCATCATGGCGCGCATCACGAGGATGGGGTTCAGATTACGAGAAAATGTTATCTTGTCGTTTTGTGGGCGTGGCAAGATCTGAACCGTCCATCAGATTCTGTCACGAATTTTGGAGAGATCCGACGGTGACTTCGCCTCTGGGTGATTTTTCTCCATATACGAGGGTCGGTACCTCGTCATCTCGGCTCGGCGCATCAGGGCTGTTTGGCCGAGGTGCTGAGTTGGCTGTTTTGAAGGAAATCTCCCTTGATGGTTGCATTTTTTCGAGCCTGGTGGCTCGGCTGCTCGACTAAGCTGTTCGGTAGCTCGGTCGAGCAAGCCGATGGCTGGCGGTTCGGAAAATACACGTGGGCGGATTTGGTCCGTCCATCATGGCGCGCATCACGAGGATGGGGTTCAGATCACGAGAAAACGTTATCTTGTCGTTTTGTGGGCGTGGCAAGATCTGAACCGTCCATCAGATTCTGTCGCGAATTTTGGAGAGATCCGACGGTGACTTCGCCTCGGGGTGATTTTTCTCCATATACGAGGGTCGGTACCTCGTCATCTCGGCTCGGCGCATCAGGGCTGTTTAGCCGAGGTGCTGAGTTGGCCGTTTTGAAGGAAATGTCTCTTGAGGGTTCCACCCTTCCGTGCCTAGTAGCTCGGCTGCTCGGCTGAGCTGTTCGGTAGCTCGGCTGGGCAAGCCGATGGCAGGCAGCTCGGAAGATCGCGTGGGCGAATCTGGTCCGTCCATCATGGCGCGCATCACGAGGATGGGGTTCAGATCACGAGAAAACGTTATCTTGTCGTTTTGTGGGCGTGGCGCAATCTGAACCGTCCATCAGATTCTGTCGCGAATTTTGGAGAAATCTGACGGTGACTTCGCCTCGGGATGATTTTTCTCCATATACGAGGGTCGGTACCTCGTCATCTCGGCTCAGCGCATCAGGGCTGTTTGGCCGAGGTGGTGATTTCATTGTTTTGAAGGGGCGCATTAGCTCGGTTGCTCAGCCGGGCTGTTCGATTGCTCGGCTTGGCAGACCGGTGGCCGAGTCGTCGACTTAGTGATTTTGAAGAGTTTTTTGCTTCTCGTAACGTCGCAACTTTCCGCTTGTCGCTTTGGCTTCTTAGTGGGCTTTTTACGTTTCCCAAGGAGGCCCAACATTTTAGGGGTTATAAGTTTTCACCCCCACTCCCAAGCTCATTTCTTACTCTTTACTCCCAAGACTTCACTTTTGTTTTCTAAGTTCTCTGCTAGCAGCGACTTTCGCTCCAAGGCAGTGCTGTTAGCTGTCGCGTGGGCCAGGCGATTTCCGGCGAGCGCATTCCGACCGTGAACGTCACTTCAAAGGTCAGTTTACTTAGTCTTAGCCTTTTTCCTAGAGATGTCACGAGTGAACTCGGAGAGTGGGGCCTCGTCCTCGGGCGATGATGGTGCCGAGGAGAGGAGGAGGTCGGAGATCCGGAGAAAGGGTAAACAGGTTGCCGAACCGTCTGTAGCCGAGGCGAGGCAGGAGAAGAAGAGGAGGAGGGTGGAGACCCAATCTCCCGTAGTGGCAGTGATTGTAGAAAACCCGAAGCAAGCGCCCGAGATGGGACGATATCCTTCTGTCCTGTCCGGGCATTCGGGGGTCAGGCAGTACGAGGGCGACCTTTTGGAGAAAGCGATCTATGGGAAGTCGAAGATCGTCGAGGAACCTAACCCGGCCCTTCCCACCGAAGTCGACGAGCTTATTTCGGTGTTGTCCGAGAAGGATCTACTTCGGATCAGAAAGGCCTTCGCCATCCCTCCGGAGTACAAACTGATGCTCCCCGGTCCCGGGATGCGAGCGAATTCCAAGCTGTCGTCGTCGGATATGTGCATGTTCGACTTCGACTCCTTGAATGCCGGGCTACGTTTCCCGCTGCATCCTTTCATCCTTCAGATCCTCGGCTGGTTCTGCCTCGCGCCGACCCAATTCATGCTGAACACATGGCGTCACGTGAACGCTTTCTTGCTTCAGTGCTACAGAGCCGAAGTAGAGCCGGATCTAACGGTCTTCCGAGGAATGTATCGGATAAACAGGCAGCACAAGATGGAGTATCGGTACTACTTGGGGCCGAGGAAGGGTGTTAGGATTATAGAAAACCCCGACTCAATTAAGGGTTGGAAAGAGAAGTATTTCATAATAAGGGGCGAAGCGATTCGGCATATTCCGACCCGGTGGAAAGTGGAGGTGCCGAAATTTGCGCGAGCCGACCCTGTATTGTCTGAGGCCGAGGAGGAGGTGGCGAGGAAGATAATGGCCCTTCCGCTGTTGAGTTGGAGGGAGTTGACGGAGGAGGTGTTGTTCGGGTCCGGCCTAAGCCCCATCGACCCGAGTATGCTCCTGACATCTCATTTATTTTCGTTTTTCAAGTCTTTAGTTCGTCTTGCTGATTTGTTTTTTGTTGTCCGATGCAGAGGCGATGAAGATTGATTTCAACTCTATGATGGCCGATAGGTCCAAGTTGGCCGGGGGCAGAAAGAGGAAGAGGGCGACCGAGGCTGCCTCGTCGACTCCGCAGCCTACTGTCGCTTCTGCCACCACCCTGCCTCCTCCGGCTACCGAGGTGCCTTTGGAGTGGTTGTTGCCGAGGAGGCCTCGATCCCTGTCGCCCCGACCGTGATTGAGGGGGCCTTTGACGTCAATGCGGCACTGGCACTCGAGGCTCCTCCGTTGACTAAGGCGGTCGAGGAAATCCTGACCGAGCAGCACAAACAGTTGTTTGTGCCGAACTGGCGGGTGAGGAATCATGACGGATTCCTCGGCAACTCGCAGATGTCCGTGCAGGTCGTCAAGCACTTGGCGACCCCGAAGGACAGAGCCGCGCTGAAGGCGGGGACAGTCGGCAACGACACCTATGAAGTCGCTCGGTCGCTTGTTTCGGTAAGTGCCTTCTTGCGAATTTCTCCAAGTTTGTTGTTCGGCTTGCGCATCACTCTGATCGCTGTCTTCGTAGGCCACCTGCCACTTTGGCCACCTCCTCGAGACGTTTGCCACGCAGGAGAAGGAGCTGAGGGCTGCCAGCGACAATGATAGGACGGCAAAGGTCAGGGCGGTCAAGGAACTTGAGGCCGAGCAGAGGCGGGCCGAGGCCCTGGAAGTCCGGGTGGCTGACCTTGTTGCCGACCTGGAGAAAGCCAAGGGGCGCATCAATGCGGAGTCTGCCAAGGCCGCCGAGGAGCTGGCTGCGGCGCTGAAGTCCTTGGCCGAAGAGAAGGCGGAGAAGGAGGCATTGGCGACGAAGATCAGGGTCGAGGTGGAGAAGGAGGTCGAGGCCGAGGCGAAGAAGCACATGGCCGAGAACATGGAGAGGTCCTATCAGAGGGCACTCGATCATGTTCAGGATCGTGTCCCCGGCTTCGAGTGGGTTGGCTACAAACTGTGGCCAGGATCGCCTACAGGCGGCGATGAGGAGGGGGGCGAAGGCGACGAGGACGAAGGCGACGACGAGGAGGAGACCGACCCCCTGCGGCGAAAGCCCGAGTCGAGGGGAGGATCAAGGGGCCATCTAACGACGCGCCCGAGGTCGACACGGCGACGCAGGTGGACCCCTGATCCCCTCGCAAATTCTTTGTAATTTCTTGTTTTGTTCCTTCTTTCAAAAGTGTAATGCCTTTTGCGGACTGGCCACCGCTTTTAATGAATGAAAAATGTTTTGACTTCAAAATTTTGTCTAAGTGTTTGGTTCGGCAATATAGTACTTCAATGTTATCCCTTTCTCATTTCAGATTGCCGAGCAGACCCTTATCACCTCGGCTGATCGGCGCCGAGCCGAGTTGTTTAAGCGATCTCGGGAGGATCGTCTCGAGGGTGAGGTTCACCTGACGAGGAGGATACTTTACAATTTAGAGATTAGGCATAGTGAGGCGTTGGCCGAACTGCACCATCTACGGATAGTCGAGGCCGAACTATCTGCTAAGGAGGAGGAACTGGCGCGAGTTTCGGCCGAACGAGATGACTTTGCGAAGAAGGTAGAACAGCTGCAAAGGGTGACGGTCGACAAGAGCATCGAGGTGACCCACTTGCGATGCGTCATATCTGACAGCGCCGAATACCCCGGTTCGGCGAAACTTCCTCGATTCAAAGTGATTGTGAAGGACGACACGTTGAAGGACCGGATCGTCGAACTGGAAGAGGAGGTTGCTCGGCTCAAACCTCCGCCGGCGAGGGCTAATGTCCGGAGCACCTCGTGCACTCGCGAAGAGACTGAGCGAGGGATCACGTTTTATCAAGCCGCGAGCCGGACTCCTATCATAGGCAGGTCAGCAGCCGACGCCCAAAGCGGTGTAGCGGTGTTTTCAAGTGGTGCTTCGGTTGGAGCGACTGTGAGGGTCAGCGGCGAGGGGGCGTCTCGGTTCGTCGGTCTAGAGACGAGCTCGGAATCGAAGAACCGCCGACCCAAAGTGTCGCTGAACCGGAGCATCCCCTTCCTCGGACGCAGTGAACGGGTCGTGTCTTGTCTTCGGACTTTGCAAACTTTGTTTTGTTGTAATCTCTTTTGTAATTTTATCCAAGTTATTAATAAAATTGGAGTTGATTTATCCGAACTGTTCTCTGCTGGCTTCTTATTGTGCTGTAGTTGCGCTAACTAGGGTAGGCTCGAAATGAACCGCGAGGCAGGTGTTCGCTTCGTCGAGCACCTTGGCCCCTTCAGGTGCGGCTCGGTTCGGTCGCTAAGGTGCAGCTGTTTCTAAGCTGTGGCCGTGTGGCCTGATCGTAGCTTGATGACCGGAGTGACTTTTGCCGAGCGAAGTGAAGCGATCAGAGCCGTTAGATGGTTGCACGAATCTTGAGGCAGGTCCAGTTCCCAAGAAAACGTTATCTTGTCGTTTTGTGGACACGTGGCTGAATTAGATCCGCTCATCACGCCCTAGCACACTTTCTGAGATGATCTGACGGTGGTTTCGTCTCGGGAGGTTTTTTCGCCATATACGAGGGTCGGTACCTCGTCCGCTCGGCTCGACAGTCATGGGGGCAGGTCGGAATGGCCATCTAACCCCGGCCCGTTTGAGGACGAGCCGGTGAGGTAAAGTCGAGCCATAGGACCCCTCCCATCGTTAGATTAGTTTAAGGGTTGTGGGAGCAGTTCCGAATGGCGAGCTACTTCTAGATCACTTAGGAGCGAACCTGCAAAGTAGAATCGAGCCAAGTGTTGGACTCCGAACCATTCAACGGCTGCGGGAGCAATTTCGAATGGCGATCTACTTCTGGCTTGTCTATGGGCGAGCCGAGGAAGAAGGGTCGAGCCGAGTGCTGGACTCCGAACCATCGTGAGATTAGTTTAAGGGTTGTGGGAGCAGTTCCGAATGGCGAGCTACTTCTAGATCGCTTAGGAGCGAACCTGCGAAGTAGAATCGAGCCAAGTGTTGGACTCCGAACCATTCAACGGCTGCGGGAGCAATTTCGAACGACGATCTACTTCTGGCTCGTCTATAGGCGAGCCGAGGAAGAAGAGTCGAGCTGAGTGCTGGACTCCGAACCATCGTGAGATTAGTTTAAGGGTTGTGGGAGCAGTTTCGAATGGCGAGCTATTCCTAGATCGCTTAGGAGCGAACTTGCGAAGTAGAATCGAGCCAAGTGTTGGACTCCGAACCATTCAACGGCTGCGGGAGCAATTTCGAACGGCGATCTACTTCTGGCTCGTCTATGGGCGAGCCGAGGAAGTAAAGTCGAGCCGAGTGCTGGACTCCGAACCATCGTGAGATTAGTTTAAGGGTTGTGGGAGCAGTTCCGAATGGCGAGCTACTTCTAGATCGCTTAGGAGCGAACATGCGAAGTAGAATCGAGCCAAGTGTTGGACTCCGAACCATTCAACGGCTGCGGGAGCAATTTCGAATGGCGATTTACTTCTGGCTCGTCTATGGGCGAGCCGAGGAAGAAGAGTCGAGCTGAGTGCTGGACTCCGAACCATCGTGAGATTAAAGAGTTAAAGGCAGAGAGATATAATAGTAGCGAAGATATGAAAAATTTTTATTTATTAATATCCAATGGTCGGCTGCTTCTAAAGTTTCTAGCCGTTATTACAATGAAAAATAAAAGAAAATTACTACAAGTAACAGGAAAGGAATGGTTCGACATCTCGAATTACTTAGAGAGGCGTCGTTGCTCTCTCTTGGTATTTCAAGAGATGGTCGGCGTTCCAAGTCCTGGGAATCTCCCTGCCTTCGAGATCTTCTAGCTTGTATGCACTGGGGCGGATCACTTTTGAGATCTTGTAGGGTCCCTCCCAATTCGGGGCCAATTTGCTTTTCTGTCCGGGGAACGAGATGACCAATTTTCGGAGGACTAGGTCCCCTTCTTTGAGGTCCGTCGGGCGGACTCTTTTGTTGTATGCTAGCTCAATCCTTCTTCGGTAGCTTTGTTGCCGTATGGCAGCTCTTTCTCGGATTTCGTCTATCAAGTCTAGACTTGCTCTGAGCTCTCTAGCGTTCTGCTCTTCTTCAAAAGCTATGAAACGAGGAGAGGGTATTCCGATTTCTAGGGGAATGATGGCCTCGGACCCGTAGGTGAGATTGAACGGGCTCTCGCCTGTTGGGGTCCGCTTTGTGGTGCGGTAGTTCCACAGCACGTTGGGCAGCTGATCAACCCACAAGCCCTTGGAAAACTTGTCTAGTCTCTTCTTGATGCCTGAGAGGATCTGTCGGTTGGCATTTTCGGCCTGGCCATTTGACTGGGGATGAGAGACGAAGGAGAAGCGGTGTTGTATGGCGAGGTCCTCACATAAGGCTCGGAAGGCAGCCCCAGTGAACTGCGTTCCGTTATCTGTAACTATGACCCGGGGAACGCCGAATCGGCAGATCACATTTTTCCAGAAGAATTGAACGACCCTATGCTCGGTGATTGTAGCCAGGGGCTCGGCCTCTATCCATTTCGAGAAATAGTCGACTGCCACGACTAGGAACTTTAACTGTCCGGGAGCTGGCAGAAATGGCCCCAGTAAATCCATCCCCCACATTGCGAAGGGGATCGGACTTGATAGAGAGGTGAGTGGTGCTTGTGGAAGGCGTCGGATGTCGGAATACTTCTGACAGGAGCTGCATTGCCGAACGTGTCGTTCGGCGTCCCGTAGGAGAGTGGGCCAGTAGTACCCGTAGTTCAACACTTTGCGCGCTAGGGCTCTGGAGCCGGAATGGGCCCCGCCGATGCCCTCATGAAGTTCTTGCAGGGCGTAGTCGGCTTGCCCGGGGGAGAGGCACCTCAGGTAGGGCCGACCGTCCACCTGGGTGAAGGAGCGCTTATACAGGATGCCTCCGATTAGCGTGTAACGCTCGGCTCGGGTTCTTACTCTTCGTGCTTCCTTCGGATCCTGGGGGAGGAGTCCGTCTCTTAAAAATTCGACGAGAGGCTTCATCCAATTGTCTTCGAGGACAGGCAATGTTTCGACGGAGTCGAGCGCATCGTCCTTTATGCTCGGCTTCAGGAGGACTTCTATCAAAACAGTCTGTTCGAGGCCTTGAAGGGAAGAGGAGGCTAATTTGGATAGGGCATCGGCCTGAGCATTTTTCTTCTCTCCGGATTCTTTGGATGAGGGCCTCTTCAAACAGTGCCATGAGACTTTTGACTTTAGCCAAGTATTTAACCATCCTGTCATCGCGGGCTTCATACTCGCCGAGGACCTGATTGACGACCAACTGAGAGTCGCTGAAGATCCGCAGGCGTTGTGCCCCTGCATTTCGGGCCATTCCAAGGCCGGCTATGAGCGCCTCGTATTCAGCTTCGTTGTTCGAGGCTTTGAAGTTTATACGGAGGGAGTATAGGAGGATAAAGTCATCTGGGCCTGCCAGGATGACCCCTGCCCCGCTTCCCTCGTTGCAAGAGGACCCGTCGACATAGACCGACCAGACGGGTTGTCCCTTCACTGTTTGGCTGGACTCGGGGATAGTAGTTTCAACTATGAATTCGGCTAGTGCCTGTGCCTTGATCGCGGTCCGAGGCTGATAAGTTGTATCATGTTGGCTCAGCTCGATCGACCATTTCATAAGGCGACCGGAAGTCTCGGGTTTGTGAAGAACCTCTTTTAGCGGCTGGTCGGTAAGAACGACCACTGAATGGGACTGAAAGTAGGGGCGAAGCTTTCTCGCGGCCATTACCAGGGCATAGGCCATTTTCTCAATCTTCGGGTACCGGAGCTCGGCGTCCCGAAGCACCTTGCTGACGTAGTAGATGGGCTTCTGAGCCCTTTCTTCTTCTCTGACTAAGACCGCACTAAGCGTCTGTTCGGAAGCTGCCAGGTAGAGGTAGAGCGGTTCGCCAGGTATTGGTTTGCTGAGAAGAGGTGGATTGACGAGGTAAGCTTTAAGCTGGTCGAAGGAGTCTTGTTGCTGCTGCCCCCACTCAAATCCTTTAGCCCCCCTGAGGGCTTTGAAGAACGGGAGGCACTTCTCCCCGAACTTCGACAGAAAGCGCCCTATGGCGGCTAGGCGACCAGTCAACCTCTGAACTTCCTTGACATTTTTAGGAGGGGCCATGTCCAATATGGCCTTGATCTTCTCCGGATTTGCTTCAATTCCTCGCTGGCTAACCATGAAGCCGAGGAACTTCCCTGATGAGACGCCGAACGCACACTTGTTCGGGTTGAGTCTCATATTGTGCTTTCTCAAAACGTCAAACGCTTCTTGGAGGTCAGCCACATGATCAACACCTCGGATGCTTTTCACAAGCATGTCATTGATGTACACTTCCATGTTCCGGCCGATCTGGGCCTGGAAAACCTTGTTGACGAGGCGTTGGTATGTCGCCCCTGCATTCTTTAGGCCGAATGGCATGACTCTGTAGCAATAGAGGCCTTGGTCGATCACAAAAGATGTCTTCGGAATATCCGGGGGGAACATTCTTATCTGATTGTAACCTGAGAAAGCGTCCATGAAGCTGAGGAGCTCATGTCCCGAGGTTGCATCGATCAGAGTGTCAATACTCGGCAGAGGGAAGGGATCTTTGGGGCAGGCCTTGTTGAGGTCGGTGAAATCAATACAAATCCTCCAAGTCCCGTTGGACTTCTTCACCATTACTACGTTCGATAACCACTCCGGATAGTTCACTTCCTATATGAACCGGGCCTTCAAGAGTTTGTCCACCTCTTCTTTGATAGCGAGCTGACGCTCGGGGGCGAACTTGCGCCTCTTCTGCTGAACCGGTTTGGACCCCGGATCAACGCTCAGGCGGTGGACCAAGAGTTCTTCGGAGATACCGGGCATATCTGCTGCTGACCATGCGAAGAGGTCTTGATTGGTTCGGATGCATTTTACAATATCTGAGTATAGGGCGGACGGGAGGGTCTTGCTAACAAAGAACTTGTGGGTCGGCTCCTGCTCAGAGAAGAGTACCTCCTCCAATTCGTCCACCGGCTCGGAAGTCGGCCGAGCAGCATCTTGGGGGATTTCCAGTGTTTCTAAGGAGAGGACGGGTCCGAGGGTAGAGGACATATAACACTTGCGGGCCTGCTCCTGATTGCCTCTTACTTCTCCTACTCCGACCCGAGTGGGGAATTTCATTTTGAGATGATAGGCAGAAGGGACGGCTTCAAGGGCGGCCAGACCGGGCCGACCCAAAATGACATTGTAGGCTGCTGGGACATCTACGACAATGAAGTCCATCGACTCCGTTCGGGTAGTAGGAGTTTTGCCAGCGGTTACATTGAGGGTAATCACCCCTTCAATAGACACTGGCACTCCCGTGAACCCGTGGAGCGTGTAACCGGCGGACTTGAGTCTGTCCCGCGAGAGCTTTAGGCCTTTAAAAGCGTCGAGGAAGAGGATGTTGACGGAGCTGCCGTTGTCTACTAAGATCCTCTCCACTTTGAAGTTGGCCATGTGGAGACTGATGACGAGTGCGTCACAATGAGGGGTGCGGACACCTTCAAGATCTTCGTCAGAGAAAGTGACGGGCACTCCGAGGCCTTTGGGAGGAGGGGTGGTTCGGACTGAGTTGACCTCTCTTATAAATGCTTTCCGTGAGGAGTTCGAGGAGCCCCCCATTGGACCCCCATGGATGAGGTGGAGGACTCGCTCTTCCTCAAAGACTGGCGTCTCTTCTCGTTCCGGACGCTTGTTAGCCCCCCGAGGCTGGAGAGGAAGTTCGGCTCGGTCCTTTCTTACAAACTTCGTCAGCTGCCCCCTCTGGATAAGGGCTTCGATCTCGTTTTTTAGAGCACGGCAATCGTTGGTGTCATGACCATGGTCCCGGTGATAACGGCACCATTTTTCTTTATCCCTCCTCTTGGCGGGGGTGTTCATCCTCGGAGCTGGAGGTAAGATCCCCTCCTTTTCGACTTCCATCAGAATAGTTGAGACGTTTGTGGTGAGGGGAGTGAACTTCTCGAATCTGGGGGGAGGTCGGCGCTGGCCGGTATTATCTTTCTGGAGCTTCTTAGCCCCTTCTTCTTCTGTTCCTTTTCTCTTGAACCCGGAGGAAGACCCCTCCCAGTTGGGTTGATGCTCGGCCTCTTCGGCCCGGATGTACTTTTCGCTGCGAAGGAGAAGGTCGGAAAAGTTCTGTGGAGGCTTCTTAGCGAGGGAGGAGCGGAGGTTGGAATTGAGGACATTAGATTGGAATGCTGCCGTAGCGACCGACTGGTCGAGGGATGCTATGGTTCTGGCTTCAGCTGTGAACCTCTTCACATAGTCTCTCAGTTTCTCCCCCTTCTTTTGGTGGAGGTGCAATAGGGAGATGCTGGTTTTCTCAGCTCTACGGCTGCTTACGAAATGTGTGACGAAGAGGGTTTCGAATTGCTCGAAGGAGAATATTGAGGAGGGGGCAAGGCGAGAATACCACTCTCGAGCTGGTCCCTTGAAAGTTGCGGGGAAGGTTTTGCAGAGGAGGGCATCGGAAGCTTGATGGAGGAGCATCAAAGTCTTAAAGCTTTCGATGTGATCGACTGGATCGGTCTCCCCGGTGTAAGTCTCAAATTGGGAAGGTTTGAAACCGAACGGCACAGGTGCATCCACTATGGTTTGGGAGAAAGGGGGTCGGCTAGGACGTAGGGTCCTCCCCCTAAGCTCCTCTTCTCGATCTATCTGGCCCAGGCTCCTCTCTACTTCATGAAGATGACGGTACATGGTGTCATCCCTCCGACGGTAATCAGCCGAGCCCCTAGACTCGTCTTCGTATGAGGGAGAGCGAGGGCTACGGCGATGGTAACTTCAGGAGCGACGAGGACTTGGGGTACGTCGGGAGTTGCTAGGAGAAGGACGAGGAGATGGGGACCGTCGGCGAGGGCTTCGGACCGGATGAGGAGATCGGCGAGGGCTTCGGACTGGAGGAGGTGATGGGGCCTTCGGCTCATTAGGGTTTTGACGGAGGTTGAGAGCCTGCAGGACGGTCGCTTGGAACTGCTGGAACTCGGAACGGGTTATTGGTGCCTCATTGTTCCTGGGCTGTTGCCGACCCGCGGGGGAGTGCCTTCTTCGGTAATGCTCGGGGGACTCTTTCCTCCCTCTCCTGATGGGGGACCTGTAGTACCAGTGGCGAAGAGACCGCTCACCCGGATGGTGTTGGCGGGAGGTTCCCTCTCGGGCCCGCTTTTCATCCAGATGGCGGCGGAGATCATCATCTTTCTGGCGATTGAGGGCGGTATTGTGGCGACCAGAGGCTCGGGGGTGATGGGATGCCATGGAGTCCGTGGAGGCGTTGTGGATGGAGACATGCTCTTGATGAAGAGGTTGTTTCTGAGGGTTAGGACCCTTTGGATGCGGCTGATCAGGAGGGGGAAGGTCCTGTTGGAGCGGGTCTTCCGCTGTAGGGGGAAGTGCCCTTGTTGTTGAGCGGGATTGTGGGGGACTTCTTGCTGCTGATCAGGGTTGGGTCCTCGGTTGGACCCCCTTGACCTGACTTTCCGAGGTGGCATGGCTGGAGAAGATCTGTTCACCGGGAAGAGGAGAGGTCTCTATTCGTTAGTTTCCCACAGACGGCGCCAATCTGTTGCCGCTAAATTTGGTGTGGGGGCAAACAGATAGTATTTGTGGATTCTTAGGGAAACTGAATAGTAAACCTGTATACCTGTTCCGTCGGCCTGACCGTCGTTCCCGCCGTATACCTGCAAAAAGTGCGAGACACCGGGGTTGTTCCCGGCGACGCACCATCCGACGCTCAAGTTAGTAATCTGGAAGACTATGAAAGAGCGCAAAAACTGGTGAAAGATTGATTACCTCTTAATGGAGATGGGTGGGGGGGGGGTATTTATAGGTGTCTTAGGGAACAGATTAGGCATGTAATTCCTGTGTATAGATAAGGAATGTAGTCCCCAATCCCCAGTGAAAGGATAGATATGAATCAGGGCCGTTGATTAATGTTAATCAGAAACCCTAATTCTATCCTGCTGGACAGGGTTTGTTGCGGGTTGAAACCCGCACCCAGTTGAGGTGGATCCGTTCGCGGGTTTATTGGATCTGTGAGGAGGAGACCCAGTACCCGCTTCTGGCCCGTTTGTAAGTGAAATTACTGTCTTGCCCCCGGACTTCAGGATTCGTGCCAAATTTGGACGGCTTCGATTAAACCCCTATTTTTAGCCATATCATATATATATATATATATATATATATATATATATATATATATATATATATATAATACTATTATATTTTTAGAAATTACGGGGTGTTACAAGGGGCTTTAAGTTGTGTGCTAGAATCGTGTGTCTCTGATTTTACTCGTATCATAAGTCCACCACTGCTGAAGGTTGGATATCGCAACATTCGAGGAGTAGTTTGCCATTTTTCGGGTGTTTATAAGAGCCTACTGGAGCTTCGGGGACTCTGGGAATCTTGTTCGGTGCTCTTCTGGGCACTGGCAATTTTGTAGAGCCCCCAGTAATTTTTCTAGATTTCTGGAATTTCTTAATTAATTAATCCAAATTTTAATTATTTTTAAAATTTTTAAAATTAATTTCTCCAAATTTATAATTATTTTTTGGATTTTAAAAAAATCAAGGGGGGCAAAAATTTCAAGAAGATCTAAAGGCGCTTCTTGCACATTTGCGTTGGGACGCTTGAACAACACGTCAAGCACCGACCCCTAATGTGCTCGGCTTGGTCAAGTGTCACGCCCCGCTTCCCAAAAATACGGAATACAAGCACGTAACATTAGTCCAGCGAATGATTTTCATCATCAATAAGCTGTTCAGGAATCTTTACAACATATCACAGAAATAATCAGAGTCGGAAGCTAGAAAAGTCAACCACATACATGCAAAATTTAATTAATAAATCAACAGAATTTACTTGAAATAAAATGTATTAATCTCAAATAAATCAGATCTGAATAAGTCAAAATCATGGGTCATACTACCTAAATACAAAATAGATCCGAGTACAAGATACAATGTTCAAAATGAGCAACAGAAAATAAATAAAGATAGCAAAAGCTCCAGCCAACTAGAACTTTAGATCACATACTCTATCGGGCAGCTGATCACCAAAATCTGCAATTAATAATTGCAGGAGAAGGAAAGAGAAAATAAGTACCTGTCAATTGCAAGTTACGAACCACTTATAATGTAGGATACAAGCACATGGGAAAACTAACAAATAGCATGGAATAATGCATCACAGTAATAACTAGCATGAATCAGTAAAACAAGGTTGATTAGCATGGTATACTAACAGTACAGAAGTTTATGTCAAATGCAGTGTCATATGGCAACTAACAGTGTCCAGTAACAGTAATCTCAGTATATCAGTGTAACAATATAACAGTATCAGTCTAACAGTATCAGTCTAACAGTATCAGTCTTATATTCTTACAGTCTTGTATGTATTACTAGTTAGGTAGCTGTCGCGACCCGCTTCCCAAAAAGAATACAGAATACGGATACGAGACAAAAGCCCAGCAAATAATTTTCATCATCCATAAGCTGTTCAGGAATCTTTACAATATTTCACAAGATAATCAGAGTCGGAAGCGAAAGATACAATCAGGCATGCATAATTGAAATAAGATACCAACAGAAATTACGTGAAACCAAATATAATAATCTTAAATAATTAAATTCTGAACAAGTCAAATATTCTGGGTCACATCGCCCAAATATAAGATAAATATCCAAGTAGTCAAGTACATCTTATTCAAGTCCAAGTAACAATGATAATAAAAATCATAAAGCAGAGAATCCAGCCTAATACATCATCTCGCCAATACCATCTGGCAGCCGACCATCCTGATCTGCAATTAGTAAATTTACAGGAGAAGGAAGAAGAAAAACAAGTACCCGTTAATTGCAAGTTACAGGCCACTTATAATGTAGGATACAAGTACATGGGATAGGTAAATCTAAATAATAACCTCGCATGATATAATCATGATAACATGATATAAATCATAGCATGGCAAAGTGAGCAAGTATAATAGCATGTGTCGAGTGTCAAGTAAACAAGTGTCAAGAATCATGTAATCAGTATCAAAAATCAAGTAATCATGTAGCATGTATCAAGTATCAAATCTCATGTATCATGTAGTCAAGTGTCAAGTAGGCATGTATCATGTTCAAGTGTCATGTAAGCATGTATCATGTTCAAGTGTCATGTAGGCATGTATCATGTTCAAGTGTCATGTAGGCATGTATCATGTTCAATTGTCAAGTCTAAGTCTTGTAGTTATTACTATCTAGGAAGCACTTCATTCATCCCGGTTTTTACTACATGGTTGCTACAACAAACAGTGTCGCTTTAGATTTTATAGGATACCATACAGGGTAGTGTACTCAGAGACAAGCTCCAAGTATCATGTAATCATGTATCATGTAAACAAGCTCCAAAACCCAAACAAGCTCTAGTGTCATGTGTGTACATGTCATGTATATCGTATCAAGCTCCACATGCAAACAAGCTCCAATAACCACTAGGTTCTTCCGAGTACACGTTTCTGCACTATCCACTACTAGATCTTTCCCTTAACCCCGACTTGATTATTTATTATTAATGTCAAACAAGCATGTAGGTGTGCAAGAAATATCGAGGATAACATGGCATGATTATGTGGCAAGTTCAAGTTGCAAGATAAACATGTACGTGTGCAAGATATCTCATAAAAGACTAAAATAGACAACTCTCAAGTTCAGGACAGCAAGATCCTACTGTAGTAAAACAGTGATTCTCAGTGTTACAAACATCCAAAACTAGATCCGTCGAAGGATCTGAAAAATATACTTCCACACGAATCCAGCGAGTATAAATAAGTCATATATTATTTCACAAAAATATGGCTCAAAACTGATTTTTATACATAAATTAAGTTCAGCCACAAATCAGGAAAAAGAATTCAAGAACAGGAAAACAACATGAAAACTCAGTAAATAAATCCACGAAAAATCTGGGGTATTCCCCTATATGTCCAGTATCTAAATATAAAGTTTCAGATTTTTCCAGTGAAATTATATTATTCATCAAAAATAAGAAAGCATCAAGAAAACGTAGTTTGGCAAATCTGGAATACCCAACACTGCTGTACGAAAACTAAGATATCTCGCAACCAATAAAACGAAATTCAATTCAGTCAAAAGGATGTGAAAAAAAGATAAATTATACTAACTTTCATATTACACAAACATTTTTCATACAGTAAAAGGAATCATAGTGAAAATAAGATTCTTTACAGAACAGCGAGTAAAATGCAGCAAGTATAGATTTCATAAACGAGCATGAAACATCACATAAACCTCATCAATAAAATTCACCAAAATTCTGGGTAATCCCTAATTAGATAAAGAAATACTGACCAAAGTTTTGGATCAAAACAATATATGTAGTATAGTTCTTTAAAATGGTTTGTCATCAAAATTACCGAAAAACAGAATCAGGAAAAGATCGACACCTCTGTAGTAAAACAGTCATAACTCACTCATACGAAATCAAAATCAAGCAAGGTCAGAGGGGTTTAAAAATAGACTAAATTCTCTAAAACTCATGTTTTATACCAAAATTAAGATACTGACTTCAAGACAGTCCAAAATAGCAAACAAAACATAACAACAACAAAATACAGATTTTTCCCCTTTAATAACAACTCAACATATATTATACAAAACTTGTTCAAAACACAACCAAACATAAATTCGAGTCTACCAAGTATCTAAACATCATAGCATGTCCACACTAAGAATTTCACATGGGTCTCAACCAAATCACGAATTCTCACAAGAATCTCACATACACGATCAAAATTCAAGAACGGGTAAAACCTAAGTTAATTCATGTCCAAATTGTGTCGTGAGTCATCTATGGTCAAGTTTTTACAATAGAGACAAAACCCATCAAGTATATCACAAACAAGAGTCGTCTCTAGACCAAACTACACTATAGGTGGTATTTTTGACTTGTATCAAACAAATAAATTGGAGTACAAGTTACTTGCCTTAACCGAAAATGAAGAGCGATGCAAATCACGAACGAAAATCCACGAATCAATGAATCCAAGCAAACTAGAGCCAAGAATCTCCACACGAACAAAACTCCTCGAAGCGAGATGCTAAAAGTGGCTTTTGGCCACAAGGGAACACCACGAGAGAGAGACGAGGGATTTTGTAGTGTGTGAGATGATCGAATGGCCAAGGGGATGAGGGATCGGGTTTGGGTGTTGCCGGGAGGAGAGTAGGGGGCTGCCGGCCTGGAGGGTGGTGCACACCAGCCGAAGGGGAGGCTCGGCCTGGGCTGGCTTTGGGGTCGGGTTGGCTGCGCACAAGAGGAGGGAGGCCGGGATGGCGAGAGATGGAGTTAGGGTTAGGGTTTGTGAGGGGGAGGTTTATATATAGGGTTTTAGTTGTGGGTTAATGGGTATTGGGTTGTGGGTATTAGGAGTTAGTAGGATTTGATTAATTGGGGCTTCAATTAGGACACAAAAGTATAGGATATCAAATAGGATTGAGGATTTTAATTTGGCTTTGGTAAAATCTTATTATGGATCAAATAATAGGATGGAGAAAACAATAGGACAACCAATCACCACCACAACATCCAAGAAAGAAATAAAATTCGAATAAAGGGAACGAGACCAAAACGGAAGAAAGAGCACAACTAAAGAAGAACGAAACAAAAGAGACACCCAATCAACACAAGAGCTCCAAATAAAATAAAACGAATATATATTGAAAACAAATTCCAATATACGGTTCAGAAAAAAAATACAAGAGAGGAAAATACACCAAAACGAAAAATACACTCCAAAAATACACAAAATGAAAAACAGGGGTTACAGTAGCATTTCATGCGCCCGAAAAAACATAACATATGGTTGCTACAACAAACAATTTTGCTTTTTAGATTTCACAGTGGACCATAATGGGGCAGTGTACTCAGGTATCAGTAACAGTAGCAGTATCAGTAACTGTAACAGTAACAGTAATAGTAGCAGTAAAAGTAACAGTAGAAGAAAAGTAACAGTAACAGTAGTAGTATGGAACACTAGTTCCCTTCCAAGTACACGTTTCTATATTTTCCACTACTAGATCTTTTCTTAAGAAACCCCGGTTTGGTTACTTTTTTTATGGTCATCAAACATGCATGAATGTGTAAGAAATAGTGTCAAACTAACATGGTATAGTCAGTATTAGGTTTAGGGAAACAAATAAAGATGCATAGATGATATACAGTCACATAAACGAGCAAAACAGTATATGTTCATATTCAGGACAGCATGACAGTACAGTACTAAAACAGTGATTCCCGTCACTACAGAAATCCAAATCTGAATCCGTCGAAGAATCTAGAAAACAGACTTCCACAGGAATCTAGAAATTATAAATAAGTCACATAGTAATTCACAAAATCATAACTCAAAACTGATTTGAATCCAGAAAACATGTTCAGTCAGAAATCAGTAAAACAAATTCTCAGTCTAAAAAACAAGCATCAAAACTTCTCAAATAAATACAGGAAAATCTGGGGTATTCCCCTATATGTCTAGAATCAAAATATAAATTTTCATAATATTCCAGTAAAATTAGTTCAGTCATCAAAAATAAGAAAACATCAAGAAATGATAGTTTGGCCAATCTGGAATTCCCAACACTGCTGTACGAAAACTGAAATATCTCGCAAGCCATGAAACGAAATCCAAATCCACCAAAAGGAGATGAAAATAGATAAAATAAACTAACTTTCATATTTCACAAACATTTTCCATACAGTAAAAGGAATCAGGGTGAAAACACAATTCTTTACAGGACAACGAGCAAAATACAGCAAGTATGACTTTCATAAACGAGCATGAAACGGCGTATAAAACTCATCAATAAAATCCACCAAAATTCTGGGTAATCCCTAAATAGATATAGAATAGCTAACCAAATTTCAGATCAAAATAATAGGTGTAGCTTAAGTATTAAAATAGTTTAATCAACAAAATTGTCGAGAAACGAAATCTGGAAACACAATTCATCTCTGTAGTAAAACAGTCATAAGTCACTCATACGAAAACGAAGTCGAGCAAGGTCAGAGGCGTTGGAAAGAAGACGAATTCCTATAAAACTCGTGTTTTATACCGAAATTAAGATACTGACCCTAAACTGGTCTAAATTACCGATCAAGACAGAATATCGGTAAAACACAGAATTTTCTCAAAAACCAAAATCAATATAATTCAAACGAAACTTGATCCAAACAGAACCAAATATGAAATCGAGTCTACCAAGTGTCCAAACAACATGAAATAGAGTAATTAACATATCTAAAACAAGTCTATCACATGGATCTAACAAATGCACAATTTCTCATAACTAACTCACATATTCGAATCTCCTCAAATAAACGGTAAATCCTAAGTTGTACTAATGTCATAAATGTCGTGAGGCAACTATGGTCAAGTTTTCACAATAGTGACACAACCCATCAAAGATAACACACACACGAGTTGTCTCTAGAACCTATCTACACTATAGGTGGTATTTTTGACTTGTATCAAACAAAGGAATTAGAGTACAAGTTACTTGTCTGTAAGACGACGAATCCAACGGAGAGAAAGAGAATAACGGAAATGGAACCCGGGGCACGAACACAAACATGACGAACGTATCACGAACCAATCACGAACACACGATCAACGAACGAATCACAATGACGTTCAAGACCAAGATGATCAAACAACGATCGGGCGGATCAGCACGGATGAGATCAAGATCAATAAGATCGGATGGTCCAGATCAAGGTGATAATGAAGTTGATGATGATCGCGATCGAACGGCCAAGATCACCCTGATGGTGATGATCAAGATGATGATGCTCAAAGGAGAACGGACGACCCACATCCAAGGCTATGATCAAGACCAAGGGAACATGATCAACAAGATGATCAAGAAGATCGGACGGCCGAGATTGAACATGATCAAAACTCCAAAACAACAACACTCAGCAAAGTGGCTGCACTGGCTCTGGTAGATGGCAGGGACTGGTGGAACACGGCAGCCATGGCAGCGACCAGGGGGGTCTGCCGGCGATCGCTGTAGTCGCGACTGTAGTCGGCGTCGCTCAGAGAAGGCACGACCAGCGATGAACGGGGAGGGAGGCATTGGCGCTGGTGACGGGGTTTGGCAGTGATGGGGGTGGTCGCGAAGCTGTTGGACGGCGCAATAATGCACAAGGTTGGCGTCGCCATTGGGTCGCGCTGCAGAGGTCGCGAGGTGGAGAGGTCGACTGGGGCGCGCTGTAGTAGAGGGGAGAACGGGAGAGGGGGAACTCGAGCGGGAGAAGATGACGGTGCGAGGTGGGAGAGCAGGAGGACGGGGGACCAGGATGGGAAGATGAAGCGGCGGGTGTTGGATTGAAGGAGGTGGCGGCTGCATCAGTTAAAGTAGGGGAAGATGAAACGACATGGTTTAAATAGGAATAGGGTTAGAGTGAACAGGTGGCGGTGGGTTTCGGGTTTGGGGAAATAGTAACGGGTGGGTTTAAGTAAATGGGGATTTGGGGTTTTAAAATGGGTTTTAGGTAGCTTACCGGGTCTGGTAGGTGCCAACTGGTAGTGGTTAGGGTATTAAAATGGGTTGTGGATATCCAATAGGGTAAAAAAATTAAATAGAAAAATAAATTAACTAATAAAAATATTATTTATAATAAAAATGTAATTTGCATTAGAAAATATTATTTATCTAAAATACTATAAATACAGTTAGTAAATAAAAGTGGATCTTTAACAACCAGATAAAAATATTAATAAGAACAATTATACTAATAACAATAATAATAATAAGAGTAATAATAATAAAAATAAGAATTGTGTTACAATATAAAAATCACAGAAAATATTTACAAATAAAATCATTGATCGAAAACAGATTTTAAATAGAAGATCTAAAAAAATACATTTGACAAAAGAACGTGAAAACCGAAAAAATAATTTGCAATTTTTTTTTAAAATATAGAAAAATACAAAAATACATTTTTGGGAAAACAGGGGTTACAAATCCTACCCACCTTACAACAAAATTTCGTCCTCGAAATTTGCTTAGACGGTACATCGGACAAGGCAAAAATAAACTTGGGGAAGGGTAACAAAACAGAGGGTTAAAGGGAAAGGAACAAAGCAGTGGCAACACCAGAAAAGAAGGAAGATGGATAACAATGAGGTCAAATGGAATGCAAGAAAGAGGACAAACAGTACCAAATGAAAGAAATAACACAAGATAACAAAGCAAGATGGGGAGTAGGCAGAACTGGAATCAAAGAGAAAAGACAAGGAAAAAGCGAATCAAACAATAAGTCAACAGATGGGAACAAACACAAGAGATAGGGGAAAAACAAACAATGCAAGGAAGGAGAAGCAACAATAGGATCCTGGGACCTGTGGGTTATGGGCCCACCTACGCTTCCGCTGCAACACTCTGATGGTGACGTTCCAAGCTGCAGACATGTCGTTGTAGACCACGTGACACTAAGCAACGATCTGAGCAGGAAGAAAAGAATGAGACACCAGAATAAAATTGGGCTTTAGATGAGGGCTTTACTTTAAATAATTAGGTCAAAACTAATGGGTATTAACAAAAATAATATTAAAAATACGAAAATCAACACATATTAATAATAAAATAATAATAACAAAAATAATAATAATAATAACAATAATAATCATCATAATCATACTGGTAAAAATAATAATAATAAAAATAAAAATATTAACAATACTGGTAAGGATAATAATACAAGACAGAAAATAATTTGGGGTTCATCATTTTGGTGAAAGTAATTCAATATCAACATCAAAAATAAAATATTAAGAAAAATACAGTAATAATAATAGTAATAGTAATAACAACAATAATAATAATACTAATAATAATAAGGAAAACAATAATAATAGTAGTAGTAGAAATTCTTTGAGGTGGGTTCGCCTCATTTATATCCATCTATAGACTTGCCTTCTCGACTTCAAGTTGCAGGTTTGCCTCCAAGACATCAGGTTGCAGGTCGCCATCTGGATATTCTGTTGCACATTTTGCCTCCCCGATATCCAGTTGCAATTTGCCTCCATTGACGTCTAGTTGCATGTTTGCCATCTCGACATCCAGTTGCAATGAAATGATGAACGAGATGGTGCAATCTTCCACACGTACTTAGATATTGATTGCTCAATTTAAGTACGAAGTTACGTTTTGAAATTTTTGATATCAAAATACACAATTATTCGAAATAACCAAATTTTTAGAAAACAATTTTATAGAAGATCCAAAATATAACAAATAATAATCGAAATACACAAAATATTCGAAAATTTATATATCTATATAAAGAAAACATAGGAAGGAGAAGAGTGAATTTTATACTCAATAAAAAGTCAACAAAGGAGGACGACTACAAGGGACGAAAGAAAATAAGAAATCAAAGAATTGAATATGAAGGAAGAGGAATGAGGGAGCACAACCAGAATTTGAAGAGAATATGGCAGGGAAGGAATAACTAGCAGGATACTAAAAAAGAATCAATAAATGAAGATGAATGCAAGGCACAGAAAGCAATAAATGGCATAAAAAATCGCTCGCATCGGAATCAAAGAATATGGGTATAAAAGAATGAATTCATACCCAAGGAGAAATCAATCAAAGAGGACGACTGAAAAATAGACGGAAGAATCAAGGAATCAAGGGATTGAATAAGAAGGGATCAAATGAATGGATTAAGACTAGTATCCAGAGCAATGTTGATTATTAATTCATTCATGTATACATGGTTGGTGGAATGTTGAGCTGATCCCAGATTGAGCCAAGCTTGTCTAATATATTAGGCAACTAATACATTAACCAAACCTAGTGCTCTTATACCATTAAAAATCCTATCACGCCCCGCTTCCCAAAAATACGGAATACGAGCACGTAACATTGGCCCAGCGAATGATTTTCATCATCAATAAGCTGTTTAGGAATC